>OZ002740.1:7641819-8956712 GCA_963924295.1 Dioctria rufipes
CACAGTAGCATTTTCTATTCTAATGGAGTTCTAATCAAAATTCTTAAGTTTTAAGAGAGATTCACATTACTCACAACCATCTTGCATTTGCAAAAAATTCTGAACAAAAATGTCCGAATAAAATTTTAAGGAAAAAAAAACTTTTCCAACCTAGCTATAATAACTCTTTTGCATCTTTGTTACCCGCTTTCTTATGATTTTTGGCCATCTATTGAAATGCAACGGAAAAAATCTTTGCAATACAACAAAGAACGAAAAATTCATTCAAAAACTCATTTCAACGCTCAAAACTAATCTAAATGTCCAAAAGTTTTATACAATTTCCATGGGAATAGTCAAATCACATCACACAAATTTAGGATATAGATCGCAATTTAACTACGAAAATTGCATTTCCTCCTTATTCCATTCGCCCCCGTAATTTTTTCACACATGAAAGGACATACGTGCATAAATCTCCTCTGCACTAGTATCCATCACTTCATTGTCGTGATAACGCGAATCCAATTAAGCAGTTTTTGTTAATCTCTCTACCTCTTCCGTTCATTCATAAATCCACGAATTAAATGCAGGAAGATACCTTTCCACACCATTCATCACCTGGTCAAACCTGGCGGAGGAAACCAGTTATCAGCACATGTCTTATGAGATAACGTGTTTGGTCACAATCCCAAAGCAACGATGAGGCATTCTCAATGGTGGCACATCAGAAATCAGAAGAGTTTGCGTAAATCGCAAAATACCATTCATATACAGATCCGTTGCTAAAGGTGTTCCGCTTACAGCATCATTTGGTCCATAAATCATGAAGAGGTCACACGGGGCATCAGACGGACAGCGTCGCAGTGTATTATGAAATCTCTGCTAAATTAATGCGTTGTGCTGCTTAAAACATGGTCGTACCAGTGAGAGAAGGGCAAACGTCTTTTTCAACACCACGCCGGCACAACAGCCTAATTTCGATCCTATCACTAATTGTTGGAGAGATTTTTGCCCTTTGTTTCTTACGAACAATAAGTTTTCTCATGACGCAAAAACCCTCTCTAGAACAGGCATAAGTCCATATGACCATATCCAATTTTTTTTTTTTACCATTTCTCGCACACTTATCCTGTAGGATACTTGGGATAGATGAAGCACGATATCTGGTTTTCCGGTTTCTAAATTGGGGGACTTCTAAGTGCATAAACGAAGGGACTTTCTTCCACCACGGCAGGACAGGAATAGAAACTGATGGTGGTGGTCATGCTAGGTGACTGTGGCGGTGAAAATTAATGCTGGAATTTCATGGATACTGCAAGCGGTTAATAGTGAATTAGATTTGCTCACTGACTAGTGTTAATCGCATTAAGGCTGAACTGAATCGGTCATTTTTTAAAAATTCAACAGTGCAGGAGGTCCGAATCGTATGAGAATTGTGGAAAAATATTGTCTTTGTGGGAATTTCTCAACTATAATTGCTCTTCACGCAACATCACTAGTTCTTTCTTGTTCTAAACGGAAATGTAACAGGGGACATTACCTGCTTTGTGCGCACGAATTTTGTGGGCGAGCTTCAATATATGTTACAAGCTTTGAAATTTTTTTCCTTATGCATAAGCTAGAGAATAACCTCATCCTCTTTAGAAAATTATGAATAAATTGAAAAGATTGTTGTCAAATTTCTACGGAGATTTTGAAAATTTTATAATGTTTTTGAAAAGAAAAAAAAAAAAACCTTGTTCTAGAATCGCTGGAAGATGTCCGATTAATGCCCGTTTTTATATTTTTAGTACTAAACTTATTTCTGTTGGAAAAATTGTACTAAATTGTTTCATTATGTGGACCATCAGAGCTTGGAAAGGGGGGGTGGATATTCGACTACGAACGATAACAGCACAGCTAATGGTGACAATTTTGTTACCAGATAAAGGGATAATGTTTTGTTGTAAAGGATACCTTCTCATTATCTCCAGGGGGGGGGGGGTTGCTGGCTCTAATTGGGGATGTTGAGCAACCAATTAAAGGTCTTCGAATGTACAGTTAATTAGTATAACTCGTTCTTCGATCTGCACTATGCAACTACGTAATTCATATTTTACTCCCCAGAGTTCTGGATCTTTCATCAATGGGACGGGTCGTACACATCTCTGTTACTACAAGGCATTCATATATAGGCATCCAAAAAGTGACAGGTGTTAGGGAAAAGGCAAGTATGACTATCCTATTTCGGGTGAGATGAGGGGGCAGCAGGAGGGTAGTATTTGAATATATCCATCATTTAATTTCAACATTGAGAAAGTAGGAAAGTTTATATCTCGATTATTCATACTACGATTCTTTTATTTTATTATTTCTGTTTTTGTAATAGCCGATATATGAACCATCTTGCGGTCGAGACGAGGAGCAGAGAAGCGAGCTGGTGCTAATATCAATCAGTTAAGTATTTCTGATAACTATGTGCCAGGAAATTAACACACACACCAAAAACAGCTGCGATACGATCAGAAGTGACAGTATAGAATTTAATTTCGTTTATTCCAAACTTCTCTCAACTTGCAAATAACCTCTGAGATCAGGAAGACTTATACTTATGGCCTGATAAATGATCCAATGAATTCCTCATCCTAACAAGACTGCTACTTTCTGTCCCTGATGATACCCGCGTATATTATGTACAAGCATCCATAATATAAAAAAATCCCCCCAACTACTCTTGCTCATAAAATTCTCCAACAAACTCGGATTTTCTTTATTTTAGCTTGAATTTTCTACAATCTCCAGTTTCACAACCGAATCGGCAAGATTTATGGCTCTCACCTTTCACACGTAGCATAAACAAGACACACAATAATCGCGCGAACATCAGAAAACCAGGCGCAAAGTACGTACCTGTGGAATGGACCACAGCATCCACAGAAAATCCAACCAAAAACTGGGTTACTACTAATACACAACTCGCTAACTTCAAGGTAAATATTGGTCCTGAGATTTACACAAACTTTATTAGCAATGATATAATGCCCAGCCCAGGAAAGCCCACGATATACGATGGAAAAGTTTACGCCGCCATTCATCGATGATGGTGCGGGTAGTTGGCATTTTTGTTGGCTAGCAAATACTATCGACTCCCCCGATCATTGGAGCATATCAATCCGTGCCGACGGTGTCGTCGTGGTTCGAAATGAGGCTCCTTCCCGACGTATAGTTGCGGTCATAAAATTTCCGTTCTCAGCGATTAACGTTCCGGCTGTGCAGCCTAATAAAATGTTAATGGCTGATACGGTCGTAAATGTTGGCAGTTATTGAAAAGATACACCGAACGTGGTCGTTAAATCTTAATCCAATACAGCCGGGTAAAGAATGCTCTTATTGCTGTTACAGGACAACGATATGATGGCTTTAATGGAGCTAGTTATGTTGGATGGAACCGCAAAATGAGATTATACTCTTCGAAGGAAACCTTAAGCCCTACTCAAAGACTTTAAGGGAATTAGGATTACACATATTAACGGTGAAGTATTATAAGGAGGCTTGTACGCAGGAGAGTTTGGCGTAAAATGTAAATACTCTTTCAGGAAAAATATTGAAACGAATTATTCATAGTTTTCAAGTTACGAAGACCACTAAGAAGATAAGCAGGGAGGGGGGGGGGGGGGGGTGTGTCATTAAAGTTTTCGGTTCTATGAAATGCGTTTAATTTTGTAATTAGCATGTGTAGATTAGTCGTATCACATCGGAGTTCATATGTAGATATGTAATGAAAAAAAAATTACCATTAGAAGACCTAAATGGATCAACCCGCTGAAACCGAAACATATGGTGGATTAGACCAACAGTAAGGCAAGGTATATAAGGCCCGTATTCTTCGACAAAAAAATACTAATTGTATAAAACACCGACGCCTTCAAGATTTACTTCAGGGATTAGCATATGTGAAATCTTGAGTTCAATAATTAGTCACAAGTTCATTCGGCAATTAAATGTATGTTGAAATAATCATTGTTCATGTGTACTGTAAATAAGCAGTACTGGATTCAATTGATGGGCAAAATTCGCCAGTTTTTCTGACGAAGACTACCGAAGCTGTAATTTTGAGGAAAATAGAAATTTGCACTTCCGGTACACAAAGAATTTCGAAGAGTACATAAAGAAGCTACATCTATCTTCCAACATAAATCCAGCTGAAGTAAATCGAAGAAAAAAAGGTATGAGGAGGTACTCTAGGAGATGATTCCATGCGCGGTCGTAAAATATCCCCTAGACACTTCACTACCTTTAACATTTCTTGCTTTTACATGACGTTTAATACATCGTGTACTAATTACGCTAAACATTATCCGACTTGGACAATGCTTAAACACTTGAACAACAACTTCGACAGAATTTACCTCAATTTGTGGTAGAATTGATTAAGGAATCAATTTTGTTTAGGAAATATCTCTCGATTCTAAAGTAGAAGCATCGACAAAAAAATCATTTAAAGCAATCATCAAAAGCTCTTTCACGAACACGATTGGACGATGGGCTGTTCCTAATAATCAACAGATGGATGCCCAACATTGGATAACTACTGCGTGCTAATACACCTCATATTACAAAGTTAGGTGGTGCGGCTATTGTGCCAGTGGAGGTCCCAATCTCCTAAGAGGGGTGAAGTAGGAAAAAAGAAATAAATCTTTCCATCAAATGTATTAATTGGCATTAGATGGACCGGAAATGTGGAGAAGGTGGCGATCCTTTATATTATCAACTAATTACAATCACTTGAATTTATTCAAATAATATTGAATCTGTCATAACCGTTCAAAAACCAATGCTATTGGTTTAGACTCTTATCTGGACATTCGGACGGTAGTTTCCCAAAATTTTGATGAGTCCAAATTTATTTCATCAAATATGTCTACTGTCATTGAAAGAGTCTGCCGACATGTTGATCATTCTATCATCACGGTTCAGATATTAAGGTTAGGTTAGGTTAGAGTGGCGGCCATCGGAAGAATGTGTACGATCAGTCACACTTAAACCTTTTATAATCCATTGTGATGCCACTATATTGGAACCCTGCCTGGAAAAGATATTCAAGAGCTAGGGGTTGCAATGAAATCAGCCACAAGATTTAATGAACTTTACCACGTCCTCCAACTCTTTGTCTGCTAATTCCCCCAGTTCTCAGAAAACGTGGCTACCAAGCGTATTCCTCCTACGCTTAGCAAGGTTAGGGTATTCGCACAGCAGGTGCTTAATGTTCTCAACCTCTTCCTCGTCCTTACAGCTTTTGCAAAAGTCATAGTATACTGCTTGCATGCGCTCTGCATGTTTGCCAAGAGGCAGTGTCCCCTAATAACTGCGGTAAGATTACGCATATCATTACGGTTCCTCTTCAGCAGAGATCCAGTTTTCATAGAAAAAATCTCGGGCCAAAGATTTCTTGAAATCATACATGATGTCAGTCTTCCCCATCTACGATTTGCCGGCTGATTTTGGAAGCTGACCTACGCGTTCCTCTGTTAGACATATATGCATAGCGAAAACCGTTCATGAAAGAGCATCAGCTGCCTCGCTTCCAGGGATGTTACTGTGATCCGGAACCCAGCAAATAATAACTCTGTGGTTGGTTAGCAATCAGTTTCCCGAGCTCAGACCGACACCGTTGCAATAGATGCGATTTACTGGTAGTTATGTCCAGAGCTTTAATTACAGCTTCGCTGTCAATACAAGTCCTGATAACTTGATCGCTAGGTACATGATAAGATGTACGCAGTAGCCTTGCTGCTTTGCAGATGGCCAGGACCTCCGCCTGGAGTACACTACAATGGTCCGGTAGGTGGTACGATTCCTGTATTTGAGGGAGTGCTGAATATACTCCGGCCCCCACTCCCACAATCATTTTCGAACCTTCCGTAAAGACAATTGTACCACAGGAGTAAATTGTCACCACATTACCCACCCAACTAGGAATGCTAGTTGAGAACGTTTTATCAAAGTCGTATATTAAAGTTGACGCTCTTGCGCATGGAGAGAAATTATAGTTACAATACGCAATGAAAACTTGGTTACCCAAACATGCACATAGGTACATACTTTGGAATGCCATTTCTTATTTATTCCATAACACATTTTTATATAAGAGTATCAACAATGGTGAACTAAGTAATTAAACTGCGCATGCTATAAATAAAAAAAAAAATATTTGAAAGTATCATAATGCCGTTTATTCGCAACTGCACCATATAAATATCTGTGTACTTCAGGTATCTTTTCTCTGTCAAAATAATTTTCTTAATTTTTATCAATGTTACTCTGAAGCAGGTACTCCAACCCGTAGTTCCGCTGATGTCACTGCTGCCTCAATATTTAATGAATGTGAACGAAAGGCTTAACTAAATAGCCACATAGGTAAAAAAAAAGATATTAAGAAATTATCTCTCTACAGCGCCGGATTCATAATTTACCAATGCGTTGTGGCCCACGCATTAAAAATGAATTAGTAAAAAATATGGCATCGGAATCTTGTAAAATAACATCCGTGAATTGTTCAGACTTATAAATTCTGGTGATGATGATGACGAGGGCTCTCAAATGAAACGAAGTTTTTTGTTTTCGTGTTTTCTATACAGACAACATAATGTCTGACACGGACGATGTAACATGCGCACTTCTTTCAAAATTTCATAAAACTAAGCTAAAGTAACCTAAATCTCTGTTCTACGCTTGCGTCGTTATCTTAAGAAGAAATTACTTTAGTTATAATATTTGATTCATTAATTGTGGTGACTGATGATGATAGGTGACAGAACCGTAATCAAGGAAGGTGTGATGTATTCAAATAAATGCTCTTTGAGAGGATTGGATCCGAAAAACTTATGTGCGCGCATTTTTGATAACATAATTTATTCATATATTTCTCATATAATTGCATTGTACTTGCAATCAATCAGTTATAATCAATTTTTGCAGGCAGGCAATAACTCCAATCAGATCCTAACAACATTCGAGAGTCAACTTGCATCTCCAGTTATTTTTTGAAGCTTGTGCTGTTCACTCTCGAGTAATCCAACAACTGTTACCATAGTCAAGCAAGTAAAAAAAAATGTGTTCGAAATTCTATGAATTGTAGTATAATTGTCCACCGTTGTAGAGCCGTTCAATATATCGAAACTTCGCTCTATCAAACTAATAAAAATGAGCATGTTTAATTTAAAACTTATGTGGAAGTAGACTTGTATTTCTGGAAACGCGATTATATGTGTGAACGCAGCAAACTAGCTTTACAAAATAGATTTTCTTAGTATGTTTCGAAACAGAGATGGCGCTAGTTTAGCTTGAAAGTTTTTGTACAACTCCTTCATAGTTGCTTACAATTTGCAGATTCAAATAATATTTTAGATTATTTTTTTAAAAAAATTTACGTAAATATAGTACAGAAAATTGAGGAATTTTAAATTCCTTAGTCAAAAATTATTAATTTCTCGTCTGTATATTAGTCGAACTATTAAACTTTACGACATCCATTCACAATTATTGTCTTATGTAAATAAATGGAATAATTTTTGACTAAAGAGATGAATCTCGTCTTCTGCAGTGCTATTCCATTGTCTTATTGTTTGTTTTAAGCTAAACAGTAGTCTAACTGTACTGTTCTAGTTAATAATATTTTCCAGATCTCCCTCAATTGATGTCCTTACTTTCCTAACTCTCATAAAACCCGGGTGTAAATTTGTTTGTGAAGACCCATCGGACCAAAAGGATAAAGGCACAAGAATAATCATAGAAAGTTTCAATTTTCGTCTCTTTTATGAGATGACGTGTTGGTCAAGTCGGGGTTACATACCCCCAAGGAACATAGAGGCGAGTCTCGTAGAAAACGGTCAGACTTTTTAGCTTACTTCATCTCGAGATATCTTTTGGGAAAAGGGTGAGGGTGTAAGGAAATTCCGTTTTCATTAAATTTATTTAATTTTCTATTGTCATGTCGTATGAAAAGATGAAGAAGGTTGATGTGATGTGCATTATGTGTGTAAGTGTTAAGAGATGTAATATGGTCCAGATGGAATAAATGTGGTCTAATTAAACACAAAGAGAGAGGAATAGTTTTATTTGGAAGTGGGCAAGAATAAAATCCTATAAAAGCGATTATCACGCAATACTCAATGGGACTTTTCTGTATTAAGTGATATTGTTGAAATTAACACATTGCAAATTCTGATTAAGTTAAGGAGCCTACAGGGTGAGAACACTTTAACGGATATGTTGCTAAAATTAAGACTACATCAACGCCCTCTTCCGCTAGGAGAAAAGACAAATTACAATTATGAAGCAGGTTCAAATAGACTACAATCTACTTTCATACAATCTTGAGTAGAAGAATTCTCGCTGGCTCCAGTTAAAGCAAACATCATGGATGTGGAATTTCAGTCTATGGGAGAAGACATTTCCGAAATATGGTGGACGGTTTGTCCTCACCTTCCTTCTCAAAACATTTATCGTAACTGCCTCAAAGTCTCAGAATTGCATGAAATTTATAGAGGCAGGAACTCATAAGTCAATTTTATTTTTAAACTTGTTGCCATCGAATTGGGTTCCTCCATCTTGTGTGCAAGTGGAATAGATCTGGCAATCATAACCTAGCTCTCACGTACTGAAGATTCACACAAAGTGTTAGCATATTTGTGTTTGTGTATTTTTTAATAAGTGAGTCACCGTGGTGGTTAGCTTTACAATTCTGTAAATGTTTATTATTTTTATACACCAATTATACTCGTCTTATTTGTATTGACATTCATTTAAAATCCTAAATCGAGCCTTCTGAATTTGACGTTTAAGACTCAGCAATTTTATCCATGCTTAGACCCTTTACTAACAAGGCGTGGTGACTTTCAATAATTTGTTGCCAGCATTAAACCTCAAAAACCATTTTTATACACTCATGGAACCTTAACCCTTTGCACCAGAAGCCTTCTTTAGTATGGCTAATCAACTACCCCTCAGTAGTTTTATAAAAATAAAACAGCTAGAGGGCTAAGGCTCTAAATTTTTCATATATTACAAAACTCGGGGAACCCTCTACCTCCCAAAGTAGCTATCCGATTGGATTCATATTTCAAATATTCATTCATAATTAAAATTCGCGTGTTATAAGCTATTTTTAAATTCGTTCGGCCGGAAGGGGGAAATTAGGAGGGTCAGGGCTTTTTCAATTATAACTCAGACATTTAACATTGGGGCATAGGGGTATAGGTAATCAAATTTCTTCTCAGGATCTGGACTATTCGATTCTTGATTAGATTTCTTAAGATGCATTAGATTAAACTTTTACCCCACCCCCATGAGAATCGCAGTATGACGTACTAGATTTTTACCATCCTTATTAGGTGGGCTCTAACTTGGTAGGATTATGTCTGATGGGAAAATTGCTATTCCACTCAGCTAATTAGCATGCTTTTACTGAGTATACTTTTATTAGATTGGGGGTTAGGAATCCCCATCTGGGGATCGCTCCAATACGGCAAGTTGCATCTAAAATTACGGATTTCGCTGTGTACTATCCACTGATATACTTTATTGTCTCGCTTCAGAAAACTTTCTCGAAACATTTTTGCCACCGAAAACCCTATTTTCATATACATATGTCGCATACACCCCAGTTAGTACATTTCGCTTATATTTCAACCGCTCTGTCCTACCTTTTTGTGAACCTTTTTTCTCATGGTATGTATAATTTAAGTGTATAAAATGCCGGCGTGCATCCCTTTCCTTTTAGAAAATAATACTAGTATTTTATTACTTTACTTACTACGAAGAATTTCTACAACAAAATTACTGATTTTGGTAAACAAATACTGATAATACAATTTTACATTAATATTTATACAAGGGAAACGAAATAAAATATACAGGACCGTAATAGTGATTGCGCCTCTCGAGCGCCGTTGAAGTTGAAGAAAAGAATACGATGGTGCCTGAGAGGCTCCGTTCATGTACAAAGGGTTAAAGGTCCAAGAACTTGTTGAAAACTACAAAATAGTTTAGCAAACTTCGAAACCCTTTTAAAAACTGCTCTAAACTCTTTTGGAACCTCCAAAAATTTTTGAAAATTCTAAAACTTCTTAGAAAGCCCTAAAGTTTTTTTTTTAATGCTCCAAAGCTTTTCTTGAAGAATGCAAAGTCTTATTTAAAAATTCTAAGACTCCAAAGCTCTCTTCAAAGCCTTTAAGCTTTAGAACTTTAAAGCTTCCCAAGTGAATATAAGCATTTTTGGCCGTCTCAGTCTGTGCAAGATTTCTAGAATAGCTTTCTCTGCTAGCAGATATTCTTCCTTAAAAATTAGTGATAGCTACGTAATACTGATTTATTAAGGTTTATGATCGACAACGGTATGCGTACTATGAGTCGTAATTATCTAATTCTTAGCAAAGCAATTATGCAACTGCAAGCGCCTCTCTAGCCTCTCTATAGAATCGATTGAACTACTAACGGTTATGCTTATAATGATTACCCAACAAGATATATCTTTCTCATAGCACTACTAAACCAATCAACACATTTCTACCATTCTCCTTCATATCAGCATGCAAAAAGCACCTTCATTCCATACGCCATTTTATGCGCTCATTAAATCAATTAATTCACGGATACGACTCATCTCAGAAAGTGCTCATAAATCTCATAATTCCATCCTTCAGAAATGTAATCGTTCATTAAACCGTGCTATGAAAACATGAATGTGCACGATATATATTCGTTCATACAAACATCCTCCTGAAATTCTGCATACATACATGGAGCCTCAACTTAAATACTTCATTCACATTGCAGCTAAAATCATCAAATTAAACTCCATCTAAATGCAAGCACCTTCTCGTGAACACTCATATTCCCAGCATTTCAGAAGGAGTGGATCGATCAATAAATATCGGTAAAAGGAAATACGTAAACAGGCAAGACCGCCATCCTACCTGAAGGGGTATCTTATCGCAGATACTATGTACAAACAAATAAGTAGTAACCATATCTTGCACGATTATCTCAAAGGATAATGTGTGGCAGACGAAGTCACCATATTTGAAACACCTGCCCTAATCAGGTTAATAAATATTTGTCTTGGGCAGGATACCAGGGCGGCTCTGCATGGACGATATGAGAACAAGCAAATTACTCCCGAGGAATATAAACCTGAAGACAACGTTGAACAGATAAAAGTCAAGATAGTGGCGTGGACGATGATTTCGATTTTTATTTTTCATGTTTTCATCTCTGGAGAATATTTTGTTAGGTCTGTTGGGTGGTCCATTCAAGGTGCTTAGTGCGATTGTCTTGCATAGTCTTAGCAACGTACTGCCCTTTTTATAGTAGCTTCAGCCTATGTTCATTAACGGAAGAACCAGAAGATTTAAAGTCTATCTCAGTTTAGAAAGATAATCATCAAACAGAGATCTTGGCCTTTTTAACAGACAACCAAACGGTGAACGGCAAACATTGAAGAGACTGGTTTTCTTTTGTTTTTCACTTAGTTCTAGAGTCTCTAGTCTAGCAGGAAGTTAGTTCATCAGAACCTGCTAAAGTTTATCTGTCCTGAAGAGAAGGAGTTAATTAGTGTGGGGGGAACCAACTGAGTCTCTCGCTTTCACAAATAATTTCACGTTTCATAAAATACAAATTAACGACCGAAAGGAGGATGTTTACGATTTTATGAATTTTATAGATAGACACGAATGTAAACATGGGGCTTATTTGCATAAATAGTGGATACAAGTTCAATTCCTCCCTACTTAGTTTTTTAAATAATTATTTATGATTGAGCATAAAGATTCCAGGTTCAGCCCACTACTAAAAGACTATGTATGTGTGAGTGTGTGTATGGTGTTTTCGGTGGCTTTTATTTGTACGCTGTTCTCATTATGATTACAATCAGAGCAATCGGTTCGAAATTGAATGAGGATCCGAGATATTTCTAGAGTTCAGGGAAATGATAATATTTTTGTATGGGTTTGAAAAATTAAAAAATTTTGGGATAAGATCAATTTTAGGATCTACATACAGGGTGATTGAAAAATGAATACAAAAAAAGGAAAATTATAAAGACTAACAGAACCAATAGTCTCAACCGGCCTAGGTTTACAGGTACTAATGAATTTTCACTTTCAACAGAATGGGGCCGTAAATATTTATTTAACAATACTGTACACAAGCGTTATTAATATTTTTTTTTTTTTTGGAAATTAGATATATAGATGCAAGAGTTCGAGTTTTTAATACTAAACAGAAAGAATAAAAATAAAGTTTTTCTAAATTATAAGAAATGAGAAAATTAACTACTATGTATGTACTATTAGAACTTAGGTTCATTTTACTGTTAAATTTAAAAATTTGGAGATCATGAATATAACTCATAATAACAATAGAGTAGATAATATTATACTAGTGTTTCATTGTGCCACTTAAATGCACCGAAAGTGCCCGCAATTTGGACATTCAAGGGAAGGTTATTCCATATTCCATATAATAAAAATGTTAGAAGATTATATTCCTATTACGTCGTGATATTGTGAACTGGAAAATTCTCATAAGTATCTAGGTATATCACAAATAATTAGATTATATAAGAAAACTAGAGCTCGTCGCCGCAAAAAGGGAAACAGTCAGCCAAGCACTAGAGATCGAAAAGACGAAATATGGTCAAACTTGTGAATTCCATAAAGAAAGCGGATGTAGTCGTTGAGTGCTACTTCCATCTTGCGGGTACAAAAACTATCCAGTTTAATAATACAATAAGTAAAGTGGGGTAAAATTAATGCTTTAATTAATCTGATGCGATTTTCTGATAATGCTGTTGACCAAGTCGCAACATATCATTTCGCTGTTTAAAATAATACCAATAGTAGTGGTGGTAGACTAACTGACTAACTATTGAGATCACAATTTATTCGTTCAATGCAGTCTTCTAAAAGCCCAATATGTCTATTGAAATATAACTGAACATCATTCGCATATAAATGGATATATATATCCTGGATAACATCAGGCAAGTTATTTATAATTAGACTGAAAAGCAAAGGGCGCAATATAAAGCCTTGAGGAACCCCACTTAGCAGTTGTAGTGCGGTGGACAGCATATGGTTAGCTTTGATCAGCTGCTTGCGATCAGCCAGAAAATTGTTGATCAATGCAACGGCTGAGTGGCTAAAATCAAAAGAGCTAGAAAGTTTATTGAGGATAATGCGGTAAATCCCGCTATCAAAAACCTTAGAGCTATCTAGAAGTACTAAGACCATGAATTGGTTAGATCTCTTTATTTTTGTTTTATAATTTTATAAATTTTCTCTTCAGACTTAATGGATGAATTTTCACTTCGCTATCGAGGTGCCTTCATATACATAACATTTCTATCTGATTCTGTTTTATCCGTTTGTATCTGAGGATTTGTTTCGCTTTTTCTTGAACGGTCTATTTTTGCTCTTTCAGGTGATTTACAGGAGCTAGCCAAACGGTGAGACTACCATCTACCGCTCAATAAGAAAAGCCCACAATTTTGGGGATTAGTTCGTTGTTGTTCCAGATGTAACCTCTCTATGTCTCAAAGAAAAAATGTCTGATTTCACCACTTATTTGGATAATAGTTTAGAACGTATTGAATAGGGAGTTGATAAAATTTTATACGAAAACAGTTCATAAACAATTTTAATTCTAACAAAAAATATGACAACCCCTTTCTTTGCTCGCTAGTAATACAAAAAATTCAGATTTACTGAGATTAAAGGTCATTCGTAGATGTTTTCAATGTTCTGCAAAGTTCTTCGGAATTTAAAAACGAGTGCCACAGAAATTGTATCAGGATGAAGATGAAATTGCGGACTTATCTAAGTACAGTAACCAACTGAGAGGCATAATTTTAAATTCCATTCAAATTCAGATAAAATAGGAGGGGTCACAAAGTTGAGCCCTGAGGCAAACCGCGATTATTAAAGTCATTTTAAATAAATTGCTTACCACTTTTGGAGAAATCAAGCAGTAGACATAAAAATACATCCAGCTCATTCCTATGTGTCATTCATGAATAGCTTACCAAAGCTCAACAGTTCATGAAACATAAATGTATGAAACAATCATTATCCATGTAAATCATTTAAAAACATAAAATAAAAGATTTGTTAAGGTAGCACTGCTGAAATTACTGACTTAAAATCTTTAAGCGAAAGGTGTTCAGAGTGAATGGAATTATAAATGAGACTTGAAAACTTGGAGAAAATTTGTCTCTAATAATGCTGCTATATCGCGCCCTGCCACGTTTAGTTCCAACCTTTTTATATATAAATTGAAAAAGTTTTGATTGGAATAATTACACAAAGTTTGTAATATTTGCCAAGGACAACCACTCTTCTAACAAACAAAACAAGCCTTGAAGCTTTAAAAAGTGGATTATGTCAATAAGGACATGGATGGTGGAGGTTGGTGAAGGTTTCCTTGAAGCAATTGAAAAACGATTTAAAAACTTTTCATATTTCTACCTCCTTCCAGTTCAGTTTTTCTTTTGTTTGCTTTTCAGGTTCACATTTACAATGCGTATGAAAACACAATATTTGCAATCCGTGGGAAGGTGTAATCATTTAATTTTACTCTCGGCTTAGCATGACGCATATTATTTCACTATAAAATTAAAAGTTGATTAACTTGCAATAATGTGAAGCACTCACACTTATTTCATTAAAGAGAAAATATTCTTCCTCTGCTCGCCATGTTTAATTGCAACCGGAAATGTAAGCATGATTATACTTAAGTCTTATATTATGCCATTTGGACATGAAAAGGTGCTTTGTCGGTCCCATAATTCCTGTCTGTCTCTCGTTTTTTTACGTCAAATGTATACCACTAAAAGCATAATTCGATGTGCGTGTTACGACCAGAAGCTTTTAGCAATAAACGCGGGACAGGAAGTCGCCTTTGCTGAATTTTTGCTTGCACTTCCTTTTCTGTCATCTCTATATTTTCTTTAATGTTCCGCATTCTTTAGTAAGAAATACCATTTTATTGCAAAGAGAATAGGCAAAATATAGTTCTTTGATGACTGTGGGCATAAATAATGTTGAGATTAAGAGATCAACCAATGTCCGAATTGCGTGAGAGGCAATAACTAAACTGAAATTAGAACTTTCTTTGAGGGTCTTTTCCTCTCATTAATGGACACAAAATAGAATTTTGTTGGGCTTGGTTCATACGATGCATGTTATCGGGCAGTGCAGGACATCAAATCACTTTCAAAAAGTTGTGTTGACTGTAGACTTCTGATTTTGATTTTAGTGATTAGCAGAAAAACAACAAGGTCTTTGGAGGAATGAGTTTACACTACTGATTTTAGAGTTCCGGGCCGTATGACATGGCCAGTTAATCTGTTAAATTATATATTCGTTTCTATTCTAAATATCTTCCAAAGCTGTTATCACACCATCTTCCAAAATGTTTATATAAATATTATTTAATATATTAATATATTTTAACGCCCTAGTCCATCAGATAATTTGGTATATATTGGCGCGAATGGGAGTTATATAAAATTTTGAACGGCTTAGTCCCGGGAAAACAAGAAATAATACCGAAAAAGCTTAAAACAAGCAAAACAAGAAAAATACCACAAATTCAAAAATCCCGAAAATATCGGAAAACAAAACACTGACACAAAACAAGAAAAATTCTAAAAAAAAACACAAAACTAAATCAGAATCCGACAAGCTGAAAAAAATTCAAAATACCGGGGGAAGCAATCCAACAAGCCAAAAAAAAAAAAAAACCAAAAAATTCCGTAGAAAAAAAAATCCGACAAACAAAAAAGAACTTAAACAACAAAAATGTTAAAAAAGTCACAGAACAAAAAACAAAAAAATACCAAAAAATTCCGAAGAACGAAACAAAAATCAACAATCACAAAATCCAGAAAAACAAAAAACCGACTGAAAACAAACATAATTTAAAGACAAATGTATACCATAAAACCAGATAATCGCAAAAAAGAAAAAAATCCAAAAATTCCGCAAAAAAACGAAAATCTCAAAAAGTAAAAAAAAAGCCCAGGTGCAAAATGATCCCAAAAGAACTAAAAAAAAACATAAAAACAAAAAACATCTTACAAACCAAGAAAAATTCAGTAAAATCAAAATAATATAAAAAAACGACGAAAGGTTGTACCAAAAAACATTAAATTGAGTACAAATCACGTTTTATATATGTGATTTTCCAAATTTTTTTCAGGATTATTCCCCTTTTTTTTTAATACCAAAGTACAAAATTAAAAACAAATCTTATTGCATAATTTTGCGTTTCTTTTTATTGAGAATTTGATTTTCGGAATCTTTGCTTTGAGACTGCCATCTTAGATATTTTTTCTCTAGATTTTATTTGTCTATTTTTCTGGATTTCTTTCCAAACCCCCTTGAGATTTCTAAATATTATATATTATAATATGTAATTTACAGGGTGTCCCGTAAGTCGAGGTCATGCCGGCATCGGGTGATAATTAATTTTCTATTCTTGGTTCGGCAAAATGTTTCAGGTTACATAAGCACTATTCGGGATTACATAAGAAAAATAAAATTGAAAAAAAGTAAAGATTTGTAGCAACAGGAGCTAAAAAACCATCACAGGGTGTACATTTACTCGAAAACAAAAGAAATGTCTATATTTGAAAAAAACATGACTTGGATTTTTTTTTAATATGTTCTGGTAACTGTTATGATTTGGTCTATCACCCGATTCCGGTTTGACGTCGTCTTACGGGACACCCTGTATATATATGTTATATTTCCGCCATCTCATGCGAAGTATTGTTCATGAAGTACTTCAATTGGACTTGTCTCGTTAAGTTTATCCTTGAGTGATTTTTGTAATCCCTCGCCAGTTTGCTTTTCTAGATGTACGGAAAGGGGTTAGGACCATATGACCTATCAATATTTGTATACTGACAGATGCCTTATTCACAGTCATTAGTGCAAATGTCATTGTGATTGTAATACAATTTGATAGCTAAGAATATGTTCTTTCCCTAAATCTAGAATCTAACTTTAACTACCCTCATATACAGACCAAAATCACTCTAGAATTTTCCAATTACAATTTTGTAACGACTTGCAGCCAGTTAATGGCCACATTCTTAAAGTTTATGATTTTTACAAATTCCAAATAGTTCAGCCACGCAATTAAAACGTCGTAAAGTCAATTCGTCACGCAATAAATCACTTTCACACGCTTCTTTTTTTGTACTTGAAGATGTTTTCGTAATTTTTTTTTATGGGGGAGAAACCATGTCAAACTGAACAGTGGAAAATGAGTTTTATTACACTTTTCCATGGCCCGCATAATTTTTCTCGCATTCCAAATTATTTGTCCTAAGAAAACGAAAGCAATATTCTTGCGTGCTTAGTAGAGCAATCTTGACTATCGTCATCGTCACTGTCATCGCTCCGAGCCGTACTAATGCATCAAACAAACCCAACAAAGCGCCACATCACATAATAAATGCATTTTAGAGGGGCGGGAGGGGACACGGAAACTCTTAAGACAATCAATCAATCACAATTAATTATGCTGATCAGATACGAGTACCTAATTAATTTAAGGAAAAAAAATAAACAACCCAAAAT
The DNA here is from genome assembly GCA_963924295.1 of Dioctria rufipes. Classification (NCBI taxonomy): domain Eukaryota; kingdom Metazoa; phylum Arthropoda; class Insecta; order Diptera; family Asilidae; genus Dioctria; species Dioctria rufipes. The sequence continues at coordinate 7,659,429 of OZ002740.1, forward strand.
AAACTAGACCAATCCACTCGAGTACTGCTAAGTGTTACAGCAATGAGTTGGTTGACACAGCGTGCGTGTAGTGCTAGTGTTGGTCTGTCATACCAGAAGAGATGCATTAGTGTTTCATACATTTATTTGTATCTGGCTGCAAAGGGGGGTCATTAAATGTCGTTTGAATATTTCTCTTGTAAGTTCGTGAACAACAATACAGCGTTCAACGTTTGAATGAGGGGGCTGGGCGGCGCATTGAACAACCTCTGCAATTTACATGCGAGCCGTAAATTAGGCTCCTCCAATCGATTGTATTGGAATGATTAGGGCTAGTATTCGACGCATGTTGTATTCTTTAGCCGTCTGTCAGAAAGCCACGTCTAATTGGAAGACACCTCCAGACAGGAGATTTTTTATATTTTGAATTCTTTCGGATTACCATCATAACTCCATCTGGACTCAACCGTGGGCTTTGAAATTATTTTTTTCTTTTAAAACAACTTAATTGTGAGTTTATTTGTTTTTATATTTTTTTATTGCTTGCAGTATATCCAAAACGTTAGGTATTAGATCTCTTTCTATGTACTAATGAGGTTAATGAAAGATGTAACAACTGAATCGAGTGCATATGTTAAGGTAATTTTTAACACTATGTTGGAATCTTTGTTGGTGATGTTGAAGAGTTGTATCAATGTTAGTATTCACAGCTGTTAGAATAAAAATGGTTAATGAATCGCCTATAAAAAATACTAAAAGAGTAACAGTAAAGAAAAAAAAACCCATAGCTACAGATGATGTTGTATAGTAGGAAAGAACGAACATATAACAAGATGAACTTGCATCTAAAATGCATAAGTTGTCCCAAAATGCTCCCTTTGCGGCCCTAATGCCGCGACCCCAACGTATACTTCTCAGACCGTATGTTTTCATTATGCAAAATATTGACGAACGATTTTCGAACAATTTCCAAATTTTAAAAATTAAAAAAAAAAAATAAAAAAATTTTACACTGCGACAAGTTTTAACAAACCAACTTTTGGTTTTATTCACATAGGAGCAGGTGGAAATTTGGTAAAAGTCTGAGCATGAAGCCACTATTTGTTTAGCTAAAAAATTTCAAAAATAGTACAACAACAAAATGGTTATAGTACCTACGATTTTATATTTTGGTACCGGAATATTACCAGGGCGATACTAGACATGAATTGTTTTTATAAGGATTATTGTAAGTCAGTGCTGGAACGGCCAGTGGTAGCAGGGATGTTGGTGATGATAGCTTTTTTATTATACAGGGTGTTTCGTAATTGGTGCACATAATTCAAGGGTTTGATAGCTGAGATGGAAACAAACAAAACATTCGTCGTTTCGTCGGTAGGAAGGTTTAAGATTTTTAGTACTTCTTCCACTCTATACCCTGTAGTTTTGTTGATATACACCCTATCAAGGTAGGATTTATCTCATATAATAGCAAACCGTCTCAGCTTTCCAATAAGTTCCCAATCAGCCTTCTTTCACCTTCCCTCGGAAGTTGTAGGACGTCAAAGTACAAAAAAATTAAAAAAAAATTCTAATTTTTTCAAACTTTAACGATACTATACAGTTTTTTACAAGATTTAGAAACCTCGGAGTGTTACCTTTAATTTGACTATGCACATGTACCTACCTAAATGCAACAGTGTTTTTGAGATATTCCCGTTTCTATGATTCATAATTTCATTAATTTTACTACTGACGATGGTAATAGCGCCTATTATTATGCAATTCCACGCCAGGCACCCGAGAAAATTCAAATCTTTTAAACTGAACTACATTCTCAGTATAAAATTCTGAAAAAAATTGCGCGAATGAATTCCTTAGAAAAAAATGAATTCTTTTCTAAGCTATTATGGAACCTGCAATGCAAAATGATTAAAGATGAATAAAAATAGGAAAGAAAAATCCTGTAGTAAATTTGAAAACAAAGCTTTATTTACGAACCTAGCAGCCTACTAGGCCCTTAAATTTACTCCACATCTCATTTGTACCGTTGTCAATTGTCAGCAGCCCTCTCAAACACCTGGTCAACCATCCGTATTCTACCTATTATGCTCTAATTCAATGCAAATTAAAATTTTCTTAAGAAAAATGTTATGCAATGTATTGTAACGGTAAACAGAGTTGAAGATTTTAGGCCTGTACGTTTGAATCTAATCATTTAGGAAGATAGCAAAAACATTAACATCATTGTTAAAATGGTTTGCTTTGCCAGGAAATGCAGTAGTATTGCTGCATTAATTTTTTTCTCAGGAATTTACTCGACAATTTATCTGAAGAAATTTTTTGCGAAGTTAATTACCGACAGCTATAGAGATGCATTACCTTTCTTAGAAATTTATTCGAGATTTTTCATTAGAATTTTTGACACTATCAATAATATTGGCAATGGCTTGGCTGGCGATAGTCTTCCAATTTTGTTATTTTTATAAAGCTTTATTTGTGCTTCGTATTCGTAAACCAATTAACGAGAAAATGAGATTGATATGATTTTCTACGCTCAGGATAATATTTTATTGAAATGAAATATGGTGCAGACTAAAAATTGCAGGAATTTTTCGAGTGGCTTCTGCTTTGTTTTAGGATTTATTCAAGATTTATACGCTCTTCGATCAGATAATGCTCAATTTCTAAAACTTGTTTCTAGATAACATCTGTCAAATATTGACATTGTATACAACAAAAAATTAAAAAGCTTTTATTGGAAACTAATAAGAACTAAGTGATACAAACACAACATACATATCTCAAAACCTTCCTCTAAGCCCCGGTTGATATGAATATGATTTCATACATTCCATGAATGCAAAACTCTTACCATCACCTGCTGCCTCACCAATGACATGCAATGCAAACATGTCATCCTATGAATCAGTAGAGAATTCCTCACAAAAACCATTTTCACGTCAATAATTTGCAACAAACAGAACACATTACAGCCATGCCTTGAATTTAATATCGTTAGCAATTGCAATCCTCAATGTCTGCACTCGACGATAAAATGAATTGAGATTGCATAATAAAAGTGTGCAATAACAACCAATGATCCAGGAGCATCGTCACAGGATAGCCCGGGGCCCGGAGCAGCCCTTTTACATACCCATCAGCCCAGCCTGAACATATGCAACTAACGACAACAACATCCGGAGACATTTTATCGCAATAAAGACATCATTTGTTCGTACAGATCACCCTATCCTGTTTGGGTTCGTCTTTCTGCTCAGCTCGGAAAATATGAAGTGCGAAAGTTTTCTTATTTTCAGTTCAATTCAAAAGGATTCACTCGTCGTACAGCTGACAACCCCCAATTTTGGTATCCATTTTTGTGAAAACATCAGGGGACATGTGTGCTTGCATTTCTAGGGGGGGATAAAGAAACACTAGGGATGCCATCTCGAGTGGTATTTCTCTTTCATATAGCAAGAGATCAACATAAATGCAGGCAGGGAATCGAGCATTTGCGACTAATGCTTTTGTTATGTGCCTGGGAAACGCTCTCAAGGATTCCATGGATTTGAATTGAAGGGAAAATGTTAAAGGGTTTCGACAAGCTCACACGGAACATCTATGCATATCCTTCAAATTACAAAAGTGAGAAACACTTTGCTGAGATTTATGTTCGCACACATTTCCTCGTTTTCTTTGCACCAATGGTGTTGGTAAACCGCAATTATGACAAAGCAGATATCTGGTGGGCTCCTTCTCTTATGTCATATTCATGGTAATTGCCAGAGCTCCAAAACCCCAGCCCCTTTCCTATCGGCATAACCAAAGAAAAGGAAAGCAAAGATGTAGGAAGAAATTAGGCTTGAGTTTTGATCAATAAATCAAATCTAAACTCATTCGTTCATCGTATGCTAGATGCTTTGTAATTAAACAAGAGCGCCGCATTCATCCGGATCGAATTCAATCATTCTGTCAAGCCATCAATGTCCGATAGATTTGTAAACAAAGCGAAGCGCCCATAGTGAACCATCACAGGATACTCACGTCTCATGAAATCATTCAAAATCGTATTTGGACTCGTCTCATTTGCATCTAAATACGATTCCCCCTTTACACGCACTGAATAGTTAGGAACTGGAGGGGATGATATGCAAATAGAAATCGCTTGTCGGATCGTATTATGGCCATATTTTGAACAAAATTTTAATTACACGTCAAAGCTGAGTAGAATTTACAAACTAGAGCGAAATAGACATTTGGAATGCAATTGAACAACAAAAGTATTTGATGTTCCTTTGGAGCACATTTGGAAGCACTAAGTTAAAATGTTAATTGTACTGCAGGCAGTACAGGCAAGAGGATGGAAGACCTTACTGGAAATGTAATGTGGTGAAACTGAATCGAGGTTCAAGTTCATTGAAATCATTGATGCGGCCAAAATTAATAAATATTGTAAATATTTCAGTTAATCAGACTTCATTAAGGTTTGTTTCATTAACATATACAAAATAATAAGGACCCAAGAATAGAGCTCTTCGGATTCCCAGCACATATATTTCCCTCAGTTTGTTCTTTTTCGTTTTGCTTTTTGTTATATTATGATGTTATGATAATTACAGCAGCATATCTTTGGCATGTCATTTTACTATTTGAAGGTAGATATTCAGGACAAGAATTGTAAGGCCCTCTAATTCCATCCTTTCTCAAGCTGATATTTAACTTTTAATATTAATATTTACTTCCAGACTTCAAAACATCTTTGCATTGGTATCTAGGGCTTGAAAATCAAAATTTTGTATTTTATTCATTGTTAAGAATTTCAACTCAAAGATATAGGATAGATCACAACATAGATTCTTCCACCGACAACAGAATTGACATAAGCCATCTAGATCAAACTCGAAGTGACGAACTCTTTAAAGTGGTAGATTATTACACGACAGCTCCGATCTTACCTCTAGGGATCATCAAAGATACAGATGCAAGATGTTCGGTACTGTTTCACCGACTGCCAGTCTTTTGGTAATGGGTGTTTTCGCAAATCTTTAAAAATCGAATGACGGGAGTTTGAAACGAAATTAAATTTATGTGAAGTGTACACATTTTGACATAATAACTGTAACATTATAAGGCGGGGCCTATGGACTGCCCAAGAAGTTACTCCAAAAGTTATTTTTCACCATGCTTACAGTATAAAAAATGCTTCAAACCCCGGAAATCTTTCTCCTCTTCCCTGGAATAGTTACATATTGTGCTACTAGAAGACAGGGGAGAAGATTTCTTTTAGTTACATGAAATGAAAATGTACACCTCCTAGTTAAACCTGAGCATATCTTTTCATAGGACGACGTTGGCCATAAGATTGGTTACCTTCGCAATAAAGATCCCTCGTCAAGAACCGGCTAAACAGTTACGGGGGATTTAAAAATGTCCAGGTGCACTAAATTCGTATTAAGGTAGTATAGCGTTAAAATGCAGATCTGCGATCACAATTACCACCTAATAATGTGAAGGATTCCATCTCACTTTAAATATGAAAGAATTTTTGATATTGTAATCCCACAGCGGGAGCGAAAATTATGTGTCTTCCCATAATTTATTCCTGCCATTAGCGCTTAAAACCTTGGCGATAATAACCGATGAGGTAAACACAAATTTTTCGGTCAGTAGTACGAGCTATCTTAAATCATTGTCAATAATTGTTTACTTCATGGCCTGCTAGCTTATACCCTTAGGAGGCCATTAATCATACTTCCTGGCTAGCTGGAGTGCTCAATTAATCAAAATCTTATATGTATATAGTCGGCATAGGCTAGGCAAATACACTCTGTATGTACGGCTGGTGGAGGACTTTTATAAGACTGGAATGAGGCGATGAATGTTTACTTGAAATTTTGTCTACATAAAATTGGCAAACATTCTTAGTTGAAGTTGGAATTTTGTAAAATTTGGTTACCTTTTGTTTGATGTAATGGCAATTTTGAATGACCGAAGCAATTTAGTGCGTTTGTTTTGGAGCTATTTTGCCATCGATGAAGAACTTTAGGAGGTGCTGATTAGAACAAGGAATTATGCATTCAAATGATTTTATTCTAAACTTAGTCTATAGTTTCCTCTGGAATACGGTCAATATATGAACTTGAATACTAAATTAAGCAGATATACTAGATCAACCTTAAATTCAGCAATTCCTGCTTGTCACCCCAGAAAAAAAAGCAATTTTGAGAACTACAAAAAGAGTAAATCAATAAAATAACAGAAATCTCCATTGCCAGTTTCAATAAATAACTGAGGAATCTGAACCCTGTCACATCTGGCAAAAAATTATAAATTTTTCAGGCAATAAAAAGCGTTGAAGCAATTAATGTCTCCAGTGTCAGTTCGTGCCACAACTAAGTGTTAGCACGAGTTTGCAATAACCAAAACCACACACAAGTTAAGAAAAGCCTGTGCGCATGCGCAGATTATAAAAGCGACCGTCCCTAACAATAATGACAACTAATTTGCGCATTATTTTGCATGCAATATAAATCTGCAAGAATGCGCATGCCTTCATGGGGCTAGCAAAACAACGCCCTATGCAATTGTGGCATGTGACAAATTGGTTACAATCTTTGTTCTAACTGATTTTCTGCGCATGACAAACTAGTTGTGCATTTGCATTTTGATTAAGTATGCAAGGTCAACCAAGGAAGAGACATTAATGTTGTTGCGATACTTGTTAACAAAAAAAAAAAACTTCAGCGTTGATTGCTCTGACCAGGCTTTGAGTTAGGTCAAGTGAAAGATCGGTTTTTAATAGACTTAAGAGACAGCAGCTGCACGTGTTGCTAGCAATTTCTGCAACTGATAATTGTTGGTATTTGCACAATTGTGGTACTCACTTTTATTTTTGTATTTCGAGCATTTATCATCAGAGATGCAGGTGTACACAGTGATGATAAACAATTTCCACGAGGAATAAGTAATTGTTCTTCCTAAAGCTTAAAATTTGCGTACTAAGTAGTAAAATACAAAACTCATTTTCCGTGGAAGAGCGGTGGGGGCGTATTTCCAATATTTTGTTCATCTGTAAAGTGTGGATCGCTTTCCTAATCATTATCCAAGCATGAGAGACTTTCTTCTTTTCTTTTTAAAGGCGCGTAAATACAGAAAATTTCGGTTTGATATTATTTGACTCATTTTTTATCTAGACCCTCCTTTCCTCCTAAAGAGTAAAGGCCATCAGTTTTGAAAATTTTCCTCCTCAATAATAGGCAGTGCGGGCATACCTTGCTCGTATGGCATGTTTAAGGATACTCTGTACTATTTACTGCCATGAATCCCATTCAATCAACCATTTGTTCGGTGGTATAAGTTGTCATCTCGAACTTGAATATCTTCACGTTTTAATTCGATTTTTGAAAGTTTTGCCAGCGTCGGTAATGTTGCAATTTGGTGATATAGTCGAAACTCTAATGTTTCTAAAATATCTGTAGAATCTCTCTTATTTGAGAAAACGATTCAGTGAAGTCTCGAACTGGTAGTCTTCCATAGGAGCAGTAATGATTACAAGAGAATCTCCCATAAAAATGCGGCCTGACCTTAAAACAATGAAGTCTTTTATGGACCTAAGACGAATTAGAGTTGATCAATTATCAGCTCTGTGCCCGCAAGCATCCTACATAATAGAGTATGGCAGATTTAATGAAACTGGTAAAATGAAGTGATCGAGCTAAAGCGAAATACCAAGTTATGTGCTCATCAATTCAGAACTTCATTATCCCCGTTTTGCTGATGTTGTTTCAATTCTCTAACAATTGGCAAAATATTTTAGTAGTACAGCGGGGTCTCAATAGTCTGAACACCAAAAATTTTATTTTTTGTTTGAATGTACGAAGTGGTCGGATTATTGTATGTACATATTTTGGAAGGCATTTTGCCAAATAAAACAAAGTTTTTTTTGAGCATGTGAAATCCAATTGGATCCGATACTTCCGATGCCTCCAATTCTTCTTGGTTTCTACTGTCATGCTCATTTATTACTGGTTTTACTATGTCTTCATCTGTTAAGATATTACTGATTTCAACTTTTGAAAGGACTCTATTACGAAAAATGCTTAATGGCAAATTATCTTTGGAATGAAAATCCTCGACATTTTGGCCAGAAATTTCATCTGATTCGAATAACAAGAGTAGCAGTGGCTTCCAAGACTTTTTAATTGTGGTGTTTTAAGGACTTCAGTTAGTGTGAATTCTTGCTGGCCAAAAGCTTGCAACAGTTCGTTTTTTTAATGATTCTGGATCACATTTTGGTCAACGGGTTGAATTAGGGCTGTACAATTGGATGGGATTTACAGAACAGTAAAGTCTTCATCAATCGATATCAGATTTTCTTCCAGTGGATGCGGTGGTACATCAAGAAGTGCAAGTGCCTTTAGCGGTAAGTTCTTCTTTGAAAATTTTGCGTTACTTCGGGAATGAAATTTCCCTTAAGCTCCTCTAACCACACTCGTCTTGTAACCCAACAATTACTACGCTGACTTATGTAATCAATTGGAGACTTTTTGACTATTGCAAATATAAGTGGCTTCTGTGCTTTACCAAAAACCAAGAAGGGCAGTTTGTGCGTTCCGTTTGCGCATGGTATAAATGTGATCTGCTCCTTTCACACTTTGGAACTTGGGGTTCTACTCTCTAACCGAGAAGCCAACATTTTATCTGGTATCACTTTCCAGTACAAGCCTGGTTCATCAGCATTATAGAATTGTTCTGCAGTCAAATCCTTTTCCCTAATAGCTTCCATGAACTTAGCCTGGAATAAATTTACCACTGCTTCATCATTCGACATGGGTTAGTTTAAGTTAGCATGTACCATGGCATTTCTTAAAATTGTCTAACCAACCTCTACGACCTCTACTAGCGACGAAGTCTCCTTTTCTAAATTTTTGATGGAAACATTTGGAGTCTTCGACCTTTTGGTCGGTCTTTCTTTGTTGCTCTAAAAGCAACGTAAATAAAAAGTCTACAAGCTTGGGATTTTCAGGAGTTTTCAAGGGTTTTCTGGCGCCTGGGCTCTTTATTACAAATGATCGTATTCTTGCCTCCTTTCTTCGATGTTGAAGCCATGATTTAAAATGCACAAATGATCAAATTTAAAACGCCACACTACAGCAGTAGATAAAAAAATAATGGAAAGGCGCGGCGGACGACAATTAATACGGTCGTTAGGACTATGGAGGCTTTCGGATTAGCTGTAATTCGAACTATCGAGGCCCTGACCTACAAAATTATCTACGTTATCGCTGTAGATATTAAGGTAGCGACTAACTTCTTCAAATGAACTACACATTGGTCGGCGGTTACATATGATTGTAAAAGAATGGGTTCAACCCCGACCATCGAACGTTGACCAATGGTTAAAGCATTCAGCCACAAACAGATTACTCTCTAGTGTAATGAGCAGGAAATATTTCACTGGGATTTGCTGACCAAAAAATTGTTTGGTTCAATTCGAACAATTATCAACCAACAGAACATTTTCTGCGTCTACCACATGTTCTAAGGGGCAATTCAACGAAGTTCAAGCAGGGAAGAAGAAGAAAAAAGTATTATTAGAGTGCATATGTCATGTAAAAAAAAAAACACATTCCTTCAACTACTATGATCTTGATGAGAGGATATTGAAAATCTGTTGCCTTTCGGAGTTTAATCCTTTTTTAAAAGCAAGATGTCATTGTTTAAGGTGACGCCAGTTGGTGTCTGGATATCTCATAAAAGTCAAAATTTGTAAGGTAATTATAGCATCTATATTTAAATACTCCACAATAGAATAACAGCAGGAAACATTAGCTTTGTTAGTGCTAGTATTTAGCTCCCCACTGTTGAATATTATCAACAACAAAGAAAATTAAAGAGTGTGGTTAACACGAAATTCATATTCGGCGAGGAGTATCAAATTGCAGCTACTACTAAGAACTGGAAACGATTCTCTTTGTTCGTTTTCGAAAATAAGACCCTATCCTCCTTCCTTCTATACAAGCGAACTCCATTAAATATCCTTTTAGTGCTTATTAAAAAATCGCTGCACCTTAAAATTGAATGCATTTCACGCGCACTCCATTCTCCATTAATTTTTCATCTTGCAACGCATTAAAATTCATCATATTCTCACCCTCCAGACGTTACCACTAATCGTGCTCAGCTGGGGTACATTAATTCCAAAACAACAACAAAAGACACAAATGAAAAGTCCCATTGAGACAAAAATCCATTTCGAGATGTAAAAGGTCGCGTAAAAATCGTCGATTATATTTTCGTGTACCCAAAAAAAAAAAATGAAATTGAATGCATCAAAGAGCATCCGTCAAGTTGAATTCAACATTTTGAAACGAACAAGAAAAGTGGAAAGGGTGCTCTGCTATTATGACATACAATGTTCTCCTCCTCCTGCTTCCAGCTGGGCCCATTCTCGCTTTCAAACATGCTGTTAGTTCCCATTGTTTTAAGGGTGACTAATGAAGAATCCTTGCGAATATCCTTAAAATCTGCAAAACCGTGCGCTGAAATTGAAAGCGGGCATTAAATACAAGACAACTTAATCCGGAGCTATATACGCACACATTCTAAGGGCCGAAGAAGGGAACGTCCTATTTAAAATGTTTACCAATGGGGAGATGATAACGTGCAGCAATAAAGGGGACTTTAATCGGGCAAGCTATCGTTATGATTAATTCCCGTGAAACCCTTTTGTATGCGGCTTAGAATCGTCATAATGTGCAGTGAGCGGCTTTATGGATTCCATCTAAGACCGCAGAATCAAATTTTTTGTTTTTTCCAAAGGCTTGGATGCTGCTACACACACGCACATAACTAAGCCCCATCGTTTTTGCGATTTTGAATTCATTTTACATAAATCTAGAGGATGATGACGATGCTTGCTGGACCTGTATTATAAGTAGAGAAGAGTAAGATTCGGACAGCAGGATATAGCTAGCAGACCCCAAAGGCACAAACTGCAGTTAGATGAATGACTAAGTTCCATTTATTGTTGTTTCGTTGACTTTTATTATCCTGGACCTTATGTCCATGTCCATTTTTATCCATTTTATCCATTTCGATCTGTCACTCTGATTTTGATTTAGTAGTTCAAGTCTGCTCATTTGACCGTTTTCAAGCTCTGCTCGCTATGCATACAAACATGTCTTGCTTGTTTTCCAGGATATATTTTAGCCGATGGAGCAAAAGTAGATATTAAACATTTCGAGGTGGAATGCCATATTTATTTTTGAGAGAAGGAATGGTGGACATTTGGCTTTTGCAGACAACAAAAAAAGTTCAGAAAAAAAAGCGCCTATTTTTTTTTCTTTTGGTTTTATTTCGTTATTGGATCGACCCTGAAGCTAAGTTTGGTTTATATATGGCGAAGAAAATTCAAATTTTGAAATTCGAAAGACGCAAGTACTTTCCCTTTTCATTTCGGAATATTTTCATATACGACGTTCACACGAATTTAAACTCAGCCGAATTTAATTGCGATCAGGCTTACTACCGATTTGGTGGTTTTCAGAAATGCTGCCACATCTAAGCATGATTCACTATATTGTGATATGATATGGTATTGTATGGTATTGTAAGTAGCACATGTACATAGATGTGGATGTTTCTAAGAGATTTTAGGAACATCGTATAGCTTAACATAGGAGAATCCATCGAAAGAGTGTTTCTCAAAAATTGTCAAATAACTACAAATAAGCAATTCTCGCATAGCAAGACAACAATTTATCTAGGTAATATGAAAAATAAGGTGCTATCGTTTTCGGTGCAATTAAATCATTTACCTATCCCGGAGTCTATTTTAAGAATATTATTTCATGGGGCGTAATAGGAGGTAATAAGGGGTATACATAATGCATTCAACGCATTCATGTATCATTTATGAGGGGTATGAGAGGCTCATACTATTATGCAAAACTTTTCTGATATGAGATAACGATTCATTTACAGGTCTCAATTTTGGAAAAACTTATTTAGGGGCCAATTGGGATAGATTTAGCGAGAAATCGACTTTAATAAAATTTATTTGGGAGTTAAAGGAGGTTAAATTTTACCTTTAAAATGAGTCTAGTGACTTTGATGAACTAGAATGGGCTTACCATTTTCATATATTTGAAAAAGACTTAGATAGATCTTCACTTTCAATAAATGCATTTACAATGTAATAGGAAGGGTAATAGGGGGTATATAAAAGAGATTACATTTTACTTTTACAACGAATCTAAGGATTTTGAAGAATTGGGATGAATCTATAGATTTGAGTTACGAGAAAGCGATTTGGCTAGGTCTCGACATTGAGCAAATTTATATAAGGGGTAATAAGGGGTTCAAATGAGTATGGGGGTAGTACTATGAAAACGTTTTTGCGTGCCAAAATCAATTTAACTAGAACTCGACTATACTGAAACTCATTAAAAAGATAAGTACTAGGGCCCAATAAGGGGTTAAATTTTATCTTGAAATCGGCCCTCCCAATTTCAAATAATTGTAGTGAATCTGCCGTTTCACTTATTTAGAGGACTAACTGAGTAACCAGATTGAATTCTAATAATTAAAAAAACATTAAGGGAACATCTACTACTCAAACAAAATTACTTAGGTATTCAATTCACCACTAAATAAATTTCTTACTCTACAGTCGGCATTATGAAATGAATTAAACTTAATAAAAGCAAAGTTTTTTGATTTGGCATTTTTAATAGGCAATCTCTCCCCTATTTTATCGTCATTGTGCTCAAAGATAAATTCGAAGTAATCTTTTGCACACAGAAAATTCATTGACAACAAGAGTTGGTTTTAAATCATCAGCTCTGAAATTTATGCTTACATCAACTAAAGACATTTTAACTCAATTTTAAGTTTTTTAGCAATAAATATTTATTTTCCTCATGGTGTGTTCCTTCCAACAACTCTTGTTGTCGAAACTTTTTCATTTCGATGGCACTTAACATTTCGCTCCATTCTTGAATCTTATTTATTATCAAAGACTGTTTGGTTGTTTGATTAACCATTTTAACATTTTCAATAAATTAATTTCATAATCATAACCACAACCCAGTTCGCTACTAACATGCCGAAAACGTACGAAAAATTTTCAACAGTGACAGATTAAAACAAATGCAGCTAACTTTTTAAATTTGTTGATAAGAATAGCAGTTCAGCAAAGAGGAAATGTTTTCTCTCAAAATAAAATATTTGTAAAACTGTCCTCTCTTCATACTCACAACAGCCATTTATTAGTTACCAATGAACGTGCATTCAATCAATAAAACATAAAGCAAAACCATAAGAGAACAATAAATTCAATCGGCCAAAACCTAATCAAATCACTCATCATCGTCCCGAATAACCTCCAAACAAAATTTGGTATTTGGTTTCTAATGGTAGCTGATAAAACCGATAACAGTATTCAGCCTTGTGAAAGAGCCATAGGCATAAATCTGTCTCTATGTGTAGTCACATCAAAGTTGAGAGCTTTTCCTGGGCAAAAGGATTTTAGGACGACTAAAGCCTATCGTGGTTCAAAGTTATACCAAAATTCCTCTTGATTCGTTTGATTTGATGCTCGTCAGGTCTAACTGAATAGTTTCCACAAGGATGGAAATTTCGCCTGTTTTATCAAATTTCACACCGCTGACTATTTGCGTCAATATAGGGACACAACAGTACTTTCCACTTGACTACTTGAACAGTTCGTTTTGTTTCGTAACAATCCTGTAGCGACATGAGTTTAATTACAGTGAGGAGGACGAGAGTGACAAATCTTTTCGATAATTTAAAATATTAAGTGATTTCGATTCTTTTGTAGAGCACAAATTGTGCGGAGACCGCTTAAAATTGTTTCAGTCTTAAATGTGTTAAAGGGTCGCTTTTTGCTTGTAACTGTTTTATAATTTATGAGTTTGTAGTTACCGTTTTTCTATCAAACTTCAATCTTAGACAGAACTTCTGGGACTTACCCAAGTTTCTTTCAAGCTATGACTACATCTAGCTGTTGCAAGTAGAAACTATTCTTCTGTTCAATGCATCTATTGAGGTCCTTTTCGTAAAATGTGCTCACCACATTAAATACATTTTATTTATATAGTCTCTTATCTTGCGAAATGCATTTTTTGCCAAGCGTTATCGCTGATCCATCCATGTCAAATTCTTGGAAATTGTATTTCCTACCGATGGTATTATAATTGCTCCTGTAGTCTCATTTCATTCATGATCGTTCATGATCTTCCGAATCATAGAATTGAGCTATCGTATAGTTGAATTTCTCCATAAATACCAGCACAGTCCTTTAATATTGCCGAACAGGTCATGTAGGTTAAACAGTTTTTAATTTTAAGTGCTGCACTGCACGCTCCTTATATTGATAGTCCTTAATAGTTTTCCACTATAAGTGATAAATTTGTGGCCCTATTTTCATTTTTTTTTATCGCGTGGTAAACCAGATGCTATTCTATGCCTGATGAGAGGAGTACAATTATGAGAGGAATACAATTTACAACACAATAAGCTTGTATACCGTTAACTCAAAATTATGATTTTCGTGAACATAGTATGACTACGTCGCAAATTCCCAAGAAGCAATAACTCCACATCCCGTTCGTGACACCAAATTCTATATTCTATATTTCACATAAATATAAATATTTTCACCAGATGGCGAACGAGCTTTATTGTTTTCTTTAATCCCGATGCATACCTGAAATGCAAAAACACTTATATACTTAAAAGTCGTCTGCAGTTTACAGGCAAGATGTCCTTGAAACTTTTTAAAGAATAACTCTTTCTTAGTGTAGACAAAGAGCTAGAAATGGGTTCCTGGACTTCCACAGGATAACATCCTAAAGTTTGTATATGCTAAGATAGAAATAACACCCGAGGGAAATTCATTCATTCATTCACCCATTCTCATGAAAATATCATTTCTAGGAAGATTGCTAGCAAATTTTCCCGGTGTTATGTTGTGTGTAGCGTTGAAGTTGGTGTTCAGTGTCGTTATTTACCTATTCACTTCCATAACCCTTAAGATCCCATGGGATTTTTATTGAAGCCTTAAATGACTTTAATATGGAACGTGAACCTTCTCTGAAAGGGATATACACGTGACGAAAATGTCATAAATAAATTTCAAGCTAAAAAGTGTTTAGCATAAGAAGCATAATAGACGGATGATGAGTGCTGGTTTCTAGAACTTGGGGATGAGAAGGAGATGGTGCTAGTAAAGTGTACCGACTTTTTGTGTCTAATGGACGTCAGGCAGGAATGAAGTGAATTATTTAAAATCTAATGGCGTTTTATTCAAATGAGAAGTAGATGTGGCCGTTTACCTTTGACTTTTTGGTTAGGTTTTAAACATGTTTTTTTTCATATAATAGAAATAGGAGAAGTGTTAACATCAAAATATATGTAGCTACCATCATGTAGGAACTCTTGTCGAAACGTATACTTAAACGGGCATCGGTAAAATTTAATTTTTAATGAAATGAAAAGGTATGAAAATCGTAATTGCTATCAAAAGTTTAATAGAACTCGATACAAAATTGAATTAAAAATTTAGATACGCATACATAATGTAAACAAGTATGAATTTTGCTTTCCAATATAGGCACACACAATACTAAATGGAAGACTAGAGCATTGTAACTCAGTAGTCACGAAATGGTAAAATTGCCACGTTTATCCAAAAAATATATGATAATTATTGTAACCACGTAAGTAGATAAAGAAAAAGAGCACTTTTCCATGCAGAAGTGTTGAAAAAATCCTTGTAAAACTTAGTTCACTATTATAGGTACAGATAACTTGTGAAGATTTTCTTTCATATTTTATCAATCACAGTATAATGACTTCTAAAGAACATCTACATTACGTTTTCCTCTCTTTCAAGCCGTTTCAAAATTCTCACAAGGTATGAAAGTGCAGATTTCTGTCTCTACTCCGTTGTCCCTTTTTGATGGTGTTCCTCAAGGTTCACTCTTAGGCCCTATTCTCTTTTCCCTCTATATAAATTGCCTTCCTTCTGTTGTGTATAACGCTTTTGTGCATTTGTATGCCGATGATGTTCAGCTGTACCTTAGCAGACCCATAGGCCTGATCGAGGACTATATTTCTCGAATCTATAGTGACTTACAACACGTACACGAATGGGAAGTGGATAATGAGCTTGCAATTAATTCAAACAAGTCTTATTGCTAATCAATATATGGTTGAATAAATACACGCCTGAATATGTTGAATCAGTTAAGAATTTAAGAATTGAGCTCGATTTTAAATTTAGTTGTTGTAACTACATCGGCGTTGTAATGGGAAAAATTTTGGCTGGCTTTGTGAACTATCTCCAATTGTCTATCTGTGTATTTTGGCAGGAAATTAGCAATGGCTCTCGTTGACTCCCATTTTAGGCCTTATTTTTATCAGACTAGACTCAATGTGCAAAAGAAGACTTACTGTAGTCTTTAAGGATGTTGTACGTTATATTTATAAACTTCCTGTGAGCTCGCATATATCTGCTGTTGCTACTTCCCTAGTGAGAACTTCTACTCAGGTCAATTTGTCTCGTCATAGGCTTATCTTGCATCGCAGGTTAATTTATACAAAATCCCCTGCATTTCTCTCAGCAAGCCTACTGTTATTGCACTCTAATATAGTAGGTCTGCAAGGGATTTGCCGAGATGTACATCTATGTACGGTACTTCATCGAAGTTGCTCGAAAATGTGATCTTTTTCAAATTTAATTCAGCTCACACGTTCCGGCCTGACCTATGCTAAACTAATTGATGATTAATTTCATTAGTATTAGATTAAGATTGGTATTGATTCTTAGACCTTCAAATTCTTGTTAGATTGTCTCAATTAATTTAAATGTTTTTATTTTTATTTTTTGTTTTTGTTCTTTTCTTTGCGGTCTTTATATTTAAGTTTCATAAATGTGTTGTGTTGTTTTGAAATTCAAAATTTCGGAATGTAAACTCAATTTTATTTATTTACAACCACTATTTGTTTCTTTTTTCTTTTTATTTAATACAAGACATCGGTACAAGTTTTACATATGAAATTTAAGAATCCCAAAGATTTCTCATCCTTATATCCTCCTCGACTCCATATCCTTCCCCATCTCACATCCCCATCACTCCACGCCTTAACCCATAATACTCCCATTTGTTATATTGCTTTTCTAATCGTTGCTAGTTATTATCTTATCCTGTCATTTCTAATCATCCTGAGTGTAAAATTAAAAAATAGAATATTTTTACCAGATAGCGATTCCTACGTGCTATAAAATGCAAAAAAAAAAGCACTACGTTACGACGATATAACCCGATTTATTCCATGTAAGAATGTGTACAAAATCTAGTTTTTATATAATAAAGCCTTGTTAATTCGTGTTCATTTACCGTTTCGAAACAAAAATCATAACATTACAAATTCTCAGTTTCCAATTATGATGAATGTCCAGTAAACTTATAAGTGGGATTTGGGCGCATTGTTTCCAATTTTATTAGTCAGTCCAAAAACTACGACTAAAACTTACTGAAGGAAGATGATATTCTATACAGATATACGCTACTAGAACTTTTTTTGAAAGACAAATTACCACAAAATTTTCGTAATGACTTCCGCTTCATTAGGCTGAATTCACAACGAAGCTGTTGTGTACAAAATGAATAGAATTGAATAAAATCAGTCGAAGCTTCAATTCCAGAAAGCTCTTAGAACACTTAGTAAAATATTATCATCCACGAAAAATACTCACCAAGTCGGCTTGGCAGTTTTGAAAAATATCTTCAAATATACCGCAAGAAATTTAATATCGAAATAAGACGAGTTGAAGGATTTTTGCACCTCCTTCATCCTTAGTTGGTCTATTTAGTTGAGGTGTTTGCTTCCTCGTCGTTCATAAGTTTTTGAATTCATAAATTTTCTTCCTCGAAACCGCCCTTACTGTTTCTCTCTCTCTTTTACTGTTTTTTTTTTTCAACGGTTTATGTGAAAGTTGTGAGCCGTTCCACTACCATATCAGGAGCAACAAAGGGTGTAAACCTTCAACCGGTCCCATTAGAACTACCCCAGAATCCTCATTTCCTTCGCTCTTATAAGAGCACTAAGGGATTGCAAATGTTATAATAAGAACGTGATGAAATTATGACCCCGTACTGACTCTAATTAAATTCTGTTTACATTCAAAAGAACTGCTGACGTACGGTTGTTGTATGAAATTAAAATTGATGAAGGGGACGGGGAGTAGTCATGAGACTCACGAACCAAGGAAAGATTTGTTTTTAATATTATTTTCGTAAAATTTATCGTGTGCTCAGGGATTATTAATATTAGCCAAGAAGAAGAAGGCAAGAAAGAAGAGTTATGCTTACGGGAATGGAAAATTTGATACTTTTTGGCGGTAGTAGTGGTTTTATGGATTCAGAAAATTACAGGGCTGTTTCCGTTATTCACTTTAAACTCATGTTTTCCAGCAACAATTAATTAAATTTAATAATGACGTTTCTTTAGCTCTTTTGTGTATGTGCAATGTATGTAGATGGACAGTAATTGCTTGCGCTTAGACTGCTGCCATTACGTCTTATGACGTTTAGGCATCCTACAAGTACTTAAATATTTTTCAGACGCAATACATCATGAAAGTTTCCTCTCTAATACGTCAGAAAAACCTATCCATACCCAAACCAATTCTCTATCTAAGTTGTACGTAATTTTATGGCATTCATTAGATCATTCTGATTTTCCAACTCCATTCTGCGCCTATCCGACTATTTAGTTATACTTTAAAATCCAAAAAATTATGTCATGAATTTTTTGGTGTATTTTAACCAACTCTATATCTATTATTTATCAACTCCCAATTCGCATTTTACATGGGTGTTTTGTTACCACTTAGGAGAGAGGTCCTTTAAAATTCCATTAACTATAATTATTATATATAAACAACAACAATATGAAGATCATCACAAAATTATGTTTGTAGGCACAGTTAGTTTGGCGCCAAATATTTCCCAACCCTTCCCCCATCCCTTACGGGCATTGTTATTCGCATAATGCTATAAAATAAATAAAATAATTGCATGATGCGCATGGGTTGGTAATTGGAAGGGAGAGGTTGACAAAAGCTTTCATTAAAATACATGGAACGCTGTTTAAGGCCTACCAATGATTTTCGAATAGACCTAAACAGGCATTAATTTTTGAATTCTGAACCTTGTTGTTTTCCCTATTTATCTTATATTAAAAGGGGAGTCCTAAAAATTTTAGTTTAATGGGTTTTGTCTATATTTACAAATGCGAAAACGATGTACTTATTAGCGTGAATATTGCACTTCGCGGGTATTTTATTGGGATTTTAGTAAACATATTGGCCTGAACTGTAGTCATGTGCGAGTACATAATTTCTAATTATGTTGAAGGCGCTTTAGACTAGAGACTTAGAGGTCTTTTAGATTTTCGTAGCCCTAAAACCACTTCATAGAAAGAAAGTTTTATTTAATTAACCTAGGCTAAGATGGTTTCTCGAAGATCATTTTGAAATTTCTGGGACCAGTGATTTTTCAAGTTTGCCAACAAAATATGGTTTTTCAAGGTTTACAAAATTGCCTGTATACGACGTCGGTAACTTCCTCATTTGTTAAAAATTTCTTCCTACAAACCATTTTTTTCAGTTTTGGCAAAAGGGAGAAGTCGACTTGGGATTAATCAAGTGAATTTGCAAGCATAAAGAAGAATCAATTTGAAGCCCAATTAATGGAATTTTAGATTGCGACTTGTGAATGTGTGTTGAACCGCACATTGCCCTGATGTAAAAAGACATTTTTAGCACCAATCTTCGACACATATCCAACAAATCAAGGTGGTTTTCAAGAGATTCAATAATGCTACGTAATACGTGTTCTTGATGATTTTTCCTTTCTTCTACAGATAGTCAATCAATATGATTGGAAATACAAAAAAAAACTCTCCAGCTGATTTCTCTTTTCGTCTATTGTTTCGACAATCCTTTCATTTCTGATGTGTAATAATGAACCCTAGTCCGTCACGAATCGGTGCAAAAAGTCCTGCAGGTTTCGTTTAAACATCCATTTATCATTATATGCATTGTGGCGCCATCTCATAGAAGGTCAAGAACATTTTCAATTTGGTTCGTAATATTACTGTTATGGAAAATCATAGAACTGCCCTAATTCTTCGGACTTTTTACCAATAGACCTAGTTATACGGTCCATTTGCAAACTCGTCCTGATTTTGTAGGTGCATAGAGTCCGTGGATTGTTTTCTTTTTTGTTTTTTTTTTTTTTGTTATACGAAGAAATAATTATAGACGTAATTTTTTATCAAAATAGGTATCGTTGATAGTCTAAAAAATCTAATCTGTCATGTAGTAGTCCTTAAAAAGACTGAACATTAAAACGCATTTCTTCAGCCTTCATCAAGAGAACAGGAAGGTTGAAACTTTAGGTCCAAGAAACAAGACGAAAAAGTACACCACCTTGGCTTCCCTTGGTTGACCTCCTATAATCTGCAACAAAAGCAACAGGAGACCATTATGCCAGTACACAAAAAGTTCAAGAACAATAGACCAACTACTTCCACCTCCATTCTAATATATCCTTTTCCTGTACATTAAATATTTCAAAAGTGTTCGTTACTTAACACGCCTAAAAAAACACGAAGAGCAGAGTTCACCGCTATAATTTTCTCATCTCCTCCTTGGGTGTCAGTCTCCTTTTAAAGAGGTCCTTAATTCCATTTTGAAAATATTGCGCCAAATTTTTTCCGGCATCTCTCAGTTTATTAAGTTGTCAATGTTTGCAGGGATAAACATCGATGGGATCAATGCTTGGTTGAGTGTTGCAAAATAGACCTACATAAAACGTTAGGAAATATGTTAGTGTATCACTGAATACATATTACCGTAAAGGATTCAATTCGTGTGATGGCATTAGGAATCAAAGGTTACTTACACATCATAAAAATGTAGCTTGAGAGAATATTGTAGCGGGGCAAGGAATAATTTCTATAAGCTGCTGTTACCAATGTAGGTGAAACGGTTGGTTCTTTTCTATATCATCGAAAGTATAACCCTGTCAACCGTGGACGGTCAGTTGAGGGTTGAATATGTGTTGTAAAATTACAATTCAATTGATCTATAATCCGCCTCTTCTCCTCCCCCATATAATATTAGTAAGGTACCCTGACCCTGGGACAGATTTTTTTTCCTTAAACACATATGAGCAAATCTTGTATAGGCAATATATGACCCCATAGCTGCTGGAGGGGGGATGTGGCAATATTGTGTTATATAAGCACACACTTTGAATATTTACATAAACTTTCCCACAAAACCCTGCACTTTACATATTACCAATATGTGAGAAAACATCGACTGCTGTGCGACCCTCCAGCACTGTGAACTGGCATAAATACGAACCTGACACTATCGCCACAAATAATGTCATTTCATGATTTACGATTCGATAAATAAAATATATTCGCTGTGATAGTTACATATACAGCCACAGCCAAGTGGATACTGCGTCGTAAAAATGGGCATCAGAGATGCTAAAATTTGTGAGATATGAACATAGTTCGATACGTCTCTTATCCTCGGTGTTCAGTCTTTGAGAAGTTATTTTAACCACTAGTTCAGAGCACTCAAGCATTCTTAAAGTGACTTGACATCCTTTACCAGGTAACTTGAGATGAACTTAAATACATTCGCCGTAGATCGACTAATAAGATCATGGGAATACTAAAATTCTAATTTTCATGAAGTTGTCCGCTAACAAATTTATAGAAATGTTCGTAAAACGGTCAAACTCTTCCTTCTCTTACGTTGCATGCGTAAGATTTTTAATAAGATCCTGACTTTGATAAGATATGACGCTCAAATCGCAAGAATAATTTTATTTTTGACATTTGTTATCTTATTTTGGCGTGCACATGAAAGTTTTAAAACGAGATCTGTCACAGAAAATTGTCGACAAATCTTTGCAATAATAGAAAAAAGTGAATACTGTTTCGATAAAGCAGGAAAAACCATTAAGAAAACTAAAACCGTGGTTGAAAAATGTTGTCGGAATATTCTTTGACTCCCACGACAATTCGACTTTGTTGCTAGAGGAGAAAAAGAGAAAGAACACTGAGCACAGTTACTGTAATTCACTAATATGCATTTAAACATTTTTCTAACTATCGTATTACTAGTACCTACAGTGGTGTAGCATAAATAATTGGCGAATCAGCCAGTGGCGTATCAAGCTCTATTTAATTAATATTATTGTATTGTATGCGAAACGCGTTCGCTACAATGTATCCAGAAATGACAGAGCAACCAAAAAAATCTCCAGAAAGGGCAATGAACACATTGCTTAGAAAAATCACGGCCACAATTTTTTGAGAATCGCATGACACAATCATCAAAAAATTACTAGAGAAATGAAAAACCATCTATTTCACGCTTAATTGATGTAAAAGTGTCGAGGAAAAAATTGTTTTCCCTTATGCGACAATGCGCCAGCTCTCACACATATTTAAATCCCATGGCCAAAATTATCGAATTACGCTACGAAAACTCCTTAGACCCTGTCTAGACGGCCAGGGTGCTGCCTCTGCCTCACGAAAACTTGTCGGTAAGATGATGGTTGGGGGCAGGAATGTAGCGTTACCCTACCTACAGATTTCGTGGGCAGAGGCAGCCTACTGACCTGACTAAACTGGGTCTTACTAAATCCCATCCACCATATTCTCCAGACTTAGTCCCTTGCGACTTCTTTCTGGTCACAAATATGAATACATGTTTCACAGAGAAATTTAATAGTATCAAATGTGAAAATCATCTCCGTATCAGAAACCTATTTATTTGTACCAGGATTTTGAGAAATAGTTTGTTTTGTTTTGAGGTCTTAAGAAAGTTGGAAAACTATTTGACAAAATTTATCAAGCTAGAAGGGGACTATGTAAAAAAATTCATCAAATTTTGGTACAAACAAAAAAGTCTTTCATTTTGCAGCCCTCGTAATTTGAAGGGATTAACAACATTTAAAAACATTTAAAAACTATTATTGACAAGACATTTTTCAAATATTTCATATACAAGATCTTCCGAAAACATAATATTTTAGAGGTAGGCAAAGAGTTAAAAAGCCCTTGGAAAGGGGCATATTAGGGTGAGCGAGTAAAAGAAAAATCCATTTGAAATTGGCGAAACTATAAGTCAGAAAACGACCAATAACAATAGTTTTTATGACTTCCTGATACCCCCGCACTCTCTAGATTTTTGAACTGTAATTTTACCATCTTGGTTGTATCAGTCATTCCTCAAATAGAATCACAAACATTGTAGCAGACTCTGAAGTATTGAAGCCATATATTTTAATCATTATTCGGCAACTGTTATCATATCTAAGGAGGACTTACTATTTGGATTCATTGGTCAGGTTTAGTCTATCATTTGAAATTGAAACATTATCTAAATAATCCCTCCTTTAAGAAACATATTTTCTGTAGTTAGTTTTCGTCATCATTGAGGAATTAACTTCTTGACCGCATCTTGAATTTAGTCAAAATTCAATAGATTCAATGCCCCCCCCCCCCCCGCAACCAAAGTGATATCGAAAATCTAATTAATTAGGTTCGTGTGCCACTAAGAGAGCTTCTTCCCAACATTCTAACAATGATAAATTTCCCAACTAACAACCGTTTGTTAACAAGGAAATTATTCAATTCTTGGGCTACCATCGAATTTGCCAACCGCCCCCTTCTGTCGCTGCGATGATACTTCAATTCGAATCTAATTAAGAAGAGTAATAACACATACATGCAAAAAAGGACCATGATAAGCCATGGATGATGATGTTGAATATGATTGGGCACCAACGAACAAATGTACAAAATCTCAAGATGCACATGATTTAAGATTCCAAAAGTAATGAAATTCCACTAGAATTTCAGCCAGATGGGACTTTGGGACTATATGAATTGGCTAGATCTAGGGTATGGCATTGGTATGGCAACCACAACGAACATTAACTGAAACCAAATGCAATTTGTAATTGTCGTCTCCATCCTCTTCAGATAAATGACCGAGCAAAAGTGTTCATCACCAGCAGCAGCAGCAGATTCCGATTTTGTGGAAATGTCCTTGGTAGTAGCGTTTTCTTTGGAATGAAATCTCTGAAGAGAGTGGAAAAAAAGCACGCAAACGAATGTGTCAGACAGAAATTTTCATTGCGAATTTTAATTAACTTAAGATACACAAACTTATGTCTGTTTTGGATTGATGATAGAAACACTTTGGATATTGCCCCACGTCCACACTTTACCCCTTTTCATTTATATCGAGACAGATTAAGTGGCCTCGTTTCACCTAGCCCCTGAAGTGGTTAACGTTAAATGGCTTTTGGTAAATGACAAAAACAAAAAAAAACGTTTAATGTTGTTATAAAACCGTTATGGGAGGCAAATTATGTTGTGTTTTTTGAATACTGATTAAATTTGCATCTACCTTGTGTGTAACTGTGTGGGAAGGTTGCAATTCCATTTTAAAAGGAAAAACATACGTGTTGAAATTCACAACCCTACTTTGGTTCATCTCCAAATATCTTTAAAAAAATCCTTAACCCATTTAATTCTGGATTGAATAAATTTTAAGTCGCATTTAGTTATGGTGATAAATTGAAGCTTTAAGTGTCCAATGATTTTTGTTTCCCACTTCGGATATGGTGTTGCTCCTTGAATCTTGTTAGTTCCCTGAAATTTATATTTATTGCGATTTTACTCCTATTTGGAATTTTCCTCCAATATTTCTACACACCACTTTTACAAATGCACTTGCTTTTCTTCCAACACCCTACCATTTCCTTTGAACGATTATTCCGGGTAAAATTGCACCTAATGCGGCTTCTTTCCATAGACATGTGGTGTCCATCCATTAATTTGGATCGCTACAAAATTTGCATGCGACAGAAGTTGTAGGAGATGAGAAAAAACGAAAGAGTACAGGGTGACAGAAAAACCTTTAGAGCGTCATATTGCAATGACAGGTTCAACGAAGGAAATGCTGTTTTCATTAGAGATGTACGTAGGAGAAGAGATAAAACTGGATTTATTTCCTTTGTGAATGTTCGTAGACTTTTACTAGTTTCGAAAAAAATTTATGAATTGAAGCTGCATCAAGTTTATAGCTTCATGGCGGGGCGGTTTGTTTTAAGTGAAAATTAAGGAGCTATAAGAGAAGAGGATTGAAGGTAATTGCTCTGTATGTATGAAGTTTTCTAAAAAAAAACACTTTTAGTTAATTGCAATTTGCTTGATGAATTTTATGAAAAACTCTCGGTGCCCGCCCTTGTTAATTACTATGGTAAAAGATACTACCATCTGGGGGTTATTTTTGTTGTAAAAATTATCACTCGACTACGATCATTATTGGTATCATAATTTCGGTGGATTTGATACATGTTACCAACCACTACAGTAATGATAATGGATTATGCCCATTTTGCGAGCTTAACATATTGTTTTTGCCAATTCGGAAAAATTTCCACAAAATTAATAACTGATTTCAATGCGAGAGCAAAAAAAGGCTTTTGTAAGATTCTTTCGAAAATCTGAAATCTACTAAACATTGTTGCACTTTACTGCAGAGTGCAATGCGTATAACTTATACCGCTCTAGAAACACTACTGATTCTACCGGCACCTAGCAAAGTTGTAAAAAAAGCGGCTGGATTAACGATTTAGAGCGCCCTGACAGATATAGTGAATGGAATACAAAAAGTCTACGCAAACGCATAGAAGCAGAGCTAATACTGGACATGATATCAGGAAGAGTGGTAGTTAAGTACCACCTCGCATTGTCATTCAAGATAAAGATACCAAATAAGGAGGAAATATACACAAATCCATAAAGTGAATTCCTAGTATGGAACACCGCCGGTTCTAAAACCGAAAAAGTTTTAGGAGCAGGAATATATGATATAAAGCCAAAAGCTTATTCTATCAAAGTCTAGGAAAATACGCCTCAATATTCCAAGTAGAGGTGTATGCCATCCCCAGACATCAGATGATCCTATACTAATAATAAAATATATACAGATAGCAAAGAGGCACTGAAACCCATCCCATCACCTGAGGTCCACACAAATTAATGTGGCCATGAATCCAAGCATTAATAAACCTTGGCACAAAGAACCACCTCACACTTCAATGGGTGCCAGGTCATTCGGAAATTGCAGAAAATTGCAGACACACAGGCCAAAAAAGGAACATGCATGCCCAACGGACCGAATGGTATCTCTTATAATACCATAAAGCTTCCCATACAAAACTAGATTCATAACTAAATAGATCAGGGATAGACTTCAATGATAGGCTCCAAACAAGCCAAAAGACCCTGGATCGTTGGAGGCTGTCTAGGTATCAACTCAGAATCATTACAAGAGTCTTAACTGTGACACTGCAAACTTAACTTATTATAGGCATATCACCCAATTATGTATGTAGATTATGCCACGAAGAAAATGAAACATCGGAGCACGTCTTATGCGAATACGAGGCCATTGTACAAGGCCTTTGGCTCATACTTTCTAAAGCTTGCCAACTTCCCCAAACAAGACTAAATTTAGTAGCAGCTGCTGAATATTCATAAAATGATACCAACAAAATGTCTACCAGGCAAAAAATAAATAAAAGATCGAATGCCGTGTGTGCTCTTCTTTTTATAACTCTTAATTTCAGTACATTCTGTACGCATTTTCTATAATCGATCAATTTCAACAGTACATAGTCAAGGAAGTAAGGGAGGAACCTCAAGGATCCATATAAGGACCATAACTCTTAAGTTTATTTATCTGTTTCTTGAAACAGCGTTAATTCAATACCATGCAAAATCTATACTGATAGCTCAGGTTTTCAGCACACATTTTATCAATAAACATTCAATTTAACGTTAAAATTTGACTTTTCTCAGGATTCAATTTTAAATCCAATATTGTTTTTTTTTTTGTTTTTAATTATTACTTGCGCAGCGAATGCGTGACAGTGTGAGATGCACCAAGCTACGTATGTATGATGATTATTTGTACTTGAACTATTCGCCTTCTAATCTGTAATCATCTATGATGAATTCTTACAATGACTCTGAAGAACAATTCAATTCAATTGTTTCTAAACCCCATGGGGTGAAACATTTTCAATAAATAGACCGCCTCAATCAATTTAAGTACATTTCTCTGAGCTTCTTCACCTATTTCAATGAAGTGTGAAGAAATCATCTCTTCTTAGAACACAAAAAACTTCAATCCCCATCTCCTATTTTAATTTTAAGCTGACTCCATTTTCAGGTACCTTTAGTCTTAATGAAAGCAAAGTACAGGAATAGACCATGATGACTGGTAAGGGGGCACCAACCACTGTATTTCCTTCACCACATTAACAATCCCTTGGAATCCGAGACAACAAGAAATTTTATGTAACAAAAAGCTTTACGATCTCTTTTGGAATTGCAATAGAGTCAGCAGCGGCAAAAAAATATTACGTTCCACAAGACGAAAAAACAAGTGCTGGAATTATAGACACGTTCCTTTATTAGGACTTAATTAATTTATGGTTGGATAAGCCATTGACCGTATTTTACCTCCCATTTTCCTCGTTTTTTCGGCATTCCCCACTAAACAGTCAATCACCACTTGAATCCAGAAAAAATCTAGCTGGCGAAACATAATGTTTGCCTTCTTAATCGATTCAAACTCGGCGAAAATGGTTAGAGGTAACAACGTACCACATCGCACATATATTTTCAAGGATTAGCTAACCTTTACCAGTTGGAAGGAAAGCTCTTGTTCTCGTAAATCATCTATAACAACAACAGCATCATCACGGCAGGTTTTAATGCGAAAATATGAAAATATATAAAAAAAAAACAAAATCCTGAGGGAGAGACAGAAAACTTGCTGATCAAGTGATTTTTTCTTGTCGTATAGACTTTGCTGGCACAGGAATAGCTTTGCAATCCTGTTGATACCTACATACTCCAGGAGAGAATCAGGGATTCGTGTTTATTTGCAGTTATGAAAATGAAAACGTAAGCGGTTTTTCGTTTTTATGGACGTTCTGGTCTCATAAATTTCATACATAAGTTCCGAAAAAGTCGAGCAGGATACTGGCAGAGTTCTAATATTGCGTCACCACAAAATCGATATAGTAGGAGAGGTTAATTTTGAGGTCGACAATTGGCTCCATAAATTTTTACGTTTTAAGGACATAAATTTAAATGAAAAAGAAGGGACCCTGAGACATTTTCCGTTCTGTAATCACCACGCACACTTTATTCCTCTTCAATCCAACAAAATCATCTAGGTGTTAACAAATTAAAATCCTCACCAGTCATGAGGTTGTCCCAACTCGAATGGCCTTTAATTACCTCGGACGTAAGACGATTAAAGAAAATGACCGAAAGACTAACCATGTTGATGGATTAAGGCTGCCATCATTTTGACATATTCTTTTGGGGATTCTGTTTTAATTGGGGAACTTCTTTGGATGTAGTTTTATGCCTGTGGGTGAGATTAAAGCATCTTAAGGGTGTGAGGAAATTCAACAAAAAGACTCTACTCTACTGATAATGGAGCGGAACAAGTGTCTTATTATTTTGATGTTTTTTTTTTTCTATTTCTCTTTCGCTCAAATATGTTTAATAAATATAGGTACGCATCCTTTTATCATCGCTTCAAGCTCAAAATCAAAAGAATTTCCCTGTACTTTAATCAATTTCTTCATCGTTTTTTATCTTTTGTGTATCTGGCCGGTCTTATAAGAAGGGGACTTTGGAGTGTGCTAAGGATGTATTTGGAGAAGACTACAATTACTACGGTTCCATTGACACTAAGATAGGAAGGTCTCATAATGCTATGGAGCTGCTGATAATGTCTCTTATCAATACTTTCTGAGATATTGTACTCTTCTGGGATTTACGACATCACAATCCGATTAACGCAGTTATGTTTCGTGTTGATAAGACTTCAACATACGTGCGAAGGTGTCAACAAATAGAAATTAATTCCCTCTCGGATACCTACAGTATGTAGGTAAAGAGCTTGAGCTCCTTATGTTACTGCTCTCATCTCAGTGTGTGAAGGTATTATCTTCCTTAAGTTGATGGTGGAATGAGAATGAACAAAATGTTGGGGATTCAGGAGATGAGCAATTAGATAATTCGGGGAAAAACGGGTCTCTGGACTTGGCGATAAGATCTTAAAATTGCACTAAAAATGAGGAAAACAGAAATTTATACTAGCAAAATGCTGACAACATTACCTTGTTGCGTGTCATTGCTAAAAACCAGTTGAACTTATCGTTGTCGTCGTTATTTCTCCCAAGTAAATATCTTCATTTAACGCAGGTAATTGAAGCAGATTGCAGAAACAAATCAAAAAATTTGACATTCCAGTTGGTTATAACCGCATAGCAAGAAATTACCGAAATAAAAACTTCCATATTTCTTAATCCCGGAAATGAGCTCCAGGATTTTAATTCTGAAAACATAATTTTAAAAAGCAAATTTCGCTAAAATAAATTCCAAAATATAAAATAATCCATTTTACATGATTCCAGTATTTTACGGGATTTTTGTCCCGATTATTTGATTCCATAAAACATTCATGTTAGGAATCTCAGTTAGAGTCGAGAGGGAAAATTTTAGAACTTTTCGTTTCTAATATTTAAAAAAACAAACCCGAAGGATCAGGAATAATATCTCGATAACAAAAATCTCATAACAAAAAATCCCGGAACATGTTGATTTTTTTTTACATTTCCTTGAGGAGGAGAAAAACTACAGTCGGGATTTGGTCGAAATTTGCTCTCACTCCGCTCATTCCAAATCCTTCGTCAAAACTTAATCTCAGGGATTTTCGACTTCACCAGTTAGTGTGTACGGAATTTTTTGAATTCCATGCTTCCCGATGTTAAAAAATTCAACCTATGATGCAAATTTGGGACAAAAATATACCAGAATAGACAGAATAAAGAGAATGAATGTCGAATTTGTCGATGAATGTTACTCTTAACTTTCGGCAATTATAAGAACGAGGATAAACAGATATTCTAACTTGCTCCAAGTTCATACACAAAAGTTCTGGATAAAAGATCATCTCAGGCGAAAATGTTTTTATACTTAGATGACCAGCTCAACTCAAAACCAACGACAACAGCACAAAAGGCATTTGAAATTTATGATCAACATACGGCGAGTTGATATGAAAAGTAATCGCCTCGTTGTCTTTTAACATTGGCGAATCTTGCTTCAAGTAAGGAAGCTAAGTTTCAGGTATGATTCGTTGGGTAGGAAACATTTTCCAAAATCATACACGAAATACTACTCTCGAGTCGGTAAGTAAGGTAAGGGAATAATCCAAGCTAAAATTTCGGATTTATCAATTGTTTCATAGAATTTAAATAGAGATAAGATTTTCTAACCTCGTTCATTAAAATTACTTTCACTAATTTATAACAGATGGCGTAGTAAGCACGGATATTTAAGATTAATTGAAACAATTTTTAAATATCATCAATTAACCATGGCGCATTTAAGTTAACCAAACAAAACTTATCCAAAATAATTAATCTAAAGTAGTTTACCCAAAAATAAAACTTACTTACTTCTCTGAAATTGCTGTTATTGTCCTTGATTGAGATTAATCCTTATTTACATTCCCCACAAATTAAGTAAATTCTGAGGAATCTCGTCTTCCTTTCAATTCCAGAGTCATTTCAAGTCCATACAATTAACTAAGATGCTAGCCCATATCTCTCATTCTTGCAATCGTATGCCACCAGGATTATGAATAGAAATTAAGGATTGCGGGTTAGCTAGGAAATAATTACACCGACATTTATGCTTCCCTTCCTTTTTACGTCTTTCTATATCTTTCGGCTATTCCTATGTTTGCCTAGTCCACCTTTATTATAACTACTACTATTGTTGTCGTTATAATACCTATAATAAGTTACAAGCGGTACATACATATCTACAACTATAACGGTGATTCCGCTTACACATCTGTAGAAGCCCAGACCGGCTGTATTAAGTAATGTTATCCATTCCAAACTTTTTTCTAAGTGTAGGAGACGAACTGAGATTTGACGCCAGAAGCATGTTTTAATTAACTTAAAAGCAACTGCCTGCCTACGCTCTTCTGTTTGAAGCAAAACAAATCTTTTAATGGAGAGATTGAGAGTCCTTGAGTTCTAGCTTAATATAGTCAGTATACAACCGTAGTTTTCGCCTTCAGGAACTGTTGGCAGCCTCACTATGTAGAGATAGTTATACGCCATGAACGAAGAATGTAAATCCGAAGATTTGGGATTGGATGAGAACGGGAATGGATGGGAATTCCATTAAGATAATCCCGTTATGATAAGATGTGGTGCTCTTCGCATATTCTAGAGCTTCTTCCTCATCCTCTTATTTGGTGGGCAGCGGTGTCTTTGGAGGCGCGATGCCGCCGATCGGAGTTTT
This sequence comes from Dioctria rufipes, assembly GCA_963924295.1. Lineage (NCBI taxonomy): Eukaryota > Metazoa > Arthropoda > Insecta > Diptera > Asilidae > Dioctria > Dioctria rufipes. The sequence continues at coordinate 7,690,941 of OZ002740.1, forward strand.
TTTTCGCTATGCAAAGCGTTACGCCTCATTGAAATTCCTTTTCCTTTAGATTTGTTGGTTTTTGTTTTTTCAACTCGAAGAATTTTTTATTGAAAGCGACGTCTTAAATTCGCTTCCTGTAAAGTCAGAATATAAACAAGTGGAGAGTTTTCTGAGGTAAATGAGATTATCTACTAAAAGAGTTTACCAATTGTTTAGAAGGAAATTTCATTCTTATGCTACCACACTGCGCTGACTGGTAATCAGGAGAAATTAGAATCTTTATGGTCATTTGTGATAAAATGAAACGTTTTCGCTTAATAATTTTTTCCTCTGTCAAGCAAAACTTTCCAATTATATGCGACATCATCTAAATCGAGTCCAATCACTAGATCCAATCAATCAAATGACCACAGTTCAGAGTTTTTAAGCTCAGCATAATGAAGCTGTGGTATCACTTTCGAAACTGGGTCTGTGTAGTCGGTAGCCGCAAGGAATAATTATTGCCGAACTATTTGCATTTTAATAGAGCTGTTCACAAACTGTCCGCAGAGTAGTTGATAAAGGCCGTACGGGAAACATGCTACAGTTTCTCGCCATGATTTGTTCACCTTTTTTGTATTGATGTTGCTCAGGTGATGGATGATTGATGTGATTTTCCCTGAGGCTTGATTACCTGGCGTCAATTTTAACCATTAGCTTGGCATCTGTTTGTTTTTTCATTGCCGGGTGTGCAATTATCTACGGTGATAATTAGTTATATAATAAATTAAGTTCGTCTGATGAAAGTTTTAAATTTATTTTTTATTATTTTATAATGGCCGTCAAAACCTTATCTGTTAGAGATCCGATACAATTATTCCTCGTACACCATTTGATATTTTCCAGAGCGAAAAGAAAATTTGCAACCATTTCTTTTTCCCCCCTTCGGACTCACTTCACTGTTTTGAAACTTCTTGGTTTAGGAAAATGAAAAAAGAAATCAAAGTTTGTCCAAATAACACTTGACGAACTCTTATGGGATCACTGATGAATTTTTTTTCCTTCGATCTACACAAGTAATTTTCGAGTGATCTGTGATATTGGGGTATCCAACCTTGCTACCCAATTATTTGTGCAGCATCAACTATACTGGATTCATACTTATGCTCATGGAATCCCTCTCGTTATTATACCCTTAGCTTTTACCACCGATCGATCTTTATGAGATTCGTCCTTAAATATACAGCGTTCAAGAGTCATGAACTCACAACAAATAAACTAAAGCAAAATTTGCTTGTATTCAAACTGCACCTGATTCACAAATCATGACGTCCAAATAGTACCAAAACGTTAGTCATATACAGTTACTGTCAGAATTAGGTCAAATTAGCTGAGTTATTTATCTATCAAGTAAGAGGTACTAAATTTAAATGTCCGATGGAGATGATATGAGTTTGGGCAACTGTTGAAATTGGCTAATTGGATCTTCAAGTAAAGTTGTGCAGTCGCACATCTATTGACGCCGATATACCTGTTCATCTTTCAATCGAGCTTCCCTCCTTGGTTCGTCAGCCAGCCTAATTCGGTCCTGCTATTGATAATATTATTTTCCATCTTGTCGATTCTTTTGTTGAACCCAGACCTGTGGTCGAAGATGCCCATACATATTTAGAATTTCCTCAATGTGTTTTTCTATACTTAGAAAATTAATGCTAACACCACTGAGAAGTAATGGGATTATCAATATTTCATCAGATTTCAGCACCTCAAATGACACCATTGTTTGTAAGCGAATGAAAATGGTGAATTATGGTGGTCATCCCTTCCTTACTTATTTTGCAAATAATTGCTTTCACTTGACTTTGTATCATTTTATCACAGGTGACAATTTTTATATTTGAAATTGTGACCCCATTATACTTCTCTAAAATCAGCATTTCGTTAACGTTATATAAGTTCTCCTGTGTTTTATTAGATGACCCTTCCAAATGTTGAAAAAATTCAAGTTCATGGTCGAAAATTTACCATTAATGTGATTTATTTATTTATTGAAATTCCTATATACTTAGATATTACACCAAATAGCCAAACCTACCACAAATATTTCATGAAAATAAGTGCCTTCAATACTTCGTCAAAAATTTATTGATGTTTTCCTTGTTACAATTAAGCAGAAATGCATTAAAATGTCGCTCCCCTGCCTCCATTCTACCAAATCCAACAGAAAATTTTGTAAAAAGCTCTCAACAAAGCAAAATACTTTCCAAAAGTGTTTTGATTCCCTTTGACAGAAATTTCACTTCACATAAGAAATGTACTTTAGTCAAGAACTTCCTTTTCAAAACCATATTCCTCCCCCTTTTCTTCCTTTGACATTCTTTATAAAATTTCCATTGCAAAATGAACTCCATTAACTTCTTCAGCAAGGCTCATAAGGCCAAAAAAATAAAAACTAAACAGAGAACTTTGTTCAATTTTTAGTATCGATTTTGCTTGCTACCTAACTGCATATAACTTTTATATACACACCACCTTGAGTATAATGTGCTACTTGATTTAAATTTTACCCTCCCCCTTCCCACTCTTCATAACTGTGGTCTAGTAAACCATTTCAAGGCTAAAACATAATGTTTATGTCAACAACCACAAATCCATGCTCAAATAAATCATTTTCAGGCAACAACCTTTTTGTTTGACAACCTCTTGTTGAAAAACTCTAGGTTTTCCACGTCGTCGTCAGTGCTGCCATCTACGTATGATTAGTAACGGTGTATGGCCATCTCACACAGAACGGTCTAGGCAAATGTAAATTTCATTTCAGACTTAAACGACTTCTTAAAGAACAGGGCAATATTAGAACAACAGCTCTTATCACGTTCATAGACTTCCAGGCACAATTTAAATTTTGATGCACACATGAATGCCATCATTTCAAGTGAAAACGCTGAAATCCCCACCTAGCGGTTTAATTAAAAACCTTTTTTGCTGCGTACCTATATAGCTTTCTGCCTTTGCCGTAGCCGAGTCATACTCTCTCAATGGAGCAATTGGTTTGTTTGTTGGAATATCCATACTATGTAGGGTTTGAAGGCAATTTCCATGGGTGGTATGGAGGCACCCTTTTAACTTATTTCTTTGTTATCCACAACCTATCCCCCCTAATGCAATATGTTGCACTACATCCCTTCTAGGGGGAAATAATGGAATTTTATCTACTTCCAGAGCTATAGGGAAGCGAAACGAGCTACAAATCAATTTTATGCGCCAACAAACGCTTTGTTAATTTTTTCTTTTTTTTTTTTTTGCAGCTAACATGTTGAAGGTTTATTGCAATTTTTACTTTATTCCTGCCCTTCTATCCCCTTTTTCTACAGGGAATATAAAGTTCATTCAACAATGTTTTTATTATATTCATACGGGGCGGGTAGGATAGAATGATGGTTGCAACTTCATTGGGGTATGCTGGTCTACTTTACGGTCCTTTTGCATTAAATTTGTAGCCTCCCATCCCCGTATGAATGCAAAAAAAAAACTTTCTCGTTCTCCCATCCTATTCTTCCATAATGAAGATAGCCCTTCTGTTTCACTACGTTCATTGCTAAAGCTACAATCCACTCGCTTACGATGACCTCGGACCCACTGAGTTTTTGTTCAAGTTCCTTAGGCACAAAGGGGCCGGCTAATTGTAAGGAAGTGCCCCGGAAATTTTTATTGTCAGATTTGACCTGGAGAAATAGGAAGTAGGGGAAGTTGAAGTGAAGGACTAATAGTAGTGTCGGAAAAAGTTTTTCAATTAAGTGACTATGGCGGTGGTGAAAGTGAGCTTTTGGAAGATGTTTTTTAAGGGCTACCACCAGCAGAATCGTTGTCTAGATTAAATTTACATATATTTTCCACTTCTGTTTTAATTTCAAGGACAGTGAACATTTATCTTTGTTATTTAGAGTGGTGGTAGCTAGAGTCAATATACATAGTGGGTGGGGGTGGGGGGAGAATGTTATCAACGGACAGGATATAAGTAACAAATTTATATTATTTCTCTTGTGCATTCTGATGTGGTGCAAAAGAGAATTGTATTGTTTTTTTTTTATTCAATCAGATTGTTGTTAACATTTAACTCATACTTGTGTAGCATAGGAGTTACGAGCAATGAGTTCCTTTGAGTTTAAACCAATTTCTACAAGAATCTATCTTAGAACCACATCTTTTTATTTTTTCTAGACTACCTTTGAATATACATCGATTCGCGTTCATTTTTCTTACATGGAATGACCATATCCATACGCTGTTACAAAAAAAAAAAAATTATAGTAAATGTAGGCTTCTACAAACACGTGTTCCTAGATATTTGAAAAAATCCACGTACCCAAAGTTCCAGTTCACTAAGACTGACTGGGCCTATGTTATGGCACTTCTCTGTGGTAAAAAAAGAACTAAATTTTAACATATTTCAATGCACAATCAGCATAATGTAACCTTTTAGTTAAAGTTACATTACAAATCTTTACATCTCGATGAATAGAAGTTTGTATAATTTAAAATTTCAGAACCATTAGGAAATTACAAAATACTGTAACTTTTTTATTTCATGGTATTGCAAGTATTTCTTACTAATTTATCTTCCTATAACTAATATCAAATAAATCAGCTAAACTTACCAACCTGAAACTAAAAAAATATTTCAAAATCCATCTATTTTAACATTAAAAGCCATTCAAAAGTAACAAAATATTTATTGTAGCGGAAAGGCTAGGCAAAAATGATGCCAACTTAATTTGTTATCGCTTACATTGTACGTTTGTTTTACTGAACGAAATTGGTTAAATGTAACCAAAAAATACCGAAAAAATTAAAGAATTATACATACGTTAACTACTGTTTCAGAATTTTTTACTATCTTATATTAGATGAAGGTTTTGTTCTTTAAGTATTCGAAAATGAAGACACAACTATACAACTAAAAAGGTCCAAATATTGGTATACGTAAAATTTGTTACTTTTTGGTTACAAATGCATTTATAGAGCTTATCATTATATCATTGCTCTTCTCATCTGTGTTGTCTTACAACTCCAAGGTTTATTTTTATGATAAAAGTTTTACCATAAACATAGCTTACTTCTTGGTTCTCACCTCGGCCTAAATTTCTCTTTCTCCCTTTTTTGTCATTTAAACAAGATGTTTACAGTGGTCTAAATAAATTTTATAAAACCATTTTTTTTAATTCAAACTTAACCTAACAAATGAAATGTACAGGTACTATATAAATATGAAAACCATCCTCATCATAATTTTTAGGTTAAAGTTGTTTTTCTACACATGAAATGCAGCTGAGATGAGCAAACCATATTTGTTACATTTTAGTAATCTGCTAGTAAATAACTTATTTTTCGCTGTATACGAATAAACAAACCAAAAGGTTATAAAGAGTTATTAGAATTATGAAATAAGAGCTAAACAATACCGATAACCCTCTAGCAACTAATTAGTTACGTAGCTCTTTCATAGCCCCAGATATAATGTATATTGAACTAAGCAAATAAAAAGTGTTTCAAATAAATTTAAAGGTAGAACCAACAACTTTTTAGTTTTTATTTTTATCCATTCCACTTCTTGCAGCAGTTTTCTATTCCACCACCTTAATTTATTCCAATTTTTGCACACAATAACATAATTTGACAAAAACTAAGCAAATTTAATGTCGATTGGGTAGTTTTACCGCTAGCAATAATATGAACCAACACTAGTTAGTATATGTATATTCGGAATACATATAGTCTCCCAAAGACCTATACTAATCCAAAAAAAAATGTCTCCCACAGGCTGATGTTTATACGGCAAAGATTAAGGCGACTTAACGTCACCCAATGTTTCTATGGCCATGGAGTCCCTTTTATTGTAGCACCAATGAGAAGTTTCCTTATTCTGGGACATTTTCGATAGCCATATGTTGCCCTTATTCATATCTACTGACTTTTCTGTAATCACAGCAAGAGCACTATTTTCGTAAACGTAATCCTAACATAAAGGCGGCCCCCCAACTTCCTTCAATGGGGTATCAAATTGCAAAAGCAAAAGCCAACACGACGGAAGCCTAAAACACCCAGCTAGTTACCTAGGCTGAAGGCTTTTTGGCTGCTGTTAAACCCAACTGTGTGTGGTTTGCGTTTATCGTTCTCGCAATTTATGTCTTGCATTATCTTGTTATCGGATTTCCTTATACTTCTGTTATTATTGCTCTGGAAACACCCTTCACCCTCATCACTCCGTTACCGTATCACTCAAGGGATGATATAGATCAAAACTCGTCTCTATCCTACTTTCAGACCAAATAAACTTAACCAAACTTGGGTGGCCTCGGCTCGTCGGTTTCTAGTAAAAGGATAATGCCATGCTGATAAATGGAGCTACTGAAACTTTCTGATCGTTCAAGCTTATGAAATCTGGGGATCTATAGAAATTCACACTTCTTGCCATCTGGTGGGTTGTTACAAGTACCACACGCTACTACTACTACTGCTGCTGCTGCTACTAGATTCGTGTTGTCTTTTTGTTTACACTAGAGGCGGAGGAATCATGTTGGGAATTGCTTAGGCCAGTATAGCGGCCCTAGTGTATTATGTCGTCCCCAGCAGATTAAAGCGTCCCCGTAGACTACACATGTTGAAATTAATCAAATGAGGTTGGTATGACTTCCGTTCCGTGCTATACTCGTAAATGGTATTAAAACTTCTAAATCTATGAGAGTTGTAGATGATTACTTCTAGATATGGATTAAGTTTAGCTATAGAATATACAGGGAGATTCAGTTTAAAGTCAAGCATAGTTGCACGTATCTGTAATGTAAGAGGGAAGTTAAGAATTGTTCCAGCTCCAAGTACAATGAATCGGCTTGCAAGAGATTTTGTATTGTGTAGTCTGGAGAAAAATAAGAGCTTAACCTAACTTAATGCTGAAGAATATGTTATGGATAACAAAAAATGAAGGAAGCACATACGCTAGACCTCACTAACGGATCTTTTCTTGCTCTTGCCATCTGTTGTTTATTTAGCTAATGGAAATAAATTAATTAAGGCGAATTAGCGAATTGTTTTGGCTTTTTACCTCCTCGTACTGTAAATAGTCGTTTCTTCGTAATATATGTGAAAATGCGGAATCTTTATTTAGCAAACCCCTCAGAGATCTATAGGAGCCTGTAAATTCAACACGTTCTCGAGTTCCAATACATGAAAAGACGGACAGGTGGGACAAATAGACAAACTGGGATAGGACAGGCACAAGCTATATATTTTTTTGTTTTCATTTAGCCTAAACTTAAGGACGTAGTAGAGTTCAACGAAACTTTCAGGGGGAAAATTTCCGAAACATGAATGGCTAGGGCAAGTAGGTATGCCTAGACTTAATTGGACCTCAATGATTGCCCACAGATACAATTTAGATTGCAATGATTACGATTAATTTATGTAGCCAAGAACATTTCCTTTACAAACTTGAGGACGAAATTCTAAAACTCATAATGCTGGAGTAAAAATCCCGGAAATTCAAATCTTGGAATCCGATTATCTCGGAACTCATAATAATGGGCCTCAAAATTTCGGACCCCAAAATACAGATACCAAAAGTCCCGGAATGTTGAAGAAAATTAAAATGAAAGTGACATTTTGTCTACAATTCCGGGATTTTTTGCTCCTAGAATCTGACTTTTGTAATATCGAAACAAAGGTCCGCAGTCATATAGCCGTGGTTGCGGTAGCACCACTTTCACTTTTAATAGACCAATTTCGAAAAACCACATGTTTCAAATTTTTTACATATCCTAAAAAGCGCATGTTTTAAATAACCGGCCAAATAATGATGTCATGTGAAAAAATAAACCTGTCATTTGAAAAAAATTATAAAAATGCTGTTATTTGAAGAAAAAAAAAATGCCTACTTATGATAATAATAATTAATGAGAATAAAACGAAGAAAAAATCACGTTCTTGTTGGGAGACCCCTTTAATTTTTAATTTTATTTTGTTTTTATTATTTGTTGTTATGGCGGAAATAGAAATACACACAAATTTCATCTGTCTACCTGCTACGGTTAATGAGATACAGCCCGGTGACAGACGGACGGAGAGCGAAGTCTTCGTAATAGGGTTCCCGTTGTTACCATTTGGGTACGGAACCCTAATAAAACTTGAATTCATAAAACAGGGTTCAGAAAATGGAATTTTAATAAAACGGAATATTGAAAAAGGTACACTATTACGCTGCTAGCCTCATTGTAGCTCTGGCGTTTGTTACTAAATGCGAAATAGTTTATAACAATTCCGGGTTTTTTAAAAAATATTATTTCCGACATTTTGGGTTCCAGGATATAGGTTCGGAGATTTCCAATTTCAAGATTTCAAATTCCGGCATTTTGGTTCCCGTGAATTAATTTTTACAATTCTTTGCCTTCTGTATTTTCGGTTTCGCGATTCTCGATTCCGGGTTTTCTTAGTACAGGTTTTCGAGGTACTTGGATTTCCAGTTTTTAGACTTTCAGATCCAAGATCTCAAGTATATGCAAATCAGAGGAAACTCTTCAAACTCTTCAAACCAGAATGCTAAGAATTTGTGGCTATACCATTTCCTGGCTCGCCTAACCTCCTAAAGTCTTTATATACTCATCTCACAATTAGCACGCTTTGTTCCCTTATCTAAATAGACCTAGTTCAGAGCGACAACTTTTAGTTTTTAAATTTAGGTTAGGTAAGCAAGGTGCCGGTAGAACACTAGCCTCCATCACTTAGACCTCCAGTGGATGCATTGTGCATAGCTCTTCAGTTTAAAAGTCGATGGTTAAAAATCTGGTGTTGTTGGACGTTTTATTTAGTTTTGCGCTAACCAAAATTAGTACACTTACAATGTCTAGTTCTCTAAAAATTTCCTCCACTTGCAATCAACAACTACCTAAAACCAGGAAGTTAAGAAAACTCACAAAAAGCCGTTTGACAACAATCAGCAAGAGAAAATTCATAATTAAAAATTGAAAGTCATCAGATGAAATCTCTTGAAAGCAACAAATTTCTTAAAAGTGCTGAAATCTCAAGACGTGTACCACTCGCAGGTATAAACTGACACAATCAATGTTGGCACTGGTTTTTCATTGAGTCATAGGAAATCACTAATAGAGCCCTCCACCGCAAGCCCGCATCAATCTTCAGATACATAATGCATAGATGAAGATGGCATTCGATTGCAATAAATGACAAAGATTTGTGGTTTACAGAACATTGCAGGTGCTTTACAAGCAGTTTCCAGCTCAGAGTTCAGGTTCTCTCTGGCATAGATCCATTCTGCCCTGAATCTGGTATAAATCACTCAAGTCGGTGACACATTTAAGTTGCGTTTAATGGACCCGAGGACAAAGTAACAAGTGCTTCGTCCAAAACAGCAGTCGTTTTCTGTAGTAGTGTGTAGGCCGATGTCATCTTAGAGGTGGCATTTCCGACAAAGAGTCGTTGACCGGAGTTGTTTCCTCTTTTTTTGTTGCTAATTTGATTTACCATTACAAAAGTCTAGTCTGGGCAATGAATCTCTGCGCAAGGATAACTTCTACGGATATGCAGACTTACATAAATCTGTCAACATCCAAGATAGCCACTGCAGATAAAGCAGTTTAGCCAATAGACTCGTCCCTCAGCTGACAGAGTTATGCGACCATTATCGGACCAACATCGATTAATAATGAAACTCTGCATGGTGGCTCTTTCGCTCCGCCTGGTGTACCTCAATTTGCTAAGTGTCTGATTTTTTATTTATAGATCTTCTCTGACTCTGTCTCACTGAAAATGATTCAATATGAACTAATGTGTTATATACGCCCCTAGTGTGCTTATGTTGTTGTTGTTGTTGGTCATATTTGTAATCGGAGTCTTGGGTACCCTGGAAAATTTGTGATGGACGATTAAAGATGAAGTGGAAATGGAGCATGTCTACGTCCAGTCACGTTCATTGCGGACAAAATTGCTTCCCGTTTCTTGAAACGGAGGACTAACTGAGCAATTGAGTAATTGGGGCTAATTTATCATTTTTTGTGAGATGCTGGACTGTATATTGGGAAGGAAGTATCACAGACACCTGTGGGATTTCCAATTTTACATTGTGCTTTTTCGGGTGGGTGAATGTTTTAATGAAATTGTTATGCCTGATGGATCTATAATATTTACTACAATTTGTTTCATAGAGTAGGTACTATTAAAACGCATGTGTATTAATTTAATTGGAATCATTCATCTACTTAGAGGTATTCATCGGACTTCTATGGTCAGATCAGAGATAACCATACTGATCTCTCTCTGATCCCTGGATCGAAAAGTTCAATGTTTTTCTATATTTTCAATGTATTATAGAAATTCGTTGAAATTATATTCATTTAATTTCACTCTGTAGAGACGAGAAATTGTCCATCTAAAGGTTTTCACTCAATTTTACCAAATTTGCCAACCATGTTATAACCAAGGGTGAACCCTGGGCACTTGAGATTTTGGAAGGTCTAGATTTAACATCGCTTTCCTATGTCCCACACAAAATCGAAAAGTTAATGTAGTTAGACAAACAATAAAATGGCAGATAACTTTGAAATACGGTGTATATGCTACTGCGCGCTCAAAAGATAAAAATAAAAGTTTCCAGCCCTCAGTACTCTAAGCTAGCCATGCAAAGAAGAAAAGAATCAGATCTTTAGTTCTGGTACTTGGTTCATAAGATAGGTGTGGTGAGGGACTTTTAGGCATTCAGATATGCAACTCTGCGATTTATTCAGAAATCGTTGACATTTTTTAAACTATCCAGATGATCCAAATATCTTACTGACTTAACATTAAGTTCATAAGATAAGAGGTCTGGGTAGTAATAAAGTTCCTCCGATACAACAAGTTACCCTCAAAAATAGAAAAATTGTAAAAACGTTATAATGGGAAGGTTACACTTCGTGCGGCTTCGATAATTTGGTCCATAGCAGTCGTATTTTCGAATCCCACCTCGGCATGGTCCTTCGCTTTCCCTCCTACCCAGTTTCTTTTCGAGTTTCATTCGACTTTTATAGATTCCCCTCTTCCATATTACCTACTAGCCTACCTATCTTCCAGTAGTACCACAATACCCAACAACAGTACTCCAGAGAAGTATAGGATAATTTGCAGGTGACGGGGTTAAACATTTGTGAGGCTTTCACTGTGAGCAGAGGCGGCGACACTTATTCTTGGGTTGAACCAATGGCAACAACTGAAATGTTCGATATAATTTCCCTAATAACCACTAATGGTAGCCCCATCATGCGAATTGAACAAGGAGAGCCCTTCATTTTGTCCATTAAAATGATCTTGCTCCACCATGTAGAGATGCAACGGCAACACTGTCGTAAGATTGTCGACAATAGACATAGCAGAAGTAAGATATACTACAAATAAAGGCTCTTTGTAGTTTTCGAATGTTCCTGCAATACTGCAGGATAGACAACGCCAACACCAGCGGATTTAAAGCTTTCAAGAATAGAAAAAATTGTTGGTTGCCTTAAGAGAAAAAATACCACAGGGAATATGTACGTATCTGTACTTTGACTCCCCTTATAAGACATCTAGATGATCAAGCTGACTTCTTACAGACGTTAGAACCCTCGATCACAATAGTCTTTTCCCTATTAAATTAGTCTCCACAGCATACTACTAGACTTTCTTATCAATTATTACTAAATTAAATCTTTAAATTCGTCGCACCACGTTCAATATCGAAAATTTATCCAAACTTCTAAATTCCTTGAAAACGTATAAAAAAAATTCCGAAAATCCAGTGTACAATGAGACCCATGAGGTTAACCTCAATTGAACTCCCAACTTTAAACCCAAATGGGATTAAAACTACCACCGCTTCCTTTAAACTTTTACAATCACATCAATGTCCCAGACCATTCCGCCCATACCACCCCCCCCCCCACCATTTTCCCAACTAGTAACATTGTTTATATTAAATTTGCACTACTAAAATGAGATATTGTCTAGACTAAAGCGTCTCCTCGCATTTTCGTTCTGTGCCTAAAGGAACCTTGAACAATACCGCTTTTTCAAAAGGAAGCGACTCCAGAAAAGTTTTCTAATAAAATCGAAACAAACACAGAAGGCCATTACCGCGGCGGGTGTAGGTGGAAAGTGATTCCCTGCTATCTTCAGGCAATCCACTTTGCGTCCTAATTCCTCCTTGCCGGCTAAATACATACATGCATAGGACGTGCGTGAGATGCATGCAACTACATTCATAGGTATAAGCTGCTCTTGATGTCATGTTAATAGGAGTAAGTCCTTGACGCGGGATTTATGCGTTTAAATCATTTTGTAGCGGTAGCACTGGAGAGTGAATTTCAAATTTAGCAAATAATATCCGAAAGTTGATATCTCCAAAGTATTGATGGGATCTGTTGCGCCCTCTATACCGGCACCACTTCAATCAGATCAAAAAACTCTGTGTTGAATGAAATGACGACGTTGATGGAGGAACTTTAAACTTTCAATTGTGAGACGTTTACTTGAAAGTAACGATGACGTTTGGATTTATTTTAAATTACTTTCCCGTAGGATGAAATAGAGGATGAGAAAGTGATAAACTACGGTGAAGGATAGGAAATTATTGAAAACGTGCAGAGGGCGCATTGAGAGCACTTGTAGAGTAACAGCAGGAAGAAAATGTGTGGGAATGGATTTCGAGGTGTTTGGATATCGCTGTAGAAGTTTTAATAGGGGATTGACTTTTCTCCTGTTCAAGCGACAGAATAGTGTTGAACTTTAGAAACTAAACGTTGTGAAGTGAATTTCTAATGGAGGGGGATTTTTGTATAAACAAAGATTCTATTTTATGTCGTATAGTTAAAGCCTATTAAGACGGATATCAGGCGAAGTATCCTTCGAAATATGTACATTAGAGGAAGTGATCCAAAACGTTTGGCACTTACTCTAAATTCAAAGTTGTGTTTAATGCATTAACAACAAAACCATCAAGGGACTACAGAAAGGTAGCGACTCAAATAAACTTTAGATGGATTAAAATGTCGAGGTATTTTAATGCGAATTTAATGCAAGAATTAGCTCTATTCATCGAAAAGCATCACAAATGAGTTCGAACGGACATAGGTTAGATTAGGTTAGGTAAGAGCGTTGCTTTCGGAGATATACAACCACTTTTACCTAGACTTCCAGCCAGGTTCATTGTGTCCCTGGACATCATGGGATAACCTTTTTTGAAACTGTCTAGATCTTCTTCTGTAAAAATTGTTCGTTGCTATTCCTAATTCACTAGCATGGTCTCGTATCAGTTCTATTACCATTATGGAGTCCTGTAGTCCTCTTCCTTCCGGGCTAAAATTGCCTAGAAATACGACAGGTTTCTCTGTTTATACGCCGGAAGCTCGCCTTTTTATAGACGCTCTGATGATCTCCTCTTTTAGAGCTCCGATCAGGATCCTCACATAAAATAGCGCTGCGAAGCTATCCATTTCAGTCCCTTTCTAGCCAAATCAATAATAATCTCAATGCGTTGAATACCCCTATAGCCAGGTTCCCAGTATAAAGCGTCACATTATGCCATGTAGTTAACTCCTCAAGGCTGGTTTTGCATAACAGCATCAGTTTCAATTTTACCATCACTTTATCCAGTATCAATTCTTGAGCTGCAAACTTAGTAGCAAATTGATTCAATTTCATGTTGAGTTATTTCGCTATGAATTTTCGTAGCAAAACTCTCTATGAAATGTTAGTCTCGCATAGAGCTAATGTTGCTAGGCATTCAAGTAAATACGTAGTATTTTGCCTCATATAATTTACACTTAAAGATTATTTTAAGTGCATATATGAAATCAGCTTAGGGTTTGCTTTGGAGTATACGGCAGGAAGGAATCAAGCCATACTGATGAACATACGGTTCCCACTGATACGAAACGCTCTCTTTTGCGATGAAATTTCTTTTTTTATATATCTTTCGTTTGTATAAAGAGTTTTTTTCACATAGTATCCAGTGCCTTAATGGCTGCCTCGCTGTTAGTGTATAATGTTCTGGTCAGACTTTCTACACATATGTAGATATCATTAGTGCCGCTTGGTAAATCGATGATCTACATGAAAGACATTACATTTGTCCGGCAGTCTATAAGAACCATACCCCTGGTAGTCTGTGGGGCGCCTCTAGCCTCTGTGTCCGCACTCGTCTTGGATCCATCCATCAAAATAGAAATACCGGATATTACCGCCATCTTCTTACCATCTCTGTCACTCTTAGTGGATGTCATTACATTCGCAATCCCACCAAAAGTTAAGGATGGTAGTCCGTTTCTTCCTTGCACTCACTAAAGTCTTCTGCAGAATATTTGAATGCTAAAAACCACTCTCCATCCACCAACCCCCCGCTCTTAGCCTGATAGCACTGATTTTAAACGTGAATAAGACAGTTGGATTCTTTGGATCATACTATGAGTTTTTGGAAATTATCGTTTTCAGAAATTCAAACAATAATAAACTTGTTAGCAGTTATCGATGTTTCGATCGTAATTAGTATATTTTCAAGTGCCTCAGATGATGGATAATTAGACTGAAATACAAATATTCCACGTTTCATGATTTTTGTTATGACATATTATGAAAAAGCTAACAAACACATCGCACGCTATTTTCACTGGTCTTTCTGTGATCTAATTTTCGATGCTTTATCATTTCTCTTAGTTAAACAACTCATTCATTCTTTTTCATTTTCTTCTTCCGACATCTTCAATTACAGTCTAAATTTATGCTATTTCCATATTTCAGAATAAGATACGCGCGGACCTTATAATAGTTTTCTCTTTAAGTGGTGTCCAGGTTAATGATATTGAACGTGGACCATTAATAAGGCAAATGTTGTTCAGTTGGACTCTCACCGAGGTATATAAAGGTATCACTCCTCACTACCCACCACCACATCAGTTGTGTCTTGAAACATCATGCAATAGGATTTCATAAAATGCCTTAATTCTAGGTTTGATATCTCATGGTGTACGAATATATGAATACGCACAAATTGCTTAAATGTAAGGGAACTATGAGTAACTATGAGCATAATTTACCATTGAATTCGATGCAATCGCGCTCATAACAAAATCTGTTCAATCTGCTTGAAGTGTAAACTTTCTCGCTTTATGTCGCATCGTGACTGCCTCTATTTGTGATTCAAACTTAAGTCCAGAATTGCATAGTTTTTTTATGCAATAATTATGTAAAATAGTTTAAACATACGGAAGCTTATACATTTACAGTTATTATCCCAATGAACAATTTATACTTTATTATAGCCACGGAAATGCTCTCACAACTCTTTATAAAACACACTGTTTTATAAGATTGTTGTTAAAAATGTTGTACGAGCTTTAAAAAAACTCTTATAGAGCTAATTGGGCACACTGTATAAAGGTTGTGGAAGCTAATTTATAAAGCAATAATAAAACGTTTTAGCAGTCTGCGAGAAAGTATTTGAAACCCTTATAAAACTAGTTGTATCAACAACTTGGTTGCGGAGATATTTTATAGTAGTTGTGAAAACTTCCTTCCTGCAGTTATTTGTTAAAACTTATATGTATTTGTGTAATATGGATCTATTGTTGTCTTATTTTTTCCTTATGAAAAATGTATTACAAATTTCCTTCAAAAATGTGTGAGCAGGAAAAATAATTTATGAATTCAAACTTTGTCATCCAACATAATTTTGTTTGGAATACTTGTATGCGTAATGCTTAAACATTAATTTTCGATTAATATTGGAATAAAATGTCATGCAGCTTTAATTTTATTGTAAAGGTTATACTTCTAGCTCGAAAAAATACAACGCGCCTAGTAAATTCTAAAAATAAATGAACTTAAATAAATATTTATTATTAAATATATTTTTAATGTTAAGTTCCAAATCGTTTAAAAAAATTAGAAATTAAAAGTGAAATCATTAATGTTTTTTTTGTTTTATTCGCGTGTTTATTTTGCGTGTCAGTAAACGAAAAAGTTAAATGCTAAAATGTTGCTCGCTGCAATTTATTCACTTTTTTATAAAATGGCCGAAAGTTTTCACCTCACATTACAGCTCTTATATAACATTTTAGATTCGTGTTAAATCTTCAGGATCGGAAATGTCAAAGTGTATAGTACTTAGTTTTACACAGGTTAATTGGTATTTGTGACGAACGGTTTTTGTTAAAGTATTTAATACCAATGTAAAGCTTCCATTTTTTTATAAAGTTGTCATAAAAGCTAAAATACAGCTTTCGAGTTTTATAAAAGCGAGATCCCATGCTCAATTCAAGTCGCAACCAAATGGTTTTATAAGTGTTCTAATTTAATTTTGTGATATATTTACAAAACTCTCCGACAACTAAATTGCTCCGGAAGCTAAATTGTTTTAAAAGGCCTTTCAAAGATTTGTTTCGAACTATTATAAAATATTTATGGACTAAATCAGATTCCGGAGCAAAACTGTTTTATAAGAAGTTCGGAAAGCGTTCTCAGTGCTACATTATAAAACAATTTAGCACCGGAACTCAATAGGAAAAAGCGGTACCTCTATGAAGCATTTTAGTTTTCGTGTAGCTGTTATACAACCCTTATAAAATAAAAATCTAATTCTTGCAACTAATTAGTTGCAAAAATGTTCATTGGGATATAAGGAAGCCAATTTCACCATGAAGCAACTTAAAATCCTTAAAATGATGTAGATACATCATGATAATGATAAAAACCTTTTTATCTTGCATCCTTGCTATTAAAACATAAAGTATTTGTCCACTGTTCCAGCTGATTCTATTCATTCAATTCCACAGCAGCCTAATTGAATCAATAGCCCGAAACAAAATAGAACAAAAACAAGCGATTACTCGTTTTGTATTAATCATTTTTACTTTTTCCAGCTAATCTATGAAATACAAATGGGAACAAAATCCACATCATCCACAGCAGATTCAGAATTGATAGAGTCCTGTGAGATAGCTTACACCATTGTTTCAATCATGGGTCATGGCAAATGTACTACGAAATTGGGAATTTATCCATAAATCTTTAGGCATCTGCTGGCCTTGTACTTAATTGGACATGATTAGGTCACAGTTAATCTTCTCTGCCTTACTTTGACTTTGCGCCTGTTCGTCTTAATGTCAGAATATTCGATGAGTAAGTAAATTGATGTCGGTCTCACAAAATGATTATTAATTAAAGAAGAACGTGTCTTATATGTCATAGAAATTCCTGTATTTTATTAATGACTATGTGTTTTGTGAGCAATGAAATAAGTGAGAATTGTGAGAGGTCGCTGTCCTCTAATTTTTTAATTATTTACAACTTTCGATTATTTTTAACTATTGAGGAGGAATTTTTTCATTTCGGTTATGTGTCCTGAGAATTCACTTGAATATACATAGGGAGCCAAAGAAAGTATTGATCGAATACGCTTTCACCTACCCCAACTTTTATTGATTTAAATAGAGTTTAATGTGGATCCTGACGTAGGCATTGGTAAATGTCTAAATGTCGAAGGCTGTGGACTTGCTAGACGAAATTCATCAAGACGATTAGTCATGCATGATCTTTTGTAAAATCTTCCATGATTTTTCGAAACAACATTGATTAAATTTTACCGAATTATGGTTATTCGTATACATAAAAAGCGGAGGATTTTGCATTTGGTATGCAAGTGGACCTCGACACTCGAAACTTAGGCAAATGCTAGAGAATGTCTCACCTCACCTCGCATGGGAAGAAATTCATGTTAACCGTAATTACTATAAACAAATTTCCGAAAATATTTTCTCAAAAATGTATCTCTGTCTCTCTCTTTCTGTAGCATTATCCATCTCCCTCCACCTATTACTCTCTCTCTCGCTCTTTTTTTTCTTCCACTCTATATCTCTCTTTTCTGTCTGTTTCTTCCACTCTATCTCCTCCTCTCTCTTCCCCCTCTCTTCTCTTTCTTTCACTCTATCTCTCTTTCTCGCGCTCTTTCTTCTTTCTCCATCTATATCTTTCTATATCTACCGAAGTTCCTAGCTATACTTTAGTTTTCGTGATGTGTTTACCCTTTCCAGTTTTATTATATATCCTAAGATTTGGAATCAGTGACCATTTTGGCTTGAATAACTCTTTTGTCAGTTGTCATTTGATTTTTGGACCTTGCAGATTCAGAAAGACAACACGATGAAACCTTTTAGTCAGAATCACAATTAAAAAAACAAATGTTACAGTTCTCAGAATTTTCAATTATTTGGTTATTTTGATAACATTTTTCATAATTTTTGACAGCTTTACTGACGGGTTGTAGTTTGTATCATTTGAAATCTCAAAATCATTAAGAAAATAGCAAATACAGTAACGCTTTTGTTACACGAAACTGTAATTATCTATTACTAAGGTATAATCAGTTACAGTAATGAACTAAGTAATATCGAATAAATTAATTGAGCTAACTATCAGACTGCAATTTAAAAGCATAAACAACATATTGACAGCAATTTGTTAATAATAAAGTGATTGCAACTTGTTAGTTAACATTATATTGCATGTAAGTTTGCTTTCGTTAACTTTAACCAAAACAATTACAGAATCTTCACAGGAAAAATATAGACATAGTTGTATACGAGCTATTCAACTAAGCAAAACGTTACAAGGAGGTATTCGAATTGTGAAATAGAACTTAAATTATAACTGTTACAGCTCTTATAGCTGTACATAAAAAAATTAATAAGAGTGAAATTGAAAAATAAAATAGGTAGGCTTAACTGATTCAAAAGATTAACCTGCTTTTAATACATTTATTGCGTTTTCTTACAAACTAACAATAATTTTATAAATAAATAATAAAGTAATAATTCAAATACGAAAAATTTAACAAAATTAAAACGAGTTCAAAAAGGAAAAGAAATCTTAATTCTATCAGTCTGCAATAAGAGAAAAGAACAAAATGAATAAAGCGTAAAAACAAAATAAAAGCAATTCAAATTTTATTTTAATATAATTCAATATAAGATTCAATGTGAAACTGATTAGTACATAATATCTTGAAGGGGTAAGTCCCACTATCCCGGATATTATTCTTCCCTGATGAGTATTAGGTGTATTTACTTCCTGTGCCCTTGTCTATTCTAATATGAATCCTGAATTGCTTTAGCACTGAACCCCTGAGTATGTCCCAAAAGGTTCAATGCTATTCTATGTTTCCCTATTTAATTCTGTAGTTCCAAACCAAATCTACAATAAACCCTTGAAAATGTCCTGAAAACTCTATTGCTAATCCAGCTCAGAATTGAATTTTTGTTTAAGTATGGGAATCGGCCAATACTATTTATTACCTAACAAAAATCATCAAAGGAAAAAAAAACTGAAATTATGAACTTTATTCTCAGATTGGTGATTTCCCAAAACCTCGAATTAATTTCCTATTTCAGTATAATGATTTTAAATAATAACTAAGAGATTTCCTGGTAATATCCCAGAAGAATCTCTTTGTATAATGAAGACAAAAAAAAGTTTCTAACACTTGTAATGAGATCTGTTTTACTAACCTGAAATTATAGAAGTTTACTCTTAGCTTGGTAATATCCCAAAACTTCGACATCTATTCTAAATTTCAGTATAATAATTTATAAAAGTAAAAGCAAAAAAGGTTTTGTGGTAATACCAACAAAAATCTTTTCCCTTTAATGCCTTTGCTTACCTTGGAAATTGAAATGATTTTATTTGTGGGAAAGATCAACAAATTTAATTGAGGATGTGAAAAAGGTGCTAGTGGCAATGTTCCAGCTAGCTGACCTTTACTGGTGAAATATCGAGTAACAAGTGATTTTTCTGCTGAAATTGCCACCTTTTTATATGATCGAGGCCAGCTGCCATCTATTGTTCTTTGTCTTCGCTTAGTTGCCGGCTATTGTTCTCGCCATTGCTTAGTTCACCATGGCGCTGTAAACATTATAGTTTTCAAATGACGGAGGGCGCCACTATTCACATTATGCATTTTGACATTTATAGATGAATGGCAAAATGACTTCATGTCAATTTGTCCTGTTGTTTTTTATTTTGTGATTTTTTTAATGAAATTTTATGTTTACTGTGGATTTTTTTTTATGATAAATATTGTGGTTAATCATTGTTTATTTGTGAGGACATATATGTCCTGAAGAAAAAATCCTGCACTGGATATTGCAGATTAGAGAAATTTTTTTTTTAAAGTTTTTATAAAAACTGTTGTAGTTATTTTTAACAAAATTGTGTTTTTGTGTGATTTAGTTTTTTAGCTGTTTTTGAGAACTTTAACAGCATGTTCTAGTCCTTGCACGGACAGAATCATCTAAGTCTGGCTCTTATTTGTTGGAGTATAAAATACGTCCAATTTCACCAAGGTGTTCCGTCATCGTCAAGTCTTGTATTATTGAAATCTGCATTCGATTTCAAGAAGACTTTGGTACATTTATGTCATGCTACTGTATTACAAAATATAGTAAGACCTGGAACAACTTTGTAAGTATATGGTGAATGTTGTGGATGTTAACCAGCCTGGCTGCTGTGAAACCTGATTGTTTCTTTTTTTTTACTTCCAAGTAAAGAAAGATGGAAAAGTGGCACAGTATTCCGTCCACTACAGGTATTTTCGTTTATATGCTAATTATATTTGTTTAAATAATATTTTTATAAATTTTTAAAAATATGCTGGTGTATTTTTTATTATAATTTATATATATATTAATTATCATATATTTCTTTTATATTTGATATAATTATATTTCAATTGCTAGTTGCAACATATCGATAACAACCTAAAAGCTAATCGGTTGCACACTTCTTACCTAACTCCATCCAGATAAAAGTACATGGGCATTTTTAAATAAGCAGTTGAAAAAAAAATGGTTTAAAGGAAGGAATTTTAAATAGAACCAAGATTTTTACTTTTCTGCAATACTTTTATATACGTGCATGACATACCACTTGCTGCAAACAAGTTTTTTATCGATCATTAATATTTACTAGTATTTTTAACCTGTATTTCTACAAACATTATCTTTTACAAGTATTTATTATAATTGTTACAAGTAGGTATTTATTTCATAAATCTTAAAACTTTAAATCAAACTAGATGTTACCTTCAGTAAGTTAATCGTTACTTTACCAAGAGCTTTTAAATTTGACCAAGTTTAGCTTCAGGAATGGTGACTTGGAGAAACTTACGAAAGATTCTATGTACACACGAAATATGAGACTAGACTAGAGTGCAAATTGAAAGGAACTTTTAGTATCAGGATTGAATGTTTAAAGATTTGTTTAAACCACAGCTCGCTTGTGCATCAGTAAACCTCCTTTACTTATGGCGTTTATCCAAAACTTCATTCAAACTGTACAAGAAAATTGAATTGGACTTTTGACAGCATTCAATTTACTTATGGAAAACATGAGTTCTTCTTCTTTACATATTAATAACAACATACGTTTACCATAGTCGAATAAGAGCAACTTCAATTGTCGCCCATAACAGTTGTATTCATACCATAAAACTCTTTCAAAATTGTCTCAGAAGCTACTGACTGTTCTTCTTCTTACTTTTTCATGTTAAGCATTTGCTTACTCGTTACGTAAACCAATCTTTTTAGAATACCTTTACTCGACGATCCCTGGATTTCTATATTCTAAATTTTATTTAAACTTTTGCAATCATGTAAACTAACCCCCTCCCTTTCTGTCTAGTAACCGATAGATTTCATCCTGTTTTTAATTTCTATCAAGATCTAGATGTATATTTCGTCAAACACATTACGGCTCCACTGCAATTCCGTTAACCGTTTTTCAGTTATATTTAACCCAACACATTCCCATTGGAGAAGAGTAATAAACGATAGAAAAATTTGGTTTACTATATTGCTCCTAGCAAAAACAATGTTTCTGTTATATACAAAATCAACATGTGCTCGTGCCTTGTGACAACATTTCGATTACTTTCATAACCTAAAAATTCCCTATGAAGGTACAGTAACATGGTATTCATCAATTTAGAGTTACCTTTATCTCTATATAGCTACCAGCCGGTGGCACCTTCGATCCTTGAAAATAAAGTCAACAAAACAAATGTTGGCTCTTTCCCCCTCATCTTTCCCTTTTGTTGACTCCTTACACGGGTTAATACGGTGCATGTAATCATACCGTAGATAACGGGAATGGACATTGGAAAAGAAAACTCTCTGCAGTGGTATCAATGTGTCCAGTCAATAAAAATTCCGCTTACAATTCACTTTTATTGGTCTTACTCTACAGCCGCAATGGTCATCCGATGGATCCATCCAGGAGCTGGGTACACACACACACACGCATAGAAACCTCTGCAGAATGTAAGAGGAAAAAATTAATATTTTGTCGAACATGTCAGGAACAGGGCAGTTTTGTTATATTTGCCTGCCCTTCCCCTAGGACTTTCCTTAATCTTTCCTGTCTATTATTTTAGTCCTTTGCGAAACGTTGAACAATTCACAGGCAACTTGAATGTGCCATATTCACCATAAGCGATAAGTGCCTTACATCTAGCAACAATTTGGTGTGGTAACATACTGCAAACTCTGCACAGGATCGACTCGAGCCACTGCAGAAACACCACAAAATAGAAGCTGTGGACGAGGCTAGGGGGACTTGAAAAATTCCCTGGTACTGAAAATGGAATAAAATGACATTATTTCCTGCTAAGTGTTTGCGGTACGTGCTGGGATGAATCTGCAGAGAATCACAAAGCATAGGGATTGGGATTATACCAACCCAATCAGTCGGTCTATATACATAGTACCTGCACCTTTGCCCGAACGTATCAATTACCTTTGTTAACCCACAGGATATACTCTAAAATTATCTAAAACAATCAAAGATCGCCTAACAATAGTTCCACTCATACACGCATTGAAATCTGTGCATCATCCGATAACATTTGTACTTCTTTAGGGTCGAGCCAGGGGAATGGATGGTCCTTAAAATATTTATTTTGTATGATGATGAATTGTCAGGAGGAGCCTAAGCACATATTGACTCGGGACGTGTTTTACATTGAAAACTCATGGCAAAACAAACACTACAACTAATAACATGATAACAAGGCTAGGAGTTTTCCTTTTGGGGATGCATGGAAGGATGGGTCGATGAAGGGATGCTGTGGAGGCGGACGATATCAAGTCAATCATGATAATGGCCTCCAATTTCAAAAGTGTTTGCGCCTAATAATCGCACATTAACAAAACTGAAATTGTAGTGTTATGCTTACCTGTTGAGAAGTGCATGAAACCCGCGCGGGATGTTGGTCCTCCTCTTGGGGGAATTAGATTTTTTCCATAAGAGCTCAGCGGAATACCTGAACAAGATTGTACTGCTAAAACACTAATAGTATATAAAAAGGGTCTTGCCGGTTGGAATACAAAAGAAAACATGAAAAAATTCGAGAAAATGGAAGCGAAAGCGGCACTAATTGAGCTTATGCGACGAAAATACAATCAAATTGAAATTGGAGTTTTGTTGAGTGAATACAAAATGAGGCGTGATACGAAAATGAAAATCAGAGGCAAAATTTGTCAGAGACAATTTACGGTGTGTTCCAGAATTTGTGTATCGTTAAAAGTTTGGTTTTTTGTATTGTCTGAATCAGATTTTATCAAATTAGAGCTTGGGAAGGGATAAGATGAAATTAAATGTAAAATTTCAATATATTTCTTTGCATGCATTTTAAATCAATTCTTCCAGAGAGTAAACGTGGACCATGATCAATTCATTTTTCTCAACGATAGTGTACAACAGGGATCCATTCTGGCCTCACTGCTTTTTACTAGTACCTACATACATATATCCAAAAATGATTTCCCTCGCATACGCGCTGTCAAGAATGCTGCATATTGTTTTGTAAAATGCAAGATGCCCACAAAGAGGTAAAATGACAAATTATGCAACACCTTCTGATTATTTGACTGGCTTGACTATTGGAACTTTGACAGATAGCAAAAATAGGAAGTTAGTATGTAGTTTTTGAATATCAATCATATAAATTAGCAAAATTTAGAAAATTATTATTTGACCTAAATTTTTAAGCAGAAAGTAGTGTTCCGCAAGGATCTATTTTGGATCCACTGCTTTTTAGATTTTTCAGATTTATAGCCATAAGTAATTAGCTTTTCCTCTGAGTAGTTAACAAAGTGCATTTGATATTTTCAAGTGGTTATAATAAGCCGCTAGTGTTTTTTTTTTAAAGTGAAAATCTAAATATTAACAATATTTCAAATCTTAAAATCATTTTGCTTTTTCCGACGAATTTTTCATCATTACATTTTTCTTCGACATTAATTTTACAAGAGCTCCTCAATTATCTGATATAGTTTTTCTTCCAATCTATTATTATCATCATATAACTACATCTCACTTACAGATAGCGTTGCAATACAACAAATGATATCATTGCTAGTCATACTTGAAATAAGTAAAAGAAAAAAATCTAATAAAAATTTCATCCAACTACAAATGAAATGAAACCATGAAATTTGCAATGCTTTACCACCCATAGAAATCCGCACGTCTATTGTTTACCATCACATTAATTTAAATAACCAATTTTTGCCAGCCTCAATGAATCCAATCTTCTAACTCTGACCACTAAGACTCACTTGCTCAACTCAAATTAGTCGAATTTAATTATATTCTTACCCTTCTTACCCAGAATCTCAACCACACTATATAGTACATGCATAAAGGTTCTGGTGGCAAAACATAAAAAAAACCCTTGCTGCAACGGATTGTGGTTGATGCAATTAAAACCGCCGTAGCAGAAGTAACCGCTAAACAGCCGTAAAGAAAATTAGTGCACAACTAAAAATGCAACCTTTTCCCATAACGCTGAAGCTAAGTGTGTGCTCATGAAAGGGAATGCTAAAGTAAAACTAGAGGCCAAAAAGTTTTACATATGTACGTTTGTCTGTCTGTCCAATTAAACTAAACGGACCAGCGGCATAGTGGCGGAGCTAAAAAAAACTAAAAATCCTGTGTTGTGCCATTCTGCTCCTGCAATGTAAACGGCAAAAATCATCTAATTTATCCCGTCGCAGGGATGCTTTTCTTCGTAGAAGCCTAACCATATTTTCACCTATATTTATATTTGTGATTATTTTATTTCGTAATGATTTTATATAAAAATTTTATATTTCATTAGTAACTGTATACTTTAATCTACTAGTAAAACAAACAAATAATGAAAATTGTATATTAAGATACCAAAATTTCAAAATATAAAAAGTCGAATCGACGTACTTTAGGCTTCTGGGTAATTAGAGCTGTCTTACCCGTAACTCACCAAAATGCCATCCCATCTTACGACATCGTATTTCACCTATAAATTGATCATAATATTATTAGAGTTGTCATCCTAAATCTAAAGGAGGCGTTACAAGAACAAATTGCTTTTTGCTTGTTGAAATACTCCCCCGATTTCTATTCATGCGATGACTCCTATTAACTGGACCGTCTTAAATTTTCAAAAGAAAGATTGGGGTAAATTGGAAAATGTGTTAAAAAAAAGGTGCTTGGTGTCCATTTCTTCGTATATATTTTGTCGACACCATTTACCAGGTGTGATATGGGATGAATTGTGTTCACTTGGAAATTCTTTTAAGAGGACACATCATTTCTTGGAAGAATGAGAGGGTCAGAATTCACTGAAGTTCAATACAACAACAAAATTGGAATAGAAAAATCATAGCACATTCATGGTTAAAAAAAATCTTGATTCTGTCACAAGGACTTTAAGGAAAATCAATCAACCGTATTATGACAGCCCCGAGGTAAAAATTCACCTGATGTAAACTAGAACAGAAATCAACTCCTTTTAGAGTCATCCAAGCAGGAAAAATTGGGAATCTGATAATGACATAGACGGAAGCATTTCCGTTTAAATGTGATTCTCTGATGTTTAATGACTCGAAGAAATCATGTTTAGGTAGACTCTCTTAGGATCATTTATCTGTTGAGAATATATTTTGTGCAGCGAATTGAACTCATCAAACCGATGCTTCTGTGGATTGCTGCGCATGGCACTGAACTGAAGCAACAACGTACGTGCAGCAGCTACCGGGTAGTGATTGTCAGAATTTATAAACAGAAAGTTTGAGGGATTTTGTAGGATATTTCAGATTAAAGGCTAATGGAAAAATCTTCTCAGGAATTTTTTTTTAGTGCAGTGTTGATTAAACACCCATAAAATGTGAAAATTTTTCCAAAGAGCAAAATTTTAGTTGGATGAGTTCACGTGATGCAAAAGTTTTAAAAAATTAATTGTAATAGATCAGATACTTCCAGGGTAATAAACAGTTTCCTCTATTGATTCATCATCATAAGGAACATAATGCATCCAATATTAGCTTTCCCTCTGACCTTACTTCTTGCGACAACCTTCAGTTCATTGCATGGTCTCTATCAAAATAATTTGCAAAAATTCCTTTCATGATTCGCAAAAATTAGCGATAGGCTGTTACTACATTAGAGTTGAAAAGCCAAAGCTGTGTTTGAACTGAAATCTTACTGGACTTTCATAGCAGGAATATGTTAACGCGAATTGATATCTTCTTCTATACCACCAGATTTAGTAATTATGCTACCGATGTACAGAAGCTTTTTTATTATTTTCATCTATGAGGGTTATATCAAATTTGAGTTAAGCCCGTTTTATTGAGTCTCACGTCAGTTCAGTTGGACTAGTTTTTACCCTGCGAGATTTTGAAATATTATATGTAATAGTTAATCAATCGTCAAAATTTAACAGATATCCATCAAATTGGACCAGAAATTTATCAAGAATCATGGGATCAATTCTGACCCCAATTCAAATTACATAATTTTCGATGACACTAAAATTATTCTCGAAAATGATTTGAAGAAACGTTTCTCACAAGAGAACGAGGAAATGGTAGGAGTCATTTTAGCAATGGATTTTAATTACCATTTCTTTCATTTTCTGGAATCGTCCATAATAGGCTGCGTTAGAATTTCTAGAATAATCCCGTCCCAGAAAAATTTTCCAATTGGTTATGCGCAGTTCTCTTAATAGTTTTCATATTTGGACATGCATCCAACTTTGTTGCAGACAGTTTGGTAAAGTCCATGCTATTGGTTTTATTTTTTTGTACGAATAAAATTACTTGTTATCGTTATAATTATTGAAAAATCACTTAAACATTAATCAGCGACCATTTACGATTTTTTTGTACAGTAAAGTGCAGACATTTAATGTACGTACCTAGGACATGTACTCATCCTTTTATCCATCATGGTGCATGGATGAGACCAGTATGACAGATTTATCTATGTTAAGCATGTAAAGATACCCATCTCCGTATGTCATGCAAAATGAAATTGTTATTCTTCTATTTGTTTTAACTTATATTTAAAAAAACCTTTCTCATAATCTATCTTGAAGTCAAAAGGTGAAAATTGAAGATGAACTTTATTTTGCCATATAAAAGTTATGAATATTATACCATTATCCTTTTTCCTAATTATACAGGATGTTTCCTCCATGGTGGTCCATAGAGCGGGAGGTAGCTCATCTCAACAAACACAAAATTGTATGGCAAACAGGGTCGAATCCAGCTAGAGGGCTGAAAAAAATTGCAGTAGGTCTTCTGATTTTTTTCTAACAAAATGATTCACTACTGGACCTTTTGTAAAAAAACGTAACAATTTCTGGAAGCGTTCTATATGATACATTTAGGCCATGGTTGTTGAGGCCTATGGAGAAAACAGGAAACGCGGATTCCTGTACATGAGCGTCGCTTGTTCGGGGTGTTTGAAGCAAGGCAGAGCCTATTTATGCGAGACGGAAGGTTTGTTTTGATTGAAAATAGCTGCCAATGGTCTTTGATAAGCCTTCCATGTAAAGACGGCTTTTTAGAATATTATCGGCGCGGCCTGGCAAAACAAACATTTAAAGAAACAATTATAACTCGTAATTTGGGAAATTCAGCGAAACTACACATCGGCGTACAAGTCATTTTGCATTGTTGTAGTGAGTGTTATTACATTTAAAGCAAGACATTAATTTTTAAATTTTTTTTTTATTAGTTCGTAAAATGTCATAGCTTTTCTAGAATACTTAGCCCAAACGTTAAATAAAAAGAAAATAAATCTGCAGATTGGGAAAGTCTCAATGAGTATCCTCCTAGAGTGCATCCTCAGGGATCTGTTATCTCTCCATCTCTCTTCTCAATTTTCATTAATGATCTGCTTTCCCTTACTTTCAATCCCATCCATTGTTTTGCCGAAAGCTATACCCTTGATTTTGCTTACTCCTTTGAAACTCTTTCGGACTGCAGAGGAAATGCCACATCTGTCAAACCAGATTGCATGATTAGATCCTTGAATAACCACCTTGATAATATCCTCACTTGGAGCAAACCGAATAGCATCGAATTCAATACATCTAACTCCAAAACTGTCCCATTTCTTTAAAACAAGATCGTAATTTTTCCACTGCCGTTTTTTTTATAGAGCACTTCTTGACGATACACCGTATTTAACCATTCTTGACATTATTATTTGCAGTAAGTTAAGCTGAACAGATCACAACTTCTCTATTGCCACATAAATATCGAAATATCTTGGATTTCTAAAAAGGTGTAAGAAATATTTCAGCCCATCGATTCTAGCGCTCCTCAACAAGTCTTACGTCAGACCTAGAATGGAATAAAATTTCCATATGTAGGCCGGGGATGGTCGCAGAGCCATAGCTTCATAGGATATTAGCCAAAAGAGAGCCTTCAGCTCATTGGCGATGTGGCAAAATCTTGGCATATAGACTTACTCGAGCGTCGCCGCAATGTTGGTTGCGTTCCGCTCCTATATTTCTACATGTATGATCAATGTTCCGATGAAATATCTAGTCTGATCCCTGATTCCTGCATGTTATACTCGCAATGCAAACCGCGCACATCCTTTTGCCCTTCAAAATACTTTCGGCCGTAGAGTAAAATTCCGTGACGATTTTTATCCCGAACTGTGCGAACTTTGAACAGTCTGCCATATTTCTTCCGTCATGCAATCTGCGGAAGTTGAAGGGTGACATACATCAGCACCTTCTCCATTCTCCTCACGTTGCCTAATTCCTTTCTTTGTTACTTTCTTCCCATGCTGTGCTTTGCATCATAGTTATAGGATATCTCCTGAGCTTGGCTTAATAATACAAAAACAAAAGAAGTCACAATTTATTAACTTGCCGACGAAGTTATATACCTACAAGGGATGTATTGCATCTGCTCTGTGACTGCTATTTTAAATAAATGTAAATTTTTAATTCCTGCATTTTACAAAGATACACTTTATGATGATTCGTGAATTTGAATAAAATACATTTCCCTAGTTTTACTAATTAAAATGGATGATTGGGAAGTTTTACAATTCCAATGAATAATCGAACATCTGCTTTGACTTTCGGGAGTGGCAAAGAACTTTGAGCAACTTTCTTCGTTGCGACTGGTAGCCACTTCCTAATCTGTTCGACTCGTATCTTTCTTTTAAATGGTAAATTTTGTGCATTTGACATTTGCGAATGGTAGCGAGTGTCTTCAAACTTTTGTTCAGTTTTCAGCAAATACAATTTTTCAACCATAGTTGCGCCCCCCTCACAAGCATCCTGCATCCGCCACTGATGGCAGGAGGGGACATATCAACATCAACCGTGTCGAGATTACAGCGTGGTTAAGAAAATATGTTAGGTTTTCACAAAACACCTAGTATCTGAAAATGTACAATACAGTATAGAACGGTCACCATCAAGAACTCATTGTATGCAGAACTTCATGGCTTTTCCAATAACTGCTCAACCAACCGCATACTCCTTTCCTCTCAACAGTTATGGGGGTCCAAACAAAAAATTTCGGAGTTTGTTGGTTGAGCAGTCGCTGGAAAGGCCATAACGTTCTGCATACAATAAGATATTGTTGGTGACTGCACACCCTGTACTTTTTCAGATACAGGATGTTTTATGAAAACCTAGTATATTTTCTTAATCATCATGTAAATCTGAAACGGTTGATATACGCCCCCCCCGCCCGCCCATCGTACCATTCAATTTTTTTATTTGGCTAGGGGGGTACTATCACCGCCCGCTCTATGGACCACCATGGAGGAAACACCCTGTATCCTCTTGGTAAAAACTTTCAGAGAGTTACTCAAATAGCAACAAAACAGTAACAATTTGGTCGTCTGGCGTACCACAAGGGACTCACTTGGGCCCGTTGTTCTTTATTCTGTCTATTGACGACATTGTCTCTGTTGTGAGGTACTGTAAGGTCTTGATTTATGCTGACGATGTTAAGCTTTTCGCTCAGATTAAATCTGTTAACGATTGTGAACAGGTACAGGGTGACCTTCAAAAATTTTACAATTAGTGCAAGAGCAATAATTTGGTACTCAATATCAACAAATGTGAGGTTATGGCTTTCCATCGGAATCAGACACCAATCACTTATGGTTATGAGTTCTCGGATTCCACGATTCACCGTGTGGACTCTGTCTGTGACTTGGGTGTCAAATGTGACCACAGATTGAATTTTATCTCCCATATAAACTACATGGCTTCAAAGGGTATTTCTATGCTGGGCTTTATAAAACGTTGGTCCCGAGAGTTTTCAAATCCTACCATAACATTGCGTTTGTAAACTTGCTTTGTGAGACCACTTCTTGAGTATGCTAGCCAGGTCTGGTCTCCATTTTACGGTACACACATCGACCGTATCGAGTCTGTTCAGCGGAACTTCCTACGATTTGCTCTCAGGCATCTACCCTGGAATAATTCTTTAATTCTTCCACCCTATGAGGATTGCTTGAAGCTTTTGAATATGCACTCGCTTGAAAAACGTCGCTTGGTTGCCGATGTAACATCTGTGCATCAACTCTTAAACGCGAATATTGATTCTCTATTGTTACTTAATAAAATCTCTTTCTGTGATAATAGCCACAATTTGAGAAGGCTACCTCTGTTGCATGTTAACTCCTCAAGGTCTAACTTTAGCATGTATGAACCTATTAATCGCATGTGTATTACTGTCAATAATATGGCTGAGAATTTTTTTGTTGACGTCCCTAAGCATGTTTTAAAAACAACGCCTATTTAATATTTAATTTTGTTTTATTTAACTATTTTATATTGTCTTGTTCTATGTTGCATGTCATTTTATTCGGTGTTCGGTATATGTTTAGTGTAACATACTAGTACTAACACCGACTAAATGATGAAACGCATGTATTGTTGACCGTTTATTTATTAAACGTGTCAATGCAGCGAGCTTGTGTTAAGCTGGTTCTGATAGTCATATAACTGAATTTTTTGTAAAAACATTACACAATTCTAGCCACTATGTAGAAATAAGTGAATAAAGTGTATACAATTTTCTTTTTATCTTCGTTTTTGTTGTTTTTTTTTTTTTTTTAGAAATTGTGTCGACGCGTTGTTACCAAATGTTACCAACAATTTTCACACCAAATAAAACCAAAGATTTGTAACTGTATCAACATTTTATTACAAAATAATTTAACAATGTTACTGAAATGGCACCGTTTCCAAAATCTTCCATACTCCGAACCGAATATTTATATATAACTAGGCGCACTCCCAAGCAAATATTTTTAGATGCGGGTAGAATTTTATACCGACAAAAATGTATAAATTTATGAAAAAACTAACCCGGCCCTAGTATTATAAACATTTTCCAAGTTATTTTCCAGTAGATTGACCTCTCCATCATCGTGTTTACAGCGATTTCTGTAAATATTTTTCCACTCAACAACACATAATTGAACTCTTATAATTCATCTGTAATCTGTTCAGAGTAGAACAACTCAACCCTGCCACCATTTTCAATTCCAATAAATTTTTGCGTTCATTTTATTTTTGAAGTTTTTATCTTTATACTTCACTGCAAATGTAGCGCCACACGCCTATTCATAGTCATCATGGCATTCGTTTGGAAACTGTATTCAAAATCTAATCTCCCCAGCTTTATTCACTCACCCCAGTGCTTTATAAGATTTACTTTCTTAAAATATCATCACAGAATACAGAGAAAATTGAAAATTTATTTTCAAGACTATTTTAAATTCAGGGGAGTTGAGAAGTTGAAGAGTGAAAGTATTGTTTCATGTTTTGGAACTGAGAAATAGTCACAAAGTGGTAACACCTGTACTTCTAAAATACGGAATTTATTTAAAACACCACATTTAATCTAATATTATGATTTTGTACTTTTAAGTTGTATTAATAAAAGGCTATTAATCGCGTTTGAGAAATGTTACCAAATGAACACAGTGTTCGAAATTTGATATGATTTTATAAATTCGTTAATTGGAGTTGTGCTGTAGTAATTATTAACTGGAAGTTATGCTAATTCTGTAACATAATTTTTAAAATCTTCTGAAAGATGTGTTACTGAATTGGTAACTTTGTGACCATGTGAATAAAATGACAAAAAACATCTAATGTTTTTTAAAGCAATATGCAAAAACTTCGTATATTCAAAATTTTGTACACCGCTTCCTGCATTCGGAACTTTTGTCTGTACAGAGAACTACATCTAAAAATATTCTATTGTTCATTGGTCAGAGCTATTTTTATGAATTTTTCGAATCACAATCACAATCAAGTCTTGGCAACTATCGACCGTTGAAATAATGTCTTAAAAAAGCATTTACAGTATACTTAAGTTACTGTTTTACCCCACGTCTTCCTTGTCCTTTATTTCCCCCTTCAAATGAGACATTTCAAAATAGCATTATTCATTTTTACACTCTTTCGGTAAAAACAATATCAGGACGCTTCGAAGGTAAATATTTTATCTTATTTTGGGGTAGAAAGATGTATAAATAAATCCCTGACGATAAGAGTTATAAATCACCCTCATGGTACTTCTAGTCATTGAAATTATTTAAAGCACGTCCGTCCCTTCTGTTAATAAATTTGTGATATTCTTGTCTCGTCGTCATTCCACTTCCACATCTATGCACGGAGTCGAGTTGGAAAGCCCTTCCAGACTCTACTCAAACCTGATCAGGGAAATAGAGCGATTTGTAGGCGTGTACCTAGATATAGTATATCACGTTAATTCTAGGTTACATTACAGGACTGAGCTCTGAGTTGTATTTTGTTTTAAAAATTTCTTATTGCAATTTTTTCGAATTTAATATGCTGAGCAGATTCTTTCTGCAGAAGAGCTCAGTTCCAAAATACATTGACGAATGTTTTTCTACACATTAAATCTTACCCCAAAATGTAGTCTTGTAGGGGAGAATTCTTACGACATAAAGTGAAATTGAAGTTGGGGTACTTTTACATATTATGGATAGCGAACTAATTTTATGTGTTTTCCATACAACCACCATCACCGGAAGTTAAATCAATTTGCTAAGTTTTTTATAAAATTCTAATACTTTGCATAATGTGAGTATCGCCTTGGAAAGTGATCTCTTCACCTTACGATCGCCAAACATTCAAATTTGGAGGCTTTGATTATTTAGTAAGATTACGGTGACTACCGTTGTACTTAAGTATCATCCATTAGTAGTCATTGTACATACAAGATTTTTCTCTTATTAATCCCAGGATTGGGAAAAACACTTAAATAAAAAAATGTTTGTTGGCCAGTTACGCAATGTACTGAATAGCAAGAATATTAAGAAGTAACTTTTTTCATCGTAAAGTGCGGAAGAGTATTTAGAATGGAAGCTACCACTATCAAACCGTAATGCTCCGGTTATAATGCCTAATCTACAATGCATGGTAAAACCACGTCGTCAAAACGATATCGTTTGCTGAAGAATGCATATAAATACACGTAATATGTAAGTAGTGGTAAGCTGCCATTACAGAATTATATCAAAGGAAGTATTTGGTATCAATAATTTATACTATAGTATAGCAAACTAAGAAATCGTTTGTAACAAGTCGAATAATACAAAATATTCCATTCAAGACTGAAAGTACAAGTTCCACTTTACAGCTGTTTTGTTCTAAATTCCCCTACATGGTTCTAAATTATGCTGAATAAACCTGAGGTATTACTATATCGTTTTTGCTGATTAACTTTTACACATAAGCTCGTGCTCATGTCGTCAAGTGATTGAAAGAGAAGAAACATTTTTGCAAGCATGAATTTTCAAATGCAAGAGTGGGAAGCAAACAAAAAATCCATGTCGTCTTGACGACGTAGTTTTACCATGCATTGTAGATTAGGCATAACAAACACTCCTGGACTGATTTTTTGTAGAACATAAAAGTTTGGTGGCGCCATCTAACTCACACGGGTGGGAGTACGTAGCTTGAAGTTTCAGTTATCCACCTCTAATTCGTGCATTTAGTATCTTTCGAACAACTATTTTCGATATCAACAATATTTCTACAAAGGTCGACATTCTCAAGATAGAGAGGAGGTAGAGAAGTGGCTTTGAAGTAGCAACTGTGATGAGCATGCGTACAGCAATCTTCGCTAAAGGCAATCACCTGATGAGTAGATTTGGTAGTTTCGACGAAATGAGCCTTACTAATGTGTCGGTAGACATAAATATTTTTGGTAAACATAAAATGTGCACATTCATCTAATACGGTGAAAAAATTTGATCCTAATTTCTTGGATTCAAGCCCCACCGGCTCCCATCAATAGTACTAATAACTTCCAATATCCAGATTACTCTAAATACCAAGAGTCGTCCATTAGTAAATATCAAGCTATTCTCATCGAAAACAAACTGAAAATTAAGTCCCCTCTCATCGAACACCCATCGGCATTAGACTCCTAGTAAAAATCCCAATTTTTCTCCTCAATGCCAATTTGTCAGTAATTTATGTATATGTCGGTGTCATAAATTTCAAAAGACATAAACTTACACTATTGCTGTAGTAGCAGCAGTAAAGAGTAACGCATTCACAGAGCAGAGAACCCATTTGAGAAAATAAAAATGCAAAAAAAAAAAAAAAACAGGATTCAACTATTAAAATCGACAGGATAACTTCATTTCTTTAGATCCACCGCCATCTTTCTGGAGCTTCATAGTATTACTTTTCTCATGCTTCTTTTTATGTTTTTTTTTCCAAACTTTTATTGGGGTCCTTTATATGCTTGTCAATGGCCCATGGAACTAACTTGTCGCATAAAATGGAAAAGTTTCGATTGTAATCAGACCGACGACTACGTCGAAAGCGAATCAGTAAAGACAGACACGCATAAAAAATAAGTGAATAAAGTGCTTATGAAAATGACAACCAATTTGAAAGAAATCTTATTCCACTGGATAAAAAGAAGAAAAGGATCGATGGGAGGATATCTAACGACAAAATGGTATGGTTTTTATGGAGGAAGTCTGCATAAAAGTTTGCTTGGATTTCATGACCACTGGCACTTATTTATTGAAATTTAATCTATGAATGCTGCACGCGTAGATTTTAGCTCTTTTTGAATGAAATTTTCTACATTTTCATGATTTTATCGATATATCGTTTTGAAATGTCATATCGATTGTCATAGTCACTGTCATAACTTCTCACATGCTCGGAGAATCTTTTTTATGACATGCAATGAAATCCATCCCATGGGGAGACATCTTTTTTCTAATGGGTGAGATATGAATGCTCAGATCGGCTCTAATAATATCGACCTTGAGTATGTCGTTCAACAGTAAAACACCATAGTCAACGCGACCAATAACTTTTTCGTGTACAAGAGGAGGATTTTCGACAATGAGAACATAATATCACCAAATGAAAGAATATGAAACCAAATTGATCTTAGGTATATCCACCAATTGCAGGTGAAGAAGTTTCCTTCCAAAAATCCCACATACTATAGGAATTGACGTCTGAGAATAACAACTGCAAGGAATGTGCATCATGCCACCAAGCAAAGCAATAACATACCAAGAGTGGAACGAACACAAGAAAAAAAAACCGCTGCAAGAAATCTTAGGACATATCCAAAGTGGCTAAAAAGCACTTAATCCTGCGTAGATGACTTCAGCACCTTGGGGATCATCCTGGAATAATCCACAGAATATCTCTTTGTATCTATACCTATACCTTGTGGATTATTTTCGAACTATAAAATGGTGATACAATAACTCCAGATCCAGATAAATAATAGAAGATTGTAAATAGTTTCAACGTAGGTTAAAGAATTCAACCGGGATAGATTAGGTTAGGTTACGTAAGAGGGGTGCCGATATAAGTACCTAGCCTACTTCACTTATCCCACCAGCGGGTCCATCCTGCCCCTTGCCCTCGGGATGCATCTGAACTTTTTGCTGCTTTGCAGCTCCCTCAGACTTGAAGAGAAGTTGCTTGCTAAGCATACTTCTTTTGTTCATCAAAAGCGGGCACTCTGGAGTATATTGAAATACCCTAAACCACTCTCTGTCCACCAACCCCCCTCTAAGACCGGGATAAGTATGTCTACTATTACTGGTATTTTTTTTTATTCTGATTAATGAAAGATGTTCTTAAGAGTGTAATAGACATATAATTGAGATTTACACAAAGTTTAAATGATCTGAACTAAGCCGACAATCTCTGCTTAGTAGATCACCGCGATCAAAACTTAACCAAATACCACAAAACTGTTCAAAGGAGAGTAAACCTCACACTAAATCCGTCGAAGAAACAAGAAATGTTCAAAAATATATAGGTTTGAGCTTTCAGATCAACGTCGGCTAAGTCAGTAGGATAATTCTTGAATGAATGTACATGAAGGAGATCATCAGTAAAGCAAAAGATGTTTCTACAAGCTTGATATAGATATGGTATCACAGAAATTTCAGTTGAAACTAAAGCTTCGGCTATTCTGCTCTAATGTAAATCCGGTAATAACGTATGGCTGCGAAATGTACTTAGAAGACGTAGATAACACACCTTTTATGAACATTGATAAATAGGTATCTGCATCGAATCCTAAAAATTAGCCAGAGATACCAAGTATCAAACTGAGATCTTTGAAGATTTCAAGCTCAACAAAAAAAACCAAAAAAAAAAAAAATTAAACTGCTGATCACAAGCTCTATAGCAAAACAACAACAGCATTACTAAGCTAGTCCTGGACTGGAACTGAACTAGAAGATCTAAGACACTTTGAACGAGAATAATATTTCAGAATGCTACTGCTTATGCTCTATGTCTCAAGTTTTTACAGTTATATATCATCCGTTGTAATACTGACAAAGTGACGAAAATATATGAAGCAATCGACACCCGCATAATTCCAATATCCACATTAAAATTGGTCCATCTACAAGATTACCTCAGATCGGCATGTCATCTGAGACCAAATTATTGGAAAATATTAATAGGAAAACGAATATAAAATAAAATATGAGACAAATCAATTCATGTTTACAGTAATTACAAAACGCGTACGAACCGTGTTTTACATAAATTTGAAATTTAAACAATTTGTTGGCTTTTATCCGTAGCCTTCGGCTTAGAGGAAAAATTAATGCGCGAATTATTTTATTGGATACTGGTCACCATAACTTGGCCATTCATATCCTCATGGAATTTCCATTTTCATTCACTTAAAACTAACATGAAACCGAAACGAACCTCCAGGCGAAACATTCTGATGAGATTTTCTATGAATGAAATTTCCGGAAACGTATCTAAAACACGCTTGAGAAAAATAACAACAACAACAAAATGTAAGAAAAGAGCAAAAACTTCGACATGTTGCAGAAATTTAAACACGGCGCAGTCAGGGGTTCCCCAAAGGCAATGAATATCCCATTTTCAACTAAGTCTACAAACCGATGCCGACGCAATCCAGTCCAACTTGGCGCATAGATTTTCTTTTTCCGCTTTACTTGGAACATGACTGGAGGCGATCTACTCATATTTATGCAACTAGGTATATACCCAGGTGTAGGCTGACACACGTTAAATCTTTAAAGAGACAATAAATTGCGAAAAGCGTTTGCTTGCAATCACTTCCTTTAGTCTTATCCATATGCATTTAATGCAAACTGAATTGCATCATAAGAGCTCATAAGCTTCGATGTCACATAAATCGTGGCAGTTGCGCACACAAAGCTCAAGCCATAATTTGCAAATGCTTGGGTATAATTGCCGTGGAGGTCTTACTATACATACCAAGTAAGTCAGTCAGGAGAATCCCATTTGATAGATTTCCATCTCGCAAATGTACAAAATCCTTTGAACGGTCATCAAATAAATTCTCTAACATGAAATGTAATGAAATGCGTGTTACCCTCTCTCTCTCAAGTTGCTTCAATGATTTATTATCAAAATTACTTGCCTTACTTGATACAGCATTTATATGAGATGGAAATAATCAGCAAAATATCACGACTTTAATCAAGCACAACAATAAGCCTATAGCATCCTACCCAAAGCTAGTTACAAAAGACTCTATAACGGTATGGATGCCTACTCTTAGTTTATTTCACTGAAGATGGACTCGAAAAATATGTAATTAACCTCGCTTGGGTTAAAATGTATCTACTGAACACGCACTTGAGACGGTACAGAAGATAGGCGCTATCTGGAAGCTCATGGATGAAACTATTCCCTATTCGATCTCCTCAGGCATACAACACACCATAAGTGAATGCAATTTGTTAGTTTCGTCAAATCAGATTGTGCAAGAGCTGGAATAATTCGTGTCTGGTAGTTGTACTCCCTGTGGCAGTGGGTGATTAATCGTACTGCAATCCCATAAGTGGTTTCATGTTGGCTGCAATCTAGTGATAGTAGCTGCCAGCTGAGATATAAACGATTTTTGTATTTCGTTCTAGATGGATTACGGTGCTCAGAAGTAATGGTGAGATTTTTATTTTTCCTTCTGATTACAACTAAAAATAGCACTGAAATTTTGTTGTCCGAAATTATGAGTGAATGGTAAATTAAAGCACTTTGCGATTCAAAAGAAATTCTTCATTTCAGACTTGATACAAAGTTCCTTCATACTTGCCTAGTTGTAAAAAAAATACAAGGTACGTTGAGAAGGAGCTGATTGGTACATCGAAGATATCTTCCCCAACAAACTCCTGTTATGCAACACTTTCATGCGTAAGCTGAGTCAAACAGATTTACCAGCATAGCTAGTCGCCTCTATTCTAACCCATACCTAGTTATTGTCGAACATTAACAAAAATCGCTTTCATCAGCGCCCTCTGTCAGTCAGAGTCACAAAATAAAACATCTCAGCGAGGTCGGCTATAACCATTCGTAACCAAGTTAGTCTAGAGGTGAAGCCAGAACAGCTAAAACACACCTCTACTCACCTCTAGCTAGAACATGAACATATCCCTATTAGTCGGACATCCCCCCAAAAAAAAAGCAATTAGACTGGAAATTTTTCTTTAATTTTAATGAAGCAGCCTATAGTGTCAGCCAAATATTGTAAGATATGGATAAAGGGAAGGCTTTAGGCTCATTCCTTCTATACAAAAGACTAGTGTGGGCAACGGCGAACTTATGCCTAGGCAAACTAGGTGGTTGCCTAAGGGCCCAACATTGTAAGAGGCCACGCGCAGAGTTCCACATGGTATACGCGGAGAACACGGATGACACCGGACATTAAAAAAAAAACTTCTTTAATTCGCTCTATTGTTCTTGCATACAAGAGCGGATTTACCAATAGGCAGAACAAGGCAGCAAATTTTTGGGGGGCGGCAAATTCTCAATTGATGAAGTAAAAGGAAACGAGAACGAAGTCACACTATTTGACAGGAATGGATTCAGAGTTACCGCTTGCAACATCATTATCGACAGGTTAATTGGAGACCTGGTTCTACTTACGAGAACTTGAGTAAAAAGTTTGATTTTCTCATGAAGCTACATATAGCTTGGAGTGTCAAAATATCCGTGAGGTCGCGTGGAACTTGAAAGCCTTCTATCTAGGAGATTTAGACGGGACCTTGGGAAACGAGTGTCTGCACTTACGAGCTGATTTGTTATTCGCTGAGGCTACACGGGGAAAACAATTATCGGCCCTGGAATTATACAAGTACTTGCATCCTGG
Source organism: Dioctria rufipes (assembly GCA_963924295.1). Classification (NCBI taxonomy): domain Eukaryota; kingdom Metazoa; phylum Arthropoda; class Insecta; order Diptera; family Asilidae; genus Dioctria; species Dioctria rufipes. The sequence goes on from OZ002740.1 coordinate 7,730,978, forward strand.
AAGAGGGCTAATTGTTGTTGCGTACACCAGGGTCAAACTGTTCGCCAAATCCGTCGTTTTCAGTACCAAAACGAGTGATCAACTATTTAAGATCCACTACAGAGTAGACCGGGTTCAATTCATTCTCTGTGCTGTACTGAGACTTTAAAGTAATGCAGTCTGTGGCAATGTAAACGTATGCTTACACGCAATAAACTTTCTTTGCGTATAATTTCGTACTTATTGGTGATATTTCTATCTGCTTGTTTACTTTCTAGGTTCGATGTACATGAAATAAATGTAAAATAATGGTAACATTTTTGGTTTATCCAATTGTTTAAAAACAAGAGGCCGTGACTCTGTTAACCGCCTAGGGGACTTGGGTGTGGGTGATATGTTTTTTATTAAATAAAAATGTTGGACAAAGAAAGTGAGCTTAAACTCCGAATTTTATTTCAAAATGAGTAGAAAGGCATACGGAAGTGATTCAAAAACAAAAACGTGGAATGGCACAAACATTTTTGCATTCAAACATGTATCAATATTATTCAACACTTATGTGCCTAGCTTTGAAAATGCAGGGTGTTTCTTAACAAATAAAGCAAAGTTTTAAACAATCTTTGTTGGCCTCGATATCCCGTAGTAGACAAAACTTATAACTTAAAGTCCTTGGATGTATGCCACATTCTGCATCACATGCTCTACGGTATATTCAAAAAGGTCTGCTAGCCTGTGAAATGATGCGCTTAAAAACTCTAATTTGGAGCCTACACTTAACGCGAACTAATTTATAGTAAGCTCTGCTCTTCGAAAAATTTCCATGTTCCAGTTTTATTAAGGATGTTTTCATTACCATGCCTTAACAGAATGCGAATAAATCCAGAACTTGCTGGGATATTCTTGCAACACATCTTGCTGAAAGTATCCATGCACTTCTTTAACGTTATTCGTATTGTCTTCGAGTCACTAAACAACCTCTGTTCAAAACTGAGAATAGCGAAAGCCTCGGCAACGATTGCATTAATTTGAGCCTCAAACAAAGAAGAGTATTAAGGAAGAAATCTAAATATATATTGACAGGCAGTTGGTAGAACACCATCTACATATGAAAGGTATCCAAATCCGAATATGAAATAACACTCGCTTTTATTACAAAAAATATGGAAAATCATCATTAGCATTGTAAGGGATTCTCCAATTACTATTTTATTTTATTTATAAAAAATGCGGTGAACCAAAATGGCTGCCCTGACGAACTCCAGAAGTGTGATTTATTCCGTTAGAAAGAGCTGCGCGAAATATAATTTACTGCGTATACCTAAATAAATAATAACAAAACCAGTTGACAAAAACAGGAGGAGAACTATGAATTCTATGTATATTTCAAAGTAAAATTCTTTTCAATTTCGAAATGGCAACCAGAATTTTACACATTTGCTTAACTGTCAATGTGCCACATTGCGTAGTTAATGCTTTGAAATAATTTATTATTTCTCTAAATCTTGGCATTTAAATGCGAAAACCCATTTATTTTCTTTAAAAACAACCATTTCTGGGAATGACAGAATGAGTAAATCACTTGCATACATATATCACTCCGGTAAAACATATTCTAAAGAGAAATAAAAGCAGAACATATAAAATTTATTTACTTTGGAGTCTGCGGAAATGTCCCCATCTCGACATCCAATCTCAGCCAATGTTTTCCCTCTGAGTTCTAAAATTTCTCATTTCATTTCCCAAAAAAAGGATCAAACTTACTAAAGCGAATAAGGGGCGCAGCATGAAAGAAACATTTCAACATGGAAAAACCTAATTACATAACCCAGAAAAAGCAATTTAAACGGGGCAACTTCCTTCGTTCCGCATATGCAAATTTTTTCTCTGTACCTCACATATATAAAGATGTGAGGAAATTTGGGCTTTTATCCCCATTATCTACATAACTACAAATGTAGCTTCATTACTACCACCCAGTAGCGACGGGCACAGTTTACTTGAAGACGACACGACAAAGATGGACCGCAATAATGACATAAGAGTCGTCTGTAAAAAAAAAAGCAAAAAAAGAAAACCTCCTGAGTAAACCAATGAAAATCAGAATCCAATTTTCAAGCAATAAATTTTCTTTTAGGGTTGCCCCAATGATCTTTTGAAATCACATGAAAGGTGCTGGTAGATGAAAGGGACCAAAGAGAACTAAAAGCAATAAATTGATTGGATACAATACAAAACTTGGCAGAAATTTGGCAATAATAATGGAAAAAACGTAGAATATTGTCTTCCATAAAGCAGGGGTCTGTTTAACTCCCATAGTTATGAATCTTAAGGAACCACCTCCATAGACACTATAGTAAAAATTTTCCGTGGTATCATGTGCTTGAAATGATCCAACTCGACCATGGTTTCTTTTGAAAATTGACACAAAATGTCAATATTTCGAGAATATACCCTCATCAAAAGATATGCCCGGATACAAATTCAATTCCATTTCCGCAGGCTTACTTTCTTCCTTTCCTTTTTCATTTTTATAACGTTGCCCTGTCCCTAGCTTTTGTTTCTATAAATATGACTAGATGCCAATGCTTGGTCGTGACAGGTGAATGGACATAAAGCAGAGCGTTTTTGATATTTTTTCAGAGCTCTCAATGTCATCGTCAGGATGACGGACGGACATATAGTATCAAGTCTCTCATTGTTCTAATTTAATTGCGTTACTGTTGTGAAGTGGTTTCACCCACACTCCTCATTCATGTTGCCATTCAAAGTAGGGTTCCGCAATCCTTTTTGGTGGTTGTGTAATTTGAAATTTTCCGCAAGAGGAATATTTTTATATGAACTTGGTTTACATTGGGATTCGGGTGTACGATGTCACGATAATTTCAACAATTTTCTCAAATTAAACAAAACGTTTTAAGTGTCCTGTCCTAATATCTTACCTGCATTATGATAAATGTTGTCACCTACGTAGAAACATCATCACAACAAATCAATGCAGTTGCCAAAACAAGGGAAAAATTTGAAATGAAATCGAAAAAATCACCAAAGACATATGAGGCTAGATTCAGTTCTCATTACAAATTCTGGTGCCAAAATCTTAGTAAAACTCCTTACAAATCAAACCGAAACAAAAACGGTCAAACCAGACTCCAGCTCTGTCTGGCAAGGAACACTAATCACTTTCAGAATTGTTTTGATTAATTGTCGCATCGCATGTCATAATTTTCTCCATTTAGGCTTCTGGTGACAAGTTATATATATATTAGATATGACTTCAGAGTAGAAGCGTTAGAATATTCTTGACATGACTTGATACCATTTATATGGCAAGTTTCCATACCCGCCACCAATCGTACAATAAATAAGGCTCGAAAGTTCATAAATAATTTTTTTTTTTTTTAACATTTTGTGCGACAAATATTGACACACGATTTGAAGGTTTACAGAAATCGTGTGATCATTTTGCTCTCTAGAGACCAGGCTCGAATATATTTGATAAACCTGATGAATATATGTATGTGCCAGAGATTTTTTGTATTATTATTCTTAATTGACTCGAAAATCAAGAAAACTCCGCGGTTGATGTATTTTGATGAGTTCGTCAATAACATCTTAATTCAAGCCAGAAATTTAGTTGGCTTGGATTCAAGTTTGATTTATTAATTTCTTTTTCTTTCCTTGCTCCTCTAAGGCCTCCACATAAACTCTCTCTTCTCCTCTTGTTAATTTGTTATACAAGCATACAGTTTTCGTCTAATCATCCGGGACGCTACAGGTCTTCAACGTGTATTCGTGAATTGATAGATGGATCGACTTTTAACAATAAAATTGGATGCTACCTATTCTTACAGCTATGAAATTTGTTACAAAGTTAATAGTGGAATAGTGTCACAATACGCAAACATAAACGGAAATAAATCGAAAAAAAAGAAGAAATTATAGTGTCAGTAGTGGGATATGCTTTACTCTTGACCAAGTTTATGTCATATCACAATTTTCTAAGCTTAACTTAAATTTCTTTCTCTATTACATACTTAAACCTTAGTCCTGTGCATAACTTCGTATACACATCTTCCATAAATAAAGTTTCATGATAATGATGCCAACCAATTTCGACATGCTCTCGCAAACAAACATGTGCTGCCACTGAATTCCCACACAAAATACCTTGAAATCTTACCAGAAATCTCTTTTTTTATTAAAGCTCTTGAGTACGATTCTCCTTTTTCGAAAGCTTCCCCAATAGAAATTCATCATAAAAGAGCTATTTTTAACTGAAATCTAAAATCTAAGAGAAAATCACTTGCACTATCTACTCATCTCTACTAACCACCACAATTCCATTCCATACATTGCAACCACAGGAGATGATGAAAAATTCGGACTTGTTTTTAACCAAAAGTTACGATATTAGGGAACTAAGTATTACGGAGAAAATATTTAAAGTATTTGCTTTTGCTGGTAAAACACATTTTTACCTCACTCTAAATAAAAACATCATCAGGGGATGGAAAAGTTGTGTAAACACTTTGTCACACTTCTAAATTCATCAAAATGACCTTAATTGCCCAGGCGAAATAGGGGAGTTTCATTTATAACACATCATTTTGCACTTAAAGCATTTACCAGAGAAATGCCAGCATTGAACCCCCCCCCCCCCCCACACAAAACCCTCAGGATATAAAATTCAGAGATAAATACCATGGGCAAAATGTTTAACAAATGTCATCTGGTAAAATGCGTAGAGAAAATTTGAAATTTAAATATTTGGAACTAATTGATTAATTTTCTTTCGGGAAAATTTTATAACTTTTTGTCCCCAAAAACAACAATTTTTAGACGCCTCTTTATTTTCTACTGCACTCTATCTCATTTTATAAAACTTTTTTTTTTTAATTTTTTTTTTGTCTATATTTCTAAGAGAACTTAAGACGATTATGCTAATTAAAAGCGACAAACTGTCGTCCTTTTAAAAAGGGCAAAACTGTATCTTGATGTTATAGGTATCTACTGGACCGAATGAAATTGAATGTATGTACGTACATTACAATACTAGAAAGAGATGTTCTACAAGGATCGTCTCCTACAACGAAAGGACTATTCGAAACGTGTTCATCATATCGCTTTGGCTGCCCCCTAGTGGCTAATTTTGTTAAAAGTGTCCTTTCTCTCTTATGGCCTTTGTCTTTGGCTGGAATTAATGACGGGATTTTTTACACGAAATTTAATTTAATTGAAAGTACTTTCGAAGATGACCTCTTCTCTTGCTTTTATCCTCCTGCGTTTTTAGCAGCACCGGCAGGAATCCACACACTTTTCTTAAATTAAATTAACTTCAGAGCAAAAAAAGGTCGATATAGGTGAAGGAAGAGAGAAAGGACAACTTGTGGTATCTAAGGACGTTGTTACCATTATGTCAAATATAATTTTAATACCTTACACTCGATTGAAACTTTTGAAAAAAGGGTTTCTTGGGATTCTACCTTTTCCGTGGAAATTCAGTCCTTTTGATGCCTTTTGTTCCTTTAGACAGGAAGGAAAGAAGGAATTTTGATTTTAATTGCAGTGGATAATGTTTTTTTTTTTTTTTTTAATTAAAAAGCTTCAAAAGTTCTCTTTCCTATGTATATATATTTTTTTAGTACAAAATAAAATTCAATTAAAACAGTTTCCCCTCCCAAGACTGCTAATTAATCGAAGCAATTTTTTAATATAAACTGAAAACGATCAATATACACCGACGACCGGCGGCTACAGGTGCTAACCAATATGTAGTTTTATATGGACTTAATACCCATTAAAATGTAAAGCAGCTGATGTTGAAAACTCATAATGCTCTGCTAGGTGTACTATACCTATGGTGACCGATAGTTATAGTGATTAAATACCCTCATTTCAATTTGTGATTGCTGACTACCATATCTCCATTTCATTCACCAGCACCACAACTCGTGGTGTTTTCGCATTTCCGAGTATGTATGTATGCGGATGGAGCCTGCACCTGCACCTGGACTGCACTCAACCAACTCAACGGAAATTAAAACAAAATCATTTGGCGTCATATACATTGCCGCAAGAAAAAAATATTTACCCGATACTGCATCTCCATTGCAATTTAAAAAATAACAAAGAGTTCAACACTGAACTAGTTCCGGCTCAATTAAAATTGGCAAGGGGGTTCATAATTTTAAACTTTTAATTTTCCAAAAAACCCACCTTGCCAGTTTTCACGTGCACTCACTATAGCCATATACTTCGAGGTGTAAGCTAAGTGCTACATTCAATTTTGAGCTCTTAACCCACCATTAATTCGGAAAATGTGTTTATTCATGGCACTGAACTGGTAATACGAAACTTTTAGTATCGCCATTTTATTTTCCGGACTATTTGTTTTGTGCCCCTCCCCCTCTAAGGTATAATTGTAGTTGATGAGACACCAAGGGACACCTTCAAATCTCTTTTGAGTCGCCAAAAAATCTATACATGCAGTCCTGCGATGTAGCCTCCGACTTCGAACACCACTCCGATTACACCATTTCTAATTTCTACTTTCCTTACTCTATCAGGACGGAAAATTTTAACATTTTTAAATGGAACTTGTCACCGGGGTCATAGAATTACAGTGGCTTGCAAGTGATAGTCCATTGGATGTTAAAACTGCAACTGTAGTTAGGAACAACGCAAGGATCTCATTCTAATATTAATTTTTCAGTTGAATTCTTTATTAGCAAATTTATGGGTTTGATAGTATGACAGACATCATTGTGTGGGTATTCAAGTCTTTGATATGAACAAAAAAACGAAGAGTATTTAAATAACACCACCATAAATATTTATTAATGTTAATTTAACAAAAAGGCTTTAAGAGCCACAATGTTTTTAGACGTTATGTTTGGTCCAAAATGAAAGCGATAGAATAATGAAGCTAAACCGTCAAAGTTGGTTAAATCATGTTTTTATGACGGTGCTGCCACAACTAGAATTATCGGCAAATAACGATGGCGCCACAATTGTAGTAATTGTAGTGACATCTAGTGAGTAATAGTTGAGGCGTAATGAAGTGAAAAACTCAATTTGATTTGAACAATGTGATGTATTCATTGTGAAAATAAATAAGCACTACTGCGTATAATTTATACGCCTGATAGAAAGAAAGAAGAAAATAAAAGATTTTACATGTTTATAGTATATTAAAGTTTGAAATAGGGTGCGTCAATGTAGTTGTTCAGAGGTATAAAAATACAACAATTAAATTAAATAACTTTACCTAAAATGCCCTGGGAGGGAGAAAATGATTTTTTCAATTATTGATCAACTTTAACATTTAAGCAAAAAAATGTGAAACCTTTTCAAATCATATTTTTTTTCGTGTAGAGTTGAAGATAGAATAGATCATTACCAATATCGACATATTTTAATGCAAGTAATTTTACTATTCGTTAATTGGAAAATACCATTCTGATGGATATTTCAGCAGGATAATAATCCGAAAGATACAGCAAATATGGTAAAAGATTCATTTCAGCAAAATGGGGTTTCGATTATCACAATCACAATCACAATAATCACACATGCGTAATGCAGAATCATAAAAAAAAAAAACAATTTTTCACCCGCACTACTAACAAACCATTTTTCTTTAACAATTGCCAACAATGCGTAATTTCAATGAAACCAAACCAAATTTTCAACCACTTTTCCCGAGTCGATTTTCAAGATACTAATGTTTTAACCGACCTACTTCACTGACATATGTAACATGGGCCGCGGACACTACTAGGTTTGTTCAAACATCGCCTAAGACACCGTGTAAATTTTCCCCTCCAATATTTACCCGGGGTTTTTTACACACATCCAAGAAGTTTTTGAAGTTCAGGGTAAACCTAGTGTAATATATTTTAAAGAACATAACGAGAAGACATTTTTGCTAACAAAACCACCTTTATTACTTTATTACACGTTTAAAAATACTACTTAAAGAAATTATTTCGCTAAATGCATTTCGGACTCAGTTGTCCATCTTCAATAGCTGTATTTAGCGAAATAATTTCTTTAAGTAGTGTTTTTAAACGTGTAATAAAGCAATAAATTTGGTTTTATTATTATTCAGAAACTCTGTGAAATACTAGTGTAATGACATTTCTCTAACAGTTCTCCTGAATATAAACAATTGTGAAAAGTTATTTATAAAATGTGTGAAGACAACTAAAATATTCTCCAGCTATTCCATTCTATTTCTTTTCTTCTAATTTTTGTTTATTTTTGCTCAAGATGTAACAATCAGCAACAAATTTCAAATGACAATGACAAATTTCAAACCATCATCCAAGAAATTTTTAATGTAAGTTCGGGGTAACCCTGAGTTTTTAAAAAAACAAGATGGTATAGTCCTAAGGTGCCCTATGTTTACCCAGAGTTTTCATCGAACAGATCTACTGAAATTGTTTACATTTTCATGGGATCACTTTTCAATACCACCATAGTCCAATTTCATTTCAACATTTACCAAATGAATATACAATAGAAAAAGATGGCACTACAACATTTATAATCTTTTCTCTGTCCCCCATAGCTACGTTTAGGGACCGGCAGACAAAAACTGCTTAATATTATTTCCTTAAAAATCAAGTTTAATGAATATTTGATGTTGAGATAAGTTTCCAATAATACTAATAATTTCGAATGTATTTGGAATTTATTGAGCTTGAAATATGAATATTAAAGCGAAAGTGAAACTTGAAATTAAGATAATTGTCACACCCCTGCCAATAAAAATTGACCGAAATTACTATAAATACAAAAGCAAGCAGTCTATGTTATATATGTCAGTTACGGTTTGCTGAATTCTGTAGAACATACATGTCAGTGACGTACTTCTATTAAACCGATGACATACATGCGTAGTTCCAATGAAACCATATAAAGGTTTAACTCACTTCGACCAAACAGATTTGCTTGAAACTTTGCAAATCTATAGATGAAGTTCCAGTGACAATGAAATATTTTCAAATCAAATCAACTCGAGACGTTCTTGAAAATTTTTGAAATCAATTTTGTGTGAATTGAGGCCCTTAAAATCGTTCTCACACGACTCGCGAATATCACCGAAAGTTTGAAGCGAATATTCAGTAGAATTTTTCGGTAAGGCAGCAATTTCACTCGGACCCAAAATATCGACTCTAGCCGGAACGTGTGCAAATAGCGAATATTCATCATCGGCAATCGTCTATCGTTTTCGTGCTTCTTCTACACGTCATGCGAGAACCTTATACTCTCTGAATATTCGGTGATATTCGCAAGTTGTGTGTGACCGGTTTAACTCCTGGAAGACAAGAATACAACGTAGATACCATACGCAGGCGAGTAACTAAATATCACGCAGGAGTAAGTTATAGAGCAATAAAATGAAGTGAGCGTAATGTACTGGGCCAACTCGTGACGCAGAAGTTAGCCAACTTTCATCTTTCATTATCGTACGTTGATATTTGACAGCTGATTAATATTTTGTTTATTTTTAAATTTTGTATGCCGAACATGAGTTTCGAAGAAAATTCAATTATGGGGTTAACAAATTTTTAAAAAAATTAACTTTGCGGTCTCAATTAATTATTGTAGCAGTTAAAAAAATTCGTTAAAATGTCACCTTGACGCAGTCACCAATGGCCATTCCGTTCAGCATTTTTGGTGGCTGAGATTTTGACAGCTCATCACCACATATGAGCGGCATGCCTGCATTGCATTCTGTTCCAAGCATAAGTCTCTTGCTAAGTCCTCGTTGTCTTGTATTTTCTTGTTTAATTTTTTTAAGCAATTATACTGAATAAAAATTTGAAAACTATTTCAGTTCAAGATTTTTCATAGGGTCCTCACTTGATATGGCGAGCTCTGTTAAAAAACCGATTTTTTTCAACCAATATTTTCCATTTCTAAGCGAAACTAATTGAATTTCGTTATTTAATTTTCCAATCCTATGAATATGAATGTTTCTGACAAATAATTTTAGAATGGGCATGCTGTGTGTACTGCGTATACTGCAATCTGCAAACTCTTTTATATTAGAACTCTGTAGTGGAATTATTAAATTTTTATATTAACACAATTCCATTCGGTTCACAGTATTAGCAACTTTACCGCAATGGGGGTCCCTTAATTGAGAAATATTTTATTAAGAAATCCCTGCAGTTTGAATAAATATGATCCCGGATAAAGTGATCGAAAAATCACCCTATACTTGCACTATATAACTACCATCTTGCATAGGTATTCCATACAAACTACTACCCTTAATTAACTCGCCACTAATGAGTGGTTTTTACAGTTGCAGCATTCACATAAAATATCATCAAACTCCCGTTTCCCAACTCGATTCGCACGAAAATATAAAAGCAAAACATTAGCCTTGATTCGTTTGGGGAAATAGAGATTTGCAAGTTTCATACATTTTTCAATGCAAATTTCTGGCAAATTATTTGTAGCAAAGTAATGATTTATTTCTTACATTAAAGGTAATGCAAAAGTCTAGTAAATAAAGTCGACAAAAATTAAAAAAAGTGTATTGGAATGGAGATATTAGCTCGGAAACTTATAAAAAATGAAAAAAATTGAGGTCTTTGTTAGTAGGTATTCTTATTTCATTAAATTGTGACTATTTTAGACAGCTCAAGCCTAGATCTAGCAAATAACGTCGAGTTTTTTCATTTTTAGTGGCGCTTTTTTTAAGTATTTAATTCTAATAGTACTTGTTTTTTCTTCCAATACTTCACCGACTAGAAATTGAAATATTTCATTGAAAGTTGTTGAAATACAAAGCACAATTATATATTTAACAATTATGTGCAAAATAAATTTAGGAGAGTTAAGTCTCGTTAAAAGTTTTCAATATATTTGAACTGCAAATATTCATTTTTCGTCTTAAATTGTCGCATGTTGGGTTTCGGTTTTTTACGCTAGATGTCTCTAATGCGTTCCGTGGTCTACGTCTAGGCTAATTTTATATGAATTTTCTCACTTTCAGGACACAAACCTACGTATAGTAAATTTTATTACCTACAGGTTCGCTGGTATCTAAATTGAAATTTTTGCTGAGTGCTGACTCCTCTTAAGTGAACTGTGTCAGTTTTGTGAAGGATCCTACACTGGTATGGTTGTGGAATCATATAAAGTTTGTGAGTGTCATTAGCAATGTAGCATTTTTCATCTTTGGACAGAAATCTGATTTTGTTTTTCTTTTCTTTTCTTTTTTTTTATATTAAGCCCACAGTCCTGTAAACTTAATTAATACCAGTTCAATTTATTTGATATTTACCACACACCCTGCAAGGTTTACTGTTCCACAAACTTTTGTGGCTGTGATTGGCTTATTGGTTATAATAGAAACATTTTAATGGACGTAATAAATCTGATTCATGATTTTATAAATCATTACTATGTATGATGTGCGCTAACTCTGTTATTGATGGGGATTTGATATGTAATAAAAGCCATGAACCCCATGTTTGCCGCCCCAGTATGGGGGGATGTTGTCGACCTACCACGCTAACTTCCATGCAAAGTATAATAGCTTTTTATGAGACTATAAAAATGGATTACAAGACTTGTACGACTATACGTTTGCAAGATCTACTGATAACAAAAAACATTAAAATTTAAAAGGGGACCTAATGACTGGCTTTACTAAATTATGATTTGAATAAAATTAAAAATTCTACCGTTATTGTAAAACATTATTTGAAAAACCTAGTTTCATATTAAAGAGAACAGTGGTAACTGGATATTCAATAAATATTATGAAAATTAAAAATATTTACCGACATTCAGCGAACTAAAATTCATTGTAGTTTCGAGAGGAAATTATAAAACTCTAAATTCAGGATTTAAATCAAAACCCATTATGAAAGTAGCAACGAACGTTAGAACTTCATTAATTTGTATTTGCAAAATTCATAGTTTGACCACGATTCACGAAAAAACCGTTGAACCGAATAAAATTGTCGAAATCAGATATAGAAATAGAACTAGCCACGAGCACCAGCAGAATTCCATTTAATTTTGGTAAAGTGCACGCGAGGTGCGCTCCAATTATTTTCAATAATTTTCCATCTATACCGAAACATCATCTGGTCAGATTTTATCGGATTTTATGAACTCATTGAACTAAGGATTGATGGCAATATGAAAACATTCTCTAAAAGCAAAACATTTTCCTGTTAATCGCTGGACTGGACTGGACTTCTGGACTGGAGTTAATATTGAAAGGTGTTCATATTTTCTGAATGTACACACGTATTGGAATCCGTTCCCCTCAACCCTATGCAATTTCACTTATCTTTCTCTTAATTGAATTTGTTAGGATTTTAATATAATTAATGTGAAAGGGTTTTGTATATCGTTGATCCTCCAGATTGGGTCTTCCACATTGGTTAGCAATTTATAGGTGTTTATTTTTCATTTTGATTCTAACATCGCAACTGTTCATATGTATGTAGTTGTGCATAAAGCTTTTACGCAATTAGCATAACCACCCATGTGCGACTGACTTTACAACCAGCTTTAAAGTTAGAAGAAAAATACTTAGTAGTGTTGCAATTGCAACCTCCCTTCCCGGTTATAAGTCTCATTTCTTGGTAAGCGGTATGCCTTCTCACGTATAAAGAGAATCAGAAGAACTCATATTTAAAGCATGAAATTTTCTCCTTTGGATCGGGTCCTGGCGTCAAACCCTCTACTTCTGCATGCCATAAACACGTACAGTTTACCGTAATAGTTAAACAAATTTCTAAGATAAAGTTTTTAATATTAGGTCAACTGACATGTATAACATCGACCGCTGACACTATTGAAATCTCTAACATTATCATGGGATATAGGAAATACGCCATAGTTCATTAGATTTTCCAAATGAATATAAAGAATGGAAATAGATGGCAATATAATATTTGTAGTTTGAAATTGCTTAATATTATTTCCTTAAAAATCAAGTTTATTGAATATTTGATGTTACAGGAGATAAGTTTCCAATAATACTAATAATTTTGAATGTATTTCGAATTTATTGAGCTTGAAATATGAATATTACAGCGAAAATGAAACTAGACATTAAGATAGTTGTAACACCCCTGACAATAAAGGTGGACCCATATGAAATAGAAGATTATGCAGGCCATGTTATACAAGTCAGTGATTGGGCCTGGCAAAAAGTTCGTGACGTTTTCCCAGATAGGTGGCGTCAATTACAAAAACTCACGAACCACGAATCGTAGCGACACCACTTGTTTGACAGGTGACACTTCCAGCGTTACTTTCAGTGTATCAACATCGAAATTAGTGCAGTGATTGGGACGCTTTTAGTGTTTGAAAATGGAGAAAAATAATGCAAGCGCTATGCTTTGTAATATTACCGCGGCAAAACGAAGAACGCTGCGCAGGCTTTGAAAAAATTTGTACTGTGTACGGTGAAGGTACTTTATCCAAATCTGCTGCGCGGAAAAATGCGTCATGCACTGGTCGTCCAATCACTGAAAAAGCTGATGAAATTCTTTGAAAAAATCCCGGAAGATCAAAATATCGGAAGTGTCGATATTGCTATAGAACTAGGCATTGGCTACAAAACTGTTTTGAATGATTTACACAAAGCTGGAATCAAAAAGAAGCTCGCTGTATGGGTTACTCATGAGTAGAGTACGAAAAACATGACGGACCAAATTAAATCTGCGATGCGCTACTACAACGCAATGAAATCGAGCCATTTCTGAAACTTTTAATAAAATGGGTCAAATACGACAATAGCAAGCGTCAAAGATCATGGACAAAGGATGGTGAGCCTTTGCAAGCATTCACGAAGCCAGGAATGATATTGAAAAAGTAGATACTGTGTGTGTGGTGGGTCTGGAAGTGAATCTTTCACAATGAGGAACTTCCAGTTGGTCGGAAGATTAGTTGTCGTCAATTCTACTGTGAACAACTTAAGAGATTACGCCAGGCTATTAAAAGAAAATGGCCCGGATTGAATAATAGGAAAAGTGTTGTCTTCCATCACAACAACGGCCGGGCAAACACTTCCTTGAAGACCCGTCAAAAATTGGGAGATCTTGGCTGGGACGTTTTGATGCATCCACCTCATAGTCCAGACATAGCACCCTCTGACTATAAATTGCTCCGGTCTATGCAGAACTCTCTCTATGAAATTAACCTGGGTTCAAAAGAAAACCACTTTACCGATGGCATCAGGATTCAACCAGAAAAATGGCGAAACATTGTCGATAATAGTGAAGCATATTTGGATTAAATAAATTCATTTTAGCACTATAAGAAAACCAGCTGACCTTTACTTAAAAAACGCTACGAACTTTTTCCCAGACCCATTTCCAAAACAAAAAAAAAACAGAAAAGAAAACACAATCAAAATCTATTACAACAAATTTTAACTCATGCCCTGCCATGTTTTTTTGTTTTTTTATTTGTTTGTTTTTTTTTTTGTTCACCAAATATTTATTTATACCCTAATGTATACTAAGTTTGTCATTCCATTTGTAACACCTCAAAAAAATTATGGTAGAGCAAAATGGATTGGACGCATAATATTAAAAGTTATTTAGATTTTTGCATGTCCGTCCGTACGTCTGTCCGTTTGTGAGCACGACGCGTATACTTAGAGAGCTGAAAGTTTGTACATGTACTATAAAAAAAAGTAAAATGAAGTTCGAAAATGAGACAAATCGGGCAACTCCTTCGTGGGGTTGCCATATAAAAAGTTCGTGTTTCATTATATATTTGGGCATGAGAACGCGCCGACGAAGAGAGCTGAAATTTGGTGCATGATGTCTTTATTGTACTAGCAAATAAAATTTCAAAAATAGACTAAATCGGGCAACTCCTTCTTACTGTTGCCATATAAAAATTTATGTTTTTTACGTATAATGTGCAAACGATCAGTCCAAGACATTATTATTTTACTAAAAACTTCTTCAGAATATGAAATCCTATAAAATTGGCTATAATCATTTTTTTGTCCGACAAACCGTTCTAGAAATATGTGCGAAAAACCACTTCAAAAATCAAACTTGCACAGAAGGGTGACAATACGAAATTTCATAAGGATATCATAAGATTTGGTCTTAGACCAATTCTAGCTTTTTTACTTGTTTTTATCACTAAACGATACGGGACAAAATCCTTATGAAGGAGAACCTTCAAACTAAATATATCCGAAGGAATTTTCAAAAACCATCCACTGGTTCTCGAGAAGATGGCAGAAGGCTATCCTTGAATTTTTCGTTAATTACACTAGCGGTTATTTGGAAAATATATTTATGAGCCTTGAATCCTTCTGCATCGTTTGAGCCATCTGCAGTTTTTGTTTTCATAATGCATGTAATAACTCATCTTGAACGCGATGCAACCGTTCAATAAAATAGTTATTAATGCACTTTGAGTAGAATTTCATTTATATTGGGTAAAAATATATAGGTAGGGTATAGTCCAATCAGTATGTCGAAATTCCCTATATTGACCTTGCAAATGCATCGATGTTGGCAATCTTTCCTCTTTATAGGATTTGTTGAAGGACTATTCGAAGATATTGGAAGTTGTACTGCAGAGTTGTCGGGAATTTCAGTTGGTCGTGTTCGGAAAATTTTGTACATAAAATTTGAAATTTTCTTCTCGTCAACCGTCAGATTTACGAGTAAGGTGTAAGGTATCAAAGTTGTAGGTCTTGAAAAATGCTACTACATGGTGTTTTGCTTTGGTGTTCCTTTCACGTACCTATATGGTGCAGTCCGAAGCGCGCTTCTCTTCTTGCGTCTCTTTCACCAACTTCGGACCCGATAAAACAACATAGTTTCCGATATTATACCTCCACGTAAAAGCGTGGCCTTGGAGCCAACGTGATCCTGAAAAATGGTGCTCGAGTAGAATGCAGAGTCCGGAGTGGACTTGAAGTGCTCAGTAGCCATCACGAGAAAAACTGCATCAGATCCACTTCTGAAACTGATTATCTACACACAAATGCAAAGAAAATTGTGGACAAACTTGCGGATGCTGAAAAACTCGATCATATATCATAACTGCAACGATGAAAATTGCAAAAATACCACAGATCTTCCTAGATAGTGTAAACAAGACGCGATAAACATGTACGGTACGACCAAGATACGGCGATAAAAACAAATTTGGAACGATAAATAGAAAGCACCGAAAACGAAAAACTTTCTACGGCAGCAGAATTAACAAAAGGAAGGAAAAAAAAATAGTTCTAAAAAGTATCAGGGATAATGTGACGTAAACAGACATAACAAGAAACCGTGGATGTGTTCTCCTGGAAAAACCATATAAGCAAACGTGTCAAAAACTGTACCTTCCCTTTCCACACAAATTTTCCATGTGCGCGTCGAAATCCGACTATTCCAAGCATAACTACTCAATATCAAATTTTTATATAATAGCTTTACATAATATTGGTGTAAAATTACATTCATTCTTTTCTTTGCTTGTAAATTCTTACATTTGCAGAACTTAGAAATTACAAAAACAGAATGTAATTTTACATTTCATTAAGAATTCACTAGAAAAACATGGGAAAATTTTCTGCCAATCAACAAATCTTAGTAAAATTACATGAATTTTGTTCTTTAGTGTAAGAAGTAGTTTCAAATAGCTCAAAAACAAAATTCCTCCGTCCTCCCAATCTTTGTCAATATCCGAAAAGTGATCCTTTATGAATATTTTATACTCAGAGCTAAAATGCATCACGACAAGCTGAAATATGAGAATGGAATATTTTTAATGTCAAACGTCTTACTTACGTTTCAGAAGAATAAAGAATTCGAATCATGGAAAAGGGCGAAGAATGCATTCTTTCACGTATAATTCATTTGCAACTAAAAGAACGGATCCATGAGAGGACTAAAAATTTTTGATCTGGCATTTATAGTTGAAGAACATAGCTTTGAAGCCAATTGCTATTTAACAAACGTAGTGCAGGATCAATATCACCGCAGGACTTTAATGTAATCAAAGTTCGTCAACGTATAATCTACATTATATATATATATTACAGAAAATTAATTTCATAATAAATAATGACATAATCTCCAATTTGGATTATGTAATAAATATATTATAATAACCTAAGTCGAAAAATTAAGATTTAATTGTTGTGTTCTATGCTGACATATATCTTTTATTTAGCTACTAAAATTCAACCGGAACTAAATATATTCGACATAATCGACGTGTACAGAAAAACCTCGTAGCGTAACACTTTCGTGCATCGCCTATAGCAAAATATTTCCATCAGAAAGAGAATTCTATGGAGACATTAAGAGTGAATCCCTAAAACACAACGCATTAATGCTGGTCTGATAACATTAAAATCAAACTAGTGTGGCGTTTTCAATTAAATTTAGTGCCACTCAATCCTTATAAAAATTCCTTAACCGACCGCCGATAAAAACATCTGGAACATACGCCACGATTCTAGAGGTATGTAGTACAGGATTAAATTGCTTACAGTGTCCTTATTTAACAATTATGGCCCACCCTAAATGAAAAGTTTAAACCAGCCAACTGAACTTTATTTCTATTTCATCCTCATTCATCATCTAAACTTCTGAAACTCTGATAGCAGTAGTCGTATATATTGGAGCCCCACCAAAAACTGCTTTCTCGTTTTAAGCCCAACAAAGGAGACAACCACCACCACCATGGTGCGCCCCAGCCACCTTTGAAATGCTAAGCTTTGGTAAAACATTAGTTTTGTTCCATGCATTATTCCGCATTCAACCACTTCCCCCCGGGGGACAATTCCAATTGAAAATCCAATTTGCATGGTGGAAGGAGTATGAGACATGGATTCTAACTGCCAAGGTACAGCAGAAATGCAGAGTGCAACCGTTGAGGAGATTGTTGGAATTTTGCTTCCTTTGCATTGAAATTAGTTAACAGGAATTCCATAATTTGTGGGGCTGATACTGAAACAGAAGCATTCTCGAACCCCTTGATGCATTTACGCGACTACTTATGGTAGCTGCCGGCGCAATGTTGAATTTTTAATATTCGATTCGAGCCATGTGTTGCAACCCTCGTTGTTGGTTGACATTGCCTATATCGTTCCTGCCCTGCAGGGAAAATATATTGTTTCTGAAATTAATTCTGAGACTTCCTCCTTCTCCTCATCCTATATACTCGCATAAAGTGCTCATGTAATGTAATTCATGACTTCAGCGGATGCCATATAAGAAGTTCCAAATTGTAACCGTAAGAGAGGGTTGCGATAAGAAAAACCTGGGGTGGTCTTAGGAAGATTGATCTACGCGCCTTTCTTCATGAACGATTGATTTGATGAATTGTGCCAAATTCAGAATAGATTAATGTGAATTTCCCAACCCTCTAACCCCGAGACCCGTGCCTGTTTTGGATCCATCTGTTTACCAGACTACTAGTCCCCCTCTGAGGGTATTTGCAGAAATTCTAAGAATTTCGATCTTCAACAAATGTAGTTGGGTCTTTGGATGGGAGTCTCTTCCACGACATATGGTCTGAATACATTACTAGTTCTGGATACTATTTTTTTCGAAAACATTACCAATCGTAGTTAGTATCGGCTTTCCAAGGTTCTAGAAATCATGAACACAGCTTCAGTTGTTGCACCTAGCACTATTTCTCGTGCCGCTGTCGACACTTATAACTCCAATGCTGCTTAAATAGGCTATGCTCTGTATACTGGTCAGTTTGAATTACCCACACTGAGCCTCGCCTCATTTGATGATAATCTGATAACATTATAAATCCAATATGCGATGCTAAATTTTAGGCCCCATTCTGCTTCGTACGCTCGAACCCAAAATAAGATTCTGATTTTTTTTATGCTTGTATCTAAGTACAGATCCGAATATTTCGTAGAGTTTCTGTACACGAGCATGAAATTAACACTTCAGGTTATATGCGTAAAGGGCATTGCATCCGTTCCGATGGAGAAAAAAATTCTAAAATCTGAATTAGTTGACACTTAAACTTTACTGTTCATTCTGTTGTGGAACAGCAGTTTTGACTAATTTTCCCGGGCTTCTGCAATACTTACTAGATTAAAGGTTTTTTAAAAAACTCGAAAAGACTTGCTAGCACATCTTAAAAAATATTTTGTAATAAAGCTGCTCAGTATACCAGTGAAAGATAGGAGGATAGGTGGATATCATCCAATATTGCTGTACCGGACTACAGCTCAACCGCTGATTCTTAGTGAAAGACATTGAAGACAAAATACTTTTAGGTCTTTTTTAACGGTTCTTCCACAGTCTTGCACAGATAAAATGGCAGGTTATGCTTTTTTTAAGTCTAATGGTGCAACTATAAAAATTTCAATCTTCGTTGCGGTCCGAGGTCAAACTTGGATAAGGGCGAAGCACTTTTAACTGCCGTCCAGTGTTCACCAAGGTGTGACCGTTTCTGATATCAAGATGGTACTCAACTTACATACTTATGCTTGAGAACTTGGCGACCAATGAATAGTTTTGGAATTCTTCAAAAAATTGTTTGAATGTCAACTAGGACTCCTAGAGTGCTTTCAAGTATTAACGGGGTGAAACTCGATTGTCTCTAACTCTAGACCACTCACCAACTTAGTTACGAATGGTTTTAGCTTAAATAAACCTGAGAGGTGAACACATTTCTGAACTTATCAAACTGCCAACAAGCAATTAACTAACTCCGCGGATAGCTATCGTACTTCCTTCCCTCATAAAAGTAGAAGCTCGTGGTAAACTTTGACAGTATTGGGGGGCCTAAGAACATGTAAGTAGATGCACCACACTGTCCATTGACGAACCAAGGAGTGATTCTTTTATGGATTGGTGGGATGTAAGATCTGCCTGAAAAGAGTGTGATATAGAGATTACCGAAAACCTAACTTAACTTTTGTTTCTATGTTTCTACAATTTATTGTATAGCTCATCCTTAGTCTAAAAGTATGAAACTCTCAATTACCTCAACAACTTACTTAAATAGAGCTCAAATCGTACTCCGATATTTGGTCATGGGTCAAGGTCATACGGCTGTTGTATAATAAAACACGTGACTTGACTGACTATGACTTTATTACTGACTGATGTAAACTGATCTGTTTACTGCTTGATGACTGACTACAGACTGACTATAACTGTTTGATGATAATATAATCACAATGATTGATTATTGCTTAGAGAGAGATAATCTACTTATGTATGTGTACATACAACATGTCCTTTTTTTTTTTTTAATAATTATAAATAGTAAAAACTATAGTATTGTTTACAACCACTATATAAATCCTTTAAACATATATTGAAAATTTAAATGTTAATTTCAACTGAATTTCAACTATTACTTTAAGTACTTAATAATATAATAAATTTAAATACGTTATAAAGACTTAATTATCTGTACTTAAATAAATCATTAAAATTAAAATTAAAAATTGCACAATAATAATATTATACCTATTAAACCATATACCTATACCAACTATAAAACATTAGTAAAACTTCATTAAATTCAATTACTAGGTATTGGAGCGCAAGGTAAATCTTTATATATCAGTTTTCCAGATCTTAATATCATCGGATTGTGATCACTTTTCGTATTATTATCATCTTTATTATTATTAGACATAATCGGGTCTACATGATTTTGCTCGGTTTGAGTTGGATGCATAAAATCATTCCCTAATAAAATGTGTCGTCGATTCCTTCGAAAGACGTTGCCTTCTGGAGTATTAATAATATATGATCTAGGCTCTTTTGCCTTATCTATAATTTTACCCTTTGACCAATGAGAAGATGGCTCTTTTTTATAATATATAGAATCTCCTTTCTGTAACTTAGATAAAGATTTAGCTTTTCTGTTGTAGTGCAATTTGGTTTTAGATTGCTGATTATTTATGTCTCTCATGTATGTTTTATAATTGATACTTAATGGAAACAAGAGTTTTTTATTTATGGGAAGGAGTGTTCTCAAGTTCCTAGACATAAGCAACTGTGCTGGCGAATAACCGTGTTGACCGGGACATGCGCGATAATTCAGTAGTGCCAGATATGGATCGGAATTAGATTCTTTGCATTTTCTAAGCATATTTTTGACTGTCTGAATTGATCTTTCAGCAAGTCCATTAAATTGCGGATAATAAGGACTGCTTGTATTATGCACTATATCCCAAAAAGACAAAAATGACTTAAACTCTGCAGAATTGAAGGGAGGACCATTGTCTGTAATCAATTTACTTGGAATTCCGAATCCAGCAAATACTGACTTGCATTGAATAATCACCGAAGAAGTATTCGTACTAGATAAAAGACAGATTTCAATAAATTTCGAGAAGTAATCTACAAATAAGAGATGATGTTTCTTATCAAATTCAAATAAATCCGCGCCAATCGTCGCCCATGGATAAGAAGGAGTCGGCAATGGTAAAAGAGGCTCTCTTTGATTATTATTTCTATATTTAAAGCACACTGCACATGCTTCTACTACATTCTGAATATCTCTAGACATCCCAGGCCAAAATAAAAGCTGACGTGCACGACGTTTGCATCTATCAATACCTGAATGGTCTTCGTGAATAATTTTTAATATATTTGATCTCATTTCTTTTGGAATTATTACACTATTTGATTTAAATAGCAAGCCATCTATTTCATGAATTTGTTCTTTAAAATTCCAAAATGGTTTTATTTTGTTAGATATAAGACGTTTGTGATCTGGCCAACCGTCAAGAATACATTGCTTTAACAGCTGTAATTGTTCGTCATTTGAAGTTGCTTCTTTTATTTCAACTATCTTTGGTTCTGATATTGCCAAAGATGAACGTAAAAGACCAACATGAATTTGAATTTCCTCATCACATTCCGTTAATTCCTTATCTAATAAAGGAGCTCGCCACAAAGTATCAGCAACTTGCAACAATTTTCCAGGCTTGTATGATACTATAAGATGATATCGTTGCAAAGTAAGTATCATTCTCTGTAATCTTGGGGGTACCTCAAATAGAGGCTTTTTAAAGATCGTTACTAAAGGTTTATGATCTGTTTCTACAACAACGCTTTGACCATAAATATACTGGTGGAATTCTGCACAACCAAATACTATTGCATAGAGTTCCTTTTCGATTTGTGCGTAACGTTGTTGACATGACGTAAGTGTCTTAGAAGCAAATGCAATGGGTTGATTTTCTTGCAGCAAAACTGCACCTACAGCAAACTTAGATGCGTCGACTGAAAGAGTAATTCGTTTGTGGGGATTATAATATGCCAATGTAGGAGGCGAAGTAATCAGTGACTTTAATCGTTTAAACGTTTTTTCATGTACTTCAGACCAATTCCAAACAGATTGTTTTTTAAGTAAGTTTCTTAATGGGGCTGTTTCTAGTGCGACATTTTTGAAAAATGATCCAAGGTAATTAACTAACCCTAAGAACCTTTGCAATTCCTTTATTGACTTAGGCGAAGGCATTTCACATATTGCACGTATTTTTGAATAATCTGGACTTATACCCGCTTCGCTGAAAACATGTCCAAAATATTGTACTGACTTGAGACTAAATTTACATTTGTCCTTATTAAATTTTAAATTAGCTTGTCTAGCTCTCTCTAGAACTTTCCTCAATTTGATATCGTGTTCTTCTTTCGTTTTGCCCCAGACAAGAAGATCATCAATATACACAATCACATCGAGGTCATAAAATAATTCAGTCATTGTTCTATGAAAAATTTCAGGTGCAATACTTAATCCATAAGGTAAACGGAGAAACT
The DNA here is from genome assembly GCA_963924295.1 of Dioctria rufipes. Taxonomy (NCBI): domain Eukaryota; kingdom Metazoa; phylum Arthropoda; class Insecta; order Diptera; family Asilidae; genus Dioctria; species Dioctria rufipes. The sequence continues at coordinate 7,753,735 of OZ002740.1, forward strand.
GATAGCGTCCAAATGGCGTATTGAATGTGCAAAGATCAGAACTTTTAGTATCAAGAGGCACCATCCAAAATCCTGAACTTGCATCTAGTACTGAGAAAAATGTTGCACCTGATAATTTAGACTTAATTTGAACTATATCCGGTATTGGATATCTAGAACGTATCAAGACATCGTTTAGATTTCTTGGATCTAAACAAACGCGTAACTGATTGTTTCTTTTCTCAACAACTACAATTGAGTTAACCCATTCTGTTGGTTTCGTAACTTTCCTTATAGCACCTAAATTTTCCATGCGAATTAGTTCACTTTTAAGCCTATCCATTATTTTAAAAGGTATTTTACGTGGTGGATCTACTACAGGTCTACAATTTTGCTTTAGTGTCAGGTGACATTTTTTGCTTAAACATCCTATACCACTAAAGAGATCACTAAATTCCGACATAACTTTGTTTAAAGTTTCATTTCCATTTACTGAAAATACCTTTTTAATAAGCTCTAACTTTATGCATTCAGGTAAACCCAGAACAGTAGGACATTTAATGGAAGTAATAATAAATTCAATTTGCGATATTGCACCCGTTTCAAATTGGCACTTCAATTCGCACTTGCCTAAAACTGGAATACAATCGCCACTAAATGATGTCACTTTCATATTGCAATTTTTTAAAATTTTACTATCAATATTAAGATCTTTTAAGGTACTTACAGACATCACATTAGCTTGTGCTCCACTATCTATTTGACACCTGATTTTTTTATTATTAACGTATACATTGACAGACCATTCGGAATCATTGCTGTATTTTACCATGCCTATAAAAAAATTTTCATTATCATCTGTTGAGCTAAATTCTTCACTAACAAAATCTTTATTTAAATTAACTGTTCTTATCTTAAATTTTGATCTGCACATTTGAGCATAATGGTTTGGCTTATTACATCGACCACATATTTGACCCATTGCCGGACACTTGTACTTATGCACTTGACCGCATGATGTACATACTGCATGTTGCTGCTGATTAGATGGAAAGTACTGTTTATTTGATTTTTTTCGGAATGAATTTGCTTGTTGCGCTTGGTGCAGCTGATGACTACCATTACCCTTCTCCTCATTTACGTTATTCTTTGAGTGGTATTATTGCGGAGATATTTTGTTCGAAGCATGTTGGTACTTACTTAATGAAGTTCTATGTTACTGCTGTTATTATGCTGGCCCATTTCAGACATATGTATTTTACTAATTTCATATGTTTTAGACATTGTTTCAGCGGTTTCCAGTGATAACTTTTCGACGTTTAACAATTTCTCTTTTAGAAGATCATCTTTAATGCCCATAACGAAAATATCCCTAATCATGTCAGACTCTTCTTTAAATTCACAGGTAGACGCCAAGCTTTTAAGTTCCGTGATGAATTCATCAAAGGTTTGTTGAGCTTTTTGACGACAAGTAAAAAATTTGTATCGTTCGTATACAATATTCTTTTTTGGTGAAAAGTAACTGGAGAATTTCGCTAATACTTCATCGAACTTGGCTTTGGAGTCTTCTATTTTAAAAGTATTATATATTTTAATACCTTGATCTCCTATGCAGTGAAGAAGTATTGCAATTTTACGCTTGTCTTCAAGTTCGGTGTTCGCTGCTGCTTCTATGAATAAAAGTAATTTCTGCTTCCATAACTTCCATTGCTCGCTAAGATTGGAGCACGAAAAATTCATGGGACCAGGTGACTGAAATGTATCCATTTTTCGACCGTTTAATTAGTTTTCAATTTACACTTGACACCATGTTGTATAATAAAACACGTGACTTGACTGACTATGACTTTATTACTGACTGATGTAAACTGATCTGTTTACTGCTTGATGACTGACTACAGACTGACTATAACTGTTTGATGATAATATAATCACAATGATTGATTATTGCTTAGAGAGAGATAATCTACTTATGTATGTGTACATACAACAACGGCAAATTATGAACCTAACCATTTGGTACTAGGTGTACCTTGGATATTTGAAATGAAGTGCTTTACCCACGGTCAAAGAAAGGGTAGTTCAAGAAATGAAAATTAAACTGAAATTTCCAGGAATAACATAGCTTTGTTTAATAAATCCCTCTACTCCCAGCAGGTATCCATATAATCTCAGTTTCTGCATTTTGTCAGAAAGTTTATTTTACATCCAACGTCAACACAACAACACCAGAGTAAATTGAAGTGTAGTTACCGCTTAAGTCAACACATTCCTGGATATTCCCTTTCTGGTAAACACAATCTTATTCGTTTTCAATCACAGGTAGAAAATTTGACCCCGAATAGGTCAAAGGAATGAGTTTATATTTACATGATCCCCAATAAGGGGAGCCAGCCAAGTAGTTTGCCGAGGACAATTTCCCCACAGTAGTTAAATAGTGGTACTGGTACCTATACCTGGCAAGGAAATCAGATTGTTGTTTATCTAGTCTGTGTTCCATTCCATGTCAAATAGTTCTAGGAGTAAAAACTGATAAGGTTAAGTTTGAAACTCTAAACCCGGCCCACTCTTCCTCTTTATACATATACGGCACAGAAATCAGGAAGGTCGTTGGGTGCTGTGATCTGATAGCATACACATATCCTTAAGGCAAAGAGTGGGATCCTATTTGCAAAAGGTTGTTTACTTATTTCTTTTCCCTTATTTTTCCATCCGTAAATTTATTGCCGCACCACCAATTCCTCTTCCAGCTATTTCTTCCGGTTTAATGTCACTCTGATATGAAACTGTGGAGGTGCTTCAGTTGTGAGTAACCATAAATCCTTTACTTTTTCGGTACTACCCTGCATGCTAACCTTCACGTGGAAAAAAAAACTAAAAAAAAAACTAGAAAGAAATTTCCAACAAATTCGAATTGACTTCATTTGGGGAGAACACCAGGGTAAAAGGAATTGGCCTAATATCACCACCACTGTATCAACAATTCGACGACATTCATCCCCGGGGGAGATTTTCTTACATCATTTGATAAGGTTTTATGAGGCGTATAGTGACGCCCGATCGTTTGTTTTTCGATTAAAAGCCATTTTGTTTGCGATGGCTCCAAATTTAGGGAAATTTCCAATGAGATTTCATATTGGCGGTGCGAGGGGATTTTGGTGATGACAAGCTACTAATTTTTTCTTTCTGCGATTTACTAACTGGGGAAGTTACGAGAGTGTGAAAGTGTGGCGTGACATTGATACTATCAAAGAAATTAATAAGGCAATCGAGCATGGGTTTAAAGTTGTTTTACTGGCGTGGAATTTAATCAGAAGATTTTATCAGATTAAAAGTGCGTATTTTGACACAGTTCTTGAATGAAATTTCAAACTCCTTGATACACGACTTGTGTATAGGCTAGGATTTGGATTTGACTTAGTGGGACCGCAGACGATTATCAAGGCTCATTAGGATTAGATTATACGAAAATCTCAACGTTTTCACTTCTTAACTATATTTGGATCTGTGTAGAAACATTGTGCCGTCTCAATTTCTTTTATCCTTCTTATAATAAGAGTACTTAGTTTTATTATCTATTTATAAGGACTTAGTTCAGAAAGGTTGGGTAATTATTTGTTGACCTATGTGACCGCTTTTTGCTTCCTGAGTTGATGCCGCTTCTCCTAAAAATGATATTCTAACCTAAAGCCGCATTATCTGTAAAAGTTATGGCGTAAATATAATTTCCTACAGAACATGTGACATTGAAGTATGACAAAGAGTAGGCCTCTAAGCCGAAGTTTAGAAGAGCAACGAAGAGCAACTTTCTTTTGAAATTATACAGGCAATTTTGATATGGTCAGCATAGCTCGAGCACTCGCGAGTTGTTAAAATATATTATGAAGAGCGGCGGTCCATAAAGCACCAGAAATATTATTATTTAGGTCAGAAAGTTCTTTGCAAAGAAATACACGTTGATTACAATTATTAGCCTGTTCAGAGCATTACCCATTCCTAAAGAGTGAAGGAAATTTAACAAATCATAGTTTTTTAATCGACAAGACTTAATTTTCTCGGCCATTTCAGTTTATCGTTATCCTTAGTACATTGACAACTTTCATGTACACACATTGCAATTATTTGTTATGTAAAGGCTGAACTACAATAGAAGTGTACATAAATATATTTACATACGTAAAGCGAACGCGCCCTTTATTTTAACAGGCGTACACAAATTAACTTTAACTCGTGTGAGGGGAACTTTCGTTAAGTTTAAATATCCAATTTTCCGTAAGTATAGTGCGGTAAGAATCCCTTATTCCGTAAGAAAAAAACGCGATGTGTCAAACAATTAAATTACTACTAAATGATTAAAAGTGCAATGTAAAAATTCAAATGGAATAAAAATGGTACTGCGAATTAATAGAAAGCACAAATCTTCAATTAAATCAACTTCCGTTTGTTAATTTTTTCACTTTTACCACTTTTTAAAATTGAAAACATTAATTATCAAGATAATAAATCTTACGGAATGTGATATATGGCTAAAAATATCAATTTTTCGTAAGTAAACGTTAGTCTCGTTTAATTTCATAAAGTGATTTACTTCTATTGAAGTTCAGCCTTAACTTCACACGGATAAAATATGGGTTACATTCAAAACCCTCGAGAAATACTTAAGCCCAACGGGAAATGGAAGCGCCCAAATATGAATGTAGGAACGTTACTTTGGTAGCTTGCACCACTTCCCCACCGTATCCTTGTTCATATCGTTTTAACATACCACGGACACATTTGTGCTGTGTGGGAAGGTTAAAAGGTCCGAAAAAATTTCTCATTTCCCGAACTCGGGTGTCTGGTAAATATTATCCTTCTGCTAATTATTTCCTGATTTTTTTTTCTTATACATTTTCCCTCCCCTTCCGAATAATGTGCGAAATTTAATTTTCGACGGCCAAAATTTCTGTCTGAAATATTCATTTCGAAATATTGTTATACGACTTATCGATTAATCCAATTTTTTATTTATTTATTTTTTATGGATGCGGCGTTATCAAGAGATTATTGTACAAAATCTCAGGAAAATCGGATAGCATTTACCTATTTAAAAATAATTAAATCTATAAAAATTTATGTTCCCACTTTTCGCCATCTGCCGGCTAACTTTAAAAACTCACGGAAATGGTACTTACAGAATCAGCAATCTTCTCTGTAGTCGACATTTCACCCGAATGAATTTAGCGCTTTCGTTCAAATTCTGTTGGAATTTAACCGCGACAACTCCCGGAAAAATTCGCAAATTGGAGCATTTTACAATGGGTAGTAAGCCTACGAAAAACCGGGCATCCCTATATATATATTGTGAATTTGGACGAAATCGGCGATGACGAGTATGGGCCCTCCCAAGTTAGACCAACTTTATTTTTTTTACTTGTTTAAATTAACTTGCATGCAAGATGACAAGACATCGAGCGACCTGCCTTCTGGTGTCGTGTTTGAAGGGAGGCTTGCATGCAAGCTGTACTATTTCGTTTAACCCCCAGTTAAGCATTGCTTGTAATATGAATTGATACGTCACTGTTGATTTTGTTTTCTTCCCATTAGGTTCCCTACATGGGGAATTTAATCTGCCTACCCTAAATTGAGTGCTTTTTCAACGAAGACAAAAGTTTGATGATTCTTCTTTTATCTGCCTCTACCCCCTCAATATGTTCGACGGCTCAACATTTCATTGATCATAGACATTTCATTCCCGGTCGATCCGATGCAGTTCTGTGACAATAGCAGCAATAGAAAGTTTTTCTCTTTTATTTTCTTCTCTTCTATCGGTCATAGCTGTACTTAGCACGTTTGGTTTATCGCCCAGCAAGCACTTGACATTTTTTTTATTCTTTAACTACTCACGTCGTGTCGCGCCAATTAAATCAGGCATAAAAATGAAATATTTCAAGATTTGAATTAATGAGAAGTGGCGTAAATGTTTTTATTTTGATGGGTAAACTATGACATGTGTTAGTGTCTGTGTTATATGTTTTATATTTGCAAAACTTTTATAGTAGCAGTTGCTTTGTTTCTATTTGTACTCAAGTAAAATTTGCAATGATCAATATTTTCCTTACTGTAAAATGGCGTTTTTCGGGATAATTACATAATTTAATTTCTAGTGTGTGTGCGAGTGTAGTGTAGCAAGTGCTTTAAAAAAAAATTTTCTGAAAAGGAAGAAATTTTATTAAAAACTGTCAAAATCAAAATGGCGCACTCGATGGTGTGGCGGAGAACTTAGTGGTGTGTTTAGCAGCGTGCTGATTTAATTTGGTGGATTATTTTTCGCCATTTTGAAAGGTATGGATATTAACGAGAATAAGACACAATGGAAAAAATCGCAACCTAGACATGTAGTGAGGACACTCACTTACAGAAACACTCAACAAGTGGGAAAAATTTATACTGCTTGAATTTTACAACACGGGAACAAGTGGATTTTTTAAATGGGAGTAAGGAGTAAGTTTATCTATATTTTATTATAATTTTTTTTTCAAACAAATATTTATATAAAAATTATTTTTATTTATAACTGTATTCTTCTTCTTTTGTCGTAATGTAAGTGTCAAAATATAAGTGGGACAAATTTAGATGACTTTTTCAACTGCTCCTTTTGTTGTTGTTATTCAGCACGACGTAAAATGGATTGAAAATTAAATTTGATTGAATGATAAAGAAAAATAAAAAAATTCTTTAAAATTGAGATCCTATGATGGTCACGGACCCAACTACCTCATCGACATTGATTACCTTGAAATAATGCTCTCTTTTTTTTTTTTAATTGTCAAAAGCTATTTTTGTATTTAATTGCGATTTTTTATATTGAATTTATACATAAATTACAATGAACGACCAGATATATTTATTTTGTCTATACCGCAGATGTTTACCACTTCAAGAAGTTTTAAATTTTTACTGATTTTGCCATGCAAACAATTCGGCAACATGTTTTTCCATTTTAAAGAATATGACTGCCACACACACATCTATATCATCATAGCTGCTTTGTTGCTTAGAGTCAGCAAGTAAGAAAAAGCAGCTTTCGAGTTACTTTGGACAGGCAAAAGTATACGAAAGCAGCTAAAAGCAGCTATAGCTGCAATGCTGAACACATCCCTGCTAAAAGTGCTACTAAGTCTCACCAAAACCTACCAGTCCTCTTCTGGCCAGTTTCACAGGCTGAGTTTGAACCAAATCTTAATTTAAGCTCGACGAATGGGTTTCAAAGTTTGGTATAAACCCCAGCTTAAACCATGCTACCCTCGGTTTAAAATCAAGATAAAAGTATTTGACAAATGTGACATTTTATTTTGAAAGTTTCACAATTTTGACATTGTTTCTTTGTATGAAAAAAATAGTTTTATCATGGATTCAGACATTTTTAGCGATGAAGAAGTCTTTTTTGAGTTAAATCTAAAATTCAGTCTTCAAACGGAGTAATTAGAAATCGGCTATATCATTTTAATGAGTAGGACGATGTTGATTATGCCACATTTCGTATAAGTAAAGAATCGGCGTATAGCGCCTCACATTCAACAACAAACCACTAGGGAAAATAATAGCTCAACTTCACTTCTGCAAAAACTTGCAGACAAATTGTAGTCAGATCACAATAAAAATGCAAAATGTGATTTTTAAGACTTTTTTTTTTTAGAGTTCACTTCCCTGGGACTATCTACTTATGTCAACTGATATAGGGCAGATAACTAAAATTCAGCCTTTCATCTCTACTGGTAGCTAATAATTCCCACAAAATTACAGCTTATGTTGCACTGACCAACAGGTAAGGTCATCTTAAATGTTAAAATTACATTAAATTACAACCATAACGACCACACATAGTTAAATAGAAATTAATGTACAAATACTTACGGTAAATGCTAAATAAAAAAAAAAGGAATTTTTAAATACAAATACAAATTCAGGACGTTACATTTTTTCAATTAAACTTATCCAAAAATTCCGTCGCTTACATATATACTTACACATATCTTCACAACATTTCAATCATAAATTTATCTCTTAAGTATTTTGTGTATAAATATATTAATTAAAATTCAATTTTAAAACTTAACTGCATAAAAAAAGCAATAACAAATCAATTACACTCTTGACTATCAGTTGATAACGCACTACAAAGGTCTTCACGTGGGCATGAGGGGCTAATATGTGTCGGAATAATTTAAACAAGCAATAATAAAGACCCCAAACACATGCTTTTCTGCGCTATCAAAAACCGTTAATTTCGCCTCACGACTATGCTCGTAAAAATAATCCCCCCCCCCCCGCACCCTTAAAGTCTGTTACTCTCATAATCGACTTTTTTATCATTCTTGGATGCTTGAAGGAGTGCTTGAGTAAAAAAAATAAGTGAAAAAAAGTCAGAAGGTGATATTACCCCTTATGGTCTTGAAATGTCCATATTTTAAAATAAATTCGTTTACTATAGTTGAAGCTACCTTGTTATCATCTTTTGTTTCCAAAGGTTATGTTATCAGGAATTTGGTGAGTTCGCACTGCATGGTAAGTATAAATCGATAATTATTTGCGATCCTAAGTAGTCCTACTATGTCCATGGCTACGGTCTCGAAGCTTGCTTTCGGTGTGTCGGTTTTGATAATTTTCTCTTTAGTGTGTCTTACTTGTTTGTTGACTGCACATTGCACACAATTCATAATATACTTTTTTACCATTTTATTCATGTTTTCCCAATAAAAGCATTGTTTTATCTTTGTACTGTTTTTCGTGCTGTTTACGAACAGTGCGAACGTATAGCAGGCGCTAAACTTAACCTGAGTAAGAGTCAAGGCTTGTGGTGTGGAAGGTGGAGAGATTGCCTGAAGTATTTATGTGTGTATATCGTATGCAAGAGTAAGTCAAACAGTAGCCGCATTACTCTGGAGAAACTCTCTAGATATAGCTGTAAACTCAAAGCGTAGCCAACTATTTCCATTATCCTTAATGGAAAGATCAGTCGTGATAAATTATTTGATTACTTTGTCCATTGTTTATCTGCTAAATTCTGAGACGTTTGATGAAGACTTTGTAAGATTTCTTCAAGCAAAAGCGATAGGCGCCTTTTGCGGCGAAAGACGATGGGCTGCTGAAGGCACGCTTTGTCTTCCAGTCAAGATAGGTGGATTAGGTCTCTCTAACTTGTTGGTGAAATCAAGGTGTCTCCAAGTGCGTGCATTCCAAAAAATGTTTTGCCAGGGAAACACCTTGATTTCTCAACTGTGGGTTAATCTATTAGGATGAATAGGGGAGCGCGACTACCGGTTTTTTGTTCGCACACCCTATCCTCGTGACTGGCCACTGGATATAATCTCAACTATTCAGACCAGGGACAGAATCAGGCCAGCATTTCATTTTAAGTGAAATGCTCTACGGTACACGCACTTTGCATCAATTCGAATCAGGTTCAATCCTGAAATAATAAAATCAGTGTTCGGCAATGTTTAGAGTTTTGAAGCTGACACATATTCACTGACGACGGTACTCGGAGATATTATTGATATTTCTGCAAACTGTCGAATACAAATGAATACTTCACAGCTACACGACCTGGCTGCTTATGCAGAGAGATTTCGTCCAGTGAAGATGTTTTTGTTCTGAACAGGGCACCTCACACACCTTTCAGTACATTAACAACTCGTCTGCTACGTGATCTGTTTGTGTCTATAAGACCTCCGGAGTATACAGGATGCAACAGATGGCGAACATACCTCGGACTGAATATGGACGTGATGGGAGGGATAACTTCAGAGTAGTCTACAGTTATCCTTCTAGTTACAATGTTACTGATGTGGCATTAAAATTGTTACATCACAGTCTTATGCACCGTAATCAGCTGTCACATATCTACCGGTGAGTTCAGAAGATCTGCATTGTTTGCGCTGGTGAAGGTACCCTGTCTCAGAGGTTCTTCACTAGGCCGGCCTTGCAAAGTGTAATGGAACTCGTGCGAGATATGTGTCAGTTGATTCACCCGAATTTCGATATTACTAGAACATCGTTTTTATGGAGACCAAAGCTCTGTAGTCGATTAGCTTTGTGTACTACATGAGAGTCGAAGATGGGAATCAGAACACTTCTTTGACAGATTGAAGCAACGTCTACGTCTGCAATATCTGGCAACGAACTAAGGCACATTCAACTGCACATGGCAATCAGTATCGTCGAAGCAGGATGGCACTCTTGGCTTTCGCTGGTGATAACAGACCACAACATTTCTAACACTATTCCACTAAGCCTCTCCTCGCTTTGAAACCGTTACAAGTTCTGTGGGAAGGACAAGCACTCCGTTAGAGATTTTAAGCTGGAAGGATGATGAGCGCAGTTTGTTGAGGGCTTTGATACTACATGCTGCTCCCGCTGGACGCTATAACGGTATCGGGTAAATTTTTTCGTTCGTTCGTTCGATTATTTATTTTTAATTCTGTTTTGCAAAACTGCTAAATTTGTATGTCAAATTTTGATCGTTTAGGAAATAATTATTACTAGATAATTTCTGGGAAATTTGGAACTTCTTGAAACTGCCACTTACCCTATTTTTAAATCAGGGACAAGCAATACATTTTTTGTTTTTCATCTTTTAGGCATTTTTAAAAATTCTATTGAGAATTAATGTTTCATTTTTTTCGTTTGGTTGGAAGTGTGCAGTTTGTTTCCATTGTCCCTATTGACCTTGTTATGTTTGTCACCTTTAGATTAGTTAGTGCCTTCTTTACCCCTTTTACAGCATTTCATTTTTAAGGAATTTTGAAAAGAGCCAACGAGCCAACAAATAAAAGAGCTTATTTAAAAAAAAAATGTCTATTATAGTTTCTATTGTTGTTTTGATTGTTATAGCTAATCCTAGTGTAATTGTTATTATTTCTCTGATTAGTGTAATAATAAAATTTTGCCGATTGTGCAATAGAATAATTTTTAGAAAAACTTTCTATTTTTACGATTCAAATCAAATTATTAATTACAAGAGAAAAACAACCGCCTCGTCCGGTTCTTAACCACAATTGCTTCCAGCTGGCTGGCATTAACCAGCAGCGACAGCATTTTCCCCATTATTGCAGTGATAACGTGATAAAAGAGAAAAAGAGTTAATCTATTTTGGTTTTATTTTATTTATTTAATATCAATATTAATATAAATATATTTTATGCTATTTTAATTCTAAAGGAGAAAATTTTTTTATTCTAGTTCTAAGTCCTAATTTAAATTAATCATTTGTGTCATTTTGTTGTTGTTGTTGCTTTCTTTATTACATTAATCTGCTTTTTCGTTACTTTAAATAGTTCGCGGTATCTATTCTTTTCTTCCTCTGTGGGTGCTACTTCCGGTCGAAGCTTGTAATATAATAGCATTCTCGGTCCTGGTTTATATTCCAGGAAGTACGATGCCGATCTTCGGTAACTGGTTTTGGGATGTACCTGGGGACTGGTTTGTTTATTGGGTACAACGCCAACTTCTCGATTTACGCCTCCGCTTGCTTTCTTGCAGTTTCCGCTAATTGGAACAGTTTGTTGAAAGCTTGGTCTAGCTTCGGTCGCCATATGGTGTGTTGATTCGCTGTCCAGGAGAGGAAGTTCCACGGTATAGTTATCACTTTAATGTGGATATTAATGTTGCTCCTATCTGCGATAACCTATGAGTAGCCCCAAGGCATTAACTCCAGTGGAGCGGCTTATCAGCTGTAACTTCAATGTGATATATGTATGTAGGTATTGTGCGGAATTATCACGGTGATCACGTAATATCAACGTCTTCTGCTTGATGGGTGATTATGAAGTATGATGGAGCAGCGTGCTCAGCTTTAACTCCTACGAAGCGGCTTAAGTAGTACCAACTCCTCGAAAGTAATGGACCAGCTAGAGCAGCTTTAACTCCAAATGAATAGTTAAAAATCACGAGGTTTACTTCACCAATCATTAATGATCAATTGTCCATTTATTTAACTTCATCGATATTTTTATACAACCATTACTGGGCTTGTCCCCAGTTGGTTCCTATGCTTACGAAATGCTTATTTTACAATATTCGCACGAGAACCAACTCCTACCGATTGTTCATACCTTTCAAGCTTACTTTTCACCTTTTTTACCTACTTCAATTTTCATTCATAACTTGCTCTTTGTAACTCGAGCTTTTACAGCCAGAAGTCGTGGACTTCTGTTTTGTTGATTTTTTCTGGATAAAGGAATTAGGTAGGTAAGTGAGTCAATTAATGCTTTGTTTATGCATATGCACATGTAAGTCGCTGACCTCACTTGAAGTGGGTTTAAAAGATTGCTCTTTACGATGCATATATGCATGTACATACATACATGTAGTTGACCTTACTTACTCACCGTGCTTACGGGAGTTATTTATGCAACTTCTATGCCTTTTGATTATTTGTATGCATGATATGTGCTGTGCTTATAACACCAAGCTAAAGACGGACTGACGACTGGACCAGCTAAGCAAGTTTGACTCCTAAATAACGAACGCCTGTTTGTGCACAACTACTGCACAATGGCTGCACGTGGATGCTGCATTATGTTTACTACAAACTATTGCTATAAATGCGAAAATAGTCATTGTCATCAACGCTTGCTTGTCTTGTTTACTCCTTCAGCGATGGGAATCAGCCTATGAAGCTCAGCGCGTTTATTCTTCCAGGCTGCTTTCTTACGTCCTCTTGTTGGTTCCAGTCCTACGTATGTATCCCTCCAATGTCAAAGGCTTTGGTCGTCTCTGCATTAATTCCTTAATAGGAGTTGATATGTAAGTTGCGTTGATTGACTCTCGTGTGGAGCCTTCGGAATATATTCGAGCTCGTTTTCGATCAACTCGGTCAGTCTGAAAATTGCGCGTCAAACTCTCCTTGTGTTGACAATTCTGTCGGATGGACTGGCGGATGTACTGAAAATGGAGGAGATTTCAGTACAGTCTTCCAGAATTTCCAGAATTTCCAAATTTCTGAGCCCAGTCGCAGCTAGTGGAAGATTTTAAGGCCAGCCATAAGGTTGGCATGTAATGAACGTATCGCATTGTTGGATGGTTAGCAGATATTCTTCTCAGCGGCGTGTATCCATTTGACATCTGTTCTATGTACATCCCATAGAAAGGGTGGCGTCCTGGCAAAGTGATTAGATTTCATAAAAAAACAATTAATTAAAAACTTTCAAAATATTTTGCATAATTTACAGTAGAATGATGGCTGCAGCCAGGCCCAGAGTTACGTTGTTATATATGTAAAAATTATTGAAGCGTGAGTTTGTGCACTAGGTATGGTAATAAAAAGCTCAAGAAAAATTAGTAAAAGAAGATTAGTATACCAGTAGTTGTTGGGGGCTCTGTGATGCCTTCACCTTGGCCGCAATATCGCCCTTTAATTACCTTGTTATATTTGCACACGTAACTATCTTTATTGTTGCTATTTGGAACACATTTTCCTTTCCGTCGACATTTGTGATTTTCACAGGGATCAATCTGAAATTTAATACAAAACAATGTTGTAAGTTATTGCAACATTTTTACCTCTCTATAAAGGTGTGGTGTCTCATGCATTACTTCCATGTCCTCATCCCCATAAATTTCACCATCGAGAAGGGCACAATAAGGTGTTATTTTTATCTGTCTTGCTGCAAATCGACAAGTTTGTGATTTATCCAAACTTCTTTCATGCATCCCTGGAATTTAGTTAAATTTCTATTATGCCAATTCTTGTAGACTTGTTGACATGGTTTGCTGGAAGGCCACCCAAAAATAATGGAGTCAATAGCTTAAGATAATTCTTAGATCCTTCATTCATAATTGATCTTGCCAGTCCTCAATCCACGCGAGCAGTGAAACTCTTTTTCACTGCTAAAAGTGCCACCATGTGATATTTACCATAGATGACCATTTCATTAATACAGGATAATTGCCTCCGTCATAGCTAACTCGTATCCGTATCCATGCTTGCATTCGTTATGTTGGAATGGCGAAGTTTGAAGATACAACATTGCAGCCATTGGGGTACATTCGAAAATTTTCCCGTATACTCTTCTGAACATTCGCAGATGTAATCATTAATTCCATCCACACAAGTTCCACACTTTTGACACATATGATACTGGCAGTAATCGATGTCTTCTGTGCAATTTACACCATGATACATTCGCATGAGTAGTAGGTGAAGTGGTCCACACATTTCGCTCCATTTGCACATGGATTAAGTTCATCTGAGCAGAATTTTATTTTTGAGGCGCAATATTCACCTGAGGTAGAAGAAAGAGTTCTTATTTGTTAGGTAATTTAAATTTTTAAGAAATTCTGACAGATCAGGGTGGGAGGAAAATTTAGCAAGGGAGCTATCTAAAGTTTGAAAGTTTTGAGTGGCGTGGGATAAGAAATATAAGTGTATATTTTGGTAGGGATGTGTACTCTATTATTTCACAAGTAGACCATTATGAACCTAATTGCCGAAAAAAGCTAACAAATTCAAGCAAATTTATTTGCCACGACAATTAATGAGGGGTAATATGTACATATATTTTTTGCAAAGACACGAGTAAATTTTCTCAGAAAATGGGTAACTGAATCTTTCTTTAGTCCACAACCGACCACAGTCGACTATTCGCTACCAATAAGGTTTAGTTTGCAATGATAAAAATTTCATCATCACAATTTAGCATACAAATGAATTTGGCCGAGTCTACTTACCACAAACATAGCTTGGACTATCTATATAGGCTCTCCCTGTCTTAGTAGTCTAGGATAGGCAGAAGACTTTTCTAAGTAAATATGTAATTGCTAAGGAAAGTTAAAAATATCGCCGGTGATCCGATGATGAATTTCTTCCTGTCAGATATTCTCATAAATGTTTAATGCAGCACGTAGAACAATATCCCCTCGATGTACTTCTAGCTTCATGTTTAGTATACCTAAAATACGAGAAAGGAAGACACAAAGTATCACTCAAACCAATAAATATAAAAATAGTAAAACACTTATCTAATCAAACTATCCACTTCCATAGCGTCTTGTACATCAGTTCTTATGTACAAAGAAATAAGCTGATTCGTTCCCAAAAGTTTGTCCACCCTAACTATAATTGTACGTTGCATAAACTATGATTAAAGCTGCCACCATTTGATCTAAAAAAGTAATCCAAAAATATTCATTAACAAATAACCACAAACGTATCCATGCATGTGTGGGAATATCATCCTAATTCTTCTTCTTATTTGCTAAAATATAATATAAGCTTAAAATGCAAATTATTCTTCTTCTTCTTATTTGCTAAATTTTAATGCTGTCAATACCAAAACAAAGCAACTAGCCAGCAGCCAGCAGTTTGTGATGACAGCAAGTGACATTACGTCAACCATCTGTCAATGTACGAACGAACGAAATCAGCGTTGCCTGGGCAATACTTCATGGGACCGGGTCATAACTGGATAAAGCGGCTATATAAAGCCGACGAGCTGACGCAGAAAATAATTCTTACAGAAGTTTAATTATAGTCAGAAATAATCTGAGTTTCCTATCATTTCCTAGAGAAGTTATTTTTATTGCAGCGATTAACTTGCTATCCTTTTGCCTATACCTAATCAGAAGATTTATTCTGCAGCAGAGATTAATCTCCAAGACCACCTCCCACACCTAGGCAGAAGTCTCATTCTCTGCTGCAATGTACTACACTTCTGCTGTAAGTCTGAAACACAACTGGAACTTTATCGCCGGATTTCCTCTAAAGCTGACTGAAATAGCCGAATTGAACACAACATATGCTTTTGACATTTGCAACTTTAACTTGTTTATGGTGACTACTTTTATTTCTAAGTGGCATTAAGGAACGATAGTATTGGATCCGATTTTCCATAATTATGATAAATTCATGCCTTTTTAGATACCTCTCGAGATGTACTAATTATATGTAATAATAATACTGAGCTTGTTTTTATATATATTTTTCTTTCATTTCAATATTTTTTACTTTTCAATTGTCTCAAGAAATATGTCAACAGAAGCCAATCACACCTAATATTTGACATTTAAAATTTCCTCAAGTTGGCAGCCATTAGACTTGAAATTTGTAATTTGATCAAATATCAAGCCAGCTTGTACCTGACAAAAAAGCTAAAGTTAGAATTGTGTTCTTCTACACTGATTTACATTGTCAACAAATCTCAAGCTGGCTGAAAAAGCTGCAAATGTGTTTCAAGCCTTACACGCTGAACAAGTTCACGTGCAACACTTCGGCCTTACACGCTGAAGGAGGTTTATTGTGTTACACTTTCCCGCCTTACACGCTGCATAAAGCTACAATTTACTACTACTGCTTGAGTTGCTGTCATATTACTGTCATATTAGTTTAAGCTACTTCTTTGTTGAAAAAAAATTTATATTATTATTATTAAAGTCTGAGTTGCTCTTTTTACCGGCTCCCCATTCCCACGTTGGAGACTAGATCTCACAGCCGGTGATCAAATATTTTTCCAATTCGGAGTATTTTTGGCAGACCTTTAATAATAGATGAAAAAGCAGAGGTCCGAAGATAGATCTCATCGATATTTTCAGGTTGTCGGTCGATAAAAAGGCCCCAAAAAAATGAGCGGGCAGTAGACGATAGCTCATTCCTTTCATCTCATTTTGCGGTGGAAGAATTCCCTTATGCTATTCTTTTGAGCCGTTTTTTTTGTCTTGCGGTTTTGAATCATAAAAGTACATCCCGAGATTGGCAAAAAATTAAGATAAATGTAGAGAAACACATTGATGCCACTGCATTGCATTGCAGGCGTAATAAGTCAGCTTTTGTTTAAAAAAAAAAAAACACAAAACGATTTTGGGACTAACTTTCTTTTTCGTGGAGAGGAAACCAAACTGAATTTACTACAGTTCTCCTCTGAGTCTGACAAACAAAAACATCTGCTTTATGGAATTTAAAAAAATGTCTCGAGAAAAAACCGCGCAAAAGTTAATTTTCATACTAAAAGCAAAAATGGAGTCATAGCTGCGTGCATAATACGAGAAATTTTTACACCAATTATTCCTTAAATATTTCAAAATCGCCATTCGAGGGCACCTAACAAGGACTCCAAGGAGGAAATATTTTCCATTATCCACAATGCGCCGGGTTATAAAAGTTTTCCCAAGTTTTGTGCGCTCTTCATGGCAACGATTATAATCAAGTACACCCACCCTTGGAAAACTCTTTAATTTTCCGCCACTTTTTTCGTAAAGTTTTTCTTTCGGAGCATGCCAGACAAACTACTTTAAAACATTTTTTTTCTCTCACCGACAGTTTCTCTGAAGGACCAGAGCTGTATCAATATTTTTTTCCTTCAACCCGAAGGAAAATGGATTTCCCGTGCAACAGTAACATGGCTGGCATATAAGAAAGCTAACAACAAAATAAATCAAAGCGCATTTGCCATTTAGCACTTTTATGGTGGTAGTATAAGTGTGCATAAGTTCTAATCCTGGAATTGTACATCATTTTCAGTCTTGTCGGTTGGTAGCAGCAGCCGAATGATATAAGGCCCAATACCACCCCCATCATCGTATACCCAGAGCCATTAAAAACTGTTTAAGACTATGCGGGTAGAATTGATTTATTTTCGTATAAGCGGGGGGAGGGGGTTGTTGTTTTATAGCCAAACGAATGAAGTATAACTACAAAGTTTATGAGTTCGAAATTTCTCTTAGTAAAAGAATAACTGACGTGAGGGTCCCAATAGTGCTGGAAGCTCGCCCGTTTTTAGAGTTAGTAGTTGTAAAATGAAAGACCTGCATCTTTGCGGCTTTTCCTGCTGCTCAAGTGAATTTTCCTGGGAGCATATCTTACAAGTCGCAAGTATTTTACAATCTCCGATAAAAGCGAGCAGGTCTTAATAAAAATCGTAAAATATCGCGCGTAACGTAGATTTGGAAGTTTATGGTCTGGAAGACTTTTACGGACTGCATCAGTGCAGCGTCTTAATGACACGACCGCGGAGACAATTCTGATGTGAAATTGTTGTTACCTTGAGAGAATGGGAAACTTTTATGGAGTTTGTTTCAATTAATTTCGCTATGTTGCACTGTGGTGCTGGAATGCAATTGCATTTCATTCGCCTTAGTTGCTGTTGGTGCCGGGAAAATGAAAGCTGCCATCGTCGTTTGTTTAATAGTTTCGCATTTGTTTATTATTGACGAAATGACGGTACACAGGAATAATTGCTATTCGAAAAACTTTAAGTTGATGAAGGAATTGATATTTATTGCTTCTAACTACATAAGTAACGTGCAGAAGTCATTGACGAGGAATGTATTAGATATGCGGATGGATGAAAAACAAATTGTTTTTTTTTTCTCCAATAGGCCAAGTTCATCATGCTGGGTTGATCTATCTAGGCTTGGGTTAATGAATTGTATGCTTCATCTGTTAACAGTGTTTGTCCTAGAGTTTATTGAGGAGTAGATTCTATGAGGAAGCTACTTCTACTGTCAAAAGGAAAAAACTGGCATCCCGAAAAGTTTCGCTAAAATAATAAGGAAAAACTAACACTGAAGAATTTCTTATGAATATAAATGGAAAATAGACTAATGTTTTTGGGTGGTTTGTTGGTTGAACACCTCTAGGCTGTCCTGCTAATATTAATTCATCTCCACAAGCTACAATCTATCAAATTGGGCGGTGGACATATTTAAGCTATTCAAGTCGTACCGTAGGAACGGATTATTCGAGGGATATTTGAGAATGGGTTAAACGCTTCGTAGTTGTGTCTTAGTAAACCATACGACAGCCAAAAGCATATGCAGTCTTACAAATTTGACGTTTATCCTATAATGTATAGTATTTGAGAATGGTAAGTGAGACGCTCTATTTCCAGAAGCAATTGTCACACCATAAGCACGCATATATAATGGAAGAATGGAGTATGCCTGAGATTGTGCCTCATCAGACAGTTCCACATGAACTACTCGCGCTTGAAATTAACAGGGAAAGTGACCTCCTTTTTACCATGCATGCTGTCTACCAACTTGAAGGTGCTTGATAGACGTTACATAAGCGTTCATAAGCGGTCGTCTTCGCAAGGATATTGATGTAGAAATGGGCGTAAATGTCTTGAAAATTATGACACGGTCTTCCAGGTAAAAGTCAAGGCTATACTTGTACCTGCATAGTAATTCGCATTGCTTGGACCAAACTCCTTTGTAACTGGAAACTCGTAAATGGTGACATGACATCTGCTGTGTTCGGTATTGAAATCTTTGAATCTGCGCAGAAGTATTTGCACGGTTTGCAAACGACTCGTAACATCATTAAGGGGTATTCGTTTTAATAAGCAAAGTATCCTGACATGTTAATTCTGTTAATTCAATTAAGTATTCAATGGACAAGGATTAAAATAACAGAACAGTACATATTCTACTATCCACCCCCCTCGCTTCCACTAGTATCCTTTTGAACTCTGGTAGTAGCCACTCAATTTTTGTCGCCTTTTAATTAAAAACGATTTTATGATCGGAATTTTAAAAGCTCTTTTTTATCTCCCATCATCGTTCATTTTAATCATGGCTAATGAGGCTGACATGCAATTAATTGACAGCTCAGAGCTAAGTTTTTAATTAAAACCAATTTACCAAAAAGTTTTATTTTTCGAAAAACTTGAAACTTGAAACTGCATGCATGGCAGCAGCCAGTGAGAGCTCAAAAGGGATTTGTTGCAAGGATATGCAAATGACAGCGTTTTCCGTGTCATCGAAGAAATTTCTAATTAAAAAACTTTCGAGAATATTAAAATGTATGTGATTGAGAGTTTCCTCTCGGAGGATTATGGGGGTGGGCGGAGACTTTGTAAAGTTGATTTCTTTAACTTAAGACCTTAAAGTTATAGTGTTGAGAAGGATGTTTGGAAATTGTAATCTTAAAAAAGAAAAAGAGACAAAAACAAAAGAAAAATCGTCTGTACTCACCTGTTAATCCCGGCTGGCAGCTACTCGTGTACGATTCAACTCCATCAATGCAAATCCCGTTGTTCTGGCACTTGTTTCCTGTACAATCGTCAATAGTTGTTTCACATCGGGCCCCCATATATCCAGGACGACAATGGCAACTAAAATGTCCTTTTTCCAATGCTATACATGTTACGTTATTTCGGAAAGGATTACCATAACAAGCGTCAATCATAAATTCACAGTGCTTCCCATGGTAACCGGGCTGATATCTACACTCATATAATCGCTCATATAAAGGATAGCATTCAGCCTTATTATGTGCAAAGAAACGTGCAGCAGGCATCGCACTTAAAGAGTATATCATTGCTGACCTTCTCCTTGCAGACGAAGTGATTCGATGGTGTTGATAGGATCAATTTGTCCCTCATTGATTCCGGCTCAGCACATCGGGCGATTCCTGGCTCAATATAATCCAATTTGATCCAATCAGAGAACCTTTTCAACGAACAGTCACAGTAGAGTGGATTACTACCTAAAGCGCTAGATGTTGAAAAGTAAAAGTTGAAAAGAGTTAGAGAGCAGGTACTGGTGGTGGTGGGTGGTGGTTGTTGGTACGATTTCCGAGGATTACAGAAAGAAGTAATAGATTTTCTTCAAAAGTCACTAGGATGATACTTACATGTGCGTAATTGACTGAAGAACTGAGAAGGAACCTTCTGGTATCATGGAAATTTGATTACCATGCAGAGAGAGTACTCGAAGATTTTTTAAACCTATTAAGGCATGTCATTGTACACACTGAAGGCGATTATATGAGATGATTCTACGTGTAAAAAGAAAAATTGGGAGTTGAAAATGAAATTTCAAAGACATTTTCAGCTAAGATCCTTTAAATATTTGTGTTTCTTCGGAAAATTAAAAGTTTTTAAATTGACTTGCCTGTAAGAGATTAAAAATAAGCATAGGATCTGTAAAAAAAGCATTCTTCATCCTTGTATTAGGAAGAGACTGATAGGTGCTTTATAGGTTTAGAATTGCAGATATAAAGACATGCCTTTAAATTGAGATGCTGTCCTTTTGGTTGGGGACAGTATCACGAAAGAATGTTCGCAACGACACATAATCTTTTCAGTTGTGGTACCTGATAGATCATGATCAAGTCGGCCATGGAAAATCTTTCAACGGGTTGTTATTGGGTTCGATATAAACAAATGTTTTAGAGAGAGAAAGAGATAAAGGAGGTGTATTTTGCATTTTAAATGTTGAAAATAAGAACAGGGAATTTTTTTCAAACATCTAGGCTATTCTCCAGGAGTAGTCTAGTAGTCTGTGCATTATAGCAAGATAAGGATCTAATCAATCTAACGTCCCTTGTTTCGAAAATCATGAAAACAAATCATTGATAGGCACATTAAAGGCGGAGAGCTTAATACACATCCACTAGAGTTCTCAAAGTGGTATGCTATAGTCTCTACTTTGGTCAATGGTGGTCAAACATCTTGTTGTGCAAATATGTATCTAAGCATAATCCTGATGGACAAACTTAATTAGAATATGAACTCAGGAAATAGTCAATAGTAAATGTAGGAAGTGGAATTGAAAAGTCCTGTCACTATAATTATAAAATAAAACCCAATATTGAACATGGTCTCTGATAGAACGTCACCTGTATATAACTTTCAAAAACAAAATATGGTAAAGAAGTAGACACTTATGATATAAAATTTAATTCTAACACTTGTCACAGGCGAATGCCTATTTTAGGTCCGACACCTCCAGACATTAGGGATGTCTTAAGCGATGCATTATGATGCTCCAAACATATTTTATTAACAACGTTTATTTAATAAAGCGTTGGAAAATCTAGTACAGAATTGAATTCCTCTGGTCCCGAGAAAAAGTTTGAGTACTCACACTCCTATACCCGAAGGTTTAAATAGCTTCTTATAGCCATCGCCATACTCACTTTTTTAGTATTTTCCTTTTTTTATTCGAACTGAAGTACTAGATTATTCGATTTTTCGTACCTTAGATCGGCTCTAACTCGTTAGGGTTATGTCCGATCGGAAAACGGGTTTCACTGTTCGCTTTAGCTCATTACCAGTTACAATTCGTAGAAGAAAATTTTTCTCTGCATACATTTAGGGTAGTGGTAGGAACCTTCGGCGGGGGTTGGCGGCTCTAATACCGCATGTTGCATATCAAATTAAAGGTCTCGCCGAGTACTATCAGGTGGTGAATTTTTCCCGAGTTAGAAAATTTTTGCGAGATGTTTCTACCGCCAGAAAACCCATTTGCATGCATTTGGGTTACATACACCCCAGCTACTACATTTCGCATGTATTTTTGCAGTTCTTTCTTCCTTGGCTGTTACTGCTCTGTTGTGAACATTTTTCTCATAGGAAGCCATTTTCTACGACTCACGAATTCCGCGCAATCACGAGAAGTACAAGAGTACACTTATTCACACAAGAAAGTCGCACAAGCTACATTCGATCGCTAAAGTTTTCGCTCGCTTAATTGAAATAAAAATTGTTAATAAAATAAGTTCAGAGTATGAAAATGCATCGTTTAAGTCATCTTTCATGTCTAAAGTTGTATGAAAAGTGGGCATTCCCCTTTATGGAAATACGCATTACAGGCATATCTGATCTATCTGCGCATATGAAAATCTCTACACCTGCTATGACGCATCAGAGACAATCAATATATTTGCGGGCAGTTAAGCGACACTCAAAATCATCAGAACAAAACTAAGAAATTATTGATTAGACGAATTGAAGGATACCAAAAGCAAACATTCTGCCAAAGAAGTTCGCGAGCATCCATAGCCATTCTATAGGACCAGACCAGAGATTTTCTTTATAATACCGTAAAACTAAATATTCAAAACTAGCAATCTGGCAATGGCGAACGAAGGAGATATTTAGTATTACATTTCCCAGCTATTTTTCTTACAACAGTTGACGAAAGTGCAGTTATATGATGGCCTATTATTCGGAAATTTTCTCATGCACGCAAATAAGTCGTGGGTATTAAATTTTAATGGTCGAAAATTCGACATATATTCTTTCTTGGTCTTCTGGCCAACATATTTTAGGTTCAAGCACACAATTAAAACTTTTTTCATTTATCAAATATGAAAATTGGATTTTTACTTCTAAAGATTAGTGACTCAATCTCAATCTTAACAACGACTACCTACATCAGATACTTCTTTCAGAGACTGTTCTGAAATATTGATATTCATTAAAGCTAAGCTCTAGAGATATAGTTATCTTCCCACAAATTATTCACTTTCATATATTTGAACTAGACTCTGGTCTAGTACCACTTTATTGTAATCACGCTTCGGAGTAAATTCATATAAAAAACAAAAAATCCATAAAGTAATCTACATAGTTACAACAACCCGAGAGGGCACCGTTCACTAAAGCGAACCACCACCTTATATCCCATTGACACAAAAACTAGAGAAATCCATTTGTCGTGCTGAGAAAATTTTCTTAACGACATGCAGTCGACTTTTTATTTGAACGTGATAAAACGACATGATTTCAAAATTAAGTGCTTCCAGATAAGAGGGAAACACTTTGCCACCTCCCGTCCTTTAGGATCTGTGCTGCTGCCCCTATGAATTTCTTCATAAAGATAGTCTCTTCGAAAATATGCCTACTACTAAAATTCAATTGTATCGGTGGAAATTAGAAAATCCAATAAAAGACATTACTAACAGAGAAAATTATAAGACGGTTATTAAAGCAGCTCGTGCTCAAGCATTCCTCACATGTTGCTTAAGAAGTTTCCTTCCTTCAATTGCAACGAGATCACGGTACACGGCTTGGTATAGTCTCTAATATATCTGCAATTCTTTCGTATTACCCTTACCGTTATGTTTCACGTATTTAGAGACACTTAGCATCAGCTAGAATTTGCACGCTTCAAGTTTCAGACGTAGTACGTAGGTACTCGGTTGACTATTGCATGAACTCTGAAGAGGATTTAATGGGGATTTATTGCACATCAAGCGTTTTGTGCCTTTCAAAGAGAGAGACGAAAGCTGAAACATCATCAGGGAACAAGAGTAAAAATGACTCAAGAACTATCAACTCACAAAGAGAGAATTATTCAAGCCAACTTAGAGGTTGACTGTCCTTCAAATTTATGTAAATATATAGCACAACTCCTTTCGAGATCCGGAAATATAAGGATTGTCTCTCTGAGAATTTCCATGCTAGAAAAGAAATAAGAAATTGCCATCAAGTGATACTTCTAGAGTTGATAACCTGGTGAGATTGGCAAACGTATAGTTGGAGAGAATCGAGATCTGATTATTACTCAAGTCCCTGGAATGAAGAAGTTACAGAAGCTTAAGTTTAATTTTGGTTTTCTTTAAAGCTAGAATGTGTTTTTATACTTACAATCTTGTCAATGACTTCAGATGACTAATTCGATCTCTGTGAATCATTGCAATTTCGTTGGAATCTAGATAAAGGTCAGATGTTTCCGGTGGTATTCCTTTTGAATTTATTCCTGGAGCAGCTTACTACGGTACCTGTACATGTACATGAAAGTGGACAATAACCATCTCCTAGACAACCTCCATTATTGTCTGGGCTACATTTGAATTCATGATATGGTAACTCTTTGATTTGAATATCACGAACTTTGGTGGGTGCTGCACGTCTTGATATACCGACGGAAAGTCCAGGTTTTCGTAGCCAACCGGAGGACCAAGCTAATTGGAAATTGCAATTGAAAGGATTCGATGCTAGATTCCTGGAAAGCAAAATTTGATATTTTCGCGAGATTTTCTGGTTTTTAGTTTATTTAGTGCGGTTTTCAATTATATGAGATATGTGACGCTGAGGATGGTATCAGTTTACGACAATTAACTAACATTTTTTACCGTTTATTTAGCGGAAGAAAATCTTACGAGTACAGATCTATCTGGGAGGTAAAAAGCAAAGGAATTTAGCAAGCTAAAGTCTTCAAATATTTGGATTACAAATATTTGCTAACCGTAGTAGAAGCAGCGGGCTTTTGGTCAATAATGTTTAAATTTCAAGAACGAACTATATTTTACATGCTTTTTACATGTCTCATATCACCACAAACCGATTATAGGATGTTTGAGGAATGACGGATAAACCTAACTAAACTATAGCACCGCGTAAACTCAATTTTTATCTTAAGTAGCTACAACGATCCTTTTGAAAGAGTTTTTGATTTCACGCAAACGACTGTTATTTTAGACTTTTAAAAATTGAAAATGTTAAAAAGT
This sequence comes from Dioctria rufipes, assembly GCA_963924295.1. Lineage (NCBI taxonomy): Eukaryota > Metazoa > Arthropoda > Insecta > Diptera > Asilidae > Dioctria > Dioctria rufipes. The sequence continues at coordinate 7,778,933 of OZ002740.1, forward strand.
CTTGTAGAAATGGTTCGATATCGGATGAGTACGATAATTCTCATTACGTGTTGGTGCCGAATAAAAAATACTATCTGATCACTGTCTCAATTTAGATATGATAGTTACACACTCCATTTGGATTTCCCTGTATGTACTCGCCCAAAATTTCATATACGTATGGCTAAAATGTTGCCTAGCGGTAATTTACGATAGGACATTGTATGCAGCATTTCTATTAATTGCTAAATACTGCCTTTCGAAACTGTTTGTATAGATCAATGATTTCTTTCAATCATGGGAATAACATCCACAATCTGATAACGTACAATCCAGAGCCTCAGAGACTTATTTATCTTTAATTATGTAGATCACTTGGACTGTTATTTTACCTTCTGTAGTTTTGTTTACATATTCCTTAGATTGGTGCGTCCAAATTTAGTCAGGTAGATAATTGCTGAGTTTTTTTTTTTTTTTTTTTTTATTACATTACTCACAGTCGACATGTCTCAAGGCTCCATATTTTATCCTATGCTTTTTTAATATTCAGCTTTACAGATGCCGGTGTACGTGACTTCATAAGAAATTTTAATTCTATCCCCAATTAAATCAGTTCCCTCTTGGGGAACACACATTTCCAAACACGTGTTATCCAACATTATCTAAATGATTTTCTCCAAGAATAATTCAATCTACTTCATTTAATATCGTGACCATCCCTAAATCTCTAAAAAAACTCTTTTTATTGAAATGTCTTGGACTTCTTCATGTGCATAGCATCATATAACGTACCATGAACTTTGTCATCACTATAAAAAAACAGATTCTCATTTTTACCAAGCTTAATAAAGAAATCCTCTGGGGATTGCAAATTGATCAAAGAAATCTACGAAATTTCCTCACGTTTACGATTCATTTGCACCCTAAAAGGTTTCTCAATGTTCATATTGAGACAATTCAAATGCACCCCATCAGCATAGTGTTGTTGGATAGTTCTTTCAATGGTTAAATAAACTAACTCTATAGGTATAGCTAGAATTGGTGGTGTATGGAATTCTGTTCTTACACATATGTACATACAAAGAATGTTATTCTAGGCAAATAAGTAAATAAAAAAAAAGCCCCAAAAGTTATCTCTGACAAATCTCACGCGATTTATCTGGAAATAGATAAAACCAGATCGAATTCAGATTGTAGCATCAAAGTAATTTGTTATTCAAACCCGATGATGTGCCAACCAAGACCTGCTCTACTTGCTTATGGTACTCATATCATTGGAATCCAACCCTCAGAGCAGCATAGAATATAGGAGGATGAGATCTGCATGAGCATCCAGCACAGATTTGAAGATAACGAATGCATCAGAAACAAAAACAAATTGAAATGCGTTAAAGATTCGTGTCTAACATGCAAGAGAAGATGAAGTCTTAAGATGCTGTGGCTAACAACCGCACTGAGGAAAATGAGCGATTAACAGAAGGTGGTACACCCGGTATGTGTTTAATTTAATTTGCATATCGTTAATGATCCAACATTAGAGCGCAGACATTGTACCTGATTGTAGTTTTGGGGCTGATGCTAGAGCAGCTCAAGTAGGCTCTCATATTCACTTATTCTTCATCCTCATAAATTGTTTCCAACACCAACCGGCAGCGAGTGATTAAAGCCTTGGTAAAAGAGAAGACGACTCATGAGGGGCACTTGCCACTTGTTGAACTAAATTCATGGGGTGTCATGGAAACAGAGATATTTTTTTTTGTATTGGCTCTTGCCTGCAGTGTAGCATCTGCTTGTCCTCCACTTAGGCGCCTGGCTTGTTTTCAAAGCGTTTTAATTTTTAAAACGATTTTGCTCTGTGCATGGCGGCTAGCATGATTGTTTTGCATATCCTCGATGTTCAGTAATTTACTGTTGTTTCGCTTAAGAATATTCTTTGCATCGTTCGAAGGACCAATGGACAATTTAATTTGCCTTTTTTCACTTGATTCCAGCTTTTAATAATCGTTAACTACTAGAAAGACTGTGCGATAAATTCACAGTTTTAATGAGAATATTGTGGTTATCGCTGGTTTATGTGAAGTAAATGGATTTTTAATAGCAATTTCTTCTTGCTTCTGCCTCAAGTCAATTAGATTGGGTAAGGAGAGAATAAAACCATGTAGCCATGTATATATACATAACTACGTGCGAAGCACAGGTGCGCTCTGCCTCAACTTGTTGCATTAAGAAGCATCAGTGGATCGTGGAATTATCATTGATATCGAGCCATTAAAGCAAAATAGCTCGGGTATTATATATAAATGCGGTACCTACCTAAGTAAAATGGAAAGGTGACTGACTGACTGCTCGTTATGTACAAATTAGATATTGCGACGTTATTAATTTTTCAAAAGGTATGTAATTAAGAAAAATGTTGTTAGTAATGGCAACGACAGTTAATTAATTCACCATCGGACTAGGTTTCGGATTTTCCTTTATATGTATGAACTGGAAGCTTTTTTGCTAGTTGCAGCTGCGTTGTAATATAATAAAATTGTGAATTTATTCATTTCATACATATCACAGACATCTGTTTTGTACTTTTTTGATGGTTTTCACAAAGGCTTCTTGTTAGATTTTGACAACAGACATATTTTACTAAAGGACCTCACGGCTACAAATTACAAGATTTGTTGTAAGATGCGACTAAAAGTGCTAGCATTCAGGGGCTAATGTTAACTGGTAAACTATGCAGTCCAGCAAATATTTGAGGGAGATTCTCCTAGATGTAGTAGAATCAACTAACATTTTCTGTTTTCCTTCTTCATTCCCCTTGGGAGAATACGTCTTCCACATAGCCTCTCCACCTGACTCTGTTATCAGTTCATATCTGGGATCTGCTTTAGTTCCTTGTATAGTTTTTGGTTACTATACTGGAGATAAATTTGCAGGCAGTAGCGCACTTAGGATTTAGCGGGGGGGTATATATGTCCCAAGTCCAAAAGAGGTCGGAAAAATAGAGCTCCAAAGTCGCATTCTGAACCCATGTGAGCATTTAAGAACTCCTTTTTTTAAGATATTGAATTTCAAGTTATATTTGCTTAAATTTCAACATAGATCATAAAGCCACTGTTTCCTTTAGTACATCTATGAGAAAAAGTTTTCTCGAATACGATGTGATTTCCCCAATAGGGCACAGATAGCAGCCCCAACATTGCGATAATATATAGGTACTGCAAACAGGGTCGCACCGAGGGGAGGCGAACGGGGAAGAGGAGCACTTTTTTCATAGATGTACTTTTTGGGTCGACGCCTCTGTTCACGGTAAAAGCCCATGATGATATTTTACTTTGTGAAAGAATATCATCCAAATTTAATTTTCGCCAATCTCCAGTGGACTACTTGAGTTCAAGGATTCAAAAATTATTTCTGAATAATTATAAAATCTGATTTTTTGAAGATGGAGTTCCACGAGGCTCTATTCTCGAGACTCTTTCGCTTTTACTCTTTATATTAATGATTTACCTCAGGTCCTGAAATTTTTTAAATAAGGATAGGTAAAACTTGCCAATAAAACCGAGAAATGTTTGAATTTTGTTCCGTCATATACCTCGCGCTTAGAGTTTTTAATCAGAAAATATTCAGAACTTGCCTTTGGACTTTGAAAAACACTTTACAAGTTTTTATGTTAAGGTTATTTTGAGTTCTTAACGACTAATACAAACTCCATCTTCAAAGACGTAAATATATTTTAAAAACCAACCTTCAAAAACCTAAGAGAATTCTCGTGGAAAAAAAATCTCTCAAAAAAAGTAAAAAAAAAATCGTATTTTTTATGAACTATCATGTACTCGCCAACAACCGTTACCGATCAAAACACACGTTTTAATTGTGCCTGTAAATTTCAATAGCAATCATAAATTCAGTTAAAACGAATTCATAAGTGTATGGAAATCACGTTTCTGGTCATTTTTAATTCGAAACCACCTGCTTCTGTCCGGTATTACACCAGGCTTCAAAGGCAATTACTGCAAACCGAGTGCTGAATGCATAATATCAGTAACGTTTTGTGTTGTTTTTGTTTTCGCTCAACTCTAATCGGATCGGATAGTGATTGGATCGATTGAACAAAGGCAATAAAGGTAAATGGTCGTACCACTACCCCATTGTAATTTTCAAGGGAGACGATAAGAAACACACTCAGGGACAAAAATTAGAGAAAAAAGAAACACCCACGACAACAGCAACAACGGAAAAAAAAAGGTTTTGCATTCCAATTTTCAATGGAGGCGATAAGATACACATTCAGGGGGAAAAATAGAGAAAAAAGAAAAACCCACGACAACAGCAACAACAAAAAAAAAAAACAAAAAGTTTTTGCATTGCGTCCTTCACTGTAATCCCAGAAGCAATAAGTAAAGTTGTTGAGGAAGTATGAAGGTGGAGAGATATCTTTTTGTAGTCGGCTGGTTTGCCCAGAATCCCAGTGATTACTACTTTGCTTGAGAAATGTTTTATTATACACACGGATTACATTTGGATGCAAATTTTTCAATTATGTTCATGTGCAACAGAAAATCTGGAAAAAAAGATAAACACAAAACAAAAAAGTGCAAAGCAACAAGACACGAGTAGCAATAATAAAATCATGTTCACTTGAACGAGTCGTCGAAATATGAGATGCAGATGCAAACAACAAATTTTCAATTCTGTTGAATGAAACCCAAACCCCACCTGCAAATCTCAGACGAATTGAACAATAAAAGACGAACAAATCGGGAAGGAGCAACGAAGAAGGTTAGAAATTCTAGTGTCTATATATTTACAGAGTGTGCTAGGAAGTCGAAATATCCCGGCATTACACAGGAAATTAAGTTGTCGTAGAGCGAGCTAAAAAAGGAAAGACAATAAGAAAAATGCGGTTTTATTAGAAAATTCATTAAGTTCGACATGTTCTTTGATTGTAGATAATAATAAAAAGAAAAAAAGTAGAAAAGGTTTATTGGATTGTAATAGAATGCGAGTATTTTCTGTTGACAATTTTTTTTATTACTAAAAGTATTAAGTAAATTATGAGAAACTGTTAATTTAATTTTCAAATGGTCCTTCGAGCCGGATTTGAGTATTTATAGTTGACTTTTTGTACTAACTGCTGCGTATTGTTATTTCTAAGTTGTTCTTATTTTGGTATCCGAATCTGCAACAATTTTCTTCTTCTTCTTGTACCGTTTTGAATTTTTGTTCATTATAAGACATTTTATAACACGCAAGGATAAGTCTAAAATTTAGAATCCAGGCTTCCAAACGTACTGTGCTATTTTCTGTAATTTCTGGAGCCTTTCATTTGTGTTAATGAAACGAAGTGGGTTCTTTTCAAGTTTACTTTTTATCTTATATTCATTTAGTATCATCAACTCTGGTGACCTTTATTGCCCAGGTGGTGTGCAAACTGAATACAATTCCAGAGATCGTCTGTTCCAATCCAACAACAACTTTTGTTTTGCAATTTTTCTCATCTAACTTTCTTTTGGCTTTGGTACCTTAGCTTATAAGTGCGCTCACTACTGTCCCAGGTGTGGTTGTTTCGAATCCTATCTCAACATGGTCGTGCGCTCTTACTCCTATTTAGAATTCTACTTTTATAGTTTATTCTATGCTATATTAGCTACTACCCTACATATCAAAAATTCCAACAACCAAGCAATCTTCTTCCAATACGGTACGCTTTTTCTGATAAACGACAAATGGCAGCTCTATCTTTGGATAGCTTTTGAAGGCAAATAAGTAATCACCAACAAAAACGATTCCAGAAACTAAAGCATAGCCTTGGTTAACAGAATTATTTGAAGGGGCTATGTGGAAGTTTTATGCTCCCAAGTGCAATGAAGAAGAATAATACATTAGAGTGTTATCAACAGTGGAAGAAAAGTGAGATTTGGGAAATCAAGGAACCACCACATAAATGACACAGTCTCGATGTGAATAACAAAAAAAAAAAAAATATGAGTTTCGTCACTTTTGAATGATTCTTTCCTCCTGCCGAATTCCTGATGTTTCTTCCACAATCCTAAATAGAAGGAATTTCCTTGGAACGAGATTTTGTAAAACAAAAAATTATATCAAAATCAGAGCAGGATAAATTGAAATCCGAAGGTAATACTTATAATTGCAATATTTATCACTGTCGCACTCCGTTTCCTCCCCTATTGTAGGCTTCAAAGCGCTTTATCACAATAATATACGCCTAAATATGAAAACTTTTCACCTGCCTATTTTTTCCCATTTTTGGCAGTAAGCCAACACCTTGCTGGAACTTTTATTTTTTTCTCGATTTAAAATACTCGTTTCGAACTCTCCTCCGAACGTGACAGAACCCTATTTTGTGTCTATGTTTCGGGAAATTAATTTTCTGTACAATTTTCCCTCCATATATAGATATGTTTTCTGTAACCGACGAAGGAAGTATTGTATAGAAATCCAATTTTGTTTTGACTCGATTCCGCATTGTTCTAGTATTCTTACACTAGTCCCATACCACAGTGATTATGCGACACTACTAACCTTATACCTGTCAACAAAACTGGTGGCGCCTCAACCTCGCTGGAATTTCAACGTGGTCTAGTCTCATGACGAAAATTTGTTTGTGGACGTAAAATCAATAGTGGTCGCCCACGCTCCTCATGAAGTGGGAAGTACGAGAAAATAAATTTTATTTTCGTGTTTTTGATAAATGCTGAAATATCAGGAAAGTATACATAGTGATTATTGGTTGTGTATACCCAAAGTACGCTATTGTATCATGTACTAGAAGATTAAAGACCTCTTATCGAAGTTTAAGAGTCTACCCTGAGTGGTCTCCATGCATGTGTCGTGCTGATGATTATTAGCAAATAACAATTGACTGTAGAGTTCTCAATGGGAAGCACTTCAATTATAAGGGGGGCAGAAATACTTAATGAGGTCTATTAATCTATGTAATTATATAGTAGGAACAAAGGAATCCACTTTCCTGGTAAAAATCTTACCCCGCTTACGTCTAACTTATATTAAATTGCTCCCCATCGAAAGAACCACTCTGGAGCCAATCAACTGACAAGGGTGCAATCAAATTATCCGCAATTACACGCCATTTGTGTTCAGATCCCACCATGAGGAGGTTTCCGATACGGAAATCTCCAGTGGCAATTGTAACTGAAACCAATTATTATGATTTCAAACAGTACGCGTATATGTGTTGCAAAGCATGATGACTGAAGAGTAGTATAGCTTCCATCATCCATTCATCAGCAAAACTCTTGATTGTGTCCAATTTATCCATCATACATACATGCCGCCGCTATTCTGAAAACGGGCGTTGATTGAAAATGAAGCCAATAATCCGACAAGAGGAAGTTATGTCCAAAGGAGCACTTTTCCTTAATTTCTAGCTTTCCCCATTCCCCCTTTACCGATCTAGATAAGAACAAAAACCCCTGAAGTAATAAAGTGCTCCACATAAGTAAGGACCAACTCACACAGGGATTTGGATGGAAAAAGTTTTTCCAAAGTTTTCTCGTCCTTCAATTTTTTTTCTTCCTAGAACCAAAGATTCTAGTGCTGGGAATTTTTGTTTTTTGTTTTGTGAACCGCTCTTTATTAACACGTCCAAAAACTCTATCCCCGGGTTCATATTGGAGGTTATGAAAAAGTTTTCCGGAAAACAATTTTCTTTCTTCAAACTGCGCGATGCGAGTGGCAAGATTAGGAGTACGATGTTGTCCTTCGTCTTATAGATCGCCTCTAGTTTTTAGCCCTTCCTTCTTACTCCCTCGCACACTTGAAATGACGCTTGCTTTAGGGGAAAGCATTGGCAATTGCAATATTGTTATGAAACTTTAAACATTTTTTTATCATTCCATCTCGGGGGAGAATGTAATCATTTTATTGGCGAGGATAATGGAAAGGAACATGCTATTCTGAAGATTGTTGTCTTTTAATACTGAAAATTTCCCTAGTGTTATAAAAATTTCCCATTTCAAGTTTTAAGTGCTTTTATAAGTTTTGAACAGTGCTGATATGTGGTGGTAGTTGTTGAGGTTTTTGGAAGAAAATAAAAAAAAGCGAAGTGGAAAATGTCAACGAAATTGAAAGGGCTAATGAGACTTGGTTAAGAAAAGAATATTTAACTAAAATATCAATGCAGCAAAATTGAGTTTTCATATGGAAATTAAAAAATAATCGACGAAAGTTTTATAGTAATTTGTTTTAGCGGATTAGATAGAGGAAATTTCTTCAAAGTGCTTCGTGTATGGAAAAAATAATGACATAGTATGGTCCATTTGCATATAATCACATTTTAATTCTATCATTAATTTATAGGCAGGTGTTATAGAATTTCTATTCATAAATTGCCTATTCTTGGGTTTCCATTTGTTTATTTTTTTCAACACATTTTGGGTTCTTACTTGTCTAATTGAATATAATGAGTTAGCTTTTATGGAGCTGTGAAAAAATTTATAACAATACTGGAGTGCCTCAAGGTAACCATTTTTGACCGCTACTTTTTTTTAGTTTTCTTCCATATAATATATTTACGATAATGCCTAATTCGATAAAATTTTGTTACTCTGACATTTAACGTACCTAACTGTTTATAGTGAACGTGACTGAGCCGCTATTAACTTCTGACTTAGAACACTAAATTACTCGAGATCCTTCAGTAATATCAGGCCAAGATTTGAGTATATTTCACACATCTGCACTAGGTGTGTTAAGCAATAGTCAAACGAAGGCTCGGACGGGAAAACCCTCTAAAACAATTTCGGTAATATTGTGAAATATGGTGATTTCTCTTCCTAGTTCGAACTGTGCAGATATGTAACACCCTCTGCAACCTGGGAGTGTTCAAGTGCCATTACCTTCGATCTCCTTTCAGTCTTTCAATCTTGTACTTTTAACTCTTATTGATTTGCTAAAGTTATGCGTAACATCATAGGGCATCCTATCTTGGGCATAACGATACAAAAAAAATTGTAACAATATGTTCATAAAGCAAAAGTAAGAACAAAAATGTAAAAAAAAACAACTGCGAACAGCACGACACAATTAGTAAGAGTAATAGCAAGCTAATTCAATATGATGCAGGTGCTGCGACTTTCATGGCAGGAAGAGTTATAATAACCCAAGGTGGGTGTCAGGGTTATCTATGCTTGGCCCCAACTGAGCTTTACCCTATTGAAAATTTTGAAAAGTGTGCAAAATCTCAATTGCACCTGAGATCAGCCTTAAATCAAAAAGTGAACTGCTAACAAGATGAAATACAATTTTTATACTTACATTTAAATTTCTCATCCGTTGAAGCTTCAATTCTTCTCCTGTGCATCCTTTTGGAGACATCACATCTAGCTCCACTGGTTTCAATTGGATTCTTATGCAAGTAATCAGAGCCATCGTAAGTTGCAATCACAGATGAATGGATTCCTTGCCAAGTGTCTGTGTTTGTATGCAGTTTGTTTGCATTAAGGAGCGGACAAGTGTAGCGTCATCATAGAATTAATATGTACATGAAAAGAAAGAGATGGAAAATAAATGAAAAATATCAACATCTTAACGATACAAAAACAAAAAAAAAAAAGATTTAAAGAGGAAGCAAATCAAATGAGCAATACATTCTGCTGCTCTCCTTTGCACATCCTTAAGATTGAGTTTGAATTGACACGTAAGTGGTACAACAAGCCTACAACTTGAAAATGTACAGGTACAATTAGGATGTAGTTAAAGAATCTGAAATTGTAGGGGGGGGGGGGGCGGGTAGGAGGACATGAAGTGGGAGACTGTAGTAAGGGTGAGGTTATCCTATGTTGTGACATTTATATGTAAAATATTTAACAAAAAAAAAAGCATTCAGACTAAAACCCAGCAACTTATAGTGTTTGAATGCTTTTCATCGAGCAAAAGTCCCATGTGCCAGCGACTGAATGTTGTTGTCATAAAGTGACAAGAGACTTAAACTGTGCAAGTCCCGGAATGTATCCTTTCGAATGCAAGATATTTCATTCGCATTAAAAAGCAGCAGCTGAAGTGATGTTAGCCCTTTGAATATGCCTGAGGGAAGATCCTTTATCTTATTCCCGTACAATACCCTGAAATTTATAATATAATGCTGAATACAAAATAAGAAGAATTAGCAGGAAATGAGGAGATGTGTCATCTCTCATTTTCTCTCTCTCTCTGTTTTTTTGTTTTTTTATCAGACATACAATGTTGTCAGAGCTTTCAGACCGCTGAAGGCATCATGAGCTATCCGTGAAATGTTATTGTTCGACAGATCGATACGTCTCAGACGCCGGAAATTTGCAAACGCCTTCGAAGGAAACTCAGTAATAAAATTTTGCTATAAACGCCTGGAAAATGGAATGAAGAAAATGCCAATTTATTTTGGGGTTAAGAATGAAGAAAATAAAAAAATAAATACAAATGCAAAATTTCCGCTTACAGTTTAGTGGTATCATCGGGGAGTGATAGAGGTACATTTGTAAGGCTTTTCTCACGACTGTCGACAATTCCATCGGCACATCTACAGGGATGAGGACAGCTACTGCTGACACCGCATTCCAAAGGTGCATTCTTTGTCAATCCTGTAAACGAAAAGCAATGAAGATGCTGATTACTAAGAGGAGTCTAATTACATCGTTTACGCAAAATTATGTAAATGAAGAGCATGTACTATCCAGGCTTGAGTAATAAAGACAACAACCACTAGACCACATTGTCATGTGTCGTGGTCAATCAGAACGGCAGCCGCCACAGCGGTGCGCGGTTGAAGGCATGGTGCTTTCGCAAATCGGAGTACATTTTATAAGACTCACTTTGTTGCCTATTAATTGCGCTAATTATTCAATTAATGGCAATGGTGACTACAAGAGTTTCTGTGAACAGACAAGATTTATTGGAACTGATAGTACTGATTGAACTGCTTGAAGGCATGGTGCATTCGCAAATCGGAGTGCATTTTATAAGACTGTGCAAATGCTAGTTGAACGGAAACAATATTTTATGAGCGTTTCAGGTTTTTTGAATTGGGTCTTGTGAAAGCGTTTGTTTTATACACACACACACATGATTCTGAAGAAGGTATACCCACCTATGCACGAGTGATAGGAAATTTTGTAAGACATTTTTTAAGTTCTTACAACTGAATTTACTTGCGGCTATTACTAGATACTGCTGTTACAGTCTTAGAGATTAAGTGCAACTGATTGCAATAGATTTTATCGCGTTGTGTATAAGCGAAAGAAGGTAATATTTTTTGTAAGACGTTTGAGACGTAGGTAGCATGTTTGCAGTTATTATTTGTCCATGATTAAAGTGTACACCAGAAAATGGAACCAGAATATGAGAATATCAAAAAATCCAGGAAGGACGGTGATAGTCCCTTTCGCTAGGAAAAGGAGCCTTCCGAGGTTAAATGAATTGGACTAGAGAATTTCAAAGAAGCGAAATATTTAATAATCCTAGAAAGCAATATTATCTAAAATCCACAGTTCAAAAGGATAACTAACAAAGTTATGTAGGCATTCGGCTTATGTCAAAGGGTTTTTGGGATAAATTAGCTTTTGGATTTTTTCAGACTAATACATTTTTACGGAGCTACCGTCTGGTGTCTAAAAATGACTCAGACAACCGTCAAGAAGACCCTTGATAAGGCGCAAGGAATTGTCTGTTTGTTTAGGTGCCACTGACATCTTTATATTCTATCCTTAACGAGCACTGTAAGCCATTCTTGGCTTACAGCCACTCTACCACTTTATCCAACTGGAAGCAGCGGTTGTTATGCTTCGAATTTCTTCCAGTGTGGAGAATCCTACATCTTCGAGGAGTACGTCCAAATTGAAAACCTAGGAGCTCCAAAGGATGTTTTGGTCAAAATATTTTCTTTCGAAAGAGGTTACCAGACAATCATTTTTGAGAGAAGTCAGATATAAGACAGAGAGCTTTAGATCCCGCTCAGGAAAAGCTAAGCAGGAACTGGAAGAACATCCTTCCTTTATGTTCTGAAAAGGACCAACGGAGAAGTGTGTCGACTGTGCGAAGATGAAGACAAAACCTCCAAAGCATATTATATGCGAGTGTCCCTCGATTATACTTTTAAGGTTGCAAATCACTCCAAATAAGGTTTGCAAGCTAACTCCTAAGACAATAATGGAGCTTGTAAAGAGGCTAGACTTAGTCTAACCACTTTAGAGCAGGACAAAATGGAGAAACTCTTGTCGCAGGATCTGTATCGTTCTAGTGATTTAGTCGCCACTTAACCTTAACCTTACGTGTACACATACCAAGCCAATTCCAACTTATAACAATATTTTCAGTCAATTATACTAGCTCATATAGCTAACAATGCAGTTGTATCCTGAATGTCAAGGTTAATGACCATTAAAACAATTCATTTTCAATTTTCCTGCACCATAACTTACTTTCTCGCAGTATAGCAACCGAGAAACATACATCATAACTTATCGGGAATCTTGCATTGTTGAAGAAAAATTGCTTTTCAGAACCTCATCAAAAGCAACATTCACCTTATCCCGTTCCGTAATTATAATGAAAACAAAGAGAAACTCAAGTTTAAAAATCTCTGAAGAGATGTTGAATGTCGAAGTTCTTTTGCTAGCGATTTACCTCATCACATTCTTGCCTCTGTCTTCGTCGTTGTCATCGTCCCTTAAAATATTTTCCCATCATTCAATCTTGAATTCTTCAGACAGTATTAGCTCATACCTGTAGGGGCAAGAAAAAAAGTCATCTTTCAGGTAAGACACATAGAAAAACGTGAGATACTCCAGCAGTGGAACTCACCTCTGCTTATATAGATATTGTTGCTGGATAGGTTTCACTGGGTTCCAGCAGGGAGCGCAGAGCAGGCAGGAAAGAGATCAATGGTGACAAGACACCGGTTGAAAGCGCATCCTCTATTTGTCAATTGCGTTTTTCCTGATAACCCTTACTGATCTTATGGAGCATTTTGGCTCAAATTCCCTTCTCCGTCCAGTCCCCAAGAGAATGCCTTGTATAGTAACAATAATTTGGCTTGTGACTACCCACAAACTGAATGAACTCGATGGCATGTGCTGCTTTTAAACATAATCAGATTGTTTATCAGGCCTCTCACGAATAATACATAACTATGCAGTACAGGAAGGAGGGAGAGAGGAAAAATTTCTTGGAGAATATCGAGCGATTGATTGGTCTGATTAGAGCCTTATGTTCAAGCATATTCGTGTCGAATGCTGCCTACATATAGATTGCCTTTAAAACCTATAGATTAGGCGGTGGTCTGCTATTTGTTAGACTCCCCCTATTTTTAGTTGCATACAGTTCATGTGGCCACTTGATTGACAGGCTCCCTCAATTTGTAGAACGTTGAGATGTTCATCACAATTTTATCACACTAAATACGATCATATCTCTGCAAGATTTCCGTCTCGTTAACTTATACAGGCGGAATCTAAACATCGCGAAGATAAATCATTGTGGCAGCAGTCAGCACAACAATAACGAGGCGATGAGTGAGAATACTTCGTGTTTGTGAAGCTAGTATCTTTCGTCAGCATCACAGATGGATACAAAGGCACGCACGATCTGGAACTAGTAGTGAGCCCATATAAAGTATATCAGCCTATGCAAAATGGGAATTCATTGATTGTTCCCGCGATCCAGACTTAGTGATTGATAAATATATATAGCTGAGAGGGGACTCATGGAATGAAACAATACTTTGGTTAATTACCCAGAAATAACGAAACGTGCATGAAGATTAATGATAATGATAAAATTCGTATCCGTCGGTGCGGGTACTTTTGAAATATGTTTTGGTGTGATGCTTTGAACAACATTGAAGATTATTTGTTTTAAGGCAAGATGTAATTTGTAGTTAGATACATAATAGATCAAACTATCAAGCTGCGACCTTACGGCGACAACTCAGCATTAGTTATAATCAGGTCAAGGAAGATCTTTGTTCTTGGTCATCAGCTGCTGTTAAAAATGTGGAAGTTATCTGTTCCATTGCCTCTGATGTTTAAAGTTTGAAAGTCGTATGGTGTAAGGTACCCCTGAAAAAAAAGGGCAGCTGTGTCGCATCGCCTTCAGTTGCTGTTCCAAATGATGTATACCTACCGTTAACCGTCTGCTATTTTAAAATTGATCTGCTCTATGAGGGTGGATCAATAAGTACCCGTGCTAGGAATGAAAACACAAACTTTTGGCAAATTTGTTTTTTTTTTCAATGCAGTCACCTTTTAATGTGATACACTTTTGCCGACGATCCGGACATTTCTTTAAAACTTCTAAAAAGTACGATTTTTCAAATGCATTAAAATAGGTTTCTGTTTAACCGATGATCTCCTCATTTGAACTGAATTTATTTCCTGCGAGCCACGTTTTTATGTTGAAAAACAAGAAAAGAATCACAGGGAGCCAGATCTTGCGAGTACGGTGGACATGGCAGCAGCTCGTAATGCAGTTCATGCAGTTCGACCACAACGATTCCGACTGAGTGAGATGGTACGTTGTCGTGTTGGAGCAATACTTTTTTCTTAGCCAAATGGGCCTTAATCTCCAATAACTGACTGTAGTACTCCCCTGTTATCATTCTTCCTCTCTCCAGAAAGTCGATGTGGTTTATTCCTTTGGAATCCCAGAAAATCGTAGCCATAACCCTCCCGGCCGATGGAACCATCTTTGCCTTCTTCGGAGCAGATTCACCTGGAAATATCCTTTGTTTTGACTGCTGCTTGGTTCCTTGCGTATAGTAGTGAGTTCAGGTTTCATCCACGGTTACGACCCGACGCCAAAGCTTCTGCGGATCTCGCTTGAAGAGATCCAAACACTGCTTCGAAGTTTGCAGCCGTATCCGCTTGTTGTCAAACGTGAGCACTCGCGGCACCCATCGGGCCGAAATATTTTTCAACCCCAACTTTTTATGCAAAGAATTGATTGCCGATCCGTAAGAAACGCCTTCGGCGATTTCTTCAGTCACCATATCTGATGGATTGCCTGGGTGCTCCTCTTCAAAAACAGATATGCGCCACGTTTAAATAAATCAAATCAATATCTAACTGTTGTCATAAAAGGCGAAACGTTTCCATAAACTGCATATAACTTAACTTTTATTTCTTCGCAATTATTCCTGTCCAAAAATACAAACCGAGTCATCAATCGGTACTCTTCTTTTTCCATTGTAGGGTAAAATACGGAACACATTCAACACAAATGACTATCAATTCAAAACTAAACTATGAACTCATTCAAAACTCTTGTGTACTGTCATTTGACAGCTGACAGTATACAATGGTACCAGAAACATTCCCTCAGCGCCATCTACCTTACTTATTGATCCACTCTCGTATTTCAATGCAGCACCTTACTTAGTTAAATTGTATGCACGCCTGCCATAAAATACTTATTAATTCAGGCTCTACGAATAATTGAAAGTGCTAAACTGAATTATGGAATTATCTTTCATCGAAGGAATAAAACTTTCACCTAAATAATTCAACATCATTACATTTACTTTTGGTCCTTCGAGCCGGATCCAAACTTGTGACTTATATGGATAAAGGCCAGTGCATGTAAGTTTTCAAATCAGAAACTTATCACAATTGTAGTATTTAACACGAGAAATTTCATTTAATGATTGTAAACTACGACAACACCCTCTTCCCCCAATTCTAATCCTATTACTATAAAACTATTGTCGGGCATTCGGCAGTTTTATTTTTACTGAACTAATTACGCTGGCAATCAATATAAATTTCAAAATCATCACTAAAAAATTTAAAAGCGTCAACACCAGTGAACCGAACCAGAACGCAAATGATTCAGACAGGAAGCAAAACAAAAAAAAAAAAGACACAAAAAATTGCAAATTTTAGCACATCACTTCGATTTTGTAGGTATTCATTCCCCCAATTCCTGAAGTTAAAAAAAACACATGCGAACGTATGAATATTTCGCACTGAAAATCACTAGTCGTGTCGCTTGTAAATTGCTCTGGGATATAGCGAGGCTGAATTAAATTTTTGCAGTAATTACGTTCTACACTAGCCGATTTATTTGCATACAAGTGAGATTGTAAATGGATTTCTGTTCGCTGGTCCAGTTCTACAATATTGTGCCCCCATGTCCTATATAGTGAAATGCTTTAAATGCAAAATAGTGCGCTGTACTCGCCCAGCTTCTGCGCAATGAATATCTTTCTTTTGGATGTCGCTGACACGTAAAGTAGTGCATTGTATTTATGTTAAGGTCACTTTGTACCTTTAGGCACGTTTTCATATTTTTTGTACTTTTTACCTTTTTATGTGTTTTTCAAGAAATAAGAATTACGGATTAATTACTTGTGAGACTTTTATAAAAACAAAACTAAGCAACGATTACACTGTCCACTATAGCTGTCACTATAATATACCTTGTCGCCAATAGAAGTCGCCAATAAGTGCTGAAGTGTCATTTTAACATTTCCGGGTTGGTTAATTTTTTTTCGAAAATCTCAAACTAAAAACTTTTGACATTCTTTCCAAGCGGTACTGACAACCAAAAAAATATTCCAGCAGATATATTTTTCACACATGCTTCAGATTTCTCATGAAAAATACATATTTCCCTAACCCCCTCAAACTTTTCACGCGATCCTTACATATTGTTTTTATTAAATTGTTGTATGTTAATGCCCTTTTCCTAGAGCTCTCAAACAACAGTTTTCGTTGGTTCTTAAATGGTGGCGCCATATTGAAAATAGAGAATTACAGGACAAGAATTACTTGTATAAAAATTTGCATTTAAATTTCGAAAATCAAAAGTAGAGTGGAGGCAACAACTATTATATCATCTGTGAAAATCGCGTTCACATCGATTACGAATTACTCAATCTATAAAGAACAATTCCAAAATGTGTGGTCTTTAATTTTCCACTTTACCCCTTTCCTATCGAGCAAAACATCTGAAATTGAAAAAACGGGGTTTTCTGAATAAATTAACTTTAAAAACAAACGTATCTACGATTCAATTTCGAAATTAATCAAAATACTGTAGAACATATTTTGGAATTTGAATTTCGAAACTAAAGCCTCTGTGCGACGAATTCAATCTGTTTTTCATAAAGTAGTTTTTTTTTATTGAAATCCATTTTGTGTATCACATCTTTCGAATATAAACGTATTGGGTTGGAATTTCTAAAATATTGTTATGAACGGAAGATTATACATGTTCTTATTCCAAATTAAAATGTCATGAAAATAATTAACCATAGCCTTCCAGGTGCCTGTTTAGGACAGGAAAGTATAAATTAATAGAAACCGAGACATTTTTTCATTGTTGTCGACATATACAACAAAGCCGGAATATGATTAAAAAGATATCGAGTCGCATAGATGGGTGTATAGATACCAAGCCCGAATATACTAGTAAAATGCATTAACTTTGCATAAAACGCACTGTGATTCTCTTAGAGAATAAAGCAAAAAAATACAAATCCCTAAAAGTATACCTTCGACTTACCTGAACATTTAAATTCTTGATCGTGAAGATCAGCCACGTTTTGGTCCTTGAGCTGGCTCTGTGACTGGCATCTCGTATAAAGTACCAGGCGTGGAGCACTGCGTAAGAATCTGGACAGTCACGAAAGATGACAATCGTATGCAAGTGGATTGTCCGATAGCCGAAGTGGACGAAGTTGGGACATTCCCGTGAATAACTTATGCGGAAAAGTTCTCAGATTATTTTTATTTAGCTTTCTGTAATAAATTGGAAAAAAATCAAGGATTGGATCTGAATAAATGCAAAAAATAAAAGGTAGGAGACTAAAAAAAAAAAAGACTAGAAAATTCTCAATACATACACATAGAAGAAAACAATAGATGTCAACACTTATAGAATTTCTAAATCGGTGAGTCCCTTGAAAGCCTGCTCGTCCAGGCATATAATTTGATTATTGTCCAAGTTGAGACTTCGCAGAGATTGGGCTTCTTTGAAGACGCGCCGTGGAATTGTTGTGATTGCATTGTGCGATAAATTCCTGCTAATTGTACAGACGCAAAAGTTTTTATTTGTTTCGGTTTTTCTGTTTACTTTAACAACAACATTCAGCGAGAAGCGGGTGGCTTATTTGATTTTTGGCGATTGTCAGAAGCAGACTTCAGAATTAATATACAAAGTTCTGAACCCTTTTATTTTGGATTAGTTTTTACTCCTGATTTAGTGATGTGGGGTTAGTGATTGCGCACGTTGGATGAATATAATAAAAATAATTTGATGTTTTTTTTTCTTTTTGTTAATTATAATTATGCGTCTATTAACATAAAATAAAAGCAACAACAACAAAAACAATTATTGCAATTAGAATAGACTTGTCTATATAAATGATAAGACGCTTTCCTGTTCCATCCAAGAATTTATTAGCAAAACGACCACTATTCGCGTACCAAGAGAAAATGATCTGATGAAAAAAATCGATAGAACTATTTACTTTGACTAACCTCAATATAGGCAGATGAACCTTCAGCACAGTATAATAACACACAAATTGTGTGTAACGATAGGATTCCAACTTCTACAATTGTTTTTAGGTATCAAGATGAAAAAACAGTAACAACCAAATTCTTTCTGAAGTATGTTGTTAGATGAAAAATTGGCTGAATAATTCTCATCCTATAACTTCGCCAAAGTTATCATAGTTGTCATAGGTGACAAGAACTATTTAACTATTCTTTTAGATTTTAGTTCAAATTACGATTCTGTAAAAATTGAAAACTATTCTGTAAACTCTCTGGTGGGTTTCATTTTATATTTTTATCCATGAAAACAAATTGACTAATGAGACAAGATGTAAGAGTACAAAACTGTTTTTTTTTAATTAGATTTCTTTTGAATTGTGGTGTTCCGCAGGGTTCAATTCTTAGTACAAAATTTGTTGATATATTTATAGGAATGTCCTTATAACTGTGTAAATTAATGTTTCCATTATGTGCCGATGATGTACAGATCTACATGGTTTAATGCAAAATGAAGATCTGCGCCACTGAGTCATGAATTGACACATAACCCTGATAAATCGAGTTGGATAGTGTTGTAAATATAATAACCATGAAAAGGGCTAAGCTTTCAGAAATACTTGCATTAAAGAATGTGTCGACTATGCCGAGTGTCTTGGAGGGTTTGGGCACGTTCACAGAATGAAAAGAGTCATGTTTCACAGATTTATCTTCTTGGGGTTGATTCTATAAGAGTACAAAAAAATTAAATAAAAAGAAAAATGCAAATTAAGAGTTCGTATGAAATTGAAAGGGATTTTTAAATTGTTGGTATATTGCCGATTAATAGGGATATAAAAAGCCCACGATCACAATCAATTGAAAAACAGTGTAACGGAGAGCCAATGTTGGCTTTTATAGCCAATGATTGTGATAATAAACTTTTCACTTTAAATATTTTACAGGGAATTGAATAAAATTACACCAAACTGTCTACAAAAGTCATCAGAACGCGTGGTTCGGAGCTCACTTCTCTTATGGCCAATTAAAGTTGTCCTGCCCCGCGCCCTGAGGCCGTATGCACACCTTCATGATCAAGAAAACTTACAGATTTATGTCGATATTTGTTGCTAAATATAAACAAATTTATGAACAGCTATTATGCATGATAATTTCGTGTTTCTGCAACGAGTTTTTTTCGCTGATTTATTCCCTATCATTAGCAGGCTATAAGTCATAATCAATCAGAGTTTGAAATTCATAACTATTCCATAGAGACTAGACTAGACCCAGTCGTGAGTACTTGGCAAACATCTCCCGACACACCATTTCTTTATGTAAAATAGGCATATAATTCACGGCGGCCAGCGCGCCGGAGTCTCTGTAAACTTTAAAAGGAAGCTGCGATCAGCGTCTGACGGTGAAGAGAAGCAGGAGGGGAGGTATACGCATCAGTCAACTATATGTAGGTACATAGTGGTGCTCTTGCGAACGCTTTTTAAATCCCTTGTCAAAAAATGATGTTCTCTCTTATCACGACAGAACCTGAATTTATGTCAGCAGCTAGAAGAATTCTCCATCGTGACGGCGTCATGATGTGCTTGTTTCAGTACTAAATTCACCAGCAAACAGGTCACGCAAACAAAGTGTTGGGCAGAAACGAGTACTACCTATACTTTGCTGGTATCTTCGCCCACTTTCTTAGGATTACTTCGATAACATGATACATATCATGAGAGGACTCTTATCAGTGATTTTTCTAGATGTTTTTTTTTTTTTACCGTTAGATTAGATACGTTTTTTGGAAGAAATATGCGGGATTAGTGAGACTTTTCTGTTTTCGTGCGAAAACGAGTATGCATTGTCTTTAAAGGAGGAAACCTGAAGGAGTGACACCATGCGTCCTCTGATTTACATAGTAATATAAAAAAATAAACGAGAACGTGCAACATATGGCAAATATCTAATGCTTATGGCAGACATGAGATATTGATACCTAGTTATTCGGCATAATCCATTTAAACAACATGTGTTTCATAAAATACTGCTAATATATTCAAAAAGCTAGGGGCTAGCTAATAAATGTTAGTTCCATTTCCAACTTGTTTGCACTTAAAAACCTGTCAACCACAGTTCACTGAAAGCACGTAAAAACTATTCTAGACAACTTCCAACTAGTAATCAGCATTTTTGTAGAGTCGATAGTGTCCCTATCTGGAATTATTTTAGTGAACTAATACTGACTGAATGTATGTAGATAAAGCGATTGTTATTGGGCCGCAAGATACAATGGATGCTAGTTAGTATCAAATTTGTGATTAACATGTTAGTACGCTATTTTGCCCATAGATGGAGCTGGTTTTGATTCATGGGTTGGATTCTTAGTTTTCCAGAAGGACGATATAACTGAAGAGAAGAGATTGAATGCATCGTTCAGAAAAAGAATACGAATTCCTTTTTCTAGTTCGGCACTTGTTCGACTTGTGAAAAATTAAATGAAGATTGGGACAATCTTATGTTTGGACATCAGTCTGTTTACAAATGTAATAATGGGTTTGTACCTACCGCCTCTCTGTTGCTCGTCATAGGTGCTGTATATAATAATTAGATTTTTTTTACATCCATATCGTGTGCTAGCATCAATAAGATTTTAAAGATCTAATTCCGATCAGTATCTTGAAAGTATGCCGTACATTTAAGAAATTGTTTTTGGATGTGTAAATAGGTCCAAAAGCAAATCGACGATATCAAATACGGCCAAGTGTAAATTTATATAAAAAGTTGTACGAAAATACAAATCTACGAGGGTTGTCTAAAAAGTTTCAGACCTAACATAGATACGAGATATTTTTTCTTCAAATTTATTTTTGTTTTTCTAGTGGTTTATGAAAGTAATGGCCTCCTCATTCGACCAAAATTTCTGTCCATCTAGCGCAACTTTTAGCTTAAGGAACAAAAAAAAAAGTCGCAGTTCAACCCGTAATTCGATTTTCGCCATGGCAACAGCTGAGGTATGCGACGATGTTTTGGTTCAAAGTGAGCAAACGCGAAACCTAACGCGTAGACAGCTTTCTGATGCCTAAAACTTGATGCAATATGTGACAAACACATTCTTTAACTTTAATTCGACGGTTGTCTAGTACCATTTTGTGAACTTGAGCGATGTTATCGTCAGTGGTTAGCTGATTTGGACGTCAAGAACGTTCATCGTCATTCAAGCTGCTATGACCACATTTAAATTTAGCTGCCCAAGATTTTGCAGTACAGTAATGACAGCTCAATACTCGACTTTTTCCATTTTCCCAAACACACTCACATGCACATCGACTCACTCATATGATTGTCAATCAACAACTGCGCGTCCAAAATGGCTGAAATTTTGGTGAGCAGCTTTCAAAGCATGCGCAAACATATTATCCAACTTTTGTTTATGAGTGCTGCCATCTACATGTTGAGTTCAGAAACTCTTCAGACAACCCCCATAAGTATAAATTTACATAAAAAGTTGTGGAAAATACACATCTAAGTGCGAAAATGTACATTTAGGAGTAAATTTAAAACAAAATTATAGGGAAATATAAATTTAAGAGTAAATTTTCATAAAGAATGTTTATGGTATTTTTTTTAGTCTAGCTGCTGAACTATTAGTATCCTCTGCATTTATAATAAACATTTGGACAAACTAATCTTGTCCATAATCCAACTGTATCGCTTCAAATTCTATTGGTGCCCTTACAAGTAAAATTTATACCTAATCACTAATCACTTGTACTTAAAGTTACATCTAATATTTGGACTGGTCTGTCTAAAGCTGTAAATGGTATTGTTTTCAATGGACTTTTCGGAAGAATTTTTCGAAAACTCATGATTAAATTTAATTTAAAATTTCAGCCAAAGTCAGCTTTCATATTTTAACGGCTTCTTAACGATGATACAACACGACAAAGTTCATATGTATGCACACTAATGACGTACAGATATACATTAGAAGTTCTGTTGAGCTGATGGAAAATGTATGATGAACTTTGTGTGTTTCAAATTTAAGCTTGGTTTGCATTCCACTCCTTAAACACAACAAAAAAAAATTTCGCCAGAATTATGGTTAAATAAAAAAAAAATTGCACAGATCAATATTTTGTTGGAAAAGTCATGAAATATTTTCCTTACGGATGAATGGTGCAGATCACTCTTATACTTGAACTACGAACTTTGTTCATCCAAAAACTAAGCTTGTACCTATACACTATAACATCAGTTCAGTTGTCGAAAGCAATCAGCAAGCAATAAGATATCCTCTCAGCTGGAATTTTATTTTCTTCTCCATCTCGGAAGTCAGAAGAGGTCAAGTAACTTCTTCTTAATTTATACTAACCTAGCACATACAGCAATCCACTTGTTTAGCACAAATTCACCACTTTCTTTTGAGATGATGCAAATCATAAGTCTTTCATCAAGAAAATTCAACGGTCGAAAAATCACAGACTTTATTAAATATTCTCATTCAAGAGACAAGCGGTACTTATGTCTGACCTTAGTGCTATACCTGACCTATACCTGCAACAGCTACTCCGTATACAATCATGAAGGGAGATAATCATTCTTTCGATGATAAGTACAGCTCTGTACGCTCTGTTCTTCAAATGAATTGATGATGGTCATCGGCTTCGCCTTTAAATTTCATCAGCTTCCGTGTTCATCATCAGATCGCACATCTTTTGCCAGTTATTGTGTTTCGCGCATAGAATTAGGCCCTAGCGTTTTACATATCCCCTACCATGAGAAGTATACCTTTTGACTAACCGCCAAGCTAAGAGGCATTCTCGTTGCTTTTAACAAAATAATTAGAAATTCTGTGTTTGATCTTATCCTTCTGCACAAATAAACAGATGCCAGGTCGTCTCTGCTAAAGTAATCTTTTTGAAAGATACAGCGAGTCAGCAGCACCAGCAGTACCAGCACTACTAGCAGCAGTTCTGCAAGTCTAAGATCTCGGGAAGATAGATACACTCGTATACGAGAATATACACAGGAATGAAGTAGTAAACCGCGGAACTGATAGGTCGCTTTTTATTATGCTTCAGGAGCCCTCTTGCATCCATCCATTGGTGATTATTATATAAAAAAGAAGAGAAACATTAACAACCTGTACAGCTTCTGGTGCTGTTTTACTTCAGCGGATCCACAATTCTAATATCATCTTGGGTCTAGAGCAGTAGTAGCAGTACAGGGCTGCTTTTAGGTACAAACTATCTCTGCTTTGATTTCATTGAAACCTGATGGATGATGTTCGTCTTATCTTTATGGCTCGGGCATAATGAGTTTGATGTAACACAGTACGTTCGGGTACAATCTTAATTAAGTTTTTCGCTGTTGCTGCTGGTGCTGCATGTTTGTCCTCTTCCTCTTAAAAAGACGTTTCTGAGGAGTTCTTTTTATGTTGTCTAAGGGAATTAAATCTCAGCTTTCGTCTTGAAAGCATTTATGTATGTATATGTATCGTACTAGCGTTAGTTCCTCTATAATTGTATAGAGTATATTTTACTTGCTTCACAAGAAACTAAAATGTCAGACCGAAATCTACGGCCTAAGATTAATGGCGGAAATTATTTATAGTTATGAGAATAAGTGGAAAAGATTTAAAAGTCGATTTGCTGGTACTCAGCGGACACATGCCTTGCTTTGCAGTACCACAATGTGGCTCATGAGAGTTTAGTAAAACTAGTTAAACTTTTCTATAAAATGCTTGTGGTGTAAAACCTTTAATAATAAGAGAGAAAAAAAAATAATACTTACAGTATCCGGAGTTTTGATAAGTGTTAGACATCCGACTCGAATATCACAGTGATGTTGTTGCCCTGGTAGATCTCTGGAAATGAAGAAGAATTGGATTTATGAAATACTATATATAAATTAGAATTATCTTTTCTAGATTAAGGATTTATATAAATTTAGAAATTTGAAAAGCTTTAAATTCTGATTAAGATTATATAGACAGAATCCACTGAAGAGATTCAGGCTCATTTCTTATTGTAAGCGGATCAGGAAAATTTAGAGTATGATCTTCAAACAATTAAATGATATACCTAGACGTGGATATCAATATTTGGGTATACCTAAGATGAAACCAGCAATTTTAGTCCCAACCAATTTGGTAATAATTTTGAGAGCAATACGTAACAAAATAGTGACGGTGATAGTGACGCTATAATGCTTCTTAATCGATCCCACCACGTCCTTTCTTACACCAATCTCGAGCGAGGTGTGTAGGTATAAGTATTGCGCTTAAAGATAGGAAAAGTTCACCACTGAAAAAAAAAAAGACAAGACCGACCGCAGCTATCCCGTTTTTACATAAAATGTAAAAAGTTGCCTTCAGAGTTCAAGAGAACGAAGATAATTGCAGCTTTCAAACTGAATATCCCAAGTGATTATCCACATAGAGCTATCCAAACTGGAGAGACACCTATCTAACAGAATTTTCGATGTAATTTTTTAGCAGAATATGGTTCTGTATAGTTATGTAGTTCTACCCGAAGGGTCATCTAACTAAAGGCGACTTTGTTGGCGGTCAGCCCAAATCTAAATAATTGCGACAAGTTGTTTCGGTGCAATCCTGATTATGGAAGGAGATACCTCGGAGGCTGCACAAAGACGAGGAATCTCTACTGCCCTTTCATTTCCGCTGATGTTGCTATCCGCTGCCACCCATTGAACAAGTACTCTGATATTCCGAGAGAGGGAATTCAGGTTGGTTTTACACTTCGGTACTAGCTTGGAAGTTGTAAAGGATTTGGACAAAGCCTTGACAGCTGCTTTGCTTTGGATGGAATTCTAGATTCAAAATTGCTTTTCAGCATAGTCTTGAGGAGATGGTCGCTGTCCCTGTCGATGTCAGAAATGGATACGTGTGTAACTTTCGTTCCAGTGGGAATCCAGTTTGATGTAGATGTAGTTTTAGTGCTGCAACTGACACCCCTGCTCAAAAGCCCGAGTGCTAGTTGACTTAAGAGCGCCGCTTGTACTTCTGAACTGACAATACTCATTATTTTATTGATTTTAATGTCGGGAAAAGTTTCATGTTCTAGTTGATGGTGGTATATGTAAATTAAAGAATTTTTAATATAGCTGATCTGGGAATTTTAAGTTTTTATATTTGCCAGCGTTTCCCATTGCATTTCAATACTTGATCAGGGTTATAAAAATACGTACAGTTGAATTCAATGGAATAGACAATAGTAAAACCATGTTTGTATGTTTGGTATATATTATTTACATGTCAGTAAGTCCTGTACATCAAATAAATACAAAAAAAAAACTTTCGAAAAGATAATCTTTATCGATGTTCCTCCCACAAGTGTCTAAAAAACAAAATCTTCCAAAATCCAACACCATTCAAAAGCCTATTTTATGAGAGAAAAAAAGTACCAATGTAATTCATTGTACCATCATCAATCCTTTTACAACAATCAACTGTCATCAGTCGTAATATATTCAAGGGATTCAGCAACACTCCCTCATTATGGCACTTCATTTCATAATATATAGCCAAATCACTAAAACCTCCCCCAAACGCCTCACCTTCAACTGTGGTGCTAACATTGTTAGATACCAGTTAGATGTCACTCAATCAGTTATCAATTTTCTTGGTGTTATCATCGCTGGACGACTATGTCTACGGGGCGGCAATAGTGAAGTAGGATCAATTTTCAAAACCACATTCAAATCCTAGGGAATAAAAGTCCAGGGAATATGATACACGTCAGGAGGACATGATTTCTTTCCTTTTGAATCTGTCCTAGCATTTCCATCTCTTTATAGTTGTCGTGCCGGATAAAGGATTGGGAATTTAATGGTTGGTCATATAGGGAATAGCTTGTCCTGAAACTGAACTGAAGGAAAGGGAATATAACACCCAGGGGAAATAACCAAGGCGCATACTTGTTTTTTATGATAATCTCAGGCGGCCATGCTCATAAGAAGAAGAATGAATCAAGAAAGAAAAGTAGGATCAAGGAATGCAGGGAGGGAGGGAGGCATGATTACTTGGAAACAATCTTTTACTTGCTCTTTTTGTGCACGTGTTACACCGTAACAATTTATTCTCCTGTAAAACAAAGGAAAATGTCCTCTGATATCCTTAGGATGTACATGGACGAAGTCCTGTAATCGTATTTTACTTTGTATTTGCGATAAACAATTCATCGATAAGAAAACCACAATCACGAAGTTTTGCAATTCGGTTCTCTGACATCCGCATTCGCTCCTCAATTCCGGATTAATGTTTTCTGCTCTTATGTATTTCCTTCTTTGAGCAGCTCCAGTATCAATTATCGATTATCGATTATGTGAACAACGACAAGGCTGTAAAATGCATACCTAGTTTGAGGGGAGAGGAGAAAAGTATAAATGAAATAAAAAATTAGTACCCAAGCAATATTCTCCTCTTCAGCTAATGGAATTAATGCATAAACACACTCCGGATGCATCACGTACAGGCTCTAATGAGGTCCAGTTGTCTTCTCTAATTCACTTCCATTCAGAAGCCCTGCCCCTGCAGAACCACCTTTCCGGGGAGTGAAAATTGTACTTTAAAACAGGATGCAGTCGCAGTAACCGTGCAATTGACAGCAACGAATCGCACTTTATAGGAAAGGGTACGTGCCTGCGACAATAGATGACTTGCAGTAAAACATGTTTTCTGGTCTAATACTTTAAGCGTGTAAACCCTTTCATACACACATGCATATATCTTTAGCGATCCTGGGAGCATATATATAGTCAAAGAACATGGAAAATATAGAAAACTTATCGACGGGGACAGTGTTCACCCATCAAGGTATTCCCGGCATGATCCCATAGTTTCAGAAGGAAAACGCTTAGCGCAGATTAGGTACATAGCAGGAAGCCTTCATATTGTTGTAAACAAAAAAATCATGCAAATTCATCGTGAAATAGGTGTCCCTGGATTTTTTTCGCAAAACACGTGTCCGCCGTCAAAAAAGTACTTAAGGTGAAAACCCAATGAACACGGCAGGCGTCGCGTCGCTTTGAGAATTCAATAGAATACATGTGTTTAAGTTCGTGTTGGCAAAATCGCTGCCGCGCTTGCCGGATTCGATGCGAAAGTAGAGCAATGTTCTACTTTTAATGCGCGGTAGACGCTTTGACAGTTCTTTAAACTTTTATATGCTTAGTGAGCTACAAATGCAAGAACTGCAACATCTAATAACTCTGATTTATCCACTATTTCACTTTTAAATAATAACTCAAGCTTTTCTATCACTTTTTCTTTTTATAAGTAAATCTTAAGAGTATCAACGTGATGCGTCCAATGGGTCTTGCTCAAATCCTACAAACTGGTAAAGCGACGCGACGCCTGCCGCGTTCATTGGGTTTTCACCTTTAAGCAGGTTACATCATTGCAAAATGTCAGCCAGCCGACAACGGACGTTGTTTGATTTGTTTTGAAAATTATGAGCGACGTGCGCATGGCTTTAAAATCTTTTATATTTATTGCGCACTGTGTGGTCGCGTTGCGTAGTCAAAAATTGTACCTACATATATATATTTTCGTATTTGTACAAGAACTCATGCGCGCAAGAGTACCATGACTTTTGACATTATAAAGAGACAGGGTGCTTGCAGTCGTTTTGTAGAATTTCACACTCGCGCACTAAAAATCTATGTCAGGCTCAAGTTAGATATTATTCCGGATTGAAAAGCTGTCAAGTGCTCAGGCTGAAGAGATACTTTGATGGTTTACGGTTAAATGATGTGTTCGAAATGGCCGCCTGCAATTAGTGGCCTACGGTGAATTCGTACTTGACTTAGAGGAAAGTGTTTAACTAGAAAATTATTATGCACTCGCTTTGTTGTTGTGTATTGCGGTCATGCGCACAGTAACAGGGCCACTGTTTTTAAAGAAGTTTAATGACTTGTAAAATATTATTTACAAGAATACACTGGAATACCCATTGGGTTCCATGCCATACCCCCTGAGGTGGGTATGTGTATATGAAAGTGCTGTTGGTTGTCTCTGCTGCTGTTACTGCTCATTTTGTGATAAATCAGATGCAACGCGTAAACTGTAAAAGATTTACAGATTTCAGGCGTGAACAGCCATTGCAGTGGTGAATGAATATCTTTCTAATTGAAAAAGGCGGGAATAAGAAAGCATTAAATATACTGTCGTGGAAATTATAGTCCCGTCTCGTGACATGTACCTATATGTGTGCAGGTTTATTGGCAGCAAAATGACAAGAAATTGAAAAACAAGGAAAAATCGGCAGAATAAGAGGTCTGGACAATTTGTATTTCTATAAAATTTCGAAAATTTGTTGACTTATAGTTAAACTTCAGACATTTTTCATATTTTTTGGGGATCGGGATAGCTGAGCTGATTGAGGTGTAAACCTAAAAACTTTACTATTTCCAGAATCTCGCTCGAGCCCTTTTGAAGACCAAATGAGATTTAAAACCTATACAACAGGCATAACACTGCTGTTGTAATGCGGGTCTAATGTGATTGAAAAAATCATTCTGGAATATCTGACGATACTCTTGCACATTAGATATTCAGGTATTAAATTGGAGCCTTTCGCACCTCATAGAAACTTCGAAATTTATTTCGAAACCATTGTGGATGATATCCTACAGCCGAAACTACGTATTGTTTTTTATTTATAATTTCGTGATCCGTAGGAGAAACTCTAAACGTTTCAGATCAGATAAGCTGGATGGGGATAATATGGGCCAGGGTCTTTCCACGCAGGATAAAGGTGATTGAAGGAGACGTGTCAAGAGATGGATGTTTATAGAGAAGCAAAATTGTACAAGTGGCTAAAAATCTGCGAGATTAGTTTTTACCTATAGTAATGATAATTGTGACGGTGGTTTGAAGCTCAACTAAATTAAAGATTTTGTCGAAATTTCATTTTAACTGTCGTTGGTTGCTAGCTTGCAAGAATAAGTCATTGCCGAGTACTTACTTACTCTACGAAATGAAGGAGGGTATATGGTCAGAGCTCTGCGCCAGAAAGAAGACGAGTAAAAAACTTTATTTGTCTTTTGGAATGTGGACACACTATACACATCTTGGAAGACATTGTGGAGCAATCTACAAAATTCTATTCTGCTCAAATATAAACTCCATTCCAAATGGTTGAGAAAAGTATCAAGAAGAACTTTGGGCACTCTAGGTTCAGTTGGAGAACATAGGACCACATGGAGGAGAAAAATATTGCAGGAGGCAGTTTAAGCAATTGAGATATGCTGAAGAGCATTTAAATTTGCGTTTTAGAGTCGTCTTAGACCTACAACCCAAGGCTGACCTCCAATATATTCGGCGCCATATTTATGGCCCAAAAAGGTCTGCTAAAATTGGTAATCCATTTCACAGGCAGCAATAATTTCTTCGCCTCATTTGTTGCATTGTTACCACCATGCCGTAAAGTGTACCTAATCTCTTTCAGATGATTCATTTTCTTTTTAAGTGTGAGGCCTTGAGAACGAATATTTACAGCTATAAATAAAATACATAAAATATGTCCTCACAGTTTTTCGGGACACTATGCTTAACTAGCAACAGGCAAAATTAAAAACGTAATAAAGTCCTCTACTTATACTGCTCTATTCCCGGTATGAGGTTGAGAATACATCGAAAAAACAACGTAAATCCAAATCAAACTAATCCATCTATGCTCAAAAGGAGAAAAACAAAAAAATATCCATTCCGAGGAGGGAAAAAAAATTCATCACAAACGATATTCGGTCATCAACCCCCATTTTCTGCGACACATATTCTGTGCGCCGAGTACCATATAACCTCTCACCAGGGTCAGGTGCCGCTATTAAAGGGGCAGGAAAAATACAGGAATTCAAGAAAATAATTCCCTTCTTGAGTAAAATCGAAGGGCGTGCTATGGGCGCCTCGACCCCGGCAAACGTGAACATAATAAAGAACGAACCAAGATCCCTTCACATACCTGCCGATGACTTATGACCTATGTAACTTTTTAGGATTATATCATGCATACACATGTATTGCTTACACATGTATTGCGTACACATAATATATCTTCTCACAAATATACTAAACGGGTTATAAAAGGTATCAGCGCCTTACCTGACCGGGACTCCAGCTGATAGTATCACAAAATATGAGAATTTTTTTTAAGAAACGACCGTGGTGCCATGATGTTTTATGGCACAATTTGCTAGCTACGTAAGCTAAAGACTGGAAGATTTGCTGCGATAATATCATCTACATACATAGGAGAAGTGTGGAGCTCTTTTAGATTGAATGTATCTAGCTAGAGCCACGATTATTGGAATCCAAGCCCCCTCGGAGGTATTTCAGATTTCAAGCAGCAAGAGTTAGGTTAAAAGTGACTGAAATATTTGCAATGGAAGCCATGGGAAATCTTATAAAATCCTCTTACTAGCAATGATTTTCTAATTGGCGGGGGAGGATAAGAAAATGAGGTGGTTCTTTGGAGGTAATTTACTTAATTGAAATGCAGCGGATTTTTTTATTTTACTTTAACAGTTTCTCGATTATATGAAGGTGTTTTCACTGTAAAAAAAATATGTAGAGGAATAATGTTTCTCTTACTAAGAGCAGGCTCATGTAGTCTATATTATAAATTTTTGTAGTCAAGATAAATTCGTTACTTACAAAAAACTACTTTACATCTCATCCTGAAGTTGTCGGATGTCATCTGTTCTACACAAATACAGTGAACTGTTACAGTTCGTATGCTAATTAACACCAGTAAGCCCAGGTAGCAAACGACTGGTTTCAAATGGGTCGTACATGGAAGCATGTTTTGAAACGTCGAAAGAAAATTAAAGGAAAAATCAAGTCACACACGATTCAGCTGTTCAAATCAATTCGACAAGATCGGATCGATACGATTTCAAATTCTGTTAAGTGAACAATTGAAATCATTGAAACGCTTCGATACGACATGGCGTTCGTGATGGCCTCCAGTAACCAACTCCTGTGGCTCGACTAAATTATCCCGAAACCTTATCTTTTAAATTATGTATAAGTTTAAATAAGTTCAAGTAATTACAAAAGAGTTAGAGGTTAAGCGAAAAAAGAAAAGAACAAAAAACAAGGGAAAAATAAGTAAATGAACAAACCAATTCATGTAAGTCTCTATGCAATATTACATGAGAAAATGAACGTAAATTCATTCCTTTTAATGACACCGAAAGAGCCCGACATTATTGACTGTTTAATAGCATGCGGCAAGGCATTATAAAGCTTAAAGGTGTGATTGAAGAACAGGCGTTTGGTTATTGATCCATGAGATCGTGGTAAAATTAAGTTAAGAGTTCTTCTAGACAAAGTGAACTGGAAATCATCAAAAAGGTAACCCGGGCAACAAAATTTCATGATTTTTATCAACGTTATCATTGAGCGATAGTCTAAGTAAGAGGAAAGATTACACCCAAACACAGTGTATACATAAGATGAAATGTGATCGACTCTACGAAGATTGTATATGTATCGAATTATAGAGGTAAACTTTGTTGAAGTGCCGATGGTCCAGCTTACCATAGATATCATATCCATAAACGATTATTGGTAAGAGCAAAGAACGAGCCATGAGCCGACGTGTGGTTCGACGAGTGATCTGACTGGAAGCCCATAACGAGCGGAGACCATGATGATATGATCATCGCAGGTAAGTGTGTCATTGAATATAACACCTAAGGTACGAAGGGACTCAACCCATTGAATAGACGTGTCATTAAGAATTAATGGGGGAAAACTTGTTTTGTCGAGATTTATTTTTAGGGTTAAGCATAAGCTCATTTTGAATTGCCCATCGATTAAGGTATACGAGATCCTCGTTAATGCAACTTATGCCGTCCTCAATAAGACCAAGAGGTCTGGAAAGAAATAATTGCACGTCGTCAGCATATAGATGAAGCTCACTATGGGAGATAGATTCAAAGATATCATTTATGTACATGAAAAAAAGCAATGGGCCAAGAATCGATCCTTGTGGAACTCCACGATTGACACTGAGGTAGAAGGAGTACCTGTCATTAGAGTATACTGTTTGTAGACGATCTGTCAAATAACTATGCAAAAGCCTAGCTGCATAAGGTGAAAAGTTGAATTTTGTAACCAGCTTTTTATAAAGAATAGTGTGGTCAATAGTGTCAAAAAGCCTTCGAGAAGTCCAGTAGAACTAAAATGTTTAGGTTATCTGAGTCCAAGGCTTTCCCCATCTCATTTACTATTTTTAATAATGCGGTGATGCCGGAGTGTTTTGATCGGAATCCAGATTGAAGAGAATGAAGGAGCTTGTTAAGCTGAAGAAAGTTCGAGATTTTCTTAGACATTAATTTTCCCAAGGCCTTAGATATAAACGGCAATAAGGTAATGGGTCGAAATTCTGTGCAAGTGGGTATGACTTTAGAAAGTTTCCACGATTCCGGAAATACTGACATAGTGAGGCAGGAATTAAATATATGAGTAACGGCAGAAACAAGGAATGGTAGTATAAGCTTTAAGAACTTGGGCGAGATACCATCAACTCGTACGGAGTTTGACTTAATACTGTATAAGGCAAGATACACTTCATTAGGCGTTATGTTTGAAAAGTCAAAACTCGGAAAAGTATGCGTTGATCTCAATTTACTAATGAAAGCGCTGTCAGCCACAGAAGCCGATGTACATGATAGCCAACTGTCTGTTCTTCATAGGTAAGCATGTTTCCCCACCCCACCTTACCCCTCCTTTTTTCATCCTACCATATGTTACCAATTTAATTTTTAAACAACATGGTGACTTTTGGCCCACCCTGTATTTTGGACCAGAAGAGACTGATTACGTTCATCTGCATCAACATCACACTCAGACAAACACGAGGAGCCTACTCCAAGGTTCTTAAGATTTTTCCAAAGCTTTCCAGCAGGTAAAGAAGAACTTAGCTTCGTAAATAAAATACACCTTTTTAGATTGCCGAATAGCATAGGTAGCTCGATTACGAAGAGTTTTGTATTCGTCCCAAAATAAAGATATTTTATAAGGCTTCCACTTGTAGTATGCAAGATTTTCTCCTGAATGAGAGTATGAATCCTAACAGAAAACTAAGACCGATCCATATTTAATACTGTCCTGGTAATATAAGGGACGTATTTATCATGTAAATATAACACAATATCATTTAGGAAGCTACCTTATCGTCGATGTTATGCAGGTAACTTACCTCATTCCAATCAATGGTATCTGCTTTAGCAAACAAGGCGGACAAGTCGACTGCTTTATAATTAAAATATGAAAAATTGTAAGATTCAGCGCTGATATCGGGATGGAAATCATAAATAGTCATAATTAAGTCGTGATCGGATATTCCAGGCATCGACACTTGGTTGAAAAAATGGACTTTAGAATTATCCACTGTAAGATATACGTATGTCTAGACGAGTTGTTGAATGAGATGTAAATGCGTGGGCTCTTGATTAACTGTATGTAAATCCAAAGAATCAAGGAGATATTGAAAGGAGCTTGTTAAATAGGATGTAGTTAGAAAATTAATGTTGAAGTCACCGCAGAGAATAATTTGTTTGTACCTAGGTACAATATTTTCTAATTCGCTGGAAAATCTCTGCAGAGAGGGGCAATTGGATGGTCTATAAACACATTCAATAAGACATTTACCACTGCTAGAAAATAATTCGTAAAAGATGAATTCAGTATCCCGTTCCCCATTATTAGATGTTAAAATTACTTTTTAATAAAGATAGCAACTCCTCCGCCGCGACGGCCGCAACGATCATTACGAAAAACTCTATAATTGTGTAAATTAATTAGAGTGTCACTAATTTCTTGCTTAAGCCAGGTTTATGATACACAAATGACATCCAACGTCGAATCACTAAAAATTTCACGTACTTCATCTATGTTTGGAAGTAAGTTTCTCGCATTGAAATGACAAACATTTAACCCGGAACTATGTTTGCACATACTATTAAGAAGAACACACGTATTGCCTGCTTCAATTTCACCATTAGGATTAGCCAACATTCAAAACCACTAAGCCAAGCACATATCGAGTCACAAAAAGACATTTCAAGAAGACAGATCTTGAAAAAAATGAAAATTACACGAAGAATAAAGATCGAAGCGCACAACTACACACAATAGGCCAGAATCTAATAATAATGCACGAAAATAATAATACATGAAACTGCCTCCTCTTACTCCCACGTTTTAAGCGAAAAATTTGTTTAAGTATTATTTTCGTAGCCAGGCCAGCTGAGGCGCATAATTTAGAAAAAATTTCCTGTAGATTTTCGCCGTTAACGTAAGGAACACCATTCAAAACCGCATCATCAAATTCCATATAGTTTAAAAAGGTATCAAATCACTACTTTCCCTGTTGCGCTCACCTGACCAACAACTTTAGGTTAAATTCATTTCATTTCTATAGCCGTAATCAACTTGTAATTTCGCCTCTATTATATGCCATAGAGCAAGTAATTATTCATGATTTTCACCGATACTCTTACAAAACGAGCAAAAAATTGCAAATTGAAAGTATTTAGCATTTCCATGTTGCTATCACCATCACTACATCGCTAGCCATAAATCTCCGGTTGATTTGACATAATTCATCAAGGGATAGAGAATCTCTGATTTCAGCGTGATAAACCCATGAGAGCATATTCGTCTATAAATCCAGGGTCTTTTGAAAGAGCAGACCCATTCAATCACTATGTGCCTGTCAGTTAACAACGACAATAACAACAATAAAAACAACAACACAACAACAGCAAAATATTCAATATCGAGTGCCCTGATAACATACTCCCTCTCTACGGAATCTAGGGAAAAATGTCCTTTCCTCCATAAATACTAGATCAGGTCCAGCCTCAGCCTGATATGTGAAGTGAATGCCATCCATACACCATAGAACGACACTGTCCATTACAACAGACAATAGGGAACCTTGTTTAACTTCTATAGATCTAGGATTGTATAGAGTACGTAGGTGGGTGCCTTGGTGCGGTGGGTGGATGGATTTATTGATTGGCTTGAGGCGAGAGAGGTTGGAATAACTGATGGATAAAAATTAATCGAAAAGAAACATCTCGTCTGCCGCCATTAGACATTCAATTTGTATCTCTATTCCTGCCGTCTCTACACTGTGCTCCATTATTTCTAGCCCCAATGTAATAAATAGCCTGGAATTGAATAGATTCTTATCGGGATAATTGTTTTCAAGTTGATTACAAGTCTAACGAGAGAAGAGCCTAGTGATTCCATCGAATCGTATCACCATCATCATCATCATCATCGTCGTCGACATCATCCAGTACTAGCCACATAACTAACTATAGTTAGAACGGGAACTCAGCTGGGTGAATCTCCTGCTCCTCCTTATATTTATAGCCCAGACCACCAGACCAGACCCATATCAATCTCTACTATACACAGCTAGCTAGTACACTTTCTTTTAGACTTGCGCAAACAGTCGCTCATAGTCGGTTCGGTTCTGTTGATTGACAGATGTTAATGCCGATAAATTTGTTTACACGTTCACTCGTTCGTTCACAGGATTTCTATGAGCTCCTGTAACAGCATTGTTCAAAACCAAACGCCATTATCCAAAGATTCCGGCATTTCAGGACGTTGTTGTATATGTTTCTTGACTGACAAGGGTTGCCCTGCGCTCTTCCGTTGTTGCCGTCGTCGTCGTCGGGTAAACTTGTCTTCGAGTACGATGAACGTGGGAGGAGGAATATTTTCCTTATCCTACCGCAGTGGGCAACTCAACCCTTAACTCTTTTTTGCTTGCTGCGTAAATCTAGGTGAGCAGTGCAGAAATTGGAGGTTGGAGGAACAATCATGGTTGGAATTTTTTCTTGTTACTTTATTTTGTTTTAATTTAAGAGAAAAACATCGACATGCGTTTCTGTTGTGATCAGGGCTTCAGGCTGTCATCATCAGCTCCACAAAACCCTAAAAACCATTTCAGTGTAATCTCGTTGAATATTTTGTGTCAACATCATGCATAAATCTCTTGTCTCAGCTTGATTCGACATCGGTACATCACGTTCTCGACGGAAGCAATGTGTTTCTGTTGATATTGTTTTGGAGCTTGGAAGGATCTCGTTTCCATTTATTATTACGAGCCAGCCAGGCAGTCAGCCAGCACACTAGAATTTAGGACAAGAGTGGAAAGTGTTTACACAGTTCGTTAAGGATTCGAGAAGCAAGGGAGAGATTTTTTGGGTAAACACTTGAGCTCGTTACTTAGAAAATTAAATAGCGACATAAATGCATGCTGCTGGTTTGGTATAAGGAAGTGCTAATTGCATGCTACATTGCTGCAGGCGAGGGATTGCATTCAGCAGAGATTTCCGTTTATCGTTTTCAGTTGTTAGCAGTGTGCATCGCTGTCGTTGAGTCGGCCGTGACGTTATGCATCACTGGTAAGATGAGATTACATAAACGATTTAATTTTTATTGTGAGAATTTATTCTTATGTCATTTAATGCTTTTGTTTGGTTTGAAGTGGAAACGTCATGAAATAAAATTGCAGAATTGTCCTTGTACCAGTGGAGAATTGGTAAAGTTTAATATTTGGCTTGGATGCGGAAAATTCTTACCGCGATTTAGAGAGGTTATTGAGAAACTACATATTTCCATTAAGGTGGAAGAGGTAGAAGAGATATATTCGCATCTCCAACCATTAATTGGTTTATAGATGAATTAATATTAGAAT
This sequence comes from Dioctria rufipes, assembly GCA_963924295.1. Classification (NCBI taxonomy): domain Eukaryota; kingdom Metazoa; phylum Arthropoda; class Insecta; order Diptera; family Asilidae; genus Dioctria; species Dioctria rufipes. Next base: position 7,816,149 of record OZ002740.1, read on the forward strand.
TACGAAGAATTACTGACAAATATATATACAATAGCAGTAGTCATCAAAAAATGTCCTTCACTTTCACTTTTGCTTTAATGTCCTGCGCTACTAACTACTTGGAAAGGCTCACAAATACCGACTATGTCATATCGGATCATATCGATAAGTACAGGGAAGTACGATCAGATATTGTTGAAGTTAAGTTCATAAAATATATCCGTTAACTTGTCAACAAAGATGCTATTAACAACACAAAAAGAGCAATTATTGTGTCGTACATAAGGAGAGTAAGACTACAGCTGGTCTCAGCTTTAGATAGAATTCCTCAATGAAACTCTTAATGATTTGAAACAACATAATTTTTCATAACTTGCTAAATGATATGTAAAATAAAATTACAAAATAATAGTGGCCATAATATCGAACTTTGTGGAACATCGCACTATAATGAACAAAGGGGGAGAAAATGTATGCGGGTCACATCTGGTACCATCCTCTATTAAAAATTTGCACACATCATCTACATTTTGATATCGAATTCATACTCGTAAAAGTAAAAACTATAAAGTTAGCTCTTATTTCACCGGTTAGATATTTAGTTCGTTCGTTCTTTTTGTAACTAGAAATTAATTTAAAATTTAATAAAGTCGTTGTGGAATAGTGTTGCGCAGCATTTGTTTGAAAGAAAATCTCGAATTCATTGAGTTGTTCAAGATCAAGAAATTTCTGAAGAAAAGAAGATAGCTTTGTTAGAATTGTTTTTCTAAGTCCACTGTATTTGTTTTTTTGCAAGTGAGAATCGAAGTTGAATGTGAATTTAAATAAAACTATGTTTCATAGTTGTTTTAGGGCAGAATGATGAGTGAATTTTTTATTAAGGAGATTATTTTCATTCAAATACAACTGCAGCGGCATTTAAATAGAAAGCAAAAATGCTGCATTTATAGGAAACGAAGAGAAGCATTATGTAAGATTTACATTTACATCAGATGAAGATAATCAATAAACTACTTTTATATGCCTTTATTTAAAGCTGGATTTCTTCGACAAGAAGTTGGAATTGGTGGGAGGGTGAAGTTAAGTAAGTAAGCGGGCGAAACACAGGGTTGATCGCTTCTCGAGAAAGAGTTGTGCCTAATTCATACTAACACCGTGCCGTTTAAATAAAATATTTTTCCTGTATGTAGCTGCCCTTGCTTCGAAGTTATGACGCCCCAATGTCAAAGCTTTGGGTTTTTTTATAGCACCTAACATATCATCCCCACCCCTATTTACTACAAAAATATTCTACAATAAATTCAAGTAAATAGGTGTTTTAGTGTTTTTTCACACAGTTTTGGCTTCTAGAAATACTAATAGCTCTCTAAGGCTGTGCTTACACCGGACGGTTTAATCATGCTTCCTTCTTGATTCAAACAAAGCGCCACATAAATTTCTACGCTATTCCTCTTTGCATTCACACCAATGATTTAATCAGTTGTTCTGAAAAATCATTAAAGCATTTCCGCCTAACGGTTACAGTTACAGCACAAGTGCAATAGTTTACATTAAAGAGAATAATTAGCATTTGTATGTTGAAGGGATGAAGTAAGAGGGGTGTAGGTTAGGTCCGGTTAGAGTGGCGGCTATCGTACGAGCCCCTGTGATCAGCCTGACTTAGACCATTTGCGGTCCTTTGTGATATATAAGAGGGGTGTAAGCATTCGTGGGAAGGGCTACGACGTTCTGCATGTAAACTGAAAATAGTTCATATTTTACACTAAACTGAAATGCTCAATAATTTCCTAAAAATCGAACTGACGATTTTTGGAAATAGCAGGATTTATAATTTCCGAGGATTTGTTCGTTTAGCCGAAGTATTTTTCGTCGCGTCATAAAGAAATTAATTTTCATTTGAGTTCGTAAGAAACCAATTTGAATGTTGAATTTTAGAAGTTATAAGCAGGTTCGTGAGTGACACTGTAGAAGTTATTTTCGACTATTTATATATAGATGGCGTTAGAAGCGTAATTCTACGAGGCTTGTACCATAAGTTTTGGAATAGAGTAATAATAACAATAATAAAGGTGCGCAAACAAAGTTATTGCCTTTCAAAGTATTCCCCATGATGATCTACACACTTTTGCATACGATTAAACCAATTTTTAATACATTTTTTCCATTCTGATTGAGATATCTCAGAAATATGGCCTTTGAACGCTTCAACCGCTTCATCTGGCGTCGAAAATCGTTGACCACGCAGTTTAAGCTTTACTAATGGGAACTAAAAGAAATCATCATGTGAGAGTTCGCATTGTCGTGATGAAGAACGATTTTTCGTCTTGTTTTTTTCTCGTATTTCACCAGAGACTTCTGGCAAATAAATGTCGGTGTACCATTCAGAATTGACTGTTCTACGATTATCCACAGCAACCGTAGCGATATGCCCATACATAGCGAAGAAGCAAACCACCATTTGCTTCCATGTGCTTCATGCGAGAATGATTTTCATTGGATTTCGCTCATCTTGAAACACCCATAAGGTCGACTGCTGTGGACTTTCGGGGTATTACATAAACCCTTTCCAAACTTGTCACGTTAATGCCCAGGGTTGCCTCTTAACTCACGATAAATCACACGGTGAACTAGCAGTATTTCCTTGCGCACAGCATCGAGGTTTTCTGGCCCAATAATCGATTTTGGACGACCTTCACGAAACTCATCCACCAGCAAAGTTCTTACGGCCACGATTGTGTTCATTAAACTAAATTAAACAAATAGCGATCACATGAAAAAACGTACGATGGAAACGTTAGATCGCCTCAATTGACATTAGTATTGCCACAATGCAAAACTAATGGTACAACACACGTATAACAATCAAAAGTAAACTTAGTCCGTTCGACTCTACTGGCACACAATTATAGAGAAAAAGAACAAATTCGATTGGTTAATAAGAAAAAAATTCATTTGAGTTCGACTTAAGACTCTCTTTCAATTCTAAATTAAAACTAAAAAAAAAATAACAAAAAACACAAAAATACTTTTAAACTTACATTCCTTCCGAATCGATGGTAATTTTTCTTGGCGATTGAGTTAATCCACGATGTAAAAAATCAATGGTTTGTCCATTGCACGTATAAATCCGAGGACATATTAATTCACTTAACAATGGACCACTAGAGCCAACATTTCCACCATTGCTGCTACCGATATGTATCCCCACAGAACTTCCACTACCGCCATCACCACAATAGCGTTTAGCGTACTTTCCAAGAGCTCAGAATAATGCCAGGACCACTATGAATAGAGTGACAGAAAGCACCACCTCGTTTAATGGGGTTGTCGTCTGTGACATACTTCACATAAAACCCGAGTAAACCCAATTTGACCCCACAAACAAAGTTAGATCACTTCAGCGAAATTTTCAATTTTCCGAACCGCTACGTTTTCTTTGTTATTCTCGCAAGTGGTGCAGAAGTGCAATGCAATCGACACTGCAATTTCACGAATTCACACTGTGCACTACCACTCTACTGCTACTATGTTCTACTCGATTATATGTAGATACGTATAGGTATATTTGTGTATGTGCAATTTACGGTACGTTTTAAACAGCTGCAAAAAACTGCCACTATACTAACACTGGATTTTTGTTACTCTTCACAAAATCTCCATTATTTTCGGTTAAAGCAATTCAATTCACATTTTTTCACTTTTTTTTCACTTTTCTAATTCAATTAGGTACACTCTTTTCGAGGGGACTCCTTTCCACTTTTCAGTAACCCCAGAACTTCCAATCGTTTCCCTGCTGATTATTCCTGAATTTCGAATGCAGGGAACTTCTTGCTTAAGCGTATTGGTACGATCCTCTTATGTGATACGTAATGCACTTGACCACTCTTAGGTGAATGAAATTAAGTTACATTTTGAAACTTTACATAGGTTCTGAGATGAACAAAGATTGCTCTCAAGATACAATAAAACAGCAACTAAGAATTATTGTTAGAAAGGGTTTTTGTCCCTCGTTTTTGGCTTAACTGACTTAGCTGGACCCGTCTATCAAAGAGGAAATTCATTTAGAATTCACTAACCGTCAACTTTTTAGGGTTCAACAAGAGTAGGTATTTGAGAGAGTGAAATCTATCAATTATTGAGGGGGGTTATGTTACATTAAGGTCTTCGATTATATTTTCATTGGTTCTTCCGGAAATGATGCAAAAAGTAATGAAATTAAAAATTTATGTATGTGGTTGTCGAAGTTTTGTAATTTACTATCTATTTTATTTCTTGGTTAGATTATGAATTATTCTCTCTTATTAAAAATGATGTCAATTTTAATGATGGGACAAGTGTTTGCAAAAATGTTTTCGTACCAAATGTGAGAGACAGGTTTAAATTGCCATGGAAAAAAGAGAATGATTGGATTGTTTATCGTTTGCAAGTCTGAAATGTGGTAGAGTTGCTGATAATACTGAAGAATTTTTTAGGTTTCGTGACTTTTAAATTTCAATATAAGCAAAACGCTATTAACTTGAGTGAAAGAAATATTTCGAACTGTACACAAATTTTTTTTTTACTTCATTTACTCAGTTTATTACTGCACAAACATGTAAGTGACCATTGAGTCCGGTAAGCAGGTTGACGGCGTCTTCACTGATTTTAGTAAGGCCTTCGATAGAATTAATCCTAGAAATCTGACCCACAAGCTCTCCATTCTTGATTTCCCCCCTCCTTTTCGTTCATTGGTTATCTTATTATCTTTCTAACCGTACGCAGCGAGTCATATTGCGCGTAGAACTCTGTGCTCAAATAGGTGATACCTTTGTTATACCTCAAGGTAGTATTCTTGGCCTACTACTTTTCATTTTGTATATCAATGATGTATCCTTACCTTTACTCAAATCTAGGATACTTTGTTATGCGAACGATGCCAATATATTTCGTGTTGTTAGTTCTAATGACGACTGTGCTATTTTAAACGTTCGCTTAGCCATTGTTCATAAGTGGTGATCCAGTAATCGTCTTCCTCTAAATGTTTTTAAATGCACAACCATGACTTTCGCTCGCAAAAGGTCCCCCATTCTCTTCGATTATATTCTGGAGGGATATTAGTTATCCAGCCTCAACAAAACCAAGGAATTGGGTATGATTCTCAATTCTCGCCTTTCTTTTGAGGATCACATCGATTACATAGTCAGTAGGGCTAATTCGATTTTGGGTTTTGCTAAGAGATGGTCCAAGAAACTTGACGAACCTTACATGACTAAACTTCTTTACTGCACCTTGTTTAGGTCGATACTAGAATATGCCAGCCAAGTCTGGTCCCTTTACTACCAAGTGCAGATCAATCGTATTGAAGCTATTCAACGCAGATTCCTCCGATTCGCACTCCGTGGTCTTCCTTGGAGTGACTCGTTAATCTTGCCTCCTTATGTGGACCGTTTGAACTTGTTGTCCTTGCAGACGCTGGAAACTAGATGTAATATCTCTAGAATTGTGTTAATTTTCGATATTTTGAACGGCTCAATAAATTCTCCAGTTTTGTTAGCTCAATTGATGTATCAACCCCGAGCCGCTCGCTCAGAGGTCAAAACTTTCTCTATATTTCTTATCATCCAACCACCTACGATGCGAACGTGCCGTTGACTTCAATGTACCGCCTTTTTAATGAGAATTTCGCCGGCATTAATTTGAATTTTTCAAGACTGCAATTGAAAAATTAGTTCAAATTTAATAATAGCAAAGTTTATTTGCTTTGTTGTTTTTGCATTCGTCTTTTGTTATTGATGTTTCGCATTTTTTGCATGGAATAATTTGATTACATTTTTTATTTTATTTTGTCTTATTTTTATATTTTGTAATAAAGTTTGTAGTAATCAATTTGATGAATCTCGAATAAATAAAAAATAAGTGACATATAAAATTCACAACCTTAAGAAACCAACATTGAAACTTGCAAGGCATTTAATTTGTACTTCTTTTCAATTCGAGATCAGTTCGTCACTTAAATGAATTACTAAAGAGGTGCAGTATCATATTATCTCTAATTTAGATGCATAGATAGATAGATAGTGAGAATTGTGAGTTGTTTTTATGAAAGCCGAAAGATATTGCACTATCGGAACCAAACTGTAAAATTTAATCTCGATATTGATAGCTATCATGTCAGAAACTGTCAAGTCGGATTCCACATAACATCTCTAATGGCATTGCACTACAAGAAATCACATGGTAGTTCAATCCGCCAGCAGCACCACACTTCGGTGGTCTCTATGAAGCGCTGAGCTTCAGAGTTGCGGAATATGTGTGTTCTAACTATTCATTACGTTCATCTCATATATTCCCTGTCAGAAGTCACATTAACTCCTTTTAACTCTTTCTGGGGTATACAGTTAACAATAGTAACAATTTGGTAACATTTGTAACATTTTAGTTAAATTTTTTAGCAATTTAGTAACATTGATAGATATGCAATAATTTCAATACAAAACACAAGGCAACGCAATGAATTCAATTTGTTGAATAAATGCACTCTTAATTTTTATCGTAATCCAGACATTTTGCCGTACATATGTAAATGCAAACGATTTAAAATCAAATGTGCTGCATTACATCGAAGCAATTATAATTCCTCATAACGAAAACACAAATTTACCGTTTAAGTTACGAACTGTGAAAAATCTTTTGATACCCTAGATGAAATCATAGGGGTATACTAAGTTTGTCATTCCGTTTGTAACACCTCGAAATAATGATGGTAGAGCAAAATGGATTGGACATCCATTCATAATATTAAATGTTATTTCGATTTTTGCATGTCCGTCCGTCCGTTTGTCCGTCCGTCCGTCCGTCCGTTTGTCCGCACGATAACTCAAGAACGCGTATACTTAAAGAGCTGAAATTTTGTACACGGACTTTAAAAAAAAAAAGTAAAATTTAGTTCGAAAATGAGACAAATCGGGCAACTCCTTCGTGGGGTTGCCATATAAAAATTTCGTTTTCCGCTATATATTTGGACACTGCCTGAGAACGCATTGACGTAGAGAGCTGAAATTTCGTGCATGATGTTTTTACTACATTAGCAAATAAAATGTCAAAAATGGACTAAATCGGGCAACTCCTTCTTGGTGTTGCCATATAAAAATTTCGGTTTTTTACGTATACTTTGAAAACGATCAGTCCAAAACATTTTTATTGTACTAAGAACTTCTGCAGAATACGAAATCCTATAAAATTGGTTATTACCATTTTTTCTGTGCGACAAACTGTTCTAGAAATATATGCGAAAAACCACTTCAAAATCAATACTTGAATAGATCGAAATTTAATACGGGCATTCATCTAGGGTATCATAAGAATTCGTCTTAGACCAATTCTAGCTTTTTTACTTGTTTTCTATATTTTTGATAACGCAGAGAAATGAGAAAATGAACAGTATCCAAAGTTTTTACGAATTTCTAAAAAAAAAGTTCGTTTTAATTTCAAATTAATTTACTTAAGCTGGGCATTAGGGGATCTTCTGAATCGATAATTTCCCTAAATATCTATTCCACGAAAATAGAAAGCCTGCCGCATAAAATTTTGTAAATAAAACGTAGGCATTTATACGTGCTTCCCCTTAAGCGGGGATTATGTTGCAATAAGCAAACTGGATATGAGACGGTGATGGAAAACTAAAAAAAAATAAAAAACTGAAAAAAACAAAAATCGAACACCCATCGATTCATAGTAGGTGAAGATATGATAAATTGACAGCAAGAAAATAAATTTCTGACACTTTTGTATCCATTTATATCCATAAAGCCCGACACATTCCTGAATTAAAAATTAATCTGGCATCTGATCCGATCTGATCATAAATTAAATTTTTTGACGACGAGGTAATAACGATATCTACTACTGCTGTGTGTGTGTCTTTGGGTATATTATGGGATATAAAGGTTTTGTTCTGCAGAGTAAGAGGGTTACATCAAAAGTGATATTTTAATAGAATTAAATGCCGCCCTATCTATCAGTCATAAAAAAATTATTACTCTTGAAATTGTTTTTTTGTTTTGTTTTTTTTTTGTTGTTGTTTTTTACAGAACGTGCCTAGTTTAAGTTTCCAATTGTGGGGCCTGTCTCTTCTAAGCCCAATCTATCATTATTTCTTCAAATTAATTTATTTGAGAAAAGAAGGAAATGAGTTTTTGAGTGAAGATATTGTTTGGCGAGTAGGTACCTAATAAAACTTTGAGAATGATAAAGGTATTAGTATTATTACTTAACGCCCACAAATTTTAGATAGGTTTGCTTGCATCGTATAAAACTAAGCGGAATATAGTTAGAGGAACCGGAAAGTCGATGAAGTAGCTATTATAATACGAACTAGGTGATTACGAATGCATTAAGATTTGTTTTTAAGCGTAAGACTAAGCGTTGTTACTGTTTCTTTAAGGCATGTTTATTTGTATGGGCGGGTACTGAAAACGATAAATTTGAAGCGTAATTTTAGCGCATTGTAACAATGTAGTAAAATGTAAAGCCCTTAAAATTGAACCTTGTGGGATACCACAAATCGATAATACTTATAGCTATAAAAAAAACTTAAGTTTAGATTAGTAAAAGCATCTTAATTATAATATTTGACCTATGCAAATTCTTAAAAATAATGACGGATAAAATATCACCACCTATGTTATGTTGCCTGTTACTTGTCACCGCTCTGGTTATCATCATAAATGTTCTAGTTAAAAATTCAACATTTTTTTCTCTAATTTGATTGCTTATAAACTTAGTAGTATTTCCCTTATGTTACAGATGATAGACTTCAGTAAAAAAAATCGAGCCCCAGATAAGGACGGATAAAATGGTAATGATCATAATGCACATATTGCAAAGGCACGATTATTTATTGAATGTTAGTTGATTTTAGGTGGGCACCAATAAATTATTATTTAAGTGATAGTCTTTCATTGACCAAACTAAAATAATGCCATCTTCTGTAAAAGTAGGATATGAATCACACAATTCTGTGCTTTAATATTGTTGCTTAATTAGCATTTTTATGTGGAGTACCTAAAAGCTCGATGTTAGGACCTTTTCAAATCTGTTTATTTATTGATTACCTTATTTAAACTATATTAATTGATATACAGTTTCATTTATTCGCCAATTATGTGTATAAGTAGTTGTGTTTTCGTATATCTATAACAAGTGTTCTAGTAGACTCATCTCAGTCATAAATATTTAGTTGTCTATTGAAACTTGTTTAAAATTTTATCCTTCGATCGGAAAGTTCTCTCAGATTTCATCTATAGGTATAATGCCAACTAATTTCTATTATAGTTTTCCATATTTCTAGTAGTTTACTTATTCTCCTTCGAATAAACCTGCGCCATTTTTGACGTAGCCTTAGACACCTCATTCTATTTCAGAATGTTTTTCCAGTAAGGAAATTCTCAAGGGATTAAAATAGAAGGTAATTTAAGGTCAGAAAGAAATATCAGAAGATTTGATATGATTTTTTCTTAGACGCAATTAATCAGGTAGACGCAATGAGACTGTTTTCCTAATAAAGTTATATATAATAGGTGTTACACCGGGAGCGGCGTGGGCCGATTGCTCTGCAAAATTAAATCCTACCAGGAGCGGCGCGGTAAAGTAGGTGCCGTGCGGCGATTTTGGAGATTACTCAAAAACACAATTTTGCCACTGTACATTCGTTAAATGATACTTTTGGAATTCTGAAGTATTCATAATTGAACCTTATCTCTTTTCTTTGTTTTTCTTCAACTAGAACTTCTTCATCGGAACTAGAGTACATTTGTATAAAATCCGCCGCTCTTGGTGTGAACATTATATTTTGCTGTGTGCCACCACGCCGCGCCACTCCGGGTGGAATTAGGGCCAATATGTGTAAAGTACAATCTAGACAGGCTTTACGATTAGTAAAATAGTATTTAATATTTGTACTCTTGCATTTATCGATTTGGCTTTTACTCAATTTTTTATAAAAAATAAAAATAAATTATTATGGAATCGGAGCAAGTGTTTTGTTGTTGTTTTTTCAAACAAAGTTGCCTAATTGTACTCTTGACTAGATTTCTACGAAAGTATGCGTCCAGTTTGTTTTTCGATTTTCAATTTTCAAAAATGCTTACCTACCCTTCCATTGAGTTAGGCTTGGCATAGAAAATTTCGAAAGCACAAAATTTATTTATTTATTTTATTTTATTTATTTAACTTAAAAAAGGTTGCAAAAAGCACTCCCACAAAACATGTTGCACACACACACCACACCACAGATATGGCGAGTAAAAAGGAATATTCGTAAAGGAAATAAATCAGTTGAATTTGTCAACACAAGACTCTCAACTCCTTTCATCTAAGATTTATTTACATTTATTATCCTTAAAAAACAAGCAACACCTGGAAAAGACTACGCAAAAACGTCCTAAACGACTTAACCAAGATAAGCTCTCCATTAAGGCGCCTGCAAATTAAGCAATTTGTTCATCTAAGAATAGACTTTAAACCCCTTTTTGATAAATGTTGAAAGAAAGCACTTTCCCTTTTTCTTTGTTTTTCTGCTATACTGGAGAGAGGCTTGGAGGATAAACAAAAGCAAAGAAAAAGAAAAAAACAAATGAGGACCACCATTGCCATCGTTGTGATCATCATCATAATCTCGAAAACTCTGATACTCCTCTTTAGTTTTTTTGCTCAAATACAAGAAACAAGCAAAATATAAAATTTGCTTTATCAGCACGGTCGCGCTAATAATTTGTCTTACCTTTCCCCTATTTAAGTGATAATCCTGTGCGACAATCCTGCAAATTCAAAAGGTAGGCACTGCTGTTACGTAGCGTCCATATCGAGAAAAATGCCGCCCTTCGTCCCAGCAGGATCTGATTACTCTTAGATTGGTGCTTTTCTATGAGTTTTTGAGTTGCTCTGATAGGTATAATCTGAAAGTAGAAAAAAATGGGTCTCCAATTAGAGAAGATGCATTCCCTAGTTACTTAAGGCGTCAGCCCTAAGTTGTAGTGGTAGATTAAAGCCATGAGTCTCTACCCTGATAAAATTGAAACACTCTGTAACGCACGGGATACTCATTCGGCCTGTACGATGTAAACAGAATTAAGACATGATGTGGACCCTTCAAGTAGACGCACAATTTTCTCAGATTAATATTGACTGGAGGACCATGGAGTAAAATAGAGACTCCCGGAAGTTGTCATTAACGTTGGAATTTTTGGTACTTAATAGACTCAAGTCAATTGCAATTGAAAGTATCTCCGAGGAATTTCTAGTAGCAGGTGCCGTTTACGAAGTACCTACATATATGAATGAAATAAACTGACGGGTTATGGCAGGCGGGCGGGCGAACACATCTGTTTTGAAATACTCGGATGAATTTTTAAGGAAATTTTCAATATTTTAATGAGAAACGCAAGAATTTCTGAGAGTTCTGTTTTTAGCTCTAAATTAACAGCTGTAAAATCTTTCATGGCAGGCATGTTTGAATAGAATTTGAAATAAATTGTCCTATGATGTGGGCTGGAGTGGAAACCAATGATTTTATGTCCAGCTGCAGTTTATTGATGATTTACATTTCAATTTCATCAGTCTCTGTATATCCACGCTTACCTAATAACATACGAAATTAATCAATAAAATTTCTCAACATAACTCTTAATATCATCGTTGTGTCGTTGTTTTTTGTTCGTTTACAATGCCACAAACGTGGCACATGTGAACTCATTTGTCATTTTTTTTTCTCTCCTGTCGATTTTATATAAAACCGATGGACTCGCAAACCGCCTCTCAAAAGAACTCGTGTTTCTTGTCGAAATTCCAGAAATGCATGTCTTCAATATTTTTGGATTTTTGTCAAGTGAAATCAAGTATTTCTGGGTATAAAATTAATTGCAGTTTTTTTTTTGGTATGTGCAATTCACCACGGACCACTAATTTTTCAATTGGACTTAAAACCTGGTTCTTCTTCTCTCTACCATAATGAAGAATCATGCAAAGAGAGACACAGACGCTTTGAATATTTTTGAAGACTTTCAAACTGACTCGTTTTCATTCGGCCGCCGAAGAATCAAGTTTTTTTTTTATTTTAATTTTACAAATATTTGAGATGAGATGTGAAGTTGGCCAGCGCGTCTCAATAATTGAGGGGCTTAGATGGAAAACGAAGAAAATAAAATAAAAGCGGCCACGACGTGACATTCACTTTGAACACAAAATTTCAATGAAAATTGAATCGATTTCTTGAGAAAAGTGGCAATTGTCGACTGTAAAAAAAATCGATTTCCAAGTAATGCGGTCATAAAGGATTTTTATAGCTCCTTGGATGGGTTTACGAATATTTTGAAATTTTCAAGGTTTGTGTTTGTGATTTCAATAGATGCCACTGCCGAGGTATATTATGAATTAATTTATGAAATTAGAGACACGAGACTTGTACATAGTTTGAGAATCAGGTGGTGTCAAAACGATAAAGACCTGAGTCGAACTAGAACTCAGGTCCAGTTTTTTGTTAGTTTTAAAAACAAAGGTTCAAAGAAGTTATACTTGCTCATCAAGTAGGCTTAGAAGTATTTTAAGTGAAACTGTAATAATTATCCATGGCTATCCTACTTCCTTGATGTTTGTAAAATCTGAAATTTTTTAATTTTTTTTTATTTATGTTATTAAGCCATGCTCAGGGCTTACTCTTTTATACAAAAGCCCCGCGTTATTTAGAAAATGATCTGAGCTGGTTCGGTTTTATTTACTCGCAATACAACAGAAACACTGAGAGATGCTAAGAGTGTATAGAGTCCGATTTTAATTTCATGTTTCACGTGTAGATATCACTATTTTCCAATTTAGTTAAGACAATGAATTTGATAAAAAAAAATAAAACAATTGTTGTTATTTTGGAAAACCTTTAGAATAACAGTTTTTATGCTATGAAATAAAATCAAGGCTATGCTAATGTACTATCTAACGAAAAGAGAAAAGAGTATGAAGGGCGACGTTGGTAAGCTTCACAGACAGAATACGGTGATTAAAATGAGTCAGGGGTGACAAACAAACAGGAGTTATACTTAAGGTTTTGAAAATATTGACACACTAGTTTTTGCAACTTATTTTTCACTCACATTATTGCTACTAGTTACCGGCGGGCAAAAAAATATTCGGACTGCGAGTTTTTCTAAAATCAAGTAAAATCTTCTCACCTATCCGAATCATCTTCTTTTTTGACTTGACATTTAAAAATTAAACGCTTTCGCAATCTTTTATCACAACAACTCAATTTTTTATCATGCCTTGGCTAAAATTAATAAAACCTTTTACATAAAAAATGCATTTCTCAATTTTTACCTTTAAATGATATAACGATTTACGACTAAGTGAAATAAAAAAAAATCCAAACAACAAAACAAATCTGATGCCACTTACTCCCCGATTAGAGAGGGTAAAAATTGGTTATCGGTTATACATAGGTATAACTCATAAAAGTCGTAAGGCCGTCCAGGATGGAAATTAAAATTCCGTCGTCGTCATCCCAAATAATCCAAATGGCGTTGTTGGTCGGGAGGATTTTATCACAAAAACGTCATAATCTTAAAGCCTTCTTTTCAGTAATAAAAATCTCTGTGATTTTAATGACGCGCATTCTATGATGATCCCAAAGGAGTTGGACTGTTTTCAGCTGTAAATCAAAACTGAAAAAGTCTATAGAGACAAGGACATACATTCATAAAAAGAAAAAAAAAAAACAGAAAGAAAAATATTCCGATGGTCCTCCGATAAGGAAAATCTTTATTTTCTTGGATAGTTTACTTTGGGAATTAGGACAAATTTTGTTAGCTGTGTGTTCTGATATCTAAACCTTAACCCAGCACACTTGAAAACCCAATTTGTATCGTGGTAGCCAGAAGCGCTAGTGACGTCCGTCATTCTCTTGACACCAGACCGCAACTTCATGTCTTAAGGTATTTTTGAACTGCCATGGTCATTAAGCGTTTTTCTTTGTCCATTGGTTTTTTTTATCTCTTAAATTGAATTCAACTCGACATAGGCGCAATTGAGGAATTCACATCCACACAGACAAACATCAGTTTTTAATTCGTCTCATGAGTGGCTGAGATTTTCGACGTTCTATTTTGTTGCTTGGCTGTTTCGAAATTGAAAAGACATTTCGTTGGTCTGTTGTGGCTCTAACAGCTGTGCACAGCTTCATTTCTTAAACGAGATGTCTTTTTTACGGTGATGGGGAATTATGTAGAAATGTACAGTGAAATGTAATTTACAGAAAATTAAACAGTTTCGTTTTTCTTCAAAAAACGGCCTCTAGTGGGAAGAATAGAGAATTTCGCAGTATCATGTTGATGTAGGCTAATTATAAATTCTGTTTTTATGATTTTGTGTCTGCTGTTTAGTGTAAAGTCAATTAAAGATATCTCAAGGTCTGAGAAAATATCATTAAGGGGGGTTACCAGTGAAATCTTAAGAAACACGAAAAGTTACTACAACTTTCCGCCAAATGTGGGCGTATTATCATGATCAAAACAGCATATAGTTAGAGAAAAAGGATAAAACTTAGGTAATAACATGTTAAAAAGAAGTATATCGGGGTTGGTATGTATGTAATTTGCTGTAGAAAATTCTACAATTCATGAAGCCAGCAGACTTTAGGTCATAAGGTATGGAAGATACTGAGGTGGAAGAGGAAGCGAGAGAAACAAAACCAATAAAAAGGTTTTGATTACGAATATATTTTGATTTGAAAGCTGCTATTTTCAGAGAGGAATAACTACCAAAATGATGATATTATTTCAAAGAAAGTTGAATTTTGACAAAGATCGAACCTTTTTCAGTTTATTTTGAAAAACTCAAATTGTCTAGTGTAATGATAAAGGAAATAAAGTCAATTATATTTTAACCATGCTAACCACAAAAATTTCTTGTCTTTATATATTTTGCATACAATGTGGCGTTTTTAATTCGTTTCATCACCGTCAAATGGAATTGAAAGCTCTACGGTGTGTAGCTTGCATGCTCAGACAGTATATGCCGTCCTTTTTCTGCACTAGGTACTATATGCGTGTAGATTTCGTGGATTATTTTAGGTTTTATTATTGGTAGTTTCTTATTTTTGCTTAAGAGATTAGAATTTTGTTTGTAGTTCTATTCTGGTTATAGGTTATTTTTGTGAGTAAATATTATTTAATCATACGACATTTCAGTAGAATTCGGCCCAATACTTATGAAATAAAGAAGAGAAAACTGGATATTGCTATGTAGGTATGTAAATTTGTATATATGAAAAGGAAATAATCCTATAAGGTCGTTACACAGAAACTCGACCAATTTTATGTAAATTTGTGACTTTTGATTTTGATGAAATTTCACAGGAAGGTTGGCTTTATTGTAAATAGTATTCTTCTGTAAACTTTTTGTTGTTGCAATCGGTTTATGACCGAGATAAGTTCTTGTATAATTTGGAAAAGTGGCTAATTTTTCTTAGTAGATGTAGTTTGTTTCAATTCTCAAATTGCATACTTTTATGCGCTTATGTTCCACTTTTGAAGACAGAAATCGTGAGCTTTTTTTTTTGTGGTAAGCCCCCTTAAATTAATTTTTATTGCATTTAGGCTTCCTACTCTGCACGTAGACCTAGGCCATTCAAGGCTTTTGGAAGTTACCATATAGACCTACCCCCACGCACGCTGCTGTATTTGTAGTTTTTGTTTTTTAAGTCCAGACGATAAGCCCAATACCAAGTTTTCAGAGTTTGTAAAAAAAAAAAACGGTCGGAATTGATACTCTAAAAGATTTCGCCATAAATGAGCAGCTCATGCGGGAGTGTAAAAGTGATGTAGAGTTACGTGCAGTTTTAGGACATATACGATTTCCCCTCTATAAATTGACTTTAGAATTTATTTTCCATTGATGAAGAAGTAAGACGATCTGTACAGGATCAAAAATATTACCGCGAAGATTATAAGCAATATGCAAGGAATGTTCCAAAAGTGGTCACCATACTCTGACTTTTGAACTTCAGCAGCTTCTCAATTGTCAAAACATTAAGTTTGCACTCGCTATTTATAGTCTGCGCAGTAAGACATTAGCCATCCTATATCTGAAGGATAGTTCACCATATGTAGTTCCTGAAATTAACAGCATCCTTAATGATGTAAATAAGAGAATGAGGGGGTAGGTGACGACGACTACATATTGGTATTGAGGTAGACAAAATTAAAACGATGATTCACGTGAATTCTTTTAAAATTTTCAAAATGTTTTAGAACTTTTAAATTAGCATCACTAGTCTGACAATGAGGCTCTCCCAGTAAGATTTCTTCAGCTGCCGCTCAATATTTATGACTGCTGTGCCTTGGTTGCCTGGTGAGTAAAATATTAAAAGGACTGAGCAGACTTATATTGGGAGAGGAGAAATATTTGGAAATAAATTCAAGGGGATACCTATATTCGCATGATATTTAGTGTAGCTAATAATGTCACACCTATTCTAACCAAAATAAAAATAAAAAAAAATAAAAATGAAAGTCTCTAACAAAGAGTCTTAAAGAACTCCATGTATAGTTAGAAGAAATGAAGATAGTTGTATGAGCTATTGAAAACCGTAGGAAAAAATTGGAATCATTTTCAGTTGCTTACAATTTATATAATAGCGACATGTAGTCCACTCTGTCAAAAGTCTTGAAAAAGTATACCAGAAAATGGGAATTAAGAAAACACCGAAGTGAAGTGAAAATTAATCTAAAAAATGGTCTGCACTGACGAGTTAGCATTAAGGAAATACATTTAATACAACAAATTTACCATCAAAAAGTGACAAAACACGGCGGCTTTTCTCCAAATAAGTATATACTGTGGTTTGGGAGATCAACTTGATTTAATATTACAAACAAAAAAAAAAAAACACAGCCTCAAAATAATTTATTTCTTTACGATAAATTTATGATAAAAAAGCGACAATTTTGTAAATAACCCGAAATTAATTTAAAGAAAATTATTTACAGTGTTAACTGGCTGTATATGTACTTTATATTTCTTTGTATGATTTCGACGCACCTTAGAAAAGTCTAAACAGCCAAGAAACAGAAGATTTAATTCTTTCGCTTAAATTTTGCAGTTTTTTTTTTAGTTATCTCAACTGCTTTTGACACCTATAATGGGTGCCCCCAATGCCAGTTTTATATTACCTCATTCATCTTAAGTGAACATGTTAAAAGCGAAACGATTATATATTCTCAGGTATTAACATTTCATGGTAAAAAACTGAAATGATCGCGGAACTTTATTATTATTTTTTGTTTTCACACCAAGAAAACAACGAAACGCGGTCTCATCTAATTTGAAGTCGGGAGTCCATAAATAGCTTTACAACTTGTGATATCTACCAAGAATTATGGTGGCATTATGTTCATAAACTAATAAAACGCGTAACTTGAGTCAGAAAACAATATTCGGAATCATACCTCTATTGACTTATATAGCATCTTGCCTCTTGGACTTGGACATCTGATATTGTTTACATTTTTGCAGCACTACATTGTAGCCCCCGCATGATCCGTTCAAATATGGTACTTCTTCCAGCCCGCCTTCCCTGTCGTTATTGCGTTAATGAGACAATGACCGCAAATCAATATTCAAATTACATCGGCATGGTCGTCATTTTGTTATCGCTATTTCTTTTGGGTACTGACTCATTTGCTCCTTTTGCATGTTTTACAAATAGCTTTCAAGTATGATGGCAATTAATTACTAACTAGTCGTGTTGTATTGACTATGTATAATCACACGTTCTGGGCAGCTTTAGTGATAAAGACAAACGGCAGACATAAAGTGGGCTGCACAAAAGGTGAATAAATTCATAAAGGCCGACCATGAGGCAGTCAGATATCGCTATTACTATCCTATTGGGACTCTAGAGAAATTATTTTATTTCCGTGATTTTTAATAAAATTTTCAGAGCCTATTAGCTATTAGCGCAAACCTCATTTATACACAGTCCTTCGTGACTCATCCACAGTTTCTGTGGTGTTGCTCTTCTTCTCTTATAGTCACTATTCAAAAATTAAATTCGAGTTTCCAAATATTCGGCCGTGTAACTCGTGTGATTCGAAGAATTTTTGGTAGCTGTTTACGGTTTCACTAAATTCATCAATCGATCGATCTGTTCTAGTCCTTCTGAATTTTCATGCTTGAAAACAACAAATATGTACAGCAACAGCAGCTGTCGAATAGAAACCAGAATCGGCAAAGAATCGATCGCTTATGGAAGGGTATTCTGTTGGTTTTGATTAAAGGGAGACGCGCAACAAATTACAACTGGGATTAATTTTTGAAGAGGGTCCAAACAAAATAAGTTCAGGGGTTCCATGCAGATGTCAGGACGAATTTTAATTTTAGTATAGTGTTACTTGTTTTCGCCACATTCATCAATTGATGAAAATTGCACAGTTATTAACGACAAGGGTTTGTCAAAAGGGTGACAAAATAGGAAAAATTTTATAAGATAAGAGAACATGTTGATTTTGTTATGGTAGGGGATTAGAGGGATAATGAATGATTTGATAAATTTGGTAAATTGTTGATAGGCAGCCTAGTTGTATGATTTTATTTTGACAATCATAATTGAACGTTGTAACGACTTGTCAAAATCCAGATTTGGCATAAAATTAAATGCAGGAAAACAGGACTTTCAAGAGTTTTAGTATTCTTCAAAAACATGTCTTGTAATGTACAAAAAAGCATAAAATCTTACGAAAACTCAAAATATAAAGGATTTCTATGAAGTTTTTCTAGAATTTCTATATTATTCAAAATGATATTCCATAAGGATCCAGTCAAGGAACTACAACCTACCTAAACTACTCGATTTTTAGTAGTTTTGTTCTTTGAAATGAATGCAATTGTAACTTTCCTTGTTTTTTCTTGTTCCCATTTGTTCAAAAACTTCTCCATATTGTCAATAGATGGCTGATATGATTTAAAATATCCTACGGGTTGGAAGGTCACTTGAGTCAATTCTTTTGCAAAAAAAAAATAGCCAAATCTAATAGTCCAATCAATATTATGCTCTGCTTGTTATTAATAACTTGAGCTTCTCAAGGCTCAGAGTGATCTTGTGGGAGTACAGATTCCATTAATTTTGTGCTAAGTAAGATAACGAAACTGGAATTTTTCTAAGCTTATTTTGGGTGTCAGGATGGAGTCAATCAAAAGTGTAAACATTGATCGAATGTATTTATACACGCAGTTATTCCAGTTTAGAACTGTTTCTACTTTCAGCTTCATATAAGTTTAAAATGACTCTCCTCTCAGATACTCCTGTAATTATATCTCCTGTATTTGAACTAAGTTTTAACGGATCTAAAAGATACAAGTCGGGAAATTCAAGTCTAATTGAAAGACACAGGCACATTGGCCGAGATAAATGCATAAGAAAGTCAGTTAAAAGTTGTCATATGAAATATGGTTCGATGGAAACGTATTGTTTTCTACTTAAGTAGACGGCAATCCATACGTATACACCTATAGAAACCAAACTCTGTTCCAAAAAGCAAATATCTTTGGGATTGTATTTTATCGTATGCGTGATATAATTCTACAAAGATGTTGTTAGTCGTCGAAACATTCTACCAGTTCTCATCGAAAATAAGGCACTACCAAAGTAGTGAAAGTGGCGGAAGTATTTATTCCTCCGCATGGGCGTCAATACTACTCTAATCAGCGCCATTTTTATGTATGAAATCTCTAGTCCTGACCGACGGATTTTTTATCTAGTAAAACGACCTATTGCCAATAAGTTTAGCTGTTTTAGTTTGGTTACTAAAAGTGGATATGGGATTTATTTGAAATTATATACATGGCAACAAACTTTCATGCAAAGTAACATATAGAAAAAACCTCATTGGTATTGTACTTGTATAGTCCTTATAGCCCTAGTTTTTTATAGTTTCCAGCCTCTTTTCAAGGTTTACTTTCGGCAGGCACGGAAAGTTTTGAAACTGTTCGTTCATGTTTAAAAAATACTGGCAACTTAACATGACTAAGGTTATTCCAATAAGTAATTTGATTAGAGAACAACTAAACATACTTGCACGATTGGAACTTTCCATAATTTTCTTCTCCGGACTGAAAATCAGTTTACTCGCTTTCGTGTTGTGTTTGCGGTTGTATTTTACGATATTATTCCTGTATATAACCCAAAGTAGCTTAAAAAATAATTTCTCTTAAATGGCTACATATCCTAAAGTGCTCAGCCTACCTCCCCCCCACCCTCGGGCTAAAGATAGTCCTTAGTGTAGTAATTTGGCCACATTCGAACTCGTTCTATCTGCAGCAGACATTAATTATATTATTAGTAGCTACTCAAAATATATCCAATTCAAGTCCACTTACATATGGGCTTACTCCTTAATTTGCATAATACGCTTCCGAAGCAGTCCTCTGACTCCTCTTCATTCTATTACAGAATGAACCAAATTTTATTTAAATTTTTAAATTTTTGTTTTTATTGACAACTTCATTACGACATCGAAGGCTGCCCGGCTTCATAATAATAAACCCCGACAAAATTGCATTTAATTTTTACATTTTGCATTTTCAAGGGGATCACAAAAAAAAATCGAATAAAACATGACAATCTCTTGAGACCCTCTAACAAAACTGGGTGGCCTGAAGAGGGCGATTTCCACTTATAATTCGTGGGGGCAATTCTTTCTTATAGCAGCCAAGCCACCCATAAGCAAGCCCAGAACACGAAATAAGGAGAAAAATTGAACTTTATTAAGCCCAAGTACATGGATGGCTTAGCATACTTCTCTTGGTCAAATGCGTGGGATGATGGCATGTAAAATCCAGAGTAGGCACCATGATGGGAATTTTGTCATCCCGTAACCCGCTGGTTCACTGGATTGTTGTTGTCTCGTTGTTCTTTCTTGGTGAAGGGAATAAATTCGCTTTTGGTAAGAATAGATATATGTTTCGGGTTATATGCGCGACGATATGAAAGTAGAAAGAAAGAAGAGAGAACGCTCAGTTAGCCATAGCTGATCTCATTGCACATCTTTATGGCGGCACCATTTCAGTCGTATGGTAACGCAAAATTGAAACGATAAATAAAGAGATAAATTTTGCGTTGTATCTACACTGGAGGAGCAGGCGGCAAACAACGCCATGAACCATTTATGATTTTTCCACCCTACTTCAAATCGGTACGGCCGGCGCCCAGCATCCGCATGTAAATGTGAACTTTGAAGAAGTCAAAAAGAAGAATGCAGATCACCGCCGTCCGCCTTGTTTAAAGGAATCGAGGAGGAAGGAAGGAAGGAAGGAAGAAAGGTACTAATACGATTTACAAGACGAGAAGACGTAATGCCACAAATCTCCAGCATGTTTCTTAACCCAATCATCATGAATTAAGCTTGTCTGTATACGCTAGCGCGCCGCGGCCACCATTAATTTTATTTCGACATATAAGCGAATTGCGAAACTTTGTTGGTAAACAATCGTGTCCAGCGATTTAGTGCTATTTTGATGGGATACATTGCGTGGGGGATTGGTGGAACTTCAATTACATAACAACTGGAGAGGTTATGACACCAGTAAAATTCGGATCGGACTATATGGGCCGGGTCGTCGACGACAGACTGATTTTAATGGACCACTTGTCTATAGTCTGAGGCAGTGGGGCACCTTAATAATAAATGTTGCGCATATAAGCTCGAATCAATGGGTGTGCCATTTCAATCACTTCTTTTTGCTTGATACAATCCCAGACGTGTTACATTTGGTTACCAGCGACGTGACTCAAATTATGGCTCCGGTAATAATCTCGACTGACTTGGTTTTGTCGAACTGCCAAAAGCAACACGGAAAGGAACTTTTCTTTGCCGGGATCGTGATACATACATAAATGTCACCCCAAAATTTGTCGCATTCTCGTATAATAAACGAGAGCAAATTAAACTTGAGATTATCCTTTTCCAGGCTAAGTGGATAGCGCTGACTAACTAGTTGGGATCGAATGGGCTGTATGCCATTAAATATCCAATTTCAAGCCGACAAGATCACCGCTTACTTAAGGGGCTTAAGTTATTGATTGAGGGCATATTTAGTGCGCGGTTTTATCATCTTCTTATTAGATTCGTTATGAGGCCACATAGATCTCCTCGAGACTCTGTTATTGTTGGCAGCTATACATTAGTTGCTAGCATATTTTGCGGCATTAAAAGGTCTTTAGCTCCAGCAGCACAGTTAAAGTGTTTATGTTCGATGGTTGCGTTATTGTGGACTTTAATGCATTTCCCAATAGAACTACAGTGCCGCAGGATATTTATTGTTGCATGGAGAGGCAGGCAACTAATGGTGTGTCCATCATTTATTTATTTATTGTACATTTCCGCAAATAGATGGAGTAAGAGGGTACATTTTTCATTTTGAAGTATGGGCGAGGAGGTGTAATGCTTTAGTTTTCTTTCGAGAGGGACGGGGAAAGTTGATAATTCGTTAGTTTACTTCAATGAATAAGACGGACAAGATGGAACAAAATTGCAAGTAATTTTTTTTAAATTGAAACAACGTATAAGACAGTTCCAATCAATTGTTAACGAAATATGATTAAAAGCGCAGTTGGAATTTTATTACAAGTCAATAGAACCCTGGTAGACAAATCATGATGAGCTCATCAATGAGATCTCCATGAGTACGTCTCAGCTGAACGTCATAATGAATCTGTCACTTTTTTTAGAAATGTCTTGCTTCTCTTTTGTGCATATTGGAATATTAAATGAGCACGTCGATGGGTATATAATGAGTGTCACGGTGATCTTATTAATGATCATATCAATGAGTATTACCATGCGTTTATAAATGGGTATATCAGTGTCATGATGAGTTTCATAAATGAGAATCAGGACCAGTTTACTACTAATTTTAGGATTGATTTAATATATTTTCCCGAATTCAAACTTTGGTTCCAAATCAATCTCACCTATTGTCCAGTTTATGTGTTCTAAAATGAATGCAATAATATGGAGGAATCCTATAGAACAGTAGGTTCAGCCCAGTGACAGTAGCTGCAGGGACGCTGAGACGGAAGAACCTGTTCAGCATATGGGGAAGACTCCCTAAAGAACAAATTAAAAAAAATAGTTTGAAATTAAAAAAATAAAACATTTTTTTTTTAATTTAGTAAATTACAATAATTAATTCAAATTTTTCGCGTAGAAATGGCATTACTGCACCGAGTAAACTCAAGGAAAAAACAATTATTTATTACTGGTTTAGTATATAGGGAGCAGTTTAATGATATTTAATTAGGCCTTGGATGAGACTTATTGAATGCTCATCTAGGGCTCATCAAGATTTAATTTTCTGTATGTTTCTTCAACAGTTACAGACACCTTGGAGCTTTTTCAGTCGAATTAGTATTTAGTATCTAATACTGTGAGTAATTTCTATCAGGGAATTGTTTACTTCATTAACTATACATAAATCTTCACACACACCCCTTTTCCTATACCAAGGAAGAACATTTTTGAGCTCAGTGACACCAGCATAATACCAAACAAAATAAAACTATTTAAGGATTTTACGGAAATAATTTTGAGATTTTTTTTTTTGAAAATTCATGAGCATTTTTTCAAAGATGTGGGAGGTGACTTAACATTTTTGTTACAACTAAAATACAGGATTTTTTTTAAAGAATTTTTTTCGGGATTTGTTTCCTGGTTTTTCTTCGGAATTTCTTTCGTGTTTTGATGACTTAACATTTTTGTTACAACTAAAATACAGTATTTTATTTAAAGAAAAATTTTCGGGATTTTTGTAGGTATTATGGATTTTTTGAATTATTTTTTTGGGTTTTTTTTCATAGGAATTATTTATATACGATTTTGTTTCTACAAGTTTTTTGACCAATATAAATAATGTTTGACAATGCTTGTTGATTTAAGCGGTTTAAGAGATTAATATGCTTTGGCTATTAAATAAAATAATATCTACAGATATTTCTGTAATTCGGCAAGATAATTGCTATGGTCCTGGAAAACAACATTCGGAAAAAAAATTAAAATATGAAGTAATTTAAGTTTTTTGCATAACCTTGAAAAAGCACTACAAATTTTTCAGTCTTGCTTTGCGGCTTTTTTATTATTTTATAAAGCATTCACGTTATATTTCCGGGCTTCGGGATTTGAAAAATTCGAAAAATTTAATTATTATCTAATTAGGCAATTTAGACGATGAAGTGGATAACAAGGTATTATTAACAACATCCTGAACTAAAAAATCCCGGGGTGCTAAAATCTAGAAATATCGAAAATAGAAATTTACGAAAATAAATTGCTTGAGAACGAAGTCCCGGAAAATCCGTTGTATTTTGAGATAGCAGAAATACCTACAAATTTTTGAATATAAAATCCCGGAAATTTTTTTGGATATTTGGTTCTGGGATTTTGTTTTTCGAAGATTTTCTAATCGGATTTTGAGTACCTAACAAAAAAAAAAAACGCAATTTCCGCGTTCAGAAGTAAAATTACTCATTATTTTCGAATTTCTTTTTCCAGGATTTTTGTGCACAAAATATTATCTTTAGGTGCCTATACTGGGCGACTTTTGAATCCAGGATTTATATACATCAATGGATTTTGTTTCTGTACCTCAAATATAAATTTTTGAACATTAATTTTATATTAAAGTTGTAATAAATCGTGCTAATGTTTTTTGTATAAATTACTTTTGTTGCGGGTGTAATCGCATTCATGGTGCTGGTCGTGTATCCAAGAACGAAACTCGTGAAGGATTAATGATTGTCCAGAAACGAATGGGTGGTTAATGTTGCTGAAAGTACTTCTAGTTTTGAATGGTGTTGTTGGAAGTACAACTGTTGACTAATATGCTTCTTGTAGGTGGTATGATTGAATTTCAATAACTTTTCTACAACTCTCAGTCGCCTGTTACCTGATTAATTCGGCGTGTAAACACAGTCATTATGTCCCTTTGACCTTATATTTAATACACTCACATTTGTGGCACATAAAACTTCGTATAAATTATTCTTAGTGTTCCTAAGCACTTCCAGAGCTCTGTAGAATATATTTCGACTTAATTGGCCACGACAAGATTTTCTTCATGTCCGAGTTTTGAATTTGATTTTTTTTCCAAGCTTTCTTGTATTTCTCACTGTCGTGTGGTGTATCTCGCCTTAAATTTTTTCCAAATCGTTTTTGGAATTTTTTTTTTAGTCAAGAGTATGCCAGGAAAATAGAATATATTCAAATAAGTAAATGAAAGAGAATCGCTTCTTGTTCAGGAGACTCCCATCAGGAAGGCTCCCCGGAGTGGGTATGAATTTCCATAAAAAAGTCGTTAAACAGTTTTCAATCAAATTTGATGCAGGCCTTAGGTTAGATAACGAAGAGAGATCCATAATTAGCGACAACTGTCAAAATAAGAAATCCGAACAAAAAAGGGGGAAAAATGAAGAAAAAATTTACGACAAGCAGCATAGAGAGCAAAGTAAAATTTTAAAAATTTCCTTGTGGCAGGAAATGGAACGCGAAGTTTTGGTTTTGGTACGGCTTGGAATTTCGACTTAAATATTTCTGGGGCTTTTATTTGTTCTCTCTTATCCTGCTTCATTTGAGTGCGTGGAAATCACATTATCCAAACGGTCTTGGTCTGATAAGGAATAGCCCCAAACCTGTTGTTGTAATAATATGTAATTATTCGCACTCGTGACACGCTAATAAACACCTCACCCTCCTCTTAATGGATTTAAAGGATGAAGAACAGTTTCAGCATGGGTTATTACTATATATGATGGCTTCCTGGGGCTCCCCAAGGTACCTCCAATGTATCTATATAGTGCTTGAAAGCAAAAAAAAAAAAGTCGCAGCCGACGCATGTCGCATATCCAATATCTGACTATGGTTGTCTAGGGGGCCTGTGGTGGGTATTCCCATTGACATGCGATGTTTCTTGCGTGTCAAATATTACCCTACAATGCGCCACCATCGCATATATGCAGGAAGTAATCGGGATAAAATTAACGGGAGCAAGTCATAGTATAAGGCAAGGGGGTGGGGCGAATGGTAGGTACTACTTCTAAATAAGTGGCTAAAGGGTCGCTTACCTTTGATTTCCTACCATTGATTCGATTGTACTTTGTCGACTTTATATTTGAAAATTAAATGTAGCGGACATAATTAGCTCTCAGAAGAGATGCATACCTCCACGACGACTAACTGGAGCCCTAGTATTTATGAGTTTTCATAGCACTCATGGGTGGTTAATTTTGTGTGGCAAATGTGCACTGAAAATTTCATTTTGTTCGAAGGGTTTGTGCGGTGTATATGGTGTGGAAAATCACTTCCATTCCCTCCCCTTTGAATTGCTTATAAAAATATGAAAGGACCTACTACAGTTATCCTCCAAGTGTGGAGGAAATATGGGAGAGGCAAAGTATGCATGCTGATAGTAGTCAGGTGTGAAATTCCACAACAGGACGGGAATTCCCGGTCTGGATGTTTTGAATGGAATTTTTTCCACAATCCCCTAAAGAGCCTTTAAAGATTTACCGGAATTTAGTTTTAGGTCTAATAAGAAGAATACAAAAATAAAAAAACCAGAAAAAAAACATAGATTTTAAAGAGATTCTATAAGACTGACAGCACTCTAATCTTTTTCACTTTTGCGCAAAGAGTCCAGATTTTTATGTTTAATACCTACGTACAAAAAAAAAACAAAACCTCAAAAGGATCATTCAGTTCATACCATGAATACCTGCCGACGGAAGTAACCCCCTTGCTGCAGCCTTTTCGAATATTATTTTCACCGTAATCTCCTGAAAATCAGTCAACAACCCGCAGAACTAGGAGGAGTAAGATATCGATTTTGCTGTTTACCCTTTTCATAATGAACGCAACGTCAGCTTGCGCCTCCGGCAGGATTAAATAAACTTTTCATTCTCCGATCATCTAGGTATGAGAGTTAAACATATTGCCTCCCATTCCTCCAAACACCCAGCAGGACTAGGTATAGCATCAGAAGAATTTTAAAGCCTTTTCAACTTATTAATTAAATCAGCCTCAGGCAAATATGACTTAACCTCTTCGAGGGGTCGAAAATCAATGAAGACTCATATCAAAATCCTTAATCATCTTGAGTACAATAGGAAGAAGATTTCAAAATACAACTTTAACTATAACTTTAAATTTTATTATCAGAGTATAAAAAGAAAACACGCCGCCACTGCCTGCCGTCGTTTTACTTCTAATGGCAGACGGTAGTCCCTCGTTCATTTTTTTTTTCATTACAATTAAAATGCGGAGGACAAGCTTTCCTGTGTGTCCTGCTACCGCTTTAAGTTTTTTTGTGTCTATTTAATTGTGAACGACCCTTTTAACCGAACAAACTCTGATGCAGCTCTCTTTCAGTATAATAAAGAGAAAAAAATAATAAAGATTTGATGATAAACGGCCCGAAAGGGTCTATAAATTTACGGAAGTTTTGAAGCAATTTGTCCTGAAATCGAGTATGTAACTCTTTTTAAAGCAAATAACTCATTCCAGTCTGCCGTTCTGGTGTCCTACCCATACTGGAATCTTTGAACACACTACTGTGGTCCCAAATTTTATCCAAGCTATATCGTATAAACTGGGGCCCTGAAAGTCAGCTTCGTCATACCATTTCATCCTTGCAGGACTATATTACCAGTTTCATTAATTTCTTGTTATACATATTGCCGATGAAATATAGTCAGGTGGAGAGTGAGCAGGTGTTTGGCCTATCTATCCTGCATGAAATATATACACTCGTCCTGGACTACATACATTTTTGGTTCTATTTTAATCAGTTTCATGCTTCCAGGGGATGCGTGCAATTTACTGGTATTAGGAGTAAATCCACATTCTATGTTACGGCCGGATACAAATAAAGTGTTTTCATATATACCAGAGCAAGGCCCCCGTTGAGGACATCCTGAAAGGGGAAGAAATTCGGTCATTTATTATGTTGCAAACAGAGAGAGAGAGAGAGAGGGAGAGAGCGACATAGATAGAGTACAGTTATTGTTATATTCATATCTTTGGGACTCCTACAGGTATTCATTCATCGTACTTTCTATTAACTTATTGTTTTGGGCAGACGGTAGTTTTATGGTTTATATGCAGTTGCGTTGCAAACATGATACACATCTACCAGGATTTGATTCTGTATAAGAATTATTCGAGGAATAGATATTATCAAAGGATTTCTCATTTAATACCAGTTAAATGATGAATAACTATGAATTTCAATTTGACAACATAAATGCATAAACATAAATACATGCTCCAAATTCTGTCCATGCAGTTCGCAATTCGATTTAAATTGTTTTAAAGGTTGTAGGAATCCAAAAATCTATGTCCTGTGTTGAAATATGAGATTTGTAACTTTTAAGAAACATAATCATATAGGTACCACCTAAATTATATGAAATAGTATGATGTCATCAGTCATAATACAGAAAAAGAGTATAGGACTCTGATGACTGTCCTAGCCAACACCAGAAATGTTTTAAATTTTTGGCAGAAATAGCGCTAACCCTTTGCCATTTGATTCCATAAAATAGGAATATAACGATTTTACAAAAAGGAAGGGAAATCTAGCATTGGTAAGCTGATGAATAAAAATCTAGTATTACTAATTCTGTTGAAATCGACACAGTCAACTGTCTTACCAGCTTCTTTGGCGAGGATATAGAAGTTAAAGAATTCTACTAAGTTCGTTAAAGAGTTCAATATACTTAGCAAAATTAGTGATGCCATGTTGGAGTATTCCCATAAAGGTTCTGTATTGAAAATTCAAAACAACAAAAACTAAAATTTTGAATACTTTAGCAATACACGATAATTTGGCAATAGGGCGGTAATTTGAGATATCCATTATCGTGCAATTTTTGTGTAAGGATATACAGATTTTGGGAAAACCTCAGTACGTATAAAGTAAATACTACAGAGACTGAAATAAGGAATATTTTTAATATTATGACATAAATTAATTAATTTGAGAGCTTTAAAATTACGCTTAACGATTGTTTGTATATATTAAAGCGAGGGTAAATGTACACCTATTCAAATAACGATTTTACACTCAATTTTCACAGAGCGGGATAACCGATAATATTCATATTTATAGGTCTCTGTGTAATATAAGCAAATACGTTTTTTACCGCCAAAATTTAAGGTTTAAGATCAAATGAAAACCGATTCGTTTAAGGGACGTTTGATTTTGTCCTTGAAGTAGTTTTTTATTTGATCTCGAAGCGGAAAAATTTATATCGCAATCGTTTCGCCAAATAAACTTCCATTATCTATATATATGAAGATTTTAATATAGATATAATATATGAGAAAGCGCTTTGTGTTTTCGAGTTTTCTTCACAAAGACGATGTTTTTTTCGATAAAATGGAAAGCAGTTAAAATATTTCGCGAAATTATTTTCATAAACGAAATTGCACAAAACAATTTAATTCTTTAAACAGAAGTGCAAAAGTAAGAAAAAAAAGAGGAATCAGAATCGGGAAATACACTTCGCTGAGGTGAAGAATATACGAGGAAATTTCGAATGAATTTGAGGTTTTTTTCCCACGTCGAGCATTATTGCATTTAGCCTAACACCTCGAAATATTAATGGTATAGCAAAATAGATTGGATACCCACACATAATATTAAAAGTTATTTTGATTTTTGCATGTCCGGTTCGTCCGTCTGTCTGTCCGTGCGTCTGTGCGCTCGATAACTCAAGAAGGAGTTCACTTAGAAAGCTGAAATTTTGTACATAGTCTTAAAAAAAAAAAGTAAAATTAAGTTCGAAAATGAGACAAATCGAGCAACTCCTTCGTGGGGTAAATTTCGATTTCCACTATCTATTTGGACACTGCCTGAGAACTCGACTACATGGAGAGCTGAAATCTGGTACATGGTGTTTTTATAGTAATCACAATGAATGAATAAATCGAAAAATGAACTAAAGCGGGCAGCCCCTTCTTGGTCTTGTTATATAAAAATTTAGGTTTCTTACGTATACTGTGAAAAGTATCAGTTCTAGACAATTTTATTGTACTAAAAACTAGTTTAGAATATGAAATCCTATAAAATTCGTTATAATCATTTTTTTCTGTCCGTCGAATCGTTCTAGAAATATATGCGAAATACCACTTCAAAAATCTAACTTGCATAGATGGGTGACCATACGAAATTTTATACGGGCAGTCATCAAGGGTATCATAAGAATTGGTCGTAGACCAATTCTAGCTTTTTTACTTGTTACTGCTTCAAGAACTGATCACTAAAACGAAGTTCATTAAAATATTTACAGATGTCACATACGTCAATTTAGCGATGCCATATGTTTGAAATTATTTCCGATCTATTAAGGTTATTTGTTCAAGACAGCACAATCAGGAATTCGAATGAATACATTCTATTCCCTCAATTTCCAGAAGAAGACAAATGGGAACATAAGAATACACTAAAGATCTACGCTAAATCACTGACTAATAATGGACTGAGCGATTTACTATTTCATGTGGTACACATTTTGTGATTCTGTATATCAGGGTTTGAGTACGTTTTAAAACGTTTACTACATAAAAAACATGTAAATTAAAAAAATATCTTCATGGTGTTCAAGTTATATTTTAATCGCTTATAAAGAATTAAACTCTTCCGACTTTAATTAACAAAATCTTATTTTTACCTGAATCGTGCGTATGGGCAAGAGAGACGGAGCATGGTAAACACTCTCTTTAACTTATTCTTCCTGTGGAGAAAACTATACAACTTGTGCCACCCTTTCCTTTAGGAAAATGTCAATACACTCAATCCAAAATTACAAGTCAGTGATTTAAAGCATACAACTCCATTTGATACATTGATTTCTATAGAGTCAAACCGCCAGTGTAATTACTTCGCTACTTTTGATTATAAGTGGAATGTTGCACAGTATTTTGGGACGAGATACCTGTATAATGCCATTATGAGCTAACAAAAAAAAACTGTAGAAAAAATATTTTCATAACATGATTTCGACCCGGAATACGATTTTTGGATGTATGTATGTCCTGCAATGAGTGAATTAGGAATTTAAAGAATATTTGCTACAAGAGGCTCAGAAAATACTAAGGTGGGTTCTAACGATGTATTAGCGGCAGACAAACCAAAGAAACATTGGTGAAAAGTGAACAGAATACGTGATAATTAACAAGACAAGACTGTAGATAGATCGAATATGTCCCTTCCAAAAATATGTAGATACAAAATGAAAAGAAAAATAACGAAAGAATACAAGAGTTTCGCTTTATCTTCGCCCAAGTGATAAATTTGTGAACTATGAAAGACATTTTGCAGAAGAATATAATTATTCTAAAGATTTTCTAGGTATTCAAGCTTAAACCAGTTTTCCGAACATCTACAACATAAGTGACCTTTTCATTTACAGAAAAAGCACATAAAGCGAACAAGCACTCATCCCAAAGGCATACTTAAATTAAGAAAATCTTCAGAAGCACAGGAAAAGCATCAATCTCTCCCAAAACATCGAAATCGAAGAACAAATCGCTGAATCACACAAGAAAAATGCGCGTCTCATAAATAACACCCCCAAGTGCAGCGCAATAATTAATTTAATTTTCGTGGGCATTCTTATCATTTTCCATATACGAAGGAAACAAAAAATGCCTGCCAAGTACACTATCGCTGCTGCGCAAGTCGCGCATTTCAAGAAATCACTAATTAAAGCACCCACTGTGGCCCACTTTCTCATCAAATATTGCACCAAGAAGAGCAGGTTGATGACCCATCGAGAAGAGTAGTGTTGTAAAGTAAAAAAATATATCCGTTGCCGGAACAGCCGGTGATAACAGTGCTAATAGGCTGATAACGTCTTTGATCAAGGGGGAACCGCTCGTCTGCATAAGGGTGTTATTATATATATATATATATAAAAGTACGTACCGAGCGGAACGTAAACAGACCAGATCACAGCTCAATTACTCATCCTGATTCTCAGTTACTGACTCGTTTCTGTTGTTCTACTTCGGAGCAGTTGTGTTGATCGGTGCCGGGGGGGAGGAGGGTGTACGGTTCTACGAAATCCGGGATGGTAATAAAATTCAACTTTTAAGAAAAGTTTTGAAACCGAAAAGTCGAAAAATCAACAGAACACAGAAGGGCGAAATACGAGTTTCGAGGGTGGGGTGATGTGAAAAAGAATGGAAACGCTCAGCTGCTGGCTCCTGTGAACAGGAAAATCTCGCAATTTCTAAAAGATGGAGATTTTGATAAGCTGGATAGATTTGGAGGAGGCAGGGGGTGGGGAACCGCTCAGAAGAGGAATAAGTTTCTTGTCAACATTTGCGCTCCGGTCGTTCAGTTGTTATAAAGTTGTCGAAACCTCATTATGAGGAGCTTCTTAACGAACTCAGCAAATAATAAGCTTGAAGCAGTCACCTAAATATACTCAAGTCACTAAATTCGCTCCTATTTCCCTTTAGAAGAGTGCCCATCTCTCATCGTCAAATACCGTTAAATGTTTAACTGTGCTCAAATATTGATGTTTTGATTAAAAACGAACGAACAAAAAATGTTTCGACAGAAATACAGAATTGAGATGGGAATCTTTATGTATTTCCGAAACTCCAAGAGGGTGAAAGGATTCAGCAGCCGAAGTTGGAAAAAATATAGTTAATGGACCAAACTGCACCGTGTACAAGTAAATGAAATGCTTATGTAGAGGATTGTGGGGGGGGGCAGTTATGCAGCAGAATTTTTGCTCACAAATTACATAAATTGCAGTATAAGACTTTTACTACATTGAGTGACATTCATGATGATACCATGTTAACCCGGATCTTAGGCACAACTTAGTTCAGACAGATGTCACCCATGTGTGAAGTGTTAGTTTTTCTTTATTCAAGGACCTACTATGACAGGAGACATTAATTTTTATGGTATCAAAACCCCAGTGAAGGTTGGCTATGGAATGCTTGCTCTCTGTCATCCAAACTCTTGGGAGAACTATACAGGGAGGTATTAGATACGTTGAGTTTTTATGTGATACAGTGTCCTTGCGTTAGATTCGTGGGCATCAAGTTATTATGAGAAATGAAATGGACAGCAACCTAATTAGATCATGGTATATGTATGTAGATGTTGCGATTGGGATTTAATCTAATTTAGGAGTACCCCGTCTTAAAGCACCTATCAAGACATTGACTCAGTTTGGATAAGTCTGTATGCTGCCTCTGCTGCCGGAAAACTTGTTAGCAGGACGATGGTTGGAGACAGGAGGGAATGGAATTTTGTCAAATTTAAAATATTCGGATAAATCATTGCTAAGTTAAAACAAAACCAGTGATCGACAAAAGATTGAGCCCTGTGGAACACCACTTGCTGTAAAACAACCTCGATAACATAATTCGTTAGCACCTGTTAGGAAATCTTTGATTAGTTTAACCGCCTAATGAGAAAATTATAAGTACTTTTTCGAAATTAAGTTTTCTGGATTCGACCTGTGTTAAGAGAACAAGAGGTTCAATAAATCTCTATGTCCTGCTTTTCCTTCCTTAAAAGAAATTACAGAAAACCATGTACGCCACACAATATAAAGCCCGATGCTATAACGAGCTGCTGGGATAACATAAAAAAGCGAAAGCGATACAAACTGCCATATTTCTTAGAGAAGTTTGGTTGAATATTTTTCGGAGGAGGGGGTATGGTGTGTGTGTGTGTGTGTGTGCGTACGCGTGTGTGTGTGTGTGTGTGCGTGTGTGTGTCCAACTCCATACCTCAATCTGTGTTGACTTTCGCTTTTCGACACAGACTGAGCCTGAACGTACTAACTAATGTATGAACGACGTTGTTAAAATGTTCCGCTAGAATAATTTTATTCACCGATTTGGAGTGCCATGAAATGAATGTCCTGTCCGGAAATGACGATAGGTGGCGCGCAGGGGTCCAGCAAAAAGTGTCGAAGAGATTTCCTTTGCTATCAAAAGACGAAAGTCGTCTTGTGCTTAATATTTCTTCTTAGAAATGGGATGGGGCGCGGTGAGTGGGGGGAGTAATAGATGGCTCCAAGTCGTCGTATAGATGCAGGCAAGTATGTGGATATGTAGGTACCAACTATGGCAGTATGGGGTTAAATTTTGGGCAGCTTGTTTTTAAACAATATTTTTTGTGCTTTTATGCTTGAGGTTTAGCAAAGCAGAAAAATATTTGCCTTCTACTGCATGTGATATTTTTTAAGTGTAGGAATTTCTATTGTTTTTTAAATACATAGAAAACAACAACAGCAATAATTGTTATAGGAGGGCCTGGCATGCAGTTTGGTGTACACACTATTCGCGTTTTTCTGTTTGTTTTATGAATACACAGTGTGTATGCCATTTTTTTTCCTTTAGTAGAGAATTCGCTAGAGGTTTATGCTTGTGAAATGCTTGTAATCAAGAAGTGTGACAAAAGACAATTAAAATGCATAAATATTAAGAAGAGCATTGTACTCTAACGGTTAGGGTAAGAATATAATAATAGGTATAGAATAATAGTCTACACTTAATGTGCCTTTGCAGTTCGCATAGATCGAAATAAGCCGAAGGTTAGTACAAATCTCAGCTTTGAATTTGTGAAACGTGTCGGATTGATACAGCATTAACGAATTTTGTACTCTATTTTGGCTATAACAAAAAAGTAAAAAAAAAAAATAACATAACTTAAAAAAAATTCAAAAGTAAGTTACAGGAATCAGAGCAAATATAAAAGCTGGATTCTGTGGGGGTTTAACGTGAACACCTAGCTCGAAGCTTTAATTCCACGGCAGTCTTAATACACGGATTAGTGTCAATGTGTTAATCAGCGACCTCATGAGACAGAGTACCAATATCCTGCCCCAATGAGTACCAGTTTATGTCAGTGCATATTTGACATTCAACTTACTGGTCGAAGCGAGACCCATCTAAAATCTCTGTCGATCTGTGGGTCACAGCACTCTGTTGATTTAGCGTAACTCCACGCCCAAAGTCAAATATCCAAGCATACGTTAATAAGCGATCATCCTTCAGATCGTCGAACGCAGTGTTCAATTATACAAAGAATATACACTCTAAAAAATGTACACAACTGTTGCCACAAAGCTTAGGTATTTTGTTCTAAGATGTAGGGAATATTCCCTAAAATGTAGTGAATATTCGCTATATGTTTTTGGGAATATTCCCTACATTTAAAGGAATATTCCCTACATTTTAGGAAAAAGTGCCAAAGCATTGTGGCAACAGTTGTGCACAGTTTTTACAGTGTACCTTTCTGTTCAAAGAATAATGTCCGCCTAAGTCATGCAGACTCAGACAGTTTTTCTCTGCCCGCATATGGGCTACGACAACCACCACCACGATGCTCCTATCAAGGGGCCTTCTCCATGTTGAAGTGAATAGCTCTACTAAAGTAGAACTATCCAGGTCTCCTCAACCACGTTGTACCAAGGTAGCAATGTCGGCTAACCAGTTGGTATGGCTTCGTAGTCCATGACTATAAGGACATGGGTACTCCCAGTAGATCGTGCAGATCCTTAAATGAGACTGGTTACTCAATTCGGCTTAATCATATTAGGACATAAAGTGACGTCTCGATGAGGTGACATCAAAATGGGCACTATTGATGGGTAAAGTGTGGCTCATCGTAGGTACATGTTTCAATAGCCGCCATTCTAACCACATGTTACCTGACTTGGCCTTTCGATACTCTATTAAAGTAAGCTGTATATGTAGTATATCCAAGGATATTGACACAGCACTATCATATATATGAAGAACTATAAAGAGAAACAGCAAAATCATTGGTATATGTACATAAAAAAAAAATAAGTAGATGGACCAGTACTCCTCCCTGAGGTATACCACATAGTAACATTTATATAAGGATCTCAGCTGAAAACAGTGGCCAACAACGACTTAGTATTATGCAAACTTGGGAAGGAGGTAAGACATATTTATCAAAGAGAGAATTGACGATAGAATGATCATTCACACATAAAATATGACTGACGTAGTTCTGGTGAATTAGTTTACATTATTTTTGGAATGTTTGTCTGATCGAAGTTTTTGTAATCCCTGTATATCTATTAAAAAAAAGTAAAAAAGCTAGAATTGGTCTAGGACCAAATTTTATTATACTCTAATTACATATCGTCATTCATCTCGGCCCTAGATGAATTCCCGTAGTATATTCCAGGCAGTAAAAATGATTATAACCAATTTCATGGAATTTCATATTTTTAGGACAATAAGAACGTCTAGGTCTGCTCATTTTCAGAGTATACGTCAAAAATCAAAATTTTTATATGGCAAAAGCAAGAAGGGTTACCCAATTTAGTCCATTTTGAAAGTTTTATTTACTATTACTACGAAAACACCATGAACCAAATTTCAGTTTTCTACGTTGACGTGTTATCAGGCAGTGTCCAAATATATAGTGGAAAACGAAATTTTTGTATGGCAACCCTACCAAGGAGTTGCCCGATTAGTTCCATTTTCGGATTAAAATTTACTTCTTTTTTAAGAGTCCGTGTGCAAGATAATTTCAGCACTCTAAGTGAACGCGTTCTCGAGTTATCGTGCGGACGGACAGACGGACGGGCATGCAAAAATCAAAATAACTTTAAATATTATGAATGGGTGTCCAAACCATTTTGATCTACCATCATTATTTCTAGGTGTTACAAATGGAGTAACGTACTTAGTATACCCTATGATTTCATCTAGGGTATAAAAAGGAATTGGTTAGATTTGTGCCATTCAGATTTTGACATAGCTCCAATGTCTCTAACTGTTATATAAAAAAGTCGAATAAGTTAAGGAGCGTGTTAGTGGCATCATGAACATATAGCCTTATACCATATGTTATACACAAAACTATGACAGGTCGTTGTCTTGTTCATTGTTTTGTTATTATACATATAGTGCAATATAATAGTTTAATTAATCTTATCTTGATTCGGCAAAAACAAGGATTAACTTTGATTTGTGATACGTATAAGGTCTCTTTAAAATTTGGATAAGTTATGATCATCTTTATGTAAATCGTGCCATATGTTTCTGTTATAATACGATAGACAAAGAATTCAATTATTAATAGTAGCTCTAGGAGTAGGTATATGCCTATAATGCGGTAATCAAACTTTTTTAAGCCGCCTTAATTCAAGTTTTCAGCTCGTATTTTTATAACCGTTGGATAAAATGACAAAACCAACCGCCCACAAGACGACGTTGTATTGAAATTAAATCATTCATCGAAGAGAGAGAAAAAACTGTTATACTCGACCAAGAAAGTCTCACCTGATTAACTGTAATAAAAAATGAAGTCTTCTATGGCTCATCTTGGCTATTGACACTTAAATTAAACATTAATTTGCTCATTTCTGGACAGTAGTATTTCGTTTCATCGTAAAAAAACAACGAACAATAATAATAAAAAAAAAAATCTGTCATAATCCAAATAAAAGATCTCTCAGCGCGTTGACAAATAATTAATTAAATCGTCTCCACAGCTTTTTCCAGACGTGAGAGCCTCCAAAAATAATTTAAATGCAGGCGCGCTTACATTCACCCAGCTCAACCAATCTAAACGAATTTCATGGGGCCATCAAAAACAGGCGATCATTAAAATTTCATGTCTTCCGATGATATCCAGCTGAGGGAGTTGTCTTTGCTGTATTCAAAATATTTTGAGCTGTCAACGATTTTTATGCACATTTAAGAAGCCTCCCAGTATGGGGTAAAAAAAAACTTTCATCCGGACAGCTACGTGAGCACCACAACGTTATAAATTCAATCGCAAGTGCACCCAAACTCATGTTGCCACCGCAACACGTTGCTCTTTCCACTGGCCGCCCGGAACACTCGTATGCGTGAAACCAGTAAATGGCGAGGTAATTTCCTAAAATTGCTAGCCTCCGCTAATTATCATCGGCAACAAGTCGAAATGGGGGAAACCACAATTTGTCATGAACGATATGACGGCAATGGCATTTGTGCTCGTAGGACTTGGATGGCGTGGAGAGCGGCATGATTCAGTGTTCAAAACCAGAACAGAATTCAGAAATAGAAACATCCATGCTGAGCTGTGGTTTAACAGTGTTATGCTGACGTCTATGACTAGGTGCATGCATGGTTGGGCTGCATAAATCAATCAAAATGCATCTAATACATCTGCCTAGTATTGGTGTTCAATACCCATGAAACGTGTCCGTTAAAGGCTCAACACTGTAAGGACTAACAGATGCAATCTACAGTATGAGTTACTGCAGCAAGACTATATCCACATAAGAAGAATTAAGGAAGGACGCAAAGGCACAGAACGTCAGAATCAATGGAAAAAATGAACTCGGGAATTGAAATACACCCAGATCTTGAGCTCTTTTTTCAGAAGAAATTTATTTTTATTTTATTTCGTTTGAAAAATATCTGAGCACAAAACAGGCGGTGCCTACTTGAAATTATACACCTATAGTCAGCCCGAGGATCTTTTGTTGGACTTCGCGTTTCAATTTGCTTCTTATGAAGTTTCCTTCGACTTTGTTGTGTCTCGATTTTTTCTTCTCCTTTCCTTACTCTTAGGTTTCCTCCAAAGAAAAATTAAAGTGAGCCTTGAGCCTGTTTTAATTGATATGGCCTCGATGCGTACGTACCTAGCACATTTTGGGTATATGTTGCAGTGCGGATGGTATCCTGAAAAAATATTTCGTAAATCTTTAAGCATATTGGTAGCATCTATCCCGGATTTAAAGCTGTTTTATGACAACTTTATGCTGGGAAATAGGATTTTCTTCATCCATAAAGGTTTCCCATTTTATAACCACGGGTAATGAATGAAATAATAAATGCGCAGTGCGGCTCTTTTTGTGGTTGGAGGTTATCTTTTAACGAAAATCTTGCGTGTACTTTAATGGATTTGCTTTAAAGTTATTTTCTAGGCATTTTCTTAAGCATTCGTCTGTCGTAGATTTTGAAAAGTCACAAAATTTTGGCGATTGAAAATCTTTGTGAGGAGTGAGTCGGTGTAATAATAGAAAGCAAACGAAGGTCTTTTTTCGATTATATCTCGATTATCGTCTATCACTGACTTTTTGGCATTAGGTAGACTCTCCCAATTTTTGCCAACTTCTTAAAACGTGTTTTTGTTATTTTCCATTTTAATTAGGCATAGGAAATGTTGGTATATTTCTGACAGCGCCAATCGGTATCGGTGTCTTTTAGATTAGGAAAACATCGGAAACATGTGAAAATGCGGTACACATGTAATAAGACGTTTTTCATCCACCAATGCATCTATCATAAACATCATAAAAAATTTGCAAGGCGTTAACAAAATCTCCTGATTTTGGAGTGTACATCCATTTCCAGGGTAAATTTTTATCCTTCCCATCAAAACTTCTTTGGTTGATGTTTTTGAGAGAGATTTTAAAGAAGAGAATACTTTTTGGAAATTGCTTTCGTAATTTTTGATTGAAATAGATTAGGCTGAACCACAATTGCCGTAAAGAACTTTATGATTTGAACGAAACTGAGGTTTACTTACGATTTTGTGACATTTTTGCCCTAATTAGACATAATATTCCGTAAGAGTTAGTATCTTGACATTTAATGTTTTCAATTTTAAAAAAACTGGTAAAAGCAAAAAATTAACAAATGGAAGTTAATTTAATTGCAGGTTTGTGCCTTTTATGGACATTATATAAAAAATATAAAAAGAATCTAAAGAAAAATCGGCAGCTCTCCAGAAGCAATATCTTTCTTAGCTCCTTGCCAAACTTTTCTCTTAAGAGACCACTTCTTTCCACATTCTTCTTCTATAACAAAATAAGAATTTTACCGATATCAGTCATGTTTCATTAATGTCATTGGCAAAATAGATGAGTCCTTACGGAATGAGTGACTCTTACCACACTTTACTTACGGAAATTTGACATTTAAACTTATCGAAAATTGCTTACCGACGCTAGAGTCTTTGTCAAAATTTCCAACACGGGTTTTCAAATGAGGCAACACAAAACCAAGTCTAACAGCTAACCTCACAAGGCTTAGCCGAAAGGCGCGCTTTGCTCAATGTTGGAAATAGTTCTCTCTCAGGCCTACTTCTGTCAACAGTTTTTCTTTTTGTGTCAAACGACATTTTTAGTAAATAAGAATCACTTGAAATTTATAATCAATATTTTTGAAAACCGATAATAAATTATTTCTGCCCAGAAGGAGTTGTCGCAAATACTTTCAAAATTACAATAGCAGAACCGAGCCCGGTGGTGTCATTTTATTTTCAATTTTCTGAGACAAGCCTTGAAGCTACCTGCAAGGAAACCTGAGAGAGGCCGGGCCTGAGGGTTGTTTGGATGTGTTTCTGCCTCTAAGGCTGTTATGGGTACATTTGTTAAATATAAAGGGCGTGTTCCAAAAAGAATTCTTTATTTGAAAATTCCAATTTCCTTTTTTTTCAAAATTACCATTTTCATAGCCAACTTTTTCCAAAATGTGGTGTTTTCAAAATCTTATGCTTTCTAAGACTTATGTTTCTCTAAAAATTCTGGAAAAATACTCAATTTAAAAAAAAAAAGAAAAAAGTTTTTTGACGATAGCCTAGATGAATGCTCATAAACAATAGCCGCACCAATGTTTTGAAAATCAGGAAATTTTCATATGGCAACCCCACAAAAGAGCTACCCGATTTCGCACATTTTCTAATTTAGATCTAAAATTATTACGTGAACGCCATAATACAAAATTTCAGATCTCTTGCTCAACATCTTTTCAAGTAGTTGCAAATATTTAATGAAAATCAAAACTTTTCTCTGAAGGGATTGCCCAATTTTACGCAATCTACGAATTCGACCTTAATGTTTTCATCAAATTACTGTGTACAAAATTTCAGTCAGACGAACGAACATCCCAGCAAATTTCGACTAAAAAAAAAATGTATTTTGTGAATGGGAAAATGATATTCAACATGCATGACGAATAGGGTCTAACTATAGATTTGCAACTTCTACTAACAATTTTTCTGCAGGAATTGGAACAATTTTCATTAGAAATGTTTTACGGAACGGCTTTTCATATACGGGCACCGTCGTAGTTGGTAGTTGCCGTCCGTTAGACCTAAAGAAGGAGCAATGAAGTGGGAAGTCTGACATTCTACTAAGCTCTAACTCCTTTTGTTAATAGAACTAGCTAAATATAGTTTTGTCCGAACTGCTCATGTTACGCTATTACCAATATTTCCCAAAAGTGTCTTCCCTTAGATAAGACAAAAGAAAAAAAAGATCTCTATGCCAACAGCACCACTGAAATGTGATTCCCTTCAGTCGAATATTATACAACCACGAATTGTACAAAGGACCTTCACCTAGTTATCTGCCATAAATGCTCGACACACTCCATAAAACACGACAGGATAGAGATCTGGAAAAAAACCATAACTTAAGAGAAAGATTGATACAGAGGGGGTAGGGGAACAGAAACCATCATAATAGTCCCAAAGCGGAGCCAACCAAATGTCTTAATTTCGCTTTTCGACACAATCTTTTCCCACTTGGATCATTCATTTAGCCCTCCGCTGTTTCGTCTCACCCAAAATCTATGTAGGTATTCCTCCAATATATGTACATAGTAAGAAGGCGCACAGGGTACTTAACTGTTAATTTAATTGCTTTTGCATGGGATTCATTATCTTGAAATAGGACACCGCCATAACCGGGATAAAAAGAAAAGCGCGATTCCACGAATGTCTGTTGTCGTTTGTTGCTGTAACATACTTTCTTTTTACAATTCTATCCACCATGCCGCGCTGCTGTTGAGGTTTTGTTCCGTATCCGGAGATTCGTGTCGTGTTCTTTCTTGTTCAATTACTATAGTTTTGCTTGTGTTGTTGATGGAAGGAGCTATAACAAGGCTCTGTGGAAGTGTACCAATAACAGTGTGCGAATTTCTGAAGAAAGTTAACACAATTTGAAACCTCTTCAAGAAATTGAATTCCTTTTTTTTTTATATATATATATATAAATTTTCAACTTCTTACGTACGTGTGATGGTGTTGATGTGAAACAAAGTGTTTTTTGAAAGTGATCCTATGCCAGGCGAGAGGGATTCGTGCCGTGCAGTTGGGGTTGTATTTTGGTTTTCTTTGATGTTTATATGTGTAGGTAATACCGAACAGTTACACGAGGGTGTGATCCGATATTTGACACTTATTAAATTTTTGTTGAACCATAAATGACATTTTGCAATGACAAGAATCATCGTCGTCAGACAGAAGCGTTTGGTCTAAGAATTTGTCGTTTGCTTTTGAAGTGGTTACTTTTTTTTAGAGGGACGTTATTAACGTCTTTTGTGTGTTTTTGGGACGTTACTAATTATTTTTGATATTATTATTCTATTACCTACTACCTATTAACTTCAATGTCTAGATGCCCTTTTTTTCCTACTATGGATTTTTATATAAAATGTGAATTGGATTGAGTGGTGCCAAGATTATTGTCCGCAGAATACTGACCGGATTAACAATGTAACTGAGCCTATACAACATCTAAACCTTAGCACAGTGTGCAGCGACCTTTATACCTATTTATGTAATGGATATGGATCACATTCTTGCAGGATCACATTCCTGCATTTAATTTTTCTTGCCATTGCCATTTTGCTATAGAACAAAAGACAATGTCACTAGTGTCGAGATTGATGAAA
This sequence comes from Dioctria rufipes, assembly GCA_963924295.1. Taxonomy (NCBI): domain Eukaryota; kingdom Metazoa; phylum Arthropoda; class Insecta; order Diptera; family Asilidae; genus Dioctria; species Dioctria rufipes. The sequence goes on from OZ002740.1 coordinate 7,858,895, forward strand.
TTCTTTTCTTAACTAGAAAATTGTAAAAAAAAAGTGAATTAAGAAATAGCAATTTTTGCAGCGGCCATCGATTTCGATTCGAGGATAGGTGAACCTCTGCTCATTTTGGGGTATCGAAATTTAGCTAAAACATTTATGCTGCGAAACTTCACAGACCTCGAAGCTTTGGTAAAATGTTCATGCTTCGAAGCATTCGACTTCGAAGCTTCTAATAATTCGAAGATCTCCTGCTAAAGTTGCCCGATCTTAGAATGGAATTCTGTCTTAAGCTTATAAATTTATTTTTTATTTTTTTAAATCAGTATTTACTTTTTTGTTTCAATTTTTAAAACTTTTTAATTTTTTTTATTTTTTTTTATTTTGTTAAATTTTTTAAATACTTCTTTTTAATTTAAAAAATCAAAAGCCATGCTGGGGATTCGAAGGTATACATACAAACAGAGTGTCTCGGCTTTTCATAAGTTTATATTTTTCGTGCCAAGCTTTGGTGGCTTGCATTCATTCCTCCAACTTTCCGACATTGCAGGTGGACGGGTACCAAATGGAATTTTTCTGTGCGAAAATGGTAAAATAATTTTATTTAAAACTTTTTTCTGTGAATTTTTATTTACTTTTGTTGAATGGAAAAATTCTTGTAAGATTTTGATAAATTAGAGACACAATTTTTTACACCCATGACTAACTTTAAAACCAATTATTATAATTATTATAATATAATTATAATTATTTTCTCTGTAACAGCAATAGTTTTTGGTTTTAAATTTTTGTTTTACATTTTTACTTTCAGGAAAAAATACAATTTAATGGAAAAGTGAATGAATATAAAATGAACGTCAACAATTGGTATCGTGGTGGTTATCATTGTTCTTATCGGTAAGTGCTTAAAAATATTTAGTATAAATAGCGCTACTTCAGTTGAGAAGAATTGTTCTAAAAAAATAGAAAACTAGATAAAAACGAGCTCAACCTTCAAATATTTTCTCACTAGAATTCTGTGAAATTTTCCTATAGTAGGAACTCAAAATAAAATATAATCAAAGAATAATTCCTTGTTTTCTCGTATTGCTCGGAGGTCAATTGTTGTATTTAACAAATTTATTGTAATCACTCAGCCAGCCCGATTAGATGTCTGGACACATCTTTTCTTGTTTCGAATGCAGGATCATTTAGGAGTTGTTTGAATATTTTAATTTTCTAGATTCGGGTTGCCATTTTTGCTCTCAACTTATATTAGATAAAAAGTAAATTTGTTGACGAAAATTAAAATTTTTTGCCCTACATTTTATGCAACTGGAATTATTTTCAATGTAAAAAATTTTCTCCATTAAAGACTCCATAAAGACTTGTTCAGCTCACCTGGGAATGGTAATTATAATGAAAACAACAATTAAAAGCGGAACAAATAAACTTTTATTAAAAAACTACCATTACTAATAAAAAGAATTTATATATGTAGGTAGAAATGCTCGTATTATATCTGGGACTATGTGTGTATGTACAATCGACGGGTTTCTTTTCATGGAAATTTTACACGCTTATAGGTTGTAACCACACATTCAAATTGAAGTTTAATGCGCTCTCGGGTCAAATGAAAAAAATTTCTGTAGTTAAGTGCCGTAAATAATCCCGAAAGCATAAACTACATTAAAAATATTTAAAGTGTATATAAAATTATTTAATCTGTGTTGGAGGAAAAAAATTGTTGGTTTTTAATGAATATCTACAAGTTTTGCTGGTTTTATATGGAGGCTTGGTATATATGTAGTACATGTAGGTACCCTTTTTCAAGCCTGACATCTCCAATTTTCCAGGTGAATGTTGCTTGTTTTATACACCTGTACACCACCAAGTATTCACGTTCCTATTAATCTCTGTTCATTAGTTAGAAGACTTTAGGCTATTTGAAACAAATCAATTCAGTTTCAATGCTGTCCGCTTAACTTTTGCGATTTAATTTGTGTTTTGAGCATTAAGTTTGTAAGCTAGTCATGAAATCTGCATTCAATTAACTTCTTGGGAATACTTTTGCAACTATTATGTAGCGTGATGTATGAAAAATCATTTTCGGAATAAACTTAAAATTCGATCTATGAGTTTTAAGTGGATTTTATTTTATTCTATTCATTGGTATGGTCATGTTTAGTAGCGTAACTACAACTTTGGCAATCGCTGATGAAGCATCAAGAAGTATAATTAACCAAAAGAGCGAGATCGTAGATTGGAAGTCATTACTGATACTAAACAGCTGGAAGAAAGATGCAGAAAAAAAATGCTGAGACATTTAATGAATTCTTTTGTTGGCTTTGTCAAGGACTTTATATCTTAATTGGAAGATTTAAGGGGGGATAAACGACTGATTTTAATCGTAAATTAATGAGTTACAAAAATGAGAGTAATTTTAAGCTTTCTATTAAGAAGAAGTAGCTTGAGTTATTAAACCGACTACAATGTTATCAGGATCGCTCAAAAATTTTTTTCTATTGAAAAGAAATCGGAAGTCAGATCTTCTTATTGTTGGGATAACCTATTGGTAGGATATATGCACCATCAAATCGATTTGTCCATATAACTTTAGACATCATTTTTGCGCAAAAGTATTTTGGAGTTCTTCTTCACGACAGAAAAATCTTTTGAATACCTGAAAAATAATAACATCCTAAGAATTCACCCTTGTGGAACCCCACACATAATGGCAAGAACTCTTGGCATATTACTAATGTCAACCTTCATTTTTTGTTGGCAAGAGCATTTAAAAATCCTAAACTTGAACCTACCGTAACAATGAATTTCGAATGGTTTACACTATCGGAAACCTAGAATAAATCCACAAATACATTAAACATATGCAACCCGACTAGCAGTAAGTTGGATAGTAATTGTTATTTTTGTTATACCTAAAGAGAAACGCAATGGAATAATGACCGTTGCATGTTGAATAATGGACTCAGAATATATTCTTTTGGTGGGTACTCCAAATTAGAAGAAATACCTCTGCAAAAACCTCTCTCTCTTCGTATATCGGTTTGTTAGATATGAGCAAGTAATCTTACACGTAGAGTTAAAATAAAAATCAAATTCGAACTATGTGAATACACCAATAAATTTCGGAAGCTGCTGCCGAAGTTCTTTGCATTATGTTGAATTTATTGCTGATCTATTTGTGGTATTTAAACTCACATTCTTCCCCATATGGTTTTATAGCATCTCAAACACAACTGGACTTCATATTCATCTGGAATTCATATTGTTTTTGAAAGTAAAAAAATTAAGCAGTATGGTTGCCAGATTGTTTATAATCGTAGCACTTTAATAAGACCTGCCGACCACTCCTAAAGGACCTCTAGTATATTAAATGAAAATTGTGCTGCGTTTTCATTGTTCAGCATTTGAGATCTTGGCTGGAATCCTTGCCTCAAGCTTAAAATCGCTATAGTTCGCAATTTGGATGACGAACTAAGTTTTGCGATAGAAACGGTCACTATTCTTGTTTTAGATACTTAATAATTTCATCAGGAATATTTATGTCCAAAGTAATGCACGGCTAAACATTTTAGTTCGCTGAAAAACTCTTAACTTCCAATAAACTCTTTATTTATGCGTGTTAAAGACGACTGTCCTTAATATCATTTACCCAAAACCAGAATTACAAATAGTTTCGTCGGAAGCGGAACGTATAAAAAAATAGTGATTCGAATAAAATTATAATGAACGCCTTCCAGGTAGACAGCAGAAGTTCTCTTTAAGTTATTTGTTCAAATTTTCCCTGGTATTCTACTGACTGTAGGAGAAGAAACAGAATTAACATCAAGAACTGAAAACAGACCTGGGCCTGACATACTTCTTTAAAATTAAAATACGCCATAAAATTACTCGAAAATCGAACGATCAATTTAGTAAACTGTAGTGAGAGAACGAAAAGAAATTCAGAGACATAGGTACCGAAGAAATACACACAGCCGAATGCAGCACGAATTCGATTTACAATTTCACCTTTTGTCTGGCACAAAAGTCGATCGTTTAATAAATGAAAGAAAGATCAAAGGAAGATAATGAGCCGCACAACATTGACGTAATGATCAACAAGTAAAGTCTATCAAAAAAAGATTTCCCACATCTAAAAAATTACATAAATTACGGTTTAAAGGCCATTTAATAAATTGCCGATCTAAAAAAGAAACGGAACAAGATTGTTTGACAAAAAATTAAGTAAGAGGAATAACGAAACTAGAAAAACTCAACAGTGACCCAATCGAAATCTGAAGAGATCTTTACATGGTCACATCATAAAGCTTATAGCTCTCCAAGACTTGGGGTCATCTCAACTACGCTAACTACTTATGAAGAGGCTTTTCATGTTTTATATGTAAGCTACCACCACAATTACCATCACCATTCAAATGGACCACTGGATGTGCTTCGATCTGAACTAGGACACCTGACAGCTCTTGGTCGGTCCCAGGATATGCACTATACACACAAGGAAACGCATGTTTTCAGCTTATTGCCAAGAATGGATACATTAAAAATTATTCACTTTTGCAGTTGAAAGAGAGTAATCGACCCATCGTGAGGCCCCATCAAGCACATTACTATAGAAAAAAAATCGTACGAAGCACGCAACGATGAGCTATGAGCTCCGAGTCCTGGTTCTGATACCTATGTAGAACTATAAGGCAGAGAACTATATACATATATGTGGATGTGAAATATCTAAAACGATACATCAAAAGATTTTCTGCTGGAACAAAGTCAAGTGGCTGTCAAGTGGAGGAGCTCCCAAAATCTTTTACATTTCTCTGTCTTGTGGATTTAAGAGGAATTGGATAAATGAGTCTCGCGGGCATGTTCAATCGACACAAACAATACAACAGATGACGACGACGACGGCTGGTATTCTCTTGCACTTGTGATGAATGAATTGTGAACAAAATGACGAATAACTCGGATTTAAGATAAGAAAACACTTTTTGGAAGGCACTCAAAATGCTGGACACGTGGAGTTGATTTGCAAACAATTTGACAACAAACTTTATGAGTTTCTTAAATGTTTGTTCTTGAATTGCTACATGTCATATTGTCATATTAGGAGGATGAAATATCTGTAAATTTTCTTCATTTCGAGGTGTGGAAATTTTTTGGAACTCTTTGGCAATTGATTATTAAAAAATATATATATGGAAAATTAATGTCAAGTAAAAGGGCTTAAAATTGTAGCTTTTTTATCGCAAAATGACCATAACAAAATATCGACTTTATATCTAAAAAAAAAAAAGACGATGATTAGGTACATACGTACAAAATTAACTTTTGGTCGCGCAGCAAAATTCCGTGTGGCGTTTCTACCCCGAATTGTGCGAATGTGGAACAATCTACCATCTTCGGTCTTTCCTCGATCTTACAATCTACTAATCTCTAATATTTTCATTATCTCTTTTTTGCTGTACTAAGCTTTGCAACATTGGGTTTTCCTTGATCTTGTCTTAGTAATATATAAAAAAGTTTCAGTGTGCCCATAAAACATTATTTTGTCGTATTTTGTTCGCAAATTTTTCTTTAAAATGTATTTTCGGCCTTTGCTAAAAAAAAAAAAAAAACAAAAAAAAATGGAAGTTTCTTACTAGATAGGTAATTATCCGTGCCACAAATTTTTGATAATAATATTAAAATGTTTTTTGTATTCTTAGAACAAATTCTATTTTCAACGATAAAAAAGCGAAGAGTTAAGTTATCCCATGAGGACAAGGGGCACAATGGACCCACTGCTGGTTTTAGTGAAGCAGACTAGGTACTTGTAACGATACCCCTCATACTTAACCTAACCTAACCTAAGTGCAAGCATTAATATGTGGATTGTCGCTGCTGGTATATTGTTGTTTGTGTACTTGATGTTAAAATAACACAGATCTTTTGTATTGAGAAAAAAAATGAAAAATTTTGCGGCAAAGAGGAATTTACGATAAAAATGTGACATTTATAAACTAGCAGCATTCCTGACAGAATTAAGAATCATGAATATTGGGATGGATGGGAAATTTTCGATTATATAAAAGGAAAAGAAAACCACAATTTCTATCACAAAAGCGATAAATTATAGCGAAAAGGAAACATTTCGTTAGGTTTAGATTGCTCACCTGTATTAACTTAATTTCAAGCTACATAAAACACAGTTTTCTCCAAAAAAAGTGACAAATTGGCCAATATTTTGAAATTAATTTGAAGCATTTCGTTAAGATAAGTTCCTACATCCGTCCGTTACTTCTTATTTCGAATTACGCCTGTCATCGCTGCAAATCAAATAAAAAAAATATTTTGAGGCACACTACATATTGCATAGCGAGGAGTTCCGACAGAATTCCAGCAGTTGGGCTAACATGGGATCCTGCTGCTCTAGACGATTTAAAACTGTCATCAAATGTCATCAACACCCACAGAACATATGTACGCGCATCAACTTGAAAAAAATGTGTCATAATGAAATTTGAAGTTTCCTGTTCTTCAAATACGGCGGGAAATGCTTTTTAATAAATTTTCGAGAAGCGAAATACCCGTGGATGAGCTGGTTGCTTGTGTTTTTCTTTTTTCCGAGTATATATCACCAGATCAAATTTGTGGTTTAATACCGGCTTTCGTTTTATTTTCAATACCAGGGTTTTAAAATTTGATCTTTAGGTGGAGATTTCTATATGAAAGAAATGAGCTGGGTTGATCAGTAGATGTACTTAAAGAAGAAATAGATAAGCATAGTTTTTTTTATTTTTTCGTGTAATGTTGTTGCTAGGATTCGAGTCAGTTTTAAATGTTTATTGTCCTATCTACTGAGTGAAATAGACAAGTCCACTAATGCTAGGCTTTCACGACCTTATTTTGGATCATACATCACTCATAGTCAAAAATAATCAGTTTTTTTATGAATTATATACACGATTGGCGAAGAGTAGGGTGAGGATTTTAGTTTTCTCAAAATATCTTTTAAGTATAGTCGGAAATAATAACTAAATCGCAGATATCACACGGTATGGAATTCTGGTATTGAAAAATTCAAGTCATAATTTTGAAATACAAAATCCCGGATATTAGAATCCCGGTAATATAATGTTTGCATGGGATACCCTCAATATTAATAGAAGTCATTTTCTAAATTGAAAATCTTGAATTCGGGATATTTTTGTATATTCTCAGAAGTCGTGGGAATCCCTGGAAATGCATTGTGAAAATAAAGACATATTTTTTTAAATTATATGTTCCGCGATTATATTTCTAGGATTTATAGTAGTTGAGATTTTCAAATTTGGGATTTTGAGCCCAATCCTGTTTTTTAGGTTCCGCTACAAAATTCTGAAAAACATAATTTTGGAAACCTAAAAAAGAAAAATCCCGAAATATACGAATTTTTTCAATCTGAGGTTTTGAAATGTCAATTTTATGGGATTTAGTTACCCCACGTAAAATTTTGTAACTTCGGATACTCTCTTTTTCGGCTCGATCATAGTATGTACATACCTACCCAGGATTGAGATGAATATTGAACGTGCTAAGCACGTCAAATGAGGATACCTCTCTAGTGATTATATCGGTAACTCACCCGTATAGATACTTGTATGATAGCTAATTAATAAATCTATGTAATTTTATATTCACAGAATCGTAAAATTTAGGAATATATTGCTGAAATTATTCGATATTTCATGAGACTGTACTTGCCTGGTATTAAATAGAATTAAATTGCTTGTAATGCTGCCGTTTATAACTCATACTTTACATGTGTTTTAAACTGTAAATCAAAATTCTCCATTTTCAAAGTTTTCAGCCTATATTATGTCGCCTCACCCATAGCGGATGAATTTTTACAATACAAATTAACATTGAAAAGTCCCATTTATCTGTCATATGGTATACCACAAGGCTCTATTCTAAGACCATTTCCCTTTTTTCCAATGTATAAATATCCTATAATCCTCAATATTTATGATGTCAAAATATGCCTCACAATATGTATGGCATTCACAAATGTTCCATTCTAAATGCACCTTACTCAAATATATTGGACGGTTTTAGTAAGAAGGTTGAGACTAAATACACGTTTGCCCTTTTACATAAAGCCGTAAATGACCCTATTTCCCACGTAAGTCACGTTCATAAACAATAACACAAAAAAAAACCAAAGACATACAAATCCCATCCAATTTAAATATAATGCCCAAGTCTTGCATCAGTAACAGCAACAGCAGCAGTGGCGGTAGTATCTCGTCCAATAATTTCCCAAACTCTTAATAAAAGAAAACAATTTCTTGCAGCTTCATAAAACATAACAACCGCTGAGGGAAAAAAACTGTGGAGGAGGCAATATCCTTCCTTTAGAAAAATGCTCAACAAATCACCTGAGGGCGAGATCTCATGGACTACTACTTTTTGAGTATCGACTTGAGTCGGCCGGCATTTAGAGGGGCTTGCCTTTATTTTCAGACTATGTTTCGACATATGCTCAGAGATTGTTTGAATTCAAATCTTCATACATACCCAATAGAAAAACATAAACACAAAATAGAAACTGAGAAAGACTATCTACCTGTGCCGAAAATAGTCCTGTCTGCTTGATCTAGATATCACTTGACACAGGAATGCTATTGTTCTCTTAGAGCGAACGCATGTTTTTTTCTTATGCCCACATTCCCTACGTAGGTATTGGCCTAAACAGATTTGGCAGCACCAACTCACCTGAAAATTGACGAATTATTTACAATCAATGCGTAACTGATAACGTAATGTCTGTCTTCGACGGGGACCGCTTGCTGATAGGATAACACGCTCCAGAAAACGATGTTTGTTATAAACAGGCTGTTTACATATTATCCAGCTGTCATCTCTGGAGGAACAAAATTAATTCACTCACTCACGCACTAAATTTTATTTATTTATTTTCCAAACTCCACTTCGGCACTGGTGTATCACTCAATCACTCACGAAAACCGACACACAGATTTTCTTATTTATAGATTTTTTTTTTCAAAATCTACACAATTTTGAATGAACGGAAAACTTCACAAAAGTTCAAATAAACCTTTTTCTGGAGAATTTTTAATTTAAGAAGAACATCGCAAAGGTGCAAATCACATTCACTCAGTCGAATTGGTTTGGTAGCACTTGGTTTACTTTAAGCAATTCTCTAATTAGAGAGCTGTGATTAGCGAATTATCTTCCCAACTATAGCAAGTTACTAATTCAAAAGCCAAATAAGACTATTACCGCGACCGAACTAAACAATCGGCTACCAGTCACAACGAATGCTTCAACCGAACTAAATTTCAACAGGATTCAAGAAGAAGCGTTTGGTGTTCCCTTGACTGACTCGCGCTTACCTTTTCAATTTTGTATTTGAATTGAATCGTTTTCTGTATGCGATGCCGTCAAATCAATTTCGAAAAAAACTAAAATTCGGTTGAATCAAGGGAGAAACAAACGTAACGCAACGCATAAAACATGCAGTCGAAGTCGAACGAAATGTGTGAGTGTGAGTATGAAAAATAATCAACGAAAAACTGAGTTTATTTTGAAGAAGAGAAATTTTCACCTTTCGCTTCATTTGAAGAGAGTGCCAGTTTCGAATTGAATGTATCATTAAAGAGTGTCTTCTGTTCATTGTGAGAGCAACTTTTATTGCATTGCGTTGCTGGTGTATTCAATTCAAATTAAACTTCATTAAATTCAACATAAAGAGAGGGAGAGAGTGTAATGCTCTTACATTTGCATTAAATCAAGTAAACAAACAGTTTAGTTCACTCACGCACGGTGATTACAAAGTATCAAGTACAAGCTTTTTCAGCCGACTTGGCTGAGAATTAAAAGAGAGCTGAAGCTGAGCTGACAGGTGACTTTCAATGATAAAAGAGAATCGCTCGGAAAAGTAAATTTAAATGATTAAATTTGATATTCGAATTGCGTTCTCTTCCTTTCTTGCGGTGCAGCAGATTGTAAGAGAAAGTTTTGTTTTGGTTAAAAATGTGAGAAAATATGAGATTTTTGGGGATGTAAAGGCCAAGCGTATGGTTGGTTTTTATTAAAGAGTAAACAAATCAGATGAAGCCTAAATTTTGCATATTGGCTCAGTTAATATTTTGAACCCATGATTCCCATTAATAATATACAAGAAAAAACAAGAAAATTTTAATTGTTTGCTTTATGTAAAACCTCCGCGTATAACAATAAATGAAGTAATTTTTTTTTAGGTTTACGTAATTATGGTAACTGGATCAAACAATCGTACTGCTATAATTGAATTACTTAAGTACTGAAAGTAAATTATCGATCTTGTCCAACGCTAATGATTTCACTCACACAAAGTACAGTTTATACAATAACGAAACCATTACAGCAGCTTACTGGGTCCTCGAATCATAATTGGAGTGACCGCCTGGTAATTGCAACGACCCCAAGAGCTCAGCATCATTAAGTTGAACTATCGCCAATATAAAATTGACCATGATAGTTTTAAGATCAACGACGTACATTTCCTCAACAACACGATGAAACTGAAATGATTACAAAAATTCCGCCAATTGCTTTTACGAATGGTGGTGGTTGTCTCTCCACGACAAACAAATTCTTCAAAGAGAGTCAACAAATTATTATTTACAGGCTCGGTGGTGAGCTAGGTTCAGATTATACAGGGTGTCTCGTAAGTAGTGCGAAACCAGATGGCTAACGATCGGTCATACTTAAATAAAAGAGCAAAAAATGTTTGGTTTCCGAGATAACGGGACCTAAAGATATTTGGGTATGTTTTTATAGATTACTCTGTAACTTCTGAAAGTTACACCCTATGATAATGATTTATTGATTTCGGTAGATATATAATCGTTGGACCTTTCCAACGGTCTATAAACTCTACCCCACCTTCGAACCGTTTGAAGTTATGGCAAAACAAAGTTAAAATTTCGGAATTTTAACTAGGTGTTTTTTTTAACTAACTACTATTTTTATCGAAATATACGTCATCAAGACCAATTTTTTCATATCTTAACTTTTCTCTTTATGTAGTAGTACCGCACCGATGTGTTCGTTTTTGTCATACAAGTAGTAAAACTTCGATATTTTCAGAGGGGGCCACATAATTTAGTGGTTGAAACTTAATATTTGTCGGCGTTGCTTTTGCATGGCCGATATAATTTAAGGGGAAGTAAACAAATAATGACAATTGTTAACAAACAAACCGGCATTGGAAAATGTTAAACATTTTTGACACGTCTATTTATTTTTACAACATTTTCACTACTATTTTATTTAAAATACTATAATTTATTGTTGCAATGATTAAACTTGCCTGAAAACTCCGGTTGTTTCTGAAGTAGAGCACAGCGCAGTTCATCACTATAAATTCACCACTTAGTAGTAATCGCATGCGGATTAGAATATACTAATGAAAGGAATACACCAGATAAGATATTGGTACTGCAACCACACTGCACTAAAACACAACCACACTCTACGATTCTAACCAGTTATCGAAGGTGTAATAATTTAGATGACTTTAGAATTGTCCCTCCCATATTAATTTCTCAATATTCATTGTTATACCATAAATACTATCCCCAAGAAATGCGACTGGAGTGCGTGAAATTTGTATCTCATATGCACACTACGTGCAATAACAGAATAGAATCAAAACTTTTTACAAATAGGCAGCTAGTTAGCTCATATTTAAGATAAACCTCTCGTAAGTCATTGAGTAGTTGGAGACATTTTTCTGCTTCTTTACAAAAAACACCTATAATTATAGCTGGTCTCCGAAACATAGATTGAAATATCACTTCAACATACTGCAAGCCAATGACTTTATTGTTATCAGAATGCCACTTAAAATTATTGAATCGTTTATAACGATTTTCGATCTTCTATAGATGAGGATCTTAAACATTCTAAAAATCATTAGAGCTAGCTATGTTAAGGGAGAAATACCGAAGCATATAGAATGGTTTGGTTGACGTATGTAAAGGTGTTAGAAGACCGGCTCGCCAGTCGAAGTGAAAATATTATGATAAGTCGATTGGAAAATTTTTTGATGTGAGCAGAAAGCATGCCTACTCGACCTACTTTGATATAATTTCGAAACTTTTTAATCATTTTATACAGAATAGAAGTTTTCTGAATATTTATTGTCTACATTCGGATCAGTTCATCTTCTATAATAATACTTAGTAGTCTCGATTATATAAAATCTTTTCCACAAAACAAAACTTCACTGCAGTTTTTCACTATTACAAACTATAAATCACTTTTAATCACTTTTTTTGTACAAAAATCACTAAGAGAACACTGAAGGTTTTCGTGAAATCAAAAATGTCGTAGTGACACAAAATAAGGCGAAGCTCTCTTGTCATTTCCCTCGAATGTCTACAGGTATAACTTCTTATTATACGTATACGAATTTTGCACAATATAGTCTTTGCTGATTTGAAGATAGATTGGAGACGTTGGCAATGGAACACTTTGGAGGGCAAGGCTTTACGCTTCAGCAAGGATTTCGGCACATTCGGCATAATACACCAACGTCACATTTGAAGAGCTTGGATTTTGGACCGATTACGTTGTCTGACAATTCGGCGGATATGAGTAAATTCGATACTCTATTCCATGTGATCCCTCTTGAAACAGAGGATTTCGCGAAGGGTATACAAAATTGTAGATGTGCTAAAACTGACGTTGGCGTGTGTGTGTTTGGGAAGAAATAATGGTGAAACTATGTGCGATCACATCGTCTTCGAAAAGTGTTTTGTAAATGTCACCGTAGATTTATTGAAGCCAAAGGAGACCAAAACAGACAGGCTTGAACAACATTTTGTTATTTTGGTCTAGATATTTCACTTTAGTTAGCTCACCCGACTTCGATATTAGTAAACTATTCTGAGAAAGGGGCGTGAAACTTAGCATATTAGCAGATGTCCATCACCAATAGGTATTAAAAAAATATATGCATTCCTTATACCTACCCGGAGGATTTGACGGATAATATTACCGTAATATATCCAAAGAAAATTGATCTTACATATTGTAAAGTGTAGGAAGGAATCTACATATTTATTGTCCATTACTATGGGAAACATCTGGGTCAGAAGAATCTGCAATTCAGCAGCATGACTCTTTTACCTACTGGTAAGGTATACAGGAATACCCAGAGGTTGAAGATAGGGCATAGTTTCCATTTGGAATAATGAATAGATCTCTTGCTATAATCAACCACCTATTTGAAGTTTAGTAAAACTCTTCAGAATAGTTCCTTTTTCCGAACCACACGATCACAGGAAGATTCCGTATGTGAAGGTAGATCTTTACAATATTAACACAAGTGGACATACATCCAATCCACGCTCCATTTCTTTTCAAACATTATCTTGCATTTGCCCGCTGAGAGATGAATTTTAAATTTATATTCCATCAAAAAAACATACCCAAAAATATTTACTATGCAACTGGTGAAGGAACATAAGTTATTTAGTTAAACTAGAAGTTTGTCCGCATCCAAACTAAATGGTATAACAATCCTCGGAGGGAGTCATCGCAAAACCCTTTTTAACTTCTACATGAAGACGTTTTTCAAATAGCACATTAGACCTTCACTTTGATCTTTTTCTTCATCCTTATATTTTAAGGTAGCCAAAGGACGCAGAAGAATGCTTTTTACTATATTTTCCAATTATTACCATTATTTGAATATGTCTGTCAACCATATGAACTGGATACAAAAGTACCAATAACCAGTCCCTGCATCGCGTCCTATATCCCTTAAATGTAGGAGCAAACTCAAACCATACTAACTGACTTTGTTTTGATAGGATATTCGTTATTCTTAACTAAAGATGGGAACACTGCATTTTCGTTTTTTTTTTCTTTTTCAAATTAATATAACTAATCACAAAAGGGAACTCCTTTCCAAGGCAACATTACCAGTATGCTACCCAATCGTTCATAAATTTTAAACAATGATTTTTGCTTTCTATTAATGAATCTGAAATCTTTTATTTTTTATTATTTTCTGATGAACCTTGTAGATTTCTATAACATCCGCCATAATTTTAAGTGTTCTCTTTTATATGAAAAATGTATCACCTCTGAAATCTCCCTAAAATGTTTTATTGGCAGCCGGAGGGCGAATTCTTTCTTTCATCTTCTCACGCCACAAGGGTGTCAAAATTAATCCGCTTTTCGTATACGACGACAACAATAGTGTATAGTTAAACCGGACAAATTGACGTGACTTAATACCTCCCAATGGAATCCGAATACCTCCGGTGGATTAAAAAAAAAAAACTATTATCAAATTGAACTGCCAGACTAATCCACAGAAATCAGCCATGCAGAGCATATTACAAAAGAGCAAAATAGATGACGAAACGTCAGAATTTAAGGCGCTTTTGTTTGGTTATGACTTAGTCGTGAGGAATAGTGTGATCATACTGCGCCGCAGAGTTGCCTGATTAACCCCAGAGTCTCTGTTTACCTCCTATCTACTGCGAGAAAGTATATCGATTTTAGAAACATTCGGGTGCACATTTGAGGTTTCATATTCTGGTGGTGCGCATAACTCTTCACTCTTGCTTCCCTCTTTCCTTGGCTAATAATCGTAATCTCCGGGAACAACAATAAATTTCGCGAAAATAATTTAAAAACAAATCTTTTCTTAGCTGCGACATTGCCGAGTCCCTTGCCACCCTTTCAAGAATTTCAAATTCGTTCATAGCCAACCGAGACACAGCAGCTCTTTTGCATGTAAACAGAATTTAATTAGAGTCAGTACGGGGCCATAATTCCATCACGTTCTTATTAAAACATTTGCCATCCCCTTAGTGCCCTTATAATGCCGCTGCTGGTTTTTTGATTGTGGGAGGGTTTGGGCCGGAATGGGAGTGAGGTGGTACCAAGGTTGCACCCTTTGTTCCTGTCCTGATGTTTCCAATGCTTTACAGGATTCTACTGTCGCTATTGCCACCAACACCATAACCATCCCCACCCTCATCATTGCCCTCAACGACAACAACAACAACAGAAGAAAGCAACAGTCTGCTGGTTAAAAGTTGCAAAGCTACTAGTGACACGAAGGACCAACATAAACAACTCAACCGAAGCCCCAAAATTGAGGGAGCTGGTACGGATGATGGAAATGTAACAACCCTCCCAGTCCCATTTCGGTATCGCAGTGGTGTAATATTGCCTGCGGTGTCCTCCGAAAGTGTACAAAGTTTACTTTAACGTTGCAAAACCGACTCCTGTACTAAAATGATTCCCAAGCGGCCTCTGTAACCAACTAAGTTTCCTTTGTGGATGCTAATTGCACTTAGCGAGGTAAGAAGAGTCTTTTGAAGCTGAAGCCTCGTCTGATGTAGCTCGATTCCATCATGTTATGCCCCCTAGCGGTAACCACATTTTGACTTTCCGGTTTGAATGTGATTTGATGTTAGGGCTGGATGTTGTCGCTGGCGACGTGCTAAATTTCTGTGTTTCACTACACTAACTATATCCGGGGCGGTATGAATCAGGTGCTCATTGCAAGAAGCGCAGCTTTCTGAGGAAATAATTAAATTATTTCGATGAAAGGTTCTGGGAGATCTTAATTAAGGAAAAAGTATTGTAAAAGGTTTGTGTTACGTTACGGCATAGTGCTTCCTACCTGCATATTTTAATATGCAAAAATAGAAAGAAGAGAAACATTGTTGCTGTTTATATTTAGAAATCTAGGTGTATCTGGAAATCTGGAAATCCTGGCACTTCTAGAAGAAAAATTCCAGAAAGTTTCTGTCGCATTTTTTGGTAGGTATCGAATTCTGCATTTCATAATGCCCATTCAAAAGTCTGGAAAGTTTATTCCAGGGAAATAAAATTGGGTAAAATCTGGGAATATTAAATACACAATTGTCGCGTATTTTCCAAGCATTTTTACTTTGCAGTTTTGTTTTTCCAAGAATTTTATTTTCATTTGGTTTTCTATTTTGGGATTTTAAATTAATATTCCAAAAAGCTCATTGCATTTGTTCGGCATTATAGAATTTTCCAAGAATTGAATGAAATTTTGTGTTTCACTGTTTTCCATCTTAACATTTCTGGAAATTTTCTATTTTGGGATTTCGATCGTAAGATTAATGTAAAAATTACGGACCTCCGATGTCTCTCAAACAAAAATTCTCCGGACATAATTTAAAAAAAAAAAAAAATAGTTTTTAGAAATTTCGGTGAATTAAACCGAAATTAAAACTTTCGAATCTCGGAGGAATGTGATTTTTCGAGCTTTAAATGCAAGGATTTTAAAAAAATTGTATTTTCTAAAAAGGGTGCTACATAAATCTAATCTTGACACAAGTGAATTCAAATTGTCTAGTGGCCGCCAGTCCATACAAGGCAAGCCAGATTATCGGAACATAGAAGCCATCCACCGAGAGGAACGCGATTTTGATTAACAGCCCAGTAGTGACCTGTACTGATGGAGTGATAACAGTAACAAGAATTTTTCACACATCACCAGCAGCCAAAATTCCTATAAATAGTCGCTGCCAGTACTGAAAATATGCGAAATAACCCGCCGACAATCTATAGATGGGCTATAAAAGTCAGTTAGCTCTCAGCCACTGATAGATTTTGCAGTTGCTTCCCAGCAGCTCGAACGATCACATCTCTCATCCAGTACTGTTCGCCTAAGTCGCGCACACATAAATTCCCGCTCCCCCGCCAACTCAAGTGTGCTGGTCTATTTGAATGCAAGCACACGTTCATCATGTTGGCCTGAAAAGCAACGAGCGCACGCTCCTACCCCTACCCCTACCATCCGTGTACAAATAAGTGAGTGTACGCTAGTGAGTAGTGCAGTATAAGTACTGTGAATTAGTGAAACTTTAATATCGCCCATAAAGAGCAGAACTAGAACAGCGTTCTGAATCACAAAGCAACGAGAAAAACGGCCCTGGGCTGTCTCCTAATTACCCGCATAACTACACCTAACGTTACAGGTATATTCTAGCCACGCCTTGGTGTCCAAATCGTAAGGAATTAAATTTCGTGTATAGGTTGCTGATAGAACTTTCGAATACAAAATCCTGAATTTGAGAATACAGGAAACTCAATTTTATGGGAGTAGTAGAAAGGCGGATTGAGTTTTACTCTTTCGAGATTTACATAGAGTCAACAGGCAATTTTTCAACCTATTGCATTAAGTAGAGAATTTAAAGACAAGTACAGAGAGATACTGTCAGTTTGTCAGCTTAAAGCCGAAAATCAAAATTTCATGAAGAAATTTCGAGAGTATACTGTGTGTTTCGATCAGCAGTGCAGGACTATCTCATCAGGACAGGAATGAAACTCTGATTATTTTTATTATCTTTACTTTAATGTATGACTACCTGAATGAAAACTATTTGTTCTTAGTAGACTTATTTTTGATAATTGGCTTTTGTTTTTTAGTATACATGCAGAACTTTTCCCATGATGGGATAACATGGCGCTATAACTCTGAGACTGTCAATTTTACTTGCGATCACTGAAATCATGGCTGTCCTTGCAATCACAAAAAAATAAAAAATAAAAAATGTTGTAAATTGCTACTATATATAGTTTTATCGCACCCAAAACTGTCGAAAACTTTATTTTAGCTTTAGCTTCTTTTTTAATTTTTCACCACTCGGCATAACTATTTATGACTAGCTGGAATGACAGTATTTTTGAATATCTTCTATAATTAATTTTCTGCTAGGAATCTGTATTTTGTATTTTTCGCTGTGTATGTGTTCCACACCTTTTTCAATGATGCCACTCTTTCTCCAATTTTCACTTATCTATAGATGAAATTATCATTTCACATGACACGTGAATTCAATTCACGCGAATCTTTCGTTATCTCTATCTACATAAGTCATTGGTCCCCACCAACCACCCGTTATCATACGACTTCCTATTTTAAAGCAACCACATCTTGTTGGGTATTATCTTCTTCCAATATATACTTTTCTGAACTCATCCTCAGAGTTGAGACTTTTATTTCAACTCTTGAGCATCCTCTTATAATGTTTGCATCCCTATCATGTCCCGTATTCTATTGAATATCAGAAATCATCATTCAATAAACATCTGATGGAGCACCCTATCATACAGGAACAGACATTGCACATTTGTAACCCTCTCAAGTTATAAAATAAACGACTCTGACGGGTCTAAGGCCGCTGATAGGGCTATAAAGCATCTTCAAGTGACAGATGAACTCACTTCAAGTTGGTTACAGCGTCTGCAAGTAACTTTTCTCTATAGGTTCCATTCCAATAGTCTACCAGCCAATTCTTGAATCGGATCTGTATATTAATTCAATACGAATCGTATAGTAGGGGCAGCTTAGGGCGAGACCACCTATTGTTCACCGATGTCGAATTGAATAAAAAAAAGTATAGTATGTGCACATTCATTTTACTGCCTGCTTCCTTTTTTGCCTACATACTACTACCGAAGTAGTATTCCACTTTACTCTGCCTGAAGTGTGGTCCTATCTCTTTGTCGAGTCTCTGTCTGTTTCCATTTGATTCCATCGGTTTTCTGGCAAGTTTTCAATTTTCGTCTTCCTTCTAGGCTGCCTAAAGGAGGCAGCGAGATTTTATTTTTTGTTCATACTTTTTTCCTTTTTGTGCTCGTTCCTGGGGGTAGCAAATCCTTCTTGAGAAGAGCTTGGGGTTCATTCAGAAAAAGATATCGGCTGTAGGATATCCATTGATAAAAGATGAGATCCAGAATCAAAATTCGATTCAAATGGATCTCTGGAGTCTGTAGAGTCCGCCATAGATGTAGTTATTTCAACAGTACTCTTAATATAAAACGTATAAACAAGTCGAAATATTCTGAATAAAATTCGTTGTAATGAGAAAATATCACGGATAATTTCTCAGCTGACCTGGATTTAAGTAAAATTTTCATCTGGATTTATGTGCCCGTGATACCCGTGATAAAATAGAATCTTTAATATTCGAAATTGGAATAAATAATGAGTATGATTGGATGGTTTAAATTTTCTTGGGACTTATTTTCAAATTCTTTTATATCCTTTATTTGCATTTGAGAATGACAATTTTGTATGAAAGGAGTAGGCTATTGGGGGAAGTAGTTACTAACTTGGATAATTTCCATATACTTACTATTCCTTTCGATTTGCCTTTTTAGAAAATTAAAGTGGGATAGAAAGTAAGTATTACACATGTGAATTTTTCATTAGCCCATTCCTGCCTGATGGGGTGAAATTTCACCCCATGCGGAAGTATTTTTAAAAAATTCTCTAGGCCAACTGCGTGCAGGTATTTGTCTGAAATTTGTCAAAGTGGTAGAGGATGGCTGAAGCGTTATACCGTTTTTGGACAGTCTCGCGGAGTTCTCCCGTTTACTTGTCCAAATCTGCGTTCAAAATTCAGTATTTTTTTTTTGTGAAATTTTCTCATTTGGAAAATCCGCAAAAATAGTAAGCATGCGAAATTTTGGGAGTTTTCTCCAGAATACATGGTTCTCATGGTCCTATAACTTCTGTATAAATTTGGTCTAGGTCTATTTACCTGTGCACTATGAACGATATACCTGTCGGGGGTGAAATTTCCCCCGTTCGGCATCAGGTGTTCTGGAAATATTTTAAATTTGAAACAAGAAAAACAAATGACTTCACTTTAGAAAACAAATGGCTTTTATTGACAAATTGAAATGATTTTCAATTAATAGATATTAAAATCAATGAGCGGCCTTTTTGGTTGGAACGTCACCAATATGATAGCCTTCGAAGCAATTTTTGGGATGGAGGCAAACACTACACTTGGTGCAATCATAATATGTTTTGCCTCCGCATTGCTTACATCGGTGATAATTATCACCACGTTGCACAATATGACCAATTCCATCCTCGCGAATGCGTTTTTGGTGCGGTGTCATGGTACTGAATGACCTGTTGGATCGTACTACCTGGCGTTCAAAGGGTGGTAACCAGGCTTCAACGACGTCCCGTCGAAACTCAAACTGACCCATTGGCTTCCTCCTTTCAATTTTGCAAAACATCACGTGCAGTTTCCAGGCGGTAACCAACGTTGCATCTAACACGTTCGTTATCAGTGGCCAGTACCATTTCTTTCCACGCATACGAATTCTATAATTGGCAATGCCATTATCCAACAAGTCGAAGTTGTGAATGGGATCTGGTTGATCAATGAAAATCTGCTTCGATTGTCTACGGTCGTATCTTTTGGTGCGATGCAATGGGTCACGCCTGATATAGTTGGTGAGAAAGGTGACAACCTCAAATAAGAAGGTATTAGCTAAGTGGAATAGAGAACTTTGGTGAATTTATACTAACGGAATTGTCGTTCCAAAGAAGAGCCAAAATTTCGTTTCTTATATCGAATACCCAATCAAACGCTCCGCGGTTTAGTTTACCAATTGTTTTGATATCCTTCAATGGAGCGTGGTTTGTCCGATTATCGCGAACAGTGCCTGTGGCAAAATATCCAAGCAATTTTAGTCGACACAACAGTTTGTGCGATGTAAAAAAATTGTCGAACGTTACGGTATGCTGCCGAATTATTATCAGCGGCATAAACATTTGTCATATTCGTGATGAACTCAATGATCTGGTTGTCAATGAATAATTCCAGCAATTTCTCTGGTTTCAATGTGCTGTACTTCTCATAGGTGCTGCTAATTTTATCAACGGAGAGATCAACTGGTTGTTCATCAAATGTATAATTTCGGTGGCTCCATTTCGGGTCTGCAAATTTATCGATAATCTTAGGTTGACCACGGGAAATAGGAAGCCCATGTGAAGTTGAACGTTGAGGCGAGCTCTGCACGCATGTAGAGGTTGTTGTCGCTTTTTCTGGCTTACGAGTTGATACTTGATGTTCATTTGATTTACCTTGTTCATTCTGAGAATTTGTTGACGTTGCCTCTGTCTTGTGGAGAATACGTTTCGAACGCAAAGTCATGATGGTCGGATTTTCATCATTATAAGTATACTTCACTTCCATTTGGCCGGCCACTTCGGTTGGTAAGTGTTGATTGGTGTCATTGATTACCTGTTCGTCGTCGTCCATTTCTTCATTGTCGGTCACATTGTCCACGCGAGCCGGCGGTAATATCACTACATCGACGTTGTCTGCTCTGCCTATCCCTACGTCGCGGTCCTCTTCACTATCACTCCATTCATTGTCAATAATGTCGTACAATTCATGTGTACTCAAAACAGCGCGTCTCCGAATCATTTTTCGCAACAACAAAAATTGAAAATACTCGTACGAAATTCGCAAAATTACACAAATCTGGAAAAACGCACGGCCACTGCGTCAAAGTCAAAACGAAGACTGTCAAAACCAAAACTGTCGATACGCTTTGGCGCCATTTCTACTTACACGTACGTGTTTCCCCATATCTTGGAATGTGTCGGTCCGCTGATACACGATTGACAGACTTTATCCTATACACAGACAAAACCGCTGTCGTATCTAAAAGGTATTTCGTTCCATGATAGACGAATAGACACGATATAGGATAGAGACAGACGAAAACCGGTTTTGTATCTAAAAAGAATTTCGTTATATGATAGACGAATAGATACGATTGAGGATAGAGAGAGACGAAAATCGGGATCGGTTTATAGTGTAGCTCACCCCATGATGAACGTTGATCAGACACGTTCGAAGAATTCGAATAAGTCATGCACCAAAAATATAAGCAAATTATGGATTTAATTCCATCTGAGGCGAACACCCTTCACTCCATACCTCACTTCATCTACGAGCAAAAATATTGGTCACAGGTACACGGTTTTTACTTACACGGTTTCCTACTTATTATATATTTTTAGCCTTATAGACACAATTTTAGGTATTTCACCCCTTAATTATCTCAGATATTAGTACAGGTATACTCCTGGATCTTTTTTTATTTCTATTTTAGGCATTCAGTAACAACATTTATGAATTTCGGTGAATTCCACCGGGGAGAAGTATATGCCGACAGCAATGGGAGTATTGGAATAATGTAGGTATTAATGAAATCCTCATATCTAATCTATATCGTTATATCCCAGTATGGTTTGTTAGCTTTTATTGGCATACAGTGGCCTCACAAACTAATTTGGTGAATACGAACGTTTTCTCTGCCTAAGCCTTATGAAACTATTTAGCCCACCTATATCTTGGGGAATAGTTTTAGACTCAATGATTAATACAGAAATTATTCTTTTTTAGTTCTCGTGATTTTATTCTATATTTAGAAATATGTGTAAATCCCTAAGCAATTCAAATTTAGATATCGAAGAATAGAATTATACTAGTCCTCCTAAGCTCCACAGAATTAATTTTGATACTTACGGGCTAGACATTCTGATTCATATGTAAACAATGGTGGCCCTAAAAATGAACACCTTGAGGGGCACATTCACAATTATGTATTCTACCCTAAGTTGTCTTCCGTAAAGTATGTGGGGATGCAAAGGAGGATTTTTAACTCATTTTTTATAAATCTAAGCAGGTACATCCATTCATTAAAAGGAAGGCATTTTCCTGAAGCCGTAGTTGTGAATCTTTTTCTTATTTTTAGAATAAACCATAGCCTATACCATTGTTAAATTGTAAGACCTCTACAGTGATAAACCTAGTTTGAATTAGGTCGTTGGGCTTAGTAAAATACGATTATTTTTGAAGAAAGTAGATTGAGGTTAGAATATATGTAGAAAGAATAGGAAATGCTTATAAACACGTATAAAAAGAAAGGTGGATGGTTTGTTTCAACTAAGAACAGCTGCTTAATGCACAATTTTTTAAAAATATAAATATAAAAACTAAAATCTTCGCAAAAATTGATTCTCTGAGAACAGAACCATCTGCTTCGAATCATCTTTGAAATATATTTATTTAGCAGAAATCTCTTTTAATTTATTAGATATCTCGCGCGCAAACATGTCCCAATTCTTACAGTGAATAAATATTAATTGACTCCTGTAAGAGTGTGTAAGCCTAGCATTACTTTCACAAAAACAAAACTTCATTCAAAAAGAGGGGAGGCTTATACTATCGTCCTCCATCTATATGCCTCGTCAAAAGCCTTGTTTATGCTAAAAACTTTTAGCTTATTGTCATCTCGAAATTGGAGCTGTTTATGGAAGGCTCCCTCAATGCAAAGTGCCTTATGTCAACATATAAAGAAAGCAAAGTATTAGCAAAGTCTTTCCCTGAAAATTATATTTTGACTTAATATTTTCTGCTTTAAGCCTGGATTTTATATTTTACGAATAATTTTTCTAGATAAAATATTAATTAATTCTGCGTAATGTTGCCGGTGGTTTAGAGCATTATATGGGTGGGATGGCGTATAAATTCGATAGAAAATCAGCCAATCTGACAATGTTAAGCATTTGTTCTGAAAGAAATTCTTAATCTAGTTCAAATTCGGTTGTTAAATCTAAAGGGAGCTTTCATCACTTGCAGCATACACAGCAGGTCGTATGTGATTATCTGTTAATCGAGAAGACGGATATGAGCAGATGTGCACCTTCAAGAAAAATTATTTTCTAACCTAACGCAGATATAAACTGTGTCTCTAGAATGGCTAAATTTTATTCAATTCTTGGCTTGAGGTAGTCAAGTGCATTTAAGCTGGATGCTTTATCATAAAGA
Source organism: Dioctria rufipes (assembly GCA_963924295.1). Lineage (NCBI taxonomy): Eukaryota > Metazoa > Arthropoda > Insecta > Diptera > Asilidae > Dioctria > Dioctria rufipes. Next base: position 7,882,558 of record OZ002740.1, read on the forward strand.
AATATAGCCCTTGTCTTGCTAGTAGCCCACGCGCACCGTCAGTCGCTTTTAATAAATGATTGCAGTCTGAGAAACGGTGATGATACGATTCTTCGTATAGAATGGACCAGAACGGACTACATTAAATTATTTCAGAACTTTGTGCATCTTGATGTTTTTAGAATGTGCTCTTCTATGTATATGGATTACACCGTTTATCATTTCCCAATAGACTCAGTAATGCACAGATAGCCACAATTCAGTAAATTTAAATCAAATCGAATGATTTAGGAGGCGTAACTATATCTGACCGCAGACAAATTTATTGGACCTCCAATGCCTACCTACTACAACTGCCTACTCCTAGAAATAGAAGTGGGTGTGGATTTTGAAATTTCTTTCAGTCTTTCCCTATATACTTACTTAGTCGTAAAAGATTGACTTGCATCTCTGCCATCCTCTGCGGTTGATACTATGGAAATTAATCGGCTTGCAGAACTTCTAATTTCGGGCCATATTAAGGCATGGAATTTTAACTAATTTCACTCCTCAAATTGGAAACGGTGCAACTCTATAATTGAAGTAATTATAGGGCTGGAATCAAGGCAGGAAAGAAGGAAGGAAAAAAACTCTCCTCCTGAAAAAGACGTGATGACGGCTTTTAGATTTTTATAAAGTCAGGCATAAAAGCATAACCACCACACCTGCCAATGACGAAGATGTTGAAATTGTAATTTCCTTGTCGCAAACGTTGCTTTAGATCTCTTTGATCTTTCATGGAAAATAATCATTCTCTTAGTAGTCACCTGCTAGCTTTTTCCTAAGTTACCGTTCACTGAGTTTGATATGCGAGTCATCGCCTCCGTTTTTTCCCTTTCACGCTATAACATCGCCTAGCATAATCCCACACTGTTATTGCCCGTTTTTTCAATCAAAAACGTTTTCATTAGAATTAGTTCGCAATGTCGCGGTACGGCTCATCAATCACCCGAATTTCAATTGCTCATCACTTGGGCACAGAATCCTGGCTAAAGGGCAGGAGCCACTACCGTCAAAAGACTCCGCGACTGGTATTCAAATTCAATTAATCGTCGATTTTTGCGGAGAAGGTGAACAACACCCTTTGGATGTGGTGGTGATGATGGTTTTTTTGATTGAACAATTGCGGCGATTAGGTAGAGACTAGAATAGAAGAGGGTTTGAAGAGGTAATTATAAATGAAACTTGAATATAGTTTAAGTGTTTAGGTCACGTGAAGCGTTGGGAAAAGACAATTCGAAATCCGATTTCTTACAAACCTGGACCTAGGAAGAGGGAGCACGTGGATAGGCTATTGAAGAAGATACTTAATTTTTTTCATGGTTGGTTATTGTAGGTACTTGAAAAGCTATAACTACTCTTAGTTTTTTTCTTTTCTTTATAAAATTAAGCAAAGGTTACGGGTTAATCTATGGGGATAGCAGGAAGGAGATTAGAAGTTATGACGTTGTTTTAAAGAGACTAAAGAGACGAAAGAGCTTTGGGCATTAAATGCATTGAATTCGACGCGATTCGTTTTGCTCTAAGAGAAGATATTGTCAAAATCATGCAATCTCGTTTGACAGATGTGGCATTCCCTCTGGAGTCCGCGAAAGTGTCAAAGAAGTAAGTGAAATCAAAGGTACTCTCATCGGCAAAACTGTGGACGGGATTGAAAGTATGGGAAAGCAGATCATTAATGATAATTAGGAAGAGAAACGGAGAGATAACAGAGCCCTGGGGCACACCGGCATTTATAGAGTGAGATCCAGGTATAACGTCATCTAATGCAAGACGAATTAGGCGACCAGTTAGAAAACTTTCGATACTTAATAGAAGAGGAGAGCGAGACCAAATGCTTTAAGTTTGGCTAAATGGACAGGATGCCAGACTCTATCAAAGGCCATTTAAATATCTACGGCAACGATTTTGGCTTCACCAAAATTATGGAGACTATTATTACGTTCCGTAAAGAAAAGTTAATAAATCTCCAGATGAGCGACCAGTGCGGAAGTCATATTGGCTCGTTGATGAGTTGATTGGTTTCTAGATACTTCCTTAATTTAGAGTTAATGACAGATTCAAAAACCTTGGTGGAAGTCGAAGTGATTGCAATTAAACGATAATTTATAAGGAAGGAGATATTCGTCCGCGTAAATACATCAAATTGCATCAGCTCCGCTTTTATCCAAGACACAAAGAAATGCTACTCGATGCACTACAGAGCCAGAAAGGCATTTGGTTTAGGGTCGTTAGAATGAGAAAAGATTTATTGAGAGAGATGGAGCTGGCGAAACTCTGCCGATCAGAAAGATTGACCAACAATAATGTTTACTCCGAATCGGATCTCCTCTGGGAATTTCAGTTGTCTTGGTTCAAAATCTAGGTATTTTCAAAGAAATTAATGAAGCTTTCGGATTTTGGTTAGTTTGTAAAGTCTACTGGTCCGTTGTGGAGCAATCTAACTCTAAAAAAATCCATTGTTGTGCCTGTGCCTGTGGACTTCAATTATAGTTATTATCTAGTGAAGGTCATCAATTCTCTTCTTAATTCCAACTATAGTAGACTAACTCCATGCTTTCATTACTGCTGATATCAGATACATAGGTGCGTTTTAGCCAAGGTTTTGAAGAGGTTAACAACATTTGGTCCGTTTCCTTGTGGGCGCATAAATATTCGGCAGCATTACCTAATAAATTATTCCTGTTATCTCTGATTACCACTTTAAAGTCACCTGCGGGGTCACAAATAAATGAAATCATAACTTTCACACATGCACTAAATTAAGAACTTCATTTCCTCCATTTACACTTTTTCAATATTAATATTTTCAACTCAGCGCGGCGTTACAGTTTTATGAGCCTGCACCGGATAGGTGTTATCAAATGCGTAAAACATGAAAAGTGGTAACTCAATCTCCGGCATAACAACTTTCAACGAAACCGTAAAATCTAAACACCTCACCACCAGATAGATGTTATAACTCAAGCATTTGCCGGAATGTTTCATTCATCCAGCCGCGTCGTCAGATTTTAAAAGATTTCAACTGCCTGCGTGCTTAAGCAATGGAGAACTCATGCCATAGCTAAGATTCGATCTCTCCTCGGTACTTTATAGGTAGAGTCATAAATTCTTGTCGCGCTATGTTCAAAGTGTTTTATGGCAATTTTATCAAAAAGAAGATAAAAAAAAAGGTTTTTTCCTTCAATGAAAATTGCTCTAAGTCTCTCAGTTGTTTGACAAAACTTAGCTGATTAACTGGACGACGACGACGCTATGTAGAGAGAGATGGTTAAACTGCCAGGACCCGTATCCTAAACTGTTCCATGTAATAAAGTGCAGCCGTAATGGGATATCAGACTGAAATGCTGTTACCGAAAAAATCAATTGCGCAACTATTTGTTACCGGGGAATAGTCAAGCAAAGCATGCGAGTAAACCATTAGCACCATCATTTGAAGCAATTTGTTCACAACTATGCCCGTCGTAAAGGTGGACGAGCACTAGACTTCCTCGTTGAAGTACGTTTATATACGGGTGAATGTGATAGAGGTAGTAGCAGGTGTAAATCACTAAGAGGAAGTTGAAAACTTAGCCCAAACGGACAAAGTATACGGCAGACCCATAAATATTGATGTCCTGTGGTCAGCAAATTGATAACGGGAATCACCACGCCAAGCAGTCCAAAGTATTTTACTGGTTTAAGAAATTCTGGAGACAGACTCTCTGGAACTATGACTTATACCGGGAATAAACTGGTGGTGGTCCGCTTTTGATTACCTTAGACTGGTCAGTCAATTTTGCTTGGTGACTGGAACTACTGCGGATCTGAGTTACTTGGCTGCGGACTGAATGCTATGATTAAGAAAATATCAGGATTTCTCGCATTCGAATGTAAGTAGATGACGTTAATAGGGATTTAACCGAAACACTTATAGTAGGAGATGAGATGACCTTGCCGTAGGGGTTATACATATATCGTTCAGAATTTTATAGGACTATAGTTTCGACGGCCATGTACCAGGAGGTGTACTCGTAAAGACGTAGTATGTACCCCTGCGGCCGAAGAGCAGAATTTATAATTCCACGGTAAACGTGCTCCTCCGAACCATTTCAGTAGAAGTTCATCAGATCTATTACGTGAACTGCGAACCCAACTAAATCTACTGACAAGTTCATGAAGCGCATCTACCTCCACATGCACCCCAGTGCATTTGAATATTGGATTCATGTGTACTTCGAAATGACATCTTTCCTCCATCTCTGATCAAATTACATTCGATGCTGAGGACGTCGACTGACTGAGATGGCGATGCTTGCTTCTTGTATATCTATGATTGTTAGTAGTCGCACAGCATGCAACATGTTGACGTCTACCAAACTAAATTTTTTCCCTTATATGAAAGGTGTCATCCCAGCTGACGATGTTAGCAGACTAGACTCCATGGAAAACGATGTACAAGATAATAGACAGATAGCAGACATCATCTCGGCGTGATGCTGTGATGCTATGTACCTTTTTGTATTGCCTCATGGTTTAGATTTTCGCTACTTGTTTCACCCCAGGAACATCGTTTATGTATTATGTGCCTTGGAGTCGAAGCGAGCAGTTGGGACAAGTTGTTATCACATTTGCACTCACCTTCCTGTATGCAAATTAATTGCTACTGCTGCAATATTTCGAGCCAAGTGCATATTTTCTCGTTTAGTCTACCTAAAGAGCATTAATTACTTGAAAGATTACAAGAAGGTGAGTGGAGGTTGGGGTGAGGAGAGGGAAGAAATTTTGATGGAGAGTTCATAGGTAAATTATACTACTCCTCATGGAATCTTTTATATAGTCAACGATTAATTAAGTCTTGCATTTCTCTACCCACCTATTTTTTTGATGGAAGTGCTCATCGTTGTTTTTTTTTTTTATGGGAAAATATTCTTAATAGGTCTGGAAATTTGATGTGATAGGAAGGAAGAAGTATGATAAAAGGAGTTTTGCATATTTGTTGTATGCAACGTAAGAAAAGTCGCCCACCACTAGATACGCTTAAAGAATGCTGACTATATCGATTATTGTCTATTGTATATTTCCCCACATCTATTACCACAGAGATCTATTTTTTTCTGTCATACAAGGAAACAGCACTACTTTGCCATATGCATCAAGTCTCTCACAAGACGAAAAAGATCTAAAAAGACTTTTATAACTTTGACTAGAAATAAATCTCGTCAGCATTCCTTCCTCCTAGTCGGCCTTCTTGGTATAGTTGAATAATTTTTGGGAGTTCGACAAAGTTAGTTGTGTGTGTCATTTTATCATGAGACTCATCTCTGAACAGATGTAGGTGTCAGATCTAAGCAAGACATGAATCCGATCAGTCTTTTCTCGAAGGAGGAATAATAAAGTCATACGGAATGTGGGCCAAGGCTATATGGTGGTCTTTAATAGCTGCTTAAGTCATTGAAATATTTTTTGGCTGAAATGTGACAAAAATACTCTATCATAGTAATCCCGTACATTCTTCAAAATACTGCAACTGGCACCATGCAATATTGCATCATTATGACCTCCATGTTGTGCATCAGACCTAGGACTCCTATGTAATCATATCATACAGAAGAAAGCCAATTCTATGGAGGCTCCAGCAAAATATATCCTTGGCCAAATAAAATTTGTTGTCTAGCTTTAAGACAAATATCATTTTGAAGCTCTTTCTCCTATGTAAGTCCAGCTTCCTGTTACGCCCTCTGGTGTTAAGTTATCAAAACACTTCAGGACTCGTCCGGGGATATGAACGATAATAGTATTTCGAACATGTTGCTTAGTCTTTAGGACAAGGTGAGATCTGTTGACCTCATGCCAAGCAGGCTTTCCGACATTCACGATAAAACTTTCATATCCGTAAAATTCACTGGGTAACATGAGCCGATAATCTACAGAAAATTGAATGCAAAATGTTCAGATCGAATTGGTCGCTAAATCCTCCGTCATTTTCCTCCCCATTTTCTTTATAACCAATCCACTCTTTTCTCGGTTTACTATTGTCAGCAGAGTTTGTCATTCGCATACTTGTTTACTCTTTGCGGAATGAATGCATAATGCTGAAATATTAGGCCCGAGGATAGTTTTGGTTACCTTCGTAGCCATTCTCCTTATTTATTTTTAAATAAAAAGATTTCTCTTTTGGACATTTTACTGGGTCAAACTTAATTTTGTTCAAGAAAGAATTTTTTGGGATTCTCCGGTATATAGCAAAAGCTAAAAAATGTTCTAATTTGCTATTTCATCACACAACCCATTAATTTTTGGTGACAAGTTTCAAGTCTTGGTTTGACTCATCAACAGGTCCCAAATAGCAAAATTGGGTGATTTGAAAAACAAATGAAAAAAAAGAACAAGAAAGAAATGAAAAGTTTGAGAAAAATAGCAAAAAAACAATTTTTTTTATTTATTAAAAAAACATTAAAAAAAATTTAAAGTAACAGCTTCATTCGAAGCGAATCGAGCCTGTATACGCCACGCAGTGGGCTGAAAAATAAAGAAGAAAAGGAAGAAGAAGAAGCGTTTCGTGTCAGCAGAAAGCCTTACACTCATCGGTGCAGCTTGGTTTTCTGTCTCATCAAGACTTGAAACTTGTCACCAAAAATTAATGGGTTGTGTGATGAAATTTCAAATTAGAACATTTTTTAGCTTTTGCTATGTACCGGAGAATCCCAAAAAATTCTTTCCTGAACAAAGTTATTTATTTTTGTATCGCTTAGAGACTCTTTTGAGTACCTAATGGTATCCTCAACCACAACGAATCAGGACTCAGTTACTCAACATAAGCTGTGTCTTCGAATTTAAGAGGTCACAGATAGGTGAATTCAAGGTATCAAATATGACCGCTGAGGAACATCATAAAGTAATCAGAAGCCCTCGAGACATTTAAAATTGCACTCACACCAAAATTTTCTAATTTTTGAATTGCGCATATGCGGTAGCTTTTATATCTAGACGCAACGCCTTCAAATAATTTTGCTTTAAATCCTTCGGGTAAGATTTTAACTCCAATTCGTCTCGAATTTTGTAAGGTCTCCAACAGTAGGCTGCTTCCTTTTTAGATTGTCTCGAATTTTTTATCATTATTTTCCTATGTAGGGCATTGAAGTGAACATTCCACGTATTTATACAATACGTCCCTAAAGAAGAATCTAAATAAGTCGTTCCGAGTATCGTAGCTGCCTCATATAGTGGCTCTCTAAGAGAAATTATTGGAGTGAAAATTTTCTTTAATGTACATGACAAAAAGCCAACTATACCAAATTTCCACAATCCACCTTAGGGAAGAAAATGTTGTCAATCCTTTTTAGTATGCATAGAAGAAATTTTTCCAATAAAAATATTGACCATGTTGGACGACAGACTACTGCCACAGATTCTTTAATACGTTCGACATTCCGCACATAATCATAAAACTGAAGGCCAAAAATTTGATTTTATAGCATTACTATGCCCATTTGGCACTTAAATATGAAATCAACGTAGCGTGCCTTAATAGGCTTTGACTTAACTTCACTTCTGTGCTGCACGGACCATGTACATGTGTATGTAGACAAGATATCCTCATAAAACCAGAGATTCTAAAGGAATCTCCGTCATGTCGATATTTTCTTATTTTATAACGGTTCAAGAGGATGAAAAAATTCCTCAGAATCATCTCAAGGATGTGCACTTGTATTATATGCTGCGGGACAGTCATGGATGAGCTGTCCTAGAGCCAGCAAACCCTATTTAACAGGGTTTCCGATTTGCTCAATGAAGAGTTCAATAAAATTCACCCCCTCCTACTCCCACTACACGATGAAGAACAAATCAGAGAGACGAAACGTGGGACCTCTCCATAGTGCAGAAAATAAAGGTTATTTACCGTTATTAGTATGTTCTCTTAGCCCGTCGTTTTGCTAGCTGGAAAATCCTTTTCTCTTTGGTCCTTTTAGTAATTTGATAGCCATCTGATGGCAGGAAATGTAGCAAATTTTTGTGAAAAAAGTGAAAACATCGAATTGAAAGGTTCGTTGGGTCGGGAAAGTTTTTATATCTTGGCAGGATATTCGCTTCTTTTGATGTCTCTTGTGGTGCTGCACAGGATATCAAGTTTTCTTTTGACCATTCCACAGTGATAACGGAAGTATTTTTGAACATTTCGGTGTTGGAAATGATGGAAAAATTGAGATTGAGATTGTCCGATAATGGTAAGCATTTAAAGTGTATGTTTCCACTACCACAATCACTCCTCAAGGACTATAATCAGAAATAGGCATAGCAAGAAATCGATGAGAAGTTGTAATCCCTTGTAGGAAAGTGAAAGCAAAAATAATTCTGGAAGTATTATAAAATCCTATTTGAAGAGTATCAAATTCGAAAAGTTTAAGGCTATTTATATATTAGAAGAAGGATAACGGAATTATTCTAAAGAAGACTGCCAGAGATCGAATCATAGAAACCCATCGTGTCTCAACGTGCAAAATTCATGACTGAATTCCTTTGATAAGGCAGTTTTTTTTTTTTTTTTTTTTTGTAATAATCTCCTTATACCTTTTCCGTTCATTCATACATCCACGAATTAAATGCACCAAGCAACCTTTCCACGCTATTATCACCTGGAGGAAACCAAACCAATTGCAGAACGATCAACAGAAAGCACATGTTTGCCGCTGCTGCTGTGAAGAACGTGTTTTGCCTCTAAAGCAACCAACACCGATGGCATTTTTAATGGTACGTACAACAACGGAGTCTGCGTATAAATCGAAAAGTGCCATGCACATACAGATCCCTCTCTAAGATGATCGCGCAGCGCATACAGAATCATGTGGACCGTCCATAAATTATGCAGAGGTCACACGAGGCTCTTCTGAGGATTATAAAATCTCTGCAAATATTAACGGTTTCAGGCACATAAATAACATCGCGGTCGTGGCGAAAGAAAGTGGAGTCACATCCCAACTCTGCAGATTTAGTTTTTTTACTCTTTTCCCATTACATTTAATACTTCCTCTTCAATTGACAGTTTTTTAGCTCTATGGCGTTCATTTGTTTTTTTTTTTATCACATTGTGCATGCTCAATCCCGGGTAAGTTTTGTAGCAATTCATGAGCGCAATTACTGATTTTCCAGTTTTTAATTTTTTGGGGACTATGAAGTGTGGACAGAAGGACGCCTGACTTCCTAGACGCTGCTAGCGATTTTTATATGCTGGGAATTCATATGGATGTTGAATATTTTGATGGTGAACTATCCCACCGGACAAGGAAAAAATATCCCAGGGTGACAACGTGAGCAGCTAATCGCATTATGGCTGAAAGGTTGTCGCATTAAGAAGATTGCCTTTAGCAGGAGTCACGAATAGTTTGTATGGCTTATACGTGGGGTGTTGAAAAGAAGATTTAGAAGGGTGAACCCATAAGTTTCATAATTTTTAGAATTTTGTTTTGTTGATTTTTCATTGAACAAAAGAGAATGGAAAATATCATCAGGACAATGTTGGAATTCATTGGACTAAAACTGCATAAATAAAAGTCGTTGTCAGGTAATTTAATCAGCTGGGTTTGGACTTTGGGGAATACCGTGTACAAGGTGTTTCGTTCATGGTGGTCAATAGAGTAGGAGGTGATAGTACAGTAGAAAAACAGGAAAATATATGGCAGGGGGGCCATCTCAACCGTTTCGGAGTTACAGGGTTATTAAGAAAAAAAGCTAGTTTTTTACAAAGCACCCTGTATCTTAAAAAGTACAGAGCGCATGGTCACAGTTAAGAGCTTATTGTGTGCTGAACTTCATGGCCTTTCCAACGAACAGCTCTGTGAAATTGTTTGAGGCAACAATATGAATATGTTGCAGTTCTTTATTTATATATATATATATATATATATATATATATATATATATATATATATATATGTATATACAGGGTGATTCAGATCAAGATACCTTCCGGTATACCACGCGATTCCTTGTTCCACATACCCCCCCTTAGAAACCTTCCTTTAGGAGTTGCGGCCAGTTGAAGATTTCGCTAATATTCGTGAGAATAAATGAATATAACTTTTGAACCATCCTATAGATTTTGGTTATTGTTAGCTTATTAAATAGCCAAGAATAGTAGCTGTCGAAAAGTGTATTACTCTGTATTTTTTAATTAAGCGTCTTTAAATTATTGTCAATTATTTCCAAAACATATACCGTTATTTACTTCAAAAACTTTTGTGTGTAAAAAAATCAAAATTTTGGAAATATTTGAGAATAATTTAGAGAAGTTTAATTAAAAAATACAGAGTAATATACTTTTCTACAGCTACCAATCTTGGCTATTTAATAAGCCACCAGTAACCAAAATCTATAGGGTAGTTCAAAACTTATACTCATTTATTCTCAGGAATATTGGCGAAATCTTTAACTGGCCACAACTCCTAAAGGAAGGTTTCCAAGGCGTGGGAGGGGGGGTTTATGTGGAACAATTTTTTGATCATGTTACCTCAAGGAATCGCATGGTATACCGGAAGGTATCTTTTTCTGAATCACCCTAATATATCTATATGTATATCCTAAATTCTTTGGAGGATAAAAAATAAAAAAATTATATTATTTTTCTAATATTTTTTAATTTATTCTTTATTTTAAATGCTATTTTTTATATTTTTTTAAGTGTAACAGTAAAAGTTTTTTTAATAATATTTTACACGTTTGCCCTCTGGCGTCTAAATTAAAACTTTACAAGTTTGCCTTCTGGCATCTAAATTAATACTAAAATATCCTTGACACAAATTCTATATTTTTAAAAACAATACATTCCAAAAAGTCTTGACGTGTATTTTCTCACAATGTATACATAGTGTGTATCTGTGTTCAAACTTTTTTTTCTTCAAAGCATTTTTCCTTTAAACGTCAAATTGAATATTTTATTTTCCTTACAGTCAGAGCAAATATTACTCTGACAAACAAACAAAATATTTTATTCTATTTTCAATAACAAACAAAATTAAAAATTATTTTTGTACACCTGCCCCCCCCCCCGGAGTTCGAGGGGTCTAAACTAAACGGATTTTCTATTTTTTTTACTTTGCCTCTAATTTTTTCTTTGCAAAAAGGTCATAACTGTCCCCTTTAATTTGGCCTACTACACCCTATGTGCCATCTGTAGCCATTAAAGAGTTATTAGTTCATAACCTGTACTTTGTAAGATACAGGGTGTTTTGTAAAAAACTAGGTTTTTTCCTAATCACCCTGTAACTCCGATACGTTTGATATACTCACCCCCCCCAACCGCCTGTCATAAAATTTTTTTTTACCAAGTTTGCCAAGTTGCTTACTATCACTTCCTGCTGAATTAACCACCATGGGGGAAACACCCTGCCATTTTGAAGTTTCTGACCAAAATGTGCACCCTGTATTTGAGCCAAAAGGATTTCCTCTTCAGTAACACTTTTAGGGTTCTATACACATGTTTGAAAAATAATCTAGACCCATCCAATAGTTTTCTCGAATACGTCTGTATACTGTGTGAGTCTTCGAAAATAACTGTTCTGGATAGGAGAAGGAGGTTTTTGCTAAGAGAACAATTTAGCCCAAAGATATATTTACAAATCACATTACAACAACCACCTAAAAACATACTAACACCGCACCGACCGGGATAAGCTTCATTTAATCATAAAGTTTATTTTACTTTTACTCTACGAAGACCTGCATAAAGATCGATTAATGACCCATCAGTCAACTGATACGGATCCAACCTGCAAAGCTGCACAGATTCTGATGCTGCAAAAAATATATACACATAAAACCTTCGTCCCTTGCTAGTACTGCTGTTGTTGCTCATAAAATTCAAAAGTCGACCTAGTTACCTCGGATTCTCATCATCTGCATTTACGCAACTGCGCCGAAATTTATGGTTCCGACCTTTAACGAGAAGGTAAATCATAGATTGCTCAATAGGAACGGTTTCATTATCCAAAAGCGCAGTGAAATGGACCACAATATCAACAGAGAAACCAACTAAAGTGGGTTGTCCTCTTTAACGTAAATATTGATCCTGAGATTTATTAACTTTATTAGCAACTTTATAACAAGACCTCATAAAGGGCTGGTCTACAACATGACTTCAGTGCCGCCATCGTTAAAACCATAATGTGGTGGATTTCGCCTGCCATTTAGTTCCTCCTCACTCTTGTTCCAAATCAATGTATGGCGTTCGAAATGGGCATCTCTTCTTAGCCTTAAGTTGCGGTCATAAAATTTCTTGTACAGCAAAGTTTAAAATTCCGGCTATGCAGTCAAATGAAATGTTAATGGCTGATATAGTCGTAAAAATTGGAGACTTTATTAATTGGCAAGAAAGGAAACACCAAATGCATGGCTGTTAAATCTTAATCCAATATGACATCGGGTAGGCTGTCGTTATGACGTCGACATGATGAGTTTAATGGAGCTAATAATGCTGAATGGAGCCGAACACTCGAAGGAAACTTAAAGGCGTCATGACAAGAGACAACATTGATTTTTAGGTGATTTTAATCGGAGTAAGTATGTGTCATAAAATTTATGCGTTTTTCGAACAAACGTTGAAACAAATTTGTCATGACATAAAAAAAATATTTATTTAGGACAGGCCCGTCATGAAATTATGTTTTTCACGCGTTAATATAAGTGAAATAATCGTCAAACTTCTTTGTTAATAAAAGGCTAATTTTGTACATACGTTTCGATAAGTAGACGAAGGCTTCTGCAAGTCCTGTTTCATAGGTATAATGATTAAGATTATTTCTGAAATTTCTTTTTCCAGAAAATTATTATTATTATATTCTTTGTCGTCGCCATTGTTACAAACTTCTTAATATGCATTTAAACTTTTAAAGCGAATCTCATTAGATAAAATAAATTGTAAAATAATTTCAACATCGTTCGTTTCATTCTTTCAACCTGGGTAAAAAATTGCAAAAAAGAAAAAAACATTTTCTCTTATCTTTAATGAATGCAATGCTGTCGCCGAACTTATCCTGTCATCGCATCATGACACTCTCTCCTGGACGTCCTTTTATTTTGTGGGTACTTATTCTATTTTTGTTCATTATTTTTTTACTCGACTGTCGTATGCACATTTTACAGCTAGTAAAACTAATGGATTGACCACATGTGTAAGAAGCAACATAGATAGAATTTCGACAAACAAATTTCTTCTGACTGGGGAAAAATATCAAAAGAACAAGTCTAAATTCTCGCTAGAAAAATACATGAAAAATTCAAAACAGGGACAGAATTGCAATAAATACAAATTCAGGAAATTCACAAAAGTCAAGGGGTGATAAGGAGTTAACACAAAAGTTATGGCTTTGATATTGGAAAATGGAAAAATATTGGGCACTTAAAGTTCCCACATTTATCTGCATACAAGCCAGTGGTAAATTTTGTTCGAACATGGATTTAGGGTTTAGGAATTGCTTGTATGCTTAGAGGACGACAGTGGTTGTAGCATTTTTTGTTCACCATTTTATTACAATGATTTACTTGGAAAAATCATTTTGAAATTAGTTAAATGAATATTCAAATTTTTAATTTCTGCTTAATTCTATAGATATATACAAATAATTTGCAAATTTAAAGTTTACCGTATTTTGACCAACCATGAAAGAAAAGTATGTTCCTTTTATCCTTTATTTGCAAGTCTTCATTTCAGTATAAACATAACATCTAATTTTTTGTCTGAAATGCAGGTGAACTTGTAAGGTCACTATGTGCAGAATGCTAAATCCAGAATGTATATAATACCTACAAGGTTCTCTGCGAATTCTTGAAAATTCGATATCTGAAAAGAATAAAAATAATAATAATAACGTAACAAATAAAAATTAAAAATAATACAGTGCAGTAAATCGTAATCTAAATCTTGGAGGACATTGATTTCGGAAAAAATTCCCATTTCGAGATTACTGCGAGAAATCTAACTCTTGGCTAAAATGTTTGCAGGAGTAAGACAATTAAAAAATTTTATGAATTCTTTGGGTTAAATGTATGTAAAGGTAAATAAGATTATTTCCTAAATAGAATCGTTCGAGCTTTCTAATTCCTTAAAGAGCTATGTTTTATTCTCCTTCCCTCTGTTTCAAATTTAAGGTCAAACAAAATTGATATTTCGAAAATCAGGTTGAATTTTAAGCACTAGGTTTGTGGAATTAATGTCCTTTGCCAATTTGATATTTGTGGTTTGTGTGAGAAATGTTCCTCCTAAAATTTTAAATTACAAAGTTTTCTGCTTTACTTTTTTTTTTTTTTTCGGAAAACTTTTCTTCGTAAATTTTTCTTTCCAACTTTTTCTGCGTAAAATTTTGTTCGTAAATTTATTCTTCGGAACCATTCGTTCATACAATTTTCTTCGTTAATCCGTTTTGCGGAATTTTCTTCATAAAAATTTTTTCTTAGATTATTTTTTTGTGCAATTTTCTTCGTAAAATTCTACCTTGTAAAGCTTTTCTTTGTGAAGGTTTTCTTCCCAAGCCTTTATTTCGTAAACTTATCTTCCTAAATTTTATTTTGTAAAATTTCCTTTGTTTTTTTCGTTTTTCTTTTTCCTGAACATATGTTCGTAAGCTTTTCTCGTTTTCTTGGAAAAACTTTTCTTTGTGGAATTTTTTTTTCATTAAACTTTTCTTCGACAAATTTTGTTCGTCATCCTTTCCTTTATAAATTTTTTCGTAAAACTTTTCTTGACAATTTTTTCTCCGTAAAACTGTTCTTCGTAAATTTTTCGTCATAAAGCCTTTCTAGGCAAAAAATCTTCGCAGTTAAAGTTTTCTTGGTAAAATTTTTCTTCGTGTAACTTTTCTTAGTAAAACTTCTTCGACAAAATTGTTCTTCATTGAAAATTTCGTCGTAAAAATATTTTCTGTCAATTTTTCATCATATTTTTTTTTTCTTTCTGAAATGTTTTTCTTAAAACTTTTATAAGTAAAATGTCATCAAATTTTTCATCAAAAATTTTTTTTTTATGGAAAAATTGAATCAACACCAACTGCAGTTGAAATCCAATTAAGTCTGGTGAAAAAAGTTTTAATATTTATGGATAAATTCATAAAAGACCACAAACACATAAAATATGACATAAAAAATTAATTAAGTTGTATAATTGTAGCTAGTCCACATATGGAATATCTACAAATACTTAGTTAGCAAAAAATTGCTGCATACATAACCTTTCATGTAGAAATAGACATTTGACACCACATTAAACTCAACAAATTTCCATTTGCCAAGCCATTTAACTTGTGTATTGGAGCTCATTTATTTATACGTCAGGACAAAACCACTTCATCCGTTTCCATAATGAAAATGGATGAAGTGCGAATGGAATGATGTCTTCCAATGCCATCGTTCCTCAACCAAACTCCAACGAGTATTGCTTTTGACTCTCAATATCTAAAGTGTTTCTAACATCACACCAGCACCACAGAGTATTCAGGCTATGTGCCTTGAGTTAATTAAAATTCGCAATCAAAACTTGTGTCCAAATTATTCGTCCGTCTTTAAGTTATCTTCCCTTCCTTACATACATGAAACCCTAAGAAAATGTTTCCAAGAACAATTACACCAAATCGGAATCTTCTACTGTGCACTTTGTCTGGTCATACATCCTAGAAGAAGAAGAAGAAGGAGGACGACAGTTACAATTTTCATAGGGGTTAGACTAATGTTCATTGTGGTTGCTGTACCACACTATCACTATACACACCCATCTAGTCTCATCTGTAATCCACTAGAATTCCATAGTTTTGGGATTTCGAATCATGTCCTGGGATGTGAGTAGAGAATTATAAGTAAACTACTTCGAGCTCTCTATCTCCCTCGGTGTCATCATCATCCACACCTTCTTGGCAACCTTTTTTGCATGTATGGATTTCTAATAGAAGTGTCGCAGAGTGGCTGGCAACTTGGATGATGGTGTCCCAGGAATTGAATAATTGCGTTGTTAACATACGGCAGGCAGCTCAGAGAAATTTATCTTTAGTTGGGAGGTTGAGAGAAGCTTTCTAAGTGGCCTACGAACTTAATTAATTACATTTTGGTATCACTTGTTCTTGTGGATACTGTTGGGAGTAGGGCCCTCAGATTTTGGTTTAATGTAAGATGGCCAAATTAATGGTCTGAAAGATAATGTAAGCCAACTGGAAGAATTGGGAGACCATTGGATTTTGTAGTTATTCAACATATTGCTGTTATCATTAGAGTCAAGATTAAATAGAGGAAGCGGGTAATTTTTGTTGAAAAATTCTGGAACTGTTTTGGGTTATGGTTGTTATTGAGAGCTACTATTTTTATAAGTCGAAATAGTGTATAGACTTTTTTATTTGTAGAGTAAATAAAATAGTTGCGGACCTACAATTGATCCCTGCGGGATCCCTGGGCGATCTCAAAATTAGTTTAAATGAACGACTTATTCTTAAGAAGGGATTACCTAGGTGAATTAAAAAGTTTTCGATACCTTTATACGATTTTTACTAATGAATTGTGATATGAGATGAGTTATGGGCCTATGAGTACGACCCAGAAACCCAAACTGAGTCCAAACAGTAGTTACGAAGAGAATCATCGAGACCAAAAAAATCAGAATTGAAAGATCGATCGGAAAAGTGATAGTAACTGTTTTCCACTACGATAATATACTTGAACATTCTTTAAGACTAGTAGGACGAATTTGGATGGAATTATGCTGGTAAATTTTAATTTTTAGAGCTTTTATGTCCTTAAGCTGCTATATTTTTACGTCCACCTACAGCATTCTCGTGATTTTCTCCTATTCATTCTTATGTTCCTCGTCCATAAAAGTCCTCATTATTAGTTTCGAAGTTATTTACATCAGACGTAGTCTGAATCTCTGAGGTAGGACCGAAAAGATTGTCTCTTTTAAATAAATTTATGTTCTCTGAATTTGAGTTTCATCTACTCTCAGAGGAAATCATTAAAACTGCACGGTGCGGTGCTTTTAATTCAGAGTTTGGCTATATCAGGTGTAATTAATTCACTTCCACTTAAACCTTATAGGTATTGGCGGATGATGTATGGTCTTGCGTTCGTTGTTCAAACTTACTCTGTTAGTTCAAATAGTCCTTGAAGTCCCTGGAAAGTAACAGCAAGCTCAGCTAATTATTAATAAAAACTAGCAATAAATGTTTACCTCAGAGACATTATAAAAAAACCTCACGACTCCACAAAAGTGTCATTTTATATCACCAAAGTTATTTTGGCACGAAAATAAAAAGCGTTCCATTCTCTTTGTTCAACTAGCGATTTTTTGGCACTCGTTGAAAAACATCTTCGAATTATTTAAGATGAACTGAAGAAGTTATACTTACCTGCAAACGAAGCAATAAGTCGCTTTTAGGATGCTCCAAAGTCATCCATGGAGATATAGTTACAGTTGAAATAACTCAATGAGAACATATTCATTGGATAGTGAGGACAGGAGACATATCGAACTGTTGGGTTTTCATATCTCGTACATATTTTGAAAAGCCCGATGTTATCATTACGGCACAGTCTCCAGTATCCTTTTTTGCTCGCAGGCTCGTTTATGTGCGACTGTCATATGAAATAAATTTTATTTATCGAATCGTAAATCATGAAATGACATCATCAATGGAGATAGTGTCGGGTTGGTTCGTATGTATTTATACAGGTCCCGACCGGCGCTGGAAGATTTCCATCGATCTCTAGTCGGTGTTTGCTCCCATAGTGCGGAGATGTAAATACTAGGACTCTGGCTGGTACGAAAATGTATGTTGTATATGCAAAATGTGTGTGTGTATCTTCGTAGCATAATTCTACTTAGCCGCTTCGTTATTCCTGCCTGCGCACTGTTCTACCACAGAGAGAGAAAGGGATGGATTATGTGTAGATAGATAGATCAATTGGCGCAGAGAAAAGATACAGTAAATAATGACCCTAGGTATACTGTTGTATACTATTCTTGTAGGGCAAAAGGGCTGCAGAAACCAATTCAGTTCAACCTTCATAATAAACACTTGAAATATATTTCAACCTTATAGGTTGGCCCGATTAGTTTGTTTGGGATACACAACAACAACCTCTTCACCTAGAATGGTAGCAGAATGGTAGCAGCCGTAGGGGATGATTGAAATTGTGTTCTCGTTCGACCCCTTTTCATCATCAAGATGCATTCTTCGATGTACTTAGTTCTCGTATCCTTACGCTATTTCGAAACGGCGAGTGGTAAAATGTGTTATCAGCAGCACGCTGTTGGTTTTTGTTTTTTTTTACGTGTATAGGCCCATTTCGAAGGAACCCAGAATACATTTGAGAATCGTGTTATTGGAGGGTGGAAGGGGTCGTAGGTGTGTTTTCCCCTGAACATATTGACAACGGAATAAATTGAGAGTTTGCAGATGTGCGACAACAAATTTGCACATCCCAAATGGAAATGAGAAACACTTCGAGTGGACACTTAGGACGACATTGCTTGAAGTAGAGACGAGAAAATTAGAAACGGTACATTTCTGGTCAACAAGATTACAGGAGGGAAAAGTATAATATATTTTCAGGATAAGTGCTTTTGTATGTCACTCTTTAGAGGATTATTATCCTTCGTTTGTGTGACATTTTTGGAGGAATGCTAAAAGACAGACTTTAAATTGACGTTTGAGATTAAATTTAGTAGATTCTAAAAGGTAAATGCCGGCGGCCCTTTGTTAGTTTTATTTGATACCCGAAATACTCATAATATTATTTTCCCTGTGATATGTTCGAAAATGAAATGATATGTATAATGGAAATATCCAGTTGTGGTAGGTTGGCAGTGTGAGTGAGTTTGCTGTTCTACTGTTACTGGAATTTTCCATGGTTTTTAAGCAATCTAGATCATTCTAGACTAAACTAATTTCAGATAAGCTTTTGTATGTGCTAATATGAAGAATGTACTCCATATAGGCTGAGATTCTTGAAGAAACCTAGGACGTTTCTGATTGTGATGGTTTGGGCGATGAAAAGCGTATTTGATATGAAATAAATAAAGGATAAAATTGTTGTAGATCCTTCTTTGCTATTGATGGGCAAATGTGTAGAGCATGTGGTTCGATGTTTCATAGGTATCCTAACAGAAGTGGCAGGATGGAACTTCAGTGAACCCAACCTTATTTACTTAAGACCAATAGAAAGTAGGCTTTTAAGGCGTTCCATATTATTTTTCCCTGGTTTGGAGTACTGCAAGGATAAATTTTGGACCATTGTTTTTACGTCTTGATATAAATGACTTACTGAAAGCGGATGCAAATAAGGATTTTCAGATTATCCTGTCATATTCGATCATGGTACGATAAGTCGATAGGACAAGTCCAATGAAAGCCCTTAATTAGCTTAATTGAATAGTCATTTGTTATTGAAGGCACACAATTTCAATCCTAACTTTTTCCGCGTGTCGTTTAGATTTTTTTTACAAATGGGTCTAACAGAGGTCTTTACTATTTACATTTGGATCATTAGAGATTCGTTCGTTCCTCTTTCGGAATTATTGCTTAATATAATTTTTTTTCATCATACTTATATAGTATAAGTACGACTTACCATTCTTTTGGGCAAGTCATCTATTTCTATCTCAATTTCATTAGGATAGAATATATTCCGCAGTCGTTAATTACTTCATATAAATTATTTGTACGAAGCAATAGAGGACCTAAGATTGATCATTGTGATACTCCACGTGACATTTCTTAAAAATACGTAAAATATTTCTAAATTGCTTTGATCGTTCAACAAGACTTTCATTGAGAATATGAAAAGCGTCAGATTTGATTTGATAATTGTGAACGTAAGGCTTTCGGTTCCCAACATTTGCATAAGGCTTTTCCATGATTTTTTTTTATTCTTCAAATGATAGTTTGATAATAATAATAACACTTAGCTTGACATAGATAACATTTACACAACAAGGAGTGCTGCCTTGGTCAGTCAGATAAATATTGGGCCATTTTTTATTTGATTTTTTTAAATAAAGAAAGGATAAAATTGTTGTAGATCTTTATATGCAATTCCAACCCATCAAATATGTATTAACACAAAATCTTTGGGATCATTTCTGAAATATACAGCACCAGAGCCAGGTAGATGTGACATCCCGAAAATCTAATAGGAAGAGAGATTACCCAGTTATGTCCAGAGATTTATAATTACTTGAGGGAATTTGTTAAATTTTATGGAGTTAAAAGTTCTGTTCTGGTGAGTGGATTATGTTTTTGAGCAGTATGAAAGTTTCATCCACCTATACAAGTTGTCTCCCCCATTTGCACTGGATATGATTTAAGGCATAGTATAAGCTTTATTGTTTAGAGCTTAAAGCTGCTAAGCATTTTGGGAAATTCACAGTAAATTTTATTGTTCTGAAATTCCCTGACCACTTTGAAAATCTAAATAACTCAAATAACCCAGAAGTGCCAAGTCGCCAATTTAATTTGAAACTATAAATTTATACATACATAACTACTCCCTAAAGCTTTAGCGTACTTACCGTATGCTTCCTAAAATCCCATAAGATGACCCTTTGAAGCGCAATATTCACGCCAATAAGCTCATCTTCCATTTGTAAACATAGACAAAACCCATTAAATCTAAATTTTAAGGACTCCCCTTGAAAATAAATAGTGAAAACAACAAGGACAGAGAGATAGTCTGTGTCCTATGTGTAGTTATTCAGAGGTCATTTGGTTGCCCTAAACACTGCCATGAATTTTAATGAAAGTATTTGTCAAACTCATACTCTGACCGTCATCACAATTGACATAGAAGTCCAATCCCTATCCCTAGCATACCACCCCGCACACACCCTCTGTATTTTCAATAATTGTATCTACCCCACTGCTTAATCCGTAACAATACCCATTGACGGGAAGGGTTGGCCAATATTTGGTGCTTAACTAGTTTTGACTGTTTTCTTATTGTTATTGCCTGCAACCGACAATTAAATGCAACTTGAACGGCCCCCTGAGAGGTAACCCAACACCCGACGGCAATGCACTCCTCTATTGGAAGGGAATCTGTACTGTATCTGCGTGGTGTTGAAGGTGAAAATGGGTTATTTAAATGCACTGAAAAAAATATGTCACATGATTTTTGGGTATTTGAAAGTATTAAGGAAGTGATTTAGTTAAAATAGTCGCATAAGGGTGAGCCAATGATGGAATATGTTGTGGGGGTTCCTGTCAAATTTGTATGGAAAACATGTAGAATTTGTGAAGTCTTTCTTTGGGAGAGCAGAGAAAAAGTGGTTGGAATTGGTTAAAAAAATTACGTAAAATGGAATAGTTTTCCGATTTTTTTATTAGATGAAAAGAAGAGTACCTATGAAGGAATAATTGACGCTTTCATTAGTTTAATTTTGATTGCAATAGAAGAAGCTGGAATTTTTCTTCATCCAAACTTAAATTCCAAGTCTATACGAAGTGTCGGTGCAACATCATAATTGGAAAATAGTAACTATAAGTTTAAATTAAGTTTAAATTAAGTTTTAATCGACCAAAAATGATTGTTGGCCACTAAAAAACTAAAACGTAACTTTTTAGTAACATCTGTAAAATCACTTCAAATTTTGGTAATGAAAAAAATCCATGCCAACATAAAATAGTTTGAAAAATGAATTTTAATCTTATTCTCAAAAAGAAAATGGCGTCTTATAAATTTTCGATAAACAATCTGCCTTTTCGACTAAAACCCGATTACTGACTCGTGATTTGAAGTTTTGTAAGTTAAATTCTTGAACCAAAAATTGAACTTTCTACAGTATTGTCGGATTTTGTCTTCCGTTATTTAAAGTTCAGCTCTGGGATTCATAGTTCGATCTTAGATTTTCGAGATTTAGATTTTCGGGATATTTGTGGTCTGGAGCTATGAATTCCGGGAATATTTGCTGCGATATTAAAATTTCCAGGATTCTGGTTTCCGAGATTTAGGTTTCCGGAACTTTTGGTTCCATTTGACGATTTACATTTCGGTGGAGCCTCCACTATTCCACAGGTTTTTTTAAATTAAACCTTTAGCTTTGAAATGATATAGTAGTGCGCGTTTTCGTTTTTTTTTTTTTTATTCAAATGCAAGGGTGAAGAGTTGTCTCAGGTTCACCCAAATGTTTCGGGCTCTCCATCCTGGCTGGACAGATAGTCAGGGCAGTCAATAACTCCCATACTTGTTAGATGTGCATGTAGTGAGCCACAGCTCTGCATTGTTTTCTTTTAAGCCCCAAGAGGAAAGCGGAGAAATTCCTATTAAGTCCATCAAGACACCTGCAAGTACTCAGTTTCGCCCATCTATGCGAACGTTCGCTATTATGAGAAACCCGATAACCGAGATGACAGCGTCCCTAGGGGTTTCAGTCCACGGAAATGAGAGCCAGAGTCAGACATGGCTAGAAGGTTTGCCATTTTATTCTCCGTGATCCCCATGTGCTTAGGAGCCTACTGAAGGGACTTATTGTTATGGAACCACAGTTTATCCACAGACGACTTGCAGTCCTTCAGTAACTTAGAAGTTATCCAACGGCCACTCAGTGCCATAAAGACTACTGACTATCCGAGCGGATATCAATGACATTTCCCTTGATTTCCATATCAAGGCCTATCTTCACTGCCTTTGCGATGGTGAAATTTCAGCCTGGAAGACAGTGGTGTCAGGTTCCAGAAAGTAAACACCAGCACCGACTCCCTCATTAGTGAGAGAGCCGTCGGTGAAAATGCTTCGATTGGGCCAGGGTAGGATTGATAAGGTACTTCCCTCAGACAACGATTCCCTTTAAGGACAGCCCATAGAGACGCGACGCCCAAAGCGAAGCTCTGGTACCATCGCATCAAGTAGCATGCGGCCCAGAGGGTTTCCCATTCTAGACTACACGCCAGTGAGCCGTTCTCTCACCATCCCCATGACCGTAATCTACACACAGTCCTTCTGGCATCTTCTTGAGTGACAATATCCAGATGGTGGACCTTAAGGGTAGTAATAGCCGTAGTTCGCATGTTGCCTATAATTCCCAGCCAGGCAAGACTTTGCAGGCCCACCATCTTCCGGATCGCAGTTCCGACTTATATCCTCGGCCATCTACCATGTGCAACCAAATTTCTTCTGCATTGACTAAAGACTAACTTTTTCCCCCACGTCAGCTTCGAGTCAAGGTAAACATCGAAGCGTTGATCATGGAGAGACAATTGAAGAGAGTGTCCAAAGAGTTTTGGAAGAACAAATTATCCAAGCCACAGTATTGAAGCCTCGTTGTATGGGGAAACAGGCAGCAGCCATGCTGTGCCTGGAGATGAACAGAGGGAAACGTTTCACATTTTTCGTTCCTTACTTGAAATTTTCTTGACTTTATACGAATTTAGCTACGACTAAATGTTGATAATCAAGATTCACTCCAACTGAAACATAGAGGCCGTCTTCTAATATATTTTTCAAACGTGTGAATGACAAATGCTTGGTTTTTGCTAGTATTAGAGCTCTTTGATTTGTTGATACCCATAATATTTCTTTTATGATTAAAACACATCCACACCACCCACAAGTATGTGTAGCAGCTGAAGGCTGCCAATTAGTATGAATACGCAGAGATCACAGTCGTTAGTAGCGCTTAGATTTTTGATGAGATCTTCAAGGCCGGTGTTGTTGGGCCGAATTCTGTAAACATATCTTTTAGTCGTACACAGAACTGGTGTAATACTGAAACTTGGATAAATATGATTTTCTACATCCTAGTATTATTTAACTTCGCTAAGTCAAATGTATCTTCCAGAATTTTCCTTTCTGTAGAAAACTTCTCAGCCTCCATTGACCAAGATTTGATTTTGGTGAGTAAAGACAAAGTCTTGAATCTGGTTCGAGCCAACATTACTGATGCTGGCCTAATGCAACGTAAGTTCGGCGATTATTTAATGCTCATCCAACAAATTAGAAATTCAGTGCTAATTGAGCATGTAGATTTCGGAACTGGGCGGAGGTAGGTCTCCTGTCCATATTACCTCCAACCGATTAAACACTGCTCGTTAAATGCCTGTTGGATTCTCCTTAAATATTTCACTTCTTAAAATAAGTGCCAAATCTGCACGAGAGTATAATTTGTCTCAATTAAAACGTGCACATAAATGTTTTCAACTCCCATGCAATAAACTAACACACACACCTACACCCTCATATAAAGTCATTTCTCTTATAGCTAGTGTTCTTCTAATTCAATGAACTGTAACCAAATTATCCCTTTTAGAGGCGGAGAGTCTTTCACTCCTTCTCATATCCTGTGATTTGTAATTGGCTCCATTATCAGGTAACTCCCGTCTTAAAATTGAGGAAAATTGAATTTTGCGGTAACTTCTCTCATATGAACGTCTTCATATTTCCACAAAACCACTTTAACCAGACCATCACGCACTTACCAGGGCAATGAAATGGAGAATATTCTCTTCATATCGATGCTACTATCATCATCACTACCGCTACCATAACTATAGCAACAGGAACATCAGCCGTTTTGTGTCCTGGAAGGAAAAGTCTCAATCGCCCTTGTTATATGTTCCTGATGGAAGATATTCTATTGGTGTGGGGAGCAACCATCAGATAGCTTTTTCCTGCCAATGGTAATGAAAACTAAGTGCAGCGAAAGTCTACGGCTATAGGACCGCCACCATTAACTATATTTCCTTCACTACATTAGCAATCCCTTGGCATCTCGGGCGTCAAGGAATTTCATATAATAAAAAAGGTTTACGGCCTTCTTGGGAATTGCATCGGAGTTAGTCAGGTAAGTTGCCTCCGCTTACGCGACATGAAAATATGTATCTGAGGGAAAGGCGAGCGAACACAGGTATGACGGGACGAGCCGCGTTCTTTTATTAGGACTTAATTAATTTATGGTTGGATAAGCCATTAACCGTATTTTACCTTCCGCTATCCAGACCGTTTCCTACAGATTGTCAACAAAAGCACTTGAATTCTGGCGACACAATATTTCCCTCTTTAATCAATTAGAAGTCCTGAAAATTGTTGAATGTCAGAACGTACAACATTGATATTTCCAGGGATTAGCTTCCAAACGAAATGGGGGACTTTCTGGTGTCCCATCACACCATCATCTTGCTTGGACAGATTCAACTGTGGAAATATGAAAATATGTGGTAAAACGTGAAAGAGGGAGAGAAATGTTGCTGATCAGGTGATTTTCTGTTGTCGACTGCAAAAACGGATTTGCTCTGGTCTTGATACCCCGAAACGCCCCGCTCCACCCCTCTATTCTCTATAGTAGTTAGGAGCAGAGATTGATGTTTATTTGCTATGAAAGCGTAAACGTAAAGAATTTTTCCTTTTTACGGATGTGCTGGACCTTACAAAGGATTGGTATTTCCAGCAATAACTGATTCAAAACGTATGGGAAAGGTTAGCTTGAAGTCGTTCACACCTATGTCTGGATGATAAATTAATGAGAAAGGACATGGTATTTTAAGCGTTTTATCCCCTTTCAGTCTTCCAAAGTTTTTTGTTGTTGAAAACATAAAATCGATTTGCGGATAATTTCCTGAAAACCGGTTTCCCTCAAAACAATCTCTCGAAAACAATTTCCCTAATTAGCAATTTCACTAATGAGAAATTTTGCTTAAATTTCTCCGAATAAAAATTTCCCGAATGAACGGAAATTTAACGGGATTTTTTTCTCTAAAAGGAAATTAAAGTTTATATTTACGTCTGAGTTCTGCTGCTGATTTCAGAATGATTTGCTGTGAATAAATTTAAAGAAATTGCTTATTTGTGGAATTATCTATAAAGAAACTCCTTTTCGACCAATTTTTTGTAGGGAAATTTCTTTCCTGGAAAATATGTTGAAGAACCTCTCGGGACAGAATAATGAGATAAAATAATTGCGGGCAGCTTTCGAAAGAAGGAACTAATTGCTGATCCATTTAATGCTCGTCTAAAAAGTAAAATGTCGATCAAAAATAGGCATTTCCCATTTCATTTTTAATGATTCTAAATAAAATTTATAAATGCAAGAAGGAAAAAACAACCGCCTCGTCCAGGGTTTGAAACCGGGACCTTCCGCTTGCCGGGCGACTGCTCTTACCACTGAGCTAACGAGACAGATGATTTTCCCCCTTGCATTTATCAATTTGTTACTTTTGTCACTAGCCTACTAAGCCACGTCGGTTGTTTTTTTCTTTTTGCATTTATAAATTTGATTTGGAATCATTGAAAATAAAAGTTCTTAAAGTTCTTCTTTCTCCATCATTGACGGATGCTAACAAGTGTAGGTTCGATTCCCGTCCGCGGGAAAAATAAATTTCCCATTTCCCCTGTTGGTTTTCCATTTTATTGATCTTAAAATTCTTGTGTAGGACTTTTCGGTTATGAGAAAGAAAGACGACAGTAAGATGTTACAGAATTTCTGCAGGACATTACGAGTATTTTATTTCACCTTCAGATATGAAATGACTTTTTGATACCTCTAGCCGTCTGAAGACTTAACATATTATAACAACATATATTTGGGGCGATAGTATACAAGATTATCAGCTTTTATTATATCCAAAACAATTGGTCTAAAACGCGGAGGAATTCCTTATATCTAAACAGTAAGAAATGAAAAGTACTTATAAGCAAGTTATAAACAACTTCAAAACAGAACTGATACTAGAACAAATTCCTAATGCAATAGAAAAAACAGAAAAAGAAGAGAGAAAAAAAGAGGGTTAGAATAATGCGCGACAGTACTCCGCCTGAAGTGTCCCTGACAAGACAGTCAAATAAATTACGGTCATCTAATTACGAAATGGGCACCAAGGAGGCTTTTAAAGGAATTGACGCTTCGTGCATGCTGGATACTAGACGGGAAAGCATTCTAAAAGCGAGCAATTTGGACAAGATACGTGTCTTCCATGGTTAGCCTAGTAAAACGAGGAAAGATAACGTACGTACGTTTCGAAGTGAGTTAGTGAAATTAAACACTTCTCTAAGGAAATACATATGTTTCATTATTTTATTTTACAGGTTAGAAAACAACACTAAGGCTATTTTCTTGAGATATGTAGTGGGCGGCCACCCAACCAACTGATCTCGGTAAGGCGATACATGGTCATATCTGCGAAGTCCGAATATGAAGCGCAAGCAATCGATACACGCGAGCTCCAAACGCCTATCAAGTCCAGGGAAAATTAACCTTCCATAAGTGAAGTACGGCAGGATTAGTGTCTTAACAAAATTGAAGCGTATTGCTTGTGGCAAAATACTGGCTGAAAGCCAAAGATTACGGAGTCCGGAGTAAATTTTACTAATTTTAGATTTTGTGTTGTCACAGAAGTTCATGTATTGGTTCAACACGATACCAATTTTTTCACTTTACTAGCAAGAGATAATACTGTTCCGTCAAGAACTACGGGAACTACGGGACTGTTGCGAAAAATAATGTATTCAGACATAGAGGGATTCAATATCACTGCATTAATCTTGGACCATGCATTGATTCTGCTTAAATCGTCATTAATACGTGATATGTCATCTTCAAACAGACCAATAGGTCAGATATAGCTGCACATCATCTGCGTATAAGTGAATCCTGACATCACGTCCACCTAGAAGAAGGTCGTTAAAAAATAAACTAAATAGCAACGTCCCCAAAATTGAACCCTGAGGTACACCAATCGGGAGAGGAAGTGAATCCGGCAACATCTTCACCTATTGATGGCGTTCTGATAAAAAACTCCCAATAAGAGCAAAAGCAGAAACAGTACAGCCATGAAAATTAGATAGTTTATGCATACAGTAACAAGCTGTGATCATTACTATCGAATGCCTTAGGGAAATC
Organism: Dioctria rufipes; assembly: GCA_963924295.1. Lineage (NCBI taxonomy): Eukaryota > Metazoa > Arthropoda > Insecta > Diptera > Asilidae > Dioctria > Dioctria rufipes. The sequence continues at coordinate 7,910,411 of OZ002740.1, forward strand.
AAGCAGAACTAAAGTGGTAGCGTTATCCTGGCCTAAGGTTGCTCTTATACTACTAGTCACTTTTAGTATTGCAGTCTCGCAGCTATGAGAATGCCGGAAACCAGACTGCCCACAAGTCAAGAATTTGTTATTTTATCAAAAATCTGGAAGCTAATTAGTTTTTCCAAAACTTTAGAAAAGGCTACTTTAATTCAGATTCATTGTCGTACATTATCGGTATTATTAATTTTTTATTCAGTTTAATTTACCCACTCCTAAGCTAAATTTTTTTCTTTAATTTTTTTGAAACTGCAGGAAAACTTGAAAATCTATAGCTCTTCCTAGCATCATCAATGTACAATACTAATGAAAATAAAAACCTCTAAGTCAGCGGTAGCTTTATTATCGTGTCAATTCAAGTTCTATTTCTTTTCGTACAGAATGAGTAAAATTTTTCAAGTCAAAGACGTTGTACGAAAAATTTCTTAAAAGGGATATTTTTATTTTTGTTATTCTAAAAGTATCCATCAACTTTAATCTCTTAATGGCTAAAACGGGAATAATTTTTTTTTATGACCCAATTAACATTTTAGAAAGGGATGTCGTTGTACTGGGTGAAGAGCCGCAGAGAGGAGGAGAAAGTACACTCATTCACGAACTGCAATCCTACTACAAATTTCAGTCAATGAAACTTAATATTTGCAAAAGTTTTAATTAATGCTAAAATTGCTATCCCATTTTCATTGGATGAAGTTTTGCTTGAAAAAATGAATTGTATTCAAGCAAACCTTAGTCGATCGCGAGTACCTAACTACATAGATATATTTCGTAACGCAACCCTCAACTAGTCCCACTCCTGAGCGTAAACACTTCTGCCTTAAGTCTTTCCCTTAATTCTGCTTTGCATAAATAATTTTTAATACTCTCCGGATGTCGGATCTTCATTATTTTTGTTGGTTCCCCCCAAGTTAGCCTCCCCGACGACGACGACAATTTCCTCTTCTATGTATAGCTACATAACGAGTTTAGCCATGGTAAGCGGAAAAAGTTGAACAAGAAGAATTAGACGAAGCGGTAAGGAAACAATTTTAATTTAGCATAGGCATATCTTATAGGATGTTGTGAACGGTAGATGCAAGTGGACATTTGTTTCATCTCGAAATCGGATTATGGTCTTAAACAAGACTTCCTTGTCCCTATCATTGCTCTCGTTTGTTGCAATGATGCATTGCGGATGCTGCGTCCAGTTTTTAAGATTTCAAGAACTTCTTATATACACTCGGCAATGAAAGAGTTGAAGGACGATCTAGATAAATAGAGGATAAGCAAGTGTATAGCATGATGAGAGTCTATAGGATTCCCTATTGAATTGTGTCGACCATAAAATAATATCTTAGAAAGGATTATGAGGGAATCTGGTTTCAGATTTCAGACAAATTATTTTTTTACGTTATGTTGAAGAAAGAAAAAACAATCGATGACGTAATAAAATACTCTTCAGAAACAACTACGATCACTTTTACTTTTTCCTGGGTATGTTTAGTCAAGAATTCTAGTATCAAATTTCAACAAAACTCTGATCTAAAAGATTCTTTGATTTGATTCAAACAAATCCCATCTGGCGATAGCTGCTAGCTACCTATAGTTCCCCTAGACGACGTTATAATAAAAAAAGTATCCCGGTAACAGGCTGCGATTTATTTACATGAAAATTTCGCCTGCCCATCGTCTAACGAGCTGAGCAAACTCTTTAGACTCGAGCCCCATTTTTTATGTTTACCCTTTTAATATATTGCTCCCTTTTTTTGTCTTTGTTTCAAAAGCTCATCCTCCTACCACTCTCACGAATATTTATTGACACCAGTTACAGCAGCTTGAAAGTAGATTTTAAGGATAAAGATGACTTCGTATGTACCATGAAATGCCCCTGTGGATGACGCAAATATACTCTTTCTCTGGCCTATATTTGGCATCAGGTCTTAAGCAAACAGCTGGCAATTAGCGTGTCGTTGTAGCATCGGATTTTCATGGAAACATCATCTAAAGTTGCTGTGAAAATGAAATCTGGAGTTTTTTTTACTTTTGTATAGTATACTTCGGCATGCCGCTCGTCCATCTGTCTAGGGATGAAATTTTGTGTTAAGTATGCATACATGAAAGGGGAAGGGAAGAAATGAAATTTTTGTTGACGAATAAACTTTTTGAAAATTAAAAATTTCGAATTTTGCTGGACCTCTATTAATTTAAGATTCTTAACATGCATTAACAATGGAAATATACAGCATAGGCCTGACATCCAAACACATTCTCTTTACTGCCGCTGATTCTTCATGAATTCTTATAGATTTCTGGATATTGATAGAAGATTCAAAAGTTTTAATAACTGACACATTTTAATTCCATCTAGTTGGAGTTCGAACAGGAATCCTGAAGTAACAAGAAAAGCAACTTGCTCTTCACACAAGCAGTCTAGTTTTGACAAGAACTGCCTGAAGTACTAGGAAACATGGAAACAATGTAAAAGACTAATCGGGAAGGTAGATCAATGTGGATTTCTGCAAATGAATATTCGAAATGAGTGGGGCCTCCCAAAACATAGCAAAATGACCCTATGTGTAAGTTCATTGCGTCTACTGTATTTGCAGCGAAATCAAAGAATCTATGGAAGAACAGTGTTCTTTTGGCGAACTGGGCAGATTCAGTGCGGTCATCCCGATCTGGAAACAGGAGCAGCTATAAATCAAAAGGTTCGTCTCGCCATACCTCTAGTCGACATTGAGCTTATGTGTGATTTGACTCTTTCAAAGGTAAACCTGAGGAGCGTAGTGAGTACTGGACGAGAGCCGATGAAGTACTATAAGATGGAAGGTACACTTGTAGCAAAAAAAATCCTTGTCGGAACGCCTGAAGCTGCAGCAAATGCCGATGCATTCCTCTATACTATGTTCGTCGCTAGGTTCAGGATGGACTTTATTGGATGTGCTCTTCTATAAGAAGGTAAATTAAAGACTAACTCTCACCAGAGCTAAACAAACAGAAAAGTTCAAGGTTCAACTATTTTATGGAGCAAAATGATGTATTGGGATTTCATACCTTGGAATACGCCTGCATTCGAACAAAAAGTTCGCACTTTCGGTCCTCCGTTTACTGGAGCCTCTTCCTTAATCTTTCTGATGAGATTATCTGCTGCTATGGGCAATTTTTCACACTTGTTTTGTTTTTTAATACCCAAAACAGCTGAGTTCATCAAAATTTTACCACCAGTACACTAAAATATAAGAAAAGCCCAAGTGAACTACAATATTCTTCATGCGAACAAGGAGAATTACCATATCAATAGAAACACCTAACAGTAAACTTTATCCTGTTTTAAATAAAAATCAAGTAGGATACCAAAGGTTCACTTCGTCCATTATAATAAATAAATATAATAAAACTTGCCTGAGTCCTCAACTTGAGTGAAATCAGTATAAAATCAATGCAAGGTAGTCATCGACCTCTGCGCCATCACCAGCAATACAGAATCATAACAATCGTCTTAGGGAGTACGAAACCACTTATCCCATTTTTTAAGCATTTTGCTATAACGTCAGTTCTCCGGAGGACTATCCGTTATCTAGATACATGTAGTTCCACATCTTTACCTCTAGAGCTACTGGAGCTTTTCAAATTTTTCCTGTTTTGGTTTGGTTTTTTTTTATAGGTACATACATGGAAATGTCTCACATGCATTCGGAGTCATCAATCGCGAGAATATGTACCTTGTCCTGATTTGATATGCTAAACAAGTTGCTTGACTACCAAGGAAATCTACTAGAGAAAACCGCTCTGGATATGACTTGTCTGTTTATCTCCTCTTAGTATTTTTGGTCGTTTTCATATACCAAGTCAAGACGCAATGGAAATTCTTTTACTGACAATTCTTTCGATGAGGGTGTATGAAAATTGATGCCCATAGTGATGGGAACACTAGTAAGGACTGTCTGTCATGATCACATTTTTATTGGGATGGAATTTGATGGATTTGAAAAACAAACGACTCTAGAATCTTGGAATGTACAAGAACCTACATGCGAGGAAGAAAGATAATCTAATCAGAGGAGCCTGAGTCTAGCTTAAGCTCACGATGGGATGCTGAAAGAGTTATTACCTGAGAGAGTGTCATCAATCATATGTCAATTGGCTCAGGATGATGGATTGATTTATTAAGGGGAGTAATCAACTGTTTCTTTTTTGTTGGGAGTGTTTTTCTTTTGAGAAATGTTTGTTTATTTGCCCAGGAACTGTTGCTGTTGGAGTTCCTTTACTTTTTGAATGTTCGGATACAACCTGAAGGTGATTGAGGAGAGTTTTAAACTTCTCCTTGGAACCATATTGCATCTGATATAAAACTTCAACAACTTTTGGGTTATTTTCGTGTTAATACATTTCATATATCAAGAACTGGAGCAGATAAAAAATCGGATTTTCGTAATCAACGTATACCCATGTCTGTGAAGCTCCTTTAATCTGTAAATTATGTGGCGTAAATGATTATCTTGCCGACATCGGAAAATTTATGTTGCTGTAGAAGCAATTTAAGTAATCTGAAAAGAAGAATCCAATTTCGTTTGTGATTTTGCTATATCTGCCTAATCTTTTATTGATACCCACATATGGAAAAAATACAGTGAAACTGCCTCGAAGGCCCAAACAAAGTAATCCGCCACTGTAACTCGCTTACTTGTTTTCTATTTTGTTGCAAGTAATCGTAAAAATTGCAATTGTATTTCGAGGTATTTACTTTTCGCTTTACCAAGAAAGTCTCCAATTGTATTCAGCAATCCTTTCAAAAACTTCTAGATGTCTATTTAGATTCCCAGCAAACATACTCATGCAAATCTTGTACTTTTTTGTGGCAGTTCATTTTGCTTTGGTTGCGGTATTCTGGAGACATTCGGGTCTTTAGTGAGCAAGATCTGCGTATCCACAAAAACACGCTTTCATTTTTTACTGAATTGTTGTTATTACCTCTGATTGTGCCAATTTCTTGAGCGGTATTTGCTCGTTATTGGGCCTGTATAAAACTTAATACTAACCATAGTTAATTTTATATGGAAAGTTAACGTTTTTGACACCAGAACATTTCCTCTGGTGAAGGTCATTAAGTGTAGTTTTGTTTTTACACTAGTCTGAGCATATTGTTTGAGTGAGATTCTATCGGTTTCTGTAGTTTACTCTTCGAGAATATTTTGACTTTTCCACATTGGTAGATTGCCCGATAGCTTCAATATAGATTTCGGCGTTAGACAAGGGTCTTTACTATCACCTGTGCTATTTCGTTTAGGTATTAATGGTACTGCACTTCATAAAAAATCAGACGTTATCTAATGAGGATTGATGGGTAAAAACTGGGAAATTCCATTGAAAAAAACCTCGATTGTTCTTTTCCAATGACAATCGGTGTTGCTGTATGTAGCTCGAGAATTGAGTGGAAGAAACACTTTACAAACGAAAAATCTTTGAAAAAGAAACCTGTTTTGCAAAACAGGGCGTTTCATATCAACAGGAACCGTATACTAATCAGTACGGCTTGGTTCTTGCCTGCCGTATACGCTAAAGTAACAGTCAAGCTGATCTTATATATGCACTTAAAATAATTTTTAAGTATGAATTATATTTGAGGCAAAATAATAACTATTTACTTGAATGCCTATCGAGATTGGTCCTATTCGGGAGTCGCATTTCATAAGAATTTTGCTATGAAACGCCCTCTTTTGCAAAACCAATTTCTTTTTCAAAGATTTTTTGTTTCTAAAGAGGTTTTTTCCACTAAATAGTAAAATATGTCCTTGTTTGTTAAGTGTTGGGGTCGATTTATAAAAACACGCTTGAGAAACCGTGTGAACGAAAAGAAAAACAGGAAAAAAAAACAAAAATACTTGTCCTTCGAAATGAAAAGAAAGAAGTGAAATTTGGACACTCCATTCATTTCTTCGCGCTAATGACAACATTTTTAAACAATATTTCAACTACAAACCACAAATAGCTTGTAGACTTCTTGGCATGGGCACGTACAAAAACCTTGCGAAATACTTTCCATACGTTGCTAACAATGCCTCAATTCTCATTTCATAATCGCAAAACTCCATTTTACTCTGTCGTCGGATTTTCGTTGACCTAAATACTCCAAAAGGCAAAGACCCATTATTCAAACTAAAAAGGTTCATCGATCTATTTTCTCTCAGATCAATAGCTTTCGCTGCAAAAAAAAAACACCCCCTTTTCTTGGCATTTATTGGAAATTTTCTACAAACTCTATCATAGCTTGAAGCAGTTCACAAAAATTGATTCAGCTTTTCCCTTAGTTTTATACATAAAAAAAAAAATTTTTAAAAACGGCAAACAAAAGATAAATCTGAGTTGCTTCGTCTTCTATTCCACGGAACGGGACCTTATTGATACGATTGCGATTCTGTTGTATAAAATAGCTTAAGGCGACGACATACGTTTTACTTTAAGTTTTACACTCAATCAGTACCTCTTAGAATTTCAATTTCAAGGGATTTATTGGGCGAGCAATTGCGTTGTCCCATTCTTACACCATCTATAAGTCCCGATTCCACTTTTAATGGCTTATAATTTCATCTCCAGCCGTTTATTACACAAAGGAATTTTCAGCACTGATCGTTTAAGACAAGCCCACAGAAAAAGGACTTCACTTGCAATCGCGAGAGATTTTAGTCACTCATCACGAAGAATTCACCGCCCTGAGGATATATTCAGATTTATCTGTGTTACACTGAAACCTGCAAGACTTGGGCTTTGAGTAAAACAACTGAACGGATATGATTTTGAGACAAAAGTAGTCTCGATCTTCCTTAATTAAAACGAACGGCATCGTAGCATTCATTTTGTATGTATCTGATATCATAAAAAAAGTAAAGCATTCTAATTAAAGACCTAAATCACCACTTCAGGTTCGTTTCAGATGGAGTTCAGTATCCCAGTAATGCTGTTGCCTTGCCTAAGGCCTTATTGATATTCAAAAGAAATTTATTTCCGAGATTATAGTGAGCGATAAATTAGGCCCTACTTTCGTTGATGATGAATTTCGTCAATTTATCTCGTTTGTCTCAAAAACCAGAATCTTTGCATTGCTTGGATAGCGTTAGCAGGTGTGTACTGTCCTAAGCGGATTTTGAATGTACTTGAAATGACTCTCCTCCTCACACCGCAGGAAGGCGTCTGACTGAAATTCTCTGAAGACAACAGTACTACCAGAAGCTAATGAATAGAGTTTTAATCGTTTTGAGTTTTCTTACCATAAACCACTTTGTGTGCATAATGAAGAAGACTTCGCCATGATTTATCTTTACTTAAGGCAAACTTATCTCCGCTTTAACCTTTGAGAAAATTCAGCCTGTGGCTTGCAGTCTATAGGCCAAATGCCTTTAGAATTTTAGGTGATGTGAAGAGAGTTGCTCTTAGTTTTGATAGCGCACAATTCTGTGGGCGACGCAAGGTAACTGGAAGTTTATCTAAATGGTGGGGCTTTTAATTACTCTTATAGAAATGAGACAATCTGTGATTAATTTATAATGTTCTTGCAATGGTTTTATTCGCTCGATTTGACATTACGGAAGGTTAGGTTTGGTTTAGGGTTTGTTAGCTTACAGTTGCAGCCATCGAGTTATTTTTTAAAGCCACACTCAGGTATTGAAATAGTCCATTGTGATTCTATATCTTTGGGGTTTTAGTGTTATTATTATGTGATGGTAGGAAGATGGGTGACTCAATCTGTAAAACACACACATTTCGATTACGGAATTCCCTTCCTCATGATACTCAACGTATTCAAAAAGCTAGGTGACGACAGTAGTCTTCTTTGTGGACTTTCCCTTTAAATGCTTATCAGAACCTTACTCTTACCAATCTCTGTGCTTATTACAATAAGGTCTAGTGAAAAGTCCAATATATCTGTACCTTGCTATCCTCACTTTCTGACAAAATCTTGCATTTACTTATACATGCGTCGAAGGGAATGCTCTAGTGCCTTTAAATGACGAAAAAAGAAAGAAATGTAGAGATAATCTACATCAAATTGACAGTTAAAATTATTTTGTATTTTTTTTTTTTTAATTTTATCCGGCTCGAAGGACCAAAAACCTTTAAACTTTAAGCACTCCATACGAAAATATCTCTATGGTAAAACTATTGCTTTTTATATAAAGAGCTTGACAAGCACTACAAGGGTGGTATCTCCTATAACTGAGTACTACAGCTTGGCGAAATGTCGAGAGCTATAATCCTTAAAGAACGGTTAAAAAAGGGCCACAGCAAATTTAACTTTCGTAAAATAATCTCAGCCAAGTACTAGCTTTGACAAGATGCGAAATTCCAAAATAGCCTAATGAAAATATCCATCGCAAATAAACGCATAAGTCCATAAGCACCAATTACAAAGTAATGTCTCTCACCATCTTGCAGTAGATGATCTGGTGGGATTTGGTTTGATTGTAAAAGACAACATTTAGGTGCAAGCACCACATGGGTTTAACGGATTCGAATATCTCTGAAGCGTAAGTATAAAATTTCAAAAGGAAATTTCTCACCAAGCAAAAATTTTACATTTTCGACAGAAACACTAGCATAGCTCAAAATGATAGCGCCTGCCCGTGCATCTTCCTTAAGAGATATATTTTAAGAAATTACAATATCTTTTCAAGAACACCTGGTAACGGTACTTAATTGCACATCATCATTAATGTATACATCCATTCTTAATGAGTTCTTCATTTGGCGATTGCTTGGAATTTATGACCCTCATTTGGACTGCCTTTAGAATTGTTTGGGGTAGCTGCAGCATGGCGCAGCAATTGACCTATCCAGGCAACTGTAATCCACCATCGCTCTCCGGTTCCGTCATCGAAAAATTGCCTAAGCACATGCTAGGTTTGTTCTTCTGCTGCACTAGGCTGGTGCTTTTAAAAGTATTGCCCTAGGCAATGTGTTGTCATAAATAACACGTACGATGGGCACTAATGGTTTAAGGTTCAATCCAAACGCTAATGAATTACTATCGGCCCAGTTGAAACTTATTTGAGAAGGTGGGAGATACTATCGAACCTAACCTGAATTAGAAAAGTTTACATACCTTTCATGTTCACCCTTCTACAGATATAGAAAAATTCTAATAACCTCGCAAAAACAAATACAACAGTGTACCGAAAGAACTGTCAATGGACGCTTCTTTACCACTTTGGGAACATTTTAATTATTCCGTGGAATTTGTGGCGGTGGTTTTTTAAGTGGCACGTCTAATTTTAGCCATTTGAGTTATGATTTATGGCTGAGTTTTGTAACAAACCAACGGCGAAAGCGGGTTGTTTGTTCTGAAATTATTATTTTTTTGTTTTGCTTCTTCTGAGTAATTAACATGTTTGTCAGTACTGGGGTGTACTACCTATAAAAATGAAATGATAGATCGGATTGTATTTGAGGTATAAGGTGAGTTTCATGAATAGAAGACGGACACGGTACTTACGCAACCAACATCAGACTTATTTTCTGGGTAAGGCGTGCTCTTGAGACTGCTGAATGTTCTGACTTTGGAGAGTGCAATTATGTCTTGAATTGGTTTTTAAGATTGAAGGAAGATGATGAAAAGAATTAAAAACTTTGATGTAATTTTTATAACTGTGGCACTGGTCTGGCAAATTTATGCTTCATAAAAAAGGAAAATACCGATAATTTCTCTTCACATTTTCTCCTTGTACACAAAAAATACGAACCCTACCAGCCCTGGCTGCAACGCACCCTTTACACGGACAACAAGCTAAAAGGAAAACTGAAAATAAATATAGTTAAGTAAGTATAAATGAATTTGTTAAAATTATTACAAAAATATATATATAAAAATAAATTTGTTAAAAATATCATCAAAAGGAAAAATTACAAAAAATAAATGAATTTGTTAAAATAAAATTATTATCCAAAAAAGAAGATTACAAATAGAGGAAAATTATACAAATAGAACTACATAATGTTACATCAGAACTTAAAACCTCAAACACCTAAAAAATAAGAAGTATTCAAATAAAACTTGCAAAATAATGAATTGCAAACTGTAAGTTAAATCAAGTCAGTTAAAAACACTAGACAGCTGCCCAGATGGCCTAGTAGCCGTGGGCCCTTTTACATTAGTTGATAATTAGGTTAGATTAGTATTAGATCTATGTAATTACAACTAATGAATAATAAATAAATAAATAAATAATAAAAAAGGAAAATAGTAATAATTTCCCTCATATTTTATCCTTGTATACACAAAAAATTCAATTTATAAATTTTAATTTAAACTGCTCGAAATAAATTGTGAAAATCATGCAAAACTAAGTACAATGAAAAATGGTCAGGGTTAAAAAGCATAAGGAACATTACTTCTAGATCCCCTCCCCCTCATTTGTTGTAAATTGCAAAGAACCACAAAAAATTCCACCCCATACCCATTCTGTCTTACCAACCCACTGACCCCTTTCTAAGTCGTGGTAATAAGAACTCCATCTCTTCCCCTGAAGTGATGTTTTTTTCCTTTCCACTAAAGGCTTTGTGTCATCATTTCCTGGCATATTTTAGTAGGGGGTGTCGAGCAAAAAAACAAACATCGTTCACTCTAGGCTAGTGGGTCCTCATAAACGGAAGATGAAAAATTCCGGAGGGCCCTTTGTACATACAGCCCCTAGATGGATGGATGTCCGGGTGGAAGGGTATTCCATTTACACGGTTCTATTTTTCTTCTTTGGAATGTGTTTGAATCAATGTAGAACACACGAAACACAATACAGAGCGCCGCAGTAGCAGCAACACCAGCTATAGCAAGAAAGCTAACAAAATCGATGTAATTGAAAATTCCTTAGGAAAATAAAAAGAAAGCGATATTCTCATAGTCTCTCTATAAATAGTTACAACTGATTTCTTAGACTAAATGTAGACAAAGACTGACAGAGGATGTCTTTCCTTCAGTTAGAGCTCGGCATCTTAGTCTCGTTTTCACTACTCTTTTAAGGTGTCGTAAATATGCATAGTAGAATGTAGTATGGCATAAAGACTCCTTGGGGTATATATCCTGGTTGAAAATTCTTATAGCTGATACTGGTCGCCAGGGTCGAGTGCTATATTCTGACAAAATTGGAATTTCTTATCCGTCCAACTATACACTTTTCTTTAGCCCCAAACAAATTTACTGCGAATTATCCTAGCTAACTGAGCTCAAAAAGTCTCAAGAAACATTTCCAACTGTTTGCATACAAAATTAAATGCTCGTAAACAAGAGAAAGACTATTACTGTATACTCCCGTTTCCTTGAGTATATTGGAATTATATGGAGTTGCACAAGATAGACTCTCTCCAAATGTTTCATCTTCACCCTCTTTTATGATACAAAGGTGGTTCGAAATATCAGAAAGAAAGAGAAAAGCAAACTTCCATAGGACGCTATGCAGGCGGAGTAAACATTTATGTACACTGCCATATGAATACTTACATTACCAGGACCTTAAACAATTTCAGGCTAATACTGGAAGCTGTGCCGTAGCATATCTATGTTTAAAATTTTCCTCCAGGATCCCTGTTTTAGTTGGGCTGGAATGATTTAAATTTCTGTGCACGCAACTCAGTGCAAAACTGAATGCCATTCTCTCGAGTGTATGTTGTTGGCAGGAACATTTCAAATTCTTCTTTATGTTGAAATTCAATTGAGGAAAGTGTTTTAGTGGCAGGCGACAATTTTGTAGAGGAGCATATTTAAGCAATCTTTAAAGAAATGTCGATTCACTCAATCTGCTTTCTTGTAAGAAATTTTTGAAAGTTATTAAATTGAATTGGAGAAATTTGGCAGGAAGCAAAATTTGAACATGGATTTGCTTTATGGACAAACTAAGTTCGTCAGAAGCTGAAAATACATATTTTCAAGGTGCTTTGCTAACTAATTGATGGAATATTGCTGAAAAGGAGGCTGAATAGAAGTATAAAACACTTCCGAACTACAGTTGAGTTCTCAAATCAATTTCTGAGAAAAATACATATTTAAAAATACCAAACAAACACAAACTAAAGTTTTCTGACACTCTCCATAAAAGCCGATCAACACTAGTCCAAAGTTTGAATAAAATATCGGAGGACAAAATCTAGAGGAATAAATTCTGGCAGCCAAAACCCTTGGAAGCAGATATCCTGAATAGTAGAAACTCCAAGTCTAACAACTTTATTTCTTTGGTTTAAAAAATAAAGCAGAAGTAATTTTTTGTGGAAATTTACCTTCCGAGGTTTTATATTTGTAGAATTTAAAATAATCCCGGATTCGGAATTTAGTTGTCTTTGATTTTGAGACTATTGAAAATACTAGAAATCCGCAAAAAACCCATTATGGTTTTGTTTTTTTAAATCGACAAAATACCATTATTAAATATTCCGGTATTTTCTTTTATTAATTTTTCTCGTCTGGAACTACGTGTTGCACGGGTTCCTCTTCACAATCTTGTAACTCAGGATTTCATACATAACTTACACAAACGATGGAAATTTATAAATTATAATTTTGTTATAGCTTACGTAGGTATCTAAAAGGGGAGACAATATTGTAAATAGAAACTCCGAATACTAAATCCCGAGCAATAAAAAAACTGATAAAAATGGAAAAAGTTTCATATTTCATATTTATTCATTTCATTATAACAAAGTTGCGAACTGATTTAACAAAAGGTATCGGTATACCATTAAGTTTAACACAGAGTAGTTGGGACGTATCAACCCGATTTTTAAAAATAGCAATAGCTTGCGATTTTGATGGAATTAGCGCAAGACAGTTCAATCTTATCAAGGATTTAATAACTTCCAAATTCATATTAACTGTGTTTATACTATTATGCAAATCGACAAGTTACTTAAATTAGATCATTTATATATAAAACAAACAACAATGGACCCAAGATAGAACCCTGTGATACGCCGGAGAATAGAGGTTTACTATTTGACCGGTTTTTTGCAGTTGCTACAATCTCTTTCCTATCAGAGAGATTGGAACATATAAGTTTGGTCATCTAGCTTGCGAGATTATATTGGGATTTAACGTCATCACATAAGATGTTGAAAATTACCGTATCAAAGGCCTTGGTAAAATCGAGAAAGCACAAAACTGTAAAAGTTAAATTATTTCTTTCCTAGAACGCTCCATTCCAGGATTTTATATTCCTGAAACTGAAAATAATTTGGGAGTCAAAAATTTCAATTCGAAAATTTAATTTCGATAACATTAGCACTCCTTAAAAAAAAAATTAAAAAATTAAATAAAATTAATTAGTCAATTCTTTTGTCTGGAAACTACCTACCAACCTACCCACCTACGGATTTCTTATAAGTGCAAGAACAACGGAGGAAAATGATATACTTTAATGATAGTTTACTTAAAGGGGGATCAATATACTGTTAGGGATGGGAAAATCCTAGAGAGGAAAGCCCTAGCGATAGGAAAATCAACGACATGCAATCGTATACGAAAACATTTTAAAATTTTTGTTGAGAACCCATCCAAAATTACAGAAGACTTAATGCCGGATCTCAAAAGCTAAATTCCTAGAAGACAAAATCCCAGAAAATTTCAGTTTGCGGGAAAAATACTTCTCCAAATTTTTAAGGATTTCAATTTGATATGTACATATATTCCAGGATTCTTGTATTCGGGATTTTTATTTGCATATTTTCCAATTTACATCAAAAACCCTTTGATAATATTTTTTACCACTAAGCCAATCTTAGAATCCACTGATATTTTCCTTATAGGTTCAAGTGAAACGTCATTATGCTGCATTTTCATAAGTCGCCCCAACTTCCACAAAAGGACCTATTATAGTATAGGTACATGTACTTGCCCAAAGCTATTTTCCCTCTAAGAATTGCATTGCATTCTATTTCAACAGCATAATTACAACAATTACCAGTTGAAAATTTTTGAGAGCTATTGGCCTGAAACGACCTAACCATAATTAAAACGAAATTCCCTTATCGAAAAAGGTTACCTAACTAACTTGACTGCAATTTTCCATAGAAAAACGTGACAATCGACTAAAGATTTTCGTGCTCCTTTCCCTCAATTTTCGTTTAATTGTAACACGAAAACGCGACTAACCGTGAAAGAAGAGTTTTTTGCAGCAGCATTACCCTTGAACTCTATTTATTTGAGGGGCCTCCTGCTTATACTAAAAGGAATCGATCCTCCGACGGCAATAGGTAGCTTCTTACGGCTATTAAAAAGCACATCTCCGTTAACATGTTTCCAGTTTTGGAGCTGTTGCTTTCGTACACAATTTAAATTTTTGCTTGATCACGATTTCGGCTTTTTGGATAGTTACTCGTTCAGCGATTGCTAAGATTATAAATTTTCCAACTCTTTCCCGTCTTTCCTTCAGTTTTTTTTTTTTTGCCGTGAGTGAATTAGAAAGCAATTAATCAAGTAATCGAAGACGTATGGATGAGAGTGGCGCGACTTTGATTTTCATGGGAATTACTTCAATCGTGCACCATTCAAAGTGAGTATTCGAGCTATGCGCAACTATGGAAGGAAGTGTCGATGGAAAGGAAAAATTAGTTGCGGGAAAGTGATCAATTATTCACAACCAACTTAAAGTGTACTAGTTATATGACCATTACTTAAGTACTTCCTTGTTTCCATGAACAGTTTCTCTGGAGTCCTTTATGCCCGGCCTAAACGTAAACTACTGCACTAAGTAATCTCACACAGAATTGTGCTAGTCACTATTGTAGGTAAGGACCTATCTTTGGACAAATCTACTGCTGACGGAATAATCCAAGTTGCCCGTTTCTGTCCCCATTTAAAATCCCACAAGTCACCATCTATCGTCCATCTTACAACAATTTCCTGCCAAGTCACCATACTAAAGAGTTTCCTTGACGTCATTGTATAAAAGGAGGCAAATTGCCAAAATTACTGCACCAAAGCCACACGGAAATGTGATCAATTGTGCAGTGTTTGCTGCTGGTAGACAAGTTCATCATGGACTTACCTGGTTATCCGGTGAAGCTATCAATCATGAGATGACTGTTGGCTAGTTTACCTGGTGGAGTATCTTCATGTAAACAACGAACTGGTGTCCCTCTGTAAGAAATGTAGAGGATAGAGTAATTTGAACGGGTTATTGGTGTGATCTAGTACAGATGAATTAATTAGTAGCCAATTGAAATTCATGTCCGTCTGATGAAGATTCCTAAGAAGATATATGATGACTTGACTGTTCATAATAGCCTCAAATTGACGTCTCTTGTTCTGTGTGGAGAGTAGTAATTTGTCAGACTTTTATTCAGAGATTGGAAATTTATGAGGTCAGAAGAAAGAATTCTCAGTTCCTTCGTTATTATAAAAAAATTTATTAAAGTTAAAGTTGTACGTTAAATGGCGGGAACTAGATAAGCAGATCTCAACAACTTTATGCGTCACGCTAAAGCTTATAGCTTTGATGGTAACAAAATGAAATATGCATAATCACTGTGATCGGCGAAATACTTCCCATCCAATTCTAATTTTTGATTATGTCGTTGATTATGTATAGTTAGATCAGATAGTATCATCATCATTGTTTGGGGAATTGTAGTCATTTGTTTATGATAACATTTTTTTTTCATAATTTTGTTAAGAAAGGTATACATATACAGTTGAGATAATAATATTATCAGAAGACCATCAGTTCTTCGTTTAACATTGTTCAGCAAACTTCCAAAATTCGACGAAGAGCTGTATTTACAAAAGTCTGTATCCGATGTTCATACGAATTTTCCTGGCTTTTGCCAGATTAAGTCACAAATCTACTTCCTGTTGCATGATTTTGAATTATTTAGATGCTCTAGCAATCCTCCTCATTGTATGAAACCGAAGAAGTAGTTATCGAGGGCACTGACGATGTCGTCAATTATTGCATAATAAAATAGGAGTGATGAAACCAAACAATCTTATCTGTATTCAGATTATCTAAATAGCTATCTAGTGAATCGATGAAGCACTCTGGTATTGCCATTCAAAATGAAAGGCGGAAAGCGAAAAGCAAAAGTCAAAAGGCCTAAGGCAAAAGGAGACGAAACCATGTCACAATCTGTTACGTTCCCGGAAGACCTTCACCACCGGTTGTGTTACGAGTCTTGTTTCCTTCTTATGTTGTGGGTTGATACTGGTGTTAGAATTGTTGATACTGCAAGTTTTCTTTCTTTTTAGGTGTTAAAAGAAAAAAACTGAGATCGCTGACATACGTCAAGATTACTTACGACTGGAACGTGACGGTTCCTAATCTTTTATTTGATACGTCCAGTGTCTCAGAATGAGCTGCCAAACTGCTAGCACCAACGGATTTTGTATTTCGAGCCCTATCACCACAAAGTCAAAGAAGTATCTCGGCTACTAATGCCGTTCCAGCTGTTAAAAATACTGGAAATCAACAAGGATACATCGTGAAGAAAAATTAATAAAACGACGCCGAAATTCGAAATTAGTTTGATAAATCCTTAATCTTGTAAATCAGAAACTTCTGTTTTGAAATTATGCGCATGAAATTATGTAAACTAACTAGGAGTATCATTCAAAATAGAAATATATGAAAATTCATAAGGAAACTAGATATAGAAGTTAAATTAATTAAAAAAAAAACTTTGTGTAATACTGCAATTTCTAAAGTGTATCGGAATCCACCTGTTGACTCATCCCTACCCATCTTCTGTCAAGGAGTAGATGTGTTGGAAAAGAAAAATCATGGCAGAGAACGTCTAGTTTGGTAAAAACAAAAAAAACAAAAAATGTATATACAGGGTGGGCCAAAAGTCACCATGGGATTTAAAAATAAGTAACTTTTTCGTTTGTACATTGCTCCACACCCTGTTGACCGTTTCTCTTCATTCCTTTTTTACATGATAGCCAACTGTCTGTTCTTCATAGGTAAGCCTGTTTCCCCACCCCACCTTACCCCTCCTTTTTTTCATCCTACCATATGTTACCAATTTAATTTTTAAACCCCATGGTATATATGTATGTATATAACAGTAAGAAAAATAATATAAAAGTGAAATATATATAAAAAAAACTATACATTTGTATAAAACATTAAATCTATAAATACTAATAAAATACAGCCATAAATATATAAAATCGGCAAACGTGCATTCAATAAACTAGACACATATAAACGTAGTAAAATATCGGTAAAATGCGAAGTATATGCAAGAACGAGTGTCACGGGACCATAAAAATATAAAATTTTGAAACATAAATAATATATAAAAAAAAAAAAAAATATTAAGACGATATGAATACAAAAAAAAACAGAAAACGAAAATTATTAAAAGAAACAAAATGAATGGACTCGAGTCTGACGCTAATTAATGGACGCTACCTAGTTGTGACAGATGTGCTAAAAGGACGACAGATGAGTATTTCCTTTAATACTGACAAAACAGGTTTGGTATAATTCAATTAAGGCTGGGTCTATGTCATAATTGGGACAACTCGGTGCACAGTTAGCAAGATGGGCGGGGTGTTAAGATTTTTGAGTAAATCGCAAATTAATTAATAGAATATTTATTTAAACACCTAAGGTAACAAATTAACGTTTTCTAATTTTTAAATTTGTCCCCCAATTTTTATTGAAAATGATTTAAAAATGAAAATCCAATGATTTTTTTTAATATCTCTGGTTTGCGGAGCGGGGCTGCCACAAATTTGAACTAAATTAAATAAATTTTTAACATAAGCATTTTGAAGTTAATAAGCAGAAAATAACGGTTTCCGATTTTTAAAGTTCTACTTATATCTACGACAATTCGACGCAATAATTTGTTTTACCTGCATTTTACCCAGTAAGAAAGCAATCTATTGCATCAAATTTTCACGAAAATAAGTAGAATTTTAAAAATCGAAACACGTTATTTTCTGCTTATTAACTTCAATGAGCTTATGTTAAAAATTTGTTTAATTTAGTTCAAATTTGTGGCAGCCCCGCTCCGCAAACCAGAGAAATTAAAAAAAATCATTGAATTTTCATTTTTAAATCATTTTCAATAAAAATTGGGGGACAAATTTAAAAATTAGAAAACGTTAATTTCTTGCCTTAGGTGTTTAAATAAATATTCTATTAATTAATTTGCGATTTACTCAAAAATCTTAACACCCCGCCCATCTTGCTAACTGTGCACCGAGTTGTCCCAATTATGACATAGACCCAGCCTTAAGGTTGAGAAGTCTTGAACGTGGCTGGCTTGTAAAGCAATGTCATTAAGTAGATAATTTTCTTAAATTTCATTATTCTGCTATGTTTTTTTTTTGTTTTTGTTCTAATTAATAAATTTTCTTGAAATCATTAGAGTCGTAACATTATGTTAGCGCAGCATTTAAATAAATAGATGATTTTCTTAGATTCTAGAGTTTTGTGAGATTAACACAGTGCCACGAACAAGGCCATGCCCACGGGTATTAAGTTTTATTTGAAATTGATAACATTTTCTTTTTTTGTTGTACTGGTATTCAGATAGGTGGATAGATTCCTTAAAGTGCATCATTCCGTAATATATTCTTAATACCGTAAATGAGGCAATGTTCATACGTATGTACATATATTCGCCTGGATTTACTTGTGTTGTAAAGCTTTGTTGAGGCAATAAACATTCACATGTACACAGCCTCCTGAACTTTTTATGTGTTTTTGTTACAGTTCCTTACTCTCTGAAGTATCTTCTAGACCAGTTTCTTGATTTACCCGCCGACACAAAAATCACATGGCGCCCAAACAATGTATGAGTATGTGTGAGTTGTTTATTCTTTTTGGCGCACCACCCCGTCTTCTGAGCAAGCCTATACGTACCGTGGGGGTACGTAACAAATCTCACAATCTTTCGATATTAAACCTCTGAATGTGGTCATCCTTAATTTCATGTTGGTTAAATTTTTTAGTATATTTCCAGTATACCTACTTCGCCACATGTGAATGTTAGTCGCATACTCTTTAATCCGTTGATAATGAGGTTTGTTTTTGCTGGTAGAAGTAAGTCATACCACTGTAAAAAGTTGGTCAGGGCTACAAAAGCCGACAAGAAGATTGATGAATTCTGCAAAACTGTTATTTTCCAGCCGTATGTGAGTAGCTTAGTGACACATTAACATGGCGATGTCTCCTATCAAATAATTGTAATACTTGGATACATCCTTGAGGAATTGCATCTGGTAAGTGACTACCTGATTGCTCTCATGCTGACCACTCAAATTCAGAGATCACCAATGACAGAAGTTGTGACATTATGGTACCTATCTAAACGATTGCCGTATTCGTTAGTAAAGTTACTAAAATGTGCTGAACGTGCCCTTTAAATTTAACAGACATACCCAAAACAACCTTAAGCGTCGGTAAGGAAGTTTCGTTAAGTTTAAATGTCAACTTGCCGTAAGTAAAGTGCAGTAAAAGTCGCTCATTCCGTAAGCACTCATCTATTTATCCAATGATATTAATGAAATATGACTGAAATCGGTAAGACTCTTATTTTATTATAGAAGAAGAATGTGGAAAGAGGTGGTCTCTTAAGAGAAAAGTATGGCAAGGAGCTAAGAAAGATATTGCTTCTAGAAGGCCTGCCGATTTTTCTTCAGATTCTTTTTATATTTTTTATATAATGTCCATAAAAGGCACAAACCTTCAATTAAATCAACGTCAATTTGTTTATTTTTTGCTTTTAGCACTTTTCAAAATTGAAAATATTAAATATCAAGATATTAGTAGTAATCCTTACGGAACATGATGTCTAATTAGTTCATCTTTGTCAAAAGGAATTGAAATATTAACGACGTCATTTTAAAGTACCGGTTATAAGAGTAATGTGTCCATTCATTAAGCGAGCTGGGAAAACTAAATGAAAAATTATATAGGACCGACAATATTGGTGGTATGGCCGTTTATTCCTCATATATGCAAAAAACATGTAAAAAAAACTAGAATTGGTCTAAGACCAATTCTTATGATGCCGGGATAAATTTCGTATGGTCACCGATCTATGCAAGTGTGATTTTTGCAGTAGTTATTCACATATATCTCTAGAACGGCTCATCGGACAGCAAAAATGATTATAACCAATTTTAAAGGATTTCATATTCTGAAGAAATTTTTACTACAATAAAAATGTCTAGGACTGATCGTCTTCGCAGTATATGTAAAAAACCTAAATTTTTATGTGGCAACACCAAAAGCGGGTTGCCCTATTTAGTCCATTTTTGAAATTTTATTTGATATTAGGTACTATAGAAACACCATGTCAAAAATTTCAGCTCTTTATGTTGACGATTTTACAGCCCGATTTCCATTGAAAAAAGTCACTTTTTCTTTGGAAGCCCACCATTTTGTTATTTTTCAACAAAATTGTTTCATCCTAGTTCCAACCAGAATGACTACTTTACAGATCAATAATCTTCTTGACTTTTTTATTTGAGATCTCCTCAAGCGGCGAAATCACCACGGCCAGCCAGCAACCCTTTTTTTTTTAGACGCTCACTTCAGTGCTACAAAACTATACCAAATATTAAAAAATAAAAAAATAAAATGTTTTTTGTAAACTCTTAGATACTATTAATAACATATTAAAAAATTAAATTGACTGCATTTTATTTTCTCCTAAAAAATTTCCCAAAAAAAGCATTAAAAAGCCTGCAACTTACCAGACTACGACCTGGAAACAGGTGATGAACAAACCGCAACATTAATCTGGCTTGACGAGGATTATAGAATTGCCATATATGTGATAAGAAAATCATGATAGCTTGCAAAATCCAAGCGAAATACCAAGTTAGGTCTCCAGAGTACTTATAGGATGGCTCTTCGCATCGGCGAATAAAATTCACGTAATCGTCAAGTTGGAAGTTTATGTGAATTGGTGAAAAGCTTTTAATAAGGACTTCACCCTAGGACTACTATTATCAATATACGAAAGCTTCCGCATCCCATCCTTCGTACGGAGGTAAAATAGTTCATTTGGTCATGCATAATCAAGATGTCTTTCTCTAGATGCGGCCATCTAAAACAATGTCATCGAATGAACACGTTTACAATAAAAATGGAATTTTGGTTCGTTCCTCTTACTCTATCAATTTCCAATGGTTTTATAAGAGGAGCAACACTATTATCAATTCTGTAGAAGTTCAACTAATGTTTTTGTTGTCATTTCGGAATGCTACTAAGACACGACTTCTATACAGTCCTCATCCGACCTCAGTTTTTACTTAGAAAAGCAAAAGAAAACCCAGCAACAGACCCCGATGATCCCGACGTTGAAATGGGATGGAAAAACTCGTCTAGAGTCAGGCGAACAACATTATTCCAGGGGAAGCGTTCAAGTAGAATGCCTGGTGGTTACAAAGCAGTCCCAAAGAGTTGCCCTGGAATTTCGTGTTGGTGGTGTGGTAGGTGGATGGTGGATCCTGTATTCGGATGTACCATGTTTATGTTCTGTTGATGTTGTTCAATCGAATTTTCAGTTTAAAGCTTTTGGCTAAGATACCAAATGTGGTCGTCTCTTTAAAATTACTTAAATCGCTTTTTATTCTTTAGTAAACGAGATTACACCACTTCTTGTTCGGCAAACGGTTTTTGTGTTTTTGTTTTATGTCGCATTGGGGTGAAATTTTGATTGTCTGTTTCTTAATTAGTCTAGCACATTTGCTAATTGACAACTATATTTTCCACCATCACAATTAGTATTTCAATCTAACCTGCTAATAGCTCAACACGAATTTCAATCCAGCAGCGCATAATAACGGCCGGCAACATCAGAGTTGAACACTAGCCACTTTTTCTCTCATAAATAACAACTTTTGATCCGCGGGGGCAATTGTTCTGTCAATCGAATCGTGCTTTAATAATAGATAGATTAATCGAGTACAATCAGACAAACATACAGACCTACATAGTCCCGCCGATGAATTTATTCCGTTCCTGGGTCCCCCACTATAAATTTCCCAAAAATTCATTCATCAAGAGAAAGCAAAAAAATACGACCTCTGTCGATGGGTAATTTATGGGATGAATTTACGCTTTGTGCTGATCATTAATTGCGCGTGCGTCATTAGAATTTATTGCCTGAAAATTCAATTTTTATTGGAAAACTGTGCACAGGGGAGAGAGGAATTTAATAGAGAGTCTGCTATCAGATGATATCAGTTGACCACTTCAAACACTATAAATCTTGACCAGTGTTTATTTGGTGTAATAAAAAAAATTTCTTTTTATCTCCCGGTCGCCTTTGGCTTAGGCGAAATTGTCATTTAATTTTATTACGGCAACAACAACGACAACGACGACTACGATGAAAAAATTAATTTTCATTGGGAGCATGATTTAAATGGTTTTCATGGACCAGCCAGTGAATTGAGTGCTCTAATGGGCCTAATTATGGGAACGAATTCTTTAAAATTTTGTGAATGGAAGCGTTTAGGTGTTCTTCCACTCCATGGCATTGTTAGTCGGAGGCCTATTAAGAGAAAGAAAATAGAAGACATGATTTACGTTTTTTTTTTTTCAATTTTGATAAGAAAATACACATTTAAGGGGCTCTCGATTTTAAGTAAATTGGGCCATTGGACGCTGAGAATAATTAAATCGATCTTATCTTCAAATCGCGTGAGAATTTAAGAAATGAAAATTTTTACTCTTTCTTGTTTTACGGTGTCGATAACAGAAAATTAGTTAAGACAAGATTTGAATGCAGGACTGTATATTCGGTCAGGAGAATGATTTTAGAACAGAGGTTCAATTTGAATTAGCAATATGACAATTTTTATAAAATGCACTACTACCCCACACAGTGTAATGTCTTTAATGGAGGTAATGGTACATCGGATTAATAACAAGAAAATCGTATTTTCGCAAAAGTGTCTGGACCAGCAGCCGTTTGCCTGAGTTCTCTCCTGAGTTCGTTTCTTATGGAGAAATTTTGATCCGCCCAGGAAATGATCCTTGTCGCGATTTTCGTCATTTATTTATGTCTTCAATTAATTGCCACTGTCTATTTCTTATCCGAGTCTACTCCATTCCAGTTGAGCCTCAAAATTTTGGGAAGCAGAAAATTTGTTTCGTCATCTTCGAAACTCGACCATTCATAATTTGCATTTCTACTTTTCTGTGGTCTACATGGACCATCAGCGTATTGCTTAATTCCCCACTTACATAGTTTGGAGCACGCTAAATCCCTTCTATTTCCCTAAATTTTTTGTTGAGAAATATTCTTTACATTTTGAAGAAGAGACTGATGTTGTACGTGCTATTTCTGTCTGAAGGTTAGGTTACCGTTTCGGTACCGTGATAAAATTAGGCAAACCATTAACATTCAGATTCAGCATAATCAGTTCTTGGACGTAGAAGAGCGGCCTTTGTATGGTGCCGGAGCTGAGTTGTCAAATGTTAAACTTTAAATGCGTTTTACTGGGAACAAAAGTTTTCTGTGTGCGAGTGTTCTACAGCTTCAACGTATAAAAAAATCCACATGAATCTCTGCGCAATTGAAAGGCAATTCAATTTGGGGG
The DNA here is from genome assembly GCA_963924295.1 of Dioctria rufipes. Taxonomy (NCBI): domain Eukaryota; kingdom Metazoa; phylum Arthropoda; class Insecta; order Diptera; family Asilidae; genus Dioctria; species Dioctria rufipes. The sequence goes on from OZ002740.1 coordinate 7,933,977, forward strand.
CCATCAGGAAGTTTTCTCCAATTGAGTTAGAAAGCGTTTTTTGTCCATAAAAAAAAAAAAAAAAATTGGGGTCTTTTTCAAAAGGCTGGCATTTTGTTATCAGGAGTTTTTTTTTATTTGAAAACGAAAACCAATAAGGCCCTTAAATTTCATCTAGTTATAATTTTCAACCCTATTTAGTTCGGATGAACTGGCAGAGCTATGGGGCACCCCGCACAGACCAAAACAGACCGTGTCCGGATTTGTTCGATGGAAGCTTGGGATGCTATTTTGGATTTTGTTTTTATAAATAAAACCCATTTCTAAAAGTATTTATTTTATGTTTAAAAAAAAATCCCAAAGTTCATGCATTTTTCATGCCTCTCGACGTTAAGGTTCTAAGAAAAAGTGCTACTTCTTCATATTTTATGACAGCTTTTAGAACAAAAACAATTGCTAGAACTTAACTAATGATCAACTTTAAGTTTTACACACATTTTTTCCTAAAAAATACGAAGGCAAGCAAAATTTGCCTTTGAATGCATTTAAGGGAATGGCAAACGTATATGGCTTCATATGTCGCTTTTTTAATTATAGCTCTCGGTGATTCCGTGTAGTAATTAAAAATAATTTTTTCATCTCATTGACCCACTATATATATGACAAAGCATGAATTCTAGGGGGAAGCGATAGGAGAAGGGCTTTCCGAATGTTTAATTTGTCGACTAAAACAAAAGCGTGTCACTATTACAAATTAAATGTAATAAAAAAAAAATCAAAATTGCAATTGCAATTACAGCTTCTCTCTGCCAGACTTTACATCCCTAATATCAGCAAGGTGTCATCGGTCGACCATAACATGCTTAATTTCATCTTTATCGTCCATAAATATCTAGCTATCAGAGAAGGGAAATTCGACTCGCTTGGGGCTGGAATTGATGACATAAAAGCAACAAAATTCTAAGGTCTCCACATAAACATCCACAGAATTGTCCGCATCAACCACCATGTTAATTTAAAGAAGCAATTTTTGATTAGCGAATGAATCTTCTCTGACCTTTAAAACTCCCCTGCGCTGGCCTCATGCTCAGTTGAACTTAATTAGGTTCTCACATCCTTTTCCCCGCACAAAGAACTTCAACTGCATTGCATCCATCAAGGTGGAAACTTTGTTTTGGGCTAGTAAAAAAAACTTGCAGAAGCAGCAACGGATTGTGGTTGATGCAATTAAAACCACAGCAGCAAATGTAACCGCTAAACTCTCATAAAGGAGATTAGTGCGCACAACTAAAAGTGCAACCTTTTTCCTCCATATTTTTTTGGCTAACTTCTCGTAAAAGAGTTAGAGCCACAGAAAAACGAGCGGTGTCTGCTTAGTTTTTACATACGTCCGTCTGTCCAACTAAATTGGAAGCATACACAAGGAGTACAAAAAAAACATGTTGTATCATACATACATATACTCAGCTGATGCTCCTCCTGCAGTGCAGAGGGCAAGAATTATCTAATTAATCCTGTCGGTCGCAAGGGTGTCGTCCTCGTAGTGTAAGTGAAGTCATTTAATGATGCCGTTTACAGTATCACACGTCATCAAAACGCCCAGATAGACATCCCTTGGAAATGCCATTCCATAGAATGACGATAACATTATTAGAGTTGTCACCCTAAATCTGGAGAAGGCGTTACAGGATCAAATTGCATTTTGCCTGATGGAATACTTTTCGATTTCTATTCTTGGGACGACTCATATTAACTGGACCGTCTTAAGAGATTTCGGGGTAATTTGGGGTTTCTCTTTTCATATATGTTTGTATATATGTAGTTATAGTGGACATCATCTTAAGAATGACCCGCAAAATAAATTTTGTCCACCTGTAAAAGACAGGAGAAACCTTTGAAGGATCCCCTCATCACTGCTGTGGGATTCGATGGGACAACTCAATGAGGTGCCTCATACTGAAGGGATACAAATTGAGAAATTCATAAAACGAAACAAAGAGTGGAGAGATAGAGAAAAAGAATTGTGTTCGTGTCGTTAAAAAGGAAGAAAGGGTTTAATGGAGGCCACTGAACTGTGAGGAAAAGAGTCACGTGTTAAAAATGAGAGAAGAAACGGATTCTTTTGTACATATTCACCCAAGGAAAATAGATTGCGGACCTTATAATGCCGATATGATTTTGTCGTGTTTACTGTAGTCATGCGGATAATATATACCTTTAAAGTCACAAACCTGCTAAAAATAGTTGAGATCGGAATCTAAGAAAAAATCACACAAGGGGGCGCTGAACATAAATAAACACACTCTCTAAAGGATACTTTTCATTTTGTGGAAGTATACCAGACTGTTTTGGGTTTGTTTCTTTTGCAAATCTGATTATCATGCCTAAGGTTTTTTAGAAGGTATTAGGGGCTAGGCTAGGAAAAATATAAAGCTGTAGATTGGAGTATTTTGCAGCAAAGGGCTTGTGTGGTATTTATAATGAAATAAGGCTATTATAAATCGATGGCTGGCAGACAAGATAAATCAGCTGTAGGAAGAAATGTATACGTAGTACTCTAGCGGAGATATAAAATTGAGGGCCTCAGCTACAATTTTGCAAGCCAAGAACGAACTCTGCGCATGCGAAACTATCCACAGATATATGCCTGTGGGCCTTAATTTATAAAAAAAAAAAATAGATACGGGCGGTAAAATCTTGAACCTTGCTTGATGGAACTAGGTGAAATCAACAAGATCACACTAACTTGACTCCTGTAATCTTGGATGCCGTCATCTTCTCAACAGATCAGAACTAAAGCTCACCACTAGTCTATTCTCTGGGAAATATATGTGTCATCCAATGTATAATTTCAGTTCCCTAAAATCCTACAATTTTTGTCATTTAGCCTCAATACTTGATGAAAATAGACAAAATTGTTCAAAATATTTCATTTTGATTTTTCTAGCAACATTTTTACGAGTTCGTTAATCACGCTTCCTAATAATCAAATCCTAATTCCCGACTAATTCTAAGCAAACGTATTTGTCTCGTCTTGAGGTTAAATTTCACAAGTCTCCTATGTATGTATGGATGCTCTTCAATCAATTCTTAATTTGACTCTTATATTCTATTTCATATGCATATGCACTCCGCAAGTTAAGTAATGCAACTGCTGTCACTCAAGAAACACTCTTTATTCTGGCATCATGCCAAATACCATTAGACACTCCATCAACTAGTGATCAGTCTTAAAATCATGCTACCCGGGCCACCCAGCTAAACTGCTACAATTTTCAGATCTAAGGAGCAAAATAGGAAAAAAAAATCGAAATCTGCATTAGAATTACTGCCAGAATTGCTCAGACATCTCTTAACCTCTTGTGTCATCCATCATTCTGATGAACATACGTCTGGACCCTGTTTCTTGTGAATAAAAATTACAAACTTGTCGGCGATGTCAATTTGAAGTTGAAATCTTCTTACATGAAAGTATCGCTGGGTTGACTTAAGTTGCATGCGCATGATCGAGAAAAAACTGAACACATTCTGTAGGCAACGCATGGACTGTGGTGCATTTTTATTTTTATTTATTAATTCAAATTATTTGCACACACTCCTTGCATGCGATAACAATCTGTTCACTCGCCCTAAATAACGCCCTCAGGCAGATATTAGAACGGTTATATGCATTTGGCGGATGACAAATTGGTTGCAATTTTTGCATTTAATGATGCTCTGCGCACGCGCGCGGTGATATTTACATTTTGATTAAGTACAAGGTCAACTATGAAACGAACTTTGATGTTATTTTGAATTAATCGAAGACAGAAGAAATAGTAAAACAAATTTGTGGCGGCGATTGTCCCGATGACCAGCTTGAATTCAGATCAATTAAAAGATCGGCAGAGATCGATATTTAATGGGCCTAAGAAACAACAGCTGCTCGAATTATTACAAATGCGAATTGCGAATTTGATGACCGCTGTTGGTGTTTGCAATATTGCGGGGGCTCACTTTTATTTCATATTTAGGGCAATGGTCATTACCCGATGAAATTGTATGAATTGAAGTTGAAGTAAAAAAATAGGCGTTCATCAGGAACTGGCGGTTTGAACAAAATGTCAAGTTCATTCACTCGTAGTTTTTAGATATTCTAAATTTTTTTTAAAATGTGAGTAGACCATAGAAGGAAGCTTTGACAATTTGTTTGATTACTATGCAAATATTGTTTAGTGACTAAAATAATTTTAGACCCATCCGTACTTATTTGTTTACTTGAAAGGAACTACTGTAATGATCATAGAAAAATTACAAACCATTGTAAATTTTCATTTCTTAAACGGAGTAAAATTTACACTTCATGAAGTCCTCTCCTCTAATGTAATGCATTTGAAGCAAAATCCTTTACAAGTTAGAGATTACTGTAATAAATTTGGTAGGTAACATGAAAATCTTTTACATCTAAAATTGAGTTCTTGAGCTAACATACTTATTTCCCAATGTCAAAGTAATTTCAAGTAATATTTTCTACCCTCTTAAATTTGACATGCTATTTATGAAATTTCTACAATATTTCAACAATAATCAATTAAAAGTTATTGTAAATTTACAATTTTTTGTTGCAAAACTACAGATCTTCTGTATGCGAAGTTATAATTCTGATTCGACAGTTTTGCGTTTATTAGGTGGTTTTAAAGCATTGACTAAATGCATCTGAAGGTTGTTGATTAAGGAGACAAAAGCAAACTGTTCAGGCATTCAAGTCGCAAACTCAACTACACTTATTTTCACAGTAATTGTCTTTCACCCCTGGAAATACGTTAGCACTGAATTTCGTTGTTTTCGTACCTCACACCTCATTTTGAATTCATTTGAGAGAATTCCATTTTCAATTTGAGTTTCTTTTCATGGCATTAGTACTTTCATTTATACTTACGCTATTTGTCTTGTTCTCTTTTGTATTCAAACCCCACCAATAAGCTCATTTACAGATTCTGAATGCGCCACTGTTTGGCCCTACTCTGCTCCATCGAGTCATTATGCAAAAATGTTTCTCCTCAAGTCTGTACCAACAAATATCGACTAAGATTTCTGCATGCCTTAGATAGGAATAAAACGACAATTTCACCTTTGTCACCGCAAGATTATTCCGCGCAAACACACAGCAAATGGGGACCGTTATGATAATTGTACTGATACTATCCGCCCTCACAGCATCCATTCGTCTTTCAAAGAAGATTTCTGACTTTCGTCAACAATAAAAATTGTTTCAAAGTTTTGATTCAAGTGCATCAATCATTACCCCGGATGTGAGAGTTGGATCTGTCGAATGCCACCCTCCATTTGTTTTAATCGAATTTAGCATCCACTGATTCTGAGAAATTTAAAATGTACGTTTCTGGGATATTGTAGGCAGAGGGGGATGGACGAGCCTTGTCACAATATTGGGTGGTATCTCTCTGTATTATTAGTTGTATATTATCTGTTCGTCGATGGTTTTTATTTGCCGAAACTCCTGACAATTCTTCATACAAAACAAACATTTTCTGGTCCATCCCAACTCCAAAGGGGTATATACATGAGTGTGTAGTTACAGATGTGTCCGAACAGGGGAGAACAGACTGAGGTAAATGTGGATGTGATGTTATTGTGTCTGCCGATCATTCTATGATTGTTCGGTTAATATGAGAGCGTGTGCTGGTTAAATAGGGATATGAGATGTGCAAATAGTGTCCAAGGTGCTATATGTCATCCCGTAGTTATTATGTCGATAATTCTCTGCGGATTCATCCTAGCACGTACCACAAGCAGTTAGTGGGGAGTCTGAGTGTTTTTTATTCAAGTTGCATTCGTACAAATAAGATTTACCAGAACTCACCAACCCCATCTCTTTGTCGAATACTGCAGTAGCCCAAGTTGATGCAGTGTGGCAACGTTATAATCTATGTAACAACATTAAATTGTTTGCTGAATGAATAGTAGATAAAAGTGGTGATGTGGCGAACATGCCATATCCAAACTTCCTGGAGAATGTCTGCCTTATCCCTAAAGGTTAGAAGAATGGATAGCAGATTAAGGAAGGTCAAAGCGGATACAAGAACGGAACTGAACTCAACCTACAATGTAGCAGCCGACATGTTTTACAAAATATTTATTTTCGCCTCGATGTTTTCACGTGTGTGTATGTCCTCAAGGCTGGGTGGCGATTGTGCCTTGCCTATAGGGCAGGACCAATAAAAGAGAATTGTAAGCCAAATAAATTTTTATTTGCCAGCTACGTTGTTGCCACTGCAGAGCTTTAACTTTTCCAAAGTTTCATATTGCCGTTATGGGGTATGATTACATGGGTTCTGTACAGCGGGGTTAAATAATGAGTAGCTTACTTGTGAGATGTACATTTGTAGACAAAGTCTATAGTTAATATAACTCTACCTAGTTAAGTTATTTTAAGCAATATACACAAGGTGTTCTATATGAGTAGTTGGCACTCGGCTATCAATGGATAGGGCCTGGTGGGTCGAGTATGATGGTGGGGAGGAGGTAAATATTATCTTATTATTTTTTAACTATGACGATTATTTTAAATTTATTGTCTAGGTAATCTTTAGAGGCATCCAATGCCCTAAAAATACTCTCTTTCCTCTCTTCGAAGACAAAGTTCGACAAAAGTAGAAATTTTGAAACTTTTAATGAATTTTTTCATTTAACGACTACTGTTTTTTTTTAAACTCTCGGTTTTTATATAAAAGCTTAAAAACGTCGGTTTATAATTAATTATCACTAACTACCCTTTTTACCTTTTCTTAATTTTTTGATTCTTCTTCAAAAAGGTTATTTTTTGGATTCTTTAGTTTCTCCGGCACAATAGCAAAAACGAGAAAAATTCTTATTTGTTATATCATCGCGCAACTCTATTTAATTTTGGGTGGAAAGGCGTAGTCGGTGGGCGAAAGATCTGCGTCACCTCGCTTGAGGAGCTGATAATGCAGCAATTCCATACCAAAATGATTAAAATTTTCAATTTTCGGATCCGTCCCCTCCGATTTTGATGAAACTTTCAGAATTAGTTAAGTATTACAAAATATTGGACCAGCCTATTTTGATTAGCTTGCTGATCTCAAGTCTTGGACACAGGGCGACTCCAATTTTAAAGTTTTTTAATTCGCCGATTCGCTAGCTTAATTGATTGCTAGAAAGGATGTAAATATCTCCCTATTCTTTTTGAATTATAACGATTATTTTATAATATTTAGCTAGATAAGCTTTAAAGCTTTCCAATGCCTTAAAAAATTTTCCCGTCGAAGACAAAGTTCGACAAAATTAGCAATTTTGAAACTCTTAGTGAATTCTTTCATTTATAATGACTACTATCGTCATCAACATTAGTTTTTCATATTTAAGCTGAAAACCTTCGGTTTATAATTAATTATCACTGTATTCAAAAGACAACCCTTTTTAATGTTTTTCTTAATTTTTTGAAAAAATTTCCTACCTTTCAGCATTTTGAGGCGCTTTTCGTTGTATGTGTACAAGAAGGAAAAGTTTAAAAAACACCAAAATGGTTATATTTGTTGGCATGCACGACACACTTGCATAGATGCTCTTCAAAGAAGCATCACATATCCTTTTATGTGACATGCCGCTCACTAATGCAGCAATTGCTTGATGCAAGGGCACTTGCTCTACTCATGCTTCAAGGATTTCCGCTTCAACATTGCATGTACAGCTTTTGCGTCAAGCATCGCTTTTTGGATGAGACATTTATAGGACAACGTCATAATAAAAACAATTCTTTTATGATCTTATTAGCACTTTGCTAGGGAGTATGCAGTGCAATTCCTCTTTTGGTGAGTGGCTTACTATACAGCATATGAGAAGTGCATGATGCATATGCACGACACAATTGCATCTTTGGTGGACGGCCTGCCTTAGAGAGCTGAAATAGTAGTAATCTTATGAAAAAAAAAACAATAATAATAAGATTAACTTCGTAGATGACTAAAAGCGAGCAAGCCGTAGTGTTGCCATAGAGAAATTTTAATTTGAGCAAACTTTGATATAAAGAGGAGAAATTTTGCACACGGCGTTTTGGTAATAATTGTGGATCTATGTTTGAAATTTGATAGAAGCACCTGCATAGGTCTGCCATATAAAATTATTAGATATGCGCATAATTTTTCCGTATAAATATTGGAAAAATGCTCAATTTTAGACGCTTTTAATATACTGAAGAGTTCTTCGGAACATGAAAACCTATGAAATTGGCTGTATAGTACATAATTTTATTAACTGCGAAAGGTGATTTAACGATTTAATTTGTGTATTTTCAAAACGCGGGGGCGGGGGAAGGTATATAACCAAAATATAGGCTGGAAGTGGGCGTGAATATTTTGATTCTATTGTTTCTTATTATTTTTAGGTGAGATGAAGATATAAGTGAAATCAATAAGGTCCGATTGTTTTCTTTATTCTAAATTTTATTTAAAATCTGATCTGAAAATTTAACAGAAGTAATCAATAATATTATGTATATATAATGAGTGGACAATTTGCCGTCCAAATGACTGAAATTCATTGAAATATATAACGGAACATGGCTGACCATTATTTGTTTATTTATTTATTATTATTACGGTCTACAGAGGAATCTCTCTTACAGAGTATGTAGAACAAAATTTAAACCTTACTGAACAATTCAGATTAAATAAGTTACAAAGAATAATTATAACGCATGTATTATGTAAGTTAGACTACAAACTTTAATTTTAGAAGTTCCTTAAGTTTTGATTTAAATATAACCCTATTGTTATTCAGATCTAAGGACTGGTAGTACTAAAACCGTAATCGGTTCTATGTTGCGGGATATAAAGCAGTTGCCGAGAACGGATATTTCTTTCCGGTGCATATACATTAATCAAATACAGCAAATCCATGCAATCTGCCGCATTGCACAAAAGATCCCTAGTAAATAAAATTTTATCTATTTCTCTTCTTGCTTGGAGAGATTCGAGACTCATAAATAAGCACGTACATAGCTTGATAATGCAGACAAAGTTCTTGCCCACGGATTTTGATAAAAACATATTTTGTGAACTTTGAATAGACTCCAACCTGGTGTCATAAGATTGCATATTAGAATTCCCAACTAGGAATGCATATTCTAACACAGAACGCACCAATGCAATGTACAAAGATTTAAAGGTAATCGGGTCCGTAAAGTTAACTATCAGGAAATCCAAGGTTTCTACTGGCTTTAGCAGCTATGTAGTCGTAATGCTTACGAAAAGTAAGTTCTTTTTCAAATATTACCCCCAAATGCAGCACCTCAAAGACCCTCATTACCACATTGCCATCTAAGTCGTATTTCATCAGCAGAGGCTGACGTGAGCGACCAAATGACATAACTTTGCATTTGGAAGCATTTAGACTAAAATAATTTTCCTTACACCACTTCGAAAGGCCATTTAATTCAGATTGGAATGATTCCGAATCATTAGCGTTTCGAATTTGAGCAAACATATTCATATCATCTGCAGATAGAAGATATTTTCAGACAGAGAGGCTTTTGACAATATCATTGATATATAAAAGAAATCTAATTGGACTCAAATGGTTACCTTGAGGTACACCTGACTTAGGTGCTATAACATAAGAAGAATATTCATCTATTCTCACTATTAATTTCCGGTTTGTTAAAAAGCATTGAATCCACACTAAGAGCTTAGAGTTTAAACCTAGAGCTTCTAGTTTTTTTATTGACTCTATCGAATGCCTTCGAGAAACTAGTATACGCTACATCAACCTGGGCACCATTTTCTATTGAGTTTAAAGTGAAGTTAGTGAAACTTATTAAATTAGTTACGGTAGATCTTTTATTCATAAGGCCATGTTGATGTTCGGATATTATATTTCTTATAATAGGAAAACTTTTATATTTGACTACGGCATCAAAATTTAGGAATAATGCATAATTCAGTAATGGCTCGATTATTCTTAAGATCATGCTTATCACTTTATTTAAAGGTTGGAATTATATAGGAGCGTTTTAAGCATTCAGGAAAATTTTCAGTCGATAAGGATAAATTCAAAATGTATGCAATGGAAACAGTAAGGAATGACAGCACTTTTTGAACAGAATAGGGCAGATTGAGAAGGAGTCAGAGCAGTACGAGTCATCCAGCTCTGATATGCAACGTACTACATCATCGTCGTCCACAACTAACGATCCCAAGTGCAATGTCGATATCACAGCTAGAAGAATTTAGGATTTCCACTGAGTTATCAAATACATTTTCAAAGAAACGTGCAAAAAGATCACATGTGGATTGTGTGTCTGAAGCAACAACGTCACTATAACGCATTATCCTAGCCTTATCAAACCTTTAGAGAACCACTTGGAATGTCTATGATTGAATTGCTTAATCCTAGGAATAAAAGCATCACAAACTTCATAGAGTATGTATAAGAATTTTAAAATGCTACCTGATAAATCTAACGTTCGGAAAATATTGGACCAATTAATTTCTTCGAAAAGAGATTTTTTGTAATTCAACCCCTAAGTGAATGAAAAGGGTTGTTCAAATTTGTATGGAAAAATAATTATTAAAAAAATAAAAATACTCTATTAAAACCAGTTTTCCTGTTGTTTGTTGTTTAATCCCAAAACCAGTAATAGTGGCAGAGTTCGTATGGATAAATATGACGTACGGTTTTAAATCTATACGTAGGTAACAAAGCATTTTTTAAATTTACTAAATTTAGTTTGAAAATCATTTGCCGCTTACTTTTGGATGTGTTTATATAACCTAGAATGACACCAAGTTGAGGTCAAAAGCTAGTTGGGTATAGAAGAAGATATTCTGCAACCTTGTTCTTGTTTTTTTTAGCAGATATCATGTTTTCTATTTGAATAAAAAGAATGTCACACAAATTCTCTGCAAATCGTAATTTGTGGCTATTTTGACATTTTGATTAGTCACACATTTCTCTCAAAATAAGGCCGTTGCTGTTAAGAACAACAATAAAATCAGATTGACTTAAAGTTGACTAATTAATTCTATGAACCATCATTAAATAAAAAAAATTACCTCATTGCGTGTAGTTTCTTCTGCAATAAAATTTTTATAACTTTGAGTCATTTAAACATGTCATGCCATCTAGTGATGAATTTTCACAAATTTCTTATATTTAATTATTCTTAAGTAGTTCAAGGAATGTATTACCTCTATCCAACAAAATTCATTCATTACATCAGTTCTTATCCTTTAGAAGCCAAGGGGTTAATTACACAATGATCAATCTCTGAAAATGTACGAAAATTGCTCTTCTGTATTAACAGTGAATGTCTACTAATTATCTTATTCTGTTTAATTACGTTGAGATTTATGTTTCATTAGCATTTAACGCTAAATGAACGACGTATCAAGCCATTTAATTAAAATACGCAAATCAGGAATATGTTTGGTGGGAGAGCTATCGTGCTGAATAACATTAAATTTACAAACTCTCTCACGCATATTTAGTTCTTTGGCAGACCACACCCATCCTACTCTTTGCTGGCTTTATTTTATTTGTTTTTTGGCGGCTATGTCTAACACTTTTGATCTTTTCTTCTAAACAGTTTCCTAAGATTAGAAGCTGTAAGCATTTCTGATTAAATTATACTCATTATTACAGTTATATCTTACTGAAATTATGACCTCGAAAAATTTCTACGAAGTAATTCTAATATATACTTTCTTTTTCATACTTAAAAAGAAATAATCGAAAGTTTTTAATTATTTAACATATGTGCGTGTAGAGACCTGACCATCTGGGATCTCTTTAATTATTTACAAAAATACGTACCTAGATATGTACTTATGTATTAGTTTTTTAATAAATTAGATGAATTTCTATGATACATAGATACACGTCCTTCTGGAATTGATAATGATTTTCGAATTTCGATATTAAGACGAACAATCAAAGTCAAATGAAATCAGTAAGCAGAAAAGATTAACTCTGCCTTAATCATGTCTAATTAAGTAGAAAGAAAGCTGCCTAAATACTATGACTAAAATTCCAATTTTGTAGTATACTATATATGACTAGATGGCAACATTTGTAAGCTATCTCTAACAGCTGACTCTCATCTCATCTTCAAGTAAATGTAAGGTACACGGATCATCTGATAGTTCTAATATTTACATATCTTTTGGATGAGATGAAAAGATACAGATGACTTGGAGATAATTTTTTGATTTTGAATTTTGGATCAGTTGCTTGGACAACAAGAAAAATTACGAGCAATTTAAAAAAAAAAACGTTAAATGTTCTTCAGTTTTAGAATTTCACCTAAAGTGTTTCCATTAAAACTATTCACAGTAATTAGTGAACTTCATTGAATTTAAATTACAACAAAAAACAAAAGGGGAAACGGAAAGGGGAGAAGAGGAAATATAATTTTTATTCCGAATTTAATTAGTTTATAAGGTATTCTGGTGTTTCAAAGAATTGTTTTTATATAAAATAGTTATGGCGGAAGTTTTAATAATTGTCGCTCGGTTTAATAGTTGTTGTCCTCCAATTAACACCTGCCAAATATATTAAATTGCATGATTTATGTATGGGTCACTTTGAAAACTCGTTTTTATACAGGGTGGTGCAAATTATTTCAGAAAGGCGATGTGCGGGGGGACAGAGGAATGAAACGTCTTTTTGGCGCTAGGGAGTTTTGTGATTTTAGGTATTTTCTCCATGTAATGTTCTTATTATACACCCTATGCAGATAGGTTAGGTATCAAGAATAGGTAACATTGCCAAGGTAAGGTAATCGGCTTTCCCTTTCTAATTTGTCGGAAGTTATGAAACATTAAAGTCGAAAATTTTGGAAATTTTTCGCAAAATTTTGATGTTTTTTTTTACCAAAATGCAATTAGGTACTCGGATACATTTCCGAGCTCCACACATTAGGTATCACCGTATAGTTGAGAGATGGAAACATTGCTGTAACTTGTTCTACTGAGTCAAATATTTTTTAACGCAAATCTCCCCTCTATATGTATATTAAACTCAGAAATAAAAATCCAGTCTGGTGACTTATGAGGCCAAGAAATGAGACACCACGATCGCCCGATCTTCTTCCAATTGACTTCGTCTGACTTGAAAGGTGCACTGCAAGCTGACATATCATCCCAGATCCTGAACTTAAAGGAAGGTGCTTCAAGAGGTCAGGTAAAGTTGTTTGTAAGAGTTCGAAGTGTTTTTCTGCAGTCAAAGTACTCTCTACTTTTACAAGGACAATCAGATGGATTTACACCTTTCCTATCCATAGATTAATTCTGAATTATAGCTGACTCGTGGATTACCTTACGCCTGTGCGGTTTTTTATATGATCGTCCAGGTATTTCTATAATGAAAATTGCTAACGTTGTACTCTTATTAAAAATGAGGTATTTTACGCAAACAAATTAAGCTTTGTTTTTATTTAAAAAATGATTTTAAATTACACTTAAAAAAATCGTCCCTTCATAGAAATTATGATTCTAGTTTTACTAGAAAATTATAAATGGCGCATAGACTGATTTATTTAAAAATTTAAATTGGCTTAATTTTCTGTATGCTTTTAATGTTTCTCTGAGGGTCATGCAATTATTATTAAAAGATTTGCATTATAGTATATGTATAATACAAATAAACATAATTAATCGAATCAAAAATAACCTTCATTTACTATTTTTCCTAACATACGATAGGTGACGCTTTTATCAAACTTTGAATTTTAAATTTTAAAAATGCACGGATGGTCTATAGACCTTTTTTTGACCACTTCATCTAAAATAAAAAACAGCTTTTGTGAGAATAAAATTCCGTTGTGTTTAAAATAAATTAATATAGTTCTTCCACCCGCTCCCTACACATGCATAATACCACAATATGGTAAACATTATTCAAAATATAAAACATTTTCGGAAATTGCTGCTAAATAAATAGATACCTCATTTGCATTCATATAATATTAGGCTAATTAATTGTGAATGCAAACAGATAACCGTAAATTGTTGTGGTTGGAAAAGTCGTTATATCTACTAAATATTTCATGGAAAATTGCATACCTATTTAACTCTCTTCAGAAAATCAGTGCATTAAACCTCAGCGGATATTGAATCCATAAAAAATGTTCACTTGTTTCCCTCCACTTCTATGACAATTTGTCATCAAGCTATATGTAAATTTTAGAATGCACAAAATTTTTGCCCTGCAGATAGTCATAGTCACAGCTAGTTCTAGCAAATTCAAATCGGAGATATGCGCAAATGTGTCTAGGACAAAATGCAAAAATTGCGTCCTACCATAAAATTCGACAGAATAAGTTCATTTCCCGGGATTCCAATATCTTTCTCTAGAGTTTCATGGTGTCTTTCTCGTATTGCTGTTTGTAAACTTTTATAGGGTTCCCTTTCTTTATAGTATACTTGTCAATGGCTTTTCGGATTAACTTGTCTCATAAAATGGAAAAGTTTCGATTATAATCGGGCTGGGTGGTGGTGGTGGTGAAAGTAAAATAGCTGTGAATACAGACACGCATAAAAAATAAGTCAATTTCCACCATAACAAAGTGCTTATGAAAATGACAACTAATTTCGATGAAAAATATGAAAAACGGTGCTTCTTTATTCTGTTTTGTAGAATAAGTTTGCGAAAGTTTTCTTGGATTTTATGGCACTGACATTGGTTTATGTGTTTAAATTAAAATTGAAAGCCCTTCAACGATAACTGAACTGTTTAAAGAGTGTAGAAGGAAGAAAGGGTATAAAGAAAAGAAAAAGAAAGTAGGAAATCATTTATAAATGGCGTTAGTCCAAATATATATAAATATTTGATAGCGCAATTGGATTGCACGGAGCACATAGTCGCCCAGTAGTTTTGAAGATCTTCATTAGAAAAAAAGTTATTCGCTATTTGCAGAATAATATAGGATAAAACAAACTTTAAGTATTTATTTATTTTATTTTTATTATTTGATGAAATATTCACTCTAGGACTAATTCTGGAAGCATTAACGCAGCATTCATAATTCAACGGGAATGACTAAGTGAAATGTAGACGGTCTCTTTTTAGTATATCTGAATTTATGCGTATACATATCCCTCTTACTCATTTAGCAATGGCAACATTAATACAGAAACTTTTTTTACTTTGTCATTATCGTTCACGGAAAAAGTTCTCTTTAGATCTTTATTTTCGAAGCAAAGTTTGATATCTACATTTCAACAGGTGGCGCTCCGATATATTTTAATTTAAAAAAAGGCTGAACTTGCCTTAAAAGTAATAGGGATGTAAGGCAATATTCCGCAAAATGTCAGTTTTTAATTTAGAGCTTTTCTTCAATACGATAGTTTTTAATTTTTTTATATTTAAAGAGAGATACATAATACTTTTATATTGTTTCATTTCGAAACCAAAATATCGGGGCAACCAATGACTAAAAACACGCACGTCTTTAAAATAGCACAAACCTTACGAAAAATGTTTGAATTTGACATACATCCGATTCCGAAATTACAAGTTTGTAGTCATTTTAGAAAAAAGATATTCATAGGCTTCCAGTACCGCCACTTCAGAGCTCTGCTAAATGTCATTCCTCACTTAACCTGTCCACTATTAAAAGATAATCCGCTGTTAAAATCATAAATAATCAAAGCTCGAAAATTTTTGTGTATTATATAACTCCATTTTCAAAGAAGTAACTTTTTTAAATAGCTTAGATAAAAACTAAAAAGACAATAATTTTTTTTTATCTATAGTTCTATTCGTCCAAAGAGGTCGCTAAAATTACGAAACAAATGTTTCGGGCTCCTTATATGACCACGCTTTCCCTTTCTGAAAATTACTCAAATTAATGTTTCTTTATTTTTAAATAATGTTTTATTATAACTATGTCTGCGTTTCTATTTCATAGAGCCAAAACAAAATTTTTGACATATGTATGTGCGTGGAATCTACCAAGTTTTAAAAATAAAATTCATTCATAATTCATGTTGCCTATCAGATGAAAGGTCTCGCCGATAACTATCGAGTGGTGTACTTTTTTCATGATTCAGGAAAATTTATCGGGACATTTGTGTCGTCAGAAAACGCGTTTCATGCATTAGGGTCACATACATCCCAGAATACATCTAAATGTACAGAGAAAAAATTTCTTCTACGGATTGTAGCTGGAAATGAGCTGAGGTGTATAATGTAACCCGCTTTGCGATCGGACATAACCCTACAGAGTTACAGCCGATTTAAGTGCGAGAAATATAGTACACGCGAGTTCGAATAGATTAAAGCTTAGTGCTCTTTGATCCGATTCTTACGTATGATGCCATAAAGATATCCATTACTCTTGAAAAAAAAAAAATTTCAAGAAAAGGACCTCAAATAATTTTTCTCAAAAAGCTTTCGTAAATAAATATCCTTTTTTACCAAGCAAGATTTGCCACTTTTTTCAAATTTCAAAATGCTGTATCTGGGTCATAAATGGATTAAAACAAAAAACATTTCAGCAACGAACTACTAAGAATATATCAAATCTTCACGTAAAATTTCATCAAAATCGGAGATGGTTCATTCAGAACAATTATCGCATTCCTGTCGAATGACCACCAGTTAGTGTAGCACTCGATCTAGTTAGTTAGCCCTGACAAAGTCACGCTGTAATAACCACTACAAGTACATTTGCCAATATACCAAATATATGTATATGTTTTAAAAAATGTCGAATTTACAGAATCAGAGCAGCCAGCGTACTGTAAAATCGCGTATGGTAAATTGCCATGTAACGAGTAGGCCCTTATCCTTAGTTCTAGGTGCCGCTGGCGTAGACACACACAATCTTTGGAATTCTGTTGCGAAAAGATAATAAAATTTTTTTTAATTAATTATTTGGTAATATGCCTATTGTCCACAGATATTGATGGCAACCTATAGAAAAGAACAAAACCTTTGATATACCTCTCGCAGAAAATTATGTACGACCCCACCAGGATAGGAGTTCCGCCATAAGCAAGATATATTTCAATGCTAAATCTATGAAAGTGCAGACCCAACCCACTATTGAAAGAACGTTATGAAAGGGTGTGACTGGAGGCTCGTGAAGTTTACTTTTCTACTTCACCTGAACATGACTGGCGATGACAGTCACGATTCATGGTGATTATCTGCAACTAGAAAGATTATACATTTTCAGAAACACTAAATTGCAAAATAATAAAATAAAAATATTTATAAATTATTTCCGGCAAGAGTCAAGGCTTTATAAGATTTCATCATTTTGGTAGGAGTTCGTTACATGAAAAACAAATCTATTGACACAAATCTGAAACTCCACGGAATTCACTTGTATCCAAGCAGGGGCTCTCATATAATCGTAATCAAGTGATAATATAAGTTTTCCAATAGACTAGAGCAGTGAAATCTAAACTAGCACCTCTGAATGAATCAAATGTTTCTCCGACTACCTAACGAAGTCAAAGTCCTCCTCTTAAGGTCATCGGATAAGTTTTCTCAAACACGAAATGTAAACGAAATACCTACATACATACATACAAGTTCGACGATATTTTATTTGTATTGCTTTTTCCTGATTTCGGTGATTTATTATCGAAAGTATTTGTCTAAGCTCCAAACACTAACATTCATCTGCGGGCAAAATATCAACGGAATATCACGATTATTATAATAATCGAGCCTAAACCTAGCCTAGGCCGCTTAGAAGTGCGCTTGTATACTAAGCACGAACAATTAACCTTTGGCGCGAAATGTATTCACTGAGTACGCACTTAAGACGTGTAGAAGAACTGCACTATCTGTAGGCTCAAGGAGCTTAATTCCATACGATCGCTCAGTCACACCATAAGTGAATGCAATTTGTTACTTTCCTCAAATCAGATTCTGCAAGAGCTCGGCTAAGCTGTGCTCCGTAGTCTCCCTGTAGCAGTGATTAATGGCACTGCAGCCCCATAAGTGGTTTCATTTTGCTCATTATGTTCCTGTCCCGGCTGCGATGTATAGCGATAATAGAGAGGCTTTTATCTCTAATTTTCAAGGAGATATGTACGTAGACATTCTGCACATACATATACACATAAATGGTAATAAAAACAAAAATACATTTTATATTGGAAATTTGGACAAATATATAAATTTGCCACGCAACATGGTCCTGGTAGGACCATTTCAAAATTGGGCTAATTTTATGCTGGTTTTAAGATTTTATTTTATAACAAGTAAAAAGGCTAGAATTGGTCTAAGACCCATTCTTACGATACCCTAGAAGATGAATGCCCATATGTAATTTCTTATGATCATCCATTTGTGCAAGTTTGATTTTAAAAGTGGTTTTTGGCATGTATTTCTAGAATGGACAGTAAAAGTACAATAAAAATATCTAGGACTGATCATTTTCACAGTATACGTAACAAACCAAAATTTTTATATGGGAACACCAAGACAAGGTTGCCCGATTTGACCCATTTTTAAAATTTGACTTACTATTGCTATAAAAGTATGATTCACTAAATATAATCTCTCAACGTAGACGCTCTTTCAGGCAGCCTACATATATGAGTGAAAATCGAAATTTTTGTATGGAATCCTACCAAGAGCTTTCGAACTTAAACTTCCTTATTTAAAAAAATACGTGTACAAAATTTTAGGATCTAAGTGAACGCGTTCTCGAGTTATCGTGAGTACGGACGGACAGACGGACGGACGGACGGACAGATGGACAGGACAGGCGAACATGCAAAAATCAAAATAACCTTCAATATTATGGTGTTCGACCCATTTTGCTCTACCAGCATTATTTGTGTGCGTAAAGGGGCCAATACACGGTCACGCATGTTGGCCAACTTGGTGTGTCACACATGAAAGCTTTTTCTCCAGACACTTGTCAAACATGTTGTCCAACATCAGTTTTTCATAAATATTCTCATACAAATTTAATAAAGGAATTAGAGGCAACATCTCCAGGTGATTTGAAAAAATTTCTTAGAATGGACAGGAACACATATCAGGAGCTGCCAGAATTATTAACCCCATTTATTCAAAAACAAAATACGTTTATGAGGGATGCTATCACTCCAAATGAGCGTTTATCTGCCACACTTAGATTTTTTGCATCAGGTGCACGTTTTGAAGATTTAAAGTTCCTTACCGCCATAGCACCGCAGACCCTGGGAAAAATTGTAATTGAGACCTGTGAAGCAGCAATAAATGTTTTAAAAACTTATATAAAGGTAAGAACAAAGTTCAAACAATATCTCCTTTGCATTTTTCCTTCACCTAAAATGAACGATATGGAGTTGAAATCATAAGCAAAGTTAACTTAATGACAAGCTAGGACACGGAAGATTTTTCCGATTGTTTTACATTTAAAATGCAAAAGGCAAGAAAAGGAAGAAAGAAGGAATAGAAATCAAACTATATTTAAAACTTTTACGAATAAAAAAAAAAAAAAATGTGAAAGCGAAAATTGCATGTAACGAAACAGGATAGCAAATGATTCATTCTCGTAAATAAAAGAGGAGGGGCGGACTTTTCAGATTTTACTCTCATGAAATGCTTCCGCGCTATTGTGAAAACCGGTTTTTGCTCAAATATTTTAGTTTAAAAGGAATTTAAAGGTATTCAAGAAGATTTTAGCACTTTATTTTTATACTTGTCACATTTCACTTTCCAAACCTCAGGATGCTCGCGATATAGCTCAAAAAACTCTTTCCAAAACTCATGGTTCACTAATCCCGCCATATTTCACTCCCTATTTTCCTATGTTCACTGATAGAGTTCACTAAAGAATGACGAATGCGTGACATACATCGCCCTACACGGTACAATATGTTGTCAAACACGTAGACCTGCTCCCAAAAATAAAACTAATTTGATTTTCGTCCAACCGCTTGACACACTGCGTGTCACACCGTTAAACAGGCACACACACGGGCAAATTTGCGTGACAACATCGTTGTCCTACTCGAGTTGGCCAACATGCGTGATCGTGTATGGGCCCCTTTACAAACAGAATGACAAACTTAGTATACCCTATGATTTAAACGGGCAACCCTTTCTTGGTGTTGCCATATAAAATGTTGGTTTTACGTATACTGTGAAAATTATTAGTTCTAGGTGTTTTTATTGTACTTTAAAATTCTTCAGAATATGAAATCCTATGAAATTGGTTATAAACATTTTTATTGTCAGAACAATCATTCTAGAAATACATGCGAAAAACCACTTCAAAAATCAAACGTCCCCATATTAATAACCATACGAAATTTCATACGCGCATTTATCTAGGGTATCTTAAGAACTGGTCTTAGATCAATTCTAGCTTTCATACTTGTTTTTTTTTTGTTTTTTGTTTTTTGTATTTTTATCTTCAAGCTAGAAGCTTTATCGCGTTTCGCGGGGCTATTGTTGGGATCTTCCTGTGAGCAGTACGACTAGCTTTTTATCACCTTGACAGAGTAATTCACGGCGGTAACTTCAGAGGAACAGGATGAAGTAGTTCCATTAAATTTAATATTCTCTTGATAATACTTTGGGGATATGGTAACTTTAAAATTTTTTATCTCAGAAACGAAGCCAAACACCACCGTAATTTTTTGGTATGTAGATAAGGCATCTAGCTTCAAAATGAAAATACTAAAAAAAAATCCTAAAATTACATAAAACTATTGTGTGAATTTTCGCTCGGAGTTTTACGTGGTATGGAGATGAAATTTGAACGCGATTTGTTCGAAGTATAATATCAGCCAAGAAATGTTTGTCTGATCAAAATCAAAAGCACCTCATACTTTGATTGTCGATTAAGGGTTCCCTTCAAAATTTTACTTAATACTTTTTTTCGCAGCAAGGTATTGTAGACAAGACTCTCAAAAAGATCAGTACAATACTTAAATTTGCGCAGACTGACAAGTACATAATTGAAAACGCGTTCGGAATTTTGGCGCAAATTAGAGAATTTTTGTCAATCCTATTGAAACACAGTCTGAAACAACTCTTAAAAATGTTCAAACGTCATACGTTCTTCATATTTTTTTTTACAAACAAAGGGGTTTGATAAATTTTGAAGTGAGTGGAAGAAGCCCAACGGAAGAAATTTTGCAAATCCAAAAATGTTTTTGTACTTGTGCTATAACCTCACTTTGTTTAACACTTACCTCTTGTATTCTAGGCTAGATTTAGCCTAACTACTTTCGGAAGGACACAATAAATCAACTCTGGTTGCGGTGTTCGTAGGGCTCCAGTGGCCTAGTCATATATAGATATATATAGATCATATAAAATTTTGTATTCCTTTATAATCATTTTTCAACGCGCACTTGAGGTTGCACTATCCATTTTGCTCTCACAGCTCGCGAAGACGACTGAAATTGTGCATACAGCGATAGAAATTTGAATCGCTGGTCAAACGCTGAGGAAATTCTTTCAATCTCTATGAAGTATCGCGTCGATGTGAGCATTTGCATTGAAAAATGTGAATCAGGTTTCATTTGGCATTTGGATTAGAATAAAATAAGTAAAAAACGAGTTTTCAAACAGAACTCAGGCCAAGTCGCATGAAAAAGTAGAAAATAAACATTTCTTCACACACAGAGGTGGACTCAGATTTTATTCGCTGACAATCACCGATATATTTCAGTAAGATCAATCAGAAGTAATAAGTGATTTGATTCATGAAGAGAAAGAATATTCAAGAGAAATGTCTCAATCAAAAAATCTAAGTCCACCTCTGACATTTCTCTTGAATATTCTTTCTTTTTATGAATCAAATCACTTATTACCTCTGATTGATCATACTGAAATATATCGGTGATTGTCAGCGAATAAAATCTTGAAACAGATTTATCACTAATCATATAGATGAAAATTTTTCCGATGATTTTCCCCCTTTTCCGGGTTTTCCATGGAGTTTTCCACAAAAGCAACTTTATGCAACTCATTTCGCTCTACAACTTTGTCTTAGGTTGCAAAACGCTCAAACGCTTCCTTGGTCGGAAAAACTCCGGAAAAGCGTTTTACATGAATTTTCCTCGATTTTTTCTGCAAGTTTTCACCATTGTCGGAGAGAAAGTAATGATGCCAGTTGATAGCAAACTTGATCCTGCATAATTTAGAAAACTTTTTTACCGGAAAATTTTCCGGAAAAGTCGGAAAATTCCGGAAAATTTTTCGGAAAAATCGGAAAACTTTGCATTTTTCCTGAAACGGATTTATCACTAATCAAATTTGTACCAAAGTTTCAAATGATTTTTCCCGATTTTCCGGGTTTTCCATGGAAATTTCCGGTTCAAATATTGACAGATTCAATTGTCACGCGACATGAACCTGTGTACCAAATTTCAGCTCGCTGTGATGCCGAAAAGTGGGTCTACGAGAGTATCGAAAATAGTAAAGAAATAGACAAATTCGTGTACGAGTTAAAGGGAATGGCTGGCCTCAAAAATCGGTTGCTCCGTTCTCCAGATATGAGTTTATGAAAATGACGTTTCATCATAAAATAACGAAGTTTCTAACACTTCTCGCGGTGTGGGGGGGGGGGGGGGGGGTAAAGGAAAACACTGCAATATGGATGAGCTGTTTTGTTATTCCATACAAACTGTGAAAGTTTCATCCAAATCGGAAATAGTCGGGTTCCATAGTGATCAGTTTCGTGTGGAATGTCTGTATAGAGGTGTAGTTCTTTACCAATGCAATTGTGTAAATTTACATCCATTTGTGTAACTGCGACTCATTATTAAATATTGTATGATGTAATTTTGTTTAATTTATAATCTTGCATACATATATGTGGAAATTGAAGAATATTTTGAGAACTCTTATTTTTATTGATTCTAAATTAAATTATGAATACCCCGTCTCTAACAATTGTGAGTTCGAGTCCCGTATGGAATAACATAAAAATAAATAAAATTGCAAAAAATACATATAAATATGCAGTTTTAATTATTTCTGTTATTAAAGCCTTTGGTTTTGTGATACTTAAACTGTAAGGTAGGTCCAAGTGTGAAGCCAAGCCATATCAATTATACTATTTTTTTTTATGACTACGTTGCTTTTATCTTGGCCTCCAAAGTTTTTTGTTTAAGACTTGGTCAGAAAATTTTAAGGATTCGATGTTAATATCAATTTAAAAATATTTGGTAGGGTCACAAGTCATGTAGATAAGCTTTTATTAATTTGAATTGTTTTGCAGCAGAACGAAGTGGTGGCTACTTCCGGATATCATTGGAAGCTCTGAAGCTTTGCAATTGGCAGTCGACTCAATAATTTTTTCACTTACGATTGATAGGTATATGGCTCATCTAAGTTCGACACGGTAATACTCAAATGTGCTAGTCTATGATCTTTTCAATTAAGTCCATTACATCCACAACAAGAAAGATTGTACTTACACCAAGAACAAGCACTCCTATGTTGGTGAATTCTGATTTAGGTAGAAGTATTTGTAATGTATTGGTAGATTGCTCTCTTGTACCGAGTCTTTTGTTTTTGCGAAAGGTATAATCAGAAATGGGACTGTGAGAAGACCTTTCGTAAACTAGTCTTAACGAAAATTGTTCTCATTATTTTACAGAAATGTCAGCAGTCGAAGTTGTAATTCTAGTTAGACGTCAAAGTCATGAGAATTCGACGTTGTACTGGCTTATTCCTTTGAGGAGCTTCTAATTTTAAATTTGGTGGTACAGTATTCACAGTTTATTGTTTCAATCCAGGCTCTTTTGAAAATTGAACTTCGTCAATGTTGAATTAGTACTTTTCCGTGGCATATTTTCAAGAAAGTACTAAAAATTTGAGAATGTCGTTAATCTGCAGAATACCCATTTCATGTAATAACAGAAGTTCATTACTGATAGCTTTCATGAAAGTGACATTTCATTAAGTAGGTAAATTGGAAAACTAAAATTTCAGAATATTAACTTTTCCCAACAACAAAATATTAAAATCGATTTTATCCGTCGATTTTTTTTTTTGTTTATTTCAAGTCAAATGAAGGTTTAATAATTTTTAAACACCCTGTTGCCATCAAAACGTTGTCCTCACATTTTTAGCATAGTATCATTCTGCTTATATAAACTCCTGTAGGTCCTTAAGCTGTACAAAGCTAGTATGTCTCCATTATAATAAACCATTCCATCTAACCCGAACTAAAAATTTCACTTGAAATGTAAAGGTAAACGGTCACATCTTCTCTCCATTTGTATACAACGCCATTAGGACTTGAGTAATTCAGTTCACACAAGATGTAGAGAGTAGTAACACTTTACCAGTATTATCGCATCCTTATTGCGCCTTCAACCAACACTCGTCTGTTTGCTTCTTGTACTAAACACTTTTTAGCTTGGAAATTATTTATGACATTTTCGGCGCGTGTATATCCTTTTTAGAAATGACTCACGTTCTATATTAAAGCCATTCAGGGCAACTTTATAAATCCCATGAGATCCTGAAGGTGATGGAGATGAATAGTTAAATAACAACTCACTGTAAAGCATCTTCCGTTAGGTATACATAATATGTATCACGAGAATGTGCCAACAATCTTTCTATGATGAAATCATATTTACATGAGAATGAGTGAATGAATTTGTTCATTTCCCCCGGGTGTTATTTCTACCTCAGCACAAAAAGTCCTGTGGATTCTGGTGTAAAGGTCCAGGAGTCTATTCTTTTCATTAAGGATGCCTGGTTCTTAGAAGGTGTGTTGCGGAAATTCACAAAGAAACCTCTTTGCATTTGTTTTTTGAAAGAAAACAACTATGGAAAATGAAGGGAAAACTTGTAATGGCGCTATAAACTACACACCTTAAGAAAAACAACAAGCTTAACTATTTGGGGGGGGGGGGATCCTTTGTATCAGCTAACAGCTTTACTGAACTGGTTATGAAGTGACAGTGATGTTTCAGATATTGTGCTAACATGTTGTCTCTCTTGAGGACATGATTGTTGATAGTAAACCCAAACACAGATCCGAGCTTAAATTGTTCTAAAATTCTCCAGTAAGGTTATGCAAATTTCCTTCCTTTGTATGTACGTGGAGCGACATGGTTATTTTTGCGTTTGATATTTCGAAAGATAAAGACGACGACGATGTTGTGATTCCAGACATCTCATCCCAATTTCAAATTAGTGGATGATGAGCAAAAGCTGAGAACAACTGGTCTAATTTGAGCGAAATAACGAAATTAACATGTCTGAGTTCTAGAATAATGGTGGAAGTCCATGCCAATTGACATTAGAATTAAATCCACACTCAGACATGACGGATTTACTTCCAAGTAATGCCTTTCTACATGGCAGGATCTTCTTCATAAGATAGACTACTCGTGATTGGTACACACGTGCCGCTCATATATGATTAATGAAAATATGTCAACTTGTATGTTCTGAGTCTAATGGATCTGGTGGAACATGGATGCGATTGGCGTTAATTATTACTCCTTTACGAATATTTTACTTTACTAAGGAATTCAAAAATTTCGGTTAATTGATGTATTTGAAACAAAAATGTCTCGACGTTGTAAATGGTTTTTCTTGATTACAAGCGTTTTAGAAGTAGTTGACTGGAATGAATTTGTGTTGGCATTAAAAATTTGTTAATGCATATCAGAAGGAACCAATTCTCATCAGTACGGCTAGTTCCTTCCTGCCGTAGATGCCAGATGTAGGGTCACCTTGGAATTTTTCTTCTGGCGTCTACGGCAGGCAGGAACTAGCTGATGGTGCTATTGGTGCTTGGTGATACGAAACGCTTTATTTATTGCTAATTTTAGATTTCCTAATTTAGTATACTATTTTCAGTGCCATTATACTGAATTTATTTTTGTAGTGACCAGCTTTTCTCCCATTGATCTCAACGGATATATTTGGTATCATTTTACTTGTCGCACACCTCATTGCTATTAATCTTGCATTTTGATGGTTTTCAAAAATCCCCTTGAGAAGTTTAAAGTAAATGCAGAACTATTCCGATGAAGTGAAGGTGTCTATTGTTTGAGACAGAAGCTCTAACTCAAGACTATTTCCAAATGGACTCCCAAGATTAGAATACTGTTCAACCGTCTAAAATCGATTTTATGCTATATTTAAAAAGAAATTACGATTATTACGACAATCTGAAAAAATTATGAATATAGTCGGATTTAAATGCTACACGGAGTAAGACAAGGCTGTATTCTGTCACCTACACTTTTTCTAGTTAGCAATAATACTAAGAAGTGTGTTGGATATATTTCCTCCAACCACGGAAAATTCTTTAATTGCATTTGCCATGTTGACTATGAGGATGATGTGTGTCTCCATTTCTAGCAACCAACTTTGCTTGAATATTACAAAGCAAGTTTAAATGCTATCCTTAAAGAAAACAAAATGCCCACAATGTCTCAGTGACTATAGCATATTGAAAAGACCGATATATTCTGAAAATCTTGGAAGCGTAGTTTTTCAGATGGAGGAGCAGAAGGTTATGTCATAGGGCGTCATCATTCTAAACTCAAACTATATTCATATTCCTGTTTTGCAAACATTAAATTTGTGCTGTTATTTGGCTAAGCAACATGCAAAATGATCTAAAATTATAACTAAACTGCAAACTTTAATGAATCAGTGTCTGTGACGTATTCTATTATTTTTTTATTCCACCATTCTTCAAATTTTATGGTTTACAGTTGCCCTATGGGCAAGGATAAAAATCAGGATAAAATAAAATCCTTGGAAAAAAATCTGCCATAAAATCGCGCTCTTGTCCTCACAATGATTAAATCCATGTCTGGCGGATTGTTATAGAGTACGGTGAACGGTACAAGTGGTCAAGAACAACGTTGCATCGCCGCTACTGTCTAAAACAGTTGGTGAGTGAAATCGGATAACATAGGTACAATTTATATCATGATGGCCAAGCTAGGGGCGATTCAACCAGAAGCCCCCCATATACCTTAAAACAAATGAAATCAGAGACACCAGAGTTTTGGTACAACCAAAAAGGGTTACAATAGTTTCGAGAACCCTTTTAGGAGGAAATCAACCCCGTACAATTCGAATACATGTGTATCTGCTGTATGTGTTTAACAGACCCAGCAAAATTCCACAGGGCTCGCCCTGGGGTCGTTTTATCGCCTGCCATCAGAAACCAAATGTAGTGTGGAACCTATTCGGGTCGATGTGTGATTTGGTCAATTTTTGGTCGATCAAATCGATTGGTGTTAGGCTTCCGCTTTATGTTCCATTGATTGAGTGCATGTTTATTGCCAGCCAATAAATGTCTATCTGATGGGGTAAGCATTATTACGAGACATTGTGAATGTAAAGTGGAGAATTTGGGAGTGGGTGGAAATTCAATTAATTTTGCTAGTCTTGAAGAAATTCTACTTCCCATCATGAAATGCGCTTTTGTTGATAATAAAATTAGAAAATTGGTGAATTTTCGCTAACTTTTCTGTGAACTCACATCCTATAATTTTTACTTCCTTCCGTTTGTTTAAAATTTTGTGATAATTATTTTCAAGTTAATTTCTTGAAAGCGTGAATGTTTAATCAAACACCAAAATTGCCTTAGATAACACGAAGAGAAATTATTTACAAGCCCAACAAGAATGCAAACAAACGCTGGCAGGGTTGGTTGAATGAATCGAAAAGCCTCCAAGAGAGCACCAATAACGGAATGAAAAAGGCAAACAGCAGTAAGTATAAGTAGGATAGGAACAACGTGCACATACCGTGATGATGACAAATATTGACAGAACTCAAAATTGGATTAAAACGTCTTAAGATGGTGTAAACAGAAATTACATCGATGGTTTAAAATCAACTCCATGTGTCAATCATTTCTGCCTTGCGGATAGATCTTTAGAGCTCAACACAATTTGTGGCACATACAAATGGGGGAAGGTTGTCTATTTAAGAAGAAGACGCCGCCAAGTTACGTTTGATTTTGAAGTCTGGCTCTAATTGCTTCACCTCGGGATTAGCTTAATTCAATTTGTAACTTTGTGGTAACTTGGGATGAGTTCTTTGACACCGGATGTTCTCTTATCAGGGAATTATGAATTTGATACAGTTGATATGAGTGTGTGTGTGTTTTTGTGTGTAGTAGATGTAAGAAACTTGGTGTAAAGTTCTAGAATTTTTAGTTTGGGAAGAAGGGATTTTCATAGAAGTTAAATAATACAGTTACAATTCATAGATGGCTGCATACAACGGATTGCATCTTCCAACTTTTTAAGTGATGTTTATTTAAAATACTGGGAAACCCATAGGACGTGGAATAAATTGACTGATTAATAGAAAACCGAGGGTGAGGCCTTCTGTGGGCTCCCTAGAATGTAGGCCATAGCAAGGCCCGTTGTGCATTCTCCAGACTAACGAGCAATTGCTCAAGGTCCCAACCGGATGCTCTTATAAACTTAAGTATTGGCCCCAGCCCCCTCTGTCGACTTCATGGAGCTCGTCCAGGAAGTGTGATCTAAGGAATCTGTAAAACCTGAGAGGACCGAATAGTGACAAAGAAATTGAATCACCATCTCGGATTCCTCCACGCACCCCCTGAATATGGGATCAGCAACAACTTGTGTAGTTCACCCCTGAGAAATTAGTATGCTTAATGCGAATTAAGATAAGATAAGATAATGCATTTATTTGTGACTACAGTATAAAGATTAAAACTATGGTGTAACTACAGGATAAGTACGAATATCTATGAAAAGAAAAAAAAATTATTAATATTAACAAAAGTTAAAACAATCAAAAAAGAAAAGGGAAGCATTAAGATCTAATAGAATTGAAAACATGATTAATTAAAGACAAACCAGGATGCGCACTAATTGGAATTAAGGAACTTTAATCGCTTAAGAAATTCTCTTCTAGAGCCCACAGCCCGTAGGTCAGACGGCAGTAGATTGGACTTGCGCCAGATTTTAACAAAATAAGAGCGTTCCCTGTTGTGAGTTACATCGAGAAATAAGAAAACCAATACTTCTGGATAAATGTAAAAAGCGCAAGTTCTTGTAGAGTAATTCGGGACACTTACTAATTAGTAATTTATGCAAAAGTAAAAATCGCGCTGTTCAAGATGAGTATTAAGTGAGCGGCCAAGAACAGAACTTCAATGTAATGAGATATGAGCACTACGTGGTAGTTTATAAACAAATCAAATAGAGTCATAGAAAGCTACTGTAAGGCTTCTACGGCAGACTGAGTATAATTTTGGAAATAATATTGTACCGTATATGAAATTAGGTACGATAAGTGTTCTTACGAATTTCATGCGCATCTCAGTTGACAGAAGATACCCGTGGACCCATAATTGATGCAGAGACCAAGACGCTCTGCAAATTATATTGGTGATATGACTACAGCAGGAAAGGTTAGCATTCAACTCTACTTCTAGATTTCTGACTGACTTGTGATACGGTAAGCTAATATTAAGTATATTATACGAGCAATGCAGTCCTCTTATAATCCAATTGGACTACTGAAGTATACCTGCACATCATCGGTATAGAGATGAATAGACACATCGAGGACAGCACATTCGGAAGGTCATTTAAAAAGAGACTGAATAAGAAAAGGCCAAGAATCGAGCCCTGGGGCACAACACATTCAGTAGAGCGAAACTGCGATATTAACTCTGCCCGACAGCTCTTTTGTAGTTCTACCTCAAGGGTAATATTAGCGTCAAGGTGTTTTAGTGCTCTTGGAATTGTGAGGATACCTGCGAGGTTGTACAAAGACGAGCTAGTTCGTCCTCCTATTTATTTCCGCTAATGTAGCTGTGACTTGACCTAACCTGTTGAAAGCAATGAAGAATTTTGTATAAACATATTTACAAATGGGATTTTCAATAAGCTTTTACATTTGGCTTGTAATTTTAACTGGTCTAGTCAGACTTATTTGCAAATTAAAATGACCAGCATATTTTGAAAGTTTGGAATTTATCCTAGACATTTATTTTATCCGCTAAGAAATTCATTAATTAATTTATTATTAATTCTTATTAATATTTAGACAACTTCATTACTAGATTGATAGTTGTAGTTTCCATATTGAGGTTAAATGCGGACACCACATCTACTATCTTGTAATTTCCAGGATAAGTATAAATTATTCACATTAAAAATCATAAATGGCCACGATTAGATCGCTTTCATGAGAGAGTTCTGTTTCTACATAAAATCGTCCGCCTGTCAATGAGTATAGTCCTAAATTATAGCATAAATTTGCCTTCCCCTTCATTTGAACTATAAAATGTGTGGAATTTTCGTGTTATGTCCTCCGGATATGAACACACTAACCAAGGCACCATTGATGGGGAGCCATTTATCGCATATTAGAAAAGTGCGGATAGTCTTTTTGGTTGACGTCAGAGAATTTTTTTGACTCTACTCACGCTGAAGAACTTTTAAAACTTTGTTCACTTTCCTGGAGTACATATTATACTGGTGCTCCTGAAAGAGTGAGTGAGTGAATTTTTGATAGGTAAAATAGTAGTTTATATGGGAGAGTAGAACCTATAAAAGTTCAATAGAAACAGTCACTCGAGTACCAAAAATTTATCGAGTCGAAGCCCCTCTTCCACTTAGTAAGCGCAGGGTAAGGACTTTGGACGCCAATGTTAGCCTGTGAGGTTTGAAAAATTTGAAGTATTTTATTCATCTAAAAATTGCTAAAAACTAATTTGTTTTAAAGCAAAACACCTTCCCCAAGGTCTCTTCCTCCTTTCATGGCACTCAAAGAGATAATACTGTCAGCATTATGCTCTACCCAGTATATTTGCTTTTCTCAGTTTTCAGAGAGATCCGAAATGCCCCAAGAATAGTTGCCCGATAATGTTTAAAGCAAATTTTCATCTCATGATGTGAATTGATTCGTTGTCACCAATTTTCTGTCACATTGCCGTCAATCTGTTAAATCTGAAAAAGATATGTTGAAATGCTGAAATGCAATAAAAGAAAAACCTCCTTACCATTTGCTGGAAGGAACATCTGGCACGAAAAAATTCATGAACTATGTAGTAGCATCAAGCCCTGAGTACATCTGCCCCAGCTATATATAATCTATGAACTTGGAAAGGTTCTCCATTTTATTCCCCTTTATAATTAAGATCTGCTCCGACGTATATATTTGAACAGGTCTATTACGACAAAGCATCGAATTCAAAAAGAGTGCCTATAACGAGAAACTGCATTAAATCTCCATTTAAAGTGTTCATTCAATTTACATGCTACGCTCCATAGTTATATGCACTTCGTGCCACAACTTTTCTTCCCTTCGGCAGAAATTCGCGATATTTTTACCAAATACTTGACAGCCACTAATCGAACCGGGTGTTGTGCTTTAATTCCAGAAAAATAGCGGAAACAAAAATGAAAACTCTCATTGAGACAAAAATCTATTGGTGATGTAAAAGGTTGCCTAAAAATGCACGGTGACAATTTTTGGCACTCGCGAAAAGTGGAATGGAATTCTTTAAAGAGCGTCCTTCAAACTCAATTCTACATTTGAAATTCACTAGTTTTAGAGATAAAGAGGGGTGTGAACTTCTATTCCCATTCCCATTCCCAGTCATGCTGTTAGTTCCCATTGTTTCAAGGGTGACTAATGAAGAGTTCTTGAAAATCTGCAAAACCGAGCGCTAAAATTGAAAGCAGGCATTAAGCGCAAGGTTACCTAATCCCAAGCTATATATAAACGCATTTCGAGCAATCTGGCAAGGGGATTTTAGTCATGCAAGCCGTGTCGTTATGATTAATGCCTGTGAAACCCTTTTTAAGGTAGCCTACACAAGAAAAAAACCCATCATGTGTGGACCGCAGGATTTGGTTTGTATGTGCAGGAAATTTTTGTGGTTGTGTTTTTTAGAATTTTTGAATTCACTTGGGGTGCTGCACTTCACGTACCAACTTAACCCCCCATCGTTTCAAGATGATCATGATTTTAAATCAACCCAACATAAATCTCTAACGATTCTACAAAAAGGTTGGATGTGATGACACTGGTTGTCTGGAACCGTATTATTATAGAGTGAAAAACAAGATCACAAGGACCACAGGAAGGCATGCAAAAAAATCCAAAATGCATTCTGGTAAAACCTGCAACGAGATGGATGACTAGCTCCAATCGTCGTCGTTGACTTTTATTATCCCGGACCTATGTCCATGTCCATATGGAGCTGTCGCTCTGATTTTGATTAAGTAGTTCGAGCACTGCTCATTTCAATCATTTGCACTCACCCATCCAGGTGAAAGAGTCTTAGATCCGTGTAGAGTACATACATACATTGCTAGTTTATTGTCTCATTTGATTTACGCTGTGTGTCGTGACAACATTCACACCTCGAAGGAATTTGTGACAATTGTTGGTTGAATGCCGCAGCGCAATGTATTCCTGTTGATCGCTGATGAAGTTGTTTGCCGGGCTGTATTTTTGCGGCTGGAATGAGAGTATTAAATTACCAGCAATTGAAAATATTGTTAGAAATTTTCGATGTAAAGTTATCAATTTGATAGAGATTAGAAAATGTTTTTCCTTTTATAGACCTCAAACGAAAGTTTGGAAATATAAAGATAAAATTCTTGTTGGTGGGTGGATGTTTTTAATATATGGTCGCAAAATCAGATCATTGCATCGAATAAAGTACCAAATCCCTCGAATGTGGCAGTATAAAGACACGATTTCTGAGACTGGTATCACTTTATACATCTCTTCCCATAGCACTTCTTTGTCTGCCATTCATTCACTCGAAAGCCTTTCTTTAAGATTATGGACAATATAAGTTCAAACTTTGGCAACAGGTTTTTGGGAATATTTTTCTTAGGCTGTTGATATGGCAGATGAAATGGAGATAGAGCTTAAGTCCTTCTTGAAAGTTCCGTTTTTAGTACATATTTCGTAATTTAATCTACTACTCGATAATTTTACGGGGTCCACTGGCATTCTACGGCCACGTTTTTTGTTTTTGCCAAATTTCACACTGACTACATAAAGTTGCGCAAGCAAGTTTAACTCTTTTTTATCATAGGTTTGAATCGAAGACCTCTTTGTTAATAACTGATCGTTAATCAATCACTGAGCAATGTTAGTTGCTGCAACTATTATAACTGCTACTAAATTTCATAGATTTTGCGTCGAATTGGATGCATCTAAGACTATAAGTCCTACACGAGAGACTATAAGTCCTACATGAGACCTAGAATGGAATACAACTCCTATATATGGCATGTGGCGATGTGACATTAACTTGTCATATCGACTCGCTCGAGCACCGCCGCAATGTTGGGTGCCTTTCGCTCCTTTATCGCTACATGCATGGTCAACCTGGTCAATATTCCGATGAATTATCTAGGATGTTCCCTTGCAGAATAATTTCTGCACGCAATACTCGCGCTGCAAACTGCGCAAATCGTTTTACCCTAAAGTTCCGTAATGCTTTTTTCCCTGCACTGTGCGAACGTGGAACAGTCTACCATCTTCTGCCTTTCCTTCGGCATATATTCTTCGGAAGTCTAAGGGTGACATACTACATCGGCACCTCTGCCACTCTCCTTATATCCCCTATATCCTTCCTGTCATGCTGTGCTTTGCATAATAGCGTGTCCTCTGAGCTTGGCTTAATAATACATAAAAGAAAAAAGATATTATAAAAATGTTCATGAGCTTCACTCCACTTAACATTAGTGCGCTATTAGAATCGTTTTTTACCTTTATATTTAAAAAACTTGCTAAAGTTGTCCATTCTTGGAACGAAATTCTTTCTTAAGTTTATAAAACAAAAAAGAAATATTTTATTATTTTTCATTTTTTAGTTTTTTTATTTTATTAATTTTTTCATTAATGTATTTTTCTTTAAAACAGTCATGGCCATTTGAGTACGTTACAGATGGAGTCTGCACGAGTACCTAACAAAAATTAATTTTGAGGTTAGTTTGTTTGATAAAGATTATAAAGAATATAGCCACATTGGTAAACCGTAAAAAATTCGTGCAGGACGAAAAAGTGATATATAAATTTATCTATGGAACCGAAATCGTACTATGTTCAAGACAGAGGTTACCAACTACCCCCCCCCCCCTCCCTCCCTATGAGCCTTCGACAATACGAAAAAATATTTTCAATTCACATCTCATCCGAACGCACTCAACTTTCCTGTATTCAAATTATGAAAATTCTGTAGTCCTTGACTAATTTCTGCAGAACAGCGATTACCCAAGCAAACTATGACTGTATCGTAAAACTTTCATTCTTCGACTTGAAGACATGAAATTGGCAAGTAGAATAAAATTTTTAAAACCCATAGTCCCCATAGTCTTCCTACTGCCCCTTCATGAAATAAATTCCATTAATCGCAAAAGAAAAATGAACTCGTTTTCAAGAGAGACTTCCTTCTGGGGGACTCATACGAACTCAATAAAATGCAAAAGAGCAAAGAAACCTTGTTAGCTTCTTTAAGTCCAAAGGACGCAATATTTTAGTTTCATACTATTTAATCAGCTATATACCTGCGTACTGAGCTGTTTAAATAATATCATCAACTCCCTTGTCATAACCCGTAGACTGAAACATAAAATGAATTATGCCAACAACCACCACGGAAATAAATCGTTTTCAGTCAACAAAAGTTTTTGCTTAAACCTCCGAGAAGAAGGCACCCCCTATACCCTTTTTGTATGCTTGTGCTGCTATCTACACATGATTACTGTGAAGTAAAGTAAGGATGCAAATTATATTGGAAGTATAAAAGTTTGCAAAAGAAGGGGACAACTTTTATCACATTTCTGTAAACTTACAGGCACCTTTCATATGAACTTGAATAACCCCTTACGGTTCGTTGCGCTATATATCCTAAGGACAAACCTATTTGTACTGCCATAAGAAATAAATGCAGTCCTACAAGCCAAATATTGCCGATAGAACACTTTTCATAACAGATATATGGCATCACTCTGCGGTTTAATTAAAAACTGTTGTTGTTACCTGCACACATCTAATTCCAAGTGTAGTGACCGAACGTCCTTCTCGTTCCAATCCATCCTCTCAAAGGAGCAATTTGTTTGTATTTTTTTAAGAAATTTAAATACTGTAACGGGGTGAGTGGTAGGTAACTCGGCTCCTCTTCTAATTTTTCTGGTATACATTTCGTAGCTTCCCCAAGACTCTACTCCTGTTTGCGTGTACGTGTAGTTCAACCCCTCCATTGAATAAAAGATTTCTCTTCAACTTTTGCTTGCAGTAGGGTGAAGCTATCTACACAAATCAATTTTTATAGGTACCCACTTGCACCCCTCCTTGCGTTACCCCTTGCACCCCTCCCATTTCAAAACTCACCTTTGATTTAATTTTTATCCTCCCCGTCTTTGTTTTTTATAAAACTTCTTGCAACAACGACATTATTATTCATACAACGGATATGAAGTTAGTTGCAACATTATTGGGTCCCTTTTGAATTCGCTTTGTAGCATTTTCTCTTCACCCTCCAACCAACCGACGTAGCTCTTTGTCTTATTGCATTATTGCCACAATCCATTTGACCTCGTGT
This sequence comes from Dioctria rufipes, assembly GCA_963924295.1. Taxonomy (NCBI): domain Eukaryota; kingdom Metazoa; phylum Arthropoda; class Insecta; order Diptera; family Asilidae; genus Dioctria; species Dioctria rufipes. The sequence continues at coordinate 7,969,495 of OZ002740.1, forward strand.
ACCCAATGAGTTTTCCTGATGTTCCTTAGGCACAAAAGGAGCCAGCTAATTGTAAGCAAGTGCTCCGGAAATTTTTATTGCCCGAGTATAAAGTTGAAAATTTATGGAATCGGCAAGGAGTAAGGGAAATGATAGTCAGGGTGGAACCGGTGGTGATGGGTCACTATTGCAATTCAGTGCACGGCTGGGAAAAGTTTTTCAATTAAGTACACTACAGTTGCGGTGTGTGTTTCTGGAAGATGTTCTACGAACTACCGACACGACCTAGACCGAGTTAACCTATACTATTTATTTCTGCTTTAATTTCAAAGACAGTTAATTTATCTTGGTGAGGAAGCATTAACAGTTAATAGTGTAGTTTTTGGAGCTGGATGGTGGTCTTCAAAATTTAAATAAAAATTTTGATTTACAAATTGTCGTAAGGCTGGAAATGACAAATCCTGAAAAAAAAATAATGGTTATCAAATTTAAAGATCCCGGAAAAAGTTTCTTGTATTTTCCAATGAAATCGTATGAAAATCAGGAGAAATAAAACCCAGAAATTTTCGTAATTAAATATCCTCCTAGAATTGGTCTAAGACCCATTCTTATGATACCCTAGAAGACAAATGCCCGTATATAATTTCGTATGGTCACCCATCTGTGAACGTTTGATTTTTGAAGTGGCTTTTCGCATATACTATTTCTATAAAGGTTCGTCGGACAGTAAAAACGATTATAATAAATTACATAAGATTTCATATTCTCAAGAATTTTCTTGTACAACAAAAACCGTCTATGACTGGTCGTTCTCACAGTATACGTAAAAAACTCAAGTTGACCGTTCTCAGGCAGTATGCAAATATATATTGAAAAACGAAATATTTGTATGGCAACCCCACGAAGGAGTTACCCGATTTGTCCCATTTTCGAACTTAATTTTCATTTTCAAGATTTCAGGTTTCTAAGTGAACGCGTAGTCGAGTTATGATGGGGCAGGACGGACAGACGAACGGGCAGTCGGAATTCCAAAAATCAAAATAACTTTTAACAGTATTCGTAGGTGTCCAATTCGTTTTGCTCTAGCATCATTATTTATATGCATTTCAAACAGAATGACAAACTTAGTATACCCTATAGATTTCATTAAGGGTATGAAAAGTCCAGAAAATTGTGGGCAATCACCCCGAATGTAAAACATAACAAAAAAAAGAAACACACATACAAAATTTGGCAAAAAAATAATTGTGATTGGGTACTAATGACGGACATAACTAACATTCAGCAAATATCAATTAGCACAAATCCCTAGTCCAAGACCTATTAGAATTCTGATGTGTCCATAAGCCGAAGATTAAGATGACTTCACGTCATACAATGTTTTTCTGTAGAGTTTTTTTCTATTAGCAGCAGGAAAATTTTTCCGTTTCTATGGGTAACTGTCCTGCCATATGTTTTCCTTATTCATAGCATATATCTTGCTATATCTTTTACGAAATCACACAACGAGCACTAATTTCACCAACAACCCTCCAACAAAAATCTTCTTCCCACCAACAAATCCGTTCAGTATGGCAGCAAACTATAAGCGAAAGTTCTGGGCTAAGGAATCTTGTTTGGCTGACATTAAGCCCAACTATGTGGTATACGTTGAGGGATGATATAAGTCGACACCCTTTTCTGTCCTATTTTCACTCCAAATAAATTTTGCCGAACTTTGTTGGCAGTTCATCCTTTCATGAGTAAGGATAATTCTGTGCCGGATACACGAAACCACTGGATATCTTCGGCGGCGGTTGAAACTTATGAAATCTGTGAGTTTGAGGATCTATTCGCCTTGTGGATTACTACATTTTCCGTTACTATGCTATTGGTTTTGTCTATTTATTTATGCCGAAAATGGAGGAACCTTGTTGTGTATAATGCCTTAGCCAGCGGCATCTGTGTATTGTGGAGTCTTTAAGCTTCCCCGTGGAGTACACATGTTAAAATTATTCAAATGAGGCTCTGTTGACTCTTTTCTATGTTACATGCGAAACTTAGAGTCTTGAGTTTATTAGGCTTGCAGTAGATTACTTCCTTTTGGTTATGGATTAAGTTTATGTTGGGAACGGAGCCAACTGAAAAGATTCAGAATAAAGCCGAGCATTGTTGTATAAAATAAAAGCAGTTCATTTTCGTTTATTATTTTCCACGTCATCGGTATACAATGAAATAGCTTGCGGTGGATTTTGATTTTGAATGAATTGTGGTCTAGTTGAAAATCAGTAGCTTAACTTAAACTTTGACATATAATTCCCAGCTGCTTTAAGAAATTTTATGGAATTTGATACCATGTCAGTGAGTTTTTTATGAATTGGAAAGAATTTTCCAAAAATCTTCACCATCTTAGAGCTTACTTTAACTTTTATAGCGGATGCCGCAGAAATGGAAGAAATAGGGATGAAAGAATTTTACTGAAATATTTTGGGATTATGTGGGAAAAATGTTTTAAAATACGAACACAATTATGAATTTGAAGATCCTCAAGATCATTTTCGGGATCGAGTAGAAGTTTCGTATTGAAACTTGGACAAGTTGGGCTTTTTCGAAATTGTTGTGATTTGTTTTTTGTATTTAGTTATTATCTCATCTATTACCTCAACCAAAATTATGTACTTCACTCTCGGACTTTTCAGGAAAAGTGTAATTCAGAAATTAGTTAAAGGAAGAATGTATGCAAATCGCTGCTTAACTTAGCAGAGAAATATTCGAATAAACCGTTTTGATGACTTAGATAAATCTGCAGAGTCGTCGGTATATATCCATAGTATGAATGTTGACATGATGAATTTGATGAAAAAAATTTTGTTATAAAGGTTAAAAAGTATAGGCCTCAGAATAGATCCTTGTGGAACTCCATTGAATAGACAGAGTGAGCAAATAGAAGCAATAAGAATTCTCTTATTAAGTGGGTTACCCTAGCTGAAAAATCAAAACTATTGAACAACCTTATTTGCAGTGGGAGACACTATCGAATGCATGGATTTGAAACAAAACACAGGCCCAAAATGGAGGGTGTTCGTGAAATTGTAGTAAGTGTGGGTCAAAAGTCAATTTAAGTGGAAACGGTCCAGTTGATAGGACAAAATAATTTGAATTGCAAAATATAAAGGTTAGAATGTGGAACAGTCTAACATCTTCTGTCTTCATTCCAGCATACAAACTGCGAAAGTTTATAGACGACATACAGCAGCACCTCCGTCATTCTCCCCATGTTCCATGATGTGTTTTGCATCATAGGGTATTCCCTGAGCTTGGCTTAGTAAAATGAAAACATTAATCCCCGGTGGTAAAAGTTTTTTTTTGACTATGTTTAACTAACAATTACCCATAACGATATGGTTGAATGGATATTATACTCCTTAATGTGGCATTGTAGTATTATTTTTAAAACACTGTAAAAATAGCTGCCAAAGAGTAGATACTTGCGGTATCTCGCCATGTCAAATAGGATAAAAAGTACTTTCAGAGATCGTCGAAGAAGATATGTGGATACCGATAAGTTTGTCACATATATTTAAAAAATCCTGCAGTTAATTGCCAATGTTAGTTGACGGTATTGCAACAGTGTAAGGAAATATTAAAAGCTGCTTGCTAACGGTTTAGAAGATGGCTTGATACTAATTGCTTTGAGTTTGTATGGCACCTTACGTTTCAGATAAAGAAATATCACAACTTTTAACAATGAAGACTACTAAGGACCTCCTCTAAACTGAGGAAAGAACTCAACTGAAATATACTTTTAAATGTCAAAAAATGTATCCTCCCCAGCATGGAATACATTTCATTTCCAATGAAACTTGGAAAAACAATTCAATGAATGTACTGAAATCTGAAATATGTCGCTAACGGACAAAACATCGATTAAAAAATTGTCATCATTAACGTGGACAGTAAGTTTTAAATGGAACTACAAGAAATCTCTAAGACAAACGTACAGGCCCGCATCAATTTTCGGCTGCATAATAAATGGATGGGTGAAGATGATATTCGATTGCCATCAATAATAAAGATTTGCAGTTCACGCAGAACCAAATAACTGTTCATGTCTGGCAACTGTTTTTCATTTACCACATTGGAAGTGTTGTGGCGGTGTGGATACTTCATTGAATCTGAATCACACGAATGGAATCGATGACATCATGATCAATGTTTCGTCTAAGATAGCTTCCATCTTGTGTAGGTTAGTCTCAGTATAGTCACCATCAATTGGTTGGCATCCATGTCATGATTTCATCTGTCCTTCATCTTTTGACTTGTTTACCAGAATTGAAAATTTTTGCACAAGAGAAGAATTTCTTAGTGAATTACATGTATGACTTGCAGTCATGCAGACGATATCCACAATATCCAACAAAGTACATAGCTCCAGCACAGAGCATGTTATGGCCAATGGGTTCATTGCTGTTGGGACTTGGAGGAGTTTATCTAACCATTGTCCAACCAACATCGATTAATAATGAAACTTTATGGTGACCTCTGCGCTCCGCTCGGGGTACCGCAATTTGCTAAGTGACTGATCTTTTATTTATGGGTCTGTTGCCCTATGTAGAATGATTCAATTGCGGGCATGGGATGCATAGTCATATTCGTAATCGGATTCTTAGGATATCCTTGGAAAATTGCTGTTGGATGATAAAGCATGAAGTAAAACAGAAATTGAGCACATCCAGTCACGCTCACTTGGGACAAACTATGGAATCTCCAGTTTCACGATGGAACGAAAACTCTGGGCAATTGAGTAATGGAGTTATTTGTCTTTTTTGTTTAGATTTTGAATTTAGTGGATAGAAAGGATGTCAATCAGAGGGACTGACAACTGTTGAGCTTCCAATTTTTATTGACATCTATTTATTTACCATGGTCTTCAATTTTCTTTAATTCTTATCGATCCGAGAATCTCTATTGTTACTCAAAGCCCGATTTTGTACAGAAATTTCAAGCTGCACAGTGAAACCTAGTGGTTAACACCAAACCAAGTTTTCAATTTGAAATCCAAATTGGATTAGAACTATTGTCGCTTCCGTTAAACTTTCGCAATCACATCAACATCCTGACCTATCTCTCCCTCAATCATTTCCATTACATTTGCATCATTTGAAGTGAAATATCTTCTACAGTGCGCTGAGTATCTCCCCATTCCCTAGTCTTGTAAGGAACAATGAATGCAGTTCGCTTTTTAAAACGGAAGTGGCTCCAGAAAAGTTTTTCAATAAAATTAAATGCAGAAGTCCAGTACGAGTTGGATGGAGTAGAAGTTGCTTTCCATGTCATCGTTCAGATATTTCCACTTGGAGTCTGTATTTGCTGCACACATTGGGTACATCGTCCTTATATGCAACTAGATGGACTCCTATCCTGATCCGATAGTTACTAATCGGATTAAGTCTTTGGCGTGAGTATTTTGTGTTTAAGTCGGTTTGTGTGGGAGGGATGATATCCACCGCCATATCGATAAGTTTGATCCTTTGCTAGAATGGGTATTATGGTTCTTCCCCATCCACCCCTTCACTTATCCAAAATAAGCTATAGAGGGTATGGATTTAAGTCACGTTAAATACGTTTCATCGGGCAGCCCCAGTGATTCAACGACGGGATATTTCCTATGCAAATCATAATGGCTTTTTGAATACAAGTTGCTTTGTATTATGGTGTGATATATTTGGTACAGGGTGACGTTAAAAATAAGAAATTTTTGATGAGTTTTACATAGAGTTGCTTTTGAGTTATTGGTAAAATTTTTTTACAGAGACGTAATTTTTAGATTTTTTAAAAGTACTTCGAGGATAACAATTGTTTTTTTCATTTTCTAACAAATTTTTTGTACGATTCCTCCCTAGGTGGAAATGCATATGAGCATACATATGCGGTTTTTTCGTGTATTTAAAAAACTAAAAAGTTCATGAAAAAAAAATCATTTACATTTTGTATTCTTATATCGCCTCCCCAATTTCGGCGAATCTCGTATCGTTACATCCTATACTCAAGCCAGTAATTTCAAGTTAGTAATAACTTTTTTGATGCTGAGGTTGTGGTATAATAGGGTATCACCTGACTTATGGGTCACTCAGGATCTCAGAGAAAAAAATTAGGACTGGAGTTAACGCTTCAAGATTTATCGTGATATGTTGGGGGTGCTGATTTTGTATTATAAATATCTCTGTTACAGTACACCAATCTTCACCAACCCGCACAGGTATTCAAATTTATTCTCCTTAACATCATGCATATACTTTTCAACTATTTACCACAACTGTCGAACTGCACACCTCGCAGTCTCCTTGTGAGTCATCCTAGATTGCTCAGCATGCTAATATTTCCTAAAGTAAACATCTTCCGAAGAAATCTTCTGTTGTCATAATTCGCATAACATTTTCTCCATTATCCTTATATCCTGAAATAAATCAAATTGAGCCTCCTTTATTTCCCCTAAAGTGACATTCCAGAAGAATTTTTCATTTTTAACTCTTTCCCAGGAAATGTTTACGAACAAAATGCTTTGAAGACAAACATTTAATCTTATTTTACAGAAAGAGCGGGGGCTGGGAGGCATCAAACACAGTTAAGGGTTATAAATCAGAGCTGCCACCCCCAAGCCCTAAGGCACATCACGTCATCGAAATAATTTAAAGCACGTTCCCTGCTATGTTAATAAATTTTTAGTATTCTCAGCTCGTCTTCATCGACGTCAGCCTCATCATCTGTAGACATTGCGGAGTCTAGAGAGACGAGCCCAAACAAACTGTCAAAAGCCCTCTATGGTTTCTACTCTGATGCTGTGCCTATAGCAGTCTACTCTCGGCTAGGCGTGCGTTATATCTCTATATACTTATTTTAGACTAGGTTGTAGGACTGCCATACACTCATCACGTTTTGTTATTGTTGTTGCTGCTACATACATATTTTCCACATTTTTCATTCTGAACACATTCTTTCCGCAAATGCACGACCGAAAAAAGGTCAGAAAGAATTCTCTAATATTTGGTACATCTCTCCTGCACATTTCATTTCACCATTTGTATTGTACAGTTCTGTAATCTGCAGTATACCGGCTGCAAATCCTTTAGGAGGAGTAAGTGGAGGGACCAAGGAAGATGGGTCAGCGCAGCACACAAATAGCACTCAATGCAATTTTGAATTCCTTTCAAAGTCATAATTTACATAAACGAAAATGTTGACAAAGATTTCCACTACATGCCATCAAGTAAATAGTCCAATTTGCTGCGAAAAGTGCCTTCATAATTTTGAAGAGGAGGACGGAAAGGAATATTTTTAGCGACCATTATGAAAATAGACTTTAAATCTGTACTTAGCCCTAATACGAACAGAAGCAGGAAAACATTTATGGCATCAGCAGTTAATTATGAAAATAATACAAAAATTGAAGGTCATTTAAGGAACTCTTTAGAGTTTTTGTCCATCGTCAACATTCAAATAAATTTTTACGTTCTGATCGATGAGATGTATACTCCGCATAACTAGACTGAATAATAGGGTGCCCAATATGGACCTCTGAGGAACCCCATAATATATGAGATGAAGTAGCATATTAGAAAATTAAAAATGATTTATCGTGACCCACAGTCGAATTTTAGTGAGATAGTTGCCATTACGAATAAGAAGATTTTACAAAAGTTGAAGCAGGGTAAACATTTTTCTGTCCTTCTTCTGTATTACCTTTTGTGCGATATACCACATTGGGAGGAGACGCCCTCTTTAATTTTGAGGTTCCTTAATTTAGGATCACATCGAAAAACAACCCGTTTACTTCCAAAATTTACACACCATACACTAATACACACCCGCGACACACACGCCAATACATTTGAAATTGCTATAAGATAGAAAGTTCCCGAAAAATAAGCAGAAAAGCATTTTTTTTTTTTTTAATTTCTGAGACTACGGAGTTTGTGATATATTTACAAAACAATGAAAGAGCTTAGAGCAAACATAATTAAGGAACAGAAAAGCAATTTCCACCCTTGCTTTTTAGACATATCCACATGTAGCCGTGTATCCCACCACCCCTGTAAAACCAAGGGTAATGTACTCCATTCATTCCAGCTAGAAACTAAAGCTCCATCCAGCCACAGCCCGGGGGAGGTAACCACACTTGCTCATGAATAGATGAGGATCTGCCATTAGGGTACAGCCACATCAATCACATATGCTAATTAATGAAATTACTCTGGCGAAACGCTACGGTGAGTAGGTATCATACGAGTTGGACTATTGAAATATTCAGTGAAACGAGGACGCATCCGAAAGACAAGGGGCGAAATCTGTATAATGAGCAGAAAGTATTATAAAGATTGTCACTATTGGCTAAGATCGATACGGAATCACAAATCATAAAAAATCGACAGGTAGGTACGATGCACATAATTAGGTGAAGTTAGTTGATTCAGGACCCATAAGTTATCTCCTTAATGGCCCCCAATCTATGTACTGAAATGAACTAGTCCCCCCTATCACTTTCAAGAAAGATGAAGAATGTCTCGTAAAGAATTTTTTGATACACAACGGAAGATTATTTATTGAGACAATAAAGTTCTTTAATTACTCCTTCAGAGTAAAAGAAAAATGAGCGCAAACGTTTGGGAAGAGATGAATTGGGTTTACAGTGAAAACGTGCTTTAAGAAATTATGAAGGGAAAAAATAGTAAGGAATGCAATAAGAGCTTACAAATTAGAATTAGAGGGCCGAAAATTGAAAGACAGAAATTGTTTAAAAATAATTTTGTTTCATGTTTTGCAAAAAATTTATAGAAGAATACAAAAATAAAACGAAAAAAGAGAGACAGGAATGACTGCCTATCGCTAGTGATGAATTAACATCTTCTTAAAGTTTCTGGTCAAGCTTGTGTAGGAACTATAACACAAGCGGCAATGCATTTGAAAAACGAACGACATGAATGAGCAAAGTTTTTAATAGACTCATTGTTGACCTGACAGAAGCCTAGTGATCATCTAAAAATATAACTGTTTGGAACATGTCTTCAGTAATACTAATCTAATTACCTTATTGGATCTCGGAGGAACATCGATTTATCTGATTTTCAAGCAGGGTATCAAATCATTACTTTTTCTTATGATGGCATCGGAACAAAAAAACTGTTGACCTCCACCCCTTCATAATACAAGCTGTATTTACTTAAAAATCTAAATCAAATCAAATCTCGTCTACAAGTCCTGCATCAGATCTAGAATGGAATACTTAGTTACAATTGCCATATATGGGCCGGGGCTGATCGCACAGCATTAGCTTCAGTTGATACTGTCCAGAAGAAAGCCTCCAAGCTCATCGACGATGTCGCAATAATAATAAATCTTTAGTCTGATCTCTTGTAGAATGATTCTTTCACACAATACTCGCGCTGCAAACTGCGCATGTAATTGTATTCTTCAAATTACTTTCGGCCGGACAGTAAAATTTCGTCATGCTCTTTTATCTCGATCTGCCATCCTCTGTCTTTCCTCCAGAATACAATCTGCGAAAGTTTAAGGGCGACATACTGTAGTAAATTTGTTTACAAACGTTCGTCATGTGATATTGTACTACTTAAATACCGTCGCATAAGCTATATACTGTAGGTAAGTATGCCTTTATGCAGCAGATGCATGAGTAGCTAATATAAGCTCAACTCCTCGATCTGATGCTAATGTCGACTAGCACTTTTATATAAGTGAACCGCGTACAAAAGATCAACACACACCTCAGCTCCTTCGCCACTTTCCGCATCTCCTCTAATCCTTTCCCTATCTCCTTCTTGCCCCGCTGTGCTTTGCATGATAGGGTATACCCTGAGTTTAGTGGCTTAATAATATAAAATATATATATCTTTATATGTATATACGGAACTGTAGTTTTATCCTAAGTAATGCAATAAAGCTCAACGATGGTCAACTGTTCTGTATTCTCTTCAGGTCCAAATTCATACTTTTTTAAACACAATCTAGAATTAGACCGAGCAGCCCACCTAAGTATTTGTATCTGTAAACTCTCCACATTTGAATCGTTAGCTGTGAAAATCGCTTATGTATATATACTGAACATTAATGTCTCAGAATGAACCCCTGCCAGACATCACATTTGATATATAAAGACTTCGATACAGATATTGATCCGACTTGCCAAACGATGATTTCAACAATGCCGTTGTTCCGCTCTCGTTTGATGAACAAGTTAAATAAAAAAAAACAGGATATTGATCGCAACATTACTTAAGTTTTTTTTTAATAAAAACATACTTTTGCTTGCAAGCCTATAAATAAGACTCAAGACAGTAACAGTATAATATAATGAATAATAAAAAGTAGAGTTGAGGAAAGACCAGAGCCCTGAGGTATGCCATTATTTTTCTTATTTCAGTTAAATGTGATTCATTTTAATACTACACCAAGTTAACGGCTTGACAAAAGAAAATATGTTAAGCATATTTGGGTGCACTTTAACGATTTCACCACATAAATGTCATATACCTACTTACATACATAGATATACTATAAATCAATTATTACCTGACCGTGTGTGTTTTAAACAAACAGAAGCCAATAATGATAAAATGCAATGAAATCAACTTCAAGGCATAATTGCAACAATCATCATCATCACCATAATTTGAGCACCATCGTAAATGGGTCTTCTGCGAACAGCTTATGAACAGCTCTATCAAAATGTAAATAGTTTGGCCGCAATTATGCCACGAAGGAAAAAGCGAGTCAACTTGGAAAGGGATCATGGCTCCATTATGCGCTGGAGACTGATGAACTTTCGCCATATGATTGATGGAATTTATTGATTGGACTCGACTGAAATGGTGCCCCCAGATAATTGGAAATTTCTGCTGACTCCTATGAGAAAGCAGAGCATGAAAGAATTTGTGAGTGTTTCATTTTATGACAACATCTACTCTTGTCATTACTCTTAGGTTACAGGTATATAGTGGAAGCATAAGTAATGATGTTGTAAAAAAAGTGCACTCTGCCTGAGTGGGAATGAAGAAACCACCTTCCATTTATTACGTGACTGTCCTATAATTGGTAAAAGAAGAAAAATGATAGAAATCTGAAGACACCATTCCACTTATGAAGAGGGGTGAAGGCACAAAAGTATTAACTCAGCAAATTGTAGCAAGAAACTAAGGAATGATTAATACAATAGGCCCACTTTATACCCCATTATATAGCTTTACCTTTACTTACCCTTCCTCACCATCAATAACAACAAAAAATAAAATACTACTGCCAATCCAATCGTATATTTCACTCAAGGAATTGTTCAAATTCTCATAAAAGCTAACCCAATTTGCCTAACCAAACTCTGCACTCTTGCCCTTTGCTTAGCAGGAAGCCACTTTAGGACATCAATTCCAATAAAGAAATCTTCGAGTTGAACAAACCTACAAATCTCAGGCAGATGGAATTTTTATGAATCGTAGCGCTTTGTACAGCGAAAAAATAAGTACCCACGATGCGGTGTTATCCCTGTCCTCCACGCTCCTTAATTTAGGAATAGGACTCGTCCAAAAATGTACATACGCTGAAATACCAATGGATAGGACATCTTATGCAAATGGGATTATCTTAATGGAATTTCTATTGAGTTCTTATCCTTTCTTGTACTTTCTTTTTCGTGTAGGCACTGCTCATCCAATCTGACTCTCCTCAGGATTTAGTGTCTTCTACATAGAGTGGTGGGTGATTTTCTGTTTTCTTAATATCCACCGTGGTATTGAGAAGCTCAAGATAAGTCCTCCAAGTCCTTCAACACTTTTTTTTTGTGTGCTTTAAACAGTAGACAGAAGCGCTTAAGTTAATTAAAATTGCTTATAGCGCCAAATCTCAGTTCTATTTCTCTGCTATAATAGTTAGGTGGAATGGGTGGCATTACTATGTAGGTTCGGTTGAAAGGGTAGCATGAGAATTCCTTGTAACGATTATATACGCCTCCTGTGTGACAAATATACAGCAATCGTGAACTTTCCTTGTAAAATACGGATATTGTTTGCCTATATTTAGGCGCATTACTAGACAGAAACGTGCCAAGGACTGAAAATGGAGAAAGTTAAAGGAAGCTCAGATGTTGTTGTAATTATTTCTGGATTAGCCCGCAATCCCTAATTGCTATTCATAATCCAGAGGCAGATGATTGCCAGATGGAAGATGTGACGGTTGTATAAGTCAATTTTATGGACTTGGCGTGACTATGAGCTTGAAGCAAAACACTTTAAATTTCACTTAATGTGTGGGAACTGTAAATAAGGATTAAGCTAAATCAACGACAATAATTCGAATTTTATGTAGAGAGAGAGGGAGAAAAGGGAATTTTCATCTAATGTCAAATAAACCGTTTTTGGGATAAGTTTGGTTGATTAGATTTGAAAGTATATTAATTGATTAATTGGTTGTATACATAAATTCGTTATAAATTTTTAGTTATACTATGTGCTTTCGACGCCATCTATTGCAGATAAAATACACTGTATTAGTAGGCCGGAAGAGGTCAAATGTTAAAAATGAAAATGTTTTATTAATTTCAGTGAAACATTCAAAAATAGTTCTGTTAGCAGAGTACTAAACCCAACAGTTACAAGATAAAACAAAAAAGACACTATTTATCTGACGGATATATAGCACTCTTAACTATTTAACTAAACCCACGCATTATTGATCTAGGCATATAAATTCTGAATCCAATCTGAATGACATTAATATTCGAAATAGAAAAAAAAAAGTGAAAATTTCCTATGCAACACTCCGTCTATAAAAAGGTAAAAATTCAGTCCACAAACTCCGTTGCCTACAGATTATGAGAGGGGAACTGTAGAAAGGGCCCATTTGTCTGCCCAGCATAATGCTACCGGCGCGACCCATCGCAGTCTGTATTTCTTTTACAATAACCTAAGGGAAATGTAATCTAAACCATTCTGTGCATGCGTAGATATCTTCTTAAGCAGGAAGTGACTTCAAATTAAAATTCGATTCATTTATGGAATTAACTTTGGATATGATGTTGGTAGAACCTAAGGCTAGCTATACAAAAATAAATGAATCAGAAAAGAACTTAATTAATTTCATGCTGAAATGATGGTAAACTTTTAATTTTTTTAAATTAAATTAATGCTCTTAGTGGGAACCTATTTGTATTTCTTATTCGTTCACATTTTTCTTGAAAAACTAGAAAGAAAAGTTTCCATTAAAATCTCTTACGATGTGGATAAAAATAAGTAAAGGGATGTTATGTTGGATTCTCAGACCCAAAACCTATCTAAGCCGTATGGAAAATGATGCTTGGCATGCATCAGAGATATTAGGTGATCTTTAAATGTAACCATGTTCTGAATAAAAGTAATCCTGCATAAACGATTTGTGATGTTAGGAGGTAGTTTCTCTTGGCGGCTATGCACGTACACGAAACAATTGATAGTCGTCATTCTGGTATTCTCCCCCCCCCCCCCCCCGAAATATTTAGTTGTGTTTTTTATCTCATCCGTCCATAAGAAGCAGCTCTTCTTAATCACATATCTGAGATTCTTCAGAATATTGCTACCTGAAGTTGCTCCTAACATAATACCACAAAAATCACGCAATGTTTCCAATTAGTCACAAAGCAGTAACAAGATAAAAAAAAAAATAATCGGACAATGAATTACCTACCCTGACTGTGTACAATAAACCTTAGCACGTTTGAATTGTATCTATTTTGCGACCTAAGACGTTTGCTTGATATATTGTGTAAAAACTTTTTTGAACAAATAAATTTTTCAGCATCTAAATAACCCTTCTGATGCCTGATCTTTATCATGAAATCATTAACGTAATTAATCTGCATCTATTTCGAAATCAGCTTAATTTCAATAGCTCTGATGCATCCCGGTAGCATTTCGTCTTTACTACGGAAATGTCAATTAAGTTGCTTGCATCGATCACGAGACTGCAACTGCAAGTGCGAAATATCTCCTTAAGTTGACAATAAGGAGGGCATTGTCGAATACGCCGCAGTGCATATCAGGCCATCTCTTGTTGCTAATTACTACTTTTTTGGATAAATGTCGCACGTAAATGGGCACTGCACTGCACCGAGTTCTGTTAGTAGGGTTCAGATGATGATTTTACTCCACCACACTCCCTATACAACATCCTAAAGCCAGAGACCCGTTCTATTTTATATAGGTATATACACAATCTATGGAATTCCATTCATAAAGTTCCGAGATAATTTACAGATCCATTACTCAAACACTTTTCAAGATTCTATTGGAATTTATCAGTATCAGGTATCAGACGCCTCTAGTAGTAGATCCCTGGACAATGTGGGATGCTTGTCGTTGGTACAGGTCACTTTGAGCGTGTTCTTAAGGATTGTGAAAACCTGTTGTGTCTGCACATTATGTCTAGACATTTTGCTATATAGTCCCCCACAGATACGTGTAACTGAGGTTAATGCAGAAAAGCAGTCTGAAGTGGATATGTACCGTCCAATCCTCAACCTAATGAAGTCGATAAAGTAAGACAAAGTGTCGTTCACGAGCTCATTGAAAGAAGTAGAAAAGACAAAACTTGGTGCAAGGTCAAAGGTGTGTCTGAGTACTTACTTCCCACTTTTGATCTGATTATATAGAGGATTTTTTTTGCTCCATTACTTCAAAGAAATTGCTTTAAATGGCGATTCAACTATTAACTCCTTTCTAGACAAAGAGAAGTTTATCTCATTTGGTGAAGAATCCCTTATGAGAAATAATTGAAAAGGAAAACAAGAAACTAATTTTGCAGTTTGCTTATTTCAACAATCGCTCAATAAGGAAATCCCAAAGGGTATATTTCCTACAGCAGAAATGAATCTTGCAAGTTTCAGTAATCGCCTTTGGAAGACCCCCGTTATTATGTGTACTGACCAAAAGTAAGCCTCCCTTTACGATTTAATTAAACCACATCGTTTCCACAACTGGCCAGGTCCAGTATAGGTTGTAGGCCTGTAAATACACAACCCACATACATATGTATGTGTATATATCATTTCTATTGGGGAACGAACCCTTCTTCTGCTTCTTCTCTCTACTGAAAGACATGACAATAGAAAATGGAATAAACTTAATGAAAACCGATTTTCCTCACCTTTCACACTTTCCTAACAATATTTTGATGTAGGGCACTTAACACTCTTTGAGAAAACAATGGAATTTCGCCTTGGTCTGTAGTTCACCTCCCTTGGCCTTAAGGCGTGTAACCTCAAGTTGACCGACGCCTTCTCATTTTGTAAAAGAGACACAATTGAAACTTTTAATGGTTATCCTAGTGACTATGTCCTTTTGTTTTGGTCTTAGCAAACATGTTTACACTGGGATTTTATGAAACTTGAAACTTTCAATTCAGGAAAATCCAGAGAATGCTATTAAGTTCGACAAAAGACTTTGGCTTCTGTTTGCTTCTAATACAAACAAGGACAATCACAATACAATATAGCTATTTTGTAGAGCCAGAGCAAATTTATATCGTTTGGTAAGGATTGTCTGTTTGGATTCTGTGTATATACATTGCAGCAATTGTGAAAGATGACCGTCGTACCAGAAGTAGTGTGACTTAAATTTTTTTTTTTTGCTACAATCGAGACTTGTAGAAAATCTTGTTACTATTGAGTGTGAAGTTGCTTAGCTTTTCTTTTGGTTTTTGAAACGTTTTATTTCATTCAAAAATTCTGTGAAATTTAGAAGAACAATTATAAGATGTCCATACTTATCTCGGGCACATTAGTGCCATCTATGTTTCAGAAAACTTTGATTATGCGACATTATTGATGTAAGCTTAAAAAATTACCCATAATATAAATTATTATTTAGCGTTCACATAAAATAATGCTTTCTTCATTGTCTTGCTTTGTTAATGTTACCCTTTTAAAGTAAAATCGGAGGCACTTGCTTCTCCATCTTCAAGTATAAAATGTGAAATATGTGACCAGAACCCACATCCTTGTTACAACATGCCACACTTTGTCATATGGAATCCATATTGGACATATTGGACATAGAGTTGACATCAACGAGGGTATGAACAAATGCAGACATGGCGTCATCACTTTGTTTCCCTCCCTCCTTGCTATTCATCGAGCTTGATGAAAAAATATATAGAAAACAAAAACCAGCAGATTTTATTTATGAAGTGTGCCTTTTAACTCGGATGGTTCTCATAGTTACATCCGAAATTATTTAAAATTGAATTAGTCGGCTCACCTTTTTAGTTGTAAAAAAAAAGAACGAAATGCAAGTTCCAATATTAAAATGAAGATGGCATTAACCTAAAATAGTTATATTTCCGCTTCATTTCATGTAACTGGATATATAAAAAAGTGTTACAGATTTTTTACAGTTAACTTTTTTGTGAAACCGTACCTTGCCAACTATCTTAAAAAAAAAAAACAATAATGGAAGCTCTTCAATCACTTCAAATTTTTTCTAAGATATTTGTTGGATTGTTTTATAGTTTCCCAATGTGTCAAAAAGTTACCAGTTTCTCATGGTTTCACAAAAGTTGAAACATGTTTGTTGCAACTTTTTGGTAACAGTTACTGCACAAAGTTCTTTTACTATAAAATTGAGTATAACTATGTAACTTCGATGTTTCTATTTGGTAGCACTTCACACACGGTATGAAAATATAACTGATATGCACACATGCTGATGTTCCCAGAGACCAACATTTACATGATTCCCTTTCAAAAACCTTTATATGACTGGATTCGATTATATGTGTACAAGCATAGCATAAACTTTTCTGTTGATTACAAATTTCTAATCTCTCCTTATAATTTAAGACCATGCCATCAAGGTGATTCTAAAATACCTTCCTAAATTCCACATCCTTCGTTCAATTGATCTGAAAATTATTTAAACCTAATCCGAAACAATTTCCTCTCCTGTTGCTTTTTGTTCGGACCTTCAAGGAGCAACTCGGGCATGCATGGATTATTGCAAGACAATAGCTTCTTTTTATTGTCAGCAAAATTTATTCCGTTACTGCAAGCTTACAAGCTTTACTGTTCCTATTTCGATCAAATTGGGTGGAAAACATCAACGCGACTATCGGCTCTTGCTACTTTCTATATGAAAAGAAATGTGGAAAAAATAAAGAAAATAGGAAAGCAAAAACGGGGAATAGAAATAGACACGACTCCAACATAGCGGACTTCCTGTTTCAAACTTATTTGTGAAAACCTTTAACCTAAACACGCATACCGGAGTACTTTTAATGGGGAGCACGAAATGCAATTTTCAGATAGAACGATTCTATGGGATATAGAAGAATTAGAGAGATTGGCATGGGGGTGCAAAGCAACTTTTCATACCCTCAGGGTATGATATCTATCAGCCTTAGGTAGTCATGTGTAGATTTCCGGTGGCAGTTAAAGATGGCGAATGAAGAAAAATTGCTCTTGGGCAAAATAAGGGAGAGACAGAACAGAGTTACTCTGGATGGCGACAGTCCTGGAGACTAGCAACGCATTTACCCCAAGTCCTCCATATCAAATTCCGCTCTACCACGGCAAGATATATATATACATATATCACAGAAACACATGTACACATCTTTGAAAAGGTCCTATTCCATACAAAAAGGGAAACTAATTTGAAAAATGAAATTATTACACTCCCCCTTTCTGCGCTCACCCACCAAAGGATCCTAGAACGCCAATATTGTGTGTTTTCATTTTCTTTGTTATGTTAACCTCTAAAGTTCTGTTGAAAATCTGCAAAGCAAACAAGGGAAAATTTGAACCGGAGGAAATAGAAATATGAGAAGTTGCTTCATCGCTTTTCATTCATCTACTAACTATGGAGCCTCCTAACTTGCTCTGCCGCTTGCTTCCTGGCTTCCTACCTTGGCGATTCATTTATCAAAGCCGCTTCTATAGACGTGTTCTTATTGTTAGGGTGGTTTTGCTTCTGGAAACATTACAAAATGTGTATAATTTGTCCAATCAAAACTTTTACAATTTATATGCAAAAAGATTGGAGCATGTCGGAATATGATGGTACCTTCAAGGAAAAATGTGCTCTATGTGTTTATGTACAACATTCAAGGCCCTTTTAATTCCATTCAGTCTGGGCACCTTGTGTTTTCTGATTTTAAATCGACGTGAATAGAATTGCCACTTTAGTAAATTTGTTATTCATTGTTTTTTTTTTTTTTTGAATGGGAATGTAATCTTTATTTGGTGGTGTATTCCCTGAAGGAAGAAGAAAATCTGCCATCTGTATGTGAGTTGTCGTACTGGGATCGCAGAACTTTCTAAAACTCTGCTAAACCTCACCCAGTTGAACTTGAGATGTCTGCGACACATGTAGGGGAATGTCGTCAGGGTTGGCTACCCTTTTGACTTTTGCCCATAACTTCTGTTTAAGGAAGAATTTGGTACATCAAAGCACATCTTTCAAAAGGTCTACGAAAAGGAATACTTTTTCTGAACATCGCATTTTGATTGGGTGAAAAATGAAAAAAATATAAGCATTTAAAAAACAGTGAAATGCTTCGCTGGGATTGGCTCTGGACGTTTTTTGGGCATCTTCGAGGCGGACAATCACGGTGGGCCAACTATTTCTACACAAGTTGCACAACTTTAACGAAAAGCTCCATTGCCCTATCGCGCCATACCACAATCAAACCTGTTAAAGAATTGAATTTCCTTTTAGTTAATTTTCAAGCATGAACCACACAATACATCAACAATGCTTATCTTGACGAGTGCATATTTTCGCTCACTCTCTAGCCGTATTTACTGATGCTATAAAAAACTGTTTTCGAAATTTCAATCCACTGTGATTTTTTTAGTTTTGACCACAAATGTGCGACCGTGGCGAAACTTCTCCCCGTGCCAGCGAACTTTTCGTGATATTACAGATTTGGAGCGTGAACGCAAAGCATGCGTTTTGCACATTCGTTGTTAGAACTCATCTAAATTGTGTCTCTATCTGCTTCTTTAGGTGGATATTTGCACTGCAATATTGTCAAATTTCGCATACTTGTGCGCAGGCGCAGTAATTAGATAATGATGATTGGACCAGGAATTTTTGGTGAAAGTTATACCAACAGTATTTCTACAAATCGCTTAAGAATAATAATTTTCTTCTAAACACAATTTGGGTAAAACCAGCTAATTGGACCACTTCACGATATCAGCAATTACTGGTCCGATTTTACAGATCATCCGATTTTACAGGTATAGCGGAATTTATGTATGTACTGCTGACGTATACCAAAATGCTGTACAAATGAGAGCTATTTTCTCACTATATATCAAACGAAATGATGATTGGACCAGGAATTTTTGGTGAAAGTTATACCAACAGTATTTCTACAAATCGCTTAAGAATAATAATTTTCTTCTAAACACAATTTGGGTAAAACCAGCTAATTGGACCACTTCACGATATCAGCAATTACTGGTCCGATTTTACAGATCATCCGATTTTACAGGTATAGCGGAATTTATGTATGTACTGCTGACGTATACCAAAATGCTGTACAAATGAGAGCTATTTTCTCACTATATATCAAACGAAATAAATAACAATGAACGAATATGAAAAAATATCGAATTAAATATAATATATAACACATGCATATTTTTGTAATAGTGTAAAGGGGAATACCCACTTTAGATCCCACATCAAGAGAGAAAAAAGAAAGAAATAGCCATCCCCATACTAATTTTTTTAATTACCCATTTTTTTATTTGAACTGAGGTACTAGATTTTTCGCCCCTTAGATCTGCTCTAACTAACTCAGTAAGGTTACGTCCGATCGGGAAACGAATTCTATGTTCGCCTTAGCTCATTATTAGCTACAATTCGGGGAAGAACATTTGTCTCTGCATACTTTTATGGTGTGCTGTAAGAGTTCCGGCGGGGTGGGCAGTACTAATACGGTATGTTGCATATCAAATTAAAGGCCCCGCCGAGTATTATCGGGTGGTTTGCTTTTTGCCCGACTCAGAAAACTTTCTCGGACGTTTCTGCTGCCGGAAACCACATTTTCATGCACTTGGGTCACATACACCCCAGCTACCACTTTTGACATATATTTCTGCAGTTCTTAATTCCGTGGATATTAGTGAGCTGTTGTGAACATTTTTCTCATAAAACGGATAGTCACTAGAAGTAGAAAAGCCCACAATGTCGAAATATGTTCAGAGTATCATAATGCAACGTTTAAGACATCTCTCATGTCTGTTGATGTCGGGCCTAAAGTTGCATAAAAAGTATTCATTCCTCTTTACGACGAATTAATTATGTATTGCAACTAATGCAAAGCGTGTGCTTGTTGATCTTAGAATATGAAACAAAACGGCTTAGCAATAACTGACAGCAGCGAGTAACACTTGTGTTAGAGATTTAAATTTTCATAGTTGAAATATAATCGCGGGAATAAATAATAAAGCAGACGTGGGCGCAACATATCATGGTGCGAAATTGGAAACAAGATTACAGGAGAGGTTAAGTCCTGTAATCTAAACACCCAACTATAAATAAGCGTGAGCGCATAGTTCCTCGATGTCGGTAAAACTTTGCTTCTGATACCGTCTTCCTTCCTCTAATGTATCCATATTTTCTTATTCTAGACACCCCACCAAAGCCACCCTCATGTACAAGGATTTTACATAAAATAGCAATTCTACTTTGTGTCGTATTCTAAGTAAATATAAAAACTTTTCATAGTATCAATCTCAAGCTCATTTCCTTAATTTCGCGCTTTTTCTTTACGCCTGGTCCGATTAGTAAGATCAAAATTATGATTAAATATGCGGTCCATGGTCCGATTACGGAGAGAGTTTTATCCTATCAAGTTTTTATGTGTCGTCAGTTTTGGTCCAATTGTAGAGGTTTTTCGATTGGTCAGTGTCCTAATTGGCAGGTTTTACATATATTTAGTAGTCAAAATTTACGAATAATTAGGTTACACAATTTTAAAGATCCAAGTTGATTCATAAACAAATAAAAGGAACATTTCGAGCCACTATTACTTCTATAGGGACTTCCTGCACTGTTACATCACCTAATTTAAATTGAAGGAATACTCCATATTCTAAAAGCTTCGATTCATTAATCGACTTTTTCCAAACATTTATAATTTGGATTATTGCCTGATATGAATAATTTATAACTCAAATGTGAATTTTAAGCGGTCTGATCTTTCGCTGTCGCCATTTCTATCGTGATATACCTAATTTACTCGTGTAATCATTCAATTTTTAGTTTGACCTGACACTAAAGTTCCTACAACAGATATACGTCTAGCAGCCCTTTTATCAACTACAGGTTTTGCTCAGAGTTTCACCTTTTTACAGAAATAAAACGATTCAAATTCATAATCGTACCCATTTAGTCTGACAGTTAATTTTTATGTAACATTAACTTACGAACATATAAACCGTGCCCTATGATATCCATAGAAATGAACAGTGCATAATGATTTTCCAAGTAGCATATTCCCATTGATTAACTCCTTCTCTTCAGACAAAGAGAAAAAAACAGACTCTAAACGTCTTCCTATTAAGCTCTAGAGATATAAGTGGAGTAGGTACCTTGAAAGACAAGAGAAAACCAGTCTTCAAGAATTTAAGGTCCAGAAATTTTTTGTCTCTTCAAAAGCCAATCGACGACTATTTTCCTTTTGATGGCTTTAAATCTTCTTATTCCGTTAATGAGTTAGGCAGAAGCTAACAAAGCCTAGGGAACTGATAGATTTTGATAGAGACAACCACCACACCATCCAGCACCTTGAATGGACCACCCAACCGGTATAACACAACATCAACAACAGGGCAGTTGAAAACAAAAGAAAATAAAAACAAAAACGAAATCATCGTTCACGCCACAATCTCGACTTTTATATCTGATGCCGAGAAATTCTCGACTTTTATCCCTGTGGAATATTTCGCTTGTTGTCATATCCATAAGTGAGCACAGGAAGCCTTCTCATAAGACAAATATTTATGGACGTGATTAGGGCAGGTGTCTCAGAAGACGTGGTGAGACTCTGGCACATACCATCCTTTGGGATAATCATGTTAGAAATGCTTACTATTTGTTTATATCTCTGATATGATAAGATACTTCATCGGACAGGGCTAGGGGCTTGGATTCTGTTTTCCGAAATTCCCTTTATCGAAATTTATTGATCGATCCACTCCTTCAGGACGTAGGAAATAGGTTCGTGCATACAGCTGTAGCATAGGTACATACAAATATTATGTATATGAGTTCAGTTTAATTTGGAATGTTTGTCTTTAAGGCTGCTCTGCATGGAATCTCAAGGATGGAGATGGTAATATTGTGAACATACGTGCTTACTCCGTGTGGGGCTTAATGAATGAAATATTTATGAAGGATAGAGTTATGAGATTTTTGAGTACTTTCAAGATGGAATTAATCGAGTTAGTGCAAATATTACATGCTCATGTAAGCTTATGCAATTTATGATAAGAGACCTGAAGTTGCATATGCATGTTTCTATCTTTATTTTTAAACACTATGGTTGGAATATGTAAAAGTTTCTAAACTACTTTTTTGTTTGACTCCTACTTATAAGGAAGAATTTTTTCTGGGTACCTACTACAAACTTTCTACAATGTTTAAGTAGCATGGCGATAAGAAATACTGACGCTCGTGAGCATATTTATGTACACTCCTTACCTACATTATTTTGCTTGAATACAAGTAAAAAAAGAGAATAGAATAACCTGTACGTACAACCATAAAAAGACTTGGTTTTACGACGCTTTCCCGCTAAAAACTAATATCAAGAACTAAAACGCTATCGGCCACCTTTATATGAAATGCCCTAAAATGGGTTAAATTAACCTTCGTCGGCTTAGAAATATCAAAATTATTTCACTTATAGAAAGGTGGTAATCCTTTTCCGATGACAGTCTGCCTGAAACTGCGAAAATCTTCTAAAATGCTTCTTCGTCGACGACGATGGTTTAATGACTATTTCGTTTGTAGTTCATTCATCCAGAAATAAAATTTGCTGAGAAGTTCAAAACCGCTCCATCTACAGGAAAGATGATGGCAAGAAGAATACTTACAATTAACTCCATAGAGCAGGATACAGTATTTATTACCAAAGAGTGACTTGGGTTTACCAAAATGTTTCCCACAAACTACCTAAACAGATTTCCTCAACTTGGTGTTCCTCAACGCAGTCATATCGGACCTTTATTAATTTTTTTTTATGAACAAAATGCCCCAATTTGACTGTTTTTCACTTTCGCATTCCGTATCTTACGGCTATTATTTTGCGATTATCAAACTTTGTTATTGTTGGATCTTTCCTTCCCTTATCATTATTTATATTTTAGAGGTTGTTGATCTGGAAAGGAAAAAACCTGGGATCATCCACCAACATTTATTTTGCATGATTATACAAACACAGACTTGTGCTGGATCTTACTAAAATATATCCCAACAGTTCCAAGCAAAGTCTAATAGTTCTGAAATAATTGTAGTCAGCGGCTTAGCATTGCAGTAACGATAGGAGAATTTTATCCATATGCACCTCATCATAGTGCGAGACACGTGGCCAAATTTTTGTAAAGTATACATTCCCCAGAATCAGATAATAAACCCACGAAAATTCAATTGTTATCGTGGTCATTCATAAAAATACCTTCCAAAGCTACATTATAATGGTAATCAGAAATAATTAAAAATTATACAAAAAGAGATAAAAATGAATGAATTTCTATCCGAAGGTGTCTTCCAATTAGACTTGAGAGTCGTTGTGACAGATCTCTTCACCTAATGAATTCGAAATGCAATGCGACGACCAACTTCAATCCCTCGTACACAATCGATTGAAGCTAAGTTACGACTTGCATGCAATTGCAGTCTTCAACATCATTTCTCGATTTTTGTTGTTGTTGATGCTGCTGTTGGGAATTTCTAAGAGGCATTCAAAAGACATCTAATGACCCAATTGCACCCAGCCAGTATGAATGCCTACAACACTTCTGGTGACATAACCCAACACCACAGGTGTCAAGCAACTCATTGCTCGAGTGGATTGGTGCAGTTAGTTTTGAGGTTTTCTAAATTAATTAAGTGCTTCAATCTGATTAGCATAATTAATTGTGATTGATTGGTTGCTTCTTTTTTTTATATGTACAACATTGCAACGCTTTGCTGGATTATATCGATGCTAATTTAAAACCTCAGTGGATGACAACTTTCTGGTGGGTGAAAATCAAGATTTCTACAAGCACGCAATGGAATTACTTCCGTTTGCGTGAGACCAACTTGCGAGAGTGGACAAAAATTAGGCGGGCCGTGGTAAATTAGTTTTGTTTTTACGTTTAATCTCTGGGAGGAGAATTTATAAAGTCGTTTGCAAAGAACTATGGAAACTCAATGGATGAGGGTTAAGAGTTTAGAAATTATTTAGAATTTACTGTAGGTGCATAGATGAAAGAAAACGTTGGCTAAGTTATACTGAGGTGACGTTTTTTTGTTTTTGTTCCTATTGTAAATGCGATTTGTTTTAAAAAGAGTGAAAGCGAATATAACTAGGCATTTGCATAATCTCATCCTCATTCAAACAAATTTTGCGCGTATGGTCATTGCGTCTTCATACACTAGCAAAGTGCATTTTCAATTAACATTATCAGATAATCATAAAAGCTAGGAAGCTAAAATATTTCTTATTTAACCCTCTTTATTTTTCCCTCCGAAATAATCAGCAGTGCCGATCATCGGTTATAATGATAGGTACGTGTCTACTGAGCCAATAATGCATTGGTATCCTGGTGTTCAGATTAACGTACTAATTTCCTTCAGAACTCGTTGACAATCCCACACTAATCTATATACTAAATCAGAGAAGAGATATGGCAAGAACGTACTTCCTAAAAGGTGAAACGCCTGAGTTTTTTTTATGTATTGAACACTTAATTGAACTCTAATTATAAATGTTGGCGCCATCTAGTGATAATAAATGGTACTTTTGATTTATAAATTAATTTTTACCGCAATCTCGATAACAACAAAAAGTAAAGTAGTGACCCGCTATTTTCTAATTTGTTGTTGCATGATTCTTTTCTTTTATGCAAAATCTGTGTGTAATAATATAGAAAAGGCTCCTTGTGGTTCTTTTTTCTCGAACTAATATGGAGGTTATAATTGAGAATCTATCAGGATCACGTCTTTGTAATCCCAAAAAACAACTGCCTTCATTTTTTCCCTTGAATTTTTGTTTTTAGGTTTTTTATACTAAAATAAAACAACTTTTCATCCCCGGTGATAATTCACTAGTAAGATTTCTCTGAGTCTCATGGGATCTTATTCATAAAGGTAAGAGGTAGTATCCATTCATTTCACTAATCTTGATTAATATGAATAATAAATTGACTATTTGTTTTCATGAATGAAGAATTTTTATATAGCATCACCACCTGATATGACATTCAATGCAAACATTCTCCATCCCATGTCCATTTAAAAATACCATTTTATGCCAATAACTTCAAGCGAACGAAAAGCATCAAAGCCATCCCCTGAATTTAATATCTCCAAAAACTGCAATCTTGCGTATCTGCAATCGACAATAAAAGGAATTCACATTTGCACCATAAAAGTGTGCAATAATCGCCAATGATCCTAGAGCACTCAGGACCGTTCTCTTACATATCCAGTCTACACTAGTCTCAACATATGCAACTAACGACAACATCCGGATAGCAATAAAGATATCTCATTTGTTCCGACAGATCGCCCCATCTTGATACAGTTCCGGTTTCTGTTCGCCTGAGAAAATATGAGGTGTGAAAGTTTTCTTATATTATCGAAGGGGATTCACTCGTACAGCTGACAATCCCCAGGTTTGACAACCCTCAATTTTGTATCCATTTGGAAAAACATCGGGGGACGACATATGCATTTCTCTAGGATAAAGGCTAGTGATACTAGCATGAGTCGCATTTTTCCTATATTACATAGAAAAATGGGAGCTAGGGAATCTAGCATTTGTTACTAATGTATTTTTTAAGTGCCTATAAATCTTTCTCAAGGATGAGGTTCGAACTTAATGGAAAGTGGGTAGAAATTTAGTGGAATATGGAAGATGCAGGAAAATTCAGCTCACAGCTGACTGACATCTATCGTATGTCCTTCAAATTGCAGAAATGTAAAATATTTTGATGCAATTGGGATTTATACACTTTTTCCTCTACTCAGCTTTTGTAGGTTAGAAATCAATTGAACTATGAGCGCTATGTTAATATTCAAACCATATCGGTTTTTGTAGGCTTTAATTTCGTATTCATGGAACTTCCATATAATTATAAACCTTTTGAAGAACCTTAGTTTTCAGTAAAATGAGAGGAGGGAGCAATTATTAAGAGATTTATAAATATACAAACCTAAACCCCTCCCTGTCATTCCCTCCACCCGATGTTATTAGATGCTATGGTAATTACACGACAGCAAATTTGCGAACCGGGATTTGGATCTTGGCATTAATTCCGCCCAACCAAATTCATCCATCCAGAACCTATGAGCTTGTATATGAGGCGTATCCTTATGTATATCCTCAAAGGATATTCCGATCTCATGCCATTATGCACAATCGAATTGGGACTTATCTCATTTGCATCTAAATATGATTTCATAGAGTATAATAAGTCCTTGACTTTCTACACGCTGAAGGTGGTAGGTGGTATAAAGAAATGGTTTGTCGGATCGCATTATGTCTATTTTTTTTTTATTTTGATAATAATTTTAGTTTCAATTTGAAGCAAAATTGTCCGGGCTTTCCCCTTTAATTATTTCACTTGAAATTTTTTGCACTGTTAATATTTTATTGAGCATTTAAATCTCAAATTTTAAAAATATTATTTCTATCTTAGACTTAAATATGAGTTCGTGAAAAAAATATGCGAATGGCTTTGAGTTAAGAAAATGCTTACTAAAGCAGTGATAGTGACGATAATTTAATTGTTACGGGCTTATTAAGCGCTTTCTGTGGCCTGTAAAACTTTCAGGTACAAAAAGAAAAACGAAGTGTTAGGTGCATCCGTAAAAAATCAAAAAAATATCAGTGGTTCATTTAAATTGTTTACTAGCGAAGTATGAGCAGAGGACGCAGATGCTTACCGATACTATTTGCGCATGAATTAAGATATTTTCATCATGCTATACTCTCAGGTGTTGAAAAGGATTTGCAGCATCAAATTTCAGTAGATGTTTTAGTAATTATGCTGTGCGCCTATTTGGTTTCACTACAGCAAGCACTGGGAGTGCTTTAACGAAGAAGATCACCAGCCCCGATAAAAAAACTCTCTTCATAAAAGGTTATCGATGCTTTATTGTTTAGCTTAACTTTCTTAATATACTTTTGACTTGAATTTTAGATAGCGTCAATCGTATTATTACAATATTTTATTAAATTTTACTAATACGCTTTTAACTTTTTCCTTAATTTAGAAGTACTACTTAGGGGAACAAGAGACCTTACTGTGGGTCGGGGGTCACTGGGTTCCCTTTAGGTTTATTTCAAAAAATTTACTTTCTTGGGCTAGCGACGCATCGGCTTTTTAATTAGGATTTTGGTACCAAATTTTGAATAATCAGCTAAAGGTGAATTATTCGTAGTGGGGCTAAAGAAGAGTTAATACATAGCAAGTATTGGGAAAATTCGAGCAATACTTGCAATATTCTAACTATTTCCCCAACTAAATGTATATGAAAATTTAGGGTACGCCTACCGACATAATATCGATAGATATCGGCGGAAGTCATTATTGCATGGCTAAACAATATTTTTAAACGATTCCCCTGCGCATAAAAAATTTTAAAAGCAGGCTATTGGCTAGTATTATAGATATGACCAATAACCAGGAACTTCATATAGTGCCATTAATGGGGTCATGCATATTACACATAGTATTTTTTATCATACACATTGCTCAAAGTATTTCCTATATGCATATGAGCAAGTGACAAAAAAAAAAAAAAAACACGAAGAATGACGTACAGAACCCAATTACTGGGTCAAACGCTGGGCACATTCCCAACATACGGTAAAAACAATTAATGTAAGCGCGCACTGGTTATATGGTAGGTCAGGGAAAGTCCAGTGCCAATACATGACTAGAATCGGTCTCGTCCTGAAGGGTTTGTTTCATATTGTAGCGCGTTGTCGCTATTATATTAATAACCAGCCAAGTGCGAGTCGGACTCGCGCACGAAGGGTTCCGTACCATCGTACAAAATTTAACAATAGATATGTCCTTTTTATTTATTTTTTTCAAATGAGTGAGAGTAGGCGTCATGTGAAAAAATAATGCTGTCATTTAAAAAAAAAATGCAATCTTTTGATAATAATAACTAATGAGAATAAAACTCGGAAAAAACGCCGAATAAAATCCCGTTTCTTGTATGGGGGTTCCCTTTAATTTTTAATTTTATTTTATTTTTATTTTTTGTTGTTATAGCGGCAATAGAAATACTCACTGTGAAAATTTCAACTGTCTACCTATTACGGTTAATGAGATACAGCCCGGTGACAGACGGACGGAGAGAGAAGTCTTAGTAATATGGTTCCCGGTGTTACCCTTTGGGTACGGAACCCTAAAAATGGAAAGATGTTGAGTTGACAATAATTCTGAATGAATTATTGTCAATCGATAAGAATGGAAAAGATCAAGTCATTGTTACTTGAAAAAGAAAATGTTGTAGTGTTTTGTAATTCGAGTATTCTTCCGAGAAAAATGGTTAATGGCTTTGAAGAAGAAAGTATTACATAACTTTTATGGGTAATTTGCAGGGAATATGAGAAATGTTCGTATGACAGTAGGTATGTACATAAGTACATATGCTTTTGGAATATGTAATGTACGTATGCATGATTTCTGAAAAGATATGCATGGGCGTATGTATGTAGGAATGTACATTGGAATTTGTTATTGGCGTTTTTATTCGTATAATTTGAATATGATGGCGCTTGATTGATCTGAGAAGTAATGAATGCCGCTTAATGCGTGCCACTTCATTTCAATTACCCTTAGATTTCTGGTAACTAGCGAATCTTACCAAAGTATTAAGTTTCAAACTTCAAACCGATTTTGACCATTAACATCCCAATTATTTGTGAAAAAAAAAATTGTAAAATAATTAATTAATTAATAATACAACAATTACAGGCAACGTTTTTAACAGTCATTGGTCCACACTTCCATAAATTAAAATACCGAATTAAAATTACAAATCACAATAATTACACACAATGATTCGAAACTTATGAATCACCCGATGTTAACAAATTTTCCTGCACTCCTCCAAGTGCAAAAACAGTTGAAGGTCACACGTACCGGCACAGCATGAACCGTCACAGACAGGCAAAATATTTTTCTATGAAAACAAGTTAGCTAATTCGCATCAATCGGTATCGGAATCAGCGTCCAGTACGAAACGAAAACTTTATTGCTGGTGGCTATCGGTGCCGGTGGCTGGCTAGAAACCGGACCGGCAATTCTCGGGTGCTGGTCTATTTGCGAAGTTCACATCACTTTTCTCTTCTACTTTTATTTTTCTTCTTCTTCTTCTTTTCCTTCTCTTATTCTGCTTCTTGATATTTATCTTCTTCTTGTTGTTCTTCTTCATATTCTTCTTCTTGTTAACTATCGCATCATGGAATTTCTAAGAGGCAGCAGTTGGTCGTAAATGTTCCCGCCATCTAACGTTTTTTTTTTCAACTAGTGCTTATTTCGTGAATGGTAACACTTAGCTCATGTCTGATTTGACAGATAATTAGTTTTATTCTTCCGCTGAACGAATATGGTTGTGTATACGCTTGAACAACGCTGGGAAATATTGCGACATTACTTTGAAAATCATGGTAATGTTGCAGAATGTGTGCGAAAATTGCGTACGGATTTTGGAAGAAGAGAAGCACCGTCAGCTCCGTATGTTCGTTATCTTGTGAAAAAAGTGAAGAAACTGGCATCCTCATCGATAAACCAAAGCGTGCAATGCCAAAAACAGTGCGTACACCCGAGAATATTGATTGTGTGGCAGAAAGTGTGCGTGAAGCGCCATCAACATCGATTCACCGTCGTTCTCAACAATTGAGCATTTCGGAGACATCATTGAGACGAATTTTGCATAGAGATCTTGGTATGACGCCATACAAAGTCCAATTGGTTCAGGAGTTGAAGCCAACTGACCATCCAATGCGTTTTTGCTTCGCTGGGTGGGCCTGCGATCGACTTACAGAAGATGCCGATTTTGCCAAAAAAATCATCTTTTCGGATGAAGCTCATTTTGATCTTGGCGGGTATGTAAACAAGCAAAATTGTCACACTTGGGGCACAGAAAACCCGCACGCATACATTGAAAAGCCGATACACCCAAAACGAGTCACTGTTTGGTGCGGATTTTGGTCCAGAGGCATAATTGGGCCATTTTTCTTCGAAAATGAGCAAGGAATGGCCGTTACAGTCAATGGCAATCGTTATCGGGCCATGTTGAACGAATTTTTGTTCAGGAAAATTGAAGAGGAGGATATTGGCAACATTTGGTTTCAACAGGACGGCGCTACGTGCCACACAGCCGAAGCTACACTCGATGTTTTGCGCCCTGTTTAAAAAAAAAAGTTATTTGGCGGACCCTATAGAACGATATGCAAATTATAGTGATTTCTGCTATCTTTACAATAGTCACTCTGCTGTTGGTGCATCCACATTCAATAAAAATTTGATTTTATTACACCAGAAACATCAGATGCGAAATATACACAATCCTTCGTAGTAGAAAAGCTTATGATGAAGTTCTTAATCCTAGAACCTAGAAATAAATTGGTGTCAAACTCATGCCGAAGGTCGGTATGCGTTCGATGTTTAATGATATTAAAATTTTACTCCTGGGAAGCACTTCTTGTCAACCGCATCTTTTCTCAAATTCTGGACACACTGGCGACGCAGCGTATGGTTACATTTATCTTTTTCATTTGTTCATAATTCGATTTTGGTAAAATAATTGTTAAAAATTTATCACTACTACCTTTTTGAGTGGTTGTGAATGCTGCCATTAAGCCTCCTGTAGGCCTGTGAATAATCTAATGCGAATATACGGGTATTGTTCCAGCAAGATATCTATTTGAATGAAGTGGAGGCTTGTTTGATCTCCCACCTGTAGGGAGAAAATAAATTCTATTTTACAGAATTTGCAGCAGCTCTACATCTATTTTAGTATTGAATTTCGTACATTTGTCGTGATGCGGAGCATTACCTTGAAAAATTCCTGCAGATGTTATCTCTGCTCAGTCGATTTATCACTGCCTACTGAACTGTGGTAATAAGTAAAGTGTATCTTTACTCACAAAATGCTCGTTGGAAGCCTCTTTGAGATATTTCCTGGTAAAAGAGAGCTCTGCGGAGAACCTCAGAACCTTGCCGAACTAGCCTTTTACTACTTAATTCTTTTTAGGGGGTGCCATCCTACTATTGCCCTTATACTACGAGCTTGAAAATTATTTATTTAAGTAATTCTAGTAAAACTAACATCAAACTCAAACAAAAATTGATCCTAGAACACTTTACACTTATGAATATTTCATTATGACATGCTGATAACGACCTCATCAAAATGCATTATCTAAACTCCCCTAGATTGCATTTCAATCCAATTAAGGAATATAATGAGGAAAATCCTCGGAAAATTCACGTGTTGTTCATATTATTGGATTCTCTAGAGAGAAAACCGGATTAGAATTGTCATCCCAAAAGCAGGGGCACAAATACCGAATCCCCTAAACGTGCCAAATATTTGTAATACGAAAGATCAAGGAAAATTATTTATGACCTCTTCGAGTCTTATTAAAAATTATATTATGTTGCCTCCCCTTTGATTATTTGGGCGTTTATATAAGAGCCGCTCATAAAAATAACATAAAAATTGGTGTGATGATTTCATTGAGATTATTGTAGCGCTACTGCTTCCAAAATCCACCATATTTCGCCTTCTGTGCAAACACGTAAAGAGCAAAATAATTTGAAAGCGATTGTCGTTTGTCAAAATTTAATGGAAGATCGTCTCAAATGATACAGAGATGTCATGGTGAGGAGGATGACTTGTCATCAGAAGCCTTAAATAGGCGAAATTGTGACATGCAACTCGGCCATTAATCAAAATCCTACTGAAAATGTTTACTGTGTCCCTTCGGGTATACTGCTCCACTCTGAGTCCTTGTTTATGTTTTCGTGTATGTCACGCGGAGATGAGATTGCTGTTTGTTTGGGATTTAAATAAGACGTCGACATTGGAAACAAGAACCGAATTTAATTGCATAAGTCTGGGGAGGTTTTGGTGGAAATGTTTTGATTTTATTTGAAATTCTACCACTATTTTGGCACTGTCTTATGTGTACCCAGCTGCATGAATACTATTTCTGCGATGAAAACACTTGCCTCAGTGGAAATATGGGGGGATGATATTTAGTTGATTGAGTTTTTATTTATTAAATGGAAATGTCTGATTCTTCTCGTCTTTGGAGAAATTAAAAACATAAGCAAGAAACTTTATGAGCATTTATCATATCTCTAATACTTGATTGGGTCTTAAAGAAAATTCCAAATTCACATTCATATCAACGACTCGAATGAATCCAATAAAACTAGACCTGCGATTGTATCATCCTGTCAAAGACACTAAAGGACCCCTACATATTTCATAACTGAATTTGGCAAAAATTGATAATATGTCCATCCATTCATCCACCCACCCATCCACATACCTATCTGTTCAGTCCCATTTTAGTCCATGTATGTTTCCTATGAATCTACAATTTATTAAGGCAAAACCAGAGTCGGACAAGGATATTAAAATCAAAAGGAAGGAAGCAGAAGAAAATGAAACTTAATTTGTGTCCGAGTATCTTTTGACGAGGGTCTACTCAAATATTGACATTTGTGCCAATTTCCCATAGAAAGCATTCTCAAGTTGGATTACATCGCTTCACGATCAAAGCTTCGAATATTTACTGTGGTCTCCAGAGCGAGTCCTTAAAATTCATAGTAACAAGTATGAGACATCCCAATGGTTGAGGAGAATGTTCTATGCTTTTTTCTATATAGCTCATGTTAAAGACAGTAAATCACTTCAGTGTCTTGTTTCTTACCCTTACCTCCTACACCCTCCAACTATTCTACAGTCCTGATTTGAATGGACATTGCGGCATCCCAAGGAGTGATTTATCTAGCCGCTGTTAGTGGCATCTTTTGAAGGGAAAATTGCTTGAAAATTGGAACTTGATTATTTTTTTCGTTGACACAGCAAGTTTTTTTAAAAGATTATCGATTTATCTATATCTACATATTGGTCCATTTTCATCATCTCTATTGTATAGAGATGATGCTGAGAAGATGTTTCCGTACATGTTTAACGAATGGTAAAGTGATATATAATAGGGAGAAAGATAGAATGCTTGCATATGAGTCGGGGAGAATTTTATCTTGCTGAAATAGATTTTTTCCAATTTTTTTTTTATATTATTAAAAGCTGATTTCTATCCCTATTTTTCAACTTGAGTGAGTTCTTTGGGCAGAAATGAACAATTTGACTAGATGCTGCCATATAATACAAATCAATTACAAAAGTTTGTAATTATTTCTCATCACAAAGTCTTTGTGGAAACATAATCTGGATTAATGGTGTGGAGGCAAAATTCTAATATTACAGCAGGATAAATTGGTTTGGGTTTCTAATAACTACAAGTCATATGTTATGAATACTCCTACAAATGTTCACTTTGTGTTCTTATTCGACTATGTATAGATCTTTTATGATGTGAATAAACACATGTAGGCATACTTAGAGGAAACAGGACAGTGGTACAAGCTTTTATAAATATATGTGCAGATACAAGACGTCATTCTATCCAAATAACGACCTTCAGATAAATTTATTTTTTTATTTATACCAAGTTCATCAGCGAACTATAAATACTGAAAATAAAAAATATAATAATCTTAAAGATAGCAGAATTAATGAACGAGAGACTACAAAGTTCGGATCTTAGAAATATACCTTGAGTCTATTCAATGGGGTAAAAATGAACTGAAAAAAAAATTGATATCAGATCCGATTTGAATTCGCCAAAGTTTGACTTCTGACAAATGTACAGTAGGGAAGTTTTGTAATTTAAAAATCATCAAATTCTTTGGGCCGTCTTTTCGCAAAGCCTCACGTTGAACTTGCTTTGCTAATAATGCAGTCCAATTGATACTCAAAGGAAAGCAGTGTCGTGGCGTGAACTTGGGGTGTCGGGAAGCAATCAGATTATAGTTGTACCAAAGCGTTAAAACACCATGCGCTCAAATGTTATTGTAGCGGTTCTAAAAAAATTATCTTTACCCCTCTCGATAGCTGCTTTTTAAGAATTCCAGGAATAAATTTTTGAAGAAAATAGGCAACTGCAACAGTGAACTACGACGACTGTGCGAAAAGGAAGATGAAGCCACGAAACATATTATATGTGAGTATTCAGCACTTGGTTGAAAATCATTGGAAAAACATCTCTCCAAATAAGGTTTGCAAGCTAACCCCAAGGGCAGTATTGAGCTCGTAAAAGTGATAGATTTAACTTAATAACTCTAGGAGAGGACGCAATAGATCAACTTTGGTCGCTATGTCCGCAGGGTCTTAGTGGATTAGTCTCCCCTGCTCTTAACCTTAAGCTTAAGCACCAACGATCGAGGATATGATAGTAGGCATGAATTGCAGTTTTTAGCACCTTGCTTTCAAATTAAAATAAAAGGAATTAAAGAAATGATTATAGTCAGATCGCAATGTAGCTACTTACTCTGTTTTAATCAAAGCTGTAAACAAATTTAAAATTTTTCGTTTTCTCGAAAACGAAGACAATGATAAATGGTTTTCAGAATGTGGAGAGATACTCAAGAACGTTCTAACGTACTGGGTAAGTTGTCTAGAAATTATGGTATTTGAACTCTGTAAATGAGATTTCACAGAATTTGCAAAATATGAAATGGGAATATATCAAATTCGTTTATAGCAGAACGTATTATGAAGCAGAGAGTATTATTAGTCGCCTTCACGAAACTGAGAATTTAATCTTTTGAGATGTATCAATTTCTCCAGGACTTGAGCTCATTCTTGAAAACGAAAACCGGGAATATCTTATTCACTGGTAAAATAATATAGATAAAGGCTGAATTACAATGGACGCAACGGAACGCAACTGAACGGTGTGAAATGACAAATTTACACAGTAAAACGGACGTCGAGGTTAGCTGCTTACAATGGACGCATGATTAATTGAAAGTGACACTGACGTGTGACCCAAAATTTATAAACAAATATGGATAAAATCAAAAAAACTCTTCATTCCATTTCCTCTCTGCTTATTACACACTTACCGCAGCACAGTTTCACTTGACGGAACAAAATAAACAATCGCAAAGCTAATTTGAGGTTATGTTTATCCGTTCAGTTGCATTGATTTCAGATTTTATTAAACTTGCTGCGTTTTCGTCCGTCCACTGTGCGCAACTCCCTTTGAAAAGCATACAAAGAAAACCGGTTTGACATTTCTCTCCGTTCAGTTGTGTTACGTTGCGTCCATTGTAATTCCGCCTTAAGATTTTTACAGCATAACAGAATATAGATTTGATTTTCCTGAGCTACATATGAGTAAAGCAGATCAAAATAGCCAAAAAACAGATTCGCAATTATAGCATGACGGCGACAAACAAATTCTAAATAAGCTAAATTAAATAATCTATAATTGATCATTTGCTTAATTAGATCCGACTGCACGATTTTCTCATCAATATCATATTTCAAGCCATCTCTATCAACCGAAGTACTTCCTAACCGACCTACCTACATAAAATTGATGGAAGCACAATTAAAAACATCTCCAGTCGAAACAAGTGCAGCGTTGATCAATCATTAGAGAAATATATCCATATGAATGAAATTAACCTAAACAAGTAAAAAAGCTAGAATTGGTCTAAGACCAATTCTTATGATACCCTAGATGAATGCCCGTATTAAATTTCGTATGGTCACCGATCTATTCAAGTTTGATTTTGAAGTCATTTTTCGCATATATTTCTAGAACGGTTTGTCGGACAGAAAAAATTATTATAACCAATTTTATAGGATTTCGTATTCTGAAGAAGTTTTTAGTACAATAAAAATGTCGTGGACTGATCGTTTTCACAGTATACGTAAAAAACCTAAATTTTTATATGGCAACACCAGGAAGGAGTTGCCCGATTTAGTCCATTTTTGAAACTTTATTTGCCAGTACAATGAAAACACCACGTACCAAATTTCAGCTCTCTATATTGATGTGTTCTCAGGCAGTGTCCAAATATATAGTGGAAAACGAAAGTTTTGTATGGCAACCCCACGAAGGAGTTGCCCGATTTGTCTCATTTTCGAACTTAATTTTACTTTTTTTTTTAACGTCCGTGCACAAAATTTCAGCTCTATAAGTATACGCGTTCTCGAGTTATCGTGCGAACAGACGGACGGACGGACATGCAAAAATCAAAATAACTTTTAATATTATGAATGGGTGTCCAATCCATTTTGCTCTACCATCATTATTTCGAGGTGTTACAAACGGAATGACAAACTTAGTATACCCCTTAGATTTCATCTAGGGTATAAAAATACTACCAGTATAGCAGTGTTTGTAGGTCCCATAGAAGAACTTTTTCAATTGCAGCCCTTAAGCTTAGAACCATTTCTTATTGAGCGTAGCTACACTGTAAGTGGCTTCCGAGCATCAGAGATGTGTGATGTCATAGGTAGACTCTTGACGAGTTGGAATGCGATACATTTTGTTGGAAGTTGTTCCATTGCTAATGGAAGCAGAACTGCTTACCACCTCCTCAGGCAGTGGTGCCAGTTGCTATATCATAAACAGAGCCAAGGCGTGATCGAATCCTATACCTTTCATTGCATGTTGTTCGATTGCTTTGTTTTTGATTGTTTTGTTCAGACGAAGGTGATTCTATAACTGCTTCTCTTCGATAGTTTACAGCGAAGGACAAATAAAAAAGCTTTAAGGAAAATAGTTTTTATTGAAAAAAATTTGTAGAAATTTTTGGTTGTAATTTTTTATTTCCTTTCATTTTTATTTGTTTTAATTAAATTAAATCGGAAAACTAAGGGAAGCAATGCTTCCTTTGCTTCCAAGGACACCATGCCACTGAAGGAAATATTAGAGTTTGAGAGTAACCATAAAACCTTTAGTTTTGAATAGAAGTCCTTGTATATGCCAAAAATATTGTCGTGCATTTATTGACACTCAAGGGGTAGATTAGGTTAGGTAAGAGGGGTGCTTTCCTAGAGATATTCAGCCTACTGCACATAGACCACCAGCGTGTCCATTGTGCTCCTTGACCTAATTGGATAACATTTTTTGAACCGCCCTAGATCCATCCTGCTTTCTTAAGGAATCCCAGGATACATCTGTGCTCTTTGACCCTTAAGGAGTAAGACGATTATTACTAGTTGTGGTAAATATGTTTACGAGTAAGTTAGAATTTGAAAGGCAGCAATTAGCATTATATCCAACGTCACGGAATATTGTGTTACAAAAAATTTTGAAATTGGACTTATATTGGCGTACTTCAAACGCACTTCTCTCTTGTTGGCTCAGCGGGGGGGGGGGGGGGGGGGGTGAAAGGGACCCCCGAAGGTACGCTTTTTAACATAATTTGCAAATTATGTATAAAATTATTACAAAGTCCGATAACTTTTAAATATGTAATAACACTTTTAAAGTGCTCAGATGGGCGCAGCATGTGACTTTAGAGCCCTATTTTCCCTCGACTGCTTTTGGACTTCGGAAACTTATCGACCCCCCCCCCCCCCAAGCAAATTTTTGTTGCGTTACTGCTCTCTTGCATTGTCCGAAGAGGGCTTTTTCTGCGACTTTTTGGACGGTTATCTTCCTCCAGCTGGTGTTTAATTGGCAGACTTGGTTGGTACTGGTGCTGGAGGTTTTTTGAAGCATACAATCACAGAGGCCCAACTTTGACTACATAAATTGTCCACCTTGACGAAAGCGCCAGTGCCGTATCGCGTCATACCACAAGCAAACATGTTACAGGATTGAATGTTCCTCTTGGTTTCTTTTTAAGCATGTGTTGTGTAAATTCGAATTGGTTACCTTGAGAATTGTATATTTTCGCTGCATTCACTTATGCTAAAACCTTTTTTTGTAATTTGAAGCCACTGATTGAACAAAACGTGCCTGCGCTCAACCTCCAAATCTGTTATGTCACGGAAAGTTTGCTGTCTCTGAAAGAATTTTGCCGCGTCCGCATATTGGTGACGCTAGTGGTCAAAACTAAAAACATCGCAGTTGGCCGACCTAGACGAAGGGCCAACCCTGACGACATTCCCCTATACCTGCATAGTCTTAGCAATTAGTTTTCCATGCTTTTGAAACATAATTCTCTACATATACATATATAGACGTATAACTAGACTTTGCATCTTCTCTATAAAATAATTTATATACGAATTCAAATTTTTATTCTACAGTCAACAAATTTCAACATTTCCTGTCAAAAGGAAATGCGCGAAGGTCATTAAATTCCCACGAAAATATCTGGTACAAAAACCCTTTTCAAAATTTCAATTGAGTGTAAAATATTAAAATCCCTTGCAAAAATTACTATTTCTGTCCTTACCTTTTTTTTATCTACTCTAATTAAAAAAACAAGTGTCCGTCGACAAAATGGTGAGAAAATATAGGGGAAGGGGTCATCTTGAAAAATACTTTCCATAAAATTAAATTTCTTGCAAAAAACCCTCAATTAATGCCCACGCCGAAGATAAATACCATTAGCGAAGAAAGGACACACTTTTAATACGATTAGCCATTTGGAAGGAGCTAAGGCGATGCGATTAACGATTTTAAAATGCCAG
This sequence comes from Dioctria rufipes, assembly GCA_963924295.1. NCBI lineage: Eukaryota > Metazoa > Arthropoda > Insecta > Diptera > Asilidae > Dioctria > Dioctria rufipes. Next base: position 8,008,479 of record OZ002740.1, read on the forward strand.
TCCACCCATCACGAGGACTCTGCTTCATAGTGGATGGCTGGCGGCTGGCTGGGCGAACGTCTACGGCCCTATTAGAACACCTTCAATTTGTACAGTGTCGTCTGACATCGGGTGTTTTCTGTTTTTGTTATGTCAAAAGGACCGTTTGTTATTTTTCATTAGCATAATCGTCTTAAGTTCTTTAGTTTGCATTAATAAAAAATAAATAAAAAAGATCCCAAATAAAAGCTTGGAAGAAATGAATAAAAACAAGAAGCCCACTTCAGTTGGAAAATAAAGTATACAGAGGAACTTTTAAAAACAAAGTAAGAAGATCTGCTGTTTTCCGAAAGAAAATTTTTTAATTTAGGTAATTACAGTAGTGCAGTTGACATCAATCGATTAAGTTGCAATTATTAAATACTTAATTCAGATTATCCAACTTACTTATAGTACTAAAATACTAGCCACATGATTTAAGTCATGACGTCAGTCCAGCTTAAATTCTAGAGGCAATTAGTGAACGAACAAAATCACCACAATGTCAAATTTTGGCCAGTTAAAAATTCCCGGAAGAAAAGGGTAGGTACATGCGTCTAACGAGTCGACTTCTCTCTACTTCCAGATAGCATTTGGAAGGAACCAAAATCTTTAGATATTGTAAAAAAAAGTGCAGCGTTTTTGCTCCTTTGCAACGTTGAGCTGGTTAGGTTTCAGGCTAATGGACATGAATGGCTTGTTGGCGTTCAGGTAGTTCTCTTTTTGATATATGGAAAGTTTTCCTCAAGGGTTTTTCTAATCCTGAAATTCCTTTAGTCTTAAGAAAGCTGAAGAAATCAGTGATGAAAATCTACAGGTTGTCCAGCTTTCTGGGGGGAGACAGTGCGTGGGAAGATTGGATATGGCGAGAGGAACAAAAAATCATTTGAGAGAGTTTTTGAGATAATCCATTCATTACTTCGATAATTTCACTACTGACGATTGCCCCTAATTTTATGCAATCCTTTGCAATATTAGTATAATTAATAAAATCATGCATTATAAATTAAGGTTTATTTCAAAAACGGTTACATGTAGGAAGGCAGATGTGCAGAATCATAAGAAGTGAAACATTCTGAGGTTTACATATCTTTCAAGAAAATGTAACTGTTGTCAGGCATGTTATTCTCACCAAAATTTTAAAATTACTACATTTTTTTCATTTTTTTGAATCTGACGTTGTATAACTGGCGACATGAGTGATGGTTCGACATTCGTTAGAAAGCGTATGAAAAATTTACTCCCCCCACCCTCTCCAGCCCTCTTGTACGATTTTTAGTTCCTCTCAACATTCCCTATCTTCCCACGTAGTGTGTCTTGAAAGGAAAGCGGGACACTCAGTATATCAACCTCTTATATTGACTCATGATGAATTTTACCAGTGGCTTCATCCCAAATGAGACGAATAATATCGAGATTTGCAATCATTGCAGTCACTTCAAACACATCAATCATGAAAGTATTGTCAGCTATGAAAAAATAGTTTCCCTCACACTTGTATCCTTGCATTCTGCATCCAAAATGAAACTCTTTCGATAAATAAAACATAGATGGCGCAAATGTCGAAAGCACGGAATTTGCAATGATTTCAACGGGATTGACCCAGGATTGATAACAATAGAAGTAGACCTAGTCCTTTACTAACATTGGCCAAATTCTGAGTGAAGTTTATGTGGAAGCACAGTAAATTGGTCGAAACATAAATACATTTGCATGAAAATTTATTTAGGTTTGCTATTTGTTTTTTTTTTTCGTTAGTTACCTACTCCCGAATTGCATTGCAATTAAAACAATAATTTTTTTTTCCAAAATGAAGAGAATTACCCCTCTCAATAGAGAATTGAGCTCTTACCATTCCATAATTCCCTTTTATTTATAAAATATATCAACTAAACTCTTTGCAATTCTTAATTAATGATTGATGACCAGATCCATCTCATTCATCAGTGCTACTATAGTACTTTCTTAGTTACGAGTACTGCATTACTACTCTTGGGAGGCGTTTCGATCAATCCGCACTCTGCACACTGCTCATCATGAACTCGGTGTAAAAACAACTAGAAAAGAAAATCATCGTTTGCAGCAAAATAAACCACTATTTTACTTCGTCCAGCACTCATCGAATGTAATTAAAAAAAAAATCGAGACTGAAGTAGTGCACTCAATTGAAAATGGCGGACTTGTCGAGGCTCATAATTTTAAACTTTTAATTTTCCCAAAACTTTTTCCCTCAACTGTCCCTTTCGGCGCATTCAGTTCGGCGAGGTGCAACGTTTATAAGTGTTGTTTTCATTGGAAAACACGATTCGTTCGCCGTTAATTTGAAAAATGTTTATTTTCATTTTCACTGAACTGTAAACACGAATCTTTTGGAATTTCCGCTTCCGGACGGAGGGTACTCATAATAACATTCCACCATTATAGCTCGCACGGATACCGGGATTTCGAGATCAACTCAACAGATCAACAAATCTCTTTGGTTGCCAAAAAACCGTCGCTCGCACCATTCCCATTGTGCTTTTTCCACTAAATTACATGCAGCAGGCCTCAAACACCTCACTACTTCGGCAGGCAGACTATAAATATTTCGACTAAAGCTCACCCCCTTAAAACAGTAGTGGACCTGACAGCAGTTAAATATGCGTGTATGAGATTCATGAGAACTTTGAGAACTTTATAAACCATATACAGCCACATACACTAGAGCGTAGTCGGAAGCGCCCTTTTATCCTTTTCCGAAGTTTCGAAACATACATATCATGACGCTCGACGTGGAAGTAATACATTGAGTTTTTGAACCCTACCGGCTTCGTTTACACCCTTTAATTATAAATTGTAATTACTTTTGTGTGCCCTCGGCTCTCCACCTTGTTCCATGAACTTACGCGACCAACTACGGTGCCAAGAAACAACATAAACATGACATGCCAGGAGACTTCAGCAGATGAAATCTAAATTAAAACGGATAGAATCGGTTGGTGGCGGGGGGGGGGGGGGGGGGTGTCTCCGATTTACATGATGGAAAACTTTTATTCAACATAACCCAACTCTTTGGTTCTGAATGCCAGTCGGACGTCTGTGGTTGCTCCTATAGGGGATACAGAAGGATGACAAGGACCAACCAGGACAGATGTCAAACAGCAACAAATTGGGAATTATTTCTCGGAATAAATTTACAATTGCAACACTGCCATGAGTTTTATCTATGCACTGTGCAGGATACTAGCAGCAATAATGTAACAGGTAGGTGGTGTCCTCTGAACTGGTAGAGTTCTACTAGAACTCGGACAATTGAAATGAGGCCTTTGGTCAACCCGAAAATATTCATGATGGTTGTGTGGCAAAGGTTAAATTATTGCTCAGATTAGTGGAGAAGTGCTTTGATTTTTGAAGTTGGTTTTCATATTCCCATCGAGGAGCATCAGTTCAATGAGTGCGTAAAATTCGGTAGTGTTACAGATTATGTATAGACCCCTACCTACCTATATAGGACCGACAAACTACGTAGAAAATTTCTGAAAATAATTGGACAGCATGTGTGCATTGGATTTGAATGCACTGAGCCGAAATTAAATGGAATTTCCCACAATAGACGTGTGGCTGAATTTGGAAAATTTTATTCGCTCAGTGATTTTTCGTGGTCAAGTTACGAATTTTCCAATCTAAAATTATTAAAATTCCAACATTGCTTTTGTGGTTTTTCATTAAAATCCAGAATTTTGTGAATAATTATTAGTCCAAAATGTTCCAATTCTATGCATATACATCGGTGTGCTTTTGATGTTGGTAATGAGGTAAAGTCTTGTTACTTTGCTATGAAATCCGATTCCTCTATATGGTCTTCATTTTTGCAATCACATCAGCAATAACTTTTGGTGCTAAATAGACGTAAGAAAAGATTTGTTCCAATGAGGTAACACCTATAGACTAAGTTTAAGCAGACCAGAATAGAAACAGACATAATTCAAAGAAGCGCACTTCCCATAGTTACCGAAAGTTTACGTTAGGGGGGGAAATTAAGGGCGCATATAGGATGTTATGTAAAGAGACTAAATAAGGCTTTATGAAGCCCAAATTACTGGGACTCAATTCCAGAGCCTACTCTGGAGTCCGGACCAGGGCGATTATCCTATAATTATCCTAAAATCTTGATCAACTTCAACCCTGCAATCCTTACTAAATCTCTTACCACTACCTCTGCAAATGCCAAAAATGAAATGATCTCTAATACAGAAAAAAGAGAAAGGAAACCGCTTAAATCAGGATACTATTCACTAACTTTAGTGAACTGCCATTACCTTGGTAGTATATCGAATCTGCCGGTACGGTAAAACAGAATACAACAATTTCCCAATTGACACAAACAAGAAATCCTTTTAGCTTCGTTATAAAATAATAAAAACAAAATTGCTGCAATAACGCGAACATCAAAGCAAAATCTTGACATCAGTTGTTGTAGTATTTGAGTCCTCATTGAGGCAAATTGTACCGAATAACGTAAAATATCCAAGAAAATTGCGAAGTCTTTGTAATTTTGTATTCTGATACAAAAAAAAACTCTATTTAAGAATTCAACGAGTCCCCGTGTGCTTGACCTTAAATCCAAGTATAAAGTCCTTCACGCCCCCCCCCCCCCACCCCGAGTACCGGTCCCCGCCAGTATAACTGGAGCTTCAAGAAAGCTGATCACCAACGACGATACCTGATTAGCCAATGTGCAGAAACTATTTTTGATGAAAATATGACGGCTACTGTCCCTCAGGATAAATTTTTGTCAAATCATAAGAACCAAATAAGATTGATTTCATTCGTTGTGGAACAAGCAGTGGATGATGCGGATGCACTTATTGTTAAAACAGCAATAGAAATGTCGAACAATGGACGAACATCTGTAGTTGACGAGAACGTTGATCTCCTTGTGGTCTTGATCGCTTTAGATATATTTTTCATAAAGCCAGGCTCAGGCAAAATTAGAAGGAAAACATATTTTCGTCGCCGGAAATCCAAATATCACACAACCGTATGAAAAATACAATTTTACTGGTCCATGTCTACAGTGGTTATGATACCAAGTCTTGTATATTTCAGAAGACATTTTCAAACTCCTACGAAAAGAAATTTAATTGGTTAATATAGCGAGAGTTTTCAATGATGAAAATTCAGAAGTAAGAGAGGCTGGTGAAACCATTTTTCTGATGGTATACGGTACGAAGAACATTGAAAATCTTTCGTGTATTTCATATAGACTTAACCAATTTAAAAACTCGCTGCAAAAACAAAAATCAAGGCTCGAATTATTACCACGAATTTGAGAGGCAGCTGCTCAGCATTCGCATTCGTCTTGGCGATAACAAAAATCTGGGGCAGTGGGATGGAAAAAAATCAACGGCTCGTTGTAACCTCTTATAACAATCCTTGCGCCAGCACTAGAATCGGTACTACAACTTATCTCCTGCAACTATACGGCTCATGGTTCCTCAAGCTGTGCGTGCAGAAAAGCAGGATTAAAATGCTCGCAAATTTGCGGAAATTGCCAGGGAGTGCAATGCCTCAAAGTATACACCGAGCAAATTTGCGAAAATGTTATCGACCCAGAAGAGGCGGAAACTAGCGACTGCGATTTTCTTTAAGGTATGAATTCATTATAATAATATAATATTTCTATCTCCTTAAAAATTGTCACTAAATCCTCGGTTCCCAAAAGATTTTGCCAGCATAAGTGCGTGGGTGCTAATGAGCCAGCGCAAGTGCGCTGTAATCAAACACGACGGAAATTATATGAATAGTTTCAAAACGCCTGACAAACTTCCACTCGGGTTACGTTAATGCATCGGCGTTTTCAGTAAAAGTTTGCAATTCACATAGATGATGAACTCATGGATTTAGTTAAATATCGTTATCCATTAAATGTCTGTTAATTAAAATTTAAGGCCTCTTCTTCTCTTCTTTTCTGAAACATTTCAATTACGGAATTTCTTTTAACTTCATCTATATCTTCCCCATCCAGCAAAAAAGTTTGCTTTCAAAATCATTCTAGTATTAAAATAAATATTTTGGTTGTATCGACTAGAAATCTCCCCCATTACAATATTATTTCTTTGGAAACCATACGGGACGGCATTGAACTGTATGCGTTGCACACATTTGCATCGGCGGAACTCTGGAAGCTGTAGCTCTATGAATTAATGTATTTTTTCATTTTACAAATCAATCTTCATTTAAATAGCCGTTCTAAGATAAAATTTCACCAACATTTTATTATATTTTCATCCCTTGCAAAAATCCATTAGAGTCTTCATGCTCGAGGGGCAGTCTTAAAAAACCATGACAAATATCTTTATATCTTTTTTAAGGTAGGCCAGATCATGATAAGCAATGAAACTAAAAAAAAAAAAAAATGTGACAACCAATGGCCCTAGGTGAATTATAATTACTGGAAGGTATTTAAGATTGATTGTGTTCCAATTCCACAATTCCATACAATTTCAATGTTAAATGCATGTAACACTACGCACTAACTTAAAACGACCTTAGTAAGTCTGATTCTAACCACCACAACTTATCACTCTTCCGTTACATAAAATGAATTTTTAATTGGAATCGTTTCACCACAGGGGTGTAGTTGGATACTTCATAAAGTGCTGGCAGCAAACTATTGCATGTCGTAGATTTTACGTCTAAAAGTCGCAGAAGGGGGTGGGAATCCTTTGTCGGGTTTAAAACAAGAAAGCAGTCAGAAAGCAATTTGGCAAACTCCACTGCTGACATCAAAGTTGCAAAAGGTAATAGAATGGGGTTGATTTTTGGGGATGAGGTTCCTTTACCGACGATTTCAAACTATTCGCTGGTGATGATAGTTATAAAGGTTCACCAACACTTATACCTCTCTACTGTGCTTCTATAATATATCCATTCCATGCTGTATGATGCGAGCGAGCTCCTTTTATTGCCTGTGGGAGATTTTAAAAGGACTTGGTGGCACTAAATTTAATTGGAAATACGATATTAATTCAATTTGCTTGTTATCAGGACTCCACCATTGTGCGTTCCTGTGTTCGAGATATTCACCTTTAATATCATAGGACTTGGGGAAGATGCTGCCTTCTGATGAATTATTTTGCCTCAAGCGAAAGTGTTATACGTTATATGTATGTCAGGAGTTTGTTGAAATCGTTGAGGTGTTCCTGTAAATCAAACTTACTCATTTTGATTTAATATAATTTTTTGGATTTTTGGGGTAATAGTTTTTTTTTACATGACTCTTGTAGTATTCCAATTTTTCATTGTTCACAAAACTGATGTTTCTGTTCGTAGTTAGTACCCATGACACTTTCAACATTGATTTATTTGTTTCGGCCCAAAATCATAATGGATGAAATGTCTAGTCATTCGGCTAAAAACATCCTCAAATAATCCATTTGGAGGAGAGACATCGTATACAATTTTGTAGATTATTGTCAGAATAATATATAATATACATATGTATAATGAAAATAATATTGGGTAAAGAATGGAACCTTGTGGTACTCCATTATATACCTATATAATATAAAAATCAGAGAAGTCTTCAAGCAAAAGAATCGAATTGAATTATGTGAGAATCGGTGACTGAAAGTGATGACAGTGTATGGCTCGCTGGAATTCTCATTATTTTATATAAACAGCAAAGATCCAGAAAAGGTAGAAATGCTGACTCTGGATTCTTTCCTTCATTATCGAACGGTAGTGGGATTTTGTGCATATAGCGGACTTACTATATACAATTGATTTGGGAATTTGGTTTTCGAAATTCGAAAATATGTCAAATAAAGTTGGAGATTTTTGAAAAAAATTAAGGTTTTTTACGGTCATCTCTAGATAGCAATTTAATTCTCGCGGCAAAAATTCCTGATAAACATAAATACCAAAATGTGGAAAATTTCATATTCATATTCAAGTTTTTTTTTTTTCTAGATATACTTAAAAAGAATGCAAACTATGAAAAAACGGAGGGGTAGGGATAGGTTAAGCTATGAGATGATTGGAAATTACCTAATTATGTTATGGAATCTATATCAGTTATTGAAAATTTATGTGAATCATTTCTTTGAAGTATTTGGAAGAACTCGGAACTACCATCTGGTTTGCGCTAAGAGTTTTAAGAAAATTAAATAAATATGAACACGGAAAGAATTTTTTACTAGTATTAAATCTTCGATTTATTAAACACAGTAAATAATTTTGTTTTTTTAATATCAATTCAAAAGATGATCAATTTGTTCCAAATTTTCTAAATATTAAAAAATGCTGTCTAATATGGAGAAAGATGAAGTTTTTAAAATTTATTCTAATTTACTAAATACACTTTTGAAAAAGTTTTCTGAATTTAATCAAAGATTTATTAAATATCTCTTGTGATAAAAGTTTAAACTTAAATGTTAGAATCAATAATTATTTGCTAGAACTCAGTAAACATGATACAAATAATTAGAATTGCGCAAACGGTTATTAAATTTCAGGAATCATTTCCTTAATTTCAATAAATACACGATATAAGTTTTTTGCTGTTGGGATAAAATCAAACAGTTAATTTACATGTTTAACATTACTTTCAAAAATATGCACGTGTCAGTGGAAATAGTCAGCAGCATTTTACAAAACATTTAAGAATATTGAGATGAATACTTGCTGACTTGAAAACAAATTGCAGCAAGGTAGTTCCTGAAAACGAGTTTAATTATGTGTTGTTCTTGTATACAATTTAAACAACAACAAATCACAAGTAAATTTGTTTCCAGAATCTAGCTGCATACATTTATTTTAATTTAGATATCGGCTTTATGCAAGTAAAGAAGTAGAATTGATCAAAATGTATAATTTATTAAACCCGCGGACGGGAATCGAACCTACACTTGTTAGAATCGGTCAAAGATGATGAATAGAAGAATTTTTAAGAACTTTTATTTGTAGCGATTCTAAATCAAATTATAAATAGAAGAGGATAAAACAACCGCCTCATCTGGGATTTGAAACCGGGACCTTCCGCTTGTCGGGCGACTGCTCTCACCACTGAGCTAACGAGACAGATGATTTTCCCTCTTGCATTTCATAATTAGTAACTAGCCTACTAAGCTACTTTTTGTTTTCAGCTGGCATTAACCAGAAATGATGAAAGCACACAAATTAATTGTAAATTCAATTTTTATGTTATTATTTATTGACCAATTCTAATAAGTGTAGGTTCAATTCCGGTCGGCGGGTAAACTTTTTATTTTCATCTAGGGTATAACATCAGTGGTCTATTTTTGTTGTTGTTGTTGTTATATTAGCCAAGCTCAAGGGATACCCTATTATGCAAAAAACCACAGCATGGCAGAAAGGATATAGAAAAGGGATTAGTTTTGTCAGTATAGATCTTTCTGTTCATCTTCATATTTTCTAATTTCCGCAAATGACTTTTCGATGTACTACAGATTAATTTAGGTCCCATGAGCAAGGATTGCATCTCCTTTGTTGCGAGTTTGTCCATAGCTCAAGAGATTTAATTACATTTTATATTAATTTCCTATATTTAAAACATTCTTCTAAGAAGATTGAGATACAATTGGACTGGTGGAAAAAAAAAACTTCGAAATGCACCTTTGTAGGCACCATTCTCTTATATACCAAGGTGAAATGGCTACTATTAGGTAACAGGGCTTACAATCCAACTTTACTTTGGGCATATTGTTTTCAGAGTGAAAACTTTGCTTAAAATATTTTATTGTAGTTCTGTTTTGAGTTTAGTTAGTTGCGTTAATTCGAATCCATTTTTTTTTTTTAATACTAACAAAATTCTCTGCCACTATCAAATTTATCCAGAAAAGCATTTCATGTATAAATTTTTCGTAGCCAAGCTAATCGAATTTTCCTATTTAATTTTCCAATTCTATGAATATGAATTGTTTTCTGACGAATAATAATGGATGGAGTCTGCTTTTTGTTAGAACTAAATTGAATTTTTGGATTAACACAATGCAGATCAGGTCACTCCGGGCTTTTTTTGCTGCAGGGAGAGGGAGGAGGAGGGGGGGGGGGGAAGGACGTTGCCACAAAGGAAAATATTTTATTGATAAACTACCCACAATTTGAACAAATATGTACCTCAGCGCAAGCAACTATCGTGCATAGTTGCTTTTCACTAATTAACTCGCCACTAACGAGTACTTTCACATCTGCCGTAATTAAAATGTCATCAAACACCTCTTTTTCACTCGAATGTCGTTGTCTCGGGTGTGATGATATGAAAATAAAAACATAATTTCGCTTGTCGCGGGGGAAATGCAGCTTCTCGGCCGATAAAGTGGATTGACTGCATCGAAAAATTGGCAAAATATGAGGCAATGGACTTGGAGCGGTGGGGCTGTCATGACATTGCATTTGATACCTTCCGACAACGGCTTGGATTTTTTGTTTTTTTAATTTATTTATTATAAAATCCCGTTCTGACGTTATTGTCAGGTTGTCATAAAAATAGTCTCAGTGTGAAAAATTTAATTAATGCCACTTTGGTTGACATTTACGACATGCACCAGTAAATCTCTCGCAAAAATATTATATCCTGGCCGTGGCGTATATGACGGAAACATTTTAATGCACACACTAAATCTGGTTTACGATTTTATGAATCGTTACTAAAATTCAATGAGGTGCTAATGTTTTATGGATGCGGTTTAGTATTACTTTAACTATAGTATACAGACCTCCTACTAACTAGCTTCACTATGAGGTCGTTGACCAGTCCTTTAGCTTTGCTTTATTTTTTGTTTGTTTGGCTATTTCACGAAATATTTTTAATTAATTTCCGGGAATTATGGGTTTGGTGGAGGTTGATAAGTAGGAACGTTAAGCAGAGGACTTACATTTCATAAATACATGTAATTTCAAAGTCAATTAATAGAGAAATTTAGTATCCAGAAATGGTTGTAGGTATTAAAGAATTGAGGGATCTTTTCTAGTTATAATGATGAGAGTTCAATAATGGCTCTGGTGTTGTCCATGGGTGAATTAAGGTTTTCTTTGGTAGATTATATCCCACTCTAAAAGTTATTCTTGTGAATGAAGAGTCGATTGCTGATCGTGGTGGGTGGTGGAGCGCAGTTTTGAAAATTATAAAAATATAAAAAATGCGGTGCTCATGGCAGAAATGATTACATTATATTTGGACGACTGAAATGTGTTTGAAAATCAATTTTCTGCCAAATCTTCCAATCTTAGCTCAATATTTACCAATCTGATGTGTCCATTTCATCAAATAGTATAAGTGTTATGGAAAAATATCATTTAAATTCTATTTTAATGTGGGAAAAAAAAACTTCTGTACTGGATTACTTTATTCATATTTATATACATATAGGCTAGTTAGGGCGAGCACAACTCTCCATTAATTAATTAAATGTAATGTAACCATTTCTACCATGAACACCGCATTTTTTATATTTTTATAATTTTCAAAACCGCCCTCCTGTAAACTTCATTCACAATCATTGGAAGCAATGTCTCCATAATTTTGGTGTATTTGTAATCATTGCGTTCTATATCTCGAAGGCTTTCGATAGAGTCTGATATCCTTCTCCTTTAGCTAAACTTCAGGCATTAAGTCTAGACCCTCTTTTCTTAAAATGGATTGAAAGTTTTCTCTCCCGTTGTTTAATTTAATTCATATTGGACGGATTTACTTCTGACCGTTTTACAATCCATGCCGGTATACCGCAAAGTTCTGTTCTCTCTCCTTTCTTTTTCCTTATTTTTATTAATGATCTGCTAGCTTCACTATCAATCCTATTCACAGTTTTGCAGACGACATCACCCTTGATTTCGTTAACTCATTCCATTCTATAGATGTTTCATGTGAGAATACTATAGTTAATAAACGAAGACATAGGTTTAGTTAACTAAACTATGACCTTACAACAATACTCGCTTGGGGCAGAGCGAATCGGGTCTTGCTTAATGCTCCCAGAACGCAATGTGGTCTGTTATCACTCCCGCTCAATCCATTTATGTCGATGGAAATGGAGAAGATATATCGAACACGCCATTCCTTAATATATTAGGAATTGAACGATCCAACAATCTTAGTTGATACGATTATATTTTTGGTATTTTGGACGCACTGTATTGTCTGCGTTAGACAAAGTCGAAAAGAAGACCTTGGGCTTATTAGCGATGATATATCAATAGCACCGGCGTTATATCGGATGTCTGTTTCCTTTTTATCTCTACTTCTATATTTAATAATAATAATTCATCCTATGTGCAGCACACGAGCTGTAATCCAAACTCATCCTCACACTCTTGAAGTCAAATTCGGCCCCACCGTGAAATTCCGCGAAGTACCAATGTGGAACAGTTTATTATCTTCTTTTTTCCTCCTAAGTTAAGAGCCACTAACATTCAAGCATAATGAACACAGTTACCTCCTTGGTTCAATCCAATAATTCCCAATCCCCTCCCCTTTCCTCATTTTTTGACAAGGCTGTTCTACGGCATCATAGGGTATTCCCTGAGCTTTGGCAACATCATAAAAAAAAGTTTAGAGCAGGGTATATTCTACCAAATAAACTTTAATTCATCAATGAACAACATACCAGACCCATTATTGCACTCATGTCTTAGCTTTCTTGCCTGGATAGCCTAGAATATTGATGCTTAAGGCATCATGAGAGGTATGTTTTCGAATAAAAGTCTTTTGACGTTCTTTCATAAATTGTTACTTAAAAACGAAAGACAAACAAGGCGTCCTAAGCAGACCTGTAAAATTCCAAGTACATTTACCAGGAGCTAGACCTACAAATTGGTAAATTGGTATCTAAAAATTTTCAAGGTGCTGGTACTTTGGCACTGATATGATACTGAAGCATATGTATATATGGGACTTAGGTGTACCAGTACCTGGACATGTACTTATCAAAATTTGTTGAGTATCATTACCGGGACTTGTACTTGTAGTAGTACTGGGACGTGTACTTGTACGGGTACTGGAACAAGTAGTTAAGTACCAATCAACTTAAGTACCAATGTACTTAAGTACATAACAGGTCTGCCCATAAATAGCTAGAAACCTTCCAGCTATGATAGACAAATGTTGAGACAAATTCTGGTGTATGGTTTTATTTTAAGAAGTGTGGGTGTCCGGTAGTCAAAAATATTTCTCTAGTTTTATATATAGCTCAAATATGCTAGCACAAGATTATAAAATAGAAAATAAAAAAAAAATAAAAAGTTAGTCAAATGCTTTGCGAAAAATTGACAGCTGGCCACCTATGGTCAGGTTTCGGTGAGGCAGGGAAAAAATAATAAGGCTGGTTGGGGTTAATTCATAAATTTTGGAAGATGGAGAACGGTTAAATATGTTTTGTTATTATTTATGAGTCACCCTATAACTGAAGAAACAGTGTATAAATTAAAAAAAAATATATTACATTTTGGGTAGAGAGTCTGATAGTAGAGAGATAAAATTACAAAATTTTCGAATTTGGTGAGGCATAACTCAGAAGAATCCTCCGTATTCTTTCTGAGTTATGGCTCAACAAAGTCAGAATTTCGAAATTTTAGTGTAAGGACGATTTGAATTAGGAAGAGAGCACGCTGTATTACTTTGTGCAGTATTATTTATAATTTGTGTGTGCATCGGCATCCGTTTTCTTTCACATTTAGTTGAGGTCATTGGAAAAGCTTTCCATAGATTATTGTACCTTCGGCTTGTGACGCTGAGTACTTGATTAGGAGTGTAGGAGGCACAGAAAAATAGAATAAGTCAAGGCAGTGCAATATTGTCATCTTCAGTGTGTACATAAATTTGAATTATTTTTTAAATATTTTTATGAAAGAGTGGTCCACCGCTTTCTCTAAATGGTTAAAGTAGATTAGTGTCTTATCTTGTTTAAGAACTTGGTTGATTAGAGGTTGGTTCTTCTGCTCTGATGAAGTGTGTCAGATTTGTGTTTCTGCTGGCAATATTAAAGAGTTCTCTATGTACTGGATTTGCTTCTTCTGCCAGTGTAATCCCCATGTTTTTCCCAAATGGCGTCCACTTATTATTATTTTAATTTTAATGCGGTTCTATATCGAATCCGCAAGGACTGCTCGTGTGTTTTCGTACACATTGTTGGCATAATTATTGTGTTCTTATTGTGATGTTCGGGAATGCAGGCATTTAATTCTTTGTAAAGTAAATAAATGAGGATAGACAAAACAAATATATATGTGCAATATATTTAAATGGAATTTATTTAAATCTTGTTTTTTCTTTCTTTCAGGGACAGCGTAGCTGAAGGGGGAGTTAAAATGATTGGCTTCCAACAATACGGTAAGTTAATCTCTCATATCGTAAAATATTGTTTTTTTTTTTCTTTTCAAAAAGTACTGTACTTTCCGACCAAAATATCAAAAACTGACGTTAAGCTTGTAATGTCACAATTTCGCGGTCATGATCTTTATTTCTTGAATGCCTTGAGCTTCTTGCATTTTTTTATTTTCATAGATTCATTTGTTTTTATGTACTACGTCGACCAGAATTAAAAAAAATATATATTTAAAAAAAAAAAAAAAAAAAATACTCATGAATATTTCAAAAATTTGATTGTGACTCTAAGATAAACCTATCGATACAAAACATTGTTTTGGTTATTATTAAACCATAAGTACCTACCCTTTTTGTCCCGCCTTCCCCGATATAAAATAAGATTTTGCTTTCATTCCAATTAAATTTCAAGATCTAAGAAATAATTTTCTGTTGGTGGAAATCAATTTTTCCCTGACCACCAACAATAATAAATACAGTTCAACCGCAGAGGCACTCTATACTTGTTAATTAAATACACATAAAAACTTAAAAAGGGCGAAATCGCTAATTCGTTAATAACGAGCTTCGCTAATCAATTTCTCTATTTCTATTTTTACACAAGGCTCACTTATAGTAGTAAGTACGATTGCTATTTACGGCTTAATGGCTCGATAGTGAAAAAGCATTCCATGGCAAGTCATCCGTAAAATGATTAATGAAACAAGCTTAAGCGCAGAGTGCAGCTGGTATCCACAGGTGTTTCTTTCTTGCTACAATCTAACTAACTTCAGGTATATAGAATAGTCCTCGGCATATAACGAAATCGGAAATTGCTATTAAAAAGCCATTTGGCTCACATAAACTAGTGATAACTGCAAAACATTCTCCTTAAACCTGCGAATTTAATGTGCAATCTTTCTACAGTTTGAGGTTAATAAAAGTGCAGAGATTAAGTGGAAAGTGAGTGGCAAATTAATCAATTTGTCGCTCCTGCGAATGGGTGGAAAAAGTTGCTAAATGAAACGACATATTACTAGCACGGTCATTTTAAATGCGTAAAGTGGAAGTTAATTACATGCCAACAAGAAAGTCCAGAGAAGAGATATTTTCCATAAATTTAATTTAACAACTGGCAAGTACCGTGTCTTTCTATTATAACAGGGCTATAAGCCTCAATGGCTACTTACGTAAATGCCAATGTATCCTGTGGTCTTGAGGATATGAACTACATCAACTCCATCACTAGCCCCGAAGCTGTATAATACCAGTGGAAAGTCTCCTCTCCTTAGCGGTGGGTCACGACGATATGCTAATTAAATTAAAGACTACTCGGTACAATCTTTTGCTAGTCAAACTCTTCTCTTGTTGTCGGGCTTTAATGCAGTTTCGAGCTTTTTTTTTGTGTTGGTGTATTCGTTATGATCAATTCTGTACTGGTTACTTTTGTAGATTTCATCCTCAACCTGTATGATGTAGAAGTGTGGAGTGGTCTATGTGAACAAACCTGAGGGAAGATGGTCTTGAAGCTGCAATCTGATTTCAGTCCAGTTTTATACAACTCTAGATAAATCCTGTTAAATTTTCCAGAGATAGCGTTTTTTTTTTGCTCTTTCATTTTACTCAAATGTCGTTCTATGTACTCGTACCGATGTCCTACATGGTGTTCGACGATCTTTTTCCACACAACAATTTTTCTTTCTTTCTGTAGGGTGTAATTCATCTCAATGAAAAACCAGTTCAGCAACTGGTTGTGTTGGGACTCGTTAAATTTCTTGAGTTAAAAATGTGAGGAAATTTAGAAAATTTGTTTTAGATATCTGAGGTCGTGTGAATGTTTGTAAAAAGTTAGTTTTATAAAAGATTATTGCGACTTATCTGTTGCCATCTCATCTAGGTGATATCTTTCCCTCATTATAACGATGACAAAGTTTAATCACAGAATGTCGTGAACTAACGCTGATTATTCTAAGAGTGAAGAGAAATTCTTATGACGATTTTGTAAAGCTGATATTCTTTTAAAATAGCTACCAACTAAAGCCTCTTCCAGCAATTTTCTCTCCTGCAATATGCCTTCAAAACGGATACCGTACTTGAGCCCTGACTGTCGAACTACAACACAAAGCCACAGCTCTCCATATTAGGTCCTACTGATAAAGTTATTCATGTCATGCAACAACAGCGACGACAGCTGAGTTAGAGGAACCTGCCCTAATTATCATCGAGTCGTATCTGACAAATCCCTCTCAGGAGAGAACCAAAGTTACGGTTGTCTACCGTGTGGCACATCGGCGAAGTTCAATAAGGTAAAGATTTTGAATTCGTCTACCTTAGAAGAAAATATTTTTAGAGAGCCTCGTTCAAATACGAGGATGACGCCTTTACTGAGTACACTTTGAAGAAGGGAGAGAGAAAGAAATACAACAAAATTTTTCAGGAGCCATGGACGTTCAACGATTTTATCAAGGGATGGGTAATTTTGGCTTACGCGGGTTCTTTAAAATTTAAGGGCAATGGATGTAATATAGTGAATCTCATCAGTGTAGGCCACTTTTCTGAGTTTTGTCCATAACTTCCGTTTAAGCAATAATTTGTTCAATCCAAAAATACTGTCAATCTCGGCCAGTACTGTCTAGGTTGGCCAATCACTGAAAATCGATAAAATTTAATTGAATGAAATAATAAATCGGATTTGTTGTATATTTTTGTTAGGATTGGTGCTGGACGGTAAAAGTAGAAAATACAAACTGTGAGCCTCCATAAGTAGTACACGAGCTGCTAATATTCGATCCGTAGATTTAGTAAATAACCGTGGTAGTAATTTTATGACAACCAGAATGGTACAAATGAGGCGTCAAAAATCAACAAATTTCTCTACCTATTTTCTACAATAGAGTCTCTCATCTGAACTTCTATTCCACCATTTTTAATAATTATTTAAACAACAGAATGCTAAGTACCATACATATTTATTTTAAAACCTTAATATTATTAATTGCAGCAATAAAGCAAATCTAAGTTCCTTTCGAATAACTCAGCAAGCCCGCATATTTTGCTTATTTTAGTAATTTATTGCTCGATTCCATCACAACATCCTACCGTTGACACTCTAATGGGCTCCTACAATTTACGCGATACCCGAAAAATTGGAAAAGAAAAAAAAATTAGGAATTCATTGTTAATAACAGTTAACTTTCCAGGAAAAGCAAATTAGTTACCACATTCACCGTACCCATGGTACCCTTAAAATCTCTTGCTATTCAGAGATTTTGCAAAACAAAATGTCCTTTAATCGAAAAACAATTCATGAGGCCTGTTGTACGCCTCACAAAATCTTAGCGAATGGGGTAAAAATACTACATCGGAAAAGAATGTTTAATTCGATGTTGATCTTGTTTCCTTAGCTTCTCACTATAGACGAAAACAATATCCTAAATCGTTTCGAACTTCGAAATTTTCTTTCAAGTTTTTTTTTTTTACATAAAAGCTGTTGGCCGAACGTAAAGAAAAGTATTCAATGGGCTCAATGATGGATGATTGTATTTCAATGGCATCTCTTTAAAAAGCCTGGTTGTAAATGAGGGCACTAGGTTAGGAAGGTGAAAGTGTCTTTTACAGATTAAATGCTAAGAAAAAAGAAAAAACCTTTTTAAATGTGATTTCACCACCACCTATCCGTACTCCCCGCGTAGAAGAGATTATTTTGCTATCAGCAGCGTACCTTGAATTCTCCGAATTGAATTGATATTGCGCAGTCTGCAAATCACCGGAATAGCAATAATACAAGTCGCACAGTTTAAATGAATGTGCTATAGGGTGGGTTCGGAAAACTGTGTATATACCCAAGGAACTTTTTTTTAAACATGATCCCATTCCTGTGACCGAGTCGATGTGGGTTAAATTTCCTAGCTATCTGTAATTGAAATCGAACAAGATTCATGAGAAGTGTTTACATGAAATGTAATTTGTAGGAATATTGTCATAGGATATACTTCAATATCCTTTTGGACTTGATTTTTGATGTAAAGTAAACTTTCATACGAAAAATAAAGACTAAAAATAATCTAAACCGGTTCGTCAAGGGTATTACATATGTAGGTGACTTTTCCTGAGTTAGTATGATATAAACCCAATATAACTGCAGACCGCTTCATTTATTCTTTTACTGTGCCTGGAGAAATTAGTACTATTTCAATCTATTGGGCCATCCTACCTGAGTAAAGAGTAAAGAGGTGGAAAGACGCAAATAGAATCTCTTCACCCCTTCCCTAAAAACCCGGTTTCCATACTGAATCAAGAATATTCGTGTGGGATGGCCCACTCAATGTTTATTTCGCCAGTTAGGAATTGCATCCTGATCTAACTGATCTCAGAAACCAGATTATGGAGATATTAACCCTTGTTAATGGGAAATTTGGTTTAAGTCTGACCTAATAAGGCATATTGTATTGCCTTAAAAATTCTAAGGCTAAAAAAAAGATTTTTTATTCACGATTGTAAATTAAATTACCGAAAACGTGTAGTTAAAGGTGATTTAATAAAATTTTTAAGATGTTTAGGTTGTTGGCTAGAACAAAATCTATTAGTGGGTTAAGCCATAAATCTACAAGGCCATCTTAGATTTGCTTTCTGCTTTCCAACCTCTATCAACTTGATTTTTCCTGCAAAGTTTGACAATTATATAACTATAATTTACCTAGTTTTTTATAATTTCTTAATTTTAATAAAACTTTAAGTTCAACTGGAGAAGTGGGTGTCTTCTAACTCCAAAAACACCCCACCATTTCATTGAAGACAATCAATGAAAGTAGAGTAGAAAATAACAAGAAAGTATTAAAAAAGATTCATCAATTTAGTTCATGTTAAGGATCAAAAATTTAAAAAAATTTAAAAAAGGATTGGATCAGAAAGAGCCGATATGTCCAAAAACTGCTTCCATGGGCAGTTATTTTGCTCTTATTTTTATTTTTTTGTATCCCGTCGAATGCGTCATCTCCCGTCAAGATCGATGACATTTAATATTTTTCATGAAAAAAATCTATAGGCTATAGCCCATATTTTTTTATCAAAAGTGAATGCCCACTTTTCATGCAACCTTAGGCCAGATGCCTCCAGTCATGAGAGATGTCTTAAACAATGCATTATGACTTCCTGAACATTTATTAATAACGTTTATTTCAATTATGCGGGAGAAAGCTTTGGCGATCGGATGTAGCTTGAGCGAATTTCATCTGTGAAAAAGTGGACTTTTCTACTTTTCATGATTGAGCGGAATTGGTGAGTTGAGGAAAATGACTTCCTATAAGAGCCACTTATGGCCACTGCAAGAAAAAACTATAATATTATATGCGAAATGTAATAGATGGGGTCTATCTTGCCCAAGTGCATCAAAATGATCTTTCCGGTGGAAAACATGTCCCTAGAAAACATTTTTGAATATGGAAAAGGACGCCATCCGATTGTCCTCGGCGAGACCACTAATTTGATATGCAACATGCCGTATTGGAACCATCCCCTCCGCCGGGGTGAGGTGAAAGTGAAACCAGCTTTCCGATCGGGTATAGCATATCCCTTCCGAGTTAGAGCTGATCTAAGAGGCGAAAAATCTAGTACCTCAGTTCGAATTAAAAAGAGCAAAATTCTAAAAAACTGGGAATGGGGATGGCTAAGCCTCTTCTCAAGACCTTAGGAATTGGATTCTGTACTGATTTTCCCAAAATGTACTAGATCAAACTTTGACCCCCCCCCCCAAGACTTCCTCCGCTTAGTTGAGATAAACGTTGTTAATAAAATATGTTCAGAGTATCGTAATGCACCAGACTTGCGGTTTCAATATTGCAGTTTGTACTAAACCGCAAGTGTGTCTGAATATACTGAGAAACAATTCTGTTTACTTTCAATATGTAGGACATTGGAACTCAATATTGAAATAGAGAGTTTATTGCAATCTGACCCTAGTTATAAACCATAATCATTTAATATACGAACTCTTTAGAAACGAATTTTATACTGCAATGTTGGCTGTAACTTTTTCTGACATTTAATATTTGACACTTGTCAAGCTGAAGTGTCTATTTCGTTTTTGCTTTCCATATAGACAAGTAATTTTACAATATTTGCTCGTATTTATATATTTTATATAATTCAGTGATAAATCAAATGTAAGTTCTCTAATTAGTTCTCAATAGCGTAAACCGCAAGTGTATCTCTGAAATACTATTATTGCAATGTGACATAATTGCAATATTTATATCTCAATTTGAAACCGCAAGTCTGTCCCCGGTATTAGATTTGTCTCATACCCTTTTTGAGAGGAATATATTCAAAAGACTCTTTGACTTATTTTCCTATTCTTAGTCCTCGTCGAATGAGCCATTCCCCGTCAAAATCTCTGACATTTCATATTTTTCACGAAAAAATCTATAGAAAAAAGAAAACATTTTTATAAATGAAATAAAAGCAAACTAAGTAAAAAGTATTTTATTGTGGATTTCTTTGACAGGAGAAATTCTTCCAGTTATCGCAGCAGTCCAAAGGTTTCGTTTGGTTACATTTTGTTGATTTGATTCCTGTGTAAAATCTATGATCATTGAATTAGGAGGATGCCCAAAGAATTCATTCATCTTTGCAGTTGAACAGTTTTTATAACTTTGAAGAGAACCTTCCGGCCAACAATCTGGTGTTGATCTATCCCTGCGTAACTTGATGGGAATTCAAATCCTGTTCTTTAGTGTCTGGAAAATAAGAAAATCTGCGTCATTAGTTGGAAAATTATCGATTTTAATTCAATTATAATTACGCTAAAGTACACTGTAATTTTAGGTCTAGCACATGCTGTTCACTGCTGAACGATTACAACTCGAAAAATAGCAGAGCTAGAATTAAAAATCCCATGGAACTTATTGGTTACGTCCACTTCTCTACGAATCAGCTTTATTCTCCTGACGATAACTCTTTTGGCAAAATCTGAAACCGTTTGACCAGAATAATTCCAGATACATCCCCGGAATATACGAAACTTCTTTATAGTAGCAAGGCTATGACTATCATGGAGTAGAGATTGAAAGTAAAATAGACAGGACTTCGTTACGACCATCCATTCTAGAGCCTGTGTAATCTGGTTTTAGGCTCACAATCTGAACGTATAAATGATTTTGCATTTAAAACATTTCACTGGAAATGTCAGTCCAGGTATTCGATGTATCCATATAAGTGAAGGGCATGCAATTTAGTATGCAACCGGCCCATCTCCGATGAACATTAACTTACAGTCTCACGTGCTTGCAAATAAATCGACTACTGTGAAATGTAATTAGTGCAAGAATTTAATTCACAGCCACGCATATCCCACAGAGCAATAACTACTAACGACCACTACGACACGACAGATGACAAGATAATTTTGTTGGGACTCAAGACTGTCATTGGAACATTCGCACGTTTCGTGTGTTTTTGTGGGGATCTTCAGTAATGTGCTGAACATTGAATTTAATTTTGGTCTGTAATGTGCATTAGTTGCATCCTGGTTCATTTGCTATATTGTAGTGCTGTTGGATGAGAGGGATAACGGAATTTTTAATAGATATTTTAGTACTTAGTTAATTTTTGGAGAGGTGAAAATATAAAAATCGAATTGACACTCGGTAAGTCCAATAGCGCTGACTGTATCGAAATGGAATCGCAACGGGATACAAACTAAGCTCTACTGAAGCCAGAAAGTGGAAAAATCTGGGCAGAAAACAAAAAGATAAACTAAAACCTTCAGGTGCAGAAACTAAGTGGAAGCCCTATTCTTCCAGGGGGAGTGCAGAAGATACAGAAAAAAAGTGGCAGAAAATTGAGCGCAATTGAGAGGTGTGGTCAAATACGAAATATAGTAATGCCACAGTAAAGGCGCAACCCATCATCCAAGGCTTCCTTTTACGGCATGTACTAGTCAGTCCTCATTGCATGGCTGCCAATCCTCCGACAGATCAGCGCAAACGATAATGTGAATGATCTGCTACGTTTTGGAGCCTTATAGAAAGCTCCCCCGTCCAAAACCGAAATGCCATCAAAATACTTAAGTTCCATTATTGTGGCATTGGCCGAATGTCAGTAAACTCGACTTTGTCATGAACAAACAGAACAGAAAATGAAATTAATCCTAACTCAATGACGGGATATTTATCCTTGAAACCCCTCAACTGCATACCCAACGGACATTGCCCTCTTATGGGAGACCAACACTGCATGGAGCTAGTTGATGGCAGAGAATCAAAAGGATGTGAAGACTAGACTGAAAAAGTTACTCATTTTTATGTGGCTATAGTCTCTCCTTACGAAATAACCCAAGAAACAGGCTCCAATAATTTTAATTCATATCCAGAGTTCAACATGACACCCCACCAAAAGTGAGGTTACTGACGTTATTTCCTAATGCACGGGGACTGATTCGAAATTAATCACTTGTCTAAGAATTGGTAGCCTTCAATAGCTTATGTGTCTGAATGTTTTGTTTCGAGCGGTGATTTATTCTGATATCAGGCCTACAAACTCTATTGGTCGGGATTTGACCGTAGAATCCTTTGTAAGCAGAACAGTATGAATGTGAAACAGTTTGCCATTCTCTGTTTTGCCCTCAGCTATGAGCCGCAATGCCCTTTTCCTTCTTCCTTTCCTGCCAAGGCTGCGCTACGGCATCATAGGGTAACCCCTGAGCTTTGGCAACATTATAAAAAAAAAGATCACGATATCTACTACGTAGACGGAAAAAGATTTCGAAGTAATATGTACAATTCGCCTTTTTATTAACTCTAACTGTCTACTATAATCGATGTAATCTGGCTGACTGAGATTCTGAACTAATTGGCAGCCATTCTTATTTCTCCACACTTTAAATGCGTTTCTTTGTGGGTGAATTGTGAATATTTATGGACTGTTCGACAGATCCTCTCCTGTGACTTTATTGATATTATTGGAAACTTCTCAGAACACAAAATCTCATGTCTTTAGTGCAGTCAGCTCAGTATGTTCCGATTTCAGCTCAATCCATGCGAAAGTTTCCTCAGTGTTTATAATTCGGTTCATTATATTGTTATGGGTCCTTCGGGCCTGATAGAAACTCACAAAATTGAAGTTTTCTTTCCTTTTAATTTATACTCTCCTTGTACATATAATGTTCCTCAGTTCATGTAAGGAACTTTATTTTGCTTCAATATTAAAAAAAAACAAAAATTTTGTTTCCTGAAAGAATGCTAATTTCTCTGAAACTATTATCGAGAAAATCATGTCAATGAATTCGTCATTTAACCCATACTTGTTACTAGCCGGTAACTAACTGGCAACTGGTAACTAAACAGCAACCGTAAATTTGTTTTAACTATAGGTAAGAAATAATGTAATGGGTGTAACAAAAACCCTCGTAGTGATCAAAAGGTTCACAACGATATAAAAAAAAAAAAAATTAAATATCGTGTGGCAGTACTTTTATAAGCCATTTTAATAATTTTAAGCAGTTACCATCATTAGATTTGGTAGCAGTTCATCTTATATCCTATCATCGTCGTACCATAAAATGTTTTCTTTTCTTTTTTTTTTGTAAGAGTTAATATAAGTTTTTAGCTTTATTATTTGCTGCCTAAGAGACAAGCCATAATGATACACTTAATAACTCATTTTTAGAAAAATCTACCCCTCCAGGAATATAATTCGTCTTTAGATGAACTCACAGAAATTCAGAGGCTACTAGAGATGTTAATGGTAATAAGACAACCGATAAAAGTGGATCCTCATATGGCTACTATACTAGTCCCACGATCTACTTGGGGAATATTCCGCATATTAACGATAATTTAGTACGTAATTACGACTCTCCCCCAGACCTGCCTCCCATATGAAAACTTGCTGCTTATGTACATCCAATGGGATCACATATATCTGACCTTACTAAGTATGAACTGCACACCAATTTATCCATGAATAAATTTAAAATACATTGACGGAATATCGAGCGATTGATTATGCTGATAGAGCCAGAGAGAGAGAGGAGTCTTATTTTCCAAGCATTCATATCAGATCAGAAGCTGCTTATATAGATTGCCTTTAATTTGTTAGATTTTTCCCTTTATCTCTAGAAAACTTAAATGACAACAACATCAGCTCTAAATTGAATAGAGTACGTTCCCGTGTTTGTCATAGCATTATCAGTTGATAACATCGCTTCTAATCTTTACCCTAAGATTCTATAGAGTCACTTAAAACTGAAATGGAATCAAAGCATAATGAGGATAAATCAATGGGATTCAAGATTCAACCAATGCAGCAAATCAGAAAATTAGGAGAGGGCTCGTTTCTTCGTATATAGTTTGAAAATCTTTCATTAATAGCCGATGAGTAAGGAAGGCACGCACAATTTGCTCGTTTAATGCGCGGATCCGTATAAATCGGGGTTTCATACGGTTTAATGGGGAATTTATTGATTGTTCAAAGCCTTGCCGATTAGTGCAAATAGCTGCGAATGACTCATACCATACTCCATAAACAATAATTTAACTCTCCAGAAATAAGAAAATTTGTGCGTAAAGATTAAGCAGTAATACAGGGTGGGTGTAATTTTTGTATATGGGGTGCATATATTTGGTAAATGGCAAGAAGGTGGTTAGTGAAGCTTGGATTAAACCTCAGACTACCAGTCATGATCGTCATGAGGACATTAAATTATGAAATAAACTTTTCTACTCTCAATATAGAGCAAACAGGCTCAATATAACCGTAGTTGGTGTGATTGAGGTTCATGGAACAAGGTATACAAGTCATTCCCCAAAGTTTGTGGACGAATATTGAAGTTAATTTTAGATAAGAGTAATTATTTGAGACAATATGACTACTTTAGTCACCTCATTTCTTCTAGTGAGGGTAGAAGCAGAAAAATATTTAATCTCTGAACATAACAAGGAAGCATGAGAGGATTATTCCATGGGAGACGTCTAAGTGCGCAGCGAATAAGTCTCCTCTTTAGAGGTTCCAAGCGCCTTAGATGAATGTCATAAAAAGGACACCAAAATGGGATAGTGTACTAAATAACAGGTCACACAAAATCTAGATACAAGTTTCTTAAAGTAAACGGAACATTAAAATCAGGCGTTCATCTTCTTATAACGCCTAATGCGGCCTTATTGATTTTCTTGTCAATATGTGGTAAAAAGCTGCATTTGGTATATAAAAGTATACCGAGGTCTTTGGTTTTGTCGAAATCTTTCATTGTAATTTGGACAATTTTTATCGGTAAAGCTAATATCTTCACACTTGTCAATATTTAGGTACATTTTTATTACACCAAATGAAGAAACTGTCAATGCCTGATTGCAAAACGTAACAACCAATAGAGCTATCGACCGTCTCAAACATGTTGACATCATCAGCATAAATCAGAATATCAAATAGATTAATAACGTTTGGCAAATCGTTATTATATAGCATGAAAAGCAGCAAACCAAGATGACTGCCTTAAGGAACACCGGCAGGTACAGATATTTCACAAGAAACAGCTGATGTATACAGAACTAGCTGGATCCTATTTGATCAATATGACTCTAGCAATTTAACTTAAAAACTAGGGAATCTAAGGACACAGAGATTGAAGAGCAAAAGCTTGCGTGAAAGTTTATCCAAGGCCTTACTGAAGTCGGTGAACATGCAGTTAACTTGGTTTCGATTTTCCATAGTGTTGAAACAAACCGCGGTAAATCCAACCAGGTTAGTTGACCACATTGACAATGAATGTTGCGATAAAGGAGGGAAAGGCATCGGATATTGCGGCAGTACTCGAGCAAGTCAATATGACAAGTTATTGTCCCATCCCTTCCTGAGCATCGACCGAACTTCTTACTGTTTACAAGAATCATTATAAAATAATCATTAATTATGCCGATTACAAAAATCGTTTGATAACGCTAACCCTATATGGTTACGCTAACCCTATATGGTTCTACGATCTCAAATCAAATATTTCATACCCGTCTTTAATAGACATCCATTGATCATTCTTTTGAACCCAATCCTAAACAGCACACAGTCCGGACCACGGAAAGATGGTCTCAGATTCACGCTCTGACATATTTGTGAGATATGAAAATATCGACACTTTTCTCTCTAGTGGAGACGTTCCCTTCAGAGGCTTGGCTCATTTTTGTCAGAAATAACTTTTAAGTGGGAACGTAGCTTAAGTTTGTACCGGGGCGCATTATCCCAAGTGCTGAGGTGCATTAGAAAATTTCTCATCTGTAGTGTGACTCCAATCTCTAACAATAGTATGCACTTAAAAGTGTTGTGGCGCTTCTTTATATATTGAAACCTTGCACTTTTTTTTGTTTGACAACACAACAAGGCCAGAACGGATTTCTTGGAAGATAGGTAACTTGACAAAGCGTAATTCAAATGAGCAGCGAACCGCAAAAATTTTATGGCTGCCGTAGTGAAAATACGATATACATGACAATGTGGTTGGTATAGCTAAGCCAGGAAATTTCGCATAAAATTTTGAATAATCACCATCTTACGTGTTATTTTCTCTACAAAGATCAAAAGCGACTGCACCTCTGAAATGCGGTGCGAGCAGTAGCCGTAGCTATCTATGTATGGATTAGATATCCTAATTGGCGCAAAGAAAAAAAAAACAATTTGAAACAATTCTCATTGGCTTCCCGATGATACCACTAAACTCTAACCGAAGATTTCCTTTGACAAAACCACAAAATTTCCATTTATCAAATATTTTCATAATCGAACTTTCTCCGAATGTGTTTCCGTCAGCTGAAATGTCTCGATCTATCGAACAAAAATCTCAGCAGTTTCAACACTCTGAAAACATTAGCGGCTTCTATATTTCCTGCTTATTCTTTATCCTCTATGGTAACAAGACCAAATGTGCTATCAGACATATTCAAAGGACTAACATCACTGTAGCTACTGCATACAAAAGGATACATTCCAGGGATCAGGCACAGCTTACGCCTCTTGTTACTGTCTGGCAACAACATTCAGTCGCTGAAATAAATGAGACTTTTGACTCGATGAAAAGCATTCAAACGGTGAAAGTTGCTTGGTTTTCCGCTGAATGCAATACTTTTTTTTTTATTAAATATTCACATAAATGTCACAAACAGACTAACCTCAACCTGTAACCCCCCATCAAGAGTCCCTTCAACTACATAGTAAGTACCTATAGAAATGCTTCAGCCAAGCTTCAGCTTTTTATTGTACCCTACCAAGGAGAACAGAATAGATTGCTCATTTAATTTGCCTCCTTAAACTTTTTGTTTTTGTATCCTTAATATGTTGACATTTTGCATTTATTTGCCATCTCTTTTGCTTCATGTACACACGTTGATTCCACAGTGACTACATCTGCCCACTTCCGAATGCAAACAAATTGCATACAAATTCACAACCATCTGGCAAAAGGAGCTCATTCATCTTAGATTGCTATTTACCGTGGCTCATTGATTACTTGCGGGGAAGAACACCCAATTGAACCCAGAAGAGCTAGATGTAATGCTCTAAAATTGTGCGGTTCAGAGAAGGAGAATGCAAGCTAAAGGGGATGCAAAATTTAAGTGTAAATAAAAGGATTTCTTTTCATCTTCTCACAAGTCACTTGTTAATTGGAGGCTTATTTCTTTTGTAAATAAAATGCACTAAAAAGTAAAAAATAATTTTTCTTTCTCAGCGATATACACAAGAAAAGTTTCTTCGCAAAATAAGAAATGCCAGAACTCATATTAAATTTTAAAAGTTTGAGCATGAGTTGCAGTTAGACAATTGTGATTACAGTTATGGATGACCAAACTTGTAAGATTTAATCTAAGGTCTGGCATTTCTTATTTGCAAAGAAACTTTTGTTGTGTGTCTCGCTAAGAAAGAAAAATTATTTTTTACTTTTTAGTGCATTTTATTTTCAAAAGTTCTTTATTTTAAAAGTTTTTTTAATGTATTTTATTTCGTCTTAGTCAGAACTGAGAGAGTGTATAGTCTCTCACTCTCCACTCTCAACTCTCCACTCTCTCTCAAAGGCAGAATTAATTTCAAAGAAATCCACCGTTTTTGTTTAAATTTTTTGATAATTTTTTGGGAAATGCCCTAGTACAAAATATTTCTCAAGAAATATCAATTTTTGAAAACTTCGAAAACAAAAAACCGCAAAATTTTTGAGATTTTAAAAAGTGGTTGTGTATGCATTCCAAGATTATTTTAGACAGGATTTTATTTTTCAAGATTTACCAAAATTTTCTCATCTGCAGTTTTGTCTTTCGGAATTTTTACATCGGGAATTGAGATTTTTCATTAAGGTCACAATATCTAAGTCCGTTGGATTAGGAAATAGGAATTGCCAGTACGGCATAATACGGAGAAAAAAGTGAAGAAATTAAAGTTTTATCGCAATTAAAAGCGAAAAAAGCATAGCCGTAAATCTTCTCCACTTTGAAAGAAAGCTACTATCTAACAGTTCTTCAATTCTTAACATTTTCAAAGTCAGTGTAAAAATTTCAATAAAAAAGTTGTCATAACCTCCAATATAAGACCCGCATAGATTATGACCGTGTTAACGAGAAACTGGTTCAAGAATATAAAAATAAAATAAAAATGCCGAAAACAGGACTTAAAACCAATCCTAAGAAAAAGCGAGCAAAAACGGGAAAAATCTTCCCTTCGAAGTGTCTTTACAGTAGTTGCCTCTTACATACATACGTATTCCGTTCCCTTTCTTAGTATGCCTAGCCTAGGAAAAATAGTTGCAGGAAATCCGGGAAAAGTGCTCTTTCGGATGAACATCCTCTTCCTCTTGTCGAATTATTGGCTTCATTTTTAATCAACGCCCGTTTTCGGTATCACAGAGTGGACATAAATTGGACACAATTTCCGACACACAATGCGAGTCTTTCGCTGATGAAGGGATGATATGAGCTACTTTGTAGTGTATTCCAGCTGCACGGCCGACGTATAGTAACTATGTACGTAAAATTGTGTATATACAGAAGATTGTATGTAACATCATCGTGATAATTGGTTTCATCTACAATTGCTGGTGCCCCAGATTTTCGTATTCCCTGAATTTCCTCATGATCGGATCTGGATACAAATGGCATGTAATTGCGGATAATTTGATTGCACCCTTGCGTCAATTGATTGGCTCCTGATCAGGACTTGGGGACTTCTTGCCAGCAAAGTGGATTCCATTGTTCCTTATACTCGTATATTGTATGTAGTTACACACATGAATGAATAGTTCTCATTAAGCTCATTCGTGCTTTCGAATGTATACAGAATTTCTAGATAACCTCATAGAATTAATTTTCAACACGACAAGAAACACCTCTAGGGGAACTATGTTTGTGCTTTTCGTCTAATGAATGCCGATAAGAAGGAGACCTCTAATCTTCACAAAGTAATTACTACTTTCTAGATGTTTAAGCATATTCATCACAGCCACAAAAATGAAATTTACTCGCACTTAACAACAAGAGGAGAGGAAGGCTATTGATTTTATCAAGACCGTAAACAAAATTTTCGTCTTGAGTCTAGACGAGCCGAGCAACGTTTAAATTAGAGCCAGGTTTAGGCGCCACCCAATCATGTTGACAGGTGTACGATTAGTGTCGCATAATGACTAGCAAACAGATAGATTCGAAGCATGGATAATTGTGCTCTCTCTGTATAAATGTGGAAAGACTAATTTTGCACATACATATCTACCTGCGGTGATAAGGTGAACGGAAAATTAATTTCGCACTATGTTGAGCCCAAAATGGAACTGTGTCACGTTCGGGGTAGATAAATCATGAGTACGAGTGATTTTACGTAAGTGGAAAAAGAATTGTAGCAGCAGCAAGGTGTTGGCTTATTGCCAAACACCAGAATAAACATTTTAAGGAAGGTGAAGAGTTTGTGTGTTTTTAAGGGTGTTATGAAAACGATTATATAAAATTTAAAACATACGGTGGAAGCGGAAGGGGTTCTAGAAATATATAGGACAGTGACAAATGGAAATGGAAAATTGGATTCAAGTAATTCCATGACGTGATAACACTAGAAAATATCCAAAAACAAGAAATCTGAAAAATTTTAAGATCTTTCATGGAATTGTATTTATACCGCTAATGAGTTTTGAGGAAAAAGAGGTAGCACCTCTTTTCAGCGAATTTCTGGTGTTTTTAAATGTTTCCGAAAAAGAGGAACCTATTTGGGACTTCTGTTACAATTTCCGCATGCGACCGGATATTTAACTTCTTTCTAAAATTATAAAACTCATATCAGAGTTAATAAAATTGCTGTGAAATTCAATAACTCACCGCCGAAATTTGTACCTTAGTAGTAACTTTAACAACTATTAAGTCTGACCTAAACTCATATCGGAATTATTTTCTTTGCATATTTCTAATGTAAGCGAAACAACGCCCTTAATAAAGAAGAAGATAGAAGAACAATAAAAAACTTCAACTGGTAGGGGCACCTAGTAATCTGAAAGTCAACAAACACAAAAAATCCGTGTCCTGCTAAATTGGAAATTGCAGTGAAGTAGTGGATCAGAATCGCGTCTCGGCTGTGATAAAATCTTGGCCTTACTAAATTCATAAAGGTTTGGTTCGTAAATCAAGCCAAGGCGTACCAGCGATGACAAGCGTTGTATCACCGATTCCATTAGCCTTAAGGCTATGCCAGCTTTATAGGTAAGACATCGCCGTATCACTTAACTTCCGACTATTGAAATAAAACTTGTTCCCCATTCACTCCTCTAATCATCAGGTTGCCATCTGTCGCGTAGTAATAAAAGCTCATCGTGTTCGGGGAAGCGATTTTGGTTATTGTCATAGATATTTTCTTTTAGCCTCTGCTTACAGTAAGAACCTTACAAATTGTACCCCCCCCCCCCAACCACCTAATTTCCTGAAGTAAATATTAAAGTATGGTAGAAGATAGAACTGCGAAAATGGTTGATAGATAGGGAAGTAGATAATATGAAAGAGGGGTAGTTATATAATTCGAAAGGAGAAAAATAACAGAACCGTGTCGAAATGGGATTCGAACCAACTACTTCTGAGACGGTTATTCAGCGGTTTTACCAACCCAGGTGTCACACCTCGAAATAGGCTATTCAAGCGAAACTGAAGCGAAAAATTAATTTTACAACTGGTTTGTGGTGACGTTCAAAGAGTGTTGACAGTGTGATCTGGCAACGCATCGTTGGTCATTATCCTGGAAAAACGAAAGATTTTGGCACACTAGTATCCTACAATGCAATGCTGTTGTACCAGGAATGTCGAAATCGATCGACTCCATCCAGTTTGCCGCACATCATTTAATCAGTTCTTTACGGGTGAGTTCTTCACAGAGAAAAGGCGATGAGAGGCCTTTCATTACTGAGCCTGAAAATAGGATGGGGCATATATAGAACTGCTTTCCAGTTATAGTTTTTAATATTATCGGGAACAACGGAAGACATAGGATGGGCCTTGTATTTACAATATAAATCCTTTAGGTCGTTCCTTGATCAGTCCAGAGTAGTCGCCGCAATCTCTTTATTAGAAGTTTGTGAGGAGAATATTTATATAGGTTGCAATGTGTGTCCTACTTATCTTTCTGGCTGCATCTGTTGGCTTGCATTACTTTGGCGACTATGGGACGATAAGAAAATAAAGCTACCCTTAAAATAGCATCCAAATATTTAAATAGCAACCCTTTGGTAAACTCTAAAATCGTCAATGCTGGCACAATATCAGAACTAATTTGATTTAATAACCGCATTAAAACTTCCAGCATGAGATGAAAGTTCCCACAATAAAAGTTTACCGAATCTTATCAGTGCGCGATGCATCACAAATCTATGACAATAGAAAACTCTGAATGCAATCCTTCAACTGCGCAAGTGTAATAAGCAATTGGCACTTTCTCATCAATTAACTTCAACAACCATTTCTGTCAATATTTAATTTTCCAAGTAACGAGCTCAAATGTTTATCCAAAAAATCTACGCTTCATTCTCATATGCTCCTGAACGAACTATGCAAACACTTGCCATACTCTCGCCCCATTCTGATTCTGGCTCATATTAATAAGTGGGACCGTGTGTGCCCCTTTATCTAACCATGTCCATAAGAAAGGTCATCCATCGGTTTCTATAGGCGGGCCGCACAACAAGTAACGTGCATAATAAGCGAAATGAAAGATAGTAACAAGACACAGGAAAAAGGATTAGACCATGACATCCAGATCCTAATTCTAGAGTTAGCACAGCAATCCGAAAACTTGGATTGCATTGTGGTGGTGACGGAAGAATTTTTTCTTCACTTTCCTTAGCCAAGTCCGCCACCGTTGCAGTTAGGGTAGGGCAACCATCTCTTATCAGCATAGTTATATAGTACAAGGAACGTCCTGTTATGCCGGAACCGAAATGAATGAACCTTGGAATAAATGGTGGAGGTAGTGTGGTTGATGGTCTTGAACAATTCTCAATTTGCTGGCATTCATGGAAGTTCTATGAATATACGAGGGCGCATGTAAACAAATTTACTGAAATTAACATCTGTCAGTCAAAAGAACCGGAACAATTACGGGCGGCTGCTTGTGCAAACCACGAAGAAAATATGGGCCTGGGTGATGCTTTTCACAATAGGAGAGGAATTGCCAGTGAAGTTGGCTACTATGTGACGGTACTGATGACGATGATGTTGATGAAGTTACAAGTCTTTTACTTGGCAGGCTTTTAATTAACTTGAATTCAATTATCGGAATTGTGGCTATTCTTCTATTCGATGCTATTTATCTCGATGGGTGTAAGTGGGGTCTAACAGGATACAAATAACTTCTTTAATGTCAATCTGCGCTGTCGTCTGCATGAAGGGCAAAAACTAATTTCACTGAGAAGAGTGAAATAGATAAAAACTCAACCTCCTTGAGGACTAGTCCTTGTTACTTACAAATTATAACATGGCACCGGATGAGATATATTTTTTCCTTTTCTATGTAACCGACACTGCCAACTCAATCAGTCAGCCTACTCTGTACCCATCCAACCAGCACTCCTCACGTTTCTGAGATCCACACAAGTGACCCATATGGAATAGCAGCTCCTCATAGCAACACAGCTATAGCCTGAGTGGACAATGTCGTCCTATGGTATATGTGTGCCCACGAATGGATCAATTCTGTGCGGTTTTGTGGTGATCACATGTGGAGCAGAGTCTTTGGCTGGACCTAATTTAGTATTCATGGAAAGCAAAATTGTTCCCCTCCCAGATCCCGTGCAGAGTTATCAGAGTGCACTTTATATTGAATACTTTGCTGGTGGTGATGTTGTTATTGTTGACTGACATAGTGATTGAAAAGGGCTGTTTCAATGGATTGCGGATCTATAGAGAAAATGTGCTCTCGTCGTGATTTGGTTTGCTGAAATGGATTACGTCAAGTCAGGCGGATATTTATGGTCAGGCCATAGCTCATGGTAGACCTCAAGTGATGATAGCCATATGAAAATGCCTAATACTTCCAATTTGGGTCTTTTTTACCCGAGTAACAGCTGAAAAACATGAGTAATTACTTGTGGTTCAACTAGGAGTGGAGGTACTCATAAAAAATTCCTTGACGCTATGGAAATGTGAAACCACCACCATACGAGCGGAGGTGTGCTTTCAAGTTCTTTTAAATTCAAACAAACAGAAATCAACTCAAAGAGAGAAACTGCATTGTTAGAAGAAGAAAAAATGTAATAAAAATTGAAACTAAACACTTGTGCGCCATCTGTAATTGGTTAGAAAAACTATAATTACAATTTGTATGACGGAAATGTTTTTTTTTTTTTTTTTTTTTTAGTGTATCTTTGTTAAAAGTGGATATCTATCATAACTAAGGATCATAGCTAAACGGATAAAGCCTCTATTTGGAGGCAGCCCTTACCACTTAGCACAGCACTAGTTTGCTGTATGTCTGTAGTAGCAAATTAATGCTTTAATTCAGTTATATCCCGATGAGTGTTTTACTTCTCCTTTAGTGGCTGCGGTCGCTACAAATAATGCTCCTTCCATCAAATAGTCATTCAATGATTTAAAGAACACATAGCGGAAAGCTATTATCGTGGATTTGTCTTCTTGGTATGCATATTAATGTGGGCTTAGTGGTCAACTTGTTAAATTTCCGCTTTTGATCTGTTCATCTAAGACTTTCTTTATTGTTGTTTCGATAAGGAAGGATTTTGGACTTCCATCCACACTTAATATTTGTAATTAGGTCGTCTTTGTTTTTCCAAATTATCTGCCGTTTGAATAAACCCTAAAGGTTTTCCATTATAATAAAATCCAGTTACTCCGATCTCTGTCTTCATACTAGATATTGTTGATCCATAATTTTTAGTTTCTTCTGAAATAACAATATTCATCGAACCGTGTTTATTAACCGCTATCATCACTGAACGAGGCAAATATTCTGGGCGGCGTCTTGCTATTGAGACTTCTTCCAAATATCATGGAAGTAATAAGAAAATCTATCTGGAGAATTTTTTCTCGTCCGAAAAGATCATCCTTTTTTACACCACTTTTGATGATAGTGTCAAACGCAATCTAGTGTAACTTCCTGATATGTATCTGTTACGATTTTTATCAGATAATTTTTACAATAGCGTTGGTATATCCAATATCGGCAAACCGTCTCCATCTCTCCCTAGATAGTTATTAACTTCACTCTTCATTTTTATGTTTTTCATCATTTCTAACAATTTTAAAATAAGTGTTAATATTGCTGGTACTTCTGCCATACCTAGACTACAAATTTGTGTATTCAAAAGTATTTTTCTTCTCTCGTTGTTACAATTCCACCACACGCTTCTAATACTTCTTTTCTAAGTCTATTGCAATTCTTGTTCTATGAGAATTAGAATAATTTTTTTAACTAAAACAACCAAGATTTGTTACTGCCCGGTATGAACCAGATGAGTAGTTGTCCTCATTTTCAAGTATTTTTTAAGGTAAACTTGTAAGTGCATGAAGGGAGCATCCATGTTTCATTTCGAACCGAAACCATTTTACGATACCTCCTATAATACCATGAAACTTACCATACTTAACTGGTTCTACAACGAAATAGACCAGAGATGCATACCGATAGGTTCCACATAATGCCAAAAGATTCATTAAAAGGCCTTCACCAAGGAAGAGTCTGGATCTGGAACTTTGAAGGAATCAAATCGGAATCGTTATAGGAGTCTTAAGCGGAGAGTGTAAAATCACATACATCAAATAGGCATATCACCCACTGATGTGTGCAGATTATGCCTCAAAAAGCATGAAAAATTGAAGCACGTTTTATGCGAATTCAAGGCCATTGCACGATGTAGATTCCATGCTTTTGGTTCATACCTTTTGAAAGCATGCCGACTTCGAGGCGGTTTCATCCAAAAATATACCGCTCTTCATAGGAAAAGTGGGATTATTGGATGAACTATAAAGGGAAGCGATGCACAATAGACCAATTAATAAGTGCAGAGCAAAGGCCACCCGACTCGCTATATATTTAAATAAAAATTTAAATCTAGGATTCTTTTCATATGCTATCTGCAAATTTATCTGAACGTCACCAACACCAGCCTCCGAAACACTAAATATGGCATGTTTAGCGTCAAACTGTTGCATACCTTTTAAATACATAATTCATATTCAAGACAACCACCGCAATATCGTTTTTATTGTTTTATTAGTCCAATCAAGGGATACCAGGTGGCGCTCAACCATAAAAGTTCATACCTCTGGAATTTCTAGTATAATCCCTTCGAGCTTTATAAGCTGGCACAAATGTATGAAAAGGAGTAACGTCCATTCTAGGACAGAAGTGAGCCAGTTTTCCACTGACATGACAGACTTAGATGTGGACCAATATACCCGAGTGCTATACGTACTAATCTAGTACTCAAAAGCTGTTTTTTATGAATTCCCCACACATGAGGTTCACAGGATCAAATCCGTATCTCCAGAGTCTGGTGTTGATCGGAAATCGCGCAAGTTGAGATAATATTGACGAATTCCGCTTGTATTTAATTTGCGTTAATTAATGTTTTGAAAGAATTAAAAATTAGCTGAACTATATAGGTCTCAACTAAGGCCTTACATGTGTGGTTAAATTGATTCGTCTTGTATAATCGAAAATTCCATTAAGCTTGAAAATAAGTACAATAAACCATGAGATATTGACCAATGGTTTCGTACGCTTAGACAGCTCACGATGAGCAGTTTTTTTATTCTAGCCTGTACACACTTTAATAATATGTTTAAGATTTAACAACAAAAACATAATTATTGCCTACAATCAATAGTATTAGCACTAACAAATAAAATACTCTCAACTTATATTCCCTCCATATATCGGTTGAGATATCATTCCTGTCGCCTCAGTTAATCCATGGTGTGAACAATCAACGTCTTTTTCACGTACAAATCCTACACGACAACTTAAATCACTTAAGAGAGCACCATACTAGATCGAATACATCAAGACTTCACCAGCAATTTCAGTTCTAATATAAACCACTACCAAAGCTTTCAACGGAGATTCCACACAATCCAAGTGTAGACAAGAGGGCAAGGACTACTGTGAATAGGAAGACAATAGGACCACCACCTTCAATAGAGTTCTCGTCTTCTACATGCTTCAAATACAAAAATTCTGAGTAAATCCAATTGAAAGCCCCTCAAACAATGTTAGACCACTTCGGAAGATTTTCAATTTCAACTTCCAAGGCAGCACACTTAGCTTGTGGACTTCTGGGAAATATATATTCCTCCCTCTGCAACTGCAGTTTTCGAATTTACTGTCCGCATGAATTTTGGAATTGATGGTGCGTTTTAAGCAGCTGCTAAACAATTGCTTTGAGCCCACTCAGAGTCAATTTCTCTTGCTCTATAAATTTCCTTTTTTTGCAGTAAATTCAATTTACATCTTTTTAAACATTTTCATTTCTTGCCTTTTTCAATTAAGAGGGGAGTTTGCTTCCACTTTCGAGTCATACTGGGCCTCCTGGTGATTATTACGAAATCTCGAATACAAAGAATTTCTCTAGTAGTTAAGGCACTTTTATGATGACCGCAATTCACTTGACCATACATTTTTGATGAATGCCCGTTCGGTGAAGGTACATCACCTGAAAGAAGAAGGATATGGTAAAATGAACGAACACGAACAAATATTTCTTTTGAGACGCGAAGTCATACCGTTGGTAAATAGCTAAGATGAGATAAGAATTTGAAAGTATTCACGCAGCACTACAGTTACTTATAGGCAAATTATGCTTCTGTTAATGCCTAGGGTATGGTCAGGTATTTGAGTTGTATCATTTGGAGCTTTACCACTATTTTTCAAATTCTATTTTTTCCTGCACTTTTTTCAACCTAACCGCATTTAAGATTTTCTTGAATCTCTCATTATATATCAAGCAGCAACATCAGGAATGGACTTCTGACAGAGAGCTTTTGGAAGTTTTATAATATTACAAGAAAGCTGTCACCATAAGCAAAGACGCAAATCAGAACTAATATGGGACAACAACCAACATACTTCCTGAAAATTATACATTTTTTTTAAGCGACATAATTAATGCTGGCTTATCACCCTGAACTGCGAAATATACGATTTAAGGAACTGAAGCAGTGCCTAGAATAGGGAAGGCCCTATGCTATCAATATGGTACTGAAGAAGAAAAGAAAAACACCTTAAGATCTCAATTTTTTACATTTCCAAAGACGTACCAAGTTTTATTATAGAATGCAGTTCCTGGTTGAAATAACTAAAATTACTACTTATGTACTGGAAAAGAAACTGTGAAAGAAAATATTGGAAAATGCTTTTTCTTTTCTTTTCTGTAGAGTGACGTCACTATGTAAACGTCAAAAAGACAATGAGCACACCTTGTTAATCCACATACCGTGTAACCTTAAAGGCGAATCTTCCATATATTCTACAGATTTTGTTCATTTCCATCCAAAGTTCTATTTTATCAGTTGTTTGAAGTATTAAGTCATCTTTTCAGCTCGATATCGCATATGCTTGCAGCTCTAGAAAGCACTAATTCGCGGTTGTGCTGTAATATCTGGAAAAGGATTTTCTTTTCTTTTTCAGATTTTCAGCTAACTTTCGAAGATCACAACTATAAAAAAAATTTCAATTACTGTGGTTCCAAAATCGAACCCTAAGAACCTCGCAAATTTTCGGGAGTAGGCTAGATAGATAGGAGTATTTATGATCTTCAATTGCTCTTATCTATCTGTCAGAAAATCCCGAATAAACTGAGTGAGGTGGAAATTGTAAAATCAAGGATAACCTCCTTAGAAGTCTTTGGTGGTTAATGCTGTCGAAGGCTCGTTAATATACTTGTTAGGTGTCAAGCGGGATTATCAATCCCCTTGGGTAATTCCTTTTGATAAAATCGATACGATTTTATAGATAAACCAGAAAATGAGATTTAAACTCTGATTGAAGATTTGAAAGTGGCGTGTACTTATAATACTTTTTGTTCCTTTCTCATAAATTTTTGTCTGCGTCATGGACGTCGTCGAACCGGATATTAGCTTCCAAACTGACAAAATGAGTCCACTAATCCAGAAATTCATCTGAAATACGAGAAGAGAGGCCTACAGCCAGAAAAATTTAAAAGTGCAGCAGAGCACGTACCTAGCGGATAATACAAGGCACCGACGAGGTTTGAACCTAGATCCATAATTACGCCACTATCACTATCAAAACTGTCATTCACAATTTATTTCTGATGTTTAGTTTTTTTAATTTAATTTTCATTGCTTATCACTCGGTTAATGCCACCCTCTCTCTCCAACTCAAAACATTCTCCTTTAAACAAGTATTCGTAAAAACTCGTTAGTTGAGCCCCATGGCCCGTGGGAATGGTAATTAAGAAACAGCAATTCTATATACATAAACACATATGAGAGGCCCAAATAAATCCCCGCTATTATCTCCAACATAAAGCGTATTTACATGGTCGCATGTTTTAAAAGCTTCTTGTCTTTCTGGTGCTTTCGACTACGTGCTCTCCTCATGGGAATTTCACTCATGTAACCACATCAAAATTGGAATTTAATGGGGTCTGGAGGGGGTCAGAACAGATGAATTTCTGCAGTTACTGAGGGCAAACCAAAAGTACCTGTGTAGTGTATGTCCACATCTACCCGCATAAATTACATTACACTTAACATGAAATATTTAAAGTACATAAATTATTTAATCTCTGCTAGGATAACAAAAAAAAAAAAACGAGGTTCACTTCACTCATTGCTCATTCTGCTTTGTATCATAACCACGAATTTTGTAAGGTTTGTTGATACGGAGCATTGTTATGTGCGGTACAGCGGCCGTAACTATGTTTACATTTGACGAGCTTGACATCTCCAGTTTTCTATGTCGTTTTGTATGTAGTACACATCTGCGTCAGGTATTCGTTGCTTTTAATCTCTGTCCATTAGGTAAAGCTCTGGCTCTTTTGAAGTTGATTGAAATAAATCAATTCAATGCTGCTGTCACCAGGATATCTGAAAACAGTCACTAATATGTACAATTTTTGTCTATTAATTCTAATTTGTAAGCCAGTCAAGATCTTTTCACCCAATTAACCTTTAGTAAATGATTTTTCGCAACTATTTTACATAATACGCCTCTTATGTCAATTTAAGGTAACTTTTAGCTATAAGTGTATGCTGAACTTTGCATTTTGGTCTAAAGATCAATTGAGTAACAACTCACATGAATACACCAGCAACCCAAGACAAATTATATTCAGTTGTCGAATCGCAATAAAAAGAAAGGAACAAAATTAGCTTTGCAATTTCGTTGTAATTTGAGAAGTGTATATGTATTAAACCAAATGTTAGTAAAAAAGTAGTAGTCAATGGAAGTTCGGAATGAGAAAAAAAATGGAAGAAATACAAATCTTAAGTCGAAATTACCAAGAATAC
The DNA here is from genome assembly GCA_963924295.1 of Dioctria rufipes. NCBI lineage: Eukaryota > Metazoa > Arthropoda > Insecta > Diptera > Asilidae > Dioctria > Dioctria rufipes. The sequence continues at coordinate 8,048,778 of OZ002740.1, forward strand.
TTCGAAATTATATTTAAAAAGTAGTCTGCTTTTAGAAAAATATAGAAGAATATGAAGGAGAAGACTGGTCTAACAGACTGAAATTTACGAAATGAATTTTAAGTGCAAAAAATGATTGAACTTTTCGACCCAGCGATCAGAGAGGTCTCATCAGTGTGGTTATCTCTGATCGCCTAGTATAGAAATTCAATGATGGAAGTCACACCAATTGCCCATATAAATACTTTTTATAAAGAGTAAGGTGGCAGCATTTCTCATTGCACTTTTCAAATTGGGTGATTGTCCCCCTTTTTTACCTGGCGGCATATGGGTAAACCAAGTAGAAATTATATGAAGGAGATGACTCGTCTAAAAGTGCAACGAGAAATCTTGCCACCATATAATTCCCACTTACTTTTTATAAAAGGTATTTGCATGGGCAATTGGTGTGACCTCCATCATTGAACTTCTATAGAAGAATATATAAAGAAAAGAGAAAGTTTCCTATATTTGACCTTGACCTAAACAGCGATTTTGGTAGATTTTCGAAAATTCGAAGATTTCATAGAATTCACGTTTTTTTTCGAAATCATGAAAAGCGTGGCAAAAGCTTGGCTGACTGAAAGACATGTATTACCGCATGTTGTTCATATGTCTTATCGCCCACAGTTTAAAGTGGATGTCGATACTTATCAATGCATAAAGTGAAATAAAGTTGTGTTGATAATCGCACAAGCACTGGCGGTCCAGAACATGAAGGTCCAAAACTTGAATTTTCACCGAAAGGTATCAGAATAGTCGTCCAAAATTTACTCTAATTTTTATGGTATGAATTTGGTTTCTACTCACGAGGTCTAAATGGTTTTATACGCATGTACCTAATGACAATCCGTGGCAGTTCATACTACGAAGTCTAACTTCATACTAATAAAATCTTTATTGGCAAGAAATTTCTATTTGCTTACTTTGTATGCATAGAACAGTACAGCGGACCTGGCAGAGGGTGGTAGCTCGAAAAAGATTTCCTAATTTTTTTGGTTTCGTAATAACTTTCAATATTATACGTTGGTGTCCAATCTGTTTTGCTCTACCATCATTATTTCGAGGTGCTACAAACGGAATGACAATCTTAGTATACTCTATGATTTCATTTAGGGTATAAAAATATTGTTTGAAAGACTCTGTTTCCAACATAGTAATATTGTTAAGAATTTTGTTAACAATAGCCATCAGTGTACCTGGTAGTGAAAAGAGCTTTTCCAAATTAAAATTAATTAAAAATTATCTTCTTTGAGTGATTTAAGATTGCGAAATCTAACGATAAACAACTAACAGATGATATAAATTTTGAAAATGTTATTCAAGGCTTTTCTAATAAAAATGTAAGCAAAATAAATACATAAACACGCTTACATTTTATCAATAATAATAGTAGTAATGGTAATTAAAAGAAATATTTTTTTATTTATTTATTTATGTTCCGAAATTGTCAATAAACATTCCTGATTTTGATTAACTTAGAAAGGGCAACAAATTGGGACCGCCACAGGCGGTAAAAGCTCTAACTACGCCACTGCCAGAAACTATTTAATCCTTTCATCCCGTGATCTATTACCAGATACAATTTAATAGATAAATGTCAAAAATATTCTCATTCCATGCAGAATGTGTGTGTGATTTTTTTTGTACATATTCATAGCCCTCACTTCCAGAAAATGTTTCCATTTAATTTGCCTCGAAATTGTGCTTCTTATTCGTTTCCTCATCAATGTCTTTATCTCCAGTGCGTGTAGCTTGCCGCAGATTTCTTTCAATACGACTGTAAAATTCTTTAGGCCGAACAAAATATTCGAATGGGAGTAAAATTGGAATATTGTGTAACAATTAGATTCCCCGGAGGGCATAAATTTCCTTAAGAAAAACGTGACCTAGTTTTCAATCTGATCTTGTCCAAGCCTCAGGTTAGACAACGAACAGAATCCATAATTAGCGACAACTGCAAAAAAAATACCACAACAAGCAGGGAATAAGTATGAAAATATAATAAATTTCCTTGTGATTGAATGACATAAAATAAAGCCTGAAGACTTTACGCATTGAAGACAGAGAATCGATGACTTTAAGGCTTCTACACGCTCATTTCGGTACGTCATTCGGGGTATCTGGCGAAGTGTACCCCAAACCAGTTTTCTCAATAAGACACTATCAATTATTCATGACGGTGACACGCTGATGAACATACTCCCCCTATTAATGGCCTGAAATTAAGCCTCATAAATGATGAAAAACCATCTCAGCAAGGGCTGTAACAATGATAGCTTCATGGAGCTTTCCCTAGATATTATAGTGCATTTGTGTGTATGAGTGTCTCGAACGCAAATGTCAAAAATCGCGAAAACCACATCTTTGCAGAAGTATCTAGCTACCTTAAGGCTTAGGCTGTGTATAGGCTGTAGGAATTTCCATTGACATGCGAAGTTTGTTGCGTGTCAAATATTACCCTAAAATTTACCCCACATGCTAGAAGAAGCAATGCGGAATAAATGGAACTCAGAGCGAGATGCCCACCTCTGGATAACTGGGTGAAGAAGGGTCGTTTACCTTTGATTTTCTATCACCATCAACTTGTATAGACTTGACTCGGGGAGGATGGGAAATTAAATGTATCGGACACAATGAAGCCTGATGCGTCCTCTCACTTCAATGGAGCCCCAACATATATATGGGTTTTCATTTCATGGCTCTTATGGGTGGTTAATTTTGTGGCAAATGTGTACTGAAAATTTTCAATTTCATTTTGTTGAGGGATCTGCGGTGGAAAATTACTTTCCCTCCTCTACAGAATGAAAATAGAAAATCCCTAGCAGAATCCTTTAGAAGTTGAGAGAATATGGCAAAGGCAGAGTATAAAGTAACTCGTTGCCTGTTTCTGACATTTTTATGGTTCATTTGCATCTATTTGTTTGTACGCGCGCCATCACACCATTCGACCTGAATCTCTGCAGTGAGAGTTTTTAGGTTTCATTTTTAGGGAAGAAGTTTTCCATTTCCTTACGGATTATATTAAAATTTATGGCTTAACCCCCACAACATGAAGCAGAGAATTTATTTTCATGCAATATTTCTGCGTACGAAGTTAAGCATTTATAGTCGCATGGCGGAAAACTCCCAAATTTTGAAGATATGTGATTCTGTAAAAGTTGGCAGCATTAATCCGTTCCTTTCCGTAAACAGTGCAAATTTCTTGCTATTTAGGTATAAAAACTTCAAGGGGATCATTACTTTTTTTAAACAAATAAACCTCACAGAATACTGCTTTCACCATAAGCAAAACAAGCAGAAATTTTTTTTTTTTTTGTTTCAGCTGAATTTGCCACAATGCCGGACATAATCAAAGATTTAGGCTTCCCCAGTTTATTAATTAAATCAAGCTCAGTCGAAAATAATTTAAACTTTTCGATGGTAAAACAGTGCTCATAATGGCCGCTCTTCAGGCACCTTGAACACAGTTCTAAGAGTCCCTCACATTCGTGCACAGGGATCCCGTTTCACTCTACCTCTACACTCAAACTTCATTATAACCACACAAAATCTGGCCACCGCTAATATCTCTTAACGAGAAAGCTCATTTTTAATTATAATTAAAATCAAGGAAGCCCACCCTATTTCCTGCTGCCGCGTGTAATTTTTCTATTTGGGGAAGACCCCTGTAAGTTGAAACTTAAGTGCAGCCCCCTTTCAGTATCCGCCACCGCAGGATAATAAAAAAAAACTAATGGCAAGCATTTTGACGGAATGGTCTCGATTGAGGAAAGCAAACAAGTTTTGGGATCCAGTTACGTATGTTGAACCATAGAGCCAGGTATTCCAGCACTCCTTAGCCGTACTGCAAGAATTCTGGTATAGGATATTGCTGGTTTATATTGCCGATAAGATATTCATAGAGCAGGTGTGGCAGACAGAAGTTTGATGAAATACCTTAACTCAGATGCTGAGATGCTTATGGGATATTTGTAGCTGTATATAGAGTTTAGCTTAACGCATAATATGTTTAGGTATATGCGATGAACTCATCAACTCTCTTCATCTATAGAAGTGAGTTGAGAAGCTGTTGTATTATTTTTGTGTCATATTAGACAACATTCAGTTTTAGACGCATCATACAAAACTCAATATTGTTGTAATGTTATTTATTAGTGAACTAAACATGTGGCACCGACTCCCATATGCAGTTTTCTATCAGGGATCTATTACAAAGTCGAATAAATACAAAAAATTAATTGTCGTTTGAAAAAGCTTGAATCTGCTTTGTAAAAGAAAAGAGTTAGAAAATCATTGATAAAAATTTTAAAAAAAGTAGGAGAGAAAACTGAACCCTGTGGTATACCGACATTTATACAATATATTCGTCAAATATAACTCCGTCCATAATCATATAAATTAAATTCTTAGATAGGACAATATTGTACAATATTATATTAAGGACACTAGTCTTAGTTGCACCGACAATTTAACATAACTGCATTTATTTGAATTTTCAGTGAGTACCCTTGTTCCAGTCATTTAGTATATTCAACGACTAACATCAGTAAAACCAAACCAACTTTACAATAATTCGTTGCATTCCAGACAAATTAGAATTTTTTATAATAATAGATAACTGTATTGCTTTTAATGATCATTGTCATAGATATATATATATATTTCTACAAGCCTTCAGCTCTTAGTCTAAATTTGGTTCTTTTACAAATATGTATGTGCATCCATCTGTTTGGATAGCGCATGGTTTTTCAAGTTAGCCAGAGTAGTTTTATCAGTTTGATTTTGCTTCTTCACTCAATAAGATCACGTTGTTGACCATACTTTTATAACGTTGTACAATAAACATAAATTTGAATAAAGAGTTGAATTACTATCTGAAAGCGGAGTTTTGTTCAATTGCATGTATCTTTAATTCACAATTGTGACTCTGGGGATTTTTCGATAATCCGGCTGCGCGGATAGAACAACCCTGTTTCCAACAAAATTTCTCATCCACTGATTGTCGCCCGGTCTTGCGTTGAGATAATCTAAATATCGCGGTAATAAGTCTTTCGTTGTTTGAGAGAATATTAAAAACAAAACCACAGAATTTTACACAGAATAGAATAAATTACTTCAAAAATTTTAACCTGGATATTTTAACGTTTACATGGGTAAAAAACAAGATTCGAAGAGCAATAGAAACCATTCATTTATCCACTTTGACAAACCGAAAACATAATAAGGTCACAGAAACTGTTTACATTCAGGGAGGTATCTACTTCGATTGTAATCCCTTTTAAATATCAAAAAACTGGGGATAACTAAAAAACAGTTTATAAAACTGCTTCACATCACTTAATTCCACTCTCCTCTATATTTTCAAGAAAGAATAAAAAGCAGCAAAAAGAGTTTCGACATGTCGCCTTTTCACTACTCAGCACAGACTCGGAAAAGGACTTTCATTCAAATCTGGTACAATCACTCGAAATCGGCGAATAAAATTATTGTAGCATAACATTTTAACAACGTACCTACACTGGAAATCTCTGTCCTCCTTGTCAAAAAAGAGCTAGAATCAACACTGTTACGGATGAAGTAGAGTGGAATCGCATCATGCTCCCTCCCAGCCAACAGTGTTCAACCATTTTCACTATACGTGTTCAGGATTGAACACAGTCGCCAGCTTCAGCTCCACTGTCCTGAAATAAATAAAAAGGGAACCACCAAGAATCAAAACTTAAAAGTAAAATTAGAGATTCATCTTACCTAATTAGGCACATTTATGAGCCAGACGTAAACACGTATCCTCAGCACGTCAGCTGAACGTCAACATGAACATTCACATTCCACTCAGAAGTAACAACTTCGATAAATAAAACGTACTAGATGCAGAAATGGATACAACAAGTGGAACGAAACAGCAGCACCATTTACACGGTAGTATTATACAGTTTTAATATTATTCATAAATAATAAAAAAAAAGGAGGGGAAGAAGTATATATGACTAAAGTGAAAATATTATTAATTGCAACCATATTTAGTTAACAAAATTGAATTTTAGAAAAAATGTTTATAAGATAATTAGATAGGAACGATGTGTTAATAATAACATAAACTGGTAACACTTCGAAAGAATGTGATGAAGTGCAGCTGTTATGTTAAGATATTGTTGCTAGGCTATTGTTGCTATGCCAATATTGTTGCCATGCGCCTTTGACTACCGTTCTTTGGTGCCGTGTGCAAACTCTGGCTATATAAACAGCAGTTTGACTTGACTCTTTCTCTTTTTTAGTTTGGCAGCATAACGTTCAACTTGGTAAATTTCTATTCCTGATAAATCATTTATTTTGTTTTCTAACTTGAACTCTAATTTTGATTGACGATTGAAATAAAGATTTGTATTCTGGGTATCGACTAGAATAGGAACTTTATTTTAAGTAGCAACAAGGTTAAAGAATTTTATTGTGGGTACCGACTACAATAAAATTATAGTACTAACAACAAAATTACTTTGTTCTAATTACGGATTGAAATTAAAGATTTCTTATTCTGGGTATCGACTAGAGTAAGGGCTTTGTTTTCGATAACTATTAGAATAAAGATTCTTACTGTGGGTATCGACTGCAGTAAGAATATTTTACTAACAACAACAATTTACTTTGTTCTAATTACGGATTGAAATTAAAGATTTCTTATTCTGGGTATCGACTAGAATAAGGGCTTTCGTTTCGATAACTATTAGAATAAAGGTTCTTACTGTGGGTATCGACTGCAGTAAGAATATCTTACTAACAACAACAAAATTGCTTTGTTCTAATTACGGATTGAAATTAAAGATTCCTAATTCTGGGTATCGACTAGAATATGGGCTTTCTTTTCAATAGCTATTAGAATAAAGATTCTTACTGTGGGTATCGACTGCATTAAGAATATTATTAATAAAACACTTTAGTGTGATCATTGATTGCAATAAAGATATCCCAATTCCCAACCTAAAGAAAGCCAATTGAATCAAGTGCCAAACATCGAGTGGGTAAGTACAAGTCAATTGGTACAGTTGTGTAAATCAAATTTATATATTAAGCATTTAATAAACATTGGTTTCAGCCTTTTATATTATAATATCTATATATATATATCGTGCAGTTCTCAAGTTTTAGTATTTGTTAAACTTGAAACATTTAGTGCAGTGAAGAAACAAATAAAACCTACTAGCTTTATACCAGTGGCATAAATATCACTACACCTTTCATTTATTGCATGTACGCTCTGACTACGGGCAGTACATTTTATGGTCCTTCGAGCCGGATTTAAAGTCTAGTGGTATATATTATTTATCTTTCAAACATGACTTCACTTCAAAAACTTCTCGCTAACCAAGTCACCTCTGCACAAATATTCCAAAAATCGTTCAATAACTACAAAAATACTGCTGTAGAAAAACGAACGAGAGGACTTATTTCTGAGCGGTTAATCGCCCTAAACGAAATTTGGTCCGACTATAAGAATACGCATTATACGATTCTCCAAGCTACTCAGGCTTTAGAACATAGCGAATTGCAAAAATACGATTATTTTGCAAACGATCAGTTCTCAAGTACGGAAGATAAATACTACACGTTTCGAGGTACTCTCAGAGATGCACTAAATGCATTCGAAACAAAAGTAGATTCAAAGCCAAACACGGAAAATGAATCTTCTTCATTTCTGAGGTTACCTAGCATCACAATCCCAAAGTTCTCAGGGTCATATGATTCATGGAGGTCGTTTCGCGATCTATTCCAGTCACTAGTGCATACAAATTCTGCGTTATCTTCAGTGCAGAAGTTGCATTACTTAAAATCTAATATTTCTGGAGAAGCAGAACATTTGTTGCGTCAGCTTCCAATGACCAATGCGAGTTACGACAACGCATGGAAGATATTGCTCAATAGGTATGACAATAAGCGAGTATTAATTAATGCTCAGCTAAAGATTCTATTCAATCTACCTAAAGCGACACACGAGTCAGCCAAGGCAATAAAAACCGTGCTAGACAAATCGTCAGAATGTATTTATGAACTCGAAGCATTGGAAGTCCCCACTAAACACTGGGATATTATACTGATTTACATGCTAGTGCAATGTTTACCAGCAGAGACGCATCGCTTATGGGAACAAGAAGTGAATAGTACAAATGAACTTCCTACCCTAGAATCTCTAAAGGCTTTTCTAGAGACGAGATTCCGAACTCTAGAAGCAATTTCAGAAGCAAAACCATATTCCGTAAACAGACCAGCTCAAATTCCAAGAGCTTCCACCCATTTCACATCATCTAGTGATAGATGTATATTATGTAAAGAGCCACATCGTTTATACAAATGCCCCAAATTTGTAAAACTGGATGTAGACTCTAAATTCAAGGTTGCCACGTCAAATAACTTGTGCATTAATTGCCTTTCAAAAGGTCACAATTCGAAGTTTTGCTCAAGTAAATTTACATGTCAGCGATGTGGAAGGAAACATCATTCCTTACTTCATAGGAACAATACAAATCCACAGAATAAGCACAATTCCTCAGAAAACCCACACATACAAGCTCAACCTTGTAAGCCACCTTCCGCTTCCAATATTCACACGCTTCATGCGAATCTATCTACCAGAACTACACAAGCCTTGCTTGCCACAGCATTGCTTAAAGTTCCATCGAAAAGGGGGACCCTGTTCACATTACGAGCCTTAATTGACTCAGGTTCTCAAGTCACGTTCATAACACAAGCCGTCGCACGGAAACTGCAGTTGACTACTATGAACACTTCGATACAAATCACTGGCTTAGGAAAGTCAGAAGCTATAAATGTTGAAAAACAAGCATCGATAAATATACATTCTTACTCAACCTCGAGTAAGGTAACCACGACTAATGCCCTTATCGTGAAAACTATAACAGATATATTGCCTCCGTCTACCATTCCAAATAAAGAATGGAACCACGTTCACGATCTGCAACTCGCAGATCCATTGTTTTTCAAGCCAGGAAAGGTAGACCTGCTTCTGGGAGCAGATGTTTACGGAGAAATTCTCTTAGAGGGATTACGAAGGGGTCCACCTGGAACACCAATTGCACAAAATAGTACCCTCGGCTGGATCCTTTTCGGCAATTTAAAAGGCGCTCAAACAATTTCCACAGCGTCTTCCTTAACAATAAATGCTCATTACGAGGAAGAGTCCTCACTAGATAAACTTCTGAGGCGGTTTTGGGAAACTGAAGAGGTTACTACTCCAGGAAGACAACTGTCTACGGCAGACCGCGATTGTGAACAGTTTTATAAGAAAACTCATTATCGAAACGCAAACGGCCGTTACGAAGTTCGTTTGCCCTTCATCAATGAAAGTCCCAACCTAGGCGACTCTCGTGGCATGGCTATACGAAGACTTTACAGTCTAGAGCGTAAATTACATCAAAATCCCGAACTGAGTCAGGAATATAAGGCTTGTATAAATGAGTATAAATCATTAGGGCACATGACATTGGCTGATAAGGAATTGAGTAAAGATAAATGTTATTATCTTCCTCACCACGCCGTTATCAAAGATAGCACGACTACCAAGGTTCGAGTTGTCTTTGATGCTTCGGCTAAATCCACCAATGGGAAAAGTTTGAATGAACAGTTGCATACGGGCCCAGTATTGCAATCTGAACTTTTCTCAACTTTACTTAGATGGCGAAAGTACAAATTTGCTATGTCAGCGGACATAGAGAAAATGTATCGAATGATAAACGTTCAATCTCCAGATCAAAACTATCAAAGAATAGTTTGGAGAAACAATCCCACTGAAGCCATTAAAGATTACAAATTGACTACTGTCACCTTTGGAACATCACCAGCTCCGTATTTAGCAATCAAAACCCTACATCAGTTAGCTGCTGATGAAGTTTCTAGATTTCCTAAAGCGGCCAAAGTTGTATTACGAGATTTTTACGTTGATGATCTGCTCACTGGAGCAGACTCCATTGAGGAAGCCTTAGAAATGCAAAGTCAGCTTATTCTACTCTTGTCGTCAGCAGGATTCAATCTAAGAAAGTGGGTCAGTAATTCATCGGATCTTCTATCGAACATCGCAGAAGAACATAGAGAAGTACAACTTCCTTTACGGTTAGCAAGTGATGAATCTGTGAAAACCTTGGGCATCCATTGGCACCCAGGAACTGATCATTTTACTTTGCAATATAAACAGTTTGAAGATCGCGTTTCTACAAAGCGTTCTGTATTGTCAGAAATTGCTACACTTTTTGATCCACTTGGTTGGATTTCTCCAATCATAGTCACAGCTAAAATTCTGATGCAAACCTTATGGGTTTCTGGATGTTTATGGGACGATCCTATTCCTGCACCCATTGACAATCATTGGCGACAATTTAAAGCCAAACTAAGCCACATCAGCAAAATCCACATACCACGGTGGATATTCACAAATAGTAATCTGTCAACTTGCCAAATACATGGGTTTTCCGATGCGTCCAATCAAGCCTATTCGGCTGCAGTCTATATAAGAGCCATAGATCAAGAAGGAAACGTCCATGTTAATCTACTAATTGCGAAATCCAAAATAGCACCTGTTAAACCTATTACGCTTCCCCGCCTCGAGTTATCTGGCGCTGTGCTATTAGCTCGACTTATTAGTCGCGTCAAGACAGACCTAAATTTTCTTAATGTACCTATATTCGCGTGGACTGATTCCTCTATAGTCTTAGCTTGGATTCGCAACCATCCCAACAGATATAAAACCTATGTTGCAAACAGAATCGCAGAAATTCAAACAGCAATCGATATACAGTCTTGGCGTCATGTTCGGTCTGTTGACAATCCTGCCGATTGTAACTCCAGGGGCATTGAACCTGAGTCTTTAAGCTCGCATAATATATGGTGGCACGGACCACAGTGGCTGTTAAACTCTGAGGAAAAGTGGCCTCAGTCATTACCATTGATGGAAAATAACATTGACTCTGAACAAAAGCGAGTAAGCTGTCTAATCACAACTCATTTAGACATTGACGATTTATTTGGTAAATTTTCGACCTTTGTTAAACTGCAACGAGTCGTTGCTTATTGTTGCAGATTCATAAATCGCTGTCGCAAAAGAAATCCAGAAAACCATCACGACTACTCAATGCTACTGAAACCTGATGAGATGACTCAGGCGAAACATTTATTAATAAAGCGAGCTCAAACGATTGAGTATACAAATGAAATTCAGCAACTAAAAGCAGGAAATTTTATATCTTCCAGAAGCAAAATTTTACCTCTCAATCCATTTCTGGATGATTACGGATTATTACGTGTGGGTGGGAGATTACAACACGCTAATGTCCCTTACAATCAAAAACATCCTGTGATACTGCCAAAGGAAAGTAATCTAACAACCTTAATAATCAACTATTTCCACACAAAAACATTACATGGAGGTCCCCAATTGGTTCTGTCAACATTGAGGAATGAATTCTGGATTCCACAAGGACGAAAAACAGTCAAACATGTTTTACACAAATGTATAATATGCTTCAAACAATCTGCTTCAAATAGGAACCAAATGATGGGGAACCTACCTGCCTCTAGAATAAACAAATCAAGACCTTTTCAACAAATCGGCGTGGATTATGCTGGCCCCATTAATTTAAAAATGTCTAAGCACAGAGGAAATCGGTTTTACAAAGGTTACATTTGTATTTTTATTTGCATGGCCACCAAGGCTATACATATAGAACCTGTCTCTGATCTCACCACAGCAGCCTTCATTGCAGCATTTCGACGTTTCTCTAGTCGACGGGGACTTTGTACAGATGTCTATTCTGATTGTGGTACAAACTTCGTAGGAGCTGACAAAATTTTACAAAGAGATGTTATGACTGCAGTGAAGCAAGCAAATAAAGAAATGGCTTCTAAGGTAACACAAGATGGTATACGATGGCATTTCAATCCACCTTCAGCACCACATTTTGGAGGCCTTTGGGAGGCAGGAGTGAAATCGATTAAGTTTCATTTGAGGCGGACATTAGGAAATTCATCATTAACATTCGAAGAATTTGCAACCGTGTTGGCTCAAATTGAAGCCTGCTTAAACTCCAGACCATTATGTCCCATTTCTGATGATCCAGACGATCTTAATACGTTAACACCTGGACATTTCTTAGTAGGCAGTTCATTACTAACTCCACCAGAACCAATTGTTGAGAAAAATACTTCATTAATCACAAGATGGAATCATCTGCAATCATTACAGCAACAGTTCTGGAACAAATGGTCCAATGACTATTTGAACTCATTACAGAACAGACCAAAATGGCAGAATCCAGTTTCCAATCCTAAAGTAGGAGACTTGGTTGTTATTAAGGAACCTGATTTACCAGCATGTCGGTGGAAATTGGGACGAATTACCGAACTACATCCAGGACCGGACAAATTGGTAAGAGTTGTCAGCATTAGAACTCAGACTGGACTTGTAAAGAGACCAATCACAAAATTCGCCATACTTCCTTTGGCCTAAACCATGTTTTCAAAACATTCATTAAAATTATCCAAAGGCGATTGTATATTTGAATACATATATCTCTATTTTTGTTCAGTCCAAATCAGCACTTTTAATAGAATTGCATCAATATCCATTTCACTCATATTCATTCACATTATCAAAAAAAACCTAATATCAGTTATCATCATTTGCATGCAATTACATTTTGATATTTTCCTCCAAACAATAAAATCATCACACTAGTGAAAAGTTCTAAAATACCATAATCGAGGCGCATTCTTAAAAATTGCACATGCACTCATACATATAACAATTCTTTGTTTCTAAATCCAACAACACATTACGCACAAATGTGTAAAATTATATTCTCGCTACCGTTGAAATTCATCACCAGATTTGCCTTTGTGCATTTTTTTTTGCTGGTAATCTAAATATGCAACAGTTAATCCGATAGTCAGATTGCATAGTCATAGCTTGAATAAAACAGGACCCGTTAGTCCTCTTTAAATATCGATTACCCTGCAGCACAACTCACAGTTGAATTTCAAATTGGCAGAAGGAAAATGGAATCTCCTAAGCGTAAAGTAAACGTGAAGACTGAGTTGCCATCAACTCCGGGCAAGAGCATCGAACAAGAAGTCATGGAAATTTGGCATCTTGAGAGGCAGCTAAATAGTTTAAAGACGGCATCCAAGGTGAGACAACTCAGTAGTCGATTTCGAACATTAAAATTGAAAGATGACCTGGATTCGGATGTGATTGTAATCCCCGACTCACCACCACAATCTCCAAGGAACCATGTCCAATCAGACGTAGCGCCAGCACCATCTTACCTACGAGATGAGCAGCCTCAAAATAGCAATCATCCAGCCGGCAGTTTAACTCCCACACCTAAGATCAAAATCCTGGAAGATATCACATTGATACCTGATACCAGCAAATCAAATACAGGAGATGATGATGATATCCATTTATTGGTGCGTGATCATGACACAGGAACCATGGAGAAATTCGTGATCTCACTAAAGGCTCTACAAAAATCCAAGAAAAGGAAGCAGAGATTTACCACTCAAGACGGTACGCGGTATAACATCCGTTCGTTAAAAGATGGCAACATAAAAATTTTGAAATAAAGACCACATAAATAAGTTTGGGTTTTTTATTTTTAATAGTGAATATTTTATCCTTAATATCTGCGTTGACATTTGGAGTTACATTGGTTGTAAAAATTTCTTTCTTTTCTTCTCCGTACGTCAACCATTTTCAGATCTCATTCTTTCAGGATAAATAAAACATAAAAAAAAAAATAATAAATAAAACGAAGGGGGGCTTTAACACTCTAATGATATGATAACTTCTATAATATTTATTTTCAGGAACATTTATTTCATTGCCTTTTTGGCATCCAACTTAAAAAAAAGGGTTTACAACTTTAGAACATCTATAGTAGAGGCCTGGTGAATGCGATATTATCAGAATTTTTTCAAATCTATACAATACAAAACAAAACATTACATAGAGATTAATATCTGCTCGATTCGTTAACAGACCGCATTCGCATATCGCATAGCTTATCCTTGAACGGCATCTTAGCCCTTCAACGGGGGGCAGTATGTTCAGGATTGAACACAGTCGCCAGCTTCAGCTCCACTGTCCTGAAATAAATAAAAAGGGAACCACCAAGAATCAAAACTTAAAAGTAAAATTAGAGATTCATCTTACCTAATTAGGCACATTTATGAGCCAGACGTAAACACGTATCCTCAGCACGTCAGCTGAACGTCAACATGAACATTCACATTCCACTCAGAAGTAACAACTTCGATAAATAAAACGTACTAGATGCAGAAATGGATACAACAAGTGGAACGAAACAGCAGCACCATTTACACGGTAGTATTATACAGTTTTAATATTATTCATAAATAATAAAAAAAAAGGAGGGGAAGAAGTATATATGACTAAAGTGAAAATATTATTAATTGCAACCATATTTAGTTAACAAAATTGAATTTTAGAAAAAATGTTTATAAGATAATTAGATAGGAACGATGTGTTAATAATAACATAAACTGGTAACACTTCGAAAGAATGTGATGAAGTGCAGCTGTTATGTTAAGATATTGTTGCTAGGCTATTGTTGCTATGCCAATATTGTTGCCATGCGCCTTTGACTACCGTTCTTTGGTGCCGTGTGCAAACTCTGGCTATATAAACAGCAGTTTGACTTGACTCTTTCTCTTTTTTAGTTTGGCAGCATAACGTTCAACTTGGTAAATTTCTATTCCTGATAAATCATTTATTTTGTTTTCTAACTTGAACTCTAATTTTGATTGACGATTGAAATAAAGATTTGTATTCTGGGTATCGACTAGAATAGGAACTTTATTTTAAGTAGCAACAAGGTTAAAGAATTTTATTGTGGGTACCGACTACAATAAAATTATAGTACTAACAACAAAATTACTTTGTTCTAATTACGGATTGAAATTAAAGATTTCTTATTCTGGGTATCGACTAGAGTAAGGGCTTTGTTTTCGATAACTATTAGAATAAAGATTCTTACTGTGGGTATCGACTGCAGTAAGAATATTTTACTAACAACAACAATTTACTTTGTTCTAATTACGGATTGAAATTAAAGATTTCTTATTCTGGGTATCGACTAGAATAAGGGCTTTCGTTTCGATAACTATTAGAATAAAGGTTCTTACTGTGGGTATCGACTGCAGTAAGAATATCTTACTAACAACAACAAAATTGCTTTGTTCTAATTACGGATTGAAATTAAAGATTCCTAATTCTGGGTATCGACTAGAATATGGGCTTTCTTTTCAATAGCTATTAGAATAAAGATTCTTACTGTGGGTATCGACTGCATTAAGAATATTATTAATAAAACACTTTAGTGTGATCATTGATTGCAATAAAGATATCCCAATTCCCAACCTAAAGAAAGCCAATTGAATCAAGTGCCAAACATCGAGTGGGTAAGTACAAGTCAATTGGTACAGTTGTGTAAATCAAATTTATATATTAAGCATTTAATAAACATTGGTTTCAGCCTTTTATATTATAATATCTATATATATATATCGTGCAGTTCTCAAGTTTTAGTATTTGTTAAACTTGAAACATTTAGTGCAGTGAAGAAACAAATAAAACCTACTAGCTTTATACCAGTGGCATAAATATCACTACACCTTTCATTTATTGCATGTACGCTCTGACTACGGGCAGTACAATACGAAATACAAGAATTAGTTCGTCTGCAGTTTCTCATGCCAACCAGCCAAGAATCTTGTTATGCTGTGTCGGACTGAGTTATCTCTGCTGTGTGCTATTCATCCGTTGTTGTCTAGGAAATGTGCTATTGCCGTACAACGAAAATACAATTTTACTGTCACAGTGAATCCTTGAAGGAATAGGAAAAACTAAACCCTCACACATGGGTGACATCTGTCTGAACGGTTTCCAACAAAATACGGTACCCAACTTATGTCATGAATGTCACAAGCACGAGAGCTCTTGCACAACAATTTGTGGAATTTCTCTGCAATTTTCTACTGCACTACAAAGCCTCCAATCGTCTAAAATTTCCTAGCTTCACCGTTTCATTTACTCGTACACGTTAAGTTCTTCGGTGAACTATATTTTTTCTGCACCCAAATATCCCCTCTGGCCTCTTCTGGTTCAATATAAGTGATCCGATATCAACGATACATATATTTCCATAGAAAAGCTTTTCCGACCTTTTGTATTCAAAACTTCAATATTTGAGAAAAGTTAAATGTTTAACGGGATTTCACGATGAAAGATGGGCGCCCTCTATACAAAAAGAACTTACTAGGGTGCTGAATGCGACGCTGGAATGGTGGCGCGACTACGAACGCCTGAGTATATTTAAGCGACTATGAAAGCTTATTGGCTGGAGTTCCATAAGGAAAACTCCCTATGATGATCTGACAGCTTTATAACAATTGAGCGGTCGCAGCGGAAATGTCGACATGAAACATATTCCGCTTCCGAGCACACGCCTGGCTCTCCTCCTAGCTCGTAGTCCTGACAGCCGACATCCGACATTGCCTTGCTTATCTTTTGGGAAGATGTTTGCAATTGTGATTTTATCCTGCTCAGAGACTTGAGTTTACGCGCGCTTCTCTTGTGCTTTATGCTTCGTGTTCCTCCTGTGTTCTGTTTACATTTTGACTTTCAAAACTTCTTCCATAACAGAGATTTATTAACTTTCTGGTTTTCGTTACACGCAGCATTGCTAGGAGTACCAATTCAGTAATTAAGATGTGATCTTATAAGGTGCCGTTCTATCTAGATATACACATAGGTGTTGGTATGACGGGAATTTGTAATCCTCATAGGTATTTATGTATATGGAGATGAGCGGGATCTAATTGAAATAAAGATGTGATCTGTCCTTGAAGACTGTTATCACTGATGTTATGGCGGAGCAACTAATTTACTAGTTTTGGATCGACCTCAATCCTTACTTCAAGGAAATTATTATTATTGTATTGTCTTTTTTTTTCATTTTTTGTTTTTTTACTATCTATGTAAAATATAGGCAA
The DNA here is from genome assembly GCA_963924295.1 of Dioctria rufipes. Taxonomy (NCBI): domain Eukaryota; kingdom Metazoa; phylum Arthropoda; class Insecta; order Diptera; family Asilidae; genus Dioctria; species Dioctria rufipes. Next base: position 8,065,875 of record OZ002740.1, read on the forward strand.
AGAATGATGAATTTGCATGGCTTTTCCAGGAAAGGAAACAGATTGAAGGAATCATGCAGAACTTCTGACACTCAGAGTAAGTAATTTTAATTGGAGCTCTGGTACATCGATGTCCTTTTTAGTTTAGCATCTAAAAGAATGGAAAACTGTCAAAAGAGAATTGGGGTACCTCAAAAGTTTGAAGTACATTCTCGCGGTAGTAAGTCAAATGTCACGTAATCCCCCTAAACTTATTACAAATTTCAACAAATAAAATGAAAGAGCAGGGAACTCGCTCAAATCTCTCTAATGAAATAATGTGTTAAGATATAGATGAATTCAACGTTAGTTGGCTTCCCACAGACCAGTCGTCTTAGGCACATTCAAAGATCACAAATAATTCAATAAAAAATCTTCGATTAGTCCAATAATAATTAACTTGCTAAGATAAATCTGTACATCATTGGCGTTCATATGAATTTTAGCGTTCTCAACTGTTCCAGTTAATAGAAATTTTAAACAATATAGGTCCTAAGATTGATCCTTGCGGAACCTCACTTCATAATAAGAGAAGAGTAGTTATGGAACTATGATCGAGCGATTGACTTGGACGTGAAGTCCAGACTGCCAGCATGAGCTGACAGATCGCTCGGTGGACAGCGTTGACTGCAGGGCTGCACGATAGCTCGCCTCGGCTATTGGCGGACAGTGTGGGGAGGTTCGTGCCTGCCAAACCAAAGGCCGTAGCACACATTCAGTCCTCAAGGGACCTTTACACTACCTACCACGTACCTAATTGGAAGCGCTGGTGTTCTGATTCCACCGTTATTGCCCCAACCAACCTGCGATACTGTGGGCGATATGATACAATTACAGTATCTGTATTTGAAAAACTTATTTTCTATTAAAGAGAACACCGGTGATACAAATCTTAGTGTTAACTGTATATTCAATAAATATTATGAAAATTAAAAATATTTACCGACATTATGCGAATAAAATTCACTGGAGTTTCGACAGAAAATTATAAAGCGCTAAATTCCTGATTTCAGTCAAAACCCATTATGAAAGTATAGCAACTAACGTTAGAGCTTCATTAATTTGCATTTGCAAAATTCATAGTTTGACTACGATTCACGAAAAACCACTGAACCGAACAAAATTGTCGAAATCAGATATAGAAATAGAACTAGCCACCAGCACCAGCAGAATTCCATTCAATTTAGGTAAAGTGCACGCGAGGAGGCAATGCGCTCCAATTATTTTCAATAATTTTCCATCTATACCAAAACGTCATCAGGTCAGATTTTATCGAATTTTATGAACTCAATGAACTTAGGATTGATGGCGATATGAAAACATTTTCTAAAAGCAAAATATTTTCCTGTTAATGGCTGGAATGAACTGGACTGACTGAACTGGACTTGACTTTTGGACTGGAGTCGGTATTGAAAGGTGTTCATATTTTCTGGATGTACACACGTATTGGAGTCCTTTCCCCTCAACTCTATGCAATTTCACTTTTTTTCTTTCTCTGAATTGGATTTGTTAGGATTTTAATATAATTAATGTGAACAGGTTTTGTATATCGTTGATCCTCCAGATTGGGTCTTCCACATTAAGTTAGTGCAAAAGCACACATAACATATTCATTTCTATTAGATATCAGCATTGTAAGCTAAATCTTCACTGGTTTTTTTTTTTTCATTTTGATTCCAACAGCGTAACTGCTCATATGTACATAAAGCTTTTACGCAGTTAGCATTCGCACCCATATGCGACTAACTTTACAACTAGCTTTAAAGTCAGAAGAAAGATGCTTACTAGTGTTGCAATTACAACCTCCCTTCCCCGGTAAGCGGTATGCTTTCCCCCGTACCAAAGAACCAGAAGAACTCACATCTAAAGCGTCAAATTTTCTCCTATGGTTCGGGTCCTGCAAGATGATTCCAAAATGTGAGCATGCCTTGCAAATTGGGATTTTTGGAAAGAAATTCATTGAAGCTGCGCGAGTAGCGGATATTGAAGACTGTTGGTAGGTATGAAGTGTAATACTCAAATTCAGTTTTTGGTGAAGGTATTCCGTTTCCGATTCCGGAAAATACAGGATGTTCATACTTGTGGGATTCATGAGAAATTGAAATCGAAGAAATCTTGATTGTTGTACGATCAATATTCATCGTCATTTCCCTCTTAAGTTTAAGACCTTAGAGTTAAGTCGTATAAATTTATTCCGGGTAAAACTCTAAAAGTATGTGCTCAAAAAACAACAAGAGCTGTTGAGAGTATAGTTGTATGTATATATAGTATGTGCATTTCGCACGATAAAATCAATAAATCGTTTATGGGGGAGGAGATTAATTCATTGGATTTGATTAAAGAAAAACGCCATGCAATTACAAAAGCAGCAGGACATCAATTTTGAAGAAGGTTGAAAAGAGTCCAGTTAACCAGGTGCCACTCAAATGACACGGGGTGAAATTTAATTTTAGTATGGTTCTTCCCTTTTTCACAGTTTCATATTTGGAAAATGGCCATCTTTTGGGATAACTGCTTCCAAAATCTGGGCGATAATTGGGATGAAGGAAAAGAGATTTGTAATTTAATTGCTTTCGACTTAATTTTCTTTCGATTGTCGTAGAGTTATTCCATTTTTATCGATAAAACCTAAGCACATTGTTAGAGACAGGTTGTTACCGAAGTTGATTTCCAAACATTTGCAACACAAAGTTTACACCGTTGGGGTGGGTACCTACATGAAAATGATCAAAATTAGTTTTTATGCTAACCCGATTATTTGGAACTTAGTTTCATCTAGAATTTCGTTATTTTAATTTATCCAAATCGGTAGACCACACCAATTCACGAAAACAGTTAACAGATGAAGAATCTAAGTTTGAAGGCAAAAATAAGATCGAGATTTTCTGTAGGATCATTAAATTTTACTTTTATAAACTACTCTAAAAACACATGTACGTTGCAATAGATTCATATCTTTCCGTCGCTAATTTCACAACTATGAGAACTTAGATCCGATTTACAAGACCGCAATGAATATCACAGACTTATAGCAACAAAACCACTAGATCCACCTATCTCATCTAAATGACAATTAAATAAGCGTAGCAGTTTATTCAATAAATTAATTTTTAAAAATAATAATATATGTATGTATGCATATACTTTTTTTTTTGTCTTTTACATCAATTCTCGGGAAAATTTCTATCAATAAAGGTGTTGCTCAAAGTTCCATACTAAGCCCTATACTGTCTGCAATCTTTCGAAATAGTTACCTTTACTCTCATCAGTTTTCACATTACTACCATTAATATTACTACTAGAATTATTATTAGCATTACCGCCAGTACTATTGTGCCACTCTACTGCAGAGCAACTCTTTGATTGACAACTTCATTACGACATCGACTTACGATGGCGCTGCATAATAATAAGAGTCGACTAAACTGTATTTAATTTTCGCATTATGCATATCATGAAAAAACTCGAATAAAATGTGACAAGCTCTTGAGATCTACTAGAAAACCTAGATATACCGCCGAAGGGGCGATATCCACCTCAAGACTAAGTTTTCCATAAAGTAAACCCAGAGACAAAAAAAAAAACAAAAGGAGTAAAATTCAACTTTATTAAGCATATTCCAATCCTCCATGTCAAAGCCCTTGGTGAAAAGCGTGGGATGACGACATGTAAAATACGAATACCTATTTTGCCAGAATATTATCACCCGGTAACCCGCACATTTAGCTGGTTGTTCATGTTGTTGTTGCTGTGCAGTTCACGAATAAATCTACCTCCCCTGTATGCTCCCAGAGAATGACATGAAGATAAACCTAAGGACAGCTTAGCTAGACTTTGCTGATCTCTCTGGTTGGACATATTTATGGCAGAACAATTTCAACCTTGGTAATGCAAAATTGAAAAGATAAATAGCGAGGGAGGATGCAGGGAGGGAGGGAGGGAGTGAGATGAAGTGAGCAGTACGGCAGCATAATATTGGTGAATAGTTTATTGAAATGGATATTACTCCTACAGCTCCTATAGTTACATGGTATCGAAAGTTAGCAAACTAGTTTAAAGAACAAAAGATGCTAGACAACCGGCGAAGATATTGGGGCAAGTCAAGACGGAGCGTCTCACAAATCTCAGCAGAATTTCGCGCCATTAAAACTCTTGTTTTGTCGACGTGGACTGAAATTTTTTGATAAACAGCCATCACCCTAGGCGATTTAGTTTTATGTTAATGGGATTCTATTGGGGTTGCATATCGTCCTGACATTAAGGTATCAAGCACATTATATACAATCTAACTGCGATATGACTGACTGTATACGACTATGATAGACCTCTTGACAAGCGTGGAGCACGTTAATAGAAAAAAAACCGCCCATATAAGTGCGAATAAATGAGGGAGGCTGTGTTCTTTTAGCAGCGTTATCATTTGTGATCAATCTCTATGCATACGTGTTAGCCGATATTTTGGTATTATATGGAGCAACTGCCATAATTTTCCAAAATATGTGTTTTGAGCTGCAAACAGTCCCGAAAGGAACTTTTCATCTTGGTGTGATGAATATAATGGATAAGAACTGCTGGACGTTTAAGATGGTCCACCATGGTTGAGCTCGATGCGATTAAATATCAAAATTCAACCATCCTCCATTTTCAAAGACCACATAAAGGGGTTATGCAAATAAATTATTGATTAAACCTGGCGGCATAATATTTAGTGAGATGTTATCATTTCTGATTGGCTTTGTTACGAGGCTGCATATATCTACCTAAAGTCTATTATTGTTGGCTATGGTTTAGCTCCAGGAGAGCTGTTAAAGTGTTTATGGTCTCAGCTTCATATTGGATCTTAATGAATTTTCTAATAGCACCGCTTCAGGATGCTTATTTATGGAGGTAAAAAGTTAATGAGGTAATCAGCCGTTATCCAGAGATTTATTAAAGATTTCTGAAAATAGATGAGAAGCTTTAGACGAAACATTTTCTTCTTGCAGAATTAAGAGGACTTGTAGAATTTTTTCTTATTAAACAGATTACACTTCAATGAAGTAGAGATCTTGGCAGTATAATTCTAGGAATTTAATGCAAAATCTTTCATACATATATTTATATGCAGGATGCAATGTTATTAGATTTGGTAAAGTATTTTCCGTGCTTTGTGATTTATTTTACAAAAGTTGACACATTGTGGGGGAACGGTGTGGACACAAGTTCCTTCATTTTTGCAAGTATAACTAATTTTTGTGGTTAGAGCGAGACATAATGCAGAAGAAGGCATTAATACTAATATTATTTTCTCTACTCTTAAAACAATGTTTCAATTTGGTAACATTGCAAAGACATGGTAACGTAAAAATTTTCTTCAAAGAAAATACAAATTAGCGTAGATGTTTCAGCATAAATAAAACATTGTGGAGATTAGAGTTCATATGTATATTATAAATTGTTCATCGCAGTATAGTAGAGTGGAGTGCTACCATATTTCGTAAATGTTACTATATTGTGACTGTTTTCTTTAAACATTTTTTAGAGTTGATTTAAAATATTTGAAGGATTTTCACTCTGAAAAAATATTTTGCAGGTATCGAAAACGGTTTATTGGTTACAAAAATTTTGATTTACCTCTAAGGAGCAGACAATTTACTATACAAAGCCAAACATGCGCATTTTTTTTTCTATTCATTTCGTAGACGTGCCTGCCGCGGACCCTTAACAAATACTAGTTTTTAATGCGGATTAAACTTAACTCTATTTTGAAATGAGTACATAAAGGAACTTTTGAATTACCCTGTCGGTAGAGTTCGACGAAATAAACTACTTTTATGTTTTTCCAAATAACATGGAAATTTTATAGAAAACTCTGAGCCCCTTCAATATGTTTTTTCTTTATAAGCTGAACGATTCTGGGCACGATTTTCTCGATGAAAGCTTATCGCGATATTTCGGAAACTATGAGCTGATCGAAAAATTACATCGAAATTTGTTTGCTTCTTTCAGTTTTCAATTTCAATTTATTTACAAGCTGGTAATATACGCAAGATTAAATCTTATAAATATAAATGATAAATTATAAGGTTACAAAAAGAAAATACTATGATTCTATATAAACAACAGATCTAAAAAGAACATAACAAAATATTGGAAAATCAGTTCAATAAGTAACAACATTAATTTGAAATAATACAATATATATATATGAAAAAAAAAAGAGGAAGAAAATATAGAAAAGTAAATAGCAGAAGCAATCCCATGTAAGCTTATAGCTAATAAATAACGGAGCTAACTTAATTTTTAAAACCACCAAAGGCACCCATAGTGCTCACACTCTGTACATTGTATGGCAAATTGTTCCAAATTCGCGTTATTTGCACAAAGTAAGAGCCCTCCTGAATTCGCCTGTTATGTCAGGGAATCAAAATGTTATGATGCCGTGATGACTGCAGAAACTGAATCTAGTCAGTTATGTAGGTTGGTTTCCCACGACGTATTGGCCTATGGGGGGAAAATAGAGATTCACATGTAAGATAAGGCTCCAGAGGGCAACCAAGTAAAATTGACTTAAACTAGGAAACATGATCGGACCTCCGAAGACCAAAAAAGAATCTGACATAGCCGTTAAAGGCGAAATTCAACCTACGAAAGCATACAGAGTCTAACTTAAAATAGATGAAACTGCAATGAGAGAAGAAGGGTAAAATCAGAGTCTTTATCAGTTTCATCTTAATGCTTGTACTAAAAATTTTAGCTGACAGCCACAGTCTCCATTAATCGTCATAAGCTTTGCCAAAAATAGCTGCAATGTGATGGTAGCACGTCAATCTAGAGTTCAACTTTACACCCAGATTAATAATGGTTTCTAAAGGCAGCGCTTGTCCTGCAAGTAATACTGGAGGGGTCTATCAATATTTATCAATAGGGTGACTCAAAATTTCTTCTGCTCATTTCAGAATATAATTAGGTAGGTTAGTCTGTATTTAAAAAAAAACGTTAGTAACCATAGCATGTCCTCTTTCCTCCTCCTCAACAATATCGATAATGGCTTTCATTCTCCTATCTGGCACCAGTTTTCAAGAAAAATCAACTGAGAGCTAACTACTAGTGACATATTTATCTGCACAATAGCTTTATTCAGAGAAATAAATGATGTTCTTATATACGGTTAGTACTTGAAAGTAACAATTTAAGCATCCTGATAGTATTGAATTTCTTACATTTTTTGACAGTATCCACCATTGCAAATTGTCAACAAATTATCAACTCAGTTCGACTTTTACTCTGTTGCTGTTCAAATGATTCAGAGTTACCTTTAATACTTAGTAAACAAAACTCACAAGTCATAAAATTTATCAATAATTGAAAAGGTCATTTCTCCCCCCTTTTCTAGGGCATTTTTCTATTTGGAAGTATTTTTATACGTCTGAACGATTATATTGACGCACGCTGTTTCAAACTTTTATATACTGTAAGCTTGTAAAATCTTTTATTTTCTTCTTCCTTTATATGTAAATATATTATGCGCAGTAGTGCTAGTTTTATTGCACAAAAATGTATTCACCTCCATTGTTCGAATCAAATTGAACTTTTCACTTCATGACGCCGCCACTATTACTCACTAGATGTCACTACAATTACTACAATGACGTCTGCCATACTATCAGACCCATAAATTTGCTAATAAAAAATTCAACTGAAAAATTAAAATTACAATTACAATGAAATCCTTGCATCCTGCCTAACTACAGTTGAAGTTTTAACATCCTACGGACTTACACTTGTACGCCACTGTAATTCTATCAACGCGATGACAATTTCCATTTAAAAATGTTAAGATTTTCCTTCTTGATAGAGTAGGAGTAGAAAGTAGAAAACAGGAAAGGTGTAATCGGAGTGGTGTTCGAAGATGAAGGCTGCTATTGTTATAATCTACATCGCAGGACTACATAAATAGATTTTTTTGGTAACACAAAAGAGATTTGTAGGCGTTGCTTGGTGTCTCTTCAATTATAACTACACCTAGGGGGGCGGGGGTAGCACACAACACATATAGTCCCGGAAAAGTTTCGTGTTTACAGTTCAGTGCTATGAATAAATACATTTTCCGAATTAATGGTGGGTGAAGTGCTCACAATTCACAATTGAATGCAGCACTTAACTTACAGCTTGCAGTATATGGCTATAGCGAGTGCACGTAAAAACGGGTAGGGTGGGCTTTTTGGAAAATTAAAAGTTTAAAATCATGAACCCCCCTCGCCAATTTTTATTGAGCCCGCACTAGTTCAGTGTTGAACTCTTTGTTATTTTTTCAATTTCAATGGAGATCCAGTTTCGGGTGAAATATTTGTTTCTGGCGGCAATGTATATGACGCCAAATAATTTTGTTTTAATTTCCGTTGACTTGGTTGAGTGCAGTCCAGGTGCAGGTGCAGGCTCCATCCGCATACATACATACATACTCGGAATTGCGAAAACACCTCGAGTTGTGGGTCTGGTGAATGAAATGGAGATATGGTAGTCAGCAATCACAAATTGAAATGAGGGTATTTAATCACTATAACTATCGGTCACCATAGGTATAGTTCACCTAGCAGAGCATTATGAGTTTTCAACATCAGCTGCTTTACATTTTAATGGGTATTAACTCCATATAAAACCACATATTGGTTAGCACCTGTAGCCGCCGGGCGTCGGTGTATATTGATCGTTTTCAGTTTATATTAAAAAATTGCTTCGATTAATTAGCAGTCTTGGGAGGGGAAACTGTTTTAATTGAATTTTATTTTGTACTAAAAAAATATATATACATAGGAAAGAGAACTTTTGAAGCTTTTTTGACGGTTCATTTGACATTGGTGGGATTTTTTCCTTTTTTTTTTTAATTAAAAAAAAATTATCCACTGCAATTAAAATCAAAATTCCTTTTTTCCTTCCTGTCTAAAGGAACAAAAGGCATCAAAAGGACTGAATTTCCACGGAAAAGGTAGAATTCCAAGAAACCCTTTTTCGAAAGTTTCAATCGAGTGTAAAGTATTAAATTTACATTTTTGACATAATGGTAACTACATCCTTAGACACCACAAGTTGTCCTTTCCCTCTTCGTTCACTTATATCGACCTTTTTTTGCTTTTCTTTGAATTTAATTTAATTTAAGAAAAGTGTGTCCATTGCTGCCGGGCTGCTAAAAATACAGAAGGATAAAAGCAAGAAAAGAGGTCATTTTCGAAAGTACCTTCAATTAAATTAAATTTCGTGTAAAAAATCTTATCATTAATTCCCGGCTATTAGAGAGAAAGGATCCTTTGAATAAGATTAGCCACTAGAGGGCAGCCAAAGCAATGTGATGGACATATTTCGAATAGTCCTTTCGTTGTAGGAGACGATGCTTGTAGACCATCTTTTTCTAGTATTATATATGTACGTACAAACAATTTTGTTCGGTCCAGTAGGTACCTATAACATCACAAGAGAGTTTTTCCATTTTTAAAAGGACGACGGTTTGTCGCTTTTAATTAGCATAATCGTCCTAAGTTCTCTTAGAAATATAGAAAAGAAAATTCAAAAAGATTTTTTTTGTAAAATGCAGTAGAAAATACTGAGGGGTCTAAAAATTGTCTTTTTTGTGAAAAAGAAAATTTTACAATAGAAGAAAATTAATCAATTAATTCCAAATATTTACATTTCAGATTTTCTCTACGTACTTTACCAGATGACATTTGTTACACATATTTCCCATGGTATTTATCTCTGAATTTTGTATCCTGAGGGTTTTGTGGGGGTTTGAATGTTGGCATTTCTCTGGTAAATGCTTTAAGTGCAAAATGGTGTGTTATAAATGAAACTCCCCTATCTCCACTGGGCAATTGAGGTCATTTTGATGAAGTTAGAAGTGTCACTCTGACAAAGTGTTTACACAACTTTTCCATCCCCTAAAGATATTTTTATTTGGAGCTAACAATGTGCTTTACGAGCAAAAGGGAATACTTCAAATATTGCCTCCGTAATAATTCCCTAACGTCGTAACTTTTGGTTAAATACAAGTCAGAATTTTTCATCATCTCCTGTGAAATAGTAGAGATGGGATAGTGAAAGTGATTTTCTCTTAGGTTTTAGTTAAGAAAAGCTCTCTGAATTATATAGAAGAGCTTTAAGACAAACAAAGAGATTTTGTGTGGGAGTTCAGTGGCACCATGTGTTTTTTGTGAGACCATTCCGAAATTAGTTGCTATCATAATCATGAAACTTTATTTATGTATAGTGATACTGTTGTACTATTAACTCAGTAAATAATTGCATAGCTGTAAGAATAGGTAGCATCCCAGTCTGTTGTTAAAAGTGGATCCTTCTATCAATTCTTGAAACACGTTCAAGAACTGTAGCGTCCCGGATGATTGGACGGAAGCTGTATTCTTGTGTAAAAAATTAATAAACAGAGAAGGTAGAGGTTATGGTGGAGGCTTTATATGAGCGAGGAAAAAAAGCAATAATAAATCAAACTCGAATCTAAGCAAACATAATTTTTGACGTGAATTGATGTGTTGTTGAATACAATTTAGTGTTTCTGTGCAGCATACCATTTCTGCAATAACAGTGATCTAGAATAGAGTTTAGATGATAGGATAGATCTGTTGAACCAATCAAATCTCCTCAGCGGAATACACTTAGTTTTTATTCAATAAAAATTATCTGTCAGTATGTTTTTATCTATAATCTTTGGCGTCATTGAGAGTCGAAGTATTGTTTATCTTACCGCAAAACTCTTATTCCTAAAAACTCAACTTTATGTCGAAGATATTAAAAATTTGTGGTCAATAAATAACTACACCCCACAAGAAGTCGAACTCATCAAAATACAAGAACCCAAGAATTTCGTTGATTTTTGAGTCAATTAAGAATAATATTCCAAAGATTCCCTGTCATCTTCATACATATATTCACCAGGTTTATCAAACATATTCCAGTCGGGTTTCTAGGGAGAAAAATGATGTCGCAACTTCTGGAACCCCTCAAATCGTTTGTCAAATATTTGTCGCATATATGGTCAAAAAATTATTTTTGACCTTTTCAAGCCTTATTTATTGTAGTATTGGTGGTGGGTATGGAAACTTCAAGAAATGTCTTCAAGAATGTTGTATCGCTTCTACTCCCAAGGCATATCCGGCTTTCGTCGACTCTCCGTCAACAAAGAAAATATGAAAATAATTAGAAAGCAATTCTCTCATGTCAAAAGTAAATGGGAAATGTTTTCCCATTGGCTTATAAATGTCATGGTGGGGGTTGACTTGTCACCAGAAGCCTAAGTAGAGAAAATTATGACATACGATGCGACCATTAATCAAAACTATTCTGAAAGTGTTTTGTGTTCCTTGCCAGACATAGCTGGTCTGGTTTGACCTTTTTTCCTTTAGTTTGGTTTGTAAGGAGTTTTAATAAGATTTTGGCGCCAGAATTTGTAACGAGAACTGAATCTAGCACCACATGTCTTTGGTGATTTCATTTGAAGTGTTTCCGTTGTTTTGACAACTGCATTGATTTGTTTTGATGATTTTTTTATGTAGGTGACAACATTTATCATAATGCAGGGACGATATTAGAACAGCACTCTTAAGACGTTTTGTTTAATTTAATAAATTTGTCGAAATTATCGTAACATCGGACACCCAAATCCCCATGTATACTTAGTGATTATGAAAAACATCGTCTTGTGGAAAAGTTAAAATTTCACAACCACCAAAAAGGGTTGCGGAACCCAACTTTGAATGGCAACATGAATGAGGAGTGGGGGCGGAACCATTTCACAACAGTAACGTAATTAAATTAGACCAATGAGAGGCCTGGTACTACATATATGTTCGTCATCCTGACGATGACGTTGAGAGCTCTGAAAAAATATCAAAAACGTAGTTGATTAATATTAATTTGGAATACATCCGCTATGCCTCATGTCCATCCACCTGTCAAGTCAGGAGCAAGCATTCGCATCCAGTCATATTTATAGAAACAAAAGCTATGGGGAGGACAATGTTATTAAAATGAAAAAGAAAAGGAAGGAAGGAAGCCTGCGGAAATGGAGTTGAATTTGTATCCGGGTATATCTTTTGACGAGGTTACACTCCGCAAATATTGAAATTGTTTGTCAATTTTCAAAAGAAACCATAGTCTAGTTGGATTATTTCAAGTACATGATACCACGGAAAATTTTGACTATGTATCCAAGGTGATGGTTCTTTAAGATTCATAACGATGAGAGTTGAAGAGACCTCTGCGTGATGGAAGACAGTATTCTACCTTTTTTTAATTATTATTGCCAAACTACTGCCAAGTATTGTATTGTATCCACTCACTTTATTGCTTTTAGTGGTTGTCTCTTGTCCCTTTTACCTACCAGCAATTTTCATATGATTTCAAAAGGACATTGCAGCAACCCTAGAAAAAAAATTGTCTGTCCTATAATGACGGCGACTGTCGGTAGCATCCTTCCCAAAGACAAGTTGCTTGAAAATTGGATTCTGATTTTCATTGGTTTACTAAGGACGATATCTTTTTTTGCTTTTTTTGATAGACGACTCTTATGTCTTTATTGCGGTCCATCTTTGTTGTGTCGTCTTCAAGTAAAACCTGCTCATCTCGGTTCGGGGTAGTAGTAATGGAATAACATTTGTAGTTATGTAGATTTATGGGGATAAAAGCCCATATTTCCTCACAACTTTGAATGTGTTGGGTAGAAAAAGAAAAGTTCGCATATGTGGAGCGAAGGAAGTTGCCGTATTCAAATTGTTTTGCCAGGTTATGTAATTAATGTTTCCATGTTGAAATGTTTCTTTCATGCTGCGCCCCCTACTTGCTTTAGTAAGTTTGATCCTTTTTTTGGGAAATGAAATGAGAACTTTTAGAACTCAGACGAAAAACATTGGCATGGGATTGGATCTCGATATGGGGACATTTCCGCAGACTCAAAGTAAATACATTTTATATGTTCTGTTTTTATTTCTCTTTAGAATATGTTTTACCGGAGTGATATATGTATGCAAGTGATTTACTCATTTCTGTCATTCCCAGAAATGGTTGTTTTTAAAGAAAATAAATGGGTTTTCGCATTTAAATGCCAAGATTTAGAGAAAAAAAATTATTTCAAAGCATTACCTACCCAATGTAGCACATTGTTAGTTAAGGAAATGTGTAAGATTCTGGTCGCCATAATATTACCATGTCGATATTGAAAAGAATTTTACTTTGGAATATACATAGAATTCATAGTTCTCCTCCTGTTTTTGTCAACTGGCTTTGTTATTATTTAATTAGTTATACGCAGTCAATTATATTTCGCGCAGCTCTTTTTAACGGAATAAATCAGACTTTAGGTGTTCCTCAGGATAGCCCTTTTGGTCCACCGCTTTTTTTATAAAGCAAATGAATTAGTAATTGGAAAATCCCTTACAATGCTAATGATGACAGGATTTTCCATACTTTTTCTAATGAAAGCGAGTGTGTAATTTCATATGCGGATTTGGATACCTTTCATATGTACATGGTTTTGTACCAACTGCCTGTCAATATAGATTTAGATTTCTTCCTTAATACTCTTATTTGATTGAGGCTCATAGTAATGCAATAGCTGTCTAGGCTTTCGCTACTATGCGTTTTAAACAGAGATTATTTAGTGACTCGATAACAATACTAATATCCTTACAGAAGTGCACGGTACTTTCAGCGAGGGGCTTTGTAAGATTATCCTAGCAATCTCTAAATTTATTCGCATTCTGTTAAGGCATGGTCATGAAACCAATTTTTAGACAAGCAGAGCTTACTATTTTAGAGTCATTTTAAACACTCAGTAATACATAAAAATTTGTTCGGGCTAAGTTTAGGCCCCAAATTAGAGTTTTTAAGTGCATTATAACACAGGCCAGCAGGCCATATTGAATTTACAGTAGAGCATGTGATGCAGAATGTGGCATAAGTTCAAAGACCTTAGTTGTAAGTTTTGTCTGCTCCGGGATATCGAGGACAACAAAGAAGGCACATAAGTTATGGATAACATTGATACGTATTGAATGCAAAAACTTTTATGCCTTTCCACGTTTTTATTGTTAACTCACTTCCGTATGCCCTCCACTCCTTTTGAAATAAATTTCGGAATTTAAACTTACTTTCTTTAATTTGGCCAACATTTTTATTTAATAAAAAAAAACATATCACTCACACCCAGACCCAGACATGGGCGGTTAACGGAATCGCGGCCTTTTTTTTAAACAATTGGATAAACCAAAAATGTTACCGTTATTTTTAGTTTATTTAACGTACATCGACCTTAGAAAATAAACAAGCAGACTTACAAATATCACAAATAAGTACGAAATTCTACGCAAAGAAAGTTCGTTGCGTGTAAGCATACGCTTAAATTGCCACAGACCTAATTATTTGTAAGTTTAAGTGCAGCACAGAGAATGAATTGCGCCAGATTTAACCTGTTGTGGATCTTAAATAGTTATTCACTCGTTTTAGAGCTAACTAACATTTACCGTTCTGTCGAACAGTTTCACCCTGGTGTACACAACAACATCCGGAGCGCTATTTCCACATTTGGATAAATGTCCAAAAAGCCCTTTTCCTGGATGTAAGTACTTGTATAATTCCAGGGCTAATAATTGTTTTCCCCGTGTAGCCTCAGTGGACGAAGCATGAGCTCGTAGGTGTGCACACTCGTTTCCCAAAGTTCCGTCTAAATCTCCTAGCTAGAAGGCTTTCATGTTCCATGCACCCTCGCGGATATCTTGAGATTCCAAGCTATGTGTAGCCTCATGGAAAAATCAAACTTTTTACTCAAGTTTTGGTAAGCAGATCCAGGTCTTTGTATTTCTGGAATTAACTTGCCGATAATGATGTTGAAAACGGCAACTCTGAATACGTCCCTGCCGCATAGTGCGACTTTGATCTCGTTTCCTTTTACTTCATAAATTAAGAATTTTCTGCCTCCAAAAATTTGCCGTCTTGCTCTGCCTATTGGTAAATCCGCCCCTGTATATGCAAAAGCAATAGAATGAATTAGATTTTTTTTTAATGTCCGGTGTCATCTGTGTACTCCGCGTATACCCTACGCGGGGCCTCTTACAAGGTTGGTCCTTTAGGCAACCACCTAGTTTGCCTAGGCATAAGCTCGCCGTTACCTACACCAGTCTTTTGTGCAGAAGGAATGAGCTTAAAGCCTTCCCTTTATCCATATCTTACAATATTTCGCTGATACTATAGGCTGCTTCATTAAAATTAAAGAAAAATTTCCAATATAATTGCTTTTTTTTGGGGGATGTCCGACTAATAGGGATATGTTCATGTTCTAGCTAGAGATGAGTAGAGCTCTTGTTTAGCTGTTCTGGCTTCACCTCTAGAACAACTTGGTTACGAATGTTTATAGCCGACCTCGCTGAGAGATTTAATTTTGTGACTCTGACTGATAGAGGGCGCTGATGAAAGCGATTTTTGTTAAAGTTCTACAATAATTAGGTGTAGATTAGAATAGAGGCGACTAGCTACGCTGGTAAATCTGTTTGACTCAGCTCCTTCTCAACGTACCTTGTACTTTTTTTACAACTAGGCAAGTATGAAGGAACTTTGTATCTAGTCTGAAATCAAGAATTTCTTTTGAATCGCAAAGTGCTTTAATTTACCATTCACTCATAATTGCGAACAAAAAAATTAAAAAAATTTCAATGCTATTTTTAGTTGTAATCAGAAGGAAAAATAAAAATCTCACCATTGCTTCTGAGCAATGGAATCCATCTAGAACGAAATACAAAAATCGTTTATATCTCAGCTGGCAGCTACTATCACTAGATTGCAGCCAACATGAAACCACTTATGGGACTGCAGTACGATTAATCACCCACTGCCACAGGGAGTACAACTACCAGACACGAATTATTCCAGCTCTTGCAGAATTTAATTTGACGAAAGTAACAAATTGCATTCACTTATGGTGTGTTGTATGCCTGAGGAGCTCGAATAGGGAATAGTTTTATCCATGAGCTTACAGATAGCGCCTATCTTCTGTACCGTCTCAAGTGCGTGTTCAGTAGATGCATTTTAACCCAAGCGAGGTTAATTACATATTTTTCGAGTCCATCTTCAGTGAAATAAACTAAGCGTAGGCATCCATACCGCTATAGAGTCTTTTGTAACTAGCTTTGGGTAGGATGCTATAGGCTTATTGTTGTGCTTGATTAAAGTCGTGATATTTCGCTGATTATTTCCATCTCATATAAATGCTGTATCAAGTAAGGCAAGTAATTTTGATAATAAATCATTGAGTAGAAATTATGAGAGAGGGTAACACGCATTTCTATTATATTTCATGTTAGAGAATTTCTTTGATGACCATGCAAAAGATTTTGTATATTCGTGAGATGGAAATCTATCAAATGGCATTCTCTGGCTACTCTATCACCTGGTATATATAGTCAGACCTCCATGTCAACTATACTCATGAATCTGCAAAATAGGGTTTGAACTTTTTTGCGCAACTGCCACGATTTATTTGACATCCAAGCGGTAATAAGCCACTTATGAGCTTATTAGCTCTTATGATGCAATTCAGTTTGCATTAAGTGCATATGGATAAGACTAAAGGAAGTGGCTGCGAGCAAACGCTTTGTGCAATTTATTGTCTCTATAAAGATTTAATGTCTGTCAGCCTAAACCTGGATATATACGTAGTTCCATAAATACGAGTACATCGCCGCCAGTCATGTCTCAAGTGAAGCGGAAAAATAAAATCCATGCGCCAAGTCGCACCTAAAAAATGATCCTCCAATGTTGGACTAGATTGGGTCGGCATCGGTTTGTAGACTTAGTTGAAAATTGGATAGTCATTGCCTTTGGGGAACCCCTGACTGCGCCGTGTTTAATTTTCTGCAACATGTCGAAGTTTTTGCTCTTTTCTCATATTTTGTTGTTGTTGTTGTTTTTCTCGAGCATGTTTTAGATACGTTTCCGGATATTTCATTCATAGAAAATCTCATTTCGCTGGAAGGTTCGTTTTGGTTTTATGTTAATTTTAAGTGAATGAAAATGGAAATTGCATGAGGGTATGAATGGTCAGTGACCAGACCAGTATCCAATAAAATAATTCGCGCATTAATTTTTCCTCTAAGCCGATAGCTACAGATTACGGATAAAAGACAACAAATTGTTTAAAGTTAAAATTTATGTAATACACGGTTCGTACGCGTTTTATAATTACTGTAAACATTATTTCTTTTGCCTCATATTTTATTTTATGTTCGCTTTTCCTATTAATACCTTCCAATAATTTGGTCTCAGATGACATGACGATCTGAGCTAATCTTGCAGATGGATCAATTTTAATGTGTATATTGGAGTTATGCGAGTGTCGATTGTTTCATATATTTTCGTCACTTTGTCAGTATTACAACGGATAATATATAACTGTAAAAACTTCTGTAATCCCTCTTGTGACATAGAGCTTAGGCAGTAGCTTTCTGAAATATTATTCCGTGTCTCAGTTCAATACTTTATATCTCTGGCAAATTTTTAGGATTCGTTGTAGACACTTATTTATCAATGTTCATAAAAGATGTGTTATATACGTCTTCTAGGTATACATTTCGCAGACATACATTATAACCGGATTTACATTAGAGTAGAATAGCCGAAGCTTATAGTTTCAACTGAAGTTTCCTTGTGGTTCCCTATCTATTTTAAGCTAGTCGAAATACCTTCTGCTTTACTTTTATGGGAAGTGACGACGTCTTTAATGTCTATTCATTCGAGAATATTACTCTACTGACATAGTAGAAGTGATCTGATAGCTCCAACCTACATATTTTTGGACATTTCCTTTGTCTTTGACGGATTTAGTGTGAGACTAGTTCACTCTCCATTAAACAGTTTTGTGATATTTGGTTAAGATCCGATGGCGGTGATCTATTAAGCAGGTATCGGCGGCTTATTTCAGATCAATTAATCTTATCCTTGTCGAACTCTTGAACCTACCTTGAAACTATTGGACAATCAAATATTACGTATCTGGATCTAGAGTTATTGTATGACTACTTAATAGTTCGAAAATAATCCACAAGGTGTAGGTATAGATACAAAGAGATATTCTGTGGATTATTCCAGGATGATCTCCAAGGTGCTGAAGTCATCTACGCAGGATTGATTGCTTGTTAGCCACTTTGGATATGTCCTAAGATTTCTTGCACAGCACTGAGGGCGGTTTTCTCTTGTGTTCGATCCACTCTTGGCATGTTATTGATTTGCCTGGTGTAATGATGCACATTCCTTGCAGTTGTTATTCTCAGGCATCAAATGCTATGTGGGATTTTTTTAAGGAAACTTCTTTACCGGCATTTGGTGGCAATACCTAAGATCAATTTGGTTTCATATTCTTTCATTTGGTGATATTAAGCTCTCATTGTCGAAACTCCTCCTCTTGTACAAGAAAATGTCATTGGTCGCATTGGCGTTGGTGTTTTACTGTTGAATGACATACGCATGGCTGACATTATTAGAGCCGATCTGTGCATTCATATATCACCCATTAGAAAAAAGATGTCTTCTCTTGGCATGGATTTGATTGTATGTTATATAAAAAATTCACTGAGCGTGCAGTCACTATAACAATCGATATGACATTTCAAAACGATGTATCGATAAAATCATGAAAATGTAGAAAATTTTATTCAAAAAGAGCTAAATTCTACGCGTGCAACATTCATAGATATATTTCATCGCTTTGTTGGTTAAATCTCAATAAACAAGTGCCAGTGTTCATAAAATCCAAACAAACTTTTATACAGGCTTCCTCCATGGAAACCATACCATTTTGTCGTTAGATATCCTCCCATCGATCCTTTTCTTCTTTTTATCCAGTGGAATAAGATTTCTTTCAAATTAGTTATCATTTTCATAAGCACTTTATTATGGTGGAGATTCACTTATTTTTTATGCGTGTCTGTCTTTACTGCTTCGCTTTCGACGTCGTCGTCGGTCCGATTACAATTGAAACTTTTCCATTTTATGGGACAAACTAGTCCCAGGGGCCATTGGCAAGCAGAGAAAGGACCCCAATAAAAGTTTGAAAAAATAAAAAACAAAATGTAGTATGAGAAAAGTAATACCATGAAGCTCCAGAATGATGGCGGTGGATCTATAGAAATGAAGTTATCCAGTCGACTTTTGCAGTTGAATCCTGTTTTTTTCCATTTTTATATACTCAAACGAGTTCTCTTCTCTGTGATTGCCTGACTCTGTGCTACTGCTACTGCAGCAGTAATGTGAGTTTGTATCTTTTGAAATTTATGTGACACCGACATATACATAAATTACTAACAAATTGGCATTGAGGAGAAAAATGGGGATTTTTACTAGGTGTTCGATGAGAGGGGACTTAATTTTCAGTTTGTTTTCGATGAGAATAGCTTGATATTTACTATTGGACGACTCTTAGAACAATATTTAGAGTAATCTGGACATTGGAAGTTATTAGTACTATTGATGGGACCCGGTGGGGCTTGAATCCAAGCAATTAGGATCAAATGTTTTCACCGTATTAGATGATTGTGCACATTTTATGTTTACCAAAAATTTCGTCGAAACTACCAAATCTATTCATTAGGTGATTGTCTTTAGCGAAGATTGATGTACACATGCTCATCGCGGTTGCTACTTCAAAGCCACTCTCTATCTCCTCTCCGTCACTAGAATGTTGACCGTTCTAGAAATATTGTCGATATCGAATATAGGGTTTCGAAAGATACTGCATGCACGAATTAAAGGGGGATAACTAAAACTTCAAACTACGTACTCCCACCTGTGTGTGTTAGATGGCGGAGCTGATATTTTTTTGCAAGTTCTATGGTTTGATAGTGGTAGCTTCCTTTCTAAATACTTTTCCGTTATTTAGGATAAAAAAGCTGCTTCTTAATATTCTTGCTATTCAATAGATGGCATAAATGGTCAAATTATCACAAATATTTGTTTATTTAAATGTTTTTTCCAATTTTGGGATTAATAAGAGGATTAGTAAAGGATGATACTTAAGTATTACGATAACGTAATCTTACTAACGAATCAAAGCCTCCAAATTCAAATGTTTGGCAAACGTAAATGAAGAGATCACTTTCGAAGGAGATACTCACATTATGCAAATTATTATGCTTTTCAAAAAGCTTGGAAAATGGACGTAATTTCCGGTTATGGTGGTTGTGTGGAAAACACATAAAATTAATTCTTTCTCCATAATATGTAAAAGTACTCCCACTTCCATTTCACTTTTTGTCATAGGTATTCTCCCCTATAAGACTACATTTTAGGGTAAGATTTAATGTATAGAAAAACATTTGTCAATTTGTTTTGGGGGGACTGAGTTCTTTTGCAGAAAGAATCTGCTCAGCATATTAATTTGGGAAAAAATGCAATAAGAAGTCTTTATAATAAAATACAACTCAGAACTCAGTCCTGTAATGCAATCTAGAATTAACGTGATATAAGTACGCACACGCCTACAAATCCCTCTATTCTCCTCATCAGATTTGAATAGAAATCAGAAGGGCGTTCAAACTCGACTCCGTGTAAGATGAGGAAGTCGAATGACGACGATACAAGAATATCTGAAATTTATTAACAGAAGGGACGGACGTGCTTTAAATAATTTCAATGCCTAGAAGTACTATGAGGGTGATTTATAACTCTTATCGTCATGGATTTATTTATACATCTTTCAAACCCAAAATTAGATAAAATGTTTACCTTTGAAGCGTCCTGATATTGTTTTTACCGAAAGAGTGTAAAAATGAATAATGTTATTTTGAAGTGTCCCATTTGAAGGGGAAATAAAGGATAAGGAAGATGTGGGGATAGAACAGTATCTTGAGTATAAATATTTTGTTACGACATTATTTCAACAGTTGATAGTTGCCAAGACTTCATTGTGATTCCAAGGCATCACAAAAATTGCTGTGACCAATGAAAAATAGAATATTTGTAGTTCTTTGTACAGACAAAAGTTTTGATTAAATGATTTTTTTATATATTACTTAAAAAAAATTGAATGGTTTTCTGTGATTTTGTTCTATTTTTTTTTTCACATGGTCACAAAGTTACCAATCCAGTAACATTTGGTAACAAGATTTTAAAAATTATATTACAGAATGAACACAACTTTCAGTTAACAGTTACTACAACACAACTCCAATTAACTAACTTATAAAATAATATCTAGTTTTGAACACTGTGTTCATTTGGTAACATTTGTCACACGCAATTAAAAGCCTTTTATCAATATAAATAAAAAGTTTTCCTACCAGTAACTATGCTTCTGCACAAAATCATAATATTAAATTGAGTGTGGTATTTTAAACAAATTTCCTATTTCAGAAGTACACATATCGTGTTGGTGTTACCACTTGCTGACCATTTCTCAGTGTTCAGATTTATGCACAAAATATACCTACAAAACGTTAATCGATACTTTCACTCTACAAGTCCTCAACTCCCCCAAATTTAAAATAGTCTTGAAAATAAATTTTCTATTTTCTCTGTATTGATGATATTTTAAGAAAGTAAATCTCATAAAGCACTGGGGTGAGTGAATAAAGCTGGCGAAATTGGATTTTAAATACAGTTTCCAACGAATGCCATGAAGACTATGAATATGCGTGTGGCGGCGCTACATTTGCAGTAAAGTATAAAGATAAAAATTTCAAAAATAAAATGAACACCAAAATTTATTGGAATTGAAAATGGTGGCAAGGTTGAGTTGTTCTAATATGATCAGATTACAGATGAATTATGAGAGTTCAATTATGTGTTGTTGAGTGGAAAATTATTTACAGAAATCGCTGTAAGCAGGATGATGGAGAGGTCAATCTACTGGAAAGAATAATTTTAGAGTCGGGTTAGTTTATTATAAATTTAACATTTCTGTTTGTATGAAATTCTACTTACATCTAAAAATATTTCCTTAGGAGTGCATCTAGATATAAATGTTCAGGGTTTGGCAAATTTTGGAAACGGTACCATTTAAGTAACATTGTTACGGTTTTGTGTTTCAATTATAAAAAAATTTTGTAATAAATTGTTGATACAGTTACAAATCTTTGGTTTGATTTGTTATAAAAATTTTTTGAAATATTTGGTAATAACGTTTGGACACAATTTTTAGAAAAAAAAAAAAAAAACAAAGGTAAAAAGAAAATTGTGTCCACTTTATTCACTTATTTCGACATAGTGGCTAGAATTGTGTCACGTTTTTACACAAAATTCAGTAATGGCGACCAAATTGTTACAAAAATTTTTATTCCGAGCTTATAGGGTGTTTCCTCCATGGTGGTCCATAGAGCAGAAGCCCATAGTATCATGGATGAAACACCCTGTATAATTAGAAAAAAAAACCTTTATAATATTCATAACTATTAGCTGGCAAGAAACAGATTATCTTCAAATTTCACTTTTGGCTTCACGGTAGATTATTTTAAAGGTTTTCTGAGCGAGTTGATTATGGTTAAATGTTTAAATGTCAGTTAAGACAAGTAGGAGTATAACAAGAGATGGGTATCTTACATGCCTAAGAAAATAAATCTGTTATACTGGTCGCATTCATGTACCATCATGGGTAAAAGGCTGAGTTAAAAGGCTGAGTAGACGTTCTAGATAAAAAGTCTACAATACAAGCAGAAAGATCGCAAATGGTCGCTTGTTATTTTTTATGGGATTTCTTAATAATTCCAGTGATAACAAGCAATTTTATTCGTACAAACCAACAAAATGAATCGCATAGACTTTATCAAACTGTTTGCAACGAAGTTGGATGCAAGTCCAAATATGAAATCTACTAAGAGAACTACGAACAAGAAACTCTAGCGCAGCCGATTCCAGGAAATGAAAGAAATATTTCTTTTTAATTAAAATCCATCGACAAAATGACTCTTACTATTTGCTCGTTCGTTAGAGAAATATTTCTTAAAATCACTTTCGAGAAAAATTTTAGTATTATCGAAAATTATATAAATTGAATTGGGTCAAATTAGATCCCATGATATAGCAGTTACTACATATGTCTCTCATACCTAACCATTGTAGTCAATATTTTGATGGGATCTTGACATTTGTCCATTTGGATGGATATCTGGTACATTTCGACGATTGGTTACCTGATTACCTATTATATAAAATATTTCAAAATATCGCAGGGTAGAAACTAGTCCAACTAACTTGATACTCAATATAACGGGTTAATTAAAATTTGATATTACCCTCAGAGATGAAAATAATAAAGAAGTAGAAAGCTTCCGTACATCGGTAGCATAATTACTGAATCTGGTGCTCGTAACAGCCTATTGTTAATTTGTTCCAAATCATGGAAGGTCACCCAATTTAAAATTGAATACTTTTGTAAATCAATGTTTGTATCGCATCCAAAAGTCTTAGTCTCAAAAAACGATTATGTAAATATTCTGCTGATAAAGGATCCGATGATCCTAGTCTAAGATAAGCGAAGAAATTGTATAAGAAAAAAGTTTCTAAAGACATAATTTTGAAATCCTGCAGTGAACTTAAGGTTGTCGCAAGAAGTAGGGTCAGAGGGAAAGCTAATATTGGATGCATTATGTGCGTTATGATGATGAATCAATAGAGGAAACTGTTTAGTACCCTGGAAGTATCTGATCTATTACAATTAATTTTTTAAAACTTTTGCATCACGTGAACTCATCCAGCTAAGATCTTGTTTTTTAAAAAACTTTTCACATTTTCAGTGTGCTTCAATCAATACTGAGATAAAAAAATTTTTTTTTAATCTGAAATATCCTACAAAATCCTACAAACTTTTTGTTTATAAATTCTGACAATCACATAAGCATCGGTTTGATGAGTTCAATTCGCTGCACAAAATATACTCTCAACAGATAAATGATCCTAAGAGAGTCTACCTAAACATGATTTCTTCCAGTCAGTAAACATCAGAGAAACACATTTAAACGGAAATGCTTCCGTCTGTATCATTATCAGATTCCCGCTTGGATGACTCCAAAAGGAATTGATTTCTGTTCTAGTTTACATCAGGTGAATTTTTACCTCATAAGTGTCATAATACGGTTGATTGGCTTTCCTTAAAGCCTTTGTGACAGAATCAAGATATTTTTTTAAATGATGCACGTGTTATGATTTTTATATTTCATCTTTTCGTTGTATTGCACTTCAGTAGTGAGTTCTGACTGTCTCATTCTCTCAAAAATTTGCATTTTAAAATTTTTTTCTGTTTAGAGGTGGACACAATTCATCCCATATCACACCTAAAAAATGGTGTCTACAAAATTTATATACGAAGAAATGGACACCAAGCCCTTTTTTTGAACACGTTTTCCAATTTACCCCAATCTTCATCTGAAAATTTAAGCCGGTCCAGTTAATAGGAGTCATTGCATGAATAGAAATCGCGGGAGTATTTCAACAGGCAAAAAGCAATTTGTTCTTGTAACGCCTCCTTTAGATTTAGGATGACAACTCTAATAATATGATGGTCACTTTATAGGATGAAGAAAATTTCGTGGGATGGGATGTATATTTTGGCATCTCTATGAGTTACCGGTGATACCGGTAATATAGAAAAACATCCCTGTGACGGGGTAAATTAGTTAATTTTTGTCCTCTGCACTGCAGGAGCAGAATGGACCAAAACAGGATTTTTAATGTTTTTTAGCTCCGCCACTATGTCGTTGATCCTTTTAATTTAGCTGGACAGACAGACAGACGTACATATGCAGAACTTGTTGGTCTCTAGTTTTTCTTTAGCATTGCGCTTTCAGCCGCAACGTTATGGGAAAAGGTTGCATTTTTAGTTGTGCACTAATTTTCTTTACGGCTGTTTAGCGGTTGCTTCTGCTACGGCGGTTTTAATTGCGTCAACCACAATCCGTTGCAGCAGGGGTTTTTTTTTCCACCAGAACCTTGATGCATATATATAGCGTGGTTGAGATTATTGGTAGGAAGGGTAAAAATATAATTAAATTCGACTAATTTGAGTTGAGCAAGTGAGTTTTGGTGGTCAGAGTTAGAAGACTGGACTCATTGAGGCTGGCAAAAATTTAAATTAATGTGATGGTAAACAATAGACCTGCGGGTTTCTATGGGTGTTGGTGTTGTGGCCTTGCAATTTTCATAATTTCATTTAATTTGTAGTTGGGTGACATTTTTATTAGATTTTCTTCTTCTTTTATATAACTCAAGTATGACTACCAATGCTATTATTTGTTGTATTACAACACTCTCTGTGAGTGAGATTTAGTTGTAATATGATAATAATAGATTGAAAGAAAAACTGTATCAGATAATTGAGGGGCTCTTGTAAAATTAATGTCGAAGGAAAATGTAATGATGAAAAATTCCAAGGAAAATTCAAAATGATTTTAATGCATTTTGTTAACATCTGAGAGGAAAAGATAATTACTTATTTCTATAAATCTAAAAAATAAGTAAAAAGCAGTGGAGCCAAATTAGATCTTTGCGGAACACTACTTATTACTTAAAAGTTTAGGCCAAATAATAATTTTCTCAATTCTAGTAAATCCTCGCTATTTATATGAACGATATTCAAAGACTTCATACTAACTTCCTCTTTTTTCTATCTCCCAAAGTTTCAAAAGGCAAAAGTAAAAAGTAAAAAGCAGTGAGGCAAGAATGGATCCTTGTGGAACACTACCGTTAACTCTCTGGAAGCATTGATTTAAAATGCATTCAAACAAATATATTGAAATTTTATATTTAATTTCATCTCATCCATTCCCAAGTTCCAATTTGTTAAAATCTAGTTTAGATAACACAAAAAACAAACTTTTAATGACATACAAATTCTGGTACACACGGTAATTGTCTCTGGCAAAGTTTGCTTCTGATTTTCATTTCCTTACCACGCCTCATTTTGTATTCACTTAACAAAACTCCAATTTTCGTTTGAGTTTATTTTCTGAATAGCTGAATTAGTGCCGCTTTCTCATCCATTTTTCTCGAATTTTGTCTTGTTCTAAGTTCTTTAGCAATATAATTTTGTTCTGGTATTCCGCCAAGCTATTATGGAAAGAAAAACTTAATTCCTCCAGGAGGAAGACTACAATCCCGAGTGGGTTTTATGCACTTCTCAAGAGATAAGAATAAAAGGACAATTTAAGCTGGAGACCATTATCATGATTGAACTGATATCGTCCGCCTCCACAGCATCCTTTCATCGACCCATCCATCGATCCACAAAAGGAAAACTCCTAGCCTTGTTAGAACAATGTAAATTACTTCGAAATTTTGATTCATGTGCTGCAATACTCTTTCTGCGACTTAAGGCTGAATCATCCGGACGCCACCACCCTGGATTTATTTTAATCGAATTTCACTTCCAATTGGCGAGAGATGTTTTAAACGTTCACTACTGGTCCTGAAAATGGCAGGGTGGTGGAAGACGGGTGGGGAGATGAATCCGAATCTGAACGAGTTACAGGAAAAATGTTGAATGGGGGTTTTTTTTGCCATCAGTTTTCATTGTAAAACACGTCCCGAGTCAAGATTTGCTTAGGCTCCTCCTAACAAGTCATAATCATACAAAATAAATATTTAAAGGACCATCCGCCATCTAGCTCGACCCTAAAGAAGTACAAATGTTTTCGGATGATGCCCAGATTTTGATGCGTGTATGAGTGGTGCTATTGTCAGGCCATCTTTGATTGTTTCAGATAATTCGAAGATTATCTTGTGGGTTAACAAAAGTTCCTTGATTCATTCGGGCAAAGGTGCAGGTACTATGTATACAATAGACCGACTGACTATGTTATCCCAACCCAATCCCTGTGCTTGCCATTCTCTGCATATTCATCCCAGCACGTACCGCAAACATTTAGCAAGAAAATAATGTCAATTTATTCCATTTTCAGTACCAGGGAATTTTTCAGGTCCTCCTAGCCTCGTCCATTGCTTCTATTTTGTGGTGTTGCTGCAGTGGCTCGAGACGATCCTGTGCAGAGTTAGCAGTATGTTACCACACTAAATTGTTGCTACATGTAAGAGATAAGGGTATGGCGAATATACTACATTCAAGTTGCCTGTGAATTGTTCAATATTCCCCCAAGGACTAAAATAATAAACAGGAAAGATTAAGGAAGGTCCGAAGGGCAGGCAAATATAATAGAACTGCCCTGTTTCTGATATGTTCGACAAAATATTAATTTTTCCTCTTACATTCTGCAGAGGTTTCTATGCGTGTGTATGTACATCCAGCTCCTGGAAGGATCCATCGAATGACCATTGCGGCTGTAGAGCAAGACCAATAAAAGTGAATTGTAAGCGGAATTTTTATTGACTAGACACATTGATACCACTGCAGAGAGTTTTCTTTTCCAATGTACATTCCCGTTATCTAGGGTATGAGAACATGCACCGTGTTTATCTGTGTAAGTAGTCAACAGAAAGGTCCTGGGCCGCCGGCTGGTAGTTATATAGAGAGAAAAGTAACTCTAAATTTATGAATATCATGTTGACTGTATCATCATAGGGAATTTTCAGGTTATGAAAGTAATCGAAATATTGTCCCAAGGCACGAGCACATGTTGATTTCGTGTATGACAGAAACATTGTGTTTGCTAGGAGTTTATTGCTCTTCTCTAATGGAATGTGTTGGGTTAAATATAATTGAAAAACTGTTAGCGGGATTTCAGTGGAGCCGTCATGTGTTTGACGAAATATATATTTAGATGTTGATGGAAATTAAAAACGGGATGAAATCTATTGGTTACTAGATAAAAAGGGAGGGGGTTAGTCTATATGATTGCAAAAGTTCAAATAAAATTTAGAATATAGAAATCCAGGGACCGTCGAGTAAAAGTATTCTAAAAATATTGGTTTACGCAACGTAGTAAGCAAATGCTTATCATGCAAAAGTAAGAAAAAATATAGTCAGTAGCTCTAAAACTATCATGCATGGAACTTCTCAGACAATTTTGAAAGAGATTTATGGTATGAATACAACTCTTATGGGCGACAAATGAAGTTGCTCTTATTCGATTATGGTAAACGTATGTTGTTATTAATATTTTAAGAAGAAGAACTGATGTTTTCCATAAATAAATCGAATGCTGTCAAAAGTCCAATTCAATTTTCTTGTACAGTTTGAATGAAGTTTTGAACAAATGCCATAAATAAAGGAGGTTTATTGATGCAATAGCGAGCTGTAGTTTAAATAAACCTTTAAACATTCTGTCCTGATACTCAAAAGTTCTCTTTCAATTTGGATTCTATCTGTCATATTTTGTGTGTAGATAAAATCTTTCGTAAGATCCTCTAAGTCATCATTCCTGAAGTTAAGCTTGGTCAAATTTAAAAGTTACTGAAGGTAACATCTAGTTTGATTTTAAGTTTTAAGATTTATGAAATAAATACCTACTTGCAACAATTATAATAAATGAAATTTTATGTCCACAATTGTAAAAATTAATATTAGTAGAGGCACAGGTTAAAAATACTAGAAAATATCAATGATCGATAAAAACTTTGCAGCAAGTGGAATGAAAATGCTATGCATGTATGTAAAAATATTGCAGAAAAGTACAAATCTTGGTTCTATTTAAAACTCTTTGGTTGATGTATATCTGAATAGAGCTTAGTCATACTTATGCAACCAATTAGTTTCTAGAATGATATCGATATTATCTAATTTCCATTTCACCATTCGAATACCTCTTTGTAACGTTTTGGTTAGTTTAATAGTTCGTATACGATTATGTCTATTTCTTTCTGCCAAGATCCCGTAATTGTTTGGTTAAGTTTAACAAAAACAATCTCACGGATAATACCGTGATATACTAACAAGTTGCAATCACGTTTCGTCTTTTCGTTATAATAAACCTTTTATTATTAACAAATTGCTGTCGATATGTTGTGCATGCTTTTAAGTTGCACTCTTATGGTTAGCTTAACTAATATCTTGTTCGATATCACTTAGTTTGTTGATTTGTTGCTGATTATACATTAGTAACAGATAATTGCAATTTCGTGTAACAAAACCGTTGCTGTATTTGCTATTTTCTTAATGATTTTGAGATTTCAAATGATACAAACTGCAACCCGTCAGCAAAGCTGTCAAAATTTATGAAAAATTTCACCAAAATAACCAAACAGTTGAAAATTCTGAGAACTGCAACATTTTTTTTAAATTGTTATTTTGATTAATTTGATTCTGTAAGGTTCAAAAGTCAAATGACAATTGACTAACGAGTTATGTAAACCAAAATGGTCGCTGATTCAAAATCTGAGGATTAATAGAACTGGAAAGGGTAAACAGATCATGAAGACTAAAGTATAGCTAGGTACTTGGTAGATATAGAAAGATTTAGATAGATAGAAAGAGAAAGAGAGAGAGAGAGCGAGAGAAAGAGCGAAAGAGCGAGAGAGATATTGAGTTGTCTGAGAAAGACAGAGTAATAGGTAGAGGGAGATAGGTAGATCTAGAGGAAGAGAGAGAAGATAGAGATATTTTTGTGAAAATGTTTTCGGGAACACGAATTTGTTCGAAGTACCTACTACGATTAATATGAATATTTTCGAGTGTCGAGGCCCACCCACATATCGAATGAAAAGTAGTCCGCTTTTTATGTATACGAATAACCATAATTCGTAAAATTTAATCAAAAGATCATCATCTTCATACAGCAATTCTAGCATTCTAGCAAGTCCACAGCCTTCGAAATTTAGACATTAAGTAATGCCTGCGTCAGGATCCATATCAGAATGTATTTAAATGAATAACACTTGCGGCAGGTGAAATTGTATTCGATCAATACAATTCGAGATTCTTTCATTATTCATAAAACACATAGTCCTTAATAAATTACAGGAATTTCTATGACACATAAGACACGTTCTTCTTTAATTAATAATCATTTTGTGAGACTGATATTTATTTGCTCATCGAATATTCTGACATTAAGACAAACAGGCGCAAAGTCAAAGGAAATCGATAAGGAGAGAAGATTAACTGTGACCTAATCATGTCCAATTAAGTAGAAGGCCAGCAGATGCCTAAAGATTTATGACTAAATTTCCAATTTCGTAGTACATTTGCCATGACCCATGATTGAAACCATGGTGTAAGCTATTTCACAGGACTCTATCAATTCTGCATCTGCTGGGGATGATGTGGATTTTTTTCCCATTTATATTTCGTAGATTAGCTGAAAAAAGTAAAAATGATTAATACAAAACGAGTAATCGCTTGTTTTTGTTCTATTTTGTTTTCGTCTATCCATACAATTAGGCTGTTGTGGAATCGAATGAATAGAATCAGCTGGAACAGTGGGCAAATATTTTATGTTTTGATTGCAAGGATGCCAGATGAAAAGATTTTTATCATTATCATAATGGATTTTAAGTTGCTTCATGGTGAAATTAGTTTCCTTATATAATAACTGTAAATGTATATGCTTCCTTATGTTTAAACTATTTTACATAATTATTGTGTAATACATCTATGCAACTCTGGACTTAAGTTTGAATCACAAATAGAGCCAGTTCCGATACGACACAAAGCGAGAAAGTTTACACTTCAAGAAGATTGAACAAATTTTGTCACTTTCTTTAAAACTTTTTTTATAAAAATTTGTAATATTATAAGAAATACTTTAAAAGTCATTTTAGTTCGATTTGTGGGTATACTCTATGACTGCTCAATCTGAAAGACACTATACTTTCACTGAATGATATCGAATTCAGTTATGAGCGCGATTGCATCGAATTCGATGGTAAATTATGCTCAAAGTTTCTCATAGTGCCCTTACATTTAAGCAATTTGTGCGTATTCATATATTCGGACACCATGAAATATCAAACCTAGAATTAAGGCATTTTATGAAATCATATTGCATGATGTTTCAAGACACAATTGATGTGGTGATGAATTAGTGAGGAGAGATACCTTTATATACCTCGGTGAGAATCCAACTGAACAACATTTGCCTTATTAATGGTCCACGTTCAATATTATTAACCTGGACACCACTTAAAGAGAAAACTATTACAATGTGCCTGCGTGTCTTATTCTGAAACATGGAAATAGCGTAATTTTATACTGTAATTGAAGATGTCGGAAGAAGAAAATGAAAGAGAGTCTGATAAACAACTAAATGAGTTGTTTAAATAAGAGAAATGATAAAGCATGGACAATTAGATCACAGAAAGTCCATTGAAAATAGCCTGCGATTTATATATTAGTTTTTTCATAATATGTCATATAAAAATCATAAAATGTGGAATATTTTTATTTCAGTTTGATTTTCCATCATCCGAAGCACTTGCAAATATTTTCTTAATTACGATCGAAACATCGACAACTACTACCAAGCTTAGTATATTTTGAATTTCTGAAAACGATATTTCCAAAAACTCATAGTATGATCCTAACAATCCAGTTGTATTATTCCCGTTTAAAATCAGTGCTATCAGGCTAAGAGCGCAGGGTTGGTGGATAGAGAGTGTTTTTGAGCATTCCAATATACTCCAGAGGACTCTAGTGAGTGCAAGGAAAAAACAGACTACCTTCCCTAACTTTTGGTGGGGGTGCCAATGTAATGACGTTCACCAGGAGTGATAGAGATGGGAAGAAGATGGCGGTAATATCCAAGATTTCTATTTTTACACAAGGGCTGGAAGTGTCCCACAGACTGCCAGTGGTATGGCTCTTATAGACTGCCGGACAAATGCAGTGTCTTTCATGTAGATCATCGATTTACCAGGCGGAACTAACGATACCTACATATGTGAAGAGAGTCTGTCCAGAGCATTATACACTAACAGCGAGGCAGCCATTAAGGCACTGGATACTGTGTGGAAAAAACTCTTTATGCAAACGAAAAATTTTTGAAAAAGGAAATTTCATCACAAAAGAGAACGTTTCGTATCAGCAGGAACCGTATATTCATCAATATGGCTTAATTACTGCCTGCGGTATTCTCCAAAGCAAACACCAAGCTGCCCTCATATATACACTTAAAATAATCTTTAAGTGTAAATTATATGAGGCAAAATACTACGTATTTACTTGAATGCCTAGCTCTATGCGAGACTAGCATTTCACAGAGAGTTTTGCTACGAAAATTCATAGTGAAATAAGTCAACATGAAATTGACTCAATTTGCTTGCAGCTCGAGAATTGATACTGGATACTGTGATGGTAAAATTGAAACTGATGCTGGTATGCAAAACCAGCCTTGAGGAGTTAACTACATGGCATAATGTGGCACTATATGCCGGGTACCTGGCCATGGGGATATTCAACGCAATGAGATTATTATTGATTTGGCTAAAAAGGATCTGAAATGGATAGCTTCGCAGCACTATTTTATGTGAGGATCTTGATCGGAGCTCTAAGAGAGGAGATCATCACAGCGTCTATAAAAGGGCGAGCTTCCGGTGGATAAACAAAGAAGCCTGTCGTATTGCTAGGCAATTTTAGCCCAGAAGGAAGAGGACTACAGGAATCCCTAATGGTAGTAGATCTGATCCCAGGATTTTAATAGGGGCAATGTGCCATAAGAGATCATGCTACTGGACTAGGAATAGCAACGAACAATTTTTAAAGAAGCTGTAAAAATTCGGAAGAAATCGAATGCGTACAACAGGTGCTTTACAAAGTAAAGAGCTCAGATGTATCCTAAGATTCCTTAGGGAAGCAGGATAGATCTAGACAGTTTCAAAAAAGATTATCCCATGAGGCCAAGGGACACAATGAACCTGACTGGAAATCTAGGTAAAAGTGGTTGTATAATCTAACCTATGCCCGTTCAAACACATTTGTGATGCTTTTCGCGAATAGAGCTAATTCTTACATTAAATTCGCAATAAAATACCTCGACATTTTAATCCATGCAAAGTTTATATGGGTCGCTACGTTTTTGTAGTCCCATGATGGTTTTGTTGTTAACGCATTAAACACCACTTTGTATTTAGAGTAAGTTGCAAAAGTTTTGGCTCACTTCCTCTAATGTACATATTTCGAAGGTTACCTCGCCTGATATTTGTCTTAACGCTAGAATACTAAACATGTTAAAAAAACAGTAATACTAAACATACGTCAATTTGACTCCCTTTAATTCGAAACATGTTTATAGTAATATAAACAACAATATTCTTCCTTTTACTAATTAAAATTAATAATGCATAGAAAACACTAAATTATACAAAAATTTTGTATTTCTGCGAACAAATTTTAATAGAACGTTCTTAAAGCACTTTGAACAGACCGTTGCTGTATTTTGCTGGATTTTCGAAGAGCAGTATGAACAGTGTGTACTCTGATGCAGTTTTTGTGATGCTTCCGGGGCCTTTGAAGATAATCCAATAGCTTTTCCAATTAATTATCACAATAAATACACTACATGAGAAAATTTAATACCCGCACAAAAGTAACAGTATTGCTAAACACACGTCATTTTGACTCCTATACCTACCCGTTATGTAACGTACAAGCAACTAAGAGCTCCAATATTCCATACACAGTCGCAGCGTACTCATTAATGAAGTCACTGAGAAGTTGTAGCTACTTCGATATGTAGACAATGAAATAACGGCAATATTATTTGTCGAGGAGTTAATTTGACTCACGTTTAGCATTCTAGGGTTAATAGGCATTAACTATACCGCATAAGGTAGAATCTTTGTTTATACAAAAATCCCTCCAATTAAAAAATCACTCCACAACGTTTAGATTCTAAAGTTCAATATTATTCTCTCGCTAGAACAACAGAAAAGTCAATACCCAATTAAAAATTCCACAACGATTTTCAAACACCTCGAAATCCATTTCCACACATTTTCTTCCTGCATTCGTAAGCCAAAAGAACTTTCAAAGAGTTAAAGCCTTAGAGTTATCTCTCTAAGTGTTCTCAACGCGCCCTCTGCATTTGCACGTTTTCAATGATTTCTTATCCTTCACCGTAGTTTATCACTTCCTCATCCTCTCACTCATCCTGCGGGAAAACAATTTAAAATAAATCCAAACGTCATCGCTACTGTCAAGTAAACGTCTCACAATTGAAAGTTTAAAGTTCTTCCATTCCGTCGCCATTTCATTCTACATAGAATTTTTTGATCTGATTGAAGTGGCGCCGATATAGGGGGCGCAACAGATCCCATCAATACTTCGGAGACATCGATTTTCGGATATTATTTGCTAAATCTGAAATTCCCTCTCTAGTGCCACCGCTACAAAATGATTTAAACACATAAATCCCGCGTCAAGGACTTAATCCTATTAACATGACATCAAGAGGAGCTTATACCTATGAATGTAGTTGCATGCATCTCACGCATATCCTATGCATGTATGTATTTAGCCAGCAAGGAGGAATTAGGACCTAAAGTGGATTGCCTGAAGATAGCAGGGAATTACTTTCCACCTTCACCCGCCGTGGTAATGGCCTCTGTGTTTGTTTCGATTTTATTGGAAAACTTTTCTGTAGTCGCTTCCTTTTTAAAAAGCGGATTTCGTTCATTGTTCCTTTAGGCACAAAACGAAAGTGTGAGGAGACGCTTTAGTCTACAGGATATCTCCTTTTAGTAGTGCAAATTTAATGTAAGCAATGTTAGTAGCTGGGAAAAGGGAAGGGGGTGGTATGGGCGGAATGGTCTGGGACATTGATGTGATTGTAAAAGTTTAAGGGAAGCGACGGTAGTTTTAACCCTATTTGGGTTTAAAGTTGGGAGTTCAATTGAGGTTAACCGCATGAGTTTCATTGTACACTGGATTTTCGGGAAGTTTTTACGTTTTCAAGGAATTTAAAAGTTTGGATAGATTTTCGATATTGAACGTGGTGCGAGGAATTTAAAGATTTGATTTACTAATAATTGATAAGAAAGTCTAGTAGTATGCTGTGAAGATTAATTCAATAGGGAAAAGACTATTGTGATCGAGGTTTCTAACGTCTGTAACAACTCAGCTTGATAATCTAGATATCCTAGAAGGGGAGCCAAAGTACAGATTCGTACATATTCGCTGCGGTATTTTTTCTCTTAGGGCAACCAAAAATTTTATCTACTCTTGTACCGTTTAAATCCGCTGGTATTGGCGTTGTGTATCCTGCAGTTTTAGTGGAAGATTCGAAAACTACTAAGAGCCTTTTTTTATATTATATTTTACTTCTGCTAGGTCTATTGTGGACAATCTTACGGCGGTGTTGCATCTCTACATGGTGCAGCAAGATCATTTCAATGCCCAAACTGGAAAAATGTCCTTGTCCAATTCGCTTGCAAAAAATCCCTAGATTCGATTCACAGATAATCAAGTTTTTGGTAAGCTGATGGAGCTGTCATTTGTCGGTTATTAGGAAAGCAAGGTATATCGCACTTTTCAGTTGTTGCCATTGGTTCAACCCAAGAATTAGGGTTGACGCCTCTACTCACAGTGAAAGCCTCACAAATGTTTAACTCCTCGCCACCCGCAAATGATTCTCTTCTTTCCAGCAATACTGTTCTACTGGATATTGTAGTGGTACTAGAAGATAGGTAGGCTAATAAGTAATGTGGAAGAGAAGAATCTATAACAGTCGACGACAGTAGGACGAAAAGCGCAAGATCGTACCTAGGTGGGATTCGAAAACACGACCAATTTTCTATTTTTAAGGGAACTTATTGTGTCGGAGGAACTTTATTACTATCAAAAACTTGGAGCCGAGATGGTAACTCACTAAGTTATTTGGATCATCTGAATAGTCTAAAAAATTCATCGATCTCTGAATAAATAACAAAGTTGCATATCTGAATGCCTAAAAATCAAGTGTTCTTTTAAATTTCGAATTTATCTAACCATAAATTCCACCATGTTTCTAGAAGAAACGCCGCCTTTTTGTCCGGCCATAATACTTTACCACACTTCTCGTATTAATCAAGTACCTACATATCTAATTCGTTTTGTTGAGACACTTTTCTCTGCATGACTAGATGAGAGTACTGAGGACTGCAAATTTAAAATTTTAATTTTTTTATTTTTTTGAGCAGGCAGTAGCACATATACCGTACCCAAAAACATCTGCCACTTAATTGCTGGTCTCAGTACCTTTTTAATTTTGTGTGGGACATAGGAAAGCGATGTTAAATCTAGACTTCCTCAAAACTCAAGTTTCTATGGTTCACCCTTGGCTATTACTTGATTGGAAAATTTGGTTGCCCAACACCATTGACTGAGTGAAAACCTCTAGCTGCACAATTTCTCATCTCAATAGAACAAAATTCAATGAAAATAATTTCAATGAATTTCTGTAATGCATTTGAAATATAGAAAAAAATTAAAATTTTCTACCCAGCGATGAGAGAGTTCTCATCAGTATGGTTATCTCTGATCGGACCATAGAAGTCCGATGAATACCTCTAAGTAGATGAATGATTCCAATTAAATTAATACCCATGCGTTTTAATAGTACCTACTCTATGAAACAAATTGTAGTAAATATTTATTGATAGATCCATTAGGCATAACAATTCCATTAAAACATTCACCCACTCGAAAAAGCATAATCTAAAATTGGAAATCCCACAGGTGTCTGTGATACTTCCTTCCCAATACACAGTCTAGCATCTCACAAAAAATGATAAATTAGCCCCAATTACTCAATTGCTCAGTTAGTCCTCCGTTTCAAGAAACGGGAAGCAATTTTGTCCGCAATGAACGTGACTGGACGTAGACGTGCTCCATTCCCACTTCATGTTTAATCGTCTATCACAAATTTTCCAGGGTATCCCAAGACCCCGATTACGAATATGACCAACAACAACACAAGCACGTTAGGGTGGTATATAGTACATTAATTCGTATTGAATCATTTTTAGTGAGACAGGTCCAGAGAAAACCTATAAATAAAAAATCAGACACTTAGCAAATTGAGGTACACCAGCCGGAGCGAAATAGCCACCATGCAGAGTTTCATTATTAATCGATGTTGGTCCGATAATGGTCGCATAACTCTGTCAATTGAGAGACGAGTCTATTGGCTAAAATGCTTTATCTGCAGTGGCTATCTTGGATGTTGACAGATTTTTGTAACTCTGCATGTCTGTAGAAGTTATTCTTGCGCAGAAATTCATTAGCCAGCTAGACTCTTCTAATGGTAAAGCAAATTAGCAAAAAAAAAAAACAGAGGAAAAAACTCCGGTCAACGACTCTTTGTCGGAAATGCCACCTGTAAGACGATATCGGCCTACACACTACTACAGAAAACGACTGATGTTTTGGACGAAGCACTTGTTACGTTGTCCTCAGGTCCATTAAACGCAACTTAAAGGTGTCGTCGACTTGAGTGATTTATACCAGATTCAGGGTAGAATGGATCTATACTAGAGAGAACTTGTACTATGAGCTGGAAACTGCTTGTAAAGCACCTGCAATGTTCTGTAAACCACAAAACTTTGTCATTGATTGCAATCGAATGCCATCTTCATCTATCCATTATGTATCTGAAGATTGATGCGGGCTTGGGGTGGAGGGCTTTATTAGTGATTTCCTATGACTCAATGAAAAACCAGTGCCAACATTGATGGTGTCAGTTCATACCTGCGAGTGGTACACGTCTTCAGATTTCAGCACTTTTAAGAAATTTGTTGCTTTCAAGAGATTCCGTCTGATGACTTTCAATTTTTAACTATGAATTTTCTCTTGCTTATTCTTGTCAAACAGATTTTTGTGAGTTTTCGGAAATTCCTGGTTTTAGGTAGTTGTCGATTGCAGATGGAGGAAACTTTTAGAGAACTAGACATTGCAAGTGTACTAATTTTTACTGGCGCAGGGCTAAATACATAAAACGTAGAACAACACCAGATTTTTAACCAGCCACTTTTAAACTGAAGAACTTTTCATAATGCACCCACTGGAGGTATAAGTGATACAGGCTAGTCTTCTAGCGCCACCTTGCTTACCTAACCTAAATTGAAGAACCAAAAGTTGTCGCTCTGAACTAGGTCTGTTCAGATAACGCAACAAAGCGTGCTAATTGTACGATGAGCTTTGACAGACTTTAGGCAGGAAAGGGTATAGGCACAAATTCTTATCATTCTGGTTTGAAAAGGACAATTCTCTGATTCGCATATACTTGAGATCTTGGACCTGAATGTTTAAAAACTTGAAATCCAAGTACCTCGAAAAGCTGTACTCAAAACCCCGGAATCGAAAATTCGGAAACTGAAAATAACCAAAACAAAGCATTGTAAAAATTAATTTCCGGGAACCAAAATACCGGAATTTGAAATCTAGAAATTGAAAATCTCCGAACCTAGATTCCTAGTATTGAAAATCCCGAAACATAAAATTCTGGAACCCAAAATGTCGGAAATAACAAATTTTAAACATCCCGGGATTGTTATAAACTATTTCACATTTAGTAACAAACACGAGAGCTACAATGAGGCCGGCAGCGTAATAGAGTACATTTTTCAATATTCCGTTTTAATGAAAACCCTTTTTCTGAACAACCCAGTTTTATGAATTCAAGTTTTACTTAAAACATTCGTCTTTTACGGTATGTAAATAATTTGAAATTTTTGAATTTTCAAAATTTATTTATGTAAAAAGTAGTGCTATCGCAGCCACGGCTATATGACTGCTGACTTCTGGTTTGGAACTACTTAAGTCAGATTCTAGGAGCAAAATATCTCGGAATGCTAGAGACAATGCCACTATTATTTTAATTTTCTTCAACATTCCGGGATTTTGGATTTCTGTATTTTTGGCTTCGAAATTTTGAGGCCCGCAATTATGAGTTCCAAGATAATCGGTTTGGAGTTCTTGTTTTCTAAGATTAGAATTTTCGGGATTTTAATTCCAGCATGATGAGTTTTAGGATTTCATCCTCAAGTTTGTAAAGGAAATATTCTTGGCTATCTAAATTGAGGTCCCATTGAGTCTAGGTATATTTACTTACCCTGACCACTCATGTTTCGGAAATTTTATCCGCGAAATTTTTGTTGAAATCTATCACATCATTAAGTTTTGGCTGTATGATCTTGGTCAGTTTGGAATAAAATGTGTAGTTTGTACCTGTCTTGCCAACAGTCTGCCTATCTGTCCCACCTGTCCGTCTTTCCATCTATTGGACCTAGAGAACGTGTTGACTTTGCAGGCTCCTATAGCTCTCTGTCGGGTTGCTAAATAAAAATTTTTACATCTGTTACGAAGAAACGACTATTCACAGACTTGGTCAGTAGGAGAAGGTGTGTAACACTGCTCAAACTTAATTTGAGCCCGTTAACCGTAGAGGCGAGAAAAAAAGAACTGAACAATTAAACACATTGTAATTTGATTCCCGACTAACTCTTTTATTCAAACAAAAGTCTTTAAATATAAAATTGAAATGCTTACATAAAGAAAAAATTTAATTTGTTGTCCACAATTCATTGACCCATGTTAAGCAAGATTTTATTTTCGCTAGCTTGACCCAGTGAGTGCAACGAGTGCGAAATTTGCACACAAAGCACAAAAATCTTATTGAATATTATTGTTGCGACATGGGTGAATGAATTGAGTGCAACAAATTTACAGAGGTATGTAATTGACTGTTTATTGCAAAATTGCAATTTGTTTGTTCAGTTATGAACATGCTGGGGGGGGGGGGGGGGGCAAAATTGCAATTTGTTTGTTCAGTATGAACAGGTGAAAAGCCCAACTATTTCATGATTTCGCCTTAATTAATTTATTTCCATTAGCTAAATAAACAACAAGTGGCAAGAGCAAGAAAAAATCTGTTATAGAGGTCTAGCGTATGTGCTCCGTTTTTTGTATTCCATAACAGTTCCTGCAGCATTAGGTTAGGTTAAGCTTTTATTCTTCTCCAGACTACACAGTACAAAATCTCTTGCAAGCCGATTCATTGTACTTGGAGCTGGAACAATTCTTAACTTCCCTCTTACATTACAGATACGTGCAACTATGTTTGACTTTAAACTAAATCTCCCTGTATCTTATATAGCTAAACCTAATCCATATCCAGAAGTAATCATCTACAACTCTCATAGACTTAGAAGTTTAAATACCATATACGAGTATAGCACGGAACGGAAGTCATCCCAACCTATTTGATTAATTTCAACATGTGTTCTCTACGTGGAGGCTTTAATCTGCTGGGGACGGCACAATACACTAGGGCCGCTATACTGGCCCAAGCAATTCACAGCATAACTCCTCCGCCTCTAGTGTAAACAAAAAGACAACACGAATCTAGCAGCAGCAGCAGCAGCAGTAGTAGTAATAGCGTGTGGTAGTTGTAACAACCCACAAGGTGGCAAGAATGTGAATTTCTATAGCTCCCCAGATTTCATAAGCTTGAACGATCAGAAAGTTTCAGTGGCTCCATTTATCAGCATGGCATTATCCTTTTACTAGAAAACGACAAGCCGAGGCCACCCAAGTTTGGGGAAGTTTATTTGGTCTGAAAGTCGGATAGAGACGAGTTTTGATCTATATCATCCCGTGAGTGATACGGTAACGGAGTGATGAGGGTGAAGGGTGTTTCCAGAGCAATAATAACAGAAGTATAGGGAAATCCGATAACAAGATTATGCAAGACATAAACTGCGAGAACGATAAACGCAAACCACACACAGTTGGGTTTAATAGCAGCCAAAAAGCCTTCAGCCTAGGCAATTAGCTGGGTGCTTCAAGCTTCCGTCGATTTGGCTTTCGTCTTTGCAGTTTGATTCTCCAATGAAGGAGGTTGGGGTGCTGCCTTTATAATAAGATTACGTTTACGAAAATAGTGCTGTTGCTGTGATTACAGAAAAGTCAGTAGATATGAATAACGGCAACATATGGCTATCGAAAAACTCCAAGAATAAGGAAAGTTCATTGGTGCTAAAATAAAAGGGACTCCATGTCCAGAGAAACATTGGATGACGTTAAGTCGTCTTAATCTTTGCTGTATGAACATCAGCCTAGTTTGGGAGAATTTTTTTTTTTTTTTTTTTTGGATTAGTATATGTCTTTGGGAGACTAGGGAGACTATATGTATACCGAATACATACTTAATAATGTAAAACTACCCAATCGACATTACATTTGCTTACTTTTTTCAAACTTTGTTATTGTGTGAAAAAATTGGAATAAGTTACATTGGTGGAATAGAAAACTGCTGCAAGAAGTGGAATAGATAACAATGAAAACTAAAACGTTGTTGGTTCTACCTTTAAACTTAGTTGAAACACTTTTTAGTTGCTTAGTCCAATTTATGTATTATCGGTATTTTTTTATGTTTTATTTCACAATTCTAATATTTTTTTATAACGTTTTGGTTTGTTAATTTCTTTATATCGAAAAATAAATTATTTACTAGCAGTTTACTAAAATGTAACAAATATTGAATAAATCATATTTTTCCTTCCAACTACAGTTCATGTGTAGAAAAATCAACTTGATACTCAAAATTATGATGAGTATGGCTTCGATTTTTCTATAAGACTTGTACATTTTAGATTAAGTTTAAATAAAAAAAAAAATAGTGTCTTAAAATTTAGTTAGATCACACGAAACATCTTGTTTGAATGACAAAAATGGAAAAAGAAAAACAATGCTTATTGTAAAACTTTTATCATAAAAACAATCGTTAGAATTGTAATACAGCATAGGTAAGAAGATTAATGATATAATGATCAGCTCTATAAATATATTTGTAACCAAGAAGTAAAAAATTTAACGTTTACCAATCTTTGCAGCTTTTTAGTTGTGTAGTTGTGGTTTAATTTTCGAATACACACAGCACAAAACTGTCATCTAATGTAAGGCAGTAAATCAATCTGAAATAGTTGTTAATTTATGTATGGTTCTTTAATTTTTTTGGTATAATGTAAGCGACAATAAATAAGTTGCAATCATTTTTGCCTCGACTGTCAGCTACAATAAATATTTCGGTATTTTTGAATGGCTTTTAATGTTATAATTGGTGGATATTAACATAACTTTTTAGTTTCAGGTTGCTAAGTTTAACTAACTTATTTGATATTAGTTATGGAAGGATAAATTAGTAAGATATGCTTGCACTACCACATATAAAAAATTGTAGTATTTTATAATTTGTTAATGGTTCTGAGATCTTTTATTATATAAACTTTCATCCATCGAGCTGTAAAGATTTGTAATGTAACTTTAACTAAAAGGTTACACTATGCTGATTGTGCATTGAAATATGTTACAATTTAGTTTCAAATAAATAGGAACACGTATTTGTAGAAGCCCACATTTACCATAATTTTTTTTTTTTTTGTAACAAATGGTGTGGATATGAATGAACGCAAATCACTGTATATTCAAAGGTGGTCTAGAAAAAATGAAAAGAAGTGGTTCTAAGATAGATTCTTGTAGAAATTGGTTTAAACTCATTGATAGTAAATTCTGTGTTACGTTACACAAATATCGGTTAACGTGGAAAAGATAAATGTTAACTACAATCTGATTGATAAAAAAAAAGGACACAATTAACGTTTCCACCACCTCAGAATGAGCAAGAGAAATAACATAAATTTGTTACTCATATTCTGTCCCCTGATAACATTCTCCCCACCCCACCTATTATGTACATTTCTTGCCACTAACTACCACCACTCTATATAACAAAGATAAATGCTCACTGTCCTTGAAATTAAAACAGAAGTGAAAATTATACATAAATTTAGTCTAGACAACCATTCTGCTGGATGGTAGCCCGTAAAAAACATCTTCCAAAAGCTCACTCTCACCACCGCCATAGTCACTTAATTGAAAAACTTTTTCCAGCCGCATACTGAACCGAAGTGCAAGGCAAGTGACCTATCATCATCATCTACTTTCCACACTATACTATTAGCTCTTCCCTCTAACTTCCCCAACTTCCTATTTCTTCAGGTCGACCATAAATTCTCAACTTTAAACTCTGACAATAAAAATTTCCGGGGCACTTCCTTACAATTAGCCGGCCCCTTTGTGCCTAAGGAACTTCAACAAAAAGTCATTGGGTCCGAGGTCGTTTGAAGCGAGTGGATAGTAGCAGTAGCAATAAATGTAGTGAAACAAAACGAGTATCTTTATTGCGGTGGAAGAAGGTCGGGAGGCTACAAATTTAATGCAAAAGGACAGCAAAATAGGGTAGCAGTGAGCTCCCATAAAGTTGCAGCAATCATACTATTCTATCCGCCCCGTATGAATATAATAAAAACATTGTTGAATGAACTTTGTATTCTGTTGGAAAAAAGGGGATAGACGGGAAGGAATAAAGTGAAAATTGCAATATACCTTCAACCTGTTAGCTGCAAAAAAGAAAAAAAAAAGAAAGAAAAAATCAACAAAGCGTTTGTGGGTGCATAAAATTGATTTGTAGCTCGTTTCACTTCCATATACTTCTGGAGGTAGATAAAATTCCATTATTTCCCCATGGAAGGGATATAGTGCAACATATTGCATTAGGGGGGTTAAGTTATGGATAACAAAGAAATAAGTAAAAAGGGTGCCCCCATACTACCCAAAGAAATGGTCTTCAAACCCTACGTAGTATGGATATTCCAACAAACAAACAAATTGCTCCATTGAGAGAGTATGACTCGGCCACGGATAAGGCAGAAAGCTATGTAGGTAGGCAGCAAAAAACGTTTTTAATTAAACCGCTAGATGGTGCTTTCAGCGTTTTCAATGGGAAGTCGGCATTCATGCGTGCATCAAAATTCATATTGTGCCTGGAAATTTATGAACGTGATAAGAGTTGTTGTTCTATTATTGCCCTGTTCTTTAAGAAGTCTTTTAAGTCTGAAATGAAATTTACATTCGCTTAAACCGTTGTTCGTAGAGTGGCCGTGCACCATCACTAATCATATGTAGATGGCAGCACAGACGATGACGTGGAAAACTTAAAGTTTTCCCAGAGGTTATCAAACAAAAACGTTGTTGCCTAAAAATGATTTATTTGAGCGTGCATTTGTGGTTGTTGACATAAACGTTATGTTTTAGC
This sequence comes from Dioctria rufipes, assembly GCA_963924295.1. NCBI lineage: Eukaryota > Metazoa > Arthropoda > Insecta > Diptera > Asilidae > Dioctria > Dioctria rufipes. The sequence goes on from OZ002740.1 coordinate 8,109,872, forward strand.
CTTGAAATTACTTACTATTTACTTCTAGTCCTACTAGAAGAGGAAGGGGGGGGGGGAAGTGAAATTTAAATCAGGCAGGATATTATACTCAAGGTGGCGTGTATATAATAGTTATATGCAGTTCGGAAGCAACAGAATTGATGCTAAAAAGCTGAACAAAAAGTTCTCTGCTTATTTGTTTTGGCCTTATGAGGCTTGCTGAAGAAGTTAATGGAATTCATTTTGCAATGGAAATTTTGTAGAGAATGTCAAAGAAAGAAAAGGGTTAGGAATATGGTTTTGTAAAGAACGTTCTTCACTAAAGTACAAATAGGCCCCATTTCATATGTGAAGAATGACATTTCTATCAAAGGGAAACAAGACACTTTTGAATATTTTGCATTGTTGAGAGCTTTTTACAAAATTCTATGTTGGATTTGATATAAAAGGCACTTATTTTCATTAAGTATTGGTGGTAAGTTTGGCCATTTTGTGTATTGTCTAAGTATATAGGAATTTTAATAGGCGATAAATCACATTGATTGTGAATTGTGGACCATGAATTTCAATTTTTTTCAAAATTTGGAAGATGAAGCTTCGGTAGGGTCGTCTAATATGACACAGGGGAGTCTACATTAAGGCGTACGAAATTCTGATTTAAAAAAAGACAATTTTAAATATAAAAATTGTCACCTGGAATAAAATGAGAAAAAGTCACACAGTGACAACAATCATTTCCAAAATAAGTAGGGAAGGGATGACCCCCATAATCCACCATGTTGATTCGCTTAAATACAATGGTGTCATTTGAGATGCTGAAGTCTTATGACTTTTTGCAAACCACATTACTTCTCAGTGGTGTTAGAATTAATTTTATGTAGAAAACCACAGTGAGGAAATGCTAAAGGAATAGTCGACTTCCACCATCGGTCTCAGTTCAACGAAAAGGTCGACAAGATGGAAAATAGTGTTATTCATAGCAGGACCGAAAAAAATTGACTGACGAACCAAACAGGTAAGTTCACTTGAAACATGTTCAGGTCCTATCGGTGTCGATATATGTACGACTGCAGAGCTTTACTTCAAGATTCAGTTGGCCAATTTCCACAGCAGCCAAAACTGTTATCACTCCATCGAAAAATTAAATTTATTACCTCTTACTTGATAGACCAATAACTGAGCTAACTCGATCTAATTTCGAAAATAGCTGTATATGATTAACTTTTTTGTACTATTTGGTCGTCATTATTTGTCAATCAGGTGCAGTTTGAATACAAACAAATTTTGCTTTAGTTTGTTTGTTAATGTTCATGACTCTTGAACGCTGTTTATTTAAGGACGAAGCTCATTGAGATCGATCAGTAAAATCTAAGGGTACCATAACGAGATGGATTCCATGAGCATAAGTATGAATCAAGCGTAGTTGATCCTATACCAGTATTTAGGTGTTAGGAAGCAAGATTGGATACCCCAATATTTCACAGATTACTAGAAAATCGCTTGCGTAGATGGAAGGAAAACAATTCATCAGTGATTCCATAAGAGTTCGTCAAATGTTATTTGGACGGAACTTTGATTTCTTTTTTAGTTTTTCTACAACAAGTTTTACAAAAATTAAGCAAGTAAAAAGTGTTGACAAATGAATTATTATGAATTTTGTTCGTTGCTTTAGACGCATGGTTATGATTGTAAATGAAAGAAGTTCCACAACAATGAAGTGATTCCGAAGGGTGAGAAAAGAAATGGTTGCGAAATTTTTTCGTCGCTCTAGTAATATGGTTACGAGTATTAACAGTTCATTCATTTGAAAATATCGAATGGTGCACGACGAACAGTCGTATCGGACCTCTAACAGTTAAGGTTTTGCCGGCCAATTTATTATACCATTACCTATCACCGTAGATAATTGCTCACCCGGCAATGGAAAAACAAACAGATGACAAGCTAATGATTAAAATTGACGTCAGATAATGGAGCCGCAAGCAAAATACATCAATGATCCATCACCTGAGCACCATCAATACAAACAACAACAAAACGGTGGTCAGAAACTGTAGCGTGTTTCCCTTACGGCCTTTACCAACTACTCTGCGGACAGTTTGTGAACAGCTCTATTAAAATGCAAATAGTTCGGCAATAATTATTCCTTGCGGCTACCGACTACACAGACCCAGTTTCGAAAATGATACCACAGCTTCATTATGCTGAGCTTAAAAACTCTGAACTGTGGTAATTTGATTGATTGGATTTAGTGATTGGAGTCGATTGAGATGATGCCGCATATAATTGGAAAGTCTTGCTTGACAGAGGAAAAAAATATTAAGCGAAAACGTTTCATTTTATCACCAATGACCGACCATTGAGATTCTAATTTCTCCTGATGTCTAGTAAGCGCAGTATGGCAGCAAAAGAATGAAATTTCCTTCTAAACAATTGCTAAAACTCTTTTAGTGGATAACCTCATTTGCCTAAGAAAACTCTCCACTTGTTTGTATTCTGACTCTGCAGGAAGCGAATTTAAGACGTCGCTTTCAATAAAAAATTCTTCGAGTTGAAAAAAAGAACCAATAAATCTAAAGCAAAAGGAATTTCAATGAGGCGTAATGCTTTGCATAGCGAAAAAACCTCGATCGGCGGCATCCCGACTCGAAACACACCCACTTGCCGCCCACCAACTAAGAGGAGGAGGAAGAAGCCCTAGAATATAGTGAAATCTCGAAATGTCGAGAGCAGCACATCTTATGATAATGGGATTACCTTAATGGAATTCCCATCCAGCTCTCATCCTTTTTGTCCTTTAATTTTGCTATTCTCATCCAATCCCAAATCTTTGGATTTACTTTCTTCGTTCATGGCGTATAACTATCTCTACATAATGGGGATGCCACTAGTCTGCAAAGGCGAACACTACGGTTATATACTGACTATATTGAGCCAGAACTCAGGGACTCTCAATCTCTCCATTAAAAGATTTGTTTTGCTTCAAACAGAAGAGCGTAGGCAGGCAGTTGCTTTTAAGTTAATTAAAACATGCTTCCGGCGTCAAATCTCAGTTGTTCTCCTACATTTAGTAAAAAGTTTGGAATGGATAACATTACTTAATCCAGCCTGTCTGGGTCTCTACAGATCTGGTACGCGGAATCATCGTTATAGTTGGAGATATGTGTGTACCTCCTGTAACTTAATATAGGTATTATAACGACAATAGCGAACTTTTGGTTTTGACAAAAAACGTGGGTAGTAGTTATAATAAAGGTGGACTAGGCAGACGAAGGATATAGAAAGGCGTAAAAAGGAAACGAAAGAATAAATGTTGGTGTAATTATTGCCGAGTTAGCCTGCAATCCTTAATTGTTATTCATAATCCTCGTGGCAGACGATTGCAAGATTGAGAAATGCGGGCGCGTGTCTTAGTTAATTTTATGAATTTGAAATGACTTTAGAATTTACTTAATTTGTGGGGAATGTAAATAAGGATTAATCTCGATCAATGGCAATAAGAACAATTTCAGAGGAGTAAGGGGGAATTTTAGTTTTATTTTTGGGAAAACTATTTTAGATTTCTTCTTTTGGATAGGTTTCTTTTCATACCCAACGAATCTAGAGTACTTCCACAAATTACACACATCATACTTGGAATTTAGCGTCCTTATCTGAAACAGGATTCGCCAATGTTTAAAAAGAGAGTTCAATTGACGACGAAGCGATTCCTTTTCATATCAACTCGCTAGAATTCGATCATAAATATCAAATCCCTTTTGTTCTGTTCTCGTTACTTTCGGGTTGAGGTGTTCATCTAAGTATAAAGATATTTTCGGCTGAGGTCATCTTTTATCCAGAGCTTTTGTGAATGAAGTTGGAGCAGGTTAGTACTATCTGTTTATCCTCGCACTTATAATTGTCGAAAGTTGAGAATAACATACATCGACATATTCAACATTTATTCGGCTTATACCATCTAAGTATCTGGTGTGTTCTTGTCCCATATTTCCATCTTTAGTTGATTTTTTTAAACATCGGGAAGCATGGAAATCTAGTGCTGTTTTTCCCAATACCTGCTCTCTAGTGGAATACCCTAACTAAAAATGCCTATCACCTATCACCTGGCGAATCCCAAACAAATGCTGAAGAAGATTGTAATCCTGACGGGGGTTCCTCATCAGGCCATACTTTCCTCCTTAATTCTCTGATAAATGTAGTAGACACACTTGAGAGTAGACACATGCCAAAAACTGATTTCGAATATAGCCAGTGCTGTTCTAGAATCGTCCTTTTCTGCTATCTTTTAGTTTCATCATAACTTATAATCCGTATCTAGTAAGAAAACATGTGTTTAGTAGGGTGCTCTTGTCTAGTTTGAAGTGTGTCTACTAATGACTTACCGAAAATTGACTGCCAGATGCTTCGGCACCAGAGTATCGTACGGCATGAAGACTAGAGTATTGTTTCAGTATATCTGAAATGTCTGCAATCCATGGTCAGAAACTAAATAGAACACTAGAAAAAATTATCAATTTGTTTCACCAAAATCCACACCACAATAAAACCGACTCTTTTCTTAAGCTCTCAATATTCTCCTTCAAATTTGACTAAAACCATTTATATTCCCATTTGATGATAATTTTCGTAATATTTGCTGGATCCCTATCATATATTTTCTTCTATTAAATATCAGAAGTCATCGTTCAATGAACATTTGATGAAGCATCTCATATCATACAGGAACAGATATTGGACATTTGTAATCCTCTCAAGTTATAAAATGAACGATTCTGACGGGTCTAAGACCACTGAGAGAGCAATAAAGAATCTTCAAGTGGCAGATGAACCCACTTAAAATCGGTTACAGTGTCTGAAAGTGGCTTTAATATAGATTCCAATCCAATAACCTTCCCCACTCGATTCCTGAATTCTTTGGTCTTCAGTATGAATTTAATAACTCTCTCCTACCACAAGAGTCGTCTGGTATCTCTGAGGTATAATTGGAAAAAAGAAAACAAGAAGTTTTCGGACTGCTTGTAGTATGTACCCATCAATTGTGTTGCCTATATACCAACCAGTATTTATATGTATGCTTGTAGACGTTCCAGGTTTGTGTGTTCGATTCGATTCTTTCATTTTTCTGGCAATTATTCAATTGTCTTCCACCCCGATAGGCTTCTGAAAGGAGCCACAGCGAATTTTTATTTTTTCACTTTTCCGGGTATCAAATCCTTTATAAGGACTTAAGATTCATTCAATAAAGTATCTTCCGTTGAATTTCCATTGATAAAACATGAGATCCTCTATCAGAATCAGTAAGAATTGCATGGGTATTTCAACTCATGTTATGATATTTAACATAAATATCTCGAAATCTTCCGAGCATAAATTCGTTATAGTGCAAGAGAAAATCATGGATAACTTTAGCCTGACCTGGATACATAAGAAATCTGCATCCGGATTCGTGTACTTTATCCATGGCACCTGTTATAAGATGGACCTTTAATGAATCGAAATTGGCGAGGATGGAATTCGTTAAATTTACTTTAAATTTAAATTTAAGTTTCTTTCTTGACTGTAATTGAATTTTAATTAGAGTGATTTGACTGTAATGCAGATAGGTACTTTGTGGAACGCAGGTAAAATCAAGCAGCAATTCAAAAAGGGGTGCAAGCTAGGAATAAATATAATTCAAAAAGGTTCCAAAATAAAAATGCGACAATGGGGATATGAAGTTTTAACTCGTTCAACTCGTGAATTTAAATCATAAAATGTGTCACAGAAGACCACTTTAATATCTTGCAAAAACTTATACAAAATTATTTAGTAAAGATTTACTAAAGATTATTTACTAAAGATCTGCTTATAAACTATATTCTTACTTCCAAATTCGACTTAAGTGTACATCCAAAGATCAACTTTACATATGGAGAGACATGGTCATAGCGCTTCAGCGCTTCAAACCAAATATATAACGAATGGCAGAGTGAAAAGCAACATTTAGCTTTCTCCAGATGGTAGAATCGAGTGCATAAAAAATCTCACATCCATAAGCTATGAAAAGCACTACAAGCGATTTTACTAAAAACATACCGGTCTTTTAATGAGTATATACTGTCGATGCTGAGGGTTTGCTGAGGGTAGCAAATAACACGGTTAATATGAGCAATCTAGCTTAAAGTTTGATTGAATACTATACCCAGGTTATTAACTGATTTGCTATATGGGATCACCTCATCATTAATATTTAAAGCAGGGAAAAAGGTGTATTAAGCTCAACTTTAAATATAAATTTTGAGGAGGACTTTGAAGTGTTAAGATTTACCTTATTCTACAGTGCACAAGAATGTATATGTATTGGCGCAGTGTACTGCATCTGCAATTGATTTCAATGTCTTAGAGATATAAAGTTGAAATTTGTCAGCATACACATGAAATTTACAATGTTTGACCATCAACGTTAAGTCATTAATGAACATACTGAACAGTAATGGGCCTAAAAGTGATCCTTGAGGAACCCTAGCAAGAACGAAAAGAAAATCAGAGGCTCTATTTCCACTAACAACTCGCAGCTGGCGGCCACTAAGGTAAGACATTATAAGCTTGCAGCCAAATGAGGAAAAATTTAAGTGAGCTACGAGCTTCTTAAACGAAAGTATGTGATCCACATTGTCAAAAGCCTTAGAGAAGTCCAGCAGCGCAAATACTGTCGCCATATTAGAATTAATTGAATTACGAATGTCATCGGATAATTTAATCAAAGCAGTTGTGCAGCTATGCTTAACTCTGAAACCAGATTGATATTCGGATATCAAAGTTATTATTTTCAATATAACATCAAAATTGATTGTGCAGTATTTTCTCGAACACCATAGAGAAGAATGGAAGAATAGAGATAGTACGGTATGCTGATGAAGATGTTTTTAGGAATTGGTATTATCTTAGCTAATTTCCAACTTTTGACAAAGCAGGAGGAGGTTATGAAAGTGTTTAAGTTGAATGTAAGATACGGTAGCAAAATAGGTAGAATAGCTTTAATGAAACTATGATGTATGCGATCGAGATCCATTGCGTTCGATCTTTTCTGCCCGAATTAGACGTTGAAATAAGTCTTTGACTCAGTTTATTAACATCAACATTCACGTCATTTCTTTGTTTACGGCATTACGCAGAGATCGAAAACATTCAAATATTTATTGGTCAGCAAAGTTACGTTTCACCACCACATATGTACGTACATAGTAGATGTAAATCGATGAAAATTTCGCTGCAAAAGCTTGCAATTTTCTAATGTTTTCCTGCGTTAGTTCCCACGCCTATATACGCATATATCGCAAAAATGTTATACTTGCTTGACATATTCTGGATTGTAAAATTCGGGATTTGAGTAACCTGCAATACAAAATCCCGGGGTCCAGGATTTCGCAATGCAAAATTTCGGAGCAAAACTATGGAGTTAAAAGTCCCGGAAAGGGATATCTCGAAGGTAGTGGGACAAAATGCAAATTTTTAAAATTCCATCAAATGAAAATCCCCTGATGAAAAATGCCGGCTAAATCGCGACTTTAGTTTTTACACTTTTCAAGAAAATTCTAAAAATAAACGAATTTCTAATGGCCGGTTTCACAGTCGAGTTTAAACCAAGGTTTAGTTTAAACCATCCTCCAAGTTTAAACGTAGTTTAAACCAAATCGAGTTTCACAGTGCATTCTTTTAGTAACGTTGGTAGTACTGATTAAATTGTGAACTAAATTAGTTATCGCCACCATTGTGAAGCAATTTTTCTATCAATCAATCATCATCAGAAAGTAAAAAATAAAAAATATGTAGTTATATTTGCTATTTTTAAATATGCCAACATTCAAAAAGGATGCAAATTTTAGCACAAGTGAAGTTGAGCTAATGCCTTCTCTAGTGCATAAAGAAAGATATATAATAGAGCGCAAGAAAAGATAAAGTGACAAAGTTTTTTACATAAACGGAACCTAGCATAAAAATCAACGTCGTCACACTCATTAAAATGATTTGGACGATTTCTAATTACTGTCAGTTGTCGACAGAGTTGAAAATTTAACTCAAAAAAATCTTCTTCATCCCTAGAAATGTCTAAATCTAAATCCATGATAAAATTATTTTCTTGATACAAACAAACAATGCTACTGTTAAAATAAAATGTCACACTTTTCAAATACTTTTATCTTGAGTTTAAACCGAGGGATGGCATGGTTTAAACTCTAGTTTAAACCGGGGATTAAACCAAACTGTGAAACTCATTCGTCGAGTTTAAACTAAATATTTGGTTCAAGCTCAGACTGTGAAACTGGCCATAATTCGAAGGAAAATGAATACCAGAGTTCCATTCGAGGAATTAAAAAATTCCACTAAATAGTGAAGTAAAAAATCCCGGAGATTAAATTTTGTCGAAGGATTTGGAATAAGTGGGACCAAATGTAGATTTTCAAATTACCGACATAAGAGTTCAAAATCCCGATTGATGACAAATTTCGACCAAATCCCGACTTTAGTTTTTCTGCTCCTCAATGAAATGAATAAAACAAGATGATTTCAACATGTTTTTTTTTTTTTTTAAGAGATTTATGTTGTTGACATATTATTTGAACCTTTGTTTTTTTCTTTTCATTTTAGAAATAAAACATTGTAAATTTCTCCTTCTCGACTGGTAGAGATTCGTAACATACATACATGTTTTATGAAATCAAAGGATCGGGACAAAAAACCCCGTGGTAATGATTTCGAAAAATACATGATTCCTCAATTTTGGCAAAATGGATTATTGGAATTTAATTTAGCGACACTTGTTTTTCAAAATTATGTTTTAGGAATTAAAATCTAAGATTTCATTTCCGATATTGAGAAATCCGAGATCTTATATTTCGGGGTTTGTTTTCAATACTTTCTAACCTACTGGAATATCATAATTAATTTTATTTGCGACCATTTCTTCCTGGTTTACTTTTATAATGATCTGCAATTATTTCTGGACATCTACCTCCATCACCCTCCCCGCGATTTATTCCTGTTAACGATAATTCCCAAAGCTCAACTATTTTTCAGCAATGATACACAACGCGAAGATAATACCTTTACACACTGAGATAAAAGTAGTAACATAAGGAGCTCAAGTTTTTACGTACATATATACTGTAGGTAAGCGAGAGGGAATTAATTTCTATTTGTTAACACCTTCGCACGTATGTTGAAGTCTTATCAACACGAAACATAACTTCATTAATCGGATTGTGATGTCGTAAATCCCAGAAGAGTACAATATCTCAGAAAGTTTTGATAAGAGACATTATCAGCAGCTCCCTAGCATTATGAGACCTTCCTATCTTAGTGTCCATGGGACCGTAGTAATTGTAGTCTTCTCCAAATACATCCTTAGCACACTCCAAAGTCCCCTTCTTATAAGGCCAGGCTGATACACAAAAGATGAAAAACGATGAGGAAATTGAATAAATTACCACTAAGACATTCGTTAAAGGAAATTCTTTTGATTTTTATTTTGAAGCGATGATAAGAGGATGTGTAGCAACTTATTAAAAATATTTGAACAAAATAAAAAAGAACAAAAAAACATCAAAGTCATAAGCCACTTGTTCCGCTCCATTATCAGTTCTGTGGAGTCTTTTTGTTGAATTTCCTCATATCCTTAAGATGCTTTAATCTCACCCACAGGCATAAAACTACATCCAAAGAAATTCCCCAATTAAATTATTATCCCCAAAAGAATGTGTCAAAATGACGGCAACCTTAATCCATCAACGAAGCTAGCCCTTCGGTCATTTTCTTCAATCGCCTCACGTCGGGGTAATTAAAGGCCATTCGAGTTGGGACAACCTCATGACTGACTTAGATGATTTTGTTGGATTGCAGAGGAATAAAGTGAAAGTGTGCGTGGTGATTACAGAACGGAAATTGTCTCACAGTCTCTTTTTTTGTTTTTCGTTTTTATTATTTAAATTGACGTAACATTTATGGAGCGAATCTTCAACCTCAAAATTAACCTGTCCTACTACACCGATTTTGTGGTGACGCAATATTAAAACTCTGCTAGTATCCTGTTCGAGATTTTCGAGACTTATATATGAAATTTATGAGACCAAAACGGCCATAGAAACGAAAAATCCCTTACGTTTTCATTTTTATAGCTTCAAATAAACACCAATCCCTGATCCTCTGCTGGAGTATGTACGTATCAACAGCATGGCAAATCTATTCCTGTGGCAGCACGATACGACAAAAAAAAATCACCTGTTCAGCAACTTTTCTATCTCTTTTTCAGGATTTGTTCTTTTTACATATTTTCGCAGTAGAATTTTCCGGGATGATGATGATGTTGTTGTTATAGATGGTTTACAGGAGCAGGAACTTCCCTTCCAACTGGCATAGGTTAGCTAATTCCTGAAAATAAATGTGTGATGTTCTGCGTTCTCTCATCTAACAACTTTCACCGAGTTTGAATCGATTAAGAAGGCAAACGTTTTGTTTCGCCAGCTATAGATGTTCTCTGGATTCAAGTGGTGGTTGTCAATTTGGTGGGAGCGTCGAAAAAACGAGGAAAAGGGGAAGTAAAATATGGTTAATGGCTTATCCAACCATAAATTAATTAAGTTCTAATAAAGGAACGTGTCCGTAATTTCAGCACTTGTTTTTCGTCTTGGGGCACGTAATATTTTTTCGCCGCGTCCGACTCTATTGCGATTCCAAAGGAGATCGTAAAGCTTTTTGTTGTATAAAATTTTTTGTTGTCTTGGATTCCCAGGGATTGATAATGTGGTGAATGAAATATAGTGGTTGGGGCTGCCTTACCAGTCATCATGGTCTACTCCTGCACTTTGTTTTCATTGCTAATGGCAGAAAAATTCTGCCTGGTTTTTGACGATGGATTATTTAAGGACGATGGAAATCTTTTTTTTTATATGCGTATATAGAATAGTTCTACTGCTGTGGTAGGTGTATGGAGAAATTTTGCTGCTAACTTTCTCATTGCCTTATAGCAGTAGGAGCGCAATAATTTTATATGAAGACATGAACATGAGAGATTTTACCTCGAAATTCAATTTGCATCAAATTTAAGACTAAAGATAGAATGCGGAGTGAGTTTCTTTCTGCTCTAGAAAGAGATGATTTCTTTACATTTCATTGAAATTGGTGAAGAATCTCAGAGAAATGTACTTAAATTGGTTGAGGTGGTGTATTTATTGAAAATGTTTCACCCCATGGGGTTTAGAAACAATTGAGTTGAATTGTTCTTCAAAACCATTGTAAGAATTCATCATAGATGATTACAGATTAGAAGGAGAATAGTTTAACTACAAGTAGTCACCATACATATGTAGCCAGGTGCATGTCACGCATTCGCTGCACAAGTAATAATTAAAAATCAAAACAATAATGGACTTAAAATTGAATGCTGAGAAAAGTCAAATTTTAACGTTAGTTTGAATGTTTATTGATAAAATGTGAGCTGATAGCCTGAGCTATCAGTATAGATTTTACAGGGTATCGAGTTCACTGTTTCAAGAAACAGATAAATAAACTGAAGAGTAATTGTCCTAATATGGATGCTTGAGGTACCTCCGTTACTCTCTTGACTATGGACAGTTAAAATCTATCGATAATAGAAAATGCGTACGGAATGTACTGAAATTAAGGGTTATAAAAAGGAGAGTACGCACGCCATTCGATCTTTTATTTATTTTTTGGCTGGTCGACAAATCAGACGCACGGAGATTTTTTTATATCATTTTATGAATATTCACCAGCTGCCAGTAAATTTAGTCTTGTTTGGGGAAGTCGGCAAGCTTTAGAGAGTACGAGCCAAAGGCCTGGAATCTACATTGTACAATGGCCTCGCATTCAGATAAGACGTGCTCCGATGTTTCTTTCTGCTCGAGGCATAATCTACATACATCATAGGGTGATATGCCTATAAAATGCATGTCTTTGTTAATTTTGCAGTGTCAAAGTTAAGACTCTCGTAACAATTCTGAGTTGATGCCTAGACAGCCTCCAACGATCCAGGCTCTTCTTTGGTGAAGGTCCTTTAATGAATCTTTTGGCTTTTCTGGAGTCTAATATTGAAGTCCATCTCTGGTCTATTCGGTCTTGGATCCAGATATAGATGGTAAGCTTCAAGGTGTAAGAAAACCGCAAAATGGTTCCGACCCTATGTGGGGAATGGATGTTCCCTTTTTGGCCAGTAAGTCTACCTTGTCATTCCCATCAATTCCCGCATATCGTGTGACCCATTGAAGTGATAGGTGATTCTTTGTGCCAAGGTTTGTTAATGCTTGAATGTATTCCCACATTAACTTCGTTTTAACCTCAGTTGATGAGATGGCTTTCAAGGTCGATTGACTGATTGTACGTATAGACATATATTTTCCTATTAGTGTAGGATCGGCTGACGTTTTCGTATACACATCCAGTGATGGCATAAACTTCTGCCTGGAATATTGAGGGGTATATTTTCCTAGACTTTGATAAAAATAAGCTCTTGGCTTTACACCATATATTCCTGCTCCTACAACTTTATCGGTTTTAGAACCGTTGGTGTTCCATATTAGGTATTCATTTTCTGGATTTGTATATATTTTGGTATCTTTATCTTGAATGACAATGCGAGGTGGTATTTAACTACCATTCAGTCTGATATCAGTTCCAGTATTGGATTTTCTTCTATACGTTTGCGTAGACTTTTCGAGTCCCATACACTATCTGTCAGGGTGCTCTAAACCATTAATTCAGCCTCTTGTTCTACAACGTAACTGAGTGCCGGTAGATTCAATAGTTTTTCTAGAGTGCTGGTAGATGTTGTACGCATTGGACTCTGAAGTAAAGTGCAATAATTAATTTTGTTTAGTAGCTTTCAGATTTTCAAGAGAATCTTACTAACGCGTCTTTTTTGTCTTTTAGCATGAATTTTTTCCTTTTTTTTTTTTTTTTTTGTATTCGCATTTCTATTTAATTTCATTTTATTCGTTTTCTCTCAGCTTTTCTGTAAATTTTCTTTCAACTAAATCATTTGTTCTAAAAAATTTAATTACCTACCTTTGATGTAATTAATGTCATTGGAAAACAGTAAGTAATCCAACAACTGAAAACTATTAAATTTCAGAACACCAAGAAGCGATTACTTCTCATCACTCTCGCATTGAAATCAATTATTAATTTTGTGGATTTCTTTTTTCATTGATGTTACAGAAGGACTTGGTAAAAACATTCTTTTACGCTCTCAAAATGGACATAATCTGTTCCCATTACTGTGCTGTTCTCATACATATATGATAGCCATGATGATGATAGTAAGGTGATAATTTTTACAAGAAGGATAATCCCCGGATGGTAACATCTTTTACCATAGTAATTAACAAGGGCGGGCACCAAAAGGTTTTCATAAAATTCATCAAGAAAATTGCAATTAACTAAAAAAAAAAAAACTACATGCATACAGGGTAATTAGCTTCAACCCTTTGCTCTTATAATTCCTTAATTTGTTCTTAAAAAAAAACTCCTTGAAGCTATAAACTTGATGTAGCTTTAATTCAATAATTTTTTTTTTTTTTTGAAACTAGTAAAGTATACGAAAATTCACAAAGGAAAAAACCCGCTCTTTCCTCTTCTCCTACATACATCTTTAATGAAAACAGACTGGCTTTCGTTGAAACTGTCATTGCAATATGACGCTCTAAAGGTTTTTCTGTCACCCTGTTCTTTTTCGTTTTTTCTCATCCTCTACAACTTTTGTCGCATACAAATTTTGCAGCTATCCAAATTATTGGATGGACCCAAAATGTGTATGGAAAGCAGCCGCATTAGAAGGAATTTTAACCGGAATAATCTTTCTATGGAAGGGGAGGGTGTCGAAAGAAAATCAAGTGCAGTTGAAAAGTGGTATGTAGAAATATTGGAGAAAAGTTCTAAATAGGAATAAAATTGCAAGAAATATAAAATTCAGGGAACCAAAAAGAGTCAAGGAGTAACACGATATCGGAAGTGGGAATGGGAAACTAAAATCATTGGAGACTTAAAGCTGCCATTTATCACCATACCTAAAAATTCAATCCTGGATTAAATGGGTTAAGGAGTTTTTAAAAAACAAAAGAAGGGTTATGAATTTTTCAACAGGTAGTTTTTTTTAGAATCAGTATTTCAAAAAACACAACATAATTTGCCTCCCATAACGGTTTTGTAACAACATTATACTTCTTTTTTTTTTGTCATTTACCAAAAGCTATTTAACATATCCACTTCAGGGGCTAGGGTGAAACCACTTAATCTGTTTCGATGTAAATGAAAATGGATAAAGTGTGGATGAGGAGCCATATCCAAGGTGTTCCTATCATCCATCCAAAACAGACTTACGTTTGTGTATCTTGAGTTAATTAAAATTAGCAATGAAAACTTTTGTCCGACACACTCGTTTGCGTCCTTTTCCCCCTCTGTCCAGAGATTTCATCCGAAAGAAAATTCTACTACCAAGGATATTTCCACAAAATGAGAATCTGCTGCTGGTGCGGAACACTTTGGCTCGGTCATTTAGTTGAAGGGGATGGAGACGACAATTACAAATTTCATTTGGTTTCCGTTAATGTTTGTTTTGGTAGCCATACCAATGCCATAGTCTAGATCTAGCCAATTTAAATAGTCCCAAAGTCCCAGATGGCTGAAATTCTAGTGGAATCTCATTACTTTTCGAATCTTAAATCATGTGCGTCTTGAAATTTTGTCCATTTGTTCGTTGGTGCCCCATCATCTTCATCATCATCATCCATGGCTTATGATGGTCCTTTTATGCATGTGTCTGATTTTCTTCTTCATTAGATTAGAATTGAAGTGCCGCTACAAAGAGGGAGGGGAGAAGGTTGGAAAATTGGATGGTAGCCCAAGAATTGAATAATTTCGTTGTTAACAAACGGCTGTTAGTTGGGAAATTTATCATTGTTAAAAGGTTGGGAAGAAGCTGTCTAAGTGGCACACGAACCTAATTAATTAGATTTTCGGTATGGCTTTGGTTGGAACGGTTGGGAGGGGTGGGAGAGAAGCTGTTGAATCTATTGAATCTTGACTAAATTTAAGATGTGGTCAAGAAGTGAATGCCTCAATGACTTGAGTAATGACGTAAACTAACTACAGAAATATGTTTCCTAAAGGAAGGATTATTTAGATAATGTTTCAATTTCAAGTGATAGACTAGACCTGGCCAATGAATCTAAATAGTAAATCCTCCTTAGATATGATAACAGTCGCCGAATAATGATTGTAATATATAGCTTCAATATTTTAGAATCTGTTTTGAATTAATCTGATTATGCCGAGCCGAATTTTCGATGTCACTGCTGTTTTTATAATCATAAATTTCGTCCCTTTACAAGCCACGAAATGTTAGTGATTCTATTTGAGGAATGACCATTCATTCCATGTCTAACACACCCAAGATGGTGCAGTTCAAAAATCTAGACTGTGCATGGGGTTGTCAAGGGGCTATAAACACTATTGGTATTGGTCGTTTTCCAACTTATAGTTTCGCCAATTTCCAATGGATTTCTTCTTTTATTCGTTCATCCTAATTTTCCTCTTTCGAAGGGCTTGCCTACCTCTAAAAAATTATGTCTCCGGAAAATCTTGTATATCAAATATTTGAAAAAGTCTTGTCAATAATAGTAGATCGTCCTCTCGGCTTGTTTTTGTTTTTAAATGTTGTTAATCCCTTCAAATTACGAGGGTTTCGAAATGAAAGACTTTTTTGTTTCTACCAAAATTTGAATAATTTTTTGACATAGCCCCGTTCTAGCTTGATACATTTTTTCAAATAGTTTTCCAACTTTCTTAAGACCTCAAAATAAAACAAACCATTTCTCAAAACCATGGTAAAAATAAATAGGCTTCTGATACGGAGATGATTTTCACATTTGATACTATTAAATTTCTCTGTGAAACATTTATTCATGTTTGGGACGAGAAAAAAGTCGCAAGGGAATAAATCTAGAGAATTTGGTGGATGCGATTTGATAAGACCCAGTTTTGTCTCTGCCCAATGAAATCTGTAGGTAGGATGATGCTACATTCCTGCCTCAGTCATCATCTTACCAACAAATTCTAGTGAGGTGGCGCATTGTCGCATAATGGAAAACAATTTTTTCCTCGACACTTTTACATCAATTAAGCGCGAAATAGGTAGCTTTTTATTTCTCTAGCAATTTGTTAATGATAGTCACATGCGACTCTCTAAAAATTGTGACCATAAACTTTCTAGACAATGCATTCATCGCCTTCTCTGAAGCTTGTTTTGTTTGCGCTTTTATTTCTGGATACATTGCAGCGAACACGTTTCGCCTAAAATACAATTATATTAATTAAATAGAGTTTGATACGCCACTGGCTTATTCGCCAACAATATTTGCTACACTACTGTACTAGTGATACGAAAGTAGTGGAAACATGTTTAAATGCATTAGAAAGCATAACTCTCGCACAGGCAGTCATTTAGTCATTGCTATAGAGTCAGTGTGTGAACATGCTTGGATTAGTGAATTACAGTAACTGTGCTCAGTGTTCTTTCTCTCTTTCTCCCCTAGCAACAAAGTGGAATTGTCGTGGGAGTCAACCGACATTCCGACAACATTTTCAAACCGCGGTTTTAGTTTTCTTAATGGTTTTTCCTGCTTAATCAGAGCATGGTAATCACCTTTTTCTATTACTGCAAAGATCTGTCGACAATTTTCTATGACAGATCTCGTTTTAAAATTTTTGTTTGTACATCAAAATAAAATAACAAATGTCAAAAATAAAATTATTCTTGCGATTTGAGCGCCATCTTTTATCAAAGTCAGGACCTTAGTGAAAATCATATTGAATACAATGTAAGTGAAGGAAGAGTTTGGCCGTTTTACGAACATTTCTTGATATAAATTTGTTACCGTACAACTTCACGAAAATAAGATTCGTAGTATTCCGATGAAGTTATTTGTCGATAGTGTGGGACACCTTTAAAAGCCTACGTCGAATGTATTTAAATTCATCTCAAGTTATCTGTAGAGGATGTCATGTCACTTTAAGAATGCTCGAGTAATCCGAACTCATGATGAAAGTAATTTACTCAAAGACTGAACACCGAGGTTAAGAGACGTATCGAACTATGTCCATATCTCACAAACTTTGGCATCTCTGGATGCCAATCTTTACGACACTGTATCCACTTAGCTGTGTCTGTATATGTAACTGTCACATGGAATAAATTTTACTTATCGAATCGTAAATCATGAAATGACATCATTTGTGACGATAGTGTCAGGTTCGTATTTATGCAGATTCACAGTGCTGGAGGGTCGCAGAGCAGTCGATGTTTTCTATCATATTGGTAATATGTAAAGTATAGAGTTTTTTGGGAAAGTTTATGTATATATGCAAAGTGTGTGCTTGAATAACACAATTTTGCCACATCCCCCTTCCAGCAGCCATAGGGTCATATACTGCCTATACAAGATTTGATCATATATGTTTAGGGAAAGAAAATCTGTCACAAGGTCAGGATACCTTAGTGATATTATATGGAGGAGGACAAAAGGAGGATTATAGATCAATTCAGTTGTACCTTCACAAAACATAATTTAACCTTCAAATATCCGTCCTTGGTTGCCAGGGTTACCCATTCGATGATATAGAAAAGAGGCAACCCTTTCACATACACTGGTAACAGCAGCTGTAGGAGGGGCTTATTGAAATTATTCCTTGGACCGCTATAATATTCTCTCAAGCTACATTTTTATGATGTCCAAGTAACCCTTGAATCCTAATGCCACCACTCGAATTAAATGGTTTATGGTAAAATATGTTCACTGACACACTGACATATTTCCTAACCTTTTATATAGGTGCATTTCGAAACACTCTACTATGCATCGGGTCCTTCGATGTTTACCCCTGCAAATATTGACAACTAAATAAATTGAGAGATGCCGGAGAAAATATGGCGCAATATTTTCAATTTGCTCATCCACAAAATGGACACTTACAACCAAGAAGGAGATGCGAAAATTATAACGATGAATTTATGTTCTAGTCAGTAACTTGTTTTTAGGCGTTTTTATAATAAAAAGCAATGGACTCTTCTGAAATATTTAATGTACAGGAAAAGGAGATATTAGAATGGAGACGGAAGTATGTATTTGATCTATTGTTCTTGAACTGTTTGTGTGTTGGGGTATTGGTCCTCCTTATGTTTTTGTTGCGCAATTTTGTAAACGATGAAAATCATATTTTTTTGGAAGAAATAAAAACTTGAAAAATCGCTGGCCCAAGACTTTTCAAAATTCTCTCGAAGTAACAGTCTTAGCCTCGATTAATTAAATAAAACTTTCTATCTATGAAATGCTTTTAGGACTATGAAAGACTAAAAACCTCTAAGTCTCTAGTGTAGAGCGCCTTCAACATAATTATTAATTATTTACTCCCACAAAAGTACAGTTCAGGCAAATATGTTTAATAAAATCCCATTAAAATACCCTCGAAGTGCAATATTCACACCAATAAGTACATCCTTTTCGCATTTGTAAATATAGACAAAAGCCATTAAACTAAAATTTTAAGGATTCCCCCTTGAATATAATATAAACAGGGAAAACAATAAGTCCCAGATTTCAAACATTAATGTCTACTTAGGTCTATTCGAAAACCATTTGGTGGGCCTTAAACAGTGCTGCAAGAATTTTAATGAACATTTTTGTCAACCTCTCCTCTTTCAATTACCAATCCCTGCCCAACGTGCAATTAGTATAATTATTTTACAGCTTGATGCGTATAGCAATACCCGTAAGGGGTGGGGAAAGGGCTGGCAAATATGTGGCGCCAAGTAACTGTGTACATGCAAAGTATTGTGATGGTTTTCATATTGATATTGTTTGTATCTAATAATTATAGTTAATGAAATTTTAAAGGACCTCCTTCTAAGTGGTAACCCAACAGCGGAGTAATTAATAGTAGTGATTGCCATAAAATTGCGTCACAACGTAGAAAGAGAATCGCCTTGGGTATGGAGAGGCTTTTCTGATGCATCAGAGAGCAAACTTTCTTGATTTATTGCATCTGCAAAATATTTAAGTAATTGTGACATGTGTTTAATGACAAACAATTCCTATCCATCTAAATTGCAAATAAATAAAAGAACTAAAGAGACGTCATGAAATTTAGTTATTCGTTGCTGGGAAACTGAATTTAAAATAAATAAATTGACGAATCCATAAAACCACTACTACCGCCAAAAAGTACCAACTTTTCCCTTCACCGTAAGCATGACTCTTCTCTATTGCCTTCTTCTTCTTGGCTAATATTAATAATCCCTGAGCACACGATAAATTTCACGAAAATAATATTAAAAACGAATCTTTTCTTGGTTGGGGAGTCTCTTGACTACTCCCCTCCCCCTGCATCAATTTTAATTTCATACAACAAACCGTACGTCAGAAGTTCTTTTGAATATAAACAGAATTTGATTAGAGTCATAATTTCATCACGTTGTTATTATAAATCCCTTAGCGCCTTTATAAGGGAGAATGGATAAGAGTAGGGGGAGGAGGAGGAAGGTTCGGGGGTAGTTCCAATGGGACCAGTTGATGGTTTACACCCTTTGTTGCTCCTGCTATGTTAGTGGAAAGGCTCACCACTGCCACATCAACCGTTGAAAAAAAAACAGTAAAATAGAAAAAGAGAGAAATAGTGAGAGTGATGTCGAGCAAGAAAATATATGAATTCAAAAAATTTATGAACGACTAGGAAGTAAACTCCTCAACTGAAGGGACCAACTAAAGATGACGGCAATGCAAAAATCCTCCAATTCAGTCCTATTTTTATGTTAAATTTCTTGCATTGTATTTGGAGAAATTTTTAAAAATTACCAAACCGACTTGGTGTGTATTTTTCGTGGATGATAATATTTTACTAAGTGTTCTAAGAGCTTTCTGGAATTGACGCTTCGATTGATTTTATTCAATTCCATTCATTTTATGCCGAGTAACTTCATTGTGGATTCAGCCTAATGAAGCGGAAGTAATTATTGAAATTTTGTGACAATTTGCCTTTCAAAAAAGCTCTTGAGCTGCAGTACGGTCCAAGATAGATGGGGATCTTTTGTAGAAAATTTCTAGTAACATATTTTGGAACAAACTGTATCTATATTATCTTCCTTCAATAAATTTTAGTAGTAGTTTTTCGACGGACTAGTACAATTGGAAATGCATATCCCACTTGAAAGTTCATTGCACGTTCATCGTAATTGGAAACTAAGAATTTGGGATATTATGATTTTTGTCTCGAAACGGTAAATGAATATATTGTCGAATTTACAAGGATTATGTTATATATCAGAACTAGATTTTATACAATTACACACATTTTTACTTACCTCTAAAATATTGAGGAGTATCCCCGCTTTATTGTATTTAATGTAAAAATTGTGTAATTATTTACAATTGGGTGTAAAGTATTACAAGGCTAATTTATGTAAAAATGAGATGTAACGAGTTGTATCGTGTTGTAGCGTTGTATATTTATTTTTGGCAGTGGATAGCAAGTAGGAATGGCTATCAAAATATTCTTTTATTGTTTTTTTTTTTTTATTTTACACACACGCAGTGTGTTTCCGATAGAAATGATAGGATATGATATTATTTAGCCAAGTTTAGAGAGGTTATATAACAAAGTCGGGTATGGTAGGTATGGGGAGTATAAGCGTGGATTGATTAGGATATGAGGTAGGGAAGGATATGGAGCGGAAAGTATGGGAATGAAAAAACTGTGCGATTCTTAAATTCCATATGAAAACCTTGTAGCGAAGTCTGGTATTTTGAAAAGAAAACTTAAATTTAAAGAGCGCAAAGAAAAGATCAAAAATCAAAATTAAAATACAACGAATTAAAAATAAAAAATGGAAAAAAAAATAAAAATTATTTAAGACAATGTAACAAGAATTTGAAGGTCTAAGAATCAATACCAATCACAGTGTAATACTAATTAAGATAGTCTTTAATTAGTTTAGCAAAGGTCAGGCCGGAATCTGTGCGCTGAATTAAATTTGGAAGAGATTACATTTTCGGACAACTTGGACGAAGTAAGAGTGTTCACAGTTCCTATGTAAATGTATATCTCGGCAAAGCAGTTGAAAACCTATATTAGGGTGAATTCGGAGAAAATTGCAGGGATTTTTTAATATAAATTAACATGTGCAGCCAGATAAGCCTATGTCGAGTCCAATAGGCCTGGAGAGTCATAAGCGAGAAGGGTAAGTCTATAAATGTAACGTGTAACGTTGATAAAGGCTACAGTAAGACTTCTTTGACACATTGAGTCTAGCTTGCTAAAAATAAGGCTTAAAATGGGGGACAATAAGAGTCATTTCCAATTTCCTCCGCAAAGACAGACAGCTGGAGGAAAGGGATAGTTTACAAAGACTGCCCTAATTTTTTCCATTAAAACTCTGATGTAGTCGAAATAACTAAATTTAAAATTGAGTTTATTTCCTAAATCTTAACTGACACAACATATCCAAGCGTGAAATTATTCAACCGAACTGATGGCAAATCAGATACTGGAAAAACATTTCTATAAGTCGACAAGCAATAAAACTTGTTTGGATTAATTGCAAGCTCATTACCCGTTGCGTATTCATGTACGTGTTGCGAGTCATTGTTGATTCGAGCAATATAGTTCTCGACATGTCCAATGGGTCTGCCAAGGTACAGCTGAACGTCATCGGCGTACAAGTGTATGGAAGTAATACACACAACAGAAGGAAGGTAATATATCTAGAGGGAAAATATAATAGGGCCTAAGCCCGAACCTTGAGGAACATCAGCGAAAATTGACAACGGTGTAGAGATAGTTTGCACTTTTCCAACTTGTGTGTATTTTGAAACGGCTTGAAGGAGATGTAAACGTAATGTAAGTAGGAGTTATATGTTGTGATTCATAAAATATGAAATAAAAATAGATATTACTCTTTATGATTTTTTACCGTGGTAAACTTGTATTTGTTCAAGAAGGAATTTATTTAGATTCTCCGGTATATAGCAAAAGCTGAAAAATATTTTTTTGTAATGGGTTGTGTGATGAAATAACAAATTAAAAACATTTTTTAGCTTTTGCTATATCCGGAGAATCCAAATTAATTCCTTCTTGAACAAATAAAATATGAAAGAAAAATCTTCACAAGTTATCAGTATAACACTGTACTCAGTTTTACGAGGGTTTTTTTTCACTCATTGTTTATTGTAAATTTACGCAGTTTACCCGTCTACATGGAAAAGTGTTCTTTTCTTTTATCTAACTATGTGGCAGTAACATATATTTTTTTGTTAAACATCGCAATTTTATCATATCGTGATTATAGCCTAACAATACTCCAGTCTTCCTTTTAGTATTGTGTGTTCCTACATTTGAAAGAAAAAATCATACTTGTTTACATTATGTAGGTGTATCTAAATTTTTAATTAAATTTTTTTGTCGAGTTTTATTAAACTTTTAATAATAATAATTACGATTTTCATACCTTTTCATTTCATTAAAAAATAAATTTTACCGATGCCTTTTCGAGTAAATGTTTCGACACGAGTTCCTAAATGCAGCAGCAACAAACCAATTGTAGTCATTTATCTTTTGATGTTAAGACTTCTCCTATTTCTATTATATGAAAAAAGAAACGTGTTTTAAACCTTACCTAAAAGTCAAAGGTAAACAACCACATCTCCTTCTCATTTGTATAAAACGCCATTAATATTTAAATAATTCATTTCATTCCTGCCTGACGTCCTTCAGATACAAAAAATCGGAATGCTTTACCAACACCATCTCCGCATCCTCAAGTCCCAGAAACCAGCACTCATCGTCCATCTATTTTGCTTCTTATGCTAAACACTTTTTACCTTGAAATTTATTTATGACATTTTCGTCACGCATATATCCCTTTCAGAGAAGGTTCATGTTCCATATTAAAGTCATTTAAGGCTTCAATATAAATCCCGTGGGATCTTAAGGGTGATGGAGGTGAATAACGACACTGAACACAATTTTCCACGCTACACACGATATGACACCAGGAAAATTTGTCTGCAATCTTCCTAAAAGTCATATTTACATGAAAATGCGTGAATGAAGTTCCCTCGGGTGTTATTTCTACCTTAGCATATACAAACTTTAGGATGTTCTCCTGTGGTAGTCCAGGAATCCATTTCTAGTACTTCATCTGCTTGCACTAAAGAAAGCGTTACTCTTTGAAAGTTTCCAAAGACATCTTGCCTGCATACTGCAGACGTCTTTCAAGTATGTAAGTTTTTTGCATTTCGGGTAGTACGACAGAATAATTGAAACAAAGAAAAATCTACACATCGAGATTAAGGAAAACAATAAACCTCACTCGTTTTCGGTTGAGAATATTTAGATTCGTATGAAAAACAGATTCCACTTGTTTTAACTGGAAATTAAGTGAATTTGGTGTTACGAGCGGGTTGTGGAGTGATTGCTTTTTTGGGAATCTGCTAAGAGGTCATACTTCGTTCACAAAAATACTAAATTTTTAGTTAATGGTATTCAAGCTTATTATATTATATTGTGAACTGTATTCCTCTTATAATTGTATTCCTTACATCATGCATAAAATAGCATCTGGTTTACCACGCCATGGAAAAGAACAAAAATAGGACCACGAATCTATTAGTTGGAGTGGAGAACTATTAACGATTGTCATAATAAGGAGCGTGTAACGCAGCACTTAAAACTACAAAATGTTTAACCTACATGACTTGGTCGATAGTACTAAAGTACTGTGGTGGTATTTATGGAGAAGTTCAACTCAGTTCTATGTTTCCGAAGATACTGATCTTGATCATTAAAAGACCATCGGAAGGAAATATATAATAATTTCAAATAGTTCGACAAGGATAGATCAGCGACAAATCCTGGAAAAAAATAGACAACAAATATGTGTTGAACTCAGCAAGATAGAACGACAAATAAAATGAGGTCGTTTTTAATGTGGTGAGCACTTTATTCGGCACTCAGCACAGAGATTGACCAAAAGTATAGTTTTTACTTGGAACTGCTAGATGTAGTCATGGCTTGAAAGAAAGTTGGGTGAATTCTGTCTAAAATTGAAGCTTCGGCACCCTTGTTTGATAGAATTCATAAACGGCTGAGACATCTCAATCAACAACAATCGGCAAACAAGAAACCAACTACTTTTGGAGCAAATCGGATAACTCTAAATTTACAAATCAAATGCTTGTAACTGCTAAAAGCGACCCTTTTATACATTTAAAACTAACAACATTTTGATATGGTCTCCACACGTTCTCTGTACAAAGATCGAAATCATTTAAAATTTAAAATTATCGAAAGAAATTGGTACTCGTCATACAGGATTGTTACGAAAAAAAAAAACGAATAGTTTAAGTGGTCAAGTGGAAAGTGGTGGTTGTGTCGCTATATTGCCGCCGCAAATTGTCGACGCGAGTGAAATTGATAA
Organism: Dioctria rufipes; assembly: GCA_963924295.1. Classification (NCBI taxonomy): domain Eukaryota; kingdom Metazoa; phylum Arthropoda; class Insecta; order Diptera; family Asilidae; genus Dioctria; species Dioctria rufipes. Next base: position 8,134,371 of record OZ002740.1, read on the forward strand.
AACAGACGAAATTTCCATCCTTGTAGGAACTATTCAGTTAGACCTGACGACCATCAAATCAAACGTATTAGGATTTTGGTATAACTTTCAACGACGATAGGTTTTAGTCCTCCTAAACTCCTTTTCCCCCGGAACAGCTCTTAACTTCAATGTGAATTATACACATAGACACAGGTGTATCATGTATGCCTATATAATGAGCTGTTTCACCAGGCTAAATACTGTTATCGGTTTTATCAGCTATCATTAGAAACCAAATACCAAATTTAGTTTGGAGGTTATTCGGGGAAGATGAGGAGTGATTTGGTCAGGTTTGGGGCGATTAAATTCATTGTTCTCTTTTGGTTTCGATTTATGTTTTATTGCTTGAATGCACGTTCATTGGTAGTCAATAAATATATATTGTGAGTATGAAGAGAAGAGAGTATTTCTAATATTTTATTTTGAGAGAAAACATACCTTCTTTAGTGAACTGATTTTCTTTTAACAAATATGAAAAGTTAGCTTAATTTGCTTTAACCCGTCATTGAAATTCATCGCACCTTTTCGCCATGTTCGTAGTGAACCGCGTTGTGGTTATGATTATGAAATTAATTTATCGAAAGCGCTAAAATGGGTACTCAAACAACCAAACAGTCTTTGATAATAGGAGAACGAGGAAGTAAATAAGATTCAAGAATGGAGCGAAATCTGAAATGCCATTGAAATAAAAAAGCTTCGACAATAAAAGTTGTTGGAAAGAACACACCAGCAGGAAGATAAATATTTACTCCTAATATACTTAAAATTGATTTAAAATGTCTGGAGTTGATGTAAGCATAAATTTCAGCGATGATGATTTGTAACCAGCTCTTGTTGTCTGCTGCAAAAGATTACTTCGAATTTATCTTTCAGCACAATGACGATAAAATAGGGGAGAGATTGTCTATTGAAAATGTTAAATCACAGAAATTTTATTTATTTATTGGTTAATTGAGCAAGTAATTTTGTTTGAGTGGTAAATGTGCGCTTAATATTTTTTAATTGTTAGAATTGTTAGCCCTCTTAATGAGTGAAACGGCAGATTCACCCTCATTGTTCAAAATTAGGATCGGCGCTTTCAAGATAAATTTTAACCCCTTATTACCCCCTCCAATTTATCTTTTTAATGAGTTTCAGTAAAGTCGAGTTCTAGCTAAATTGTTTCTTGGCACTAGAGAGCAGTTTCATAGTACTAACCCTATACTCCTCCTCGCGTTCTCATAGCCTACAACACATTCATCCCAATTCTTCTTCCTTAGGCTCGTAGTAAAAGTGAACCCTCCTTTGTATATCCCTTTATTACCCCTCTTACTATACTCTATATGGTTTTCCTGAAATTTAAGATCTACCTACATTGTTTTCTTGCATATGAAAATGGTAAATTCATTCCAGTTCATGAAGGTCCCTATACTCACTTTAAAGGTAAAATTTGACCTCCTATTAACCCCTAAATAAATTTTATTCAAGTCGATTTCTAGATAAATCTATCCCTATTAGTCCCTAAATAAGTTTATTAGAAATTAAGACCTGTAATTGAATTGCTGTCTCATATCCATCAAAGTGTTCCATAGTATCAAGCTCTGATACCCCTCATAAATGATACCTGATAAATGGGTTTTCTCAAGGTCGATACCATGCTAATTGTTTTGAATGCGTTATTATACCCCGTATTACCTCCTATTATGCCTCCTAAAATAATATTCTTAAAATCGAGTGTTGGATACGTAAATGACTTCATCGCATCAAAAACCATACCACTATTCCATATTTTTCGAAATTACCCCTATTACCTCCTAATTATCCCTTAAATACTCTTTAGATGAGTTTTCCCAAAGTTTGAACCTAGTTAAATTGTTGTCTTGCTTCTGAAAATAGTAGATTATCCCATTTCATCAAAAGTGTCCCCTATACTCGTTTTGCTATCCACTGCCCTCCAAATGAGTTGTTCAAAGCCAAAACCTACTTAAGTTGTTTTCTCGCACCCAGGTAGCTGTCATCATAAAATTTACAAATATATAAGACTTGCTTATTTGTAGTTATTTGACAATTTTTGAACAGCACTATTTCGGTGGATTCTCCTATGATACGCTACACGCTAACAAATGTCGATTTCCATATGCCACAATATGGTGAAGCATGCATAGATGTGGCGGCATTTCTGAAAACCACGAAATCGGTAGTAAGCCTGACCGCAATTAAATGCGGCTTAACTTGAATTCGTATGAATGTTGCGTATAAAAAAAAACCGAAAAAAAGGTAATGAAAAGGGAAATACTTCTTTGTCTTTCGAATTTCAAAATTGTAATTTTCTCTTCCATATATAAACCAAACTTACCTCCAGGGTGGATACAATAAGGAAATAAAAGCAAAAGAAAAAACATTTTTTCTGAAACTATTTGGTTGTCTGCAAAATCTAAATGTCCACCATTCTTTCGCTCAAAAATAAATATGGCATTCACCTCGAATTATGTAGTGACATTTTTCACATATCTTAATTAATATCCAATTTTGCTATTTCCACTAAAATATACTCCGGAAAACAAGTTAATCAACGTTAAATGAATGCACTTCTTTGGCATAAAAAAGGAGAAATCTCGACATCTTCCAGGTGTGAACAGTGTCTCATGGCAGAGCGTAAATCAAATCAGACAATGACAGCTACACGTGTTTATGCGACGAACAGAGCTTGAAGACTCTTCCACCTGGATGAGGTAATGCATTGCATGCATGCAATAAACGAGTCAAATGAGCAAACTTGAACTACTAAATCAAAATCAGAGTGACAGGTCGAAATGGATAAAATGGATAAAAATGGATAAAAATGGACATGGACACAAGGTCGAGGATAATAAAAGTCAACGAAACGACTATAAATAGAACTCAGGTATTCACCTTATTGCAGTTAATGCTTTTGGGTCTGCTAGCCATATCCTGCTGTTCGAATCTTGTTCTTCTCTACTTTTAATAGAGGTCCAGCAAGCATCATCCTCTAGATTTATGTAAAATGAAACCAAAATCGCGACAACGATGGCGGGCTTAGTTCTGTGCGTGTATTTGTGCGTGTGCGTAGCACCATCCCAGCCTTTCAACAAAAAAAAATTTAAATCTGTGGTCTTAGACGGAATCCATAAAGCCGCTCACTACACATATCACGATTCTAAGCCGCATTCAAAAGGGTTTCATCACGGGAATTTATCATAATGACAGCTTGCACGATTAATGTCCCCTTTAGTGCTGCACGTTATCATCCTCCCCATTGGTTAACACTTGCAACAGGACGATCCCTTCTTCGGCCCTTTAAATGGGCGCCAATATATATACATAGCTCCGGATTAAGTTGTCTTGCATTTAATGCCCGCTTTCAATTTCAGCGCACGGTTTTGCAGATTTTAAGGATTTTCGCAAGGACTCTTCATTAGTCACCCGTAAAACAATAGGAACTTATAGCATGTTTGAAAGTGAGAATGGACCCAGTTGGAAGGAGGAGGAGGACTTATGTAAGTCATAATAGCGGAGCATCCCATTCACTTTTCTGGTTCGTTTCAAATTGTTGAATTCAACTTGACGGATGCTCTTTGATGCATTCAATTTCGATTTCTTTTTTTTCGGGGTTACGCGAAAATGTCATCGACGATTTTAACGCGACTTTTAACATCTCGAAATGGATTTTTGTCTCAATGGGACTTTTCATTTGTGTTTTTTGTTGTTTTTTTTTTTTAATTAATGTACCCAGCTGAGCGCGATTAGTGGTAGCGTCTGGCGGAGGGGAGGGTGGTGGGGGTGAGAATATCATGAGTTTTAATGCGTTGCAAGATGAAAAATTAATAGGGAATGGAGGGAACATCAAATGAATTCAATTTTAAGGTGCAGTGAATTTTTAATAAGTACTAAAAGGAAATTTAATGCAGTTCGGTTGTATAGAAGGAAGGAGGGTAGGGTCTTATTTTCGAACAAAGAGAATCTTTTCAAGTTCTTAGAAGTAGCTGTAATATTAAATTCATTGCCGAATAGGAATTTCGTGTTAACCACACTTCTTAATTTTCTTTGTTGTTGATAATAATCAACAGTGGGGGACCTAAACACTAGCACAAACAAAGCAAATATTTCCAGCTGCTATTCTATAGTGGAGTGTTCAAATATAAATTAACATTCCGGCCAAATATAAATCCCATAATTATCGTACAAATTTTGGCTTTTATGAGATATCCAGACGGCAACTGGGGCGCCTTATACAATAACATCCTGCTTTTATAGAAGGAATAAATTGTGTTTTTTGACATGCTATATGCATTCTAATAACACTTCTTCGCCTTCTTCCCTTCTCCACTTGAAATTTGTTGAATTCCCCCATTAGGACAGTGGTGGATGGAGAAAATTATCTGTTGCTTGATAATTGTTGTAATTGAACAAAACACAGCACACTAAATCCCAGTGAAATATTTCTTGCTCATTACGCTAGTTTGTAATCTGTTTGTTGCTGGATGCCTTAACCATTGGTCAACACTGGATAGTCAGGGTTGCACCCATTCTATTAAAATCATGTATGACCGCCTACCGCCGTGTAGTTTATTGGACAAAGTTGGTTGATATCTAAATATCTACAGCGATAACGCAGTTAATTTTGTAGGTCTCGGGCCTCGAACTACACCTAGTAAAAACGCCGCACAACCGTATTAATTGTCATCATCATTTGGCCATTTTTTGTCTTTTAAATCATGTATTCAACATCGAAAAAACACAACACGTGAAGTTGAGAATTTCACAAAAGTGCGAGATTTTGGACAAGATTTAGGAAGGCAAGGAGGCAAAAATAAGATCATTTGAATTTCTTAGAGCAACAAAGAAAGATCGACCTTTTGCCAGGTGAAATGCTGATGGAATAGGCCACATATTTCCATGAAAAACTTGGAGGAGGAGACTTCGTTGCCAGTAGAGGTTGGTTAGACAATTTTAGGAATGATGAAGCAGTTGTTAATCTATTCTAGGCTAAATTCATGGACGCTATCAGGAAAAAGGAACTTACTGCAGATCAAATTTATAATGCTGATGAATCAGGCTTGTACTGAAAAGTGATATCAGATAACATGTTGGCTTCTGGGTTAGAGAGTAGGACCCCAAGTTCCAAAGTATCGAAGGAGCAGATCACATTAATACCATGCGCAGACGCAACCGGAATGTACAAACTGCGTTGCAATGCCTGTGTTACAAGACTAATATGGTTAGAGTGGCTGAAGGAAAATTTCATTCCCGAAGCAAAATAATTTTTATCGAAGATGAACTTACCGCTAAAAACACTTGTACTTTTTAATGAACCAGCGCATCCACACGATGAAAATCTGATATCGATTGATGAAAACTTTACTTTTCTGTACATCCCGCCCAATTGTACAGCCCTAATTCAACCCATGGACCAAAATGTGACCCAGAACATAAAAGTAAATTAAAAAAAAAAAAAGTTGTTCCAGAATACACACTAACTGAAGTCCTTAATACACCATAATTAAAATGCAGTGTTTTCACTGGCCCAATGTTGGCAGCAGTTGTCTTCAAATCTGATTAAAAAGTCGTGGAAACCACTGCAGCCCTTGTTACTCGAATCAGAGGAAATTTGTAGCAAAAATGTGAAAGATTTTGACATCAAAGATAATTTGCTGTAAGCATTTTTCGTAACAGAGGCCTTTCAGAAGTGGAGATCAACAATAGCTTGCTAAGAAATGATGATATTGATTGTCAGGATCCGTTAAGGGTTGAAGGCATAATAAGACCAGTAATAAATGAGCATGATAGTGAAAACGAAGAAGAATTGGAGGCATCGGAAGTATCGCAACCAACTGTAAGGATTTCACATGCTCAAGCTGTGTCTGCCTTGGAATCGGAGGATGCAGTCAATATTCCAGAAAAAATGCTTTTGCATAAATTATAAAGGATTTTCAAATCGTCAAGCAATATATTGGAATTTCTTAAAAAAGTGTAAATAATAGCAATATACTTTACTTATATGAAATTTTTGCATGATTGAAACACCCCCCCCCCCCCCCCCCCGCAACACCGCGAGAAAATTTGAGCAAATTTTAAGCTTCAAGAAGAAAAATTACACTGTGTTACGATATACTTTTGACGAGACATAGTATAGTTTGGAGGTCTAGTGGAACTAAAAGTAGTGGCATACTAGAAATTTCTCATACACCCTCAAAATCTCATTTTAGACCAAAAAACCCGTTATTCGGTAGGTCCATGTATATAATAATTTATAACTTCGCCATTTTTAATTATATGTCTAATATTTTTGTGGTACATGAAAAAAGGGAGATAGGCCTTTCTAACAATATGTTCCTTAATTCATTGCGTTGAAAGTCACGAAGTTACAGTCGAAATCATTTCGAATTTACCATTTTTTACACATTTTTTCAACTTTGACAACAATTTGATGGCTTATTTTGCTGTACAATATTTTTTTTCTGTTCATATCACTAATATCGAATTCGATTTTGCATCTAATGAACATTTCTTAACTAAAATCAGTTGAAATTTGATTGAGTTATCGATTTTTTTGCTCATTAAGCAGCTATATTTCCGTATAATATTAAACTACAGAGAAAGTTGAAGAAGCACTCTAATTTAACCGCGAAAACTGTGAAAATGCGAAAAAATGCAACAAATAATAAACAACTAAACCAACAACAACAAATACAACAACTACAAAAACAACAATTTCAAAAGCCATTGTCAGGAACACCAACTTAAAATTCAATTTCATGAAGCATGTTAAATTGTATGATACAGTCGTTTTAATGACAATTTTGTTTGGAATGTATGGTGGTAGTACCAAGTGTCTTTGTTACTTTTGTGAGTCGGATAGTCGTGTGCGAAATAGGTATAAACGAACTGACTGCGTGAACACCATGTACGTCGTTTCAAATTGGAAAGTAAAATGTTTTGAACATTCCATTAGTGCGACTTAAAGATGTCATCCTACCGCCATTGCATTTGAAGATCGGCTACATGAAGCAGTTCGTCAACGGCTTTTGAATTTGTTGTTGTTGGATTTTTTTTGTAGTTGTTGTTAATTGTTGCATTTTTTCACGTTTTCACAGTTTTCGCGGTTAAAGTTCAGTGCTTCTTCAACTTTCTCTGTAGTTTAATATTATACGGAAATATAGCTGCGTAATGAGCAAAAAATCGATAGCCCAATCAAATTTCAATCGATTTTAGTTAACAAATGCTCATTAGACGCGGAATCGAATTCGCTAATAGTGGTATGAACAGAAAAAAAAATATTGCAGAGCAAAATAAGCCATCAAATTGTTGTCAAAGTTGAAAAAATGTGTAAAAAATGGTAAATTCGAAATGTTTTCGACTGTAACTTCGTGACTTTTCATCGCAACGAAATAAGGAACATATTGTTAGAAAGGCCTATCTCTCTTCTTTCATGTACCATAAAAAAAAAATCGGCATCGACTTAAAAATGGCGGAGTTAAAAATTATTATTTACATGGACCTCCCGAATAACGGTTTTTTTGGTCTAAAATGAGATTTTGAGGGTGTATGAGAAATTTCTAGTATGCCACTACTTTTAGTTCCACTAGACCTCCAACCTATACTATGTCTCGTCAAAAGTATATTTTCGCTGTAACACAGTGTTATTTATTCCTTTTGAAAATTGTTCATGATCAGTGCATACATTTGCGTCTCTGGTTATGAACGCTCTAAATACAATAACAAAAGTGAGTACCGCAATTGCGCAAATGCCAACAATCATCAATTCCAGAAATTGCTAGCAACCCGAGCAGCTGTTGTCTCCTAAGTCTATTAAAAATCGATCTTTCACTTGATCTAATTCAAAGCCTTGTCAGAGCAATCAACGCTGAAATTTTCTTTTTTTTTTTTTTTTTTTGTAGTAAGTAACGCAGCAACTTTAAAGTCTCTTCCTGGGTTGACCTTGTATACTTAATCAAAATGCAAATAAAGAGGTACATAACTAGTTTGTCATGCGCAGAAGTTCAGTTAAAACAAAGATTGTAACCAATTTGTCACATGTCACAATTGCATAGGGCGTTGTGAAGGCATGCGCATTCTGGCAGATTTATATTGCATGCAAAATAATGCGCGAATTGTTAGGGACGGTCGCTTTTATAATCTGCGCATGCGCACAGGGTTTTCTTAACCTGTGTGGTTTTGGTTATTGCAAACTCGTGCTAACACTTAGTCGTGGCACGAACTGACACTGGAGACAGTAATTGCTTCGACGCTTTTTATTGATTGAAAAATTTATACCAGATGTGACAGGGTTCAGATTCCTCAGTTATTTATTAAAACTGGCGATGGAGATTTCTGTTATTTTGTTGATTTGCTCTTTCTATAGTTCTCAAAAATTCTTCCATTTATGTCTGGGGATGAGAAACAGGAATTGCTGAATTTAATGTTGATCTAGTATATTTCCTTAATTTAGTATTCAAGTTCATATATTGGGGCTATTCCAGAGGAAACTAGAATACGTTTAGAGTAAAATCATTTAACTGAATAATTCCTTTGTGCAAACCAGCACCTCTTACGTCCTTTATCGGTGACAAAATACCTACAAAATAAACCGACTAAATTTCTGCGGTCACTCAAAACTGGCAGAGTGGCAGCACATCAAACAAAAGATAAACAAATTTCACAAAGCTCCAACTTCAACTATGAGTGTTTGCCTATTTTATGTCGACACAATTTCAAGTAAACATCCATCGCCTCATTGAAAGCTATCATGCATTTTGGCGGGAAAATCGTTAAAATTTGAAAAAATTGGGAATTTCTTTCCAATTTTTTTCAATTTAATGTCCTACAAGTTCCGACGGAAGGAAAGCTGAGACGGTTTATTATCATCTGAACTGATATTACCTTGATAGGGGTATATCGAGAAAGTTACAAGATGTAGAGTGCAAGATGTACTAAAAAGCGTAAACCCCCATACCGCCGAAACGAGAATTCTTTGCGTGTCTCCACCTAAGCTATCAAGCCCTTGAGTTATGTGCACCAATTATGAAACACCCTGTAGAATTAAAAAAACTATCATCACCACCATCCCTCCTACCATTTGACTTACAAGCATACTTATAAAAACAAAAAGCGCTGGTAATATTCTGGTTACAAAATACAAAATCTTAGGTATTGCAAGGCCAAATGCACCCTATGTAAATAAAATCAAAAGTTGTTTTGTAAAAACTTGTCGTATTGTGAAAATTTTCTCATTTTATTACCCTTTAATTTTAAAAATTTGGAATTTCTTCTTTAGAGTAAGCATTTCTTGGAAATGTGTTCGAAAATATTTCCTCAGTATTTTGCAAATAAAAACATACGGTTAGAGGTCGCGGCACTAAGGCCCCAAAGTGGAACATTATGGGACAACTTCTGCACTTTAGATGCAAGTTCATCTTGTTATATGTACGTTCTTTGCTACTATACAAAAGCATTTGTAGCTATGGGTTTTTTATTTCTTACTGTTACATTCATTTGCTTACTAATGTGATTTTTATTCTAATAACTTCGAATACTAACATTGAAGCATGAGTGTAGAAAAAGCATTAATAAATATTTCTTACTCAACTGAAAGTGGCCACTTTTCTGAACTGAACCTAAACCTAGACGATAATTGCCTAATTGTGATACATCTCTTTCAGAACTCTTCAAAATCACCAACAAAAATTCCAACATAGTCTTAAAAATTATCTTAACATAGGCACTCGATTCAATTGTTACATATTTCGTAAACTTCATTAGTACATCGAAACAAACCTGATGCCTAACTTTTTGGGTATATTTCAAACACTCAATAAATACAAAAAAATAAACTCACAATTAAGTTGTTTTAAAAGATAAAATTAATTTCACAGCCCACGGTTTTGTTCAGATGGAATTATGATGGTAATCAGAAATAATTAAAAATATAAGAAATTTCCTATCTGGAGGTGCCTTCCAATTAGACCTGGCTGTTGTGACAGATTCCTAAAGAATACGACATGCATCGAATACCAGTCCTAGTCATTCCAACTCAATCGATTGGAGGAGCCGAATTTACGACTAGCATATGGATTGTTCAATACGCACCCCGGCCCTGTCATTCAAATGATGAACCCGGTAATGTTGTTCAGGAATTTACAAGAGAAATATTCAAACTACATTCTAATGTGACCGCCCATTGCAGCTTGATACAAATCAATGTTTGAAACACTAATACATCTCCTTTGGTGTGACAGATCAACACCAGCGCTACACGCACGTTGTGTCTTTTTTATAACACTAAAAATACTCGAGTGGATTGGTCCAGTTTATTTTGGGTTTTTTCTTCTTAAATTAATTAAGTGATCGAATCTGATTAGCATAATTAATTGTGATTGATTGATTGCCTTAGAGTTTCTGTGTCCCCCCCCCCCCCACCGCTCTAAAATGGCTTTATTATGTGATGTGGCACTTTGTTGGGTTTGATTGATGCAGTAGTACGGCCCGGAGCGATGACATTGACGACGACGATGATCAAGATTGCTCTACTAAGCACGCAAGAATTTTGCTTTCGTTCACGTAGGACTAATAATTTGGAATGCGAGAAAAATTATGCGGGCCATAGAAAAGTGTCATAAAACTTATTTTCCACTGTTCAGTTTGACTTGGTTTCTCCCCCATAAAAAAATATTACGAAAACGTCTTCAAGTACAAACAAGAAGCGTGTGAAAGTGATTTATGGCGTGACGAATTTACTTTACGACACTTTAATTGCGTGTCTGAAGTAAGTATTTGGACTTTGTTAAAAGCATAAATTTTAACAATGTGACCGTTAACCGATTTTAAGTCGTTACATGGTTGTAATTGGAAAATTCTAGAGTGATTTTGGTCTGTATATGAGGGTAATCAAAGTTAGATTCTAGATTTAGGGAAAGAAGATATCCTTAAGGCAAATTGTATTACAATCATAATGACGTCCGCTACTAATGAGTGTGAATAAAGCGTCTATCAGTAGTCAAATATTGATAGGTCTTATGGTCCCAACCCTTTTCCATACATCTAGGAAAAATCATTCAAGAAGAAATTTAAGGAGACAACTCCATGTGAAGTTCGTCGTGAACAGTACTTCACATGAGACAGCAGGAAAATTATTCTAATGCAGTAGATCTAGGATTCGGATCTTCATGAAAATGTTTTTTTTTTATTTGTTACATTTTTTCGGTTTAATGGTTTCTTTATTTTATTATCTTTTCGAATAATTTTGGTTCGTCAGGATTATTTTGTTAATGCGTTCTTTATTTTTTTTTTTTCGGAATTTGTCTGTTGGATTTCTTTTTCTTCTTCATTGTTTTTTTTTTTTAATTTTCTGGAATTTTGTTCGTTTGTCGGGACTATTTGCTCTGCGGGGTTTTGTTCCTGTTATTTTTTGATTATTTTCGTTTTTTTCTAATTATTAATTTATCTGTGGTTTGCCGAATTTTTGTTTTGTTTTTCGGAAATTTGCTGTTGTTTTTCCGGAGATTTTGGTCGGGTTTTCGTTTTTTGCGATTATGTTATTTTCCGGGATTTTTCCGTTTATCGTTTGTTTGTCTAAACAAAACTGCAAAATAATCCTGAAAACAATTTGGGAAATAAAAATTATAAAAGTAAGATTTAATTTTTTTTAGTTTATCCCTTTTTTGGTTTTTATTATTTATTATTTTGATTTTTCGGAATTTTGCTTGACTTGTGACATGTTTTTTTTTGTTTTAAGTATTCTTTTACTTCTTTTGGGATCATTTTGCTTGCTAGATTTTTATACCCTAGACTAAGTTTGTCATTCCATTTGTACCACCTAGAAATATTGACGGTAGAGCAAAAAAAAATAATAAAATTAAGTTCGAAGGGTTGCCGTACAAAAATTTCGTTTTTCACTACATATTTGGACACTACCTGAGAACGCGTCAAACTAGAGAGCTGAAGACTTGTACATAGTGTTTTCATAAATTTAGAAAGCATAATTTCAAATACGGACTAAATCGGTCAACACCTTCCTGGTGATGCCATATAAAAGTTTAGGATTTTTACGTAACGTGTGAAAAGGATCAATCCAATGCGGTTTTAATGTACTGAAAAGTTCTTCAGAACATGAAATTCTTTAAAATTGGTTCTAATCATTTTATCTCTCCGAGGAACCATTCTAGAAATATATGCGAAAAACGATTTCAAAAATCAAACTTGCACAGATGGGTGATTATACGAAATGACATACGAATATTCATCTAGGGCATATCATAAGAATCGGTCTTAGGCCAATACTAGCTTTTTTACATGTTTTTTTTACTATTTAAGATTTTTTCTTGCGATTTTTTTGTTCTTCTGGATTTTTTGGGTTTTGAATTTTATTTTGTTCGTTGGGATGTTTTTGGTATTTTGTGGTTTTTTGATCTGTGATATTTTTTTTTAATTTTGGTTCTTAAGTTCTATTTTGTTTTTTTCGGATTTTCTTTGTTTGTCGGAATTTTGTTGTTCTTCTACGGTATTTTTTGGTTTTTCTCTTTTTCGTTTTGATTTTGGCTGGCCGGATTCGTTTCCCCGGTATTTTGTGATTTTTTTAAGCTTGTGGGATTCTTCTTTAGTTTTTCGTTTGTTTTTTAGAATTTTTCTTGTTATGTGTCTGTGTTTTCCGATATTTTTGTTTTATTTTTCGGGATGTTTTATTTTGTAGTATTTTTCTTTATCTTAGTTTTTAGCTTTTCCGGTAATATTTCTTATTTATGCGGGACTAAGCCGTTCAGAATTTTGAATAACTCCCATTAACTGTTGGATGAGAGCTATTTTATATAACTTCCTGTATAAATTGGTTACTCTCGAGTCCCATTATAACAGAGATGTCTCGTGGAATTTTCTGAGAAATATGTAGACAAGCTATTACAGGTATAGCACTGCGCCAATATAGACCAAATTATTTGAATGTCGGTTGATTTTTTTATGTAAACTCATTTCTGCACAGCACTTGTTGTTTGTCTTGTAATCTCTAATATCAGAATCAGAAGTCTACAGACAAGACAACTTACTGAAAGTGATTTGATGTCCTCCACTGTTCGATAAGATAAATCGTATGAACCACGGCGAACAAAATTCCTTTTTGTGTCCAATAGTAAGAGTAAAAGACTCTCGAAAGAAGTTCCCATTTCAGTTTTATTATTGTGTCTTACCAAATTTGGAGGACGATGACAAGACATGTCTGTCAACATAACTAATGCTCAGAGTCTTCAAAGAACTTTATTTTGCCAGTTCTCTTTGCTATGAAATGGTAGTTCGCCAAGGAATTTCTTACTGAAGAATACGGAAAATTGTTTTCTTTAATTTAGAGAAAACAGAAAAGGAAGTGCAGGCAAAAAATCAGAAAAGGCGACTTCCTGCCTCGGGTTTATTTCTAAAAGCTTCTGGTCGTATCACGCATACTGAACTATGCTTTTAACGGAAGGCTTGGTACGCATTTGTATAAAAAACGGTAGACTTAAGACAGACAGGAATTATGGAATCAAAAAAGCACTCTTTCATGTACAAAGGGCATAATATAAGTCTTAAATATAGTCATGCTTACAATTTTGGTTGCAATCATAGGACAAATATTTTCTCTTTATATTATGTAAGTGGGGGAGCTCGGTTCACATCATTGCGCCACCATATCTAGTTCTAGTAATTCTGTTCACTCCAAGTTAATCAATTTTTAATTTTGAAGTGCAATTTAAGGAATAATACACGTCATGGTAAGCAGAGAGTAAATTTAAATTATTACACCTCCCCCCCCCCCCGGGTTTTTCATAACCTTCTACCGCCCACGGATTGCAAATATTGTGTTTTCATTCGCATTGTACATGTGAACCTGAAAAGCAATCACAAGAAAAACTGAATCGAAAGGAGGTAGAAATATGAAAATATTTTCATCGTTTTTCCATTGCTTCAATGAAGCCTTCACCAGCCTCCACCATTATTGTTCTGTCTCCCATAATTCAGTTTTTAATGCTTCAAGGCTTGTTTTGTTTGTTAGAAGAGCGGTTGTACTCGGAAAATATTACAAACTTTGTGTAATTTGTCCAATCAAAACTTTTTCAATTTATATGTAAAAAGATTTGAGCTAAATCTAAGGGCGCGGGATAGCAGCATTATTACAGACAACATTTCTCCAAACTTTCAAGTCTCATTTATAATGCCATTCACTGTGGATACCTTTTGTTCTAAGATTTTAAGTCAATAATTTCAGCTGTGCAACCCTAACAAATTTTTTATTTTATATTTTAAATGATTCACATGGATAATGAATGTTTCATCCAGTGATATGGACTACACTGCTTCGGTAAACTATTCATGAATGACGGATATAAATCAGCTGAATGTAATTTTACGTAACTGCTTGATTTCTTCAAAAGTAGTAAGCAATTTATTTGAAATGACTTTAATAATCGCGAACAGGAAATTTACGTGTTTTTCAATTTTATGCACTTTCATGTTGAATTGCTGCAGGGCTCTATTTTGAGACCCCTGCTGTTTTATCTGATTTTAAATGGTACTTTACTTATATATGTCTGGATTTTCGTGTCCATCCTGATATAATTTCCGTGGTACAGGTTTTTGCATTCCGAAGAACTTTTCAGAACATTGGAAACATCTACAATGACCATTAATCTCAGTATATAAAAAAAAACATCTGACTTTCTGTATTACTAGCGTACAAAGGGGTTATCATACTTTACTTTAGAATTAAAATTGTTTATAAACTAGCTTCATACAAAATTTCGGCAGCTCCCCAGTCGACACGTTGTAAGCCATTGTTGCAGCCCTACCAAAGAGTTGCTACGTTTTATCCATTTTGAAACTAACATTGATATTTTTTTAAAAAAAAGCTGCGAACACGATTTGTTTGCTTTTATCTACTTAGTCTTTTTTCGCATTTTCTAGAACTGTGCATTACTTATCCTCACTTCCATAATATAATCCCCAATACAATCAGTAGCAATAATAACATTCCTCAATGAGAGATAGAGAGCGTTTATAAAGCTGCATCTAGAACAACAACTAGATGGTAGTCTCACCATTTGGGTAGCTCCTGCATTCTAATCACCTGGCAGAGCGAAAATAGACCGTTTAACAAAAAGCGAAGGAGAGTCTCAGGTACGGCGGATAAAACAGAATCAGATGGGAATGCTATATCGATGCCCCTCGGTAGGGAAATGGGAATCGACCCACCAAGTCTGAAGAGAAAATTTATAATATTAGAAAAAAGGTAGGGTCTAATATAAGACCTTACGGCACTTGACTCTGTTGAAAGTAAAATTTCATGAGTACCCTGTAAACCTAAGCTGGTTGAAACTAATGGTAGGGTTACTTTTTATAACTTTCCTTTTGAAATCAATTCAGCAATAGCATCATATGTACTTTTTTGTATTCGTTATTGAATCACCCTGTATGAAGATCCAATAATCAGCCTATTCCTAACAAAAATTAATTTTGCAAACCTAGGCGAAAATATTATCATTTCACTTAACTCTAGAAATATCTCAGATCCTCATTCTATTTCAAACAGTTGCTTTGATTGTAATCATAATGAGAAAAGTGCAGATTACAATACAAAACTACTGGACACATCATACACATACACACACATACTTAGTCTTCTTGTAATAGGCTGAGCATGGAATCTTTATGCTCAATCATAAATAATTATTTAAAAAAATAAACAGGGAGGAAACAAACTTGTATCCACTATTTATGCAAATAAGGTCCATGTTTACACTCGTGTTTATCTATAAAATCGTAAGCATCCACCTTTCGGTCGTTAATTTGTATTTCATGAAACGTGAAATTAGTTGTGAAAGCGAGACTCAGTTGGTTCCCCCCACACTAATTAACTCCTTCTCTTCGGGACAGATAAACTTTAACCGGCTCTGATGAACTAACTTCCTGCTAGACTAGAGACTCTAGAATTAAGTGAAAAACAAAAGAAAACCAGTCTCCACAACGTTTTCTGGTCACAGATTTGTTGTTTCTTGAAAAGGCCAAGATCTCCGTTTGAGATGGACTTAAGTCCTCTGGTTTTTCCGTTAATGAACGTAGGCTAAAGGTACTATCTAAAGAGGGCAGTGCATTGCTTAGACTATGCAAGACAACCGCACTAAATACCTTGAATGGAACACCCAACACGCCTAACAAAAGATTCTCCAGAGATGTAAAAATGAAAAAAAAAAATCGAAATCATCGTCTACACCACTATCTTGACTTTTATCTCTTCAACGTTGTTTTGCAAGCTTCAGGAGGATGTTAGCATGAATGAGTTTATATCGCGCACATTGATGTTTACATAGCACGGTTTTATTAATGACTACATTTCTGAAGGGTGGAATTATGAGATTTATGAGCACTTCCTGAGATGAGTGGTATCCGTGAATTAATTGATTTAATGAGCGCATGAAATGGAGTATAGAATGAAGCCACTTTTTACATACTGCTTTGAAGGAGAATGGCAGAAATGCCAGTTGATTGTTTTAGTAGTGTTATGGGCAAGGTATATCTTGGTGGGCAATCATTATTACCATACCCGTTAATAATTCGATCGATTCTATAGAAAGGCGATTGTAGTTGCATAATCACTTTGCTAAGAACGAGATAATTAGGACACATAGAACGCATACCATTGTCGATCATAAACTCTAATAAATAAGTATTACGTAGCTATCACTCATTCTAAAGAAGAATATCTGCTAGCAGAGAAAGCTATTCTGGAAAACTTGCACAGACTGATACGGTCAAAAATTGCGGTGCTCGTGCCGCTTATATTCACTTGGGAAGCTTTAAAGTTCTAAGGCTTAAAGGCTTTAAGGAGAGCTTTGAAGCTTTTAAAGAAAAGTCTTAGAATTTTTAAATAAGACTTTGCAGTCTTCAAGAGAAGCTTTGGAGCATTAAAAAAAGCTTTGGAGTAGTTTTGGAATTTTCTTTAACCTTTAGCACACGAATGGATCCTCTCAGGCACCATCCTATTCTGTACTTCAACTCGAACGGCTCTCGAGGGCGCCATCATTATTATGGTCCTGTATATCTTATTTGGTGCACAAAACTTTCGTTTCCCTAATATAAATATTAATGTAAAATTGTATTATCCGTATTAATTTTACGAAAACAAATATTTTCTTGTGGAAATCCTTCGTAAATTAGTAAAGTAATAAAATATTATTGAATACTAGTAATATTTTCTGAAAGGGATGCACGCAGGCATTTCATACACTTAAAATATAAATACCATGAGAAAAATGTTTACAACCATGCTGTAATGACTTTGAACGAAAGAACGGTTGAGACATATGCGAAATATAGTAACTGAGGTGTATGCGATCCAAGAGCATTACAATGGTTTCTTCGGTGGCGAAAACGGAAAGTTTTCTGAAGCGAGACAATAAAGTATATCAGTGGGTAGTCCCTACTCAGCGAGACCTTTAATTTTATATGGAACATGCCGTATTGTAGCCATCCTCCGACGGAGTTCCTGACCTTCACTCTACTAAAAGTACAATATGTGAAAACATTTTCTTTAATGAATTGTAGACGCTAATTAGTTGAGGGGTATTGCGATACCGAAAGCGATTTTCCGATCGGACATAAACCTACCAAGTTAGAGAGCCCATCTAAGATGCGAAAAATCTAGTGCGTCAGTTAGAATAGTAAAAGGAAGTACTAAAAAAGAGCACGGGTGAAAGATCTCCGAAAATAACGAGCACTTTTACTTTTTTTTTTTTTTTAATTAGGAAATGTACTGCGCTCTCCGCGTGGGGGTCAAAGTTTGATCTAGTACATCTTGAAAAATCTAGTTAAGAGTCGAATAGCCCCTGAGAAGAAGTTTGAGTGCGCATCCCTATGCTCCGAGGCCAATTGGCTGAGTTATAAGTGAAAAACACTTGAGATCCTAATTACCCCCTCCAGTAAATAGCCAAATAGCCTATGATACACGAATTTTAATTATCAGTGAAGATTTAAAATATGAATCCAATCGGAAGGCAGGCTTGGGAGGTAGAGGGTCCCCCGACTTTTGCAATATAAGTATAAAAAATTCAGAGTCTTAGCCCTGTAGCTTTTTTATAAAACTACCGACGAGTGGCGGATTACCCATACTAAAAAAGGGTTCGGGTGCAAAAGGTTAAAGTTCCATAAGAGTATATAAATGGTTTGTAAGATTTAATACTGACAACAAATTATTGAAAATCACCACCATTGATCTAAAGCAAACTCATGGATAAAATTGCTGAGTATCAAAGGTCAAATTCAGACGGTTCGATATAGGAATTTCAATGAATGTGATATCAATCAGACGGGTATAATTGGTGTATAAAAATAGTAAACTGCGCCAACCAAACCTCTTGAAGTTTTTACCGAATTGCAAAGCTAACCTCCACGGTGACCCAAGTATTGAAAAATACACGAATACAAGTACTAACACTTTCTGTGCTTCGTCACTAGCTGAGAGTCATGCTATGGTTGCCTAATATAGTCCACTCGCTCAGAATTAAGCTCTTCCAATATCTAATGTAAAGATGGAGGAGCCGGATTCGATGGCAAGAATTTTAAAAATTAAACTCACTTATGAGTTCCTGCTCTCTATAAATTTCAAGAAATTCTGAGACTTTAAGGCGATCACGATAAATGTTTTAAGAAGGCAGGAGAGCAAAAAACTGGCCACCATATTTAGACAATGTATTCTTCCACACTCGGAAATGCCACATGGATGATGTTTGTTTTAACTGAAGCCAGCGGGAATTCTTCTACTCAAGATTGTATGAATGTAGAAAAGGATTGCAGTCTATTCAATCCTGCTTCATAATTGCAATAGATAATTTGTCTTTTCTCCTAGCGGCGGTGGGCGTTGATGTAGCCTTAATTGTAGGAAGATATCCGTTCAAGCCTTCTCATCTTGTGTGTTCCTAAACCTAACCAGAATTTGTAATGTGTTAACTTCGACAATATCACTTAACACAGAAAAGTCCCATTGAGTAACAATCGCTTTTATAAGATTTTATTCTTGCTCACATCCAACCAAAGCCAATCCTCCCTCTTTGTGTTTGATTAGACCACATTTATCCCAAATGGACCATAATACATCTCTTAATACCTAATAAATATATACGACATGACAATAGAAAATTAGATAAATTTAATGAAAACGAAATTTCCTTACAGCCTCACCTTTTCCCCAAAGATATCCCGAGATGGAGTAAGCCAAAAAATCTCACATTTTTCTATAGGACTCGTTCCTTGGGTGTATGTAAGGCAAGAATTCAAACTTTCTATGATTATTCTTGTGCCTTTATCCTTTTTGGTCCGATGAGTCTTCACAAACAAGTTTACACATAGGTTTTATGAAACTTTGAAAAGTAAGGCCATCAATTGAGGGAGGTTTGGAAAATGTT
The DNA here is from genome assembly GCA_963924295.1 of Dioctria rufipes. NCBI lineage: Eukaryota > Metazoa > Arthropoda > Insecta > Diptera > Asilidae > Dioctria > Dioctria rufipes. Next base: position 8,153,807 of record OZ002740.1, read on the forward strand.
ATTAACTAGAATAGTAAAGTTGGACTATTATTTACCTCAAAAAAAAAATAATGAGACAATGGGATAGCACTGAAGAGGACCAGATATATCTCTTTAGCCAAAAGGTGTCCGAAATATTTACATAAAACAATAATTGTGGATGGATTTGTGTTTAACCGCAGTTCACGAGCGCGATACGATACGTGCGATAGTTTGGTGGCGTCCTGCTCTTTCTATAGATCTATATCTATTTGCGACTGGTTTTTATCGCGCGATACGTTCACAAGGTTGACAACGGCTACAACTGAATTTCTTTAGTTTTGTAGTGGCAAGGAGATAGAAGTGTGAAATTTACATATATTTATGTTTTTATATTTATATATCACACATATTATAGTAAATTTCGACATGACTGCGGAACTTTAACATCCGATTACAAATGTAAACAAACATAAATGTTGAGGTTAAGGTGTAAATCGCACCAAACTAAGAGCATTGCTGCGATAAATTTTTGTATCGCATGAAACGTAGGAAGAGTAAGCATGTTCAGCGACAACAACATAGCTGCAGCCAATCAGAACTCTGTCGCATGCGATAAATAGCGCTCGTGAACAAGACCTTATAGTCACAAAGTTTAGTAAATCGCCTAACATACAGAAGAGGAGAAATTAATAACTTTTGACTAAGGCATTTGTAATTCTTCAATTTTCTTTGCTATATTTATGTAAGTTTCTTATTAAGAAATAACCTAAACTATTATTTGAATCTGCAAACTGTAAGCAACTATGAAGGAGTTGTACAAAAATTTTCAAGCTAAACTAGCGCCATCTCTGTTACAAAAGAAAACAACATACTAAGAATATCTATTTTGTAAAGCTAGTTTTCCGGGTTCAAATATATATTCGCGTATCCAGAAATACAAGTCCACTTCCAGATAGTTAGAAATAAAAAATATTCATTTTTCTTAGTTTGGTAGATCGAAGTTTCGATACAACGAACGGCTATACAACGGTGGACAATTCTACTTTCTTTATAGAAATGCTAACATTAATTTTTTTACCTGCGTAATTGGTTACAGTTGTTAGATTACTCACGAGTGAACAGGACAAGGTTCTAGACTAACAAACGGCAAAATTGACCACAACTGATTGCAAAAGTAATATAGAAAAAAATAAATAAATTATGTAATCAAAAATGCGCGCATATAACTATCTCAGATCCAATCCCCGCAAAGAGTATTTATTTGAAGAAATAACACCTTCCTTAATTACGGTATTTGGAAAAGAAAAATGTTTTCCATTGTATTGCCCTTCTGTCACCTATCATCATCAGTCACCACAATTAATGAATCAGATATTAAAATTAAAGTCATTTCATAAAGACAAAGCATTTTGAAAATTATACTTTTAAATTTTTCTCTAGTCATACAAATATCTACAAGTGATGAGAAAGAATTGTAATTAAATACACAATTGGATATTTGCCATGATTGGTTCTATGCTGAGGAGCATACATCAAATGCCTTGAACGTATCGGTTTTCCAAAGTATATCTTTGACAAATAAAGCACAGGGAACCTCGCGACGAAGTTTCAGAATAGACAGACCAAGCAGTTTACATCTCACAGTGTATGATGGTAAGTCGTCATTTTGGTAATTTATTTATCGTAGAACAAATCTAGTAAATGCTTTTTGAATAGATTCAATACGATCAATATGTACGTTATAATATGGACACCAAACAATGGATGCATATTCAATAATGGATCTTAAGATCGAAAAGTAGGTCTGAATGTTATAAAAGTTTTTAGAGTTCCGCTTAAGGAAATTTAAACAACGTCTCGATTTAATGATAATAGTGTCAATATGCAGGGTACACGCCAATTCAGTGTCAAAAATAACACCAAGTCATTAATATCATTTGTTCGAGAAACTATAGCATGATTAATTTTATAATCAAATAAGAAAGGACAAGAGATGCGATGAAAAGTAACAATTTTATATTTTGATATGTTAAGATGTAACTTACTTTTAGAGCACCAATCAAAAAGAATATTGAGATCATTCTGCAGTAGTAAGCAATCGTTTAGAGAGTTTATTCTAACGAAAAGTTTTAAATCATCCGCAAATATTAGTCATTTTGCAAAAACAAAGCAAGTTGCTATATCATTATTGAAAAGCAGAAACAAGAGAGGACCTAAGTGACTACCCTGAGGAACTCCCGAGGTGACCATTATCACATTAGATATAATATTGCCAATTCTTACATATTGTTTGCGGTTATATAAATAGGCCACAATCCAGCTTTAAAACGAGGAGTGGTGTCATGGCCCTAGATAATCAAACACTCCATTCTCAACAAATTCACTACTTTTATTTAATTCACTGGTAAGTTAGTATAAACTTTAACTTAATCTAACTATTAGCGGCGACCCACCGCTGTTTAATTGTAACCCGAACTGGCCACACCCGTTCAGTTGCGCACCTCGAAAACTTACATACGGAAATTGGAAGTAGAACATGACCCCCAACATAATGTAATTATGATGTGATAATATTCTACAACCGATAACGAAAACTACTGGCCAGTGTCACTGATAACAAGCAGCTGTGCTGTTGTAAACAAAACGGGCAATGACCGTGCTCTATGTGAAGTAGCATGTCTATTCACCACTGTCGCATTAATTAGCAATAAGCGGACACTTTACTGTGCGAAGTAATGGGTTTCGCTATTGCTTGCTACTTTACTACCAGTACACCTGCCATGCTCTTGCTACCATGTACGAGCAGACCGGCCCACAATAGTGAAAGCCTATATTTTCCAATTTATGAATGAGAAGAGGAATGCTGATCTTATCAAATGGCTTCGAGAAATCTGTATAAATAGTATCCATTTGAACACGATCTTTAAAAGCACTTATAGTATAGTTCGAAAATAATTTAAGATTAGTTACACTTGACCTCCCCGTAATAAAGCCATGTTGCTCATGTTCTTTAACTAGAGAACTAAGCTTGGAGTTAACTATATAATCTAGTAATTTTGGTACGACTTTCATAACAAAGACTGGTCTGTAATTCTCTAGTGCTTTTGGAACCTGCTGTAACTAAAGGGTTTTCCAATAAGAGGTGTTATTTTAATTAGACCGCTATTTCGGTAGATGTCACTTTTGGAGCTGTCATTTTATGACATTTGACAAGTAGAAACTACGCCATTAATAAAAATGGAACGATACACGATTCAACAACGTCGTGAAGCACCTTGTCGGACCGCAATACAGAAATTGGTAGAAAAATTTGAGCTGTCGGGACAAGTTAGTGATGTGAAGAATAAAACCCGTGCAGGTCGCTCAAGAACAGCCGAGAATATTGCTGCTGTAGCCGAAAATGTTGAAGAAAACCCAGGTTTATCCATTCCTCGTCGTTCTTTGGAATTAGGCATTCCACAAACGTCATTACACCGTATTTTGCATAAAGATTTGGGTCTTAAGGCTTATAAAGTTCAGTTAACACAAGAACTCAAGCCGGCCGATCATCAACAACGTCGAGTCTTTGCTGATTGGGTCCTTGAAATGCATGAAAATGATCCGGAATTCCATCGAAAACTCATCTTGAGTGATGAGGCCCATTTCCACCTCGATGGCTTCGTCAACAAGCAAAATTGTCGCATCTGGGGCTCGGAAATCCCAAGAGTTATTGTTCAAAAGCCTCTCTATCTTCAACGTGTGACTGTTTGGTGCGGTTTATGGTCCCGCGGGGTCATTGGACCTTACTTTTTCGAAAATGAGGCTGGAGCAACAGTTACGGTGAATGGATTGCGCTATCGACAGATGATTAATGATTTTTGATGGCCGGAATTGGATGGTATTGATCTGGACAACGTTTACTTTCAACAAGACGGCGCTACGTGCCATACAAGCAACGAAACCATTGATCTTTTACGGGAAAAGTTTCCGGACCGTGTTATCTCTCGAAGAGGTGATCACAATTGGCCACCGAGATCTTGTAACTTAACACCTTGCGACTTCTTCCTTTGGGGCCACGTGAAAGGGAAGGTCTACGCCAATACCCCAGCGTCGATTCAAGACCTCAAAGATGGAATTCGTGAGGCTATCGAGGACATAGGGCAGCCACTTTGCGATTTGGTTATGGAAAATTTCATGAAAAGGATATGGTCCTTTAGGCGTGGTCGTGGTGGTCATTTGGCTGATGTTATTTTCCATTATTAACGGCATACCTTCCTCTTTATAATGAAATAAAGATCCGATCATTTATCTCAAAAAATGGAATTTTTGTTTGAATATCAAAATAACACCTCTTATTGGAAAACCCTTTATAAGAGCGATTAATGAAATTTTTTCACTCATCAAGAAAAGTACCGATACTACTTTTGACAGAGAAATATACCTGAAACACACCTATATTTATATGGTGATTAATTTTTTTTGTTACAGCATGCGCAGATTCGTTAGTGCAACATTGTTGATTCCAAGTCTTATTCCAAAATATATACCTATGCGCATGTTTGGATATCCTAGTTTTGTTTTAATATTGACAATCAAATGATCGTTAGACTCTTTAAATGACATTAGACATATTTGGTGAAATAAATTTGGACTCCTCAATATTTTGGCAAATCTCCAGATATGATTCATAAACCAAAAGCATTGTTTTTATGTTTTGTTAATGATATATTTAATATTATTTGTATATATCCAAGTGATTACAATTGATTCACCACATCTCCAATTAATTTATTACATTGATAGGTTTATTTAATTTTTCCTACTTCATCTCTCTTAGGAGTGTAGGACCTTCACACCACAATAGCCGCTGTAGCTAACTTTGCTATTTGGGGCTCTACATATTAGCATGCAATCGCTATCCAAAGACGGCTGCCATCTATTGATTATTTGAAATAGTCTATCGCGTTCGTGGAAGTTTTTTTGGTGTTTGTTATAAATATTTTTTATTCCTTTGATTTCGTAGTCAATTCTACCACAAATTGAAGTTAATTCTGTCGAAGCTGTTGTTCAAGTGTCTAAGCATTGTCCAAATCGGATAACTTTTAGCGTAATTAGTACATGATGGATTTAATGCCATGCAGAAATAAGAGATGTTAAAGGTAGTTAAGTCTCTAGGGGATATTTTACGACCGACCATGGAAGCAACTCCTATAATACCTTCTCATACCTTTTTTCCTCGATTTACTTCGGCTGGATTTATGTTGAAAGATCGATGTAGCTTCTTTATGTACTCTTCGAAATTCACTGTGTATCGGAAGTGCGAGCTTCTATTTTCCTAAAAATTACAACTTCGGCACTCTTTGTCAGTAAAATTGGCGTATTTTGCTCATCAATTGAATCCAGTACTAGTTATTTACAATACTCGTGAACAATGATTATTTCAACAGACTTTTAATTGCCGAATGAACTTGTGACTAATTATTGAACTCAAGATTTCATACATGTTAATCCCTGAAGTAGAGATTGTCGTTCATTTTCTGAAGGGTCCTTTGCCTAAATCTTGAAGGCAGCGGTGCTTTATATACTTAGTACTTTTCTTCCGAATAACACGAGCCTTATATGTATACCTTGCCTTACTATTGGTCTAATCCGCTATATGTTTCGGATTCAGCGGTTTGATCTATTTAGGTCTTCTAATAGTAATTTTTTTTTCATTACATATCTAAATATTGACTCTGATGTGATACGACTAATCCACACATGCTAATTAAAAATTCAAACGCTTCTCCTAAAACCGAAAACTTTAACGACCACCCTCCCCCACGCCCTACTTAAGTGGGTGTTAGTAAAACATGAAAACTATTAACAATTTGTTTCAATATTTTCCTTGAAAGAGTATTTAAATTTTACGACAAACTCTCCCGTGAACAAGCCTCCTTCTAATATTGTTTTCTTCACCGTTAATATGTGTAATCCGAATTCCCTTAACGTCTTTGAGTAGGGCTTAAAGTTTGCTTCGAATAGTATAATCTCATTGTGCGGTTCCACCCAACATAATTAGCTACATTAAAGCCAACATATCGTCGTCCCATGACAGCAATATGAACAGCGTTCACCTGGCTGTATTGGATTAAGATTTAACGACCACGTTCGGTGTACGTACCTTGCGCCAGGTTTTCTGATATACGCGCGATGGTGTGAAAGGTGAGATCCATAAATCTTGGCGATTTGGTAGAGAAACTGCTGATTGTGTGAAAATTCAAGGTAAAATAAAGAAAATCTGAGTTTATTGGAGAATATTCTGGACAAAAGTAGGGGGATTTTTTCATGTTATGGATGTTTGTACATAATGTAGGCGGGTATTCATCAGCGATAGAAGTTATCAGCCTGTTCGGATGAGCAATTCATTGAATCAATTATCAAGCCATAAAATATAAGTCTTCCTCATCCTAGAGGTCATATGTAAGTTGAGAGAAGCTGCTTTGGAATAAATGAAGTAAAACTCTATACTGTCACTTCAGATCATATATAATTTTTTTTTTTTTGTTGTGTGTGTCTTGATTTCCTGCAACTTGTTTAGTTCGAATTTCCTGAATTTATTAATCAAAAGGCTATGAAAAATGCTAACAATGTAAAAGTGGCGGACTTCAGGCTATATTTAGATTTACCTTCAATCTCGAATATTTTGCAACTGAAATCCAACATATAAGATCATGGATTTATCTCTTCACCACTGGCACGGAGACGATTGAATTTCTTTTTACGTGCATGACCATGCGTGACAAGATTTTTCTATGTTTTCTATGCAGAAAGTACAGAAAAAAAATTTTGATTCCCATTTTCGACGAAGATGACACGTGGCACATAATTTGAATTTATACTGTAATATGTTTACTTCACAATTGGCCTGGATGCTAATCATGATGAAGTTTTTTTTTTATTTAGATTTTTATTTAATTAATTTATACCAGGCAGAGAACTGCCGAACTTACGGTTTATATGGCTAAGAGCCGCTGTGACCTTATTTTATATGATGGCAGGTACTTGCCGATCTTTTAATAGTATGGCAGAGTGTGCCGCTGTTTTATTATTATTGGCAGAGTATGCCTATATGTATTTATTATGGCAGAGTATGCCGCTGTTAGGTAATCCTTTGGGCAGAGTATGCCGCTATATATATTTACTGGCAGAGTATGCCGATCTTAGGGTGAGAAATAAAGAAACACCTTGATGAATGATTTACTTCTGAATTTTAATCAATTGTCACAGGTTATTTATACAGGTGACTTCCCTATACAGTGCTTATACAAAGGTGGGGATTATTGCAGAATTGCAATAATTGAATTAAACATAATTTGTTGTGTCAGCTTACCTGATCACAAGACATTTGAATTTTTTTGTGTAAAGCGATGACCTCGGGTGTGAATATTTTACCGATCAAGAATTATGCTTGCATAGTGGAATTTGCTTGCTTTGCAAAATTCTTCTTGGGGTCGTACAAACTTTGTTTATTTTAATTATTTTTCGGTTTGATTTTTGTTTGTAATTATTTACCGTGGTCATGGCTTTACATCCTTACCCTTAAAAGAAAAAAAAAAAAAAATTTTTGTATATAAAAAAATTTTTTTTTTTTTGTTACATAAATTTATGAATATTATTTAATTAAACATGTTCTAAACTATTTATATTATTTTTGTATGCTATTAATTATTTTTATGAACTTAATGCCTTATATTTATTGATTATCTAGATATAATACCTTACTTAAATTTACATTTTATCAACCTGTTATTGTGTACGTCTTTGGGTTTTTCTTTTATTAAGATTGTGGAGTTTACTCCTTTTCGTTTAATGATTTTAAATGGTCCGTCGTAAGGACTTTCATATTTCTTCCTGGAATTCATTCTCAAGTATACGTAGTCGTTGACGTTGAACTTCGAGGGGTTAGAGTTTTTATCTTTCATTCTCTTTCGCTCTTTTTTAGCTTCTTCTAATAGTTCCTTGCTTTTTTCATGAGCTCTTTTTAGCCTTATTGCAAGTTCTTCTGCATAATTGTGTATGCTATTTATTTGTTCCCTACTTTTCAGAATCTCTGCTGGTAGTGTTGCTATTTTTCCAAATACTAATTCGAATGGTGTATAACTTGTATCTGTGTGTGGTGTTGTATTGTAACAGAATACATAGTATGGAATTAGTTCATCCCAATTGTCTTCTTCTGAGAATGTTCTCAAGTATTCGTTTAATACTCTATGGTTTCTTTCAATTGCCCCTAGAGTTTCGTGATGGAACGGTGTGGACGTAACATGTTTTATGTTCAGAAATTTGCAAATATTTTTTAGTAGTTCATTTACAAATTCTGTACCTCTGTCTGTTTTCAATGTTTTGAAGCATCCATACTTTAGAATGAATCTTTCAACTATTGTCTTTGCTACCGAGGAGGCTTCTTTTGTCTCCATTGGATATGCCTCAACGAATTTTGTCAATTCGCATTGCAGCGTCAGGATGTATCTGAAACCGTTTGACATTCTTAGAGGTCCTACTGTGTCAACTGAGATCGTTTCAAAACTACTGTTTGGTGTGTCTGTTATTACCAGAGGTTCTTTTGTGTATTTTTTGAATTTGTTCTTCGCACATTTATCACACTTATTTATGTACTCCTTTACCATTTTGTTAAGGTTTTTCCATGTATACCTTTGTTTTAATTTGTTTATGCAGCGTTTAATTCCAGCGTGTCCACCATGCATGCTGTCATGGTATTCTTTTATTAATTCTAGTTTTTTCTTTGGATCTTTTATCCTTATTGGGGGTTCATAAAGTAATATCTTCAATGGTGTTGCCTTACCACGTTTATTATTTTGCTGCAGCTTATTGAATTTCTCTTTAAATTCATCTATTTTAATATGATGAAATATAGCATCGTCTTTTGCGAGTGCTAATTCTTTAATATTATTCTCGTTCATTTTTTGTATCAGCTTCTCCATTATGTAACCAGAGTTAAATATAGGATTATCGCTGTACTGAACGGTTACCCCTTTCTTAGTTATGTTTATTTCTGGCAAACTTTCATTTATCGCATTCTCTTCTGCGTACGCTGTATCAAATTGTATTTTTTTTATATTTCTTATGTCGGAGATGGATGTGCATTCCCATATATAGAGTTGGTCTGATTTTACGCTATCACTTCTCTCCATTCCGTTTTGCTGCTTTTTTGCCATATTACGTGTGATAATGTTTATTTGTTTCGGTATCATTGATTTTAATTTTTCAGAGTCTATTTTTATCCTTGACAGGGCATCTGCGTTTGTATTCATCTTTCCCTGTTTATACACAATTTCAAAGTCATAGTCCATTAGGTCTAAACGAATTCTTGTTAGTTTCGAAGAAGGATTCTTATGTGTGAAGAGGCTGACGAGCGGGCGATGATCTGTTACAACTGTGAATTTGTTCCCATAGAGATAGGGTCTAAAGAAATTGATTCCCCAGTGTATACCAAGCAATTCTTTTTCGATTATCGATTTGTTTAACTCATGTTTGTTCAACGTCTTACTTGCATAGGATATCGGCAAATCTTGTCCTATCTCACCTTGTGAGAGTACTGCTCCAAGTGCAAAATTTGAAGCATCCGTTGTCAGGACAAACGGTTTGCTAAAATCTGGATATTTCAGTATTGGTGAAGTTATTAGCTTTGCTTTGAGTATTTCGAAAGATTTTTTACAATCTTCTGTCCAAAGGAACTGTGTATTCTTCTTTAGAAGTGCATTGAGTGGTCGTGCTATTTCCGCAAAATTTTGTATGAACCGTCTGTAGTAGTTGCAGAAGGCTACGAATCGTCGTACGTCATCTACATTTTTTGGTATAGGGTACGTCTTTATTACTTCATGCTTGCTGGAGTCCGTTTTGACTCCATTCTTTGTTATTAGATGACCCAAATATAATACTTCTGGTTTTAGGAAGTTGCACTTGTTTGGATTGAGCTTCAGGTTATACTGCTGAAGTCTTTGTAACACTCTCTCTAGGTTTTGATTATGGTTGTTGAGGCTGCATCCATGTATTATTATGTCATCGACATATATGAATGCGCCGTCATCCAGTCCACTTAATGCAATTGAGAGCATTCGCTGAAAACTGTTCGTGGATATTTTCAGTCCAAAAGGTAATCTTTTAAATTGGTAATGTCCTTGGTTGGTTGAAAATGCTGTTAATTTCCTTGAGTTTTCTTCTAGTTTTATTTGGTGAAACGAATTCGTCATATCAAGCGTTGAGAAGTATTTTGCTCGTCCTAGTCTGTCTAGGATGTCTTCTAATCTTGTCAGTGGGTATTTGTCGTTGATCACTTTCTTGTTCAGTTGCCTGAAGTCTACAACTAGCCTCCATTTCTTTTCTTCACCTGATTTTTTTGGTACTATCAGGAGTGGCGAGTTGTATGGGCTCACTGAAGATTCAACTATATCATTTCGTATTAGATTATTGACTTCTTTGTTTATTTCGTCGATTTGTGAGTGCGGTAGTCTATAATTTTTTATGTAGACGGGGTTATTGTCTATTGTGCTTATATTTTGTGTATAAAAATTATTCGTCGTTAACTTCTCGTCTTCTAAGTGGAATACTTCTTGATATTTTTTGCAAATTCCTTTGATCGAATTTTTTGCATTTTCGTCCAATCCTTCCAACCTTAGTTCTTTCAACAATTTGTTAAATCGTTCATCAGTTTTATCTTTTCCTTGGTTTATATCTCCCTTTGGTGATTTTATTATCTTATAATCTTTCAACAGCTGTATCTTCGCTTCAAATGGTTTTAATTTCACCATGTAGTTATTGGTGTTCAACAGTTTTACATGTTGGACTCCTTTTCTTGGTATAATTGTATTACTCAAAAATACTCCTTCTAACAATTCTTCACCGCAGACTATGCTATCTTCTGTTATGTCGAGTGTTATTGCTTGGATAATCTCTGTTCTTGCTGGTATAGTAATTTCATCTCTGAATTTGTTTATCATGGGTATCGTAACATCGTCATCATTCAAGTTCGCAGTTATTGTAAAGGTTTCATAATCTATTTTGCATAGATATTTCATCAGGAAATCTCTTCCTAATATTCCATGTGTGCTGATTGGGGTTTGTGAATCCACTATGTGAAACCTGTGTTCTATGACGTATTCCTCATATGCTAACTGCAATATAGCTGTACCCAAGGAGTGAGTTTCATTATTCGTTATGCCCGTTATCTTGCATTGGTCACTCCTGTTTTATTTCTTGGTTTAGTGAATTTATTTTACAAATTGAAATGTCTGCTCCAGAATCGATGAGAAAGTTTAATTTAGTCTTTGTGCGTTTGTCCGTCAGCGTTATGTAATTTGTTGTACAACTTCTGATGTTGTATATTTTTAGACTACGTCTTATTGCTGATCTCGTCCTGGACTTTGCGCATTGCTTGTCTCGCTTAGAAAATTTATCCGTCTCTGGGAATTTCTGGAAAAATTTCTTCCTCTATAGTTTTGGTAGCTATTCTGCCAGCCATTATTTCTATTCTGGTTGTTTCTTTGGCTACTACTGTAGTTGTTTATTCATATTCCCCTCTGTTATGCCAGTGATTGTTTCTGTTTTGGTACTTGTTATTATTGTTTCTGTAGCTATTTGCATTGATATTTCTATTGCTATAGTTTCGGTAGTCTCTCATTCGGATATTACTTTCATTTTGCGAGTTACGGAGATTTCTATTGAAACTAAAAATTGTTGTTTCATCTGTTAGAGGTTGTTCAATCTGATTTGCGAGACTTATCGCGTCGTTTAGCGTTTTTGGTTGTGCTGCTAGGATGGTTGGTTTTAGTAAATCTTTCAGTCCATTTTGAAAGGTATTTAATCCAATTTTGTCGTTCAGCTTACAGATTACCTCTCTGTGTTCTTCACCTATTTCGTTTATTTGGACTTTATTCAGGTCCGCGACTATCTCTAGAATTTTGTCTGAGAAGTCCTGGACTTTCATGTTCTGTTGTTTGCAATTTAATAATTTTTGTTGCAAGTTTTGTGAGGTGTCTCTTGTTTTGAAAGCTTCTGTCAAAACTGTTTTTTAGATTTGTTAAAGATGTCGGTTTGGCAACTGCGGACATCTTGTTTCTGACTTTTTCGCTTAGACGCGCTAGCCATACAAATTCAATGAGTTGCGGCTGCGCTTCAGTTTTTAGCGTTCTTCCGTACATATCTACGAGACTTAGAAAATTGCATAGATCTTTTGTATTGCCTCCGAATTCTGGCAATATTTTTATTGCCACAGCAAGATCAAAGTTATTGGTGCCCATTGTGGCTTCCTTTGGTTCAGTGTTTGAGTCTAGATTTAATTCCTCTGATTCTGAATCTTCTGTATTATTAAGAGTTTCGTTTGTTTTCTCCTCTAGTAATTTTTTTAGCTCTATGAATGTCGCGTTAAACTTGTTTTTAAGCTCGTCTGCCTGTTTTCCTTTTTGTGTTAATTCTAATAGATCGAACTCTTTCTTTATTTTCTTGGCTGCAGCGTACTTTTTCCAATAAATTCCTACTAGAGAATGTTCTCTGTGGATTTTTCGTAAACGTTTCTAATAATCTTTTTAATTCATCAAAAAGATTTTGGTTTGTTCCCATTAGTATCAAATATTATTCGAAGAACCCAAAGACAGTTATTATAAAAAGAAAATTTTTGTTAATTCATTTATTTATTGCTACCCATGAAAAAAGTGATTTATAAAACCATATTAAAATATCTATTATCTAAGAATAAAATGAAACTTTACTAGAAAGAGAAAAGAAATCTCCATAATTCTATCCCTAAAAGTTATCTATAGACACAAATTTAAAATTATCTTATTTATAAAGCTAGAAACCCGCAGAAAAGTATTTTCAATTTAATTCTATTTCTAAGATCTATCTGAACATCTATATATAAAAAAAAAAGCTCCCTATATGATAAGTTTTTACCCGCAAGCTATAACTAAACGTTAGCCAGGTTGTCCACACTCTGTTTTATATATTTTTAATATATTTTCGCAGGTATCTTCTCCCCATGTAGATCGTAATTGCTATTAATGCTGCAATTATGAGTAAAGTCACTGCGGTCGGTACATGTAGCACATCGTGTATTGAGATGGTTTGTACCACCGGGCTGGTTGCTGCTGCTGCTGCGTTTTGAGCTACAATCACTTCCTTCGATTGCGGCTTTCCCATTTCAGGTGGTTCAGCTTTCGTATTAGCTCTTTCTTTAAGCTCTTGTCTGTGGTAATAGGAATTACCCTGTAAAGCTCTGCTATTTTTTGCCGTAGTTTGACTGCTATGCCGCCCCTCTTTTTTGTTGGTAGTTGTGTTGTTATTTGTTCTCTGGGTATATTTGGTGTTTGCTGTTTATTTCTGTACTGCGCTATTGTAATTGGCTTTGGACCGGCAGCGCGGTTTTTCTGCAGTGCTTCTTGCAGTGAGATTTTAATGGGTATGTATACTGCAGGTGAATTCGTCTTTGCTGTTATCGTTGCTGGAATGTACTCTGGAATTTGTGTGTTTCGCAAGGTCGTGTATGCTGGAATTCCTTCGTTTATCTTTCCTCCTGTAGTTGTTGTGGGTGTGTACTTTTCCTGCAGTTTTTCTTCTATTGTTTTGGTTTTTGTTTCGTTTGCTATTGTTGTGGATGTGTCGTCATTAGTCTCTGGAATTTTTCTTTTCGGACATATCGGTCGCCTGGGTGTTGTTCTCTTACGTATGGTTGGGTTATTGATCTCTACCGGTGATCTAGTTGCTGTTCGTCTGGTTACAAGATTCGATGGTCCGATTTGCAGGGTCGCCATGTAATATGTTTACTTCACAATTGGCCTGGATGCTAATCATGATGAAGTTTTTTTTTTTATTTAGATTTTTATTTAATTAATTTATACCAGGCAGAGAACTGCCGAACTTACGGTTTATATGGCTAAGAGCCGCTGTGACCTTATTTTATATGATGGCAGGTACTTGCCGATCTTTTAATAGTATGGCAGAGTGTGCCGCTGTTTTATTATTATTGGCAGGGTATGCCTATATGTATTTATTATGGCAGAGTATGCCGCTGTTAGGTAATCCTTTGGGCAGAGTATGCCGCTATATATATTTACTGGCAGAGTATGCCGATCTTAGGGTGAGAAATAAAGAAACACCTTGATGAATGATTTACTTCTGAATTTTAATCAATTGTCACAGGTTATTTATACAGGTGACTTCCCTATACAGTGCTTATACAAAGGTGGGGATTATTGCAGAATTGCAATAATTGAATTAAACATAATTTGTTGTGTCAGCTTACCTGATCACAAGACATTTGAATTTTTTTGTGTAAAGCGATGACCTCGGGTGTGAATATTTTACCGATCAAGAATTATGCTTGCATAGTGGAATTTGCTTGCTTTGCAAAATTCTTCTTGGGGTCGTACAAACTTTGTTTATTTTAATTATTTTTCGGTTTGATTTTTGTTTGTAATTATTTACCGTGGTCATGGCTTTACAATACAAAAGAAACTGAAAATTTATTCTGGTTTTCGATCGGGTTGGGTAAAGAAAGCACGTAAGTGTAAAGAAGAAAACATAATTAATAAAGTGTAGTGAAGAAAAAGCAGAAAAGTGAAAAAACAAAAAAAAAAAAAAATTAAAAAAGAGAAGCAGCATTTGAAAAAATCAACAAAGGTCCAAAGTAGTTCTGCTGAGTACCTCACTATGCGGAACACATAGAGAATACTACGGTTTTAAAGAGTTTGCGAATCTTATCGAATCCAAGCGGCATTAAAGGAAACGTTCCAAGTTGATGTTTCCATTGGGTTTTTTTTTTTTTTTTACCCAAAAACTCGGAAATATCACAACCACTTTGTTGGAATATTTATCTTTAACAATTAATTTTTATTATAAATTTATTTTTATCTCAGTGATTTCTTCACACCTAAACGTGACAAAAAAGCAATAAAGTGATCCTTCTAGATCCCACTTGTATTTTTTTACCTTTTCTCGAACTGCGAAATCAAAATAATCTTTGTATCTTTCCATTAACTTAACTTTCAAAAATATTATGTATTGTACAAAAGGTAAATTTATATTTTTATCAATTCCAGAATAAAAATCGTTTATTTCTTGCAGTCCACCTTGATACTTGGCTGCTGGTATTGGAAGGGTAGGTTAAATCGAATATTTTTATAGTTAACATAAATTGATTGATATTATCACCAGCTCACTTCTCTGCTCGTCGTCCCGACCGCAATGAGCTAGATGGTTCATATATAGGCATTATAAGAAAAAACAAAAAAAAAGAGAATCATGGTATTAATAATCGAGATATGAACTTTCCTACTTTCTCAATCCCTATGTTGGAATTAAATTATGGATATGTTCAAATACTACTCTCCTGCTCCTCCCCCATCTTCCCTGGTAATAGGATAGTCCCTTTTACCTCCTTTTCCCTAAGACGTGTCATTTTTTGGATGCCTATATTAGTCTTTGCCTCGTTCGACTTACATAAGAAATATTAGATATATATGAATTCTTTGCAGTAACAGGGTGTGTACGACCCACCCCATTGAAGAAAAATTCATATCTATGGGGAGTAAAATTTTAATTACGTAGTTGCACCGTCCAGATCGAAAAACTAGTTATACTAATTAATTGTACACTCAAAAACCTTTAATTTGATATTAAACATCCCACTAATTGAAGTAAAAATTCCCTCCCCCCCCCCCCCCCCCACCTCCTCTCGGACAATGAGTAGGTATCCTTTATAGCAAAACATCACTTTACTTAGTATAAGAAAATTGTCATCGATTATCATAATCGAATCCCTGCCAAGCTCTGATGATCCACATAATGAAAGAATTTAGTACAATTTTTCCAATAAAAGTAAGCTTAGTACTAAAAATATAAAAATGCGCATAGATTGAGCATCTTCTAGCGATTCTAGAACAGGTTTTTTTTTTGTCAAAAACATTATAAAATTTTCAAAATCTCCGTAGAAATATGGCAACAAGTTTTCCAATTTTTTCATAATTTTCTGAAGGGTTTAAGCTTTCATAAGGAAAAAAATTTCAAATCTTGCAACATCTTTGGAAGTTCGCCCATACAATTCCTGCGGACAAAGCAAGTAATATCCTCCATTACACTGCCGGTTAGGAAAGAAATAACTAGTAATATCGTGTGAAAAGCAATTATACTATATGAGAAATTCCCACAAGGGCGACAAATTTCCTGTATTCCCATACAATTCGGACCTCTTGCAGTCTTCAATTTTTATAAAATGACAGAGTCAGTTCAGCCTTAATGCGATTAACACTACTCAGTGAGCAAATTCAGTTCACTGTTAAGAGGAGTCAGTACCAAGATTTGCAAGTCTCATACATTTTTCAATGCAAATTTCTGGCAAACTATTTGGAGCAGAATAATGATTTATATCTTAAATTAAAGATAATGAAGAAATCTAGTAAATAACGTCGACAAACGATAAAAAAAGTGTATTGGAATGCAGATATTAGCTCGAAAACTTGTAAAAAATGGAAAAAATTTAAGTCCTTTAAATCAAATTCCTGTTAGTAGGTATTCTCATTTCTTTAAATTGTGACTATTTTAGACAGATCAAGCCTAGAGCTAGCAAATAACGTCTAGTTTTTTCATTTTTAGTGGCGCTTTTTTAATTATTTAACTCTGATAGTACTTGTTTTTTCTTCCGATATTTCACCGACTAGAAATTGCAATATTTATTTAAAAGTCCTTGCAATAAAAAGCAAAATAGTATTTTGAACAAATATAAGCAAAAAATATTTAGGAAAGTTAATTCTCGTTAAAAATTTTCAATTTATATAAACTGCAAATTTTCATTTTTCGTCTTAAATTGTATAGTTTTTTCGGATGGTGGGTTTCTGTCTTTTGCGGTAGATGTCTCCAATGTGCTCCGTGGTCTAGGTCTAAGCTAATTTTATATGAATTTTCTCACTTTCAGAACACAAACCTACGTATAGTAAATTTTATTACCTACAGGTTCGCTGGTATCTTTTGCTGAGTACTGACCCACTTGCAGTATGCATGAAATCCCAGTATTAATTTTCACCGCCACAGTCACCTACCACGACCACCACTATCAGAAGAAAATCCCTTCCTCTATGTGTGTACTTAGAAATCCACCAATTTAGAAACCTACAGGATAAGTGCGCGAGAAATGTTTAAAAAAAAAGAATACGGTCATATTGACTTATGGCTGTTAAAGAGAAGGTTTTGCGTTATGAGAAAACTTATTGTTCATAAAACACAATGGGCAAAAAAATCCCACCAACAATTAGTAATAGGATTGAAGTTAGGCTGGTGTGCCGGCATGGTGTTGAAAAAGACGTTTGCGTTTCTCTCTCTCCTGCGACCATATGACGCTGTCCGTCTGATGCCCGTTTGACCTCTTCATAATATATGGACCAAATGATGGTGTTAGCGGAACATCTTAGCAAAGGATCTGTACATATATGAATGGCATTTTGCGATTTATGCAGACTCTTCTGATTTCTGATGTACCACCATTGAGAATTCCCCATTGTTGCTTTGTGATTGTGACCAAACACGTTTTCACATAGGAGATAACATGTGCTGCTTCCGCAACTGGTTTCCTCCATCAGGTGATGCAGGTGTGGAAAGGTTTCTTGCTACATTAAATTGGTGGATTATGTATGGACGGAAGAGGTAGAGAGATTAACAAAGAACTTCTTAATTGGATTCGCGTTATCACGACAATAAAGTGATGAATACTACTGAAGAGGAGATTTATTCCCTTTCATGGATGTCTGGAAAAATTACGGGGGCGTATAAGAATTTCCTAATTTATCTGCCATCTACGTGCTAAATTTCTACTCTTTCGACTATTCCTATGGAAATTTTATAAAAATGTTGGTCATTTAAATTAGTTTTGAGTATAAAAATGCGTTTAAATGGATTTTTTGTTTTGTTTATTTTTTTTTAGCTTTCTCATACTCATAAAAATTGCTTTGGAAAGATTTTTCCGTTGCATTTCAATAGATGGTAATAAATATGCAAGAGTTAAATCGATTTGGGTACATACCTGGGTAGGAAAAGTTTTTTGCTTAGGAATTTATTCGAACATTTTTCTTCAGAATTTTTATGCAATATTGCAAATGCAAGATGAAATGTTGTGAGAAATGTGAATCTCTCTTAAAACTTAAGAATTTTTATTAGAATTGAATCAGGTGTTATTTGGTTCCGTTTTTTATCTAGAATTTTTTAGACCAGAAAATCCTACTGTGTGAAATTTTTTAGTAGTCACGGCTTCCTACCTTAATACCCGAAAATTTCATACTATTTAATAATTTGAACAAAAATTCCTCGTATAAGCCCCTTTTTCAAGCCTAAGTTGAATTCATCTTGCATATTGGTATACAATGCGTTCTTGAACTGACTTATTTATTAATTTGTGGACCTCTCACTACCTACGATTTGTGAATTTTTTGATTTTCTATCATTGGTGTCACATGAAAATTTTCTAATTCGACAAAAATTACTATTTGCAAAAATTTGTATCCAGTGCTATAAAGAGGTCCTCAAATGTGGTTCTTATCAGCTCACCTGGACAATAGAAATCGCTTAAAAATAATTTGTAGATGTGCTCTGTTAACATTGTGAGGAAGTTCGTTACTGTAAATAAGAATACTCTCAAGATGACTTTAAATTAGTTATAAATTTACTACTTTTAATTACATGGTAGGACTGCTATCTATTGGTAAGGCCGCAAGTAAATATGAGGTTAAGTAGGACGCTCCTTAGCGCTAACAGTTGTCAAACTAACAGCTTTCATCGAGCATTAAGCTCAGAGATCTTTGCCAACTACACATGTTGGACCTACAAAAAAGTCACACAGAATAGTTCCACAATTCGACCAGCATATCTTACCCAGTGGTCGAGTGGGCCTAGTATATCTTGCTAATTTGAATGTGCTAAAATATTATTCAATTTAAGGTAACGGTAATATTGGCAGAAACGTCCCCACATTGGTCATCTTCAAGAAGCCTTAAAACTTATCGCTGGTTTTGAGGGTGTCAATTGTTCCTTCTGAATGGATATTTAATTGGCAGCTGCAAAATGAGTTAGTGATGAGCTCTATTCATTCTTCGTGCTGAACATCTACTCTGATCAATGATGGTTGTGCGTGTTTAGAGTGAGGCCTGCATGTATATAGCCTAGTAGTCTTGGCTTGAAGCTAGTACTTTGATATGCTATAAGATTACTGGCTGTAGTCTCAAGCCTCTCCTAACGGCGGATCATAACCTTCACCTGGTTCACTATCGTCACTTTATGTGCTAAAATGATTAAGCCCGAATGGAGCTAACAGTCTAGTTAGAGGATTCTGCATGGAGAATCCACTGGTAGTAAGGATGGCCATATAAGGTCATGGATTATGAGGCCATACTAGTTGGGTAACTAACTTGGTTCCACGCGGTTAAAGAGCTCTGAATAGTTCTATAGAATTCACATCAGCCTGGAAAATGCCCATTTATGGGAGCATCGTGGTGGTTGTGATAGCCCATATTCGGGCAGAAAAAGAATTATTAAATTTTGCAAAATTTAATACTTGCTAGGCTTAGGCGGACAATCTTTTTTGAACAGAGATGGTCGCTTACGAATGTATGCTTAGATATTTGGCTTTCGGCGTGGAGTTGCGCTAAATCAAGCGGATGCGCTGACCCACAGATCGGCAGAGATTTTAAATGGGTCTCACTTCGACCATTAAGTTAATGTCAAGCATGCAGTGGCACAACTGGTATACTCATTGGCGCGCGGATATTCTCTATATCATGAGGGCGCTGATTGTCGCATTGATGCTAATCCCTGCATTAAGACTGCCATAGAAGTAAGGCCTTATAGCTAGATGTCCACGTAAACCCCCGATAGAATCTGTATATTTAATTATTATTTTGCAACTGATCCTGGTGTCAAAAAGTAGCATATTTTCAAATAGTGTGTAAAATGTGCAGAGAGCGCGACAGAAGTTCTTCAAAGTCGTTTGAAGGAAAGTAAAAGAAGAAAACAAATATTTTAAAATTTTAAAACCTGAAAAAATTTTAGAACTAAAAACTAAAAAATAAACAAAAATAAAAAAGATTGCCCTAAATTTTCTGCATACAAACGGTATGCTAATTCTACATTTCCCCAATAGGGGGCTCCCATGATGCATAATCCAGAAGGTAGCAATTCTCTGTTGATTCTTATCAGACGCAATGATTACAGAGGATAACCTAACTCACAGGGAATTTTGTTTAGGGTAGAATATCTGAAATTCTTTAAAACTTTTACCCTACCTAAAACACTTAACTTAGTCGCGAAACAAATTACCTTTTATCTGCCATTTACAACCCCTCCGAGATATGGAAATGAAGCGGGTCTCAGACTTCTAATTTCGGGGGTACATTAAGGCTCGGTATTTTAACTAATTTCAGCCCTTAATCGCAAAACGACAGGGAAACTGTACAATTGAAGTAATTATAGAACTTCAGAGGACAGAAAAAAAACGTCCTGCTGAGACTAAGAAGACGTGCGACGAGCTTTGACGTGATGCTAAAAAACAAAATTGTTGGATATTGAAGAGACTTTTTCAGTTCACCTTAATCTTTCTTTGCACCCATAATCGCACCACCATTTTTTTTCTTTAGCAAGCCCCTGCTTATCGGTTTCACCTTTCTAGTCCTAGCCTAGGCTCTAAGTGTACCAGTCATCGCCCTGACACCCTCTGTGTTTTGTTTTGATTTCACCGTTGCTGCTGTCCGTTTTTCAATCAGAAGTCCTTAATTTTAGTCGATTCGACACGCCCGCCCGCCCGCCCGGCTACCGCGACATGGTTTATCAATCAGTGGAATTTCAACTATTCGGCTCCCTAGGTATATAATCCGGGACCGCATCCCCAGACAAAGAGTGGAGACAGGAAGATAGTAGGCGCTATCATTGCACCCGCACCACAAGCACGCCACTACTGGTATTCAAATTCAATTAAAGTTGGTTCCTGTAGATGAGCTGATGAAAAACTGGCCTGCTTTATATAAAAGCGAATTTCGTGTTTTTTCTTATACAGAACAGAAAATGGGAAACTTCGAATTGAGTTCGAGCGGCGGTCACACGTTCTTTGGTGAAATAGTTGGGAAGCCTGGGAAATTTCTCACCGGGGCGGGATGCAGTAACGGATTGTTGTCAAAGTTGTGGAGAAATTTTTGCTTTTACGGGTTGGAATTAGATTGAAAGGCATTTGGATTAGTTTGCATGGGGAAGCTTAGAGGTGTTTCGACTTTTAATTGAGGTGAAGGTTTAGCGAAGTATTTTCGTTGAGCCAATGTTTTCTAGGTTGTTTTTTATTCAGTTACCACACACCAGTTCTGTCGTGCTGTGTACATATTTCATATGATGAACTAGAGAGTTTAGAAGATAGTTAGGGGAGGGGAGGAAGGGTGAATTTCTAATGAATGCTTTTCTGTGCGCCACTTTTTATCTTCCACACCTTTGGAGCTCTTGGAATTGGGATTGAGAGGCGAATTCCTTTGATAGTTTAATTGTTTTCATCTAAATTGGTGTAATGAAAGTAAATATGTATGAATAATTGAAGGAATATCGTGAGGACTCCTTTCTTAAGCTGCAAACTAAATTCTGATTTTGGACTAGGGAGTTTCACGGAATTCTAAAAGAGTATTTCGGGTTTGCGAGGATCAATGAAATTAGTTTTTTTTTTTATCTGGACGGAATGAAGATATGCACTGAAATTTTTCCATCCTAAAATAAATCATTAGAAAAACTTGTTTTTTCACGCTTTATTTTGAGAATTTGAGGTTAGGGCCTATATTATGGAATTGGTAGCGAACCTATAGTTTTGGTATAGAGGGAAGAAAAAAGAATTTTTTTATTAACGGAAAATCAGCTAAATGCATAATACTCGTAGTATTGTAGAAAAGGTGGGGAGAATTATTTAAGTTTATCGTAGAGCATTTTCCAGGGTTTCTTCAACGCATACTCACATCTACTTTAAACTCTAATCTTTAGATCCTGCTACTCCTAGGATTACATATGTACTTACAACATCGAAAAATCAGAGTGACATATACACCAAAAGCCAGGGAAATACACATTGATTAGCCACAGTACAAGAAGTTTAATATTATGGAAAAGATCCTTAATAGGCATATCATAGATGAACAACTACAAAACGAAGCAATGAAGAAAAACAATTATACCAGCCAGATAGAGAAATCATAATAGCAAATGATAACCTCACGGTCTCAACTTCTACAAATGATAACCTCACGGTCTCAACTTCTAAAGGCTGCCCACAGCATTGTGTATTATCCCTCTTACTGCAGACGAATTACAAGGAGATTCAGACAAGTCAATATAGAAATAGAGGTCTATTGACGGAACTTCGTAAAAGGTACGCTAAATAGTGTAATGTAAAAGTGGTTACCGTTAAGTGCTGATCAGTTATTGCAAAATATGTAACCCAGAAAAGCAATTCCAAGGCAATTGAATTCTTTAGGGTATCGACCTATAAGGTATCGATTATTTACTTTCGCAATAGCTGATCAACTTTAAATTTCTAAAAATACGCTAATTCCGTTGATCCTACAATATGAAGCAACAAATGTAAGTAGGTCAGTCCGAAAGCTTGAAGAAAAGTTTTTGAAAGAACTGAGGGCGAGTATTTGAATACGGGCGATTGAAGACGGACGAAAAAAGATACATCGGGCAAGTGATAAAACGGAGACGATTTAATTTGAGATCGAAAGCGTGTAACGGGAAGAGATCAAATAAGTGCGTTATGGAAAATATTAATCAATAAATCAAATAAGTGAAAAAAGTTGTAGAAGATATTAATTAAATGGAAAAAAACTTATAGGAAAATAAAGTGATAAGATAGAAAAGTCGCTTGTTAAGAAAATAAGTGAAAAGCCTGATAAATACACGTATATAAAATTAAAAACTTTTCGGTTGTTTTTTCTAAAACCCTTCCCATCCTAAAAGAAATATACCTACCTCTACAATAGAATGGTGGGTAGTGGTGTGTACTGATTGACATTATCAAGAACCTATAAAAGAACACAATGTTTATTTTCGCGAAGAACAGAAACAAAAGCAAACTAGACCCTACCGGTATTCTGATTTAGGTTGCTAAGGATTGCAATGGATGAAAACCGAACCGAAATTCCATTACAGATACACTGAGGCCTCCTGGAGGCAATCAAAGTTCTTCTTAGAAAACCACTTTCTTAATTTAAATCGAACAATAATAGAGTCTGGCTGACAGGTGTTAAGTTAGTCCTAATTGAGTCCTAAATTTACGAAGTATTGAAAGTGTTTGTACCATGAAATGGCGGTTGACATGAAGAAATTTATTTATCAAAATTAACTGAAGGCGAATTTATGTACTATATGAAAGTCAGCGAAAAGTAATTGTTAATCATTTCTAGTTACTTATAGCGAGTTTAGTGTTTCTATAATCAATTTTCTTTCACTTCAGGTCGCTTAATTAGGATATAGTTGGGCCGTAAGATCAATGTCAACTGCAAACAAGAAAATGGTCCATGCACAACTGTGGACCGACAGTGCCACACCTGCATACTTCTAAACATGGCAGACAAGTTTGCACAATCAGCCTTTTTACATATTCCTCTCTCTCAAACTCTTTTTCACTAACTAAGTAATAGTAGCAAATTCTTTCTACTAGTGTGACTTAATTCAATATTCGAAGTTTAAACATATAACTGTAACTTTTCTAGGTACCAATTTATATATTCAATATAATTCAAGCAACTATACAACCCGTGAAAGAACTCTCATTACTTATGCCTGCCAGGTGTGTCCAGTTCTCTACAATGAAATCAACTGTCGCCTGTTAATATCTAATTTCCTGATTTTCACATTTTCAATTTATATTTCAATTTTATCCGTGGCGTTATAATTTTGTAAGCATGCACTTCAATGTGAAACGATGTTGCTATCAAATGTGTTAAATCCGAGATAAGTGATAATTCAATCCTGGGCATGACAACTTTCAGTGAAAACGTAAAAAAATTGAAACAGCAATTCGACACCATAATTTAAGTAGTGCTACGCCTGGATATGTTCATTTCAACGTTTCTATTGCCATGTCAGATTTTAAAAAGATTTCCTGACACTTTGGCAATTTTGCAACAAGCTCTCAACGAACGTGAGTGGTTCGAGTCCACCCATAAATTCTAATAATGTTGCATCTGTGATCAAAGTGTTTTATCGCAGTTATATTTGACGATAAAAAATTGTCTTAATTGAAATTCTTCACGGCACAGGGCAGTTTCAGGCACTTACATACTTATGGCCAATTATCTGGAAATTATTGTGGAGAATCTACAAGTTCTCCTTCTACTTCGCCTTCGCTCTTTCAAAGCACTCTATCCAAACCTATTTCATGTAATAAACTGCACTCGTCGTAATGGTCAGACGTCAGACCGAAAAGCAATAACTGAAAAAATCCATTAGACAACAATTTGTTACTATGGGGAATGGCCCAAAACATGCCATTGAACCATTAGCACTAAGATTTCAAGCAATTTGTCTAAAGCCGTACTGAAGGTGGACAACAGCGTGTCAAGTGGAAAGCAAATATTTGTAGATAACAGAATTCAATTCGTAAACCAATCTAAATTATTTAGTGGTCCAACCAGTGTTCTGGAGACTCTTATATATCTCCTCCAGGAGTGTTGCTATCAATGAATGAGTCTGCGAGGTACTGCTTCTTGAATTGGTCAGTTAGTTTCTCATTGCGGCTTAGGAACAATGAGCTGAGTAGAAATTATTTGACTTTCTTGCATGGATGCAATCTTTAATCACATTTCAACTGCATCAAGAAGGTCGATATTTTTGGTTGTGGGTAATGCCGATGTAACCCCAAGCTAGGTTGTTCAACAGAAACTTTACTTTGATTTTCATGAACCAGGGGGTATATTTTAGACAAATGGCACTAGATAGGATTTACAGACGATTCTCTGAGGGGGCCAGAGTAGATTTGATTATTTCACAGTAAAGGTATGCTGTGGTCTAGTTCATCACGCTGAGAATTATGCGAAGCCAGAACAAATTTTACTTAGTTGACAATTTCTTAAAGTTGTACAAGGTAAATGTGATCCAAGAGAATTTGCAGAGTGGATTTGAATGTCAAACTGAATATGTACGGCGCGGTATTGGACAGAGATTTCTAGATACTCTTAGATTAGAGATAATGTTGAATAATTTCACGCACCATGACTTCTGCTCTATGAATGACATCCATGAAGAACGATATATAAGACCCAGGGACACGGTTTGGTGTGATGTTGTATACTGCATCTGTTTTGGTTTTAGTTTCAATTTACTTTTGCATTTGCTTGTGCTGTCGAATTCACTTCGTATTAGCCCACCTTCTGTTCCGGGAGTTGGAATATGCATGTCAAAGCTGGTTGTTATCACACTTGCACTCGCATTCTTCTTGTATGAAAATTAATTGCTACTCCTGCAATCTCTCAAGCCAAGTGAAAATTTTCTCGCTTAGAGACTATATAAAGAGTATTCACTATTCACTAACTACTTGAAAGATTTCCGGAAAGGTATAGGTTTGGAGTGAGGTAAACTTGGAGCATTTGCTGGGAAGTGGTATATTGCTTCACAGGAAGTCTTTTATGCAAGCAACTATTATCTAAGAGGAGTGAGTACCAAGATTTGCAAGTTTCGTACATTTTTCAATGCAAATTTCTGGCAAACTATTTGTAGCAGAGTAATGATTTGTATCTTAAATTAAAGGTAATGAAGATGCCTAGTAAATACCGTCGGCAAAAATTAAAAAAATGTATTGGAATGCAGATATTAGCTCGGAAACTTGTAAAAAATGGTAAAAATTGAAGTTTTTTAAATCAAATTCCTGTTAATAGGTATTCTAATATGTTTAGATTGTGATTATTTTAGAGAGATATATCCTGGATCTAGTAAATAACGTCGAGTTTTTTCATTTGTAGTTGGTTTTTTTTTTGTTTTGTGGTGTAAAAAGTGCCGCGGGTAAGAAGTGCCATCTTTAATATCTCGTAGTATAAAAAGGAGGGAAAAAAGAGCGTACATGCAATGAATGTCCTTGGCGTGGGGTAATTTTCGCCACATAGGCAGTCGCTGCCAGACAATAGGTAAAAGTGCACATGAAATAGTGCTATTAATTTGGCAAAAAGTAAAAAAACATCATGTCGGACATTTTAGTTTCTTTCTGAATGTGCTCATCATGGTTAAGTCAAGTAAGGACCTTTATATTGCTATTTTCTTTGTGAGCACTCTGATACTACTTACAACTATATATGTTTTGTTGTCATTGTTTTCTATCTAAAAATATGTTCTTGTACCCTTCGGGGTAAAAAGTACCGTAGGGATAAATTTTAGGTATAAGGCAGATAACAAAGACTAAAGGTTATAGTTTATCTGTTTAAATTTTAATAACAACCTGAAATGCAATGCGGCTACAAATATTTTCCAAAAAGTAAATATAAAAATAACATTTTAATGTGATGCAACTAAAATAAGGTTAGACTATCATATTAAATTGGAA
Source organism: Dioctria rufipes (assembly GCA_963924295.1). Classification (NCBI taxonomy): domain Eukaryota; kingdom Metazoa; phylum Arthropoda; class Insecta; order Diptera; family Asilidae; genus Dioctria; species Dioctria rufipes. The sequence goes on from OZ002740.1 coordinate 8,180,337, forward strand.
TGCTCGTCTGTGTTGAATATTTATAATTATTTTTGAGGTTATTAATAAATATCGATAACAATGTTATAGATTCCGCTATTTTATTCTTCCTTACCAGGTTGCAACAGCTGGAACTTTTTACCTGCAAGAGGGGTAAAAAGTAGCAAACGACTTGCACACTTAAAATCAATTAATAACGTAAAATAATAAATTTTTTTGCATATATATTTGTTGGTACTGGTACATGAAACCCTAAAGATTGTATGTTAAAGTTATCATATAATTTGACCTAAAAGTTTATGATAATGGATGACAATTCAAAAAGTGGCACTTGCAGCCCCACCCTACCCTACTTGTTTTTTCTCCCGGTATTTCACCAACGAGAGCTTGAAATATTTCATTGATAGTTGCTGAAATACAAAGCAAAATAATATATTCAACAATTATCTGCAAAATAAATTTAGGAGAGTTAAGTCTCGTTAAAAGTTTTCAATTTATTTTAACTGCAAATATTCATTTTTCGTCTTAAATTGTCGCATGTTGGGTTTCGGTGATTTATGCTAGATGTCTCTAATGTGGTATGTTGTCTAGGTCTAGGCTAATTTTATATGAATTTTCTGACGTTTAGGACACAAACCTATGTTTAGTAAATTTTATTGCCTACAAGCTCGCTGGTATCTAACATGAAACATTTGCTGAGTACTGACTCCTCTTAAGTACCAAAGTCCTACTATGCTTTCATACTTGTATTGAACCCAGTTCTATTTTCGACGCGAAATTTTCTAATTTTGTGTGGGAATTCGCTGTGATGGTTGGTTTCTGTGGAGGGGTTTTTTATTAATATCAAAATGCAACGCAAGGATGGTTCGATGAAATTAGTCGAAGACATGGAATTCTTAGAGGAATTTTTATGCAGGAAATTTGGTTTTTTTGTTTGGATATTGTTGTTAATATTTGGCAGAATTTTACAGAATTGCTTCCTGCAGTCCGTTTGTGGTCACTCAAGAAGGATATTAATATGTAGGAAAGTTGTTTCTAAAAGTAGCATTAAACTTTGACAGAAGACATGAGTAAAGTGACAAAAGCTGAACTAACGAGTCAACAAGGAATTATCGGAAAGCTCGTTCAAACGGTTTCAAGATCATAAAAACTTGTGGCATTTAGAAAGCAACAAAAGAAAGTAGTTGGAATTAAGACCTCATATAACCTATACTGAGGAGGATTGCGTGGAAAACGTTTTGTCAGATGATTCGAATTTTGACCCAAGGGAATTTGTTTTTCAAAACAACTAGTGTACGACAAATTTTAGTTCGTTTCAGGATTTCTCAGTATTTTTAGCTTGGGGCAAATTTTTATTTTTTTTTTCTACAAATTTTACTAAATTTCCCACTACAATACCCCACTGACGCATGATTTTTAGTAAATTCTTAAATTCTTCGCACTTTTTTTCCATGACTAGACCTACCTAAATCCAATCCTTGTGAAGCTATTCCACATTTTGGAATTGCCTTAAATCCCACAAGAATAACAATGGTGTTCCAAACCAATGTTGTGAGGTTTTTTGTGGTTGTTGTTCTTGGAGGCGATTAAATATTGATTAAGTGGCGGTAAAAAGATCATAAGTTCAGAGCGGTTGCATTTAGGTAGGTACTTATGGGTATTAAATAAAAAGAGAACTTTGAAAGACTCCTACATTTGGTGTTAGGTAAAATGTGAAAATTCGGTCATTTATTGTAGTTTGAAATTTTAAAATATGTAATGGGGGAGAAGGTTCTCTATCAAAAATATCACTATCTTCGTAGGATGTATAGTAAAAATGTTACGTTATTCCCTTCAAATTATGACATATTTTGATGAGGTTTATCACCCTGCAAAGGATGACTCTAATGCTAGTATTGTATGTATCCTTCCCTATTCATTCCTAACTGATAGGAAAGAATCTACAAAAAAATATCTTGTTCCAGCATTTATGTGACTCTCTACTCAAAATGCAAACTATCTTATTAAATTTGTGTAAAGCACATTGGCCATGTACCTAGACCTACCTTTAATGCAGCTTGTCTGGAACTTTTCTCAATAAACCCAACATTCACTTGTTTCCCTTTGACTTTTTGCCAGAATCTGTCCTTCTATTACTGCTCTTCAGGACACTGAAAAGCACATCCCAAGTACATGCTCCTGAAGAAGAATCTCAATAAGTCATTCATCGTAGCGTATGTCCTTGCAATATGTATGGAGTCGCAGAGTGGATTTCCATCCAGGGGATACCATTGAAGTGACTACTTTCCACTAATGCATATGACCCGGGGCCAACTACCCTTCCAACCTGAGGGGATTAGTTGTTCAACTATCTTAAGCAATACGATGATGATATTTTGGGAGGAATAGGACAATGGGACTGACTACATGCTTCCGCCGAAGGATTCCACATGATAATAAAAACCCAAGTCCAAACATGTGATCTGATAGAATCTTGCCCATTCGGCATTTGAGCATGAAATCAGTGTAGCCAGGACTTAATGTGTCCCCTCCCTATATAGGAAATCATCGTAGTAAGAGTATGTAGATATTTACTGGAATTTCTAATGCAATCTCAGTGCATCTAGTACAAAGGTGGAGTCCTCCACTTAAGACATTTTCCACAGAACGTCGATATTTTGATTTTATAACGGTTCGAGTTTAATATAGAATGAAAAATTTCTCCAGGAACATCTTCGAGGATGCTCTTATATATTATGCAACGGAGACTGAGGAATAGACAATTTGTCCTGAAGCCAACAGACTTATTCCAATGTCGATTTCGATTTGGTAAATAAAGGGTTCAATACAATTTACTGCTTGATGAGGGGGGGGGGGAACAGAGAAGAGAAGAATGAATTGCAGAAAATTTCTACTGTGCAGAAAATAAAGGTTATTTACCGTTTGTAGTGCTTTTTTCGTGGTCCTTCGTCCTCTGGACGGAAACCTTTTTTCTCTTAGGTTCTTTTGGTACTGCCATAGCTGAAAAACGATGGCAGGAAATGTAACGACAATTTTCTGGGGAAAAAAGTGAAAACATCGAATTGGAAAGGCTTTCTTCGATGGGGAAAGTTATTTCGGAAATTTTCATTTCATTTTTGTTTTTGTTTTACTTATTTGTTGAAGGATAAAAACTACTGTTTTCACAATTTTTGCGAACAAGTGTACGGGACGGAGGGGGGCAGATTTACTATCGTTTCTGTGCTGGAATGATAAATATTGTTATCATCTTGCTCTTGACATCGTTTTTTCACTGTATTTACCAATTATCAAAGAAACTTCAAGACATGAAGATTGCATTTCTTCAGAAACGGTATCGAAGCGGCGTAATGTCTCGAAATATTTTTTATTTATTTTGCACCTTGATTGCTGTAGAATCATAAGATAAGTTTTTTTTTAACATTTCTTCATGAAGTATAGGAATTTTTCCACCTTGTCATATTGAAGTCAAAGTTTAAGAAATATCGACAAAGAAAGGAGGATTGCATCCGTGCTTTTTCAAAGCCTCGTGAGTTTGAGTATTTTACAGAATCGCAAGTTCTATTAAAAAATAATAATGCGTGTGCTTGTTACGCAAAATGATGATGTGGTATTGTTGGCACACCTAGTTTGGAATATTGGTTGGATGGATTCCAAGTATTTCTATTTATCGAAACTAGGTTGGGAACGAAACTATGTACACCTACAAGCACGTCGATAAGGCAGTTTTTAGTGGAGACAACAATCGACCCATTATGGCTACATTCCACATAAACAAAACCGGGACACAATCCAATGAGAGGAAATTAACTTATCATCGGTGAACTTTACGAAAATCAAATGTAATTAGAAAGTCATCTTTTCAGTTCAATGTATCCTGTTAGGTAGCAAATTAAGCAATCTTGGAATAGGTATCCAATCGTATAATTTGTAGACATAATAATTTTACATAGGCGAAATCAGGAACGGCAACACAAATACTTAGAATTCTAGTTGCTATGCACAGCTGCTAGGGTCAATATACACTTCTCACCTACGCACAGCTGCTAAGGTCAACGTATGTTGTTATGCGTAATGTTAAGTAACTTATTGCTACCGTGCGCATTTTGTAATAATTTGTTGGTGCCAACTCGAATCTCTTTTTTTTTTTTTTTTGTTTTTTACATCCACCACGTAGTGAGAATACCTCGGAATCAACTTGGCTAGTGGTAACAACATAGAATTATTAACAAATTTCTTTTATTCTGGGTAACGGCTAGAATAAATACTACTAATACAACTTTGCTTTGGGTCTCGACTGAAGTGAAGTATCTTGTTCCGGGGAACGAATAGAACAAGATCAGTTCTAACACAGTCGACATTATAAGTATATTAAGTGATATTCGCGAATGTGTAATCTCTGGAATATATTTCCTTTTGAATTTGGAATAGTGTATTAACTTTGACGTATTGTGAAATAACCCAACAACCTTAAATATTCATTGGCGTTATCATTTACAGTCCCCATCCTTACTTATATTTTTCTTAAGTGTTCTCATTGGGTAGAACACATCCATTGCTGACTAGCGTAAATGTGCATTGCCAGCAGACACATTTGAGGGCAAAAATAGCTCCTGTCGAAAGCATCTTTTTTATATATATTGTTACACTGAGTTCTGGTTGGCAGAAATCTGGATTTAGAATTTAAATATCCCTCAATTTTTTTATACTTTGAAAAGATCCGATTATTATTCTTCTTCCCAGTTGGAATGAGAGTGGAGCATACATATGTAAATACAACGCCATTGCTTCCTCGCATATAAGGTTTTGTGAATATTCATAGCAGCAACATAATTCTCCCAATATACGCATCATTCCAATAGCAATAGACCCACAAACAAAAACATTTAAAAGTTTTCTATGTGAAAATAAAGCAAAACAAACCTAAAATAAATTTCTGAAAAACACTGATTCCCTGAGAAAAGTTCCATGTGTCGGGAATCCTTTGAAAGATTCACAGAAGGTCTATGAAGGAAAATACCAAAATCCTTTTCAATTATGCGAAAGCTTTCTATAAGAGGATCTAACGCCAAGATGTCCTTGATCCTGCTCTTAGGATTCATCAACCGAACTTTCACGACTCGGCAAACATTAATAGGCGCGCGCTTGTATGAGTGCATCATAAAAGCCTGTCACTGAATTCATTCGTCAAAGTTAATCCTTCGGCTTCGGCATACAAAAGAGTAGGTTTAGCTGGGGCCTAGATCTGGTCCCACGAAAATGCGTTACCATAAATTAACTGAAGATTTTTGACTTGTTTTCATCTTGAAATTTGGAGCTGTTTAAATAAGGCTTACGTGATGTAAACTCCTTCTGTCAACACGTAAGGCCAAAGGGGAAAGGAATTATAAAAGTGGGCGTTGTATCCGCTTTTTTTCCTCTTTGCAACGATGCTGTTATTTTGTATAAATTTAACATATGCTCTCAATTCTGCTGTGTGAAAAATATTTCATGCAGAAATTTTAATTCATTCCGTGTCATGTTACTGGATTACGGGTTGTTTATGGGCTGGGGATATTTGAGTACAGATGTGGCTGTTGTAAGTAAAATATTATAAATTTAGGGGTAGTGAAGTGGAAATTTGGGAAATTTGTATAAATTTATTGAAAAAAGAAAAGAAAAAACGATGCGGTGGGGATATTCGTAATTCCGGATGTCATGGACTCCTTTCGGAGGATTTGAAATTCTAATGTCACCGCAGACTGGTTTATTTCGTCATTCTGAAAACTGTAGCTACTGCTCCCCCTCCCAAGAAAAACCAAATCCGTGATGAGTGATGATAATAACAAATCTGAGAACACATCGAATTAGAATTATTTCTGTTTCCTTTGCTAACAATTAGTAAATTTAATTTGTCTTAATAAACGAAAAAAAGTAAAAAAAAAAACAAAACGATATTCGAAAAAATTGGAAACAAAATTTTCAAATTTTCGAAAATCAAATTTTTTTTTTTAAGTTTTAAGTTTTTATTCTCCAAGTTAAATTAGAGACATTGTATGGTTGATTTTTATCCAATCAGTAAAATATGGTTATTTGTATACAGGGTGTTTCACTCATCGAGGGTGACAGCTGAGATTGACACATACAAAAAATTCATACGTATACAGAGGAGGTGCAAAATGCATCGTTGTGGGAGTGGAGGGGGAATGGAGTTTATAGATTTGCCCTTCATATTTTATGAATTACTCTATAAATTTTGAACTATACACATTAGGTTCTAAAACTTTCGAAGGATACACCATATAAGGATGATTTAAAATTTATTAGATAGATAAAGTTGAAGCTTTCTAATGGTTTATAATTTTGTCTCCTTCTTCCTGTCGTTTTTGAAGTTTATAGAGAAAAAAAACAAGTAAAAATTTCGAAATTTTTACTAATTTGGCCTATTATCTAAAAGTACATTATCACTCGAGTCTTTTCATATCGAATTAGTTAGAGTTATTTTATCTAGGTGCTCAAAATGAAACTCTTTTTCCGTGTACTTCATCTATTCTTCATCTAAATTCAGGAAAAACTTTCAGTAAATGCCCAGTGCTCTAGACAGAAGACGTTACTTGAACTATATAGTTTTAGTACCATCAGCGCCGCTAGTAGTGTGTAGCGAAACTAAATTTCGGTAACAATTTTCTAATTTTAACAGCAAAAAAAAAATACGTCAGAAATTAGTTCAAAGACATTAGTGACAGTAATTTTATTTGGGGAATTTTTAAGTCATTTTTGCTGGATATGATTAAGAAAATCTATTAGAAAGTTTTTCTATCTAAAAAAAATCTAAATAACCATCATAGGGTGTATATATTATTTTGTAATTAAAGAATGATACAAAATTTGTTAAAGAAAATCTATAACTACTAAAAGGGAGAAATGTGGAATAAAATTGTTATTAAGAATCGCTCGGTATACCAGAAGGCACTCTGTTTTGAAACACTCTGCAGTCAGTTCTAATTGTATTTCAATTCAGAGCTCAGTGGGATGCCATAATTAATTTGATAGCTGGAACGCTTGTAGTTAATTTCTGAGTTTTTTCTAGATAAGAAGGAATCAATTTTTTAAGATAGATGTCATTGCAAAAATGAGAAATTTCGCTTTTCATACAACTTTAGATCCGACACCTCCCGACATGAGAGATGTCTTAAGCGACGTACTGTGGTACTCTGAACATATTTTATTAACAATGTTTATTTCAATTAAGCGGGGGAGATCTTTGGCGATTGGATGTAGCTTGAGTGACTTTCTTGGGGGGAAAAGTGGATTTTTCTTCTTCTCGTGATTGCGCGGTACTTTTGAGTCCTGAAAATGATTTCCTATGAGAAAACTATTTACAACAGAGCACTATGGACAAGGAAGAGAGAACTGCAAAAATATATCCGAAATGTAGTAGCTGGGGTACATGTGAACCGAGTGCATGAAAATGGGGTTTTTCGGTGGCAAAAGCGTCCCGAGAAGGTTATCTGAATCGGGAGAAAGTACGCCACCCGATGGCACTCCACGAGATATTTAATTTGATATGCAACATGCGGTATTGGAACCACCTATGCCCGCCGGGGGTTCCTACCTCCACCCTGAAAGTATACTGAGAAAAATGTTCTTCTACAAATTATAGCTGGTAATGAGCCGAGGCGAACAGTGGAAATCGTTTTTCGAACAAACATTACCCTACCGAGTTAGAGCCGATCTAAAGTGCGAAAAATCTAGTACCTCAGCTCGAAGAAAAAGAGGGAAATACTTAAAAAGTGAGTATGGGAATAGATATTTAAACCTGCGAGTATAGAAGCGTGGGTACTCACATTTTTTCTCAGGACCTAAGGTACTCGATTCTGTAATAGATTTTCCAAATGTACTAGATCAAACATTGACCCCTCCCTAAAATTTCCAAAGTTTAATTGATAATAAAGATTGTTAATAAAATATTTTCAGAGTATCATAATGTGTCGTTTAAAAATGCAAACATCCTAGATCAGGATCGGTATGTACATGGTACATGCTCAAGTATAGTTCCACAAGAACATTCCTGCCACAAAGTCTTTCCCATAATGCTGTCTTGCATAAATAATCTTGAATGCTGCCTAGACGATTCATCTTCATTATTTGTAGGCTCCTCAAAGTGGGCTAACTATAAGAAGGAAATTTTCCACCCTCTCTACTTGCCGCCCAATGAATTTACTCGTAGTAAGCAGAAAGAAACGATGATGCTAAAGAAAGAGAGCACAGTTCTTAGGAATACAAAAAAAATATATCTAAAGATATTTAGCACAGGCATAACTTATCCAGTAGATAGGATTAGGATGCGTCTGAAAGGAACAAAAGGTGCACGTGGACGCATTTATTTCATCTTGAAATCGGATTAAGGTCTTAAATAATCTTTTGCCTCTTCCTTTCGTCGGATTTCTCGCACTCTATTCAGCGATTTCTTTTAGAATGTTGTGTCCAGTTTGGGGTGATTTCAAGAACAACTTTTATACTACCCCCCTTTCCATCCCTCAGAGGATAAAGTTTCTTAAGAGGATAAAAGTGCGAAACATGACAGACGTCTGGTGTTAATGAATTTAGTTGCTTATCAGACCAAGCAACTTGAGGTTAAGTGAATTTTTGTTTTGGTGCAGACAGAAGCTGAATAATAATCTCTAATTTGACAACTGGTGTCATATTAATTCTATTCATCTCATGTCTATGGGTAAAATGAGTTGAGTGCCGTAAAATAATATTCTTTATTTGACGACGAATGTCAGTTACTTCCTGCTGTATAGCGTCAACAAGTTTTATATCAAATTTCAACGACCTTTGTCCGTAAGATTCTGCGACATTTTTAATTCACTCAAATCAAATGTAGTTAAGAGCAGAGTGTCATTTAGCATCCCACCATAGTACTAGATATCAAATAACTTCTAAAGCTAGGGGCTGAAGATGCACGCACGCACATATACACATACATACACACATATGCTGAGAATACATGCGATTAAGAGGGGCCATAGTACTGAAGAAGTCCGGTAACGAGTTGTGATTTGTTTACATGAGAGTTTCTCCCGCTGCAGCAGCGGCGGCGGCGGGTGACGTCTAATGAGTTGAACAAACAATTTAAGCTCCGGGCCTCATGTCTCATGTTTACTTTTCTAATGTATTTCTTGATGCCATTTTTTGTTTTGTTTTTGGTTATGCTGCTGCAAATCCACGCTCCTAAAATTTTCAAGTTTGTTTATTGAAACCAGCTATAGCAGCCTCAAAGTAGATTTTAAGGATAAACATACATGGAGTACCCCTGTGGACATTTCACCTCTTCTAGCCAAACAGAGCAAACACTATGCCTGAGATAAATAAATGAAAGTTGACGTAGTCTCTGACGACGACACACCGTTGTACTCTGATGGAAACATTACCTGAAGATAAAGAGATGAGATTTTTCTGTATGAAGTATTCGCATGTTTGTTTGGGTGTGTGTAATTTTTTTAAACCATGCGCTTACATTTGTCGAACGAATAAGGAAAACTATTGTGGAATAATCTCTTGCATTACGGGAGGAAATGAAATTATAGTTGGCAAATAAGTAAGCCTGTTAATTAGTAGATAGATACTGTAAGGGTCCTCTCTAGTATAAAAACCAAAAAATACACAACTTAAATTGAAAACATCCTTAACAAAATAAAAATAAGCAATCACAACCATGGAAATTTTAAATAAAAATTTTTATTAGCTTTTTGATTGAATGAGAGAAAAAATAATATTTCCTATACTACATCTGCCCCCTTCCCCTTTCAACAATTATTTTATTAACTCTACTATCGGCACAATTTTCGAGAAGAAAACAGCTTACCTCTTTTACTGGAAAAAGATTTATGTCCAGAACCTAAGTAACATAATCTTGTCTAATTATTTCATTTCCGTGTTCTAGATATCTGTCGAATCTGGTTTAGTTCATCAAAACTTAACAGGAATAAAAGCCCAGAAAAATGTCAGAATGCCAGAAAAATTTCTCATGCCACCAATGAACGTTATCATAGAGAGTTTTGCAATGAAAATTCATAGCGAAATAAGCCAATCTGAAATTGACTCAGTTTGCTGCTAAGTCTGCAGCTCCACAAATGAGAGGAAAAACTCTTTATGCAAACGGAAAATCTTTGAAAAAAGAAATTTCATTGCAAAAAGAGGGCGTTTCATATAAGCAAGTACCATATAATCGTCAATAAGGCTTGGTTCCTGCCAGCCGTATACGCCAAAGAAAACAGCCAAGCTGACCTCATACATACACTTAAAATAATTCTTGCTAGACAATCAAGTAAATATGTAGTATTCCGCTTCATAAAAGTCACACTTAAATCAAGCCGTACTGACGATTATATGGTTCCTACTTATATGAAACGCTCTCTTTTTGCAATGAAATTTCGTTTCTCGTTTGCATAAAGAGTTTATTTTCCGATCATTATCATGTCCATGAACCCACCTGACAATGAAATTTAACCTGGTATTGAAGAAAAACTAACAAGGATCCAATATATCATAAAACTTGCACGAGACCCAACTTTACCGAGTAACAGCAACAGAATCACAAGAAATTAAGCACGAAACCACTTCATCCCATTTTGTATACGAATTTTCCTATAACTCTCTCGAAGGACTATCCCGTATCTCTACACGTAACACCACACCAAATATGCTAGAATTTTTTTACATTTCTCCAACTTCTGTTCAAGTTCCTGTTTTACATGTTTGCATCTATGTAGACAGATTTCATATGAAGCTATCAATCGTACTACCTTTCTTTGATATATGTATGTACGTACTACCATAGATGGCACAAGAACTAGATGTCGCATACAGTACCAAAAAAGTATACAAAATTTATATGGCTGGGTGGTCCATTCCGGAATGGACCACAACATTTGAAATGCTGTATACGTCGAGTGATTCATATTTTTTCATATCTGAAGTGTTGAGAAAGTCGATCACATGTATACAAAGCTGCTATTATAAAAACATTCGCTTTCGGCACGATCTAAAACATGTTGTAGTCCATTCCAGAATGCACTACCCATTTCACAATTTGTATACTCTGCTCTAGTATGCCATGCGACATCTAGCTCTTGTGCCATCTATGGTACTACTTATGTAGGTACAGAAAATGTTAAGCAAGTGGACTCGTTACAAAAGAAATTCACTTGAAGAAAGTAAGTATGGCTTGTCTGTCTATCTGACTCTAGAACTCCAGGTACCTCGGTCCTTTTCTATAATTCAAGACGTACTAGAAAATTAAATTAGTCTTCTTCTTCTACTAACAATTCTCTCTCGACGAGATATGTAAATTGGGGAGTCCCACTGAATAATCGTACTACCATCATCAGCTCTAATAAGGACTGACTGTCAAGATCACACTTCTGTGGTGGAATTTGAAGGACTTGGAAAAATGACGACTCTTGAGTCTTGAGACGTGTGATAATCTAATGAGATGAGTCTTAGCTCTTTTAGAGATCGCAGCCTGATTCTTAATGGGTTATTAGTACTTGAGGCGTGAAAGTATACCGTATCAATCATATGTCAGTTGATTGACTGCAGTTGATTGATTGACTGATTGTTTAAAAGAATGAGGGTGAGGGAGGAGGTAATCAATTTCAGTGCATTTTCAATTGTTGTTTTAAGGAAGTTTTGTTTATTTTTCGAGGAACTGTTATGGATGTAAATTTCTAGCATGCCATAAGTATTGGAAGGCATCTGAAGGTGATTGAGTAGAGTTTAAAACTTTTGGAACCACATGGCAGTTGAGGTAGAATTTTAGATATTTTATTGCTAATTGTTTGAGAGACTTGCTTTGGACCTTACCTGATCAAACCAAAGGAAATAGTGAGGGCTTTAATCGTACTTTTTGTGATGATCTCTTTAACCTTAAGAAATTTTTCTAAATTCTGTCCATCACGCTACTTCTAACTCACAAACAAATTTTAAGGACCGTTGTAGTGTTTTTTTTTTTAATATTCTTCAACAAGTTTAGGTATATTTAGATTGAGTGGATGATTGAAACCTTTTTTTTATATTGAATTACATTAGATTTCAACAGATAGCAATCCTTTTTTTTTTCAAATTACTTCCGGAATTGAGATTCAGTGACGTGGTAATAACTATTTTTGCAACTGTTTAGCACCTAAGCAAGGAAGATTAATGTGTGTAGGATCGGATTAAAGAAAAGTAAATAGTGTGTAATTTTATGTAATTTTCTGCTCGATCCACACAATATAAGAAGTTGCCACGTTGAGCTTGAGATGATATCACGATTATGCGAATCACTGTTCTTTTCCGTTGTTGTTGAAAATCGTCGTCCTCAGTCGAACTAGTAAATAAATAAAGATTTGTGTGATGAGATATGTTCTTAAGTTATTGATTCAAAATATAGAATTTTTTTAATTGTTCAATCCTAATTTCAATTGAGCACTACTACCTTGATTTAGGTTAGTTTTGAACGTTTGTCAAAATTCTGGTTAGAGAAATAGGTTCAGTCAATTTTCTAGTACCTTAAACTAGACCTTAAACAGTTTGCAGTGTTTTTCTTTGTAATGCAAATTTGTACATACATTATGTAGGTTGACGAAATGTTGCGATTTTGGTGCGGATTACACATTTTATGACAATGAAGTATTTCTCCTTTTTAGCTAAATGTTTGAAGTTAAAAACCTGATGTGTATACAAAACAAAAAAAAAAAAAACAGAAGCACGAGAAAATTCGGGCATTCACAAGAACTTTATTTCTACATTTTCCGAACTGTCAAGGAAATTTAAGTAATATATATCTCAGCTGCGATATAGGTACTGATTCTAAAAATTCAATCCTATCATAATTTCGCTATTTTTCAAAATTCCGTTTCATAACATATTCAATTTATTAAAAAAAAACTCTTTATTAGAAAAAGATCACGTTATATACAAAAAAATACCGGTTTTTCAAAATCCCACCTTACAAAATTTTTGATACGAGATTCCGTTTTATGTATCTACTTACGATTTTCTAAATTCAGTTTTTTTAATAGAAGGGCAAACTCTAGAGTATCCAGCCTGCAGGGCAGACACTCAAGGCTATTAATAAGACCCAGCCTTGTTAGATGAGCGTGAAGTGAGCTGCGGCCGGTCATGATGCCAACCATAGCTCTACAATGTTTCCTTCCGAGCCCCATGAGAAAATCGGAGATATTCCTATTAGGCCCATCAAAATAATTTTTGGATACCTGCAAGTGCTCAGGTTCGCATATCTCTGCTGATGCTTTCTATGGACATCCCGATACTCGAGGTGGCACCGGCTACTACGAGTTCCGATCCGAGGAACGGAGGATCAGACCAGCCCTAGTTAAAAGGTCAGCCCTTTCAATCCCCACGATCCCCATGTGACCTGGAACTCACAGAAGGGACACCTTGTTGTGGATATGCAACTTATCCATAGACGACCTGCAGTCCCCCAGTAACTTAGATGTTATCCGAGGGCCACTCACAGCCATCATCAAGGCTGCCTGAATACCCTCCCTTTGATTTGCATATCAAGGGCAAGCTTCGCTGCCATTGATATGGCTAAGACTTCAGCCTGGATGACAGTGATGTTTCTACCAAGTGAGGACTCCATCCCAATATGAGGCTCAGGAAAGTAGACACCCGCCCCAGCTCCCTAATTAGTGAGAGAGCCGGCAGTGAAAATTTTTAGAGTGGATCGGAGAAGGCTCAATAAGACACTTCCCTCAGTACACGATTCCCTAATAGAAAAACTCATAGAGATACGACGCAAAAAACGAAGCTCAGGTGCTATCGCATCACGTGGAATACTGAACTGAGGGAATCCCAAGTCCAGCCCATATGCCAGAGAGCAATAAGAAGAGCCAGTCCAGCCATCCCGCCAACATCTCCATAAGCGCAATTTGCACGTAGCCCCTTTGGCATCTGCCTGAATGACAAGATCCAGGTGTGGCAGATTAATTAGGACCTCAAGAGTAGCAATAGCCGTATATCGCATGGGGTCCGTAATTCTTAAGCAGGCAAGCCTTTGCGGGCCTGCCAACTTCCAGATCGCAGTCTACTTACTCACCCAAGAAAGTCGCTCAAGTTACATCCGATCGCGAAAGACTTCGCGCGCTTAAGCATTGTTAATAAAATATGTTCAGACTATCATCGTGGGCATCGTTTAAGACATGACTATTGTCTGGATGTTCGGGCCTAAAGTTGTATGAAAAGTGGCCGTTCTTCTTTCTGTAGATTTTGGAACTTTGCTAGAACTGTTTCAAACTTTGTCCTATTTAACCATCATAAGAAGACACAGCATGTCATTTTAGGTCTAATGATAGTAGGGTAGGATATCTATATGATAGCGGGACTTGCACCCATATTTTTAGCATATCAAATATAATATAATAACAATTCCCAAAAATTTCACCTGCCTGGAAATTTGTATAACCTTTCCATGCAATTAGAGTTCCTTTTTAGTATGAGTCAAGCTTACTTCTTCTTGCAAATAAAGCACAGACATCCATCGCTAAATTCCTTTAGCACTAATTTCATATAAAAAGAAAACACATCATCATTACTTGCTGGACTTTACAAAAACAATTTCTCATCCTTTCGCTCAAGTTTCTTATGAAACAAATGACAGGGAACGAGAAGAAAAAAAAATTTAGACTAAGTCGCGCACAAATCTTCTTTTTGTATTCCATTTGAAACTTATTGAAACGATTGCGATTCTGTTGTGTAAAATGCCTCTCGGGAATATCCACTTATTCCGTCCCAAGCAAGACTAGATAGATATAATACTTCAATCCTAGTGGTTTGATTGCAGATCCTTTGGATCGTAATACTCCTCACCCATCCATGTACAAACCTTTATCCCATTCCGCCGATTGGCGTCTTGTTATTGCATCTTCAACAACTCCTTTCACAAACGAATTTTTAACACTGTTCCTTTAGGACAAATCCACTAGAATGAAAGAAGGAATTCAGTTGAAAATCAGGCAGGATTTAACAGCTCATCACAAAGGAACGACAGGAATTGCCTTGGGGACAATTGGTTCGCTATTGTGTGCTGTATCCGAAGAATTGTTGAGAATTGAGCAAAGCAAGCTTTGGGTGGTGATGAATTTCCGATAGTTATCTCAATCGCCGCAAAAATCAGAAATTTGCATTGTAGCAGAAGTTATGAATGTTGAATTCCTGAAATTACTGCAATTCCTACTGATGTAAGCCGGGCTTTGAGTTACCTAGAAAATAAGGCAATAAATAGAACGCTAATCTCCGTATGACTTCTGTAAATTATGAAAATTGTGGGAAACTGATTAAAAAAATTTGTCTGTGACTTTTCTCAATTAAAGTCAAACTATTGAAATGCACAGTCTTTAATCTATGGCCAAATCTAGTCTACAGCCTTGATTCAACACGACAGCGCCTATAGAAATTTTAGATAAAATTTTAAAGGCCTTAATTAAGATCCACCAGTATCCAGCTGCCGACGACGTTTAATTGAAAATTCATGACAATGGCGAGGATTCTAATTATTTTTGCAGATTAAACAATGTGGCAGCACTTTGGAGATGCAGATGGAAGTATATGGCCATAAAGATACCGGTGAAATTAATTTATACGGCCGCCATGGTGGTCTTCATTTAATTCGTTTTTTTATTCATGCAAATTTTATAAAATTATTTAGGTTATCCATTACAAAACACCTCGGGCTACTCTTTCTAGAATTCTGATATAATAAAATCAACACAATTCGTCTTGTCCTAAGGGAATATTTTGGTGATATATCTGTTTACTTAATTAGTTATGCGTTACTATTAACTGCTATATCCTTCCTGTAAAAGATGAAGAGATACTGATACACAAGTAAAAAGTGGAATCAAAGCTCCAGTCGTCCACAAAGCAATGAAGAAAATTGAAAGTGTTAGGCAATAGATCATTAACGAAAGAAAAAGAAAATCAGATATAGCACAGATCCCTGAAGGACACCGATACAGCCCATTGAACTGATTATTTTACATGGCAAATATAAGGCGTATTATACGTTCAGATAACAAATTTCCAATTCATAATAGGATGTCGAAGTTGAAGCCACAATTTCTTAGTTGAGTCCTAAGTTCTATGTCACAACCTATCGAAAGTTTTGAAAGTATATATCTACGACAATTAAGGTTGAATTTTCGGTCAACTTTAAATTAAGGTCAGATTCTAAAACCTTCAATAGAATCGAAGTTAGAGCTATTGGTGTTGCTGTATTATTACCTCCATGCCATAAAATATCTGTATTATGGGAAAAACTATTTTGTATAAATTGTGCATTAGAAATTGTCCTGAATTATTTTTAATGCATGGCAATCGATTTATGATGGTATGATGGATGGTCCTTAATTGTAGAGATTAGGTACTTAGACCATGAGAAAAAGTGATTGGTTGGAGAGAAGACCCACAATGAATTTAATATAGTTTAAGAAGAAAAAGATTTTTGCTGCAAAAATTTTGCGATTCTCTGGCCTTTATCCGACTATCTATTAAACTGAATATTTCACTTCGTGTCTTCGGGAGCAAAATAAAAGTTTTCATTGTCGAGTAGTCAATATTATGGCTCATAACAAGACTCATTATAAAGTTTTTTTTTTCTGCAGTAGGGCGTGTTTACTACCTCCAAGGGGAATTAGTCTCACATTGACTTTTCCTGAATTTTCAAAGATTGAGAGTTACTACTCCATTTTCGGTCTCTTCGTCTGGCGTGCCTCAAGGTAGTCACTTGGGCCCGTTGTTCTTTGTTCTATCTATTGACGACATTGTCTCTGTTGTGAGGCACTGTAAAGTCTTGATAGATTCTGACGACATTAAGCTTTTCGCTCAGATTAAATCTGTTATCGATTGTGAACAGGTACAGGCTGACCTTCACAAATTTTACGACTGGTGCAAAAGTAATAATTTGGTACTAAATATAGACAAATGTGAGGTTATGACTTTCCACAGAAATCAGAAACCAATCACTTATGATTACGAGTTCTCGCATTGCTCGATTCGCCGTGTTAGCTCTGGTCTGTGACTTGGGTGTCAAATGTGACCACAGATGGAATTTTATCTCCCATATAAACTATACAGTATCAAAGAGTAGTTCTATGCTGGGTTTTATAAAACGTTGGTCCCGAGAGTTTTCAAATCCTACTATAACATTGCGTTTGTACACTTGCTTTGTAAGACCACTTCTTGAATACGCTAGCCAGGTCTGGTCTCCATTTTACGGTATACACATTGACCGTATCGAGTCTGTTCAGCGGAACTTCTTACGATTTGCTCTCAGGCACCACCTACCCTGGAATAATTCATTAATTCTTCCACCCTATGAGGATCGCTTGAAGCTTTTAAATATGCACTCGCTTGAGAAACGTCGTATGGTTGCCGATATAACGTTTGTGCATCAACTATTAAACGAGAATATTGGATCTCCATTTTTACTTAACAAAATCTCTTTCCGTGATAGTAGGACAATTTAAGAAGGCTACCTTTGTTGCATGTTAACTCCTCAAGGTCTAACCTGAGCAAGTATGAACCTGTTAATCGTATGTGTATTACTGTTAATAATACGGCTGAGCATTTTGTTCTCGACGTTTCTAAGCATGTTTTAAAAAAATGTCTATATAATATTTAATCTATTTTGTTTAATGTTTTCTGCATGTAATTTCATCTGGTGTTTGGTTTATGTTTAGTGTAACATACTAGTACTAACACCGACTAAATGATGAAGCGCATGTATTGTTGACCGTTTATTTATTAAACGTGTCCATGCAGCGAGCTTATGTTAAGCTGGTTCTGATAGTCAAAAATCTATTAGGAGACCCTACCGAGAAATTCTTCATAAGATGACTAATATATTCCGGTGAGTCTTAAATACCTTGGTGGTCATCGTAGTTCATACAAGTTAGTAAAAATGCTGATTTAGTCCTAGGAATTATAGATGCGAATCTTATCTCTACGCGATCCTGCGATTTTTCTCCTACCTAGAAAGTCGAAGTTCTGCTAGTGCAATATATTCTTTGGATCCGCATGTCATTTCACCCTCGATCAATAGATCTTCATATTCCTATTATCTGCGTCTTTGGGGCTTTTCTTTGAGCCTCAGCTCGATGATGTGTTAGTTTCCTCGCTCGTTGGCTGTGGTCCTCTTGATTTGGCAACTGTTCCTTTCGTTGACTTCTATTTTATGGCTGTTGCAATATGCCAGCCATACGACAGCCTTTTGGTTTTTATAGCTTCTCCTTTCCCACATTATTTATTATCATACCTACCGAAATTTCTTCACCCCTTTCTTACAGTAAAAGCGCGATATTGGCTCCAGAAAAGGTAAAAATATTTACAAGGACTATAGCAAGATGGTTTTCATCGTGAGCAGATGAGTCAATCTAAAAAGAACCATCTACGAGAGGAACGAAAAAATAAACTCCCCCGGAAACTGTGTACTTTTCTAGTAGGCGACAGATGGTAGTCCTATCATTTCGGTAGCTACTGCAGAGTAATAATAATAATTTATTTTGGAAAAAAAATGTACACAAGATTACAAATCTTTTAGCTGTACTTAACTAGAAAGGTGCTAGTGTTTTATATTACAGAAAGCAGTTCAACAACAAAAGAGAAAGAAAAAAAAATATATATCTATATAAAAAAGAATTAAACTACAAAAATGGAAAGTAAACTATAAAAAGCAAATATACTATAAATAATAAATAATAAGAAAACCAATTCAACCAATATTTCATAGCATAACTACATCAACATAGCAACTAAAACTGAGAAAATTCAAATTAAAAATTAAAAAGAAAATGTGTAAAATACAATAATTAATCTCTGATTAGCTAGGTAAAAGTAAAGAAAGAAAAAGAATAGAAAAGAAAGAACAGTCTTATTTCTGCTGTGTAGAGAAAGTGTAATAAATCAAAGTTTGTATTCATAATATATGAACCCTAATGAGTTTTTTAAAAGCATTGATGGCGCCAACACACTGAGTGCTAGATGGAAGCGAATTCCACAATCGCGCGATCTGGACCGGAAAAGAACCCTCCATTATAAGTCTCCTAAATCTTGGAATTGTAATATTTAGATTGCGTGGAGATATCGACGTTCGGAAAAGCCCTCGAAGGTATTCTGGTTTGCCATTGTGAAGTAAGTTGTAGAGGAAAAACAGAGCTCTATGCTTTAGATATGCGGATAGAGAGCACCCAAGAAGCAGATTTTTATATGCTGAGATATGATCATACCTTCTGAGACCAAAAATAAAACGGATGCAATCATTAAATGCAACTTCGACTCTTCGGAGACAGCTGCTATCCAATTTAGGATATATCATACTTCCAAAAGTAAAGTGGGGCAAAATTAACGCTTTAACTAGTTTCATTCTGATATTTTTAGATAAAATTTTTGCGCAAAGCCACAATCTTCTCAACCCAGCATATATTTTACGAATAATCGAGCTTACATAATCGCAGCAGCTCATGTCCTGATTGAGAACTATACCCAGATTTACCGCTTTTCTTAAATAAGGAATAGCGACATCGTTTAAAAACACTGGAGGTATATCATCTATATCATAGATACCACTATAGAACGCAATAGATTTTGATTTTTCAGCGTTGAGTAACAGCCCATTACGTGATGACCATTCGGCAATTCTGATGATATCGCGATTGATACGCTCTATACAATCCTCTGAGAGTCCCATAGGTCTGCTTAGGTATACTTGCACATCATCAGCGTACAAGTGTACAGTAACATCATGTACTACTTTGGGAAGTTCGTTGATGTAGAGACTGAACAATAATGGGCCAAGAACTGAGCCTTGGGGCACACCACGTAGAGTGGGCAGCAAACTCGATACCGTTTGCCCAGCTTTGACATACTGATAGCGGTCATGGAGAAAGTTATTGACCAATGATATAGCAGATGTACTGAAATTGAACTCTCGAGTTAGTTTGGACAGTAGAAACTTGTGGTCAACACAATCAAAAGCCTTCGAAAAGTCAAGTAATACTAGAGTTGTGAAGTTGCCCTCATCAAGGGCAGCTCTAATATCAGTGGATACTTCCAGTACCGCTGTTTCACAGCTATGATTTGAACGGAAACCTGATTGGCATGGCGATAATAGCCGATTATTCTCGACATAATCAACAATTTGCCGGTACATTAGCTTTTCCAACACTTTAGCTAGAAAGCATAAGACACTGATAGGGCGATAATCGCTTGGAATTTTTGGAGACGACTTCTTCGGTAGTGGCAAGACCGAGGCAATCCTCCAGCTTCGGGGAAAAGAAGAAGACATTAGACTCGTGTTCACTATATGCAAGATGTATTTTGTTATATGTGGAAGCAGCAGCTTAATAAAGCGGGGATGTAGATTATCCGGGCCAATTGCTTCAGATTTTATAGAAAATATAGCAGAAACCAGTTCATCAGGGAAAACAGCACGAAAGGAAAAGTCACCAAAATCCGATGGGACTGGAGGTAAAGCCACGCTATTACTGTTTCTGCTGGACTGACCATGTAGTGCTTCAATGGAGGGATTGTTGAGCGCAGTGAAAAAGGAATTGAGGCTTTGGGGGTTATAGTCACATTGAACTTTATCTTCCCCATAAACACCGACCTTCCGCAAATTTCTCCATAGGGTTTTAGTAGGGAGGTTAGGATTAAGCTTTGAGCTGTGATAAACATACTTAGCTCTTCTAATTGCTGCAGTTGTCTTGTTACGTGCAATACGATAAGCTAATAAAGCTGCATTTGTTTTAAGCCGCCTATATCTGTGGTATAAGTATTCACGCTCTGCCATGAGCACTTTAACCTCTCTAGTAAACCATGGGCAACCAGAGGATCGCTTACGTCGTGTTTTAAGTGGGACATATTTATCAAATAAGTATTTGACTAGAGTTGTGAGATTTTCAACTTGAGAATCTACAGATATAGAGTCGGTTATGGAGCTCCAAGGTAAATATACACATTCTTCAGTAAGGGCTTCTACATTAATGTTATTATAATCATAATAAGAATAGCAGCTATTTGAAATACCAGGGAATATATCTAGGTCATAGCTGAGAAAAAGGATATCATGGTCCATTGTACTAGTAGGACTGATTTGGTTGTGCAGTAGTACTTTTGACAGATCTGAGGTCATCATCAGATCAAGCAACGAAGGATTGTTCGTGTTAAAATAGGTGGGGCAAGAATTGATCACATTGAGATAAACAGATTGCATAGAAAACAAAAACTGGTTGCTTAAATGGTTATGGCGGAGGATATTTACATTGAAATCACCACCTACTATGACGTTAGAATAACGGTGGGTAATATCCGATATACAATTTTCAAATTCAATCACACTGTCAGGGGTGAAAATGTCAGGCGGGCAGTAAACGGCTGACAGCACACATTTATGGCTTAGAGTTGCAACCTCTAAGCATAAGAATTCCATCCCAGGATTACCCGAGCTAAAAATTTGTCTACACTTAAGAAAATCCTTTACATAAATTGCCACACCTCCCCCGATTCTAGGTTTGCGATCATTGCGGAAAAGTTTATATCCTGGGATAGCTAGGAGTGATGATGGTATACTATCATTTAGCCATGTTTCGCTAATTAAGATTGCATGGATATCTGTAGTAGAGAAAATCTCACAGAGCTCATCAATCTTATTTCTGATGCTTCGTGCATTGAGCGTACAAACCTTTAAACCACCTGATTGTTTACACAAGATATTCAGCAGTGTTCTCACCCTGTCCAGACCTGAAAAACTACTCACATCCATACTCCTGAAGGCCACCATCAATGCAATTTTTTACACCAACTAAACTCATTATTATCACACATAAACAAGACGAGCGAAAGAAGGGAAAACGTACACAGCAGGAATAAGAAGGTAAAGAACTAAGTTTAGTTAAATCAAAATCGCGACAAGATAAATGCAGAACTAGTGAAAATAAATGACTTACTTTACTAAGAAGAATGAAAGTAATATTAATTAATAGCTGCACTAACAAAAACATGAAACTTACTTTACTACTAAGCATTGAAATTTTATCAGCTCCAATGATTGCCTATTAGATCAGCTTCAGTTCGGTGGACGGTATGAAGCAATATCATAAAGCTGCTGCATACTGGTGATTCTAATTAGGTTCTCCTCTGCTCTCACTCTAATGCATAGGTACCCATTTCTAGTGATAGCAGTATGGATATTTCCCATTTTTCGGAGTTTGAGCGCTTCCCGAAAAAGAGAATTATTGTATGGTGTTAAGCTCTCATTCATATAAACTGGGCTAGGTGAAGAGAATCCCTCCAGTTGTAAAAGGTTCAGGCCCCCACATCTCCGAAAAGAAGACAGAAACGATTGCTGCTCTGCCCAACAAGAGAATCGTACAACTATTGGGACATTCTGATGCGATGACTTAACTCTGACCCGAAAAGCATGTATATACTGCGACATAGGATGCTTAATGACCATTGCGATGTTCTTGATGATGTCCGTTAAATTCTCATCAGGGGCGATTGGAATGCCACGTATAACTATATCGCTCAGTCTTTGCACGCGGTTATAATCATCTATATGAGAAAGTGCAGTATTATGACTGTCCTTCAGTTCCACAATGATGCTTTCACACTTTGTTATGCGATTTTCGAGTGCCACTATTTTGGTATCAATTCTGTCCAAGATACGATTCTCGAGCTGTTTGAAGAGGTCATTAAACCTTCTCAGTAGACGAGACTCCAGCTGTTCGATGAGTTTCTCGATTACAGGCATTTCAGGCGCAGAATCAGAGATAGTTTCTCCCTGTAGCTTAACAGTACTGCGTGTCGTAACAGCACTGTTCTCAGAGTTATTACGATGCTTTTCCCCCTGTTGCCCCTTAGCAGATGATTTGTTATTAGACATTTCAGTTTAAGAGAGTTAGAAACCAACCCGGCACAAGGAGAAAAAGAAAAGAGAATCACTACAAGCAACTGTACTTTTAATTCGTATAAAGAATTTTTTAAAAATTATTAGTTTGGTTCTATATAGATTACACTTATGAGTTAAGTCACTGATCTTTAACGAAATCGTGGTGCAAACACTATGCTTTAATCAATTCTTTCCGTAGCAGGATGAAGAAATATAATCGGAGTACTGAAAACAAGCAAAACACGGAGCCGATTAAAAAAACGTCTACTCACTAGCGATCATACTCTAAAAATCATAAATCATAAAATAGTGAACACATAAGATTCAAAGAAACTGGAGCACAGCCTCGGATAACCAAATCAGGTTGAGAAGCTTTGTGGTGAGAATAGTGAAAAAAAAACAAATTATCGTAAACTGCTCAAAGTAAAACACATTCGACATCTTCCATAAAACAACCCCTCAGCCACTCTCCCCGTATTACAGATAATTTTCATAAATCATTTTCGAAAAACAAAGAAAAACTGGAACCGACCTCAGTAGCAGCGTGCGCGTGCATCATCTTCAGCAGAGAGAAACTGTGAGAAATTAAAACAAATTACCAGAACACCTGGTAACGGTATTCTTAATTGCACGTTATCATCAATTTATATCCATACTTAATGAACTCTTCATTTGTTGATTACTTGGAATTTATGACGATCAGCTTGGTTACATCTAGAGCTAGCTGCAGCGCACATAGTTTAATAATTGATGTAAAACTTACCCGGCTAGCTTAAGTTATTTCGTTCTGGAGTCCTCCATCTCCACTCCAGGCAAGCTGTTATAGAATGGCTTTAAAACACGGCAGGATTCCCCTGGAAGTGTGCTTGGTTGTACTGCTAAAAGTCAGCCCCGTGGTGTACTGTATAGTCATAAATTATGGCCACTATTTACTAACAACGTGAAACATCGCAACAAGTCCGAATCGAACGGAAATGAATTTTAATTTGCGAACAGTCCGGGTTATGGTCATTATCCAAACAATTCTTACCTCTAACCAGAATTTTTTTCGTGTTATCTCCATAGCCTCCCCTCCATCAATCACTTCCCAATATTAAGAAATTCAATAACGGGCAATAGACAAATTCGCAAAAAAATACAATTATCACTGTGGACACCGTTGGCGCTTGAGCCTCCCGGATCCATTTTAATGACTGCCTGAAATTTGTGGCGTTCCTTTAGTCACGCATCTAGTTTTAGCCGTTTGAGTTATGATTTATCGCTACGATATGCCTTTTAGCGGACTTCACTTGGATGGAGACTGAGAAAATGCTGACGCAATTTTTTTCTTTGTATGATAAGCCCTTCAGCCGATATGGGCGGCTTGGGCATATACAAAATTCTAGACTACTTCAGACGACTAATTTTGAGTTCATATTTATGAGGTGTTTGTTTAGAGATGTTGTGCCGTTTGTTTATCATTAGAATCACAAAAATTCCAGATCGCGTTCTATTTGGGGCATCTAAAGTCAGTGGGCGCGTATTACACGTTAGAAGTGGTTCTAAGATGATTACATTAGAAGCGACGACAGATTTATTACTTAAGCAAGAATCAGTTACGCAGCTAGGTTCTGAAGAATGCTGTATAGTTTGATTTTGAAGGGGGTGGGGATGCATTGGTTTTGCCTTTTCCAATTAGGTTTATGTTGTTGCGCAATTACATGCTAGCGATGTAGGAGGTAAATGTGTTTTTCAGAGAGTACAATTTTATTGTTAAACAAAACATCTTAAGTGGACCAACACATGTCTAATGCAGGTCAAAACAAGTCATTAAAAGATCGCTTGTTTATGACAACACAGGTCAAATGAAGGATTTTTAATTATTGTTTTCAAGTCTAGTTAGTACTGGGAGAGTACTGAGGATTAGTGACGAACAGAGAGGGAAAACTAAGTTGAGAAAGAGGGGTGTTGGGATTTAGCCTATTCCAAACTTTTAGAATGGATAAAATAAGTTAGATATGAAATCTAATGTTTGTGAGAAAAAAAAATCATTTCTGTTAGAAAATGAGAGTTAATTACTAGTAAAGCGATCTTCTTAGCTTGCTGCCATTCCATGTGTCACTGTCACATATGTCAGGTGTCACTGTCACGTAAAAAAATTAATAGGAATGATATTTTATATTCTTACCCTTTTATGATTATTAAGTAATCGCGGGGTTGATAATCTACAACTGCGTATAAATGAAGAGAAGCAGATTACATTTCCTTCTCCTAATCATGTATGGAAACGGACAGCCACATCAAATTGTTCAGGTCCCAGTAATTGCGAGGGTCTACAAGTACCTAAGCACCCAAATCGAATCTAATAATCAAGATTAAAATAAATGAGAGACAACCTAATTAATCAGAAGACGTCAAACCCATTAAAACTGTAATAATAATTTTTTATATTCGCTATAAACACAAAATCAAATTTCCTCCGGCAAATGCGCTATTCACAAACTCTTCAAAAGAATATTTTTAATTTAAACCACGGCAGATAAATTGTCACAATCAAGGAGAATTACAATGAAAATTGGTCAACGCTTGAAAACGTTTGCCCATTTCTTTTCAGCATGATGCTGACATTAAGCGTAAGCGATATAGCTCTGCACTGCAAAAATCACAACACCCTAGCCCCATCTTCGTCCCATTTGATGTAAATTGAAAAACACCACAAAAAACTGTTACAAGGTCCTTGCATCTTTCCAACCACCCACTACCCATTTGTGGGGGGGTTGGAAGCCACCCACGAAAATAAACAGCTTTTTTTCTAAACCGGAAGCTGTGTGCCATCATTTCCTGGGATGGTTTAATGGGGGTGAAAAACAAACATCACTCTTGGGCAGGATGTCGTACATATAAACGCAGGAAGAAAATGACCAGAGGACTTCCCTTACATTTTCCCTTCACGCATGCAATGTCCGGGCGTAAGGGTGTTCAATTTACACGATTCCGCTTTTTTCTTTGACATGGGTTTGGTGGATATATTTAGAACACTTAAAACATAATGCCCAAGAGCACAGAAAGGGGAAGCCAAAAAAATCGATGTAATTGAAAATTCCACAGAAAAATAAGTTTTTAGCTCTCCTCTTAGGGCACTGGAGCCGTAGCCTATAAAATATTTACAACCGCTCTCTAACATTTAATGTGCAGACATGAGGGCCGCTAGATGCCTTTCCATCACGTTTGGGTCTTGCTTTACTTTTTTCCATTGAGGTACCATAAATATTTCAATGCAGTGTGGCATAATATCATTTCTCACAATCCCAAGGGAATTTGCAGGGTGGTAAGTTTTTGTAGGTAGTACACTGCCCACCAACTATCAAGTTAGTAGAATCTGCTTAAGAGAAGTTGTCCTTCTTAAGTGTAAATTCATCCTTCATTCTCTGCCATACTCTGGTTGAAGTTTATGACAGTATCCTATCTGGTGTGTCCCGCAATATCTCAAGGAACATTTTCCAACTCCCTACGTACTACAGAATCCGTAGTTTGTAAACACGAGGAAGTTTATTTTATGCGTACTCCCGAGCCATTTTTGAGTAGTATATCAAGACTAAATAGACTCACCCAGAAGTCAGCGACTGCAACAGATGAATACCTTGCCCTTACGTAGAGATCATTCCACCCCCCCCCCCCTCCCAACTGTTCAAGAATTTCTTTCTTTCAGTGATTCATTTTTTAAAGGAATTTTTTAGGCGATTTTATTAGGATGGGAGGGGATACCAATAAAAATTCATGTCCCAAAGGATGCTATGAAGATAGAACAAATATTTACGGATGCCCTCGGCATATGAATATTTAGAGGACCACTTTTAGGAGAATAAATTCAAAAATTCCTGACTGTGCAATCCTGCTGACTGCTCGACTACACGTTTAACTGAGTTTTTGTCTTTGCTCTCCAGAAATATGAATATGCTGTGCACGCATACTGGTACAAAGGTGAATACACCATCGTCGAATATAATGTTTTTGGCAGGAGAGGAGCATTTTAAATTCCACTTCATGCTGTAATTCGATTGAGGAAAAGTGTTTTAGTGGCAGACAACTGGCTTTGGAAATCAAAACTCGTAGCACCGCAATAAATTTGGTGCAGAGCATATCTAAACGATCCTTTTGGAGGAAAGCGTGTTGTTGCCTCGTATGAATTCCAATAATTTGAGACATGCTATAATGAAAGAAAAAAGTAAGAAAAATTCTGAGTTTTGACACAATTTTTGGTAGATTTGAAAGAGGAAGCCGTAACTAATTGGTGTAGAGATTCCTCACAGCACATCTGCATATAACCAGGTATCCATCAAGGCGCTGGATGCAGTGCCGGTAAAATCAAAATGTGTTCAGTTATGCAAGACCAGCCTTGAGGAATTAGCTGGATACCTGGCTATGAAGATATCTCTGGCAACAATATGGCTGATTAGACTGATGGACAGCTTCGCAGCAGTAGCCGATCGGAGCATTAAAAGAGGAGATCATCGGGGGCACCTATTAAGAGGCAAGCCTCTGGTGGATCAACAGGGAAACCTGCCGTATTGTGAGGCAATTGTGGCCTGCATATGACAGGAAGAGGAGAAGAGAACTGCTTAATGGCAGCAGAACAAATACCAGGAATTTAGTAGGGGTCATTACGGGTCTTTGAGTCATAGGAGACCATGCTAGAAGACTGGATATACCGGCGCACTGTAAGGACTCGGAGGAAATCAAATCCATCCAGCACGTGATTTGCGAGTGACCCGATTTAATAAATAGAGGACGTAAGCTATTGAGTAGCTACTTCTTTTCAAGTCTGGGGAGGTGCGAAGTACGGAGTTCAGATGTATCCTGAGCATTCTGAGAGAAGCAGGATGGATCTAGGTAAATAGTATTAGCTTTATCTAGATTTCCTACGGGAAGTAGGTTGGATCTGAGGAGGCTTGAAAGGTTCTCCCATGAGGTCTCGGGGCACAATGAACCCAATAGAGGTCTAAGTGATACAAGCTAGTCGTCTAGCGACACCCCTCTTAAGTAACCTAACTTAACTAATTTCTGTTGCTCAAAGAATTAGATTACGACGAGAGATCAGAAGTATGCGACTACATATCTAAAAAGCAAACATTAATCGTTTCAACTGGGTGGTACCAGCGAAAAAGTAATTTCTTACTCGAATAACTGACAACGTCGAAACGGCCAGGGTATGTGACCATTTAGACACGTTGAAGATTGCTTCATCTCTAAGTGCAAAGTATGATACGGGCAAATTGATTTTTTTTTTTAGAAAAATACTTGTTTTATAAAATCAAAGATTCTAACCTATAATTTGTTGTTGGTACAATAAAGGCTATACAGTCTGAACTTATGTCGGTGCGTTGCGAAATTTATGCTGTTGTATTATTATTATTATTTATGGTGGGTGCAGACAGAGTTCTCACCTTTCATCTAGTCACCACGACCTATAAGCTCTTTCGTGACATTTCCCCGAAATGCCCTAGGATGCCCATTTGAATTTAAGATCTTTTGTAAAGCCTATGAAGCTCTTCGGGGCCATTTTTGTGACATCTTCTGGCAGTGGAAATGCCTTTCCAAGATGTCTTAGTCTTATAAGGCACAGAGCTTCATAGTCACACAGGACATATTCAGCGGTTTCATCGCTGTACTTACAAGGATATTAGCAGGAAGGCGGATCGATTATGGAACAACAGTTTAAGAAAACTTTATCAGGTTACGAAAAGGTTATATAGCTGTACTGCAATGACGTACAGAGGGCAGGACTTCTGTTTGGAACTTGATGGAAATTACGAATACTGAGTGCTTCAATTATTTGTAATTGCTGGGTAGCCTGACTACCGGAAATCTCCATCTTATATGCATCCGGTGAAGAAGTAATTGTATAGGAAATATACTCAATAGCTTTAGCAACTCCCTACTCCTCTTACCAAAATGAAGTCCCTAACAGTGGTTCACTTCTTTTTAGCGAATAATGGTAAGATTTCTGAACGTTTATACACTCTCTAAAGTACTGCTATTTCTGCAGTGTATTGCTTCATTCAAATCTGATTCTATATACTTCTCTCTATCGATATCTCAAACTTAATCTCAACCTCAGTCCCAATATCAATCCGACAATCAATCTATCCTCGCTCATTTATTCTTCATTCTCTATCCTCTGTCCTCTATCTTCAATCCTCTATCCTCTATCCTCTCTCCTCTATCTTCCATCCTCTATCCTCTATCCTCTATCCTCTATCCTCTATCCTCTATCCTCTATCCTCTATCCTCTATCCTCTATCCTCTATCCTCTATCCTCTATCCTCTATCCTCTATCCTCTATCCTCTATCCTCTATCCTCTATCCTCTATCCTCTATTCTCTATCCTCAATCCTCTATCCTCTATCCTGTATCCTGTATCCTCTATCCTCTATCCTCTATTCTCTATACTCTATCCTCTATGCTCTATCCTCTATCCTCCATATCTATCCCCTACCTCTATCCTCTATTCTCTATCTTCTATCCTCTATCCTCTATCCGCTATTTCCTAACCTGTATCCTCTATTCTCTATCCAATATCCTCTATCCTCTACCCTCTACGCTCTGCGCATGAGATAATGTCATCGAAAGAAGAATTCAAACGTTGGCATCGTGGAGTACCAACGCTATTCTAAGCGCATTTGATATGCAGTAAAGTCCTAGGTATTTCAGAATGTCACCATCGTAATTCAAAACAGTTTGTCAACTCTTTAAAAGCAACGAAATTCCTTTTAAGGATGAAAACCACGCCATCAGAATATTATGGAATAAGATGTCGAAGCAGATGTAGACAAGGCAAGAACTAGAGTCGGACGAATGATATTATTGCGCGAAAGCACTCACGTACAGAACGTCTGAGGCTCTCAGCTGGAAAGAGTTGTTTTGGAACTCGGTGGAAGTAGTTTGCTGGTTAGTTGTTTTTATTGTTCGGTTGTCGTTCAATTTAATCTCAACGTTAAAAAGGCTAGGTTAAGGTATTCCTTTTGTTCTTTAACATCATCACGAAATACGTGACATTGCAATTTTTGTAATTCCTTCTCACTTTCCAATCGGATCGAGAAATCTGCTCAAGCGCTTGTTTAGCAACGGTTACAATGTAGAGTTTTCTCTAATATCGAAGTCGAAGTCAGCCCAATAATTTGTATTTCAACTAAAGCGTCATAAGACATTCCAAGGTCCAAATGCACACCTGAAATCCAACGCAGCAAAAATAATCGGCTTTCCCATAAATAAAAAAAACCATTGACCCACGGGGGCAATTGTTCTGTCAATCGATTCGGACTACAACGATAAATCAACAAAGAAATGTGGATAGTGTAAGAGTTCTGAGCCCTATGTTTTGATTAGAAGGTCGGGCTCCCCATTTTATTAAACTTTTTCGAAACTATTTATCCAGAGGTAGGAAAAATCACAATTCTCCCGCTCCACATCTGTCAATAGGAAAATTTATGAGTGAAACATATTTTTTTGTGCTCAGCTGATTAATTGTGAGCAGGCATCATTTGAATTTATTGCGCGTGAAAATTGAATTTTTATTTGAAAACTATGTTGGGTTCTGGAGGGGCGGAGGTAAATTTTAATAGACTCTAATTGCCAGCAGACACAATCAATCGGCCACTTTCAGAGCCCATAAATCTCGGACAGTGTTAATTTGGTGAGATATATAAAAAATTCCAATTTTTTCCGGTTATTTATCTCTCGAGTACTGGTCTAGACCGAAATAGTCATTTAATTTTACAAAAGCTGCATGGAAAATTTTAAATTTCATTCAGAGTTTGATTTAAATGATTTTTTCATGGATCTGTCCAGTGAATTGAGTGTCTTAATGGGGGCCTAATTATGGGAATGATTTCTTTAACATTTTTGTGAATAGAAGCGTTTTGATTGGACAGATTCAGTGAAGACATGATTTAGGAGGTTTTTTAAATTTTGATAAGAAAAGAATAGATGAATTTAGAGAGGGGTCATCTGTTCATCGTTTGGTAATGATGAGTCAATAGAAAGTCGTTCGTTCACATTATGCTACTCGGCCTACATGTGCACTAATTGGCATTATATAATCAGAAATCATATATTGTGGAATGAACAATTCTATTTTTTCTCTTGTGAGATATGGAACAGATGGTGAAATTTATTTGTTTCTTGACAATGGTATAAGTAGACAACAAGAAATTTAGGTGAACTTAGAACTACGTACAAAGGTCAATATTACTGGCACTATGCAGTAGGTATGTACCAACACGAACTTTGTGAAGAGTAGCTGTTCTCAGTAAAAAATTTTATCATATGTCGGCGCCATTATGTATCGAACCCAGTTGCAAACCACCAATAAATTCTTGAATAGTATAAGCACAGACATAGTAGACACGACTAACGTGTTGATATCAGTAATTTTCTCTATGTTGCTAAATTTTATTGCCGTCTCTAGAATTTCTTCCCGTGACCATTGATATCAGGTTAATTAAAAAAAAAAACAAATAGCTCTTCAGCATGAATACGACAAAGTGTCTACGTCTGCGTTGGAATACTTCATTCTTTATCAGTTTGCTGTAATTCTGCAGGTCTGGAAAAATAAAATTTTTCGAACAGGTTGATAAAGTTGGAAAGCCACTGTTTGCAGCCCTCCGTAAAGGAAAATATTCTTTTTTCCAAAATGTCGTGTTCTCTTTCACTTGTTTTTCCCACCTAGGAATCAATTTCGGATTAACCCTTTAGGTAACTCTGTACACGATCGAGTACATGAAAATTTCACCCTTCATTTTCTGATTTCAAAGCTCAATATTTTCCTGTTTCGTTCTGCGAATACAGTGCACCTCATTTGTCTGTCCCCTTTCCATTTGTGATTCATTCTGTTGAGCATGGCGTATGGAAGTGGTTATTCTAAAGGTAAGATATCGCATTTTTTTAATATTTCATTATATCTGTAATGATTTGAGGTAAACTTTATTTTAAGTGATAAACGAGTGTTTGTAGTGATACAGTCTGTATACCTACAAACACTCGTCAGTATGATATAAATTAGTTTTAAAGTTACGTCGATCTTATTTTTCTCTTATAAAGTGGATGTACAGAATGACTGAGTGATAGTTGATGTAACTTGGGTAGTCTGACAAAATCGTGCACAAAGTGGTTGAACGGGAAATATTACTTTTATACAATTAGTTATAAAACTATAAGAAATTTGAGCTATCTTCCTAAAATTGATATTATCGTCTAAGCTTGTGCCTCACAGGTACCTGTGAAAGGGGAGTTTTGGATATTGAAATTGATACTGAGTCAGTTTGGGCTCTTCTCGATGATGGAAATTTTTAAAATATTGACAATGGTGATAAAAAAGCCTCGGAATTGAGATAGTCGATAAGTTGGCAGCTTTTGACGCTCCAAGTACAAGAACAGGGTCATGCCGAAAATTAATCTAGCTATATAGAAAATGCATATAGCGACGAAAATAATATTTTTAATCGCAAGTACGTCAAAAATGCAATTGAATGGAGCTGGTCGGTAAAATTTGGTCCACCTAAGGATATACTCCAAGAAACGTCATCTGCGCGGGTATCTTACCAGCAAATCGCTTTGAAAATCAGAAAATAAAATAAAGAAAGAAGGGAGAGGAGAAAGTGATGAAGTATGCACTAGGAATGGAGTTATAGTTATTGAACAGTAGCCCTTACTTCCAATTTTGTGGGCATTGGAAATGACGATGTTCAGAAAGGAGAAACGTTACATCTAATTAAGACGTCCAGCCAACAGCTCAACGTGTGGTGTCGACAAACTTAATTTTCTCATTGGATTTTGTAGAATATTTATAAAACCAAGAAAATGGATAATAAATGTTATTAAGAATGCCATCGCCATAGTGAATAGCTGGTTTAAATGTAGAGTGGATTGTGAATCATATAAAACTCCAGAAAAAGAAAAATTTGATCTACTTTCCTGATTTCGGATTTCAGAATGTCTTATTCAAGTTGGCAAGTTTACAAAATGCTGGCATCCAAATAAACTCCTGGAATAGAGTCCTTCACAAAATAATCTTCAAAATTATTCGAACATCAACATATTGGAAAAGGTAGACCACACATGCCGATTTATTCCGGAAATAACTTTTCTGGAAAAAATGCAGGCTCAATGATGCTCGAGAAGATGACATTTCAGGTGTGAGAAGAAATTGTGACAAACAATTTAATCATAAATAAATAATCAATTAATCAATTATGTATACGTTTGTGATAACATTGTTTTCAAGTTAATTCGAACTACCTTACATGTATGTGTATAATCTTTTCAAACAATAAATCCTTTTTGAATATTATTTTTCATTTACTGAACTTTTCTTTACTTATCATTGAATTTTTATTTACATTTCAACCAATTTTATTCGAATAGGCTTACATAATCAGGGTTTTCCAATAAGAGGTGTTATTTTGATATTCAAAGAAAAATGCCATTTTTTTTAAACAAATGATCGGATCTTCATTTCATTATAAAGAGGAAGGTATGCCGTTAATAATGGAAAATAACATAAGCCAAACGACCACCACGACCACGCCTACAGGACCATATCCTTTTCATAAAATTTTCCATAACCAAATCGCAAAGTGGCTGCCCTATGTCCTCGATAGCGTCACGAATTCCATCTTTGAGGTCTTGACTCGACGCTGGGCTATTGGCGTAGACCTTCTCTTTCACGTGGCCCCAAAGGAAGAAGTCGCAAGGTGTTAAGTCACAAGATCTCTGTGGCCAATTGTGATCACCTCTTCGAGAGATAACACGGTCCGGAAACTTTTCCCGTAAAAGATCAATGGTTTCGTTGCTTGTATGGCACGTAGCGCCGTCTTGTTGAAAGTAAACGTTGTCCAGATCAATACCATCCAATTCCAGACATAAAAAATCATTTATCATCTGTCGACAGCGCAATGCATTCACCGTAACTGTTGCTCCAGCCTCATTTTCGAAAAAGTAAGGTCCAATGACCCCGCGGGACCATAAACCGCACCAAACAGTCACACGTTGAGGGTAGAGAGGCTTTTCAACAATAACTCTTGGGTTTTCCGAGCCCCAGATGCGACAATTTTGCTTGTTGACGAAGCCATCGAGGTGGAAATGGGCCTCATCACTCAAGATGAGTTTTCGATGGAATTCCGGATCATTTTCATGCATTTCAAGGACCCAATCATCAAAGACTCGACGTTCTTGATGATCGGCCGGCTTGAGTTCTTGTATTAACTGAACTTTATAAGCCTTAAGACCCAAATCTTTATGCAAAATACGGTGTAATGACGTTTGTGGAATGCCTAATTCCAAAGAACGACGAGGAATGGACAAACCTGGGTTTTCTTCAACACTTTCGGCTGTTCTTCAGCGACGTGCACGAGTTTTATTCTTCACATAACTAACTTGTCCCGACAGCCCGAATTTTTCTACCAATTTCTGTATTGCGGTCCGACAAGGTGCTTCACGACGACCCAAAAATGTTCGATTTTTACGAACCGTCTCTACCACATTTTCACCATTTTTATAGTGAATTTCAATAATTTTAATGCGTTGTTGAATCGTTTATCGTTCCATTTTTAGTAGTTTCTACATACAGCTCCAAAAGTGACATCTACCGAAATAGCGGGCTAATTAAAATAACACCTATTATTGGAAAACCCTTTAGTTGCGTTATAATAATTTCTGTACCTTTTAATTTTTATGTTTTGGTGTATTATTAAAAATTTCTAAATAAAAGACGGAAATCGTATTGCGAGCCTGTAACTAGTTTCTACAACCGTTGAGTCAGTTTGTACACGATCGTGTACACTTTCAAATACTAGTGTTATTGACAAAATTTGTTTACAAATTTGATATGTAGGAGTTAGAAGACACTGCGAGCAATTTAAAATTTTTATGTCCAGAAACAAACGTTCGTGATCGAAAGGGTGAACAAAACAAAAAACTTAAAACAATTTTATATATGACAAATTGTTTTCAATTCAATTTTTTCCTCCAGAAGTGGATATGTAAAGTTAGCCGTAGTGACGTCAAGACTTAAATGTCAAAAATTTGTTGACACAGTTTAGGCGGTTCAGTATTTTACCTCTATTGCACAAAAAAATCTTATGGGTATGATGATGATGTGTGCCGGAATGAAGTGCCCCCATATCTATAGATTTCTTGCGGTAGAGGCAGCATACTGACCCATCTAAACTGGGTCATGAGGCATATCTTGATGTCATGTCAAGAGATCGTTAAGACCAAAGTATGGATTCAAACCCGAGTGCAACATCGTCCAACCATACCATCATACAATTCTTTAACTTTGTGTTTTGTGTTGTGATTTGTGTGGAATGAATGCCATCATATACGACTTGACACGCACGTTAAATGAGAAATAAGTGAGGATGAGCAATATTCGGATACAAAATGCATTTGAATTGAATACGACTTGGTTGGCTTCGCTCTTAGTCTTATTTCTGACTGAAATTTTGATGAACATTGTTTTTGTAAGAAGAGTAACGCTCATGTTGATGTTTTTCGAAAACATGACATTTTACATACTCTTTTTTAAAGGACTGCTTTTATAGCTTTTTCGAAATAACATCTCGTTGGCGGCATCGCGTCGTCCAAATTATGGCACAATTGCAGAGAAAATCACGCTTCACATACACACGCAACAATCAAAAACCAACCCAAACAAAACAACTACCAGAGCAAAGCACTTTATTTAAGAGCATAAAGGAAGCAAGCAATCGAAGCGCCTCTTAATTAATTTGTTTGAAATTATTTTTAGTTCGGTTACAGCACTTGTTTGACGTGGTTGGATTAGATGATATGCGGTTTTTTCGCCGCAATTTGTCGTATTACTTTTCGCGTTAATATTATTGGGTGGAATTTAAAAAATAATGCCAAACATCGCAAATTACCGCTCCCTCCCTAATTACAATTTTCAGCAAAGTAAACAGCTTTTGAACGATATGCGCGAATGCTTTTTTTCCATCTTTACGTTGATAGTGCATTTGCAACTGTAATTTGTTATTGCATTTTCACCGGCCGGCCTTTAAGATTTCATTCTGTGATAAAAAGAAAATCCGTTGACCTTCAACATTCTATGAAATCTATTCCCTCTCTAGTGAAAGTGAATTAATATACATAGTTGCCCTCAACTGACAGTAGTTTTCGTTAATTTAGTTAACGGTAGTTTAATAATAGTTACTGTCATCATCATTATCAACTGCATTTTTCTGCACACGTGTGCCTGGGTACGACTATAATTTTTCTAACTATATTGGTCGGTGTGATGCAACACATGCACGTGCACCCCCGATAGCACAGTGATTTTCTACCCCTTGTCAAATTTCACCTGAGTTAATTCTGTTAAATTTAATTAAGTAATACGTCAGGAGACGGCCATCAATAAAATCCGCAGTCGTGCTGCAGCACAAAATAGAATTCCTGTATTAAGTAAAATGGTTTGGGGTACACAGCACAGAATGGTAGCAATGGACCAAGACAAGCGGGAAACAGACAGGCCTAGGCATTTTCATCATCCTTATTTTGGTCGACGTTTTGAATTTGAAAATTGTCTGAACATTGTGAGGGCTCCGGTAGATGGGTTTCCATCCGTATTAATTCTTGCTAAACATAGAGTTTTAGCAACAGGAAGCACCCTTGGCCCCTCTGTTCATGTTCTTCTAATCTTCTCTTAAAAATATTCAAACTTTCCGGGGTTCCTACAGATTCGGTAGGTATCCATTCACTACTAGGAGGACTAGCATTGTTGGTTGATTTTCTTGCCTTATAGAGTGCTGCTGATGTTAATTCCTTTGGGTGCTTAGTAGTCAGAAAATACGAGGTGACTCTATACAGAATCGGGTATCGGCTATCGGCTGTGTATGTAGTCGCATACCTACTGAAGGACTAATCAAATTTCACGTGATAACTTAATAAAATGACCCAAGCTATATTCCATCACAGGATTTACACGTATAATTGGCAAAGAGACGTAAAACGTGCCGAAAGGAATGCTGACGGATGATTGGCAAAGCAAGTTTAGTCTAGTCGAGACTTTGGGAGGGTAAGCTATAAAATATCCATCCTTATTCTCAGGTGATTCGAGTATTTTTTCGAAGGATATCGTCTCCGTTTTTTCCGAGTCTGTAATGGTTCATTATTATGAAGCTGTCCGGAATTGTTTTCGTTAGTTTTTATGACATTTCGAAATAATCAGGTATAGCAGGGGGAAATTTACATTTACATAAATTGGATGCACTTTGTGTGTCGCAGTCGCGGGTTTTGTTATTGTTTACGTACGTGACCTGGAATTGTGGTTTTGTGTATTTTTAGGGTCATATGAAGCACCGCTCATATAAGTGGATAACGAATGCATATGGGTTATAAAGAATAATGAATTATGGTAGATTTATTGTATCTATGATTCTGGGGTATTAAAAGGTTCTTTTTATTATGGAAAAGGGAAGAAAAAATAGCTCTGCATCGGAATTTGTTATATGCAACAGTTTTCAGCTCATTTCCTGATTTATCAATAGGTTTTCGATCAAATCGATCTAAGACATCCTATACGACATATTCTCTAACGGTTTCAGCGCAAGACACTTTTTTCTCTCTATCTGTGTAGGTTTCGCCGAGCCTTGCCTACGATATTTTTCTGCTTTCTCGTTGTTAGAAAAAAAAAACCTTGATATACTGGCATCCAGATTTGTCTAAACCAGTTGAATGTATTCAGTTCGTCATGAGTTCGTTCGATCTATAGAAGTCTGGACTTTGATATAGGAAATGCAATAGATTTAATTGCTGCCTAACTATCAGAGAAGAACATCATAAACTTTCGTAAGCATAGATCAGTATAAAATTCTCCTTGGAATAATGACTAGACTTCTAATGTAGATAGTTTGACAACTGCTGACCTCTTGATCCTCCATTACTTCTTTGCGCTTATAGAATAATGAGAGTGTTGCCAAAATATAGTTTGATGACATAACAAGCTATTGAACTTGATCACAAACCTCTCCAAACCTAGTATGACTTTTGCCGAGGTTTTCTCCAGGAGGATGGTATGCTATTTTCGCAAACTCCTGCCTGCCGAAGTCTTACCTTTTTAGATATGATGTTCCGGTTATGGTTGATAACGTCCCTGCACATAAAATATTTTGATACGAGATATAGTAGATGATGTTCTTCTGAATATCACAAAATTATACATAGTTTATTTAGTTGATTTAACGGTAAAAACGTCCATGATAGTCTTCGTCTAGTCTAGAAGATCTTTGGGTTAGAAAAGTGATGGACTCGATGATGTACACTTCCTTTGTAAGATACGTGCCTCTCCATGTATCTTCATGTAGTAGACAAAGACGGAAGTTGGGCTAACTTACCAAAGGATGGCTGAACTCCTAAGGCTACCTTGCCGATGTATCACAGGCTCAACAAAATCTGCGGCTACCGTCGGCCATGAAGTTTTATTTAACCTGCCACAACAAAATCTTATGATTCAGATTAATTTGAAAGTGGTTTTCAGAGGTTACCCTGATGGGATCATTCGGAGCACTGGGTTTGGTAAATGATTATTGATTTGTTGAATGCCTTCCCCGCATATAAAATAGTCTTCATTTGTTTAACTTTTGCAACATACAAACTATTGTGGAATCTTGCAAGAATTTGCTGGTATAACTGTATTGCAATGTACTACTTTAAGACCTCTAAAATAGCTGCTCCTATACAAGTATGCCCCCTTTTCATTCCTCCGATATCTTAAAAAACAACACACACACACCAAAATAGTTTTTACATAAAGTCACAAGTCTTGTTGACAAATTGTTTAAAACAAGCCTCGAAATGGCCAACACACAAGTATTTATCTCCATTCTTAAATTTCATTGGAGTTCGTCACTTCGTTTTAAATTCATTCATCAAGAGATTCGAGAGCTCGCACAATTCCCTGCTTCATCTGTTGAGTTCTGTTTTTTATGTTGATTCGACATGCCCGCAATTTATAATCCATCAGCGAAATGTAAAAGATTTTTGGTGTCTCTACATTGTGTACATGTAGAGTACATCGGGCTCGGGAGCTTCTTAGCTCCTACTTATACCTGGTAACTCATGTTTTATTCTGGTAAAATGTGTCTAATGTGGCTGCCGGCATGATTACACTTTTCCAGCTGCAGAAGTGAATAATTGGTGAGGGCTGTCTTTCGTTAGCTTCTTTTGAGTGTCATTCTTCGGGTAACCTGAAAAGACGCTATTCTTTGTATACAAATCTCCTTCCCTCCAGTGTTGACCAGCAGAGAGCTGTCACTCATTTCGTTTTTGATCAGAGCACAGGATCAAATTGGTCCATTTGGAGTGGCATATATTGCATAAAACATGAAAAGCCTATGAATAGGGAAGATGAGCCATGATCGTTAGTTTTATATATGGGGGTACAGCGATGCCTTTTAGGTTTTTATGGATTTCCCGTTTGTATGTATATCGATCAGAGCCTAATGCTTGGTGACTGTGTTGTTGTTGATCGTTTTTCTTTCTTTTATGAAATTTTATGCTTAAAATTAAGATAAGACTGAAAATTTAAACGACCTGAATTCAAATAGTCGTGATATATGGATACACCGGAAATGCTACTTATGGAAGGGAATCATATATACTAGAAAGAAAGATAGTCATCAAAAGGCAAATGATCTTTTTACTTAGATCAGCAATTTATTCCAATGGCTTTCAGCCGTAATTTATGTAACTTGTCAGATGTTTGATAATTTTTTGATGGATTTTCCTTGTTGATAAAACCCATTATCGTGCTTTGATCTTCATTCATTTACTTGACTTTATATAAAAAAGTTATGTTGTAATTCGACCTCATGCCTGGAGCTATCATCAATATTTCTCTGGATTTATTTTATTCCTAATCTTCCAAGTTAAGTGGTCGTTTAATTTTAACTTATTTTATGACAAGCTAAATTTTACGAACTGTACGAGGTGAACTTAGTTTTTATACTCGTATCTCTCTAGAATACGTCAAAGGCCCTTTATAGCGGAACATTGGAGGAAACACATGAGGAAAAATAGAAACATTGCTTTTCCAAATTTATGACGAATTGTTCTGTCTAGTTGACATTACGGGAGAGGCGAGTTGTAGCAAATAACCGGAATAAGAATTCTGGTGGTGTTTAAGGGAGAACAGACAACTAAGTGAAGATCTTGGCCAAAGTCGATGTTCAATGATTCAACTCATATATTTGTCACAATTGATTTCAATAGAATCAAAGGTAATAACGAAGATAATAAAGAATGTTGACAATAATGTTGGTACACAAAAATTTAAGTACTAATTAAATGCGTACTCTTTTGCAGGATTATCAGTGCTGGAAGTGTTGCTGACTTCATCAAATGTTCCAAACATACTTCCTTATAGCGGCTCTCGATAACCAACTTTCACCGCTGAGAATAATGCCGACGGATCTAAACGTTTGTAAAGGTATATAACTGACGCTAAAGTTAACGGTCATGTTATGAACCATGATATTACAATAACTTAGAGCTGAACTGATGGCATGATTAATGATGAACAGACAAAAATTTTCAAGAGGGGAAAATATCTTACTCTCTGATATAATCCGTACTGAATAATATAAGAATATCTTTCGCATAATCCTTAATAAGACCAGCTTTCAAAATATTATTGAAAAACACGGAATGAATCGTAACGACAATCTCTTTGTAGAACTTGTTGTAAAACACTCATACGGTCTGCATAATCTGCATAATTTAATCCAAAGTATCTGCCAAGATATAACTGTACGCCTTCAACATATACATACACACATATTGTATAATGTAAGTAGAGGCATTGATTATAATAAAAAGAAAATCATTCATATATATACTAAATAAAAGTGGCCCAAGCATAGATCCTTGGGGAACCCCAGAATGTAAAAATAATGAATGAGAATAATTACCTTGAGTTTTTACGGTTATAAAAAAAATACAATCATTTTGTTATACATTTCGATATAAGGTTAACTAGTGGTTACCTGCATTCTGATTATAGGATGTGTCATTAAAAAGTAACCAGTTTCATCATCACTCTCTAATTTTTATAAATCGTTTGAACACGTTTCATTGGTCCATGACATTTAATTTAAATTGTCATGAATTAGGGCCTGATGGCTTCCAGTGAAATGGATATATGTAACCAATCAAAAATCTATTATTTTTTAAATCTATATAGCTTTTTAATTCTACTAAAAATTTCACTTTTGTATTACCCTATATCCATGAACACAGCAGTGATCAGATTCATTTGTACCTCGAGAAAAAGTTTTAATTTATGCCTGACTTGGATCGAAGCGGTTGGCTGTGAAACCTGATGCAAGTTAAATTTTTAATCCAAGAGAATGTGTCAAACTTTATGGATATAAATGGACACAAAGTGTCACAAAATTTATTTTCTTATGGCCGGTTTCAGGCATAAGTCACAGCGATGGCTTAAGCCAAGGCTTAATTAATATTTCGGTTTCGCAGTTAAGGCTTAAGTGACTTAAGTGGCTTAAGGCAAGCTTTACTTCGTTATCTCGAAGGCTTAAGACTCAGATGTTGCTGTGAAATACATAGGAAATTATTGCTAAATAGATATTTTACTTAAATATTATAATTTTTGTTATTAAACGAACGTACATATTTGAAAAGTTATACTTTAAAACTAAATTGAAATTTTCCAAATGAAAAATAGTTATCTAGTTAACAGTTTTGAGTTCTGTCTGGCAGCTAGTGTCAGCCAGCATTCCATTTGACGTTTTAGAAAGAAATCAGAGAGTTTAAGACAAAAATGAGTTATGTGTCTGAAGCAGAGGATATAAGCGACAAACAAATGTATAATGTATGTAATATCGCAAAGTGTGACCCGTAAAAAAATTATAAGATGGCGCCCGAAACATTTCGAGAAATGGGATGTCGTTTATTTTTATTCTCGGTTCCGACTGTCGAAACATTCGGCTATAAAGATTTTAGATCTAATTCACTGGCAGATAAAAAACTCGACTGACTGGTAAAAACTGCGCACAGTTTAAACAAACTAGTGATAATAAGCTAGGAGTAAGAGACTAAAGGAGTGGCCCATCATCAATAAATTTCGTGCCAATCTCAAAGTGTGTAAGTTTATACGCAGGCTATAAAAAATTCGCATTGCGATGGGAAAAAAAGTTTATGCAAGGGATTTTTGCGCGATTTTTGAAAGTATGAGACAAAATTGTATACCAGCAACAGCATAATGAGCGCTAGTAATATAAAACAACCTTTTGAGGTTTCTAGTTCCTAAGTTAACCAATTTCCATTTTGGAGTTCCCAATTACTTGTCTTAAAATTTCATTTTTAGTAAATCTATATCATGAAAATATATCAAAAATTAATTATGCTTTTATCAAAATTACATACATTTACCAATATTTTAATTCTCAGTTTATTATTAAAAAAGATATAAGTAAAATATTACTGAATTTTAATATAAAAGAATGTAAATATTTTTCTATTCAATGCCCTTACAATTTTAACCCTATGGCTTTTGTGCTAAGGTACATTTCCTTACAGAATATAAACAAAAGTTACATCAAGGGTACATGTAGACAGAGATGCAACCATATGAGAGAAAGTGAGAAAAATCATCACGTTCAGCACGCAAAAATTGCAGGTGATAACAATATTTTTTTTTATGTCTTCTTCTTAATCGGGATTCACAATGGCAATTTTCCTTTAAAAATTCACAATAATCACAGTGCTGACAATCTAAAATTTTTCATCTGCGGCTTAGGGAAACCTGCCATATAGCGAGGCAATTATGGTATGCATATGACAGGAAGACTACAAGAGAAATGCTTAATGGTAGCAGAACATATACCAGGAACTAGTAGGGGTCAGTACGGGTCATTGGACCATAGGTGACCATGCTAGAAGACTGGGTATTGCGGCAAACGGTTTCTGTAGGAACTGTAACAACTCAGAGGAAATCGTATCCCCGAAGCACGTACTCTGCGAGTGTCCCGATCTGATGAACAAAAGAAGTAGGCTATTGGGTAACTACTACTTTTCAAGTCTGGGGGAGCTGAAAAAAAAAAGTTCAGATGCATCCTAAGTTTACTATGGGAAGCAGGGCTTATTTGGAGCAATTTTTAGGTTATTCCATGAGGACAAGGGGCACAATGGACCCACTGGTGGTCTAAGTGAAGCAGGCTAGGCACTTACAGCGGCACGCCTCTTACATAATCTAACCTAAGAGTAACGACAATTTTATTTTATAATCTCCGTAGAATGAAAATGGAGGAACTCAAGAGAAACGAAAAATCGAATTATGAAAAACTTTTCGGTGGTAAGCAGCTTAATGTCATGAGGATCCAAAAATTTCCATTTGGTGAATACCATATACGTCAGTTGCTTTTATGTTTTGATGATTAGGCTATTCCCTGCTTTTGGTAATGATGTTTTTTTTTACGTTTTTTGACAAATGTCTTTGTTTTTGTCATACTAAATGATGACTCACCGAGAAAATTCAATAAAAATTATGCTAACCAGAAGTAATTAAGAAAAATTATTCTTCATTTATATCCATCAACTAAATTCAATTTAATTTTCAACCAAATCTTTGGCATGAATGGAAATCCGCCTTCCTTTTTACGTTCCTAATTCTTTCCTTAAAGAACACTCGCTGGTTTCAATTTTTTAATGACGACGATACGTTAAAAAAGAACCTTTAAATTCAATGCTGCGGTTTTGTGTGAAGAGACTGCTGATAGCCATCAGTGCTATCTCGGAACTAAACGGCTTGGAAGTGATCTTCTGATCTCAAATAAGTAGATTTTCTCCCAACTATACTTAAATCATGAAATTTCCCGGCATTTTTATAAACACGAATTTCGCTTTTATGCTTTTAAAGATAACTTGTTTTTCTCCCCACCATTTCAGAGGTAAAAAATTATACGAAAGTCGAGCGATCTTCAATCATTACTTTCTGCAGCTACTGACGAAGTAATTTGCATAGTCAATAATATTGAACAGACTTCGTTCCTTTCCCGTAAGTTCGGCGGCAACAAATTTATTTTCCCTTGAGTTTTTGAAGTTTACTTTTCTCGTCTCCTGTTACTTGTGCCATAAATCAAGGTAAACGGGTCTTCGTTCAACTGGAACTGTAAAAATTTCCGACTCTAAAGACAACAATGAATCGACGAGGTTCATAATTTATTTAAAGTCGACATCGAATATTTAGGGTCTATCGAAAAGTTTCCACCTTATGGTCATGTCGACGATAAAAATATCAGGAAAATCACCCCCGCTCCAGCGGTCGAACAATAATTTTATGTGGAAACTTTCCCAACAATTGCTCCTTTATTCGATGTGGTTGTATTAAATATTTACGAGTATCACGTGCCATCGCTTCATTGTCTCTAGATACAATTCCCACGCCTCTACGTGTGCACCGGACATAACTGTGTATTGTCATATTATGCCCTTTCCTAACTTAGCTAAGAAGAAACAAAACAAGAATTCACGCCTTATCCGCCTACTTAATTCCTTCGGGATAGAGGACACATTAATTTCAAGTGTGCTGGGCTCCAAAATATACACGAAC
Source organism: Dioctria rufipes (assembly GCA_963924295.1). Classification (NCBI taxonomy): domain Eukaryota; kingdom Metazoa; phylum Arthropoda; class Insecta; order Diptera; family Asilidae; genus Dioctria; species Dioctria rufipes. The sequence continues at coordinate 8,224,871 of OZ002740.1, forward strand.
ACGACAGGTAGGAGATTTGTCTCAACTAAAACGAAATAACCTTTTTCTTATCTGCTAGCATCTCTGAGTAATTCCTGATGAATATCCTTGCTGCCTTTGTGGCCCTTTGTTAAGTTTTGATTTACAGATGAAACAGGACAGCATAGCTCCCCTGGCGTTGCGTTGTCATCACGGAATGCCATCGTAATCATTCCGACCACAAGTTTTGTGTTTTTGTTTTTATTGTTTAAAGAACGGTTCTGAGATTATGATGGTCCTGTCTGTGCACGTACTTTACGCAGCAGCAGATACAAAATTTAGACCGTCTCTAATCGGATCAAATAGAATCAGGATTTTCTTTTTCCTGTTAAGGATGTCAAGCAATTTGCTTCAGTGCTGATATGATTCGAAGATAAAAATTGAAGGAGGGCTTTTAAGAAAATTTTTACTTCAAGATTTTTGGATTTTTTTTTTTTTTTTTTTTTTGGATTGGTTTTGTTGTTTTGCGTTGATAAAAACGACCATTTTACGAAGCTCTCCTTGCTGTGAAGGAAAGAAAGAGTGTCTATATAGGTACTGTAATTTTTCATTAATGTAGGTAGTCAACATAGAGGTAATTGGAAAAAAATCACTAATAGCGAGCTTGATAAAATGTAGGTAGGCACCTGAACACTCTAACGTGGCTTTTTCGGAACAGGTAAGATGGAGATGTCCTACTTTGAAAGATAAATATTTTTTGCCTAGGTTCTTTCCGCTCTAATAGTATTTAAGAATTTCGTCTTTTTTCTATTCTAGTTGCTCTTAATACCTCTCAAAATAGTTGAGGGGCTTCATATTTTAATAACTTAAGAAGCGATTTACTTGATTCTAGTAAATCATCGATGAATTATTTTATGGCACCAGCTGCTCTTAGTTTTTCTGTCTTCAAAATGTCTCACACCAAAATGCATCAATTCTTAATTCCATCAACCATAGTCCAAATTTTATTCGAACATCATATTCCTCAACTGTGAAGATCCCCTGAGCTTCATACTTGGTCCTTTATTTTTCACTCATTATATTACTGATCTTTCAAATATATTATAGATGGATCCATTTTTCTGTATGATCATTATGTCTATATATACTTTAGTAGGACAACTGGAAGTGGATAATTGTGCCAGTCAGATAAAGAAAGATCTTTTAATTTGACTCATTTTCTTTACAGTAAAAACGTTTTCTGTATCTTCACAATACCATAACATATGGTCGTTTTGTCTGCATTTCGCTCATTTTGGCATCTCAAAAATCTGGTTACAGAAAGCCTTCTCCGCTTAGTTCTGCACACTTTGTTGCCAGATTTCTATGAAATTAAAAAAAACAACATATTTAAATGGAAAGATTTTTCTTTAAATTTGACGCAGTAAATAATAAACCGTGTTGCATCAAAACCGATCGATTAGGTGCCGTCACTCCCTTTACCAGTGGCGCAGCGGGTGCAGAGGGGACCATGGCCCCATACAGTACAGATGCGCGGGTGGTACAGAGCGGCCGAATTGGCTAATTCTATCTTCAGCATGAGGCTACGGTCATAGACAAACTAACAACATACAAAGAGTGGGCACATAGAACAAAATCCAGTAAGGCCTCGCTCGAATATAAAATCGACGAAGCTCTACGATGAAGATGATGCCTCGAATGTAGTCTGATTGTGGCCGAAAAGTATGCCTTCCTAAGGCCTGCAATAATATTGGAGGAATGACACTTCGACCAAGCTCCTCAGAATATTGACAGAGAAAAGTGTAAAATTGTGTGTATGCGTCTACGGGCTTTCGTAGCTGCAACAACTGTACGAAAGAACTTATAGATTCCGGCCCACTAGGCTTAGGAAAGTTTATACATGTACCCAAACTTGAATGAGGGTAATCTAATATATTTACAATGCTGACAATTTTCCTTACAGCTGCCATAAGTAATGACAGTTGTGCCAGAAGCTTTTCTAAAATGAAACTGATTAAAAATGTTCAGGTTGAGATTTAGAAATCTAGATATTGGCTATGACAATCGAACAAGAGGTACAAATCAACATTGATGAATGTATTAAGGAGTTTGCGTTGAAAAAACACGCAAAATGAAATTCGATTTAAGAAAGAAGTTTTATTTTGAAACCATTTATGATAGTGACAGAGTACCTATCACAGATTTTTATGCTTTAATATTTAATCTTTAATATTAATTTCAAAAATGTACTTACATCCTAAAAAGTAAATTTAAATTTCTACAGAGCGTGGAATCAATGTAGCGAAAAATGTCAAATTTAAAACTCAACTAGAGCTTTTAGATATAAAAAATACTAGTTTAAACGATTTTTATTTTTTCCATTTTTGTTGTTTAATAAATTTCTTTTTATTTAGTTTTTGCCACTTTTGAAGAAATAACATTTAAAGAATTAAAAAAAAATCTCTGAACCTATGACTTGCTCTCTCACCTTTGCTGCCCTTAACAAACTTTAAAAATGTCATCAAAACGGATATGATTTGACTAAATTTAACCAAAAGCTAATTTCCTCCTTACTTTTTTTATTATATACTCGTCATTCCCCGGGAATGGACAAGCATAACGGCTTCAATCGTTTCAAATTACTACTTCCACCTTAAGCAAAATGTGTTCAATAATGTTGAAAAAAGATTGTTTACTTTTCAATGAAATCCGAATGCTTGCGAAACTTTATGTTTCTTGTCTGCGTGCAAGTTTATAAGTAATTTTACGAGCATTTTCTTAATTTAGAAATTAATTTAAAACCTGCGATATTTTCTAGGAATTCACAATCTCTGTAGCCCCCATGCAGTGTGCTCATGAAGTCATAAAGTGCGTAATTTAAGTCAAACAACAAATCGAATCCACCTCTTACTAGGCATATGAAATCGAATAAGTCTTTACACTTTTACCGTGATATCCCACGCACAATCCGCCCAAGTAGGTATAGCACTTCCTTCAGTCAACAGGCAGACGAGGAATATTCACCGTCGTTCCTTGCCATTGTGTTAATGAGACTACAAATTACTATGTCCTCGTCGTGTCGTCGTCGTCGTCATCTTGTTATCTCGATTTCTTAGTATCTTCGACTTTTTTTCCATGTTTACAAATTGTTTTCAACTGCGGTAGGTACATAATTAATTGCTAGGCGCTCAGGGCAATCACACATTTAAGGTTGCAAATTGCGATAATGATTAATAGCAGAGGCGGCAAAATGGCCTGGAAAAGACAAGGTTGTCCCAAAATGTGAGCAGGCGTTGAAAATTGGGATTTTTGAAAAGAAATTCATTTAGACTGCGCAGATATTGACGACTGTTGGTAGGTAGGAAAGTTAATAGTCAAAATAATTTTTTTTTGCAGTGGCATTCCCTTTCCCATTCCGGAAGATAACGGATGCTCATATTTGTGGGATTCATGAGGAACTGAAATCGAAGAAATTTTGAAGGATTTGTTGTACTATCAATGGCTCCTCACAGTCATTTCGCTCCTAAACTTACGTTAGAATTAGTTCGAGTAAATTTGTTCTGGGAAAAACTCTGAAAGTATGTACTCAAACAACAGCAGCAGCTATAGAGAGTATAATTGTATGTGTGCCTGTGCATTTCGCACGATAAAATCAATAAATCGTTTATGTGGGAGGAGATTAATTCATTGGCTTTGATTAAAGAAAAACGCCATACAATTACAAAAGCAGCAGGACATTAATTTTGAAGAAGGTTGAAAAGAGTCCAGTCAACCAGGTGCCACTCAAATGACACGGGGTGAAATTTAATTTTAGTACGGTTCTTCCTTAGTGGACAGTTTCATATTTGGAAAATGGTCATTTTTAGGGATAACTACTTCCAAAATCTGGGCGATAATTGGGAAAGAGAATATTGATTGTGTCAGGGGATAAAGGATATGGGATTTATAATTTAATTGCTATCTATTGAATTTTCCTTCGATTTTCGTAGAGTTATTCCATTTCTATCGATAAAACCCAAATCCATTGTTAGAGACAGGGTGTTACCGAAGTTGATTTCCGAACATTTGCAACACAAAGTTTACACCGTTGGGATACCTACATGAAAATTATCAAAATTAGTTTTTATGCTGTCCCGACTATTTGGAACTTAGTTTCAACTAGAATTTTGTTATTTTAATTTATGCAAATCGGCAGACCACACCAATTGACAAAAAAAAGCTAACAGATGAAGAATTTAAGGTTGAGGAAGAATTAAGATTGAGATTTTGTCTTACCTATCATAAAATTTTAGTTTTGTATACTACTCTGGAGACACATGTATGTTGCAATGGATTCATATACTTCCATTGCCGATTTCCTTCCGACCCGATTTACTACACCTCAGTGAATATCAGAGATTTACAGCAACAAAACTAATAGATCTACCCACCTCATCTAAATGATAGTTAAATAAGCTTAGCCACTTGGTCAATATATTTATTTTAAAAATAACAATATATATATAGTATATATTTTTCATTTATATCAATTCTCTAGCAAATTTTTGTCAAAAAGGTGTTCCTCAAAAGTCCATACTATGCCCTATACTGTTTTGTATTTTATTTGTCAATTCGATCGTTCAAGACAGACAGGAGCAAGACTTTTCTTTTCACAAACTAATTTAAAAAAAAAAGCTCAACATTTTTAAATTGTGATGAAAATGTAAAGAAGTTTGGGCACATTCTATCAACTAACTAGCAAAAGCCAATTTTATTACCCCAAAAAATCAAGCGAATTTTCAAACGAAGAGGAACCGCTTCATTTGAATAATTTTCTTCCAATCAGTCTACTTCAGAGCAACTATTTTATTGACAACTTCATTACGACATCGACTTTCAGGGCTGCATAATAATAAGAGTCGACTAAATTGCATTTAATTTTCTCATTTTGCATATCATGAAAAAATTAGAATAAAACATGACAAGCTCTTGAGATCTACTAGAAAACCTAGATATACCGCCGAAGGGGCGATATCCATTTCAAGACTAAGTTGTCCATAAAGCAAACCCATGGACAAAAAAAGGAGGAAAATTGAACTTTATTAAGCATATTCCAATCCTCCATGTTATAGCCCTTGGTGAAATGCGTGGGATGACGACATGTAAAATACGAGTACCTATTATGCCAGAATATTATCATCCGCTACCCCGCACCTTTAGACGATTGTTATTATTGTGTTGTGCAGCTCACGAATAAATCTACCTCTCTGTATGCCCCCACCAAATTTTAGAGGATGACATGAAGATAATTCTAAAGAGAGCTTAGCTAGACTTTCTGATCTCTTTCCTTGGACATGTTTATGGCAGAACAATTTCAACCTTGGTAATGCAAAATTGAAAAGATAAATAGAGAGGGAGGAGCGGACGTAGTGAGCTGAAGTAAGCGGTACGGCAGCATAATATTGGTGAATAGTTTATTGAAATGGCTATCAAACCTACAGCTCCTATAGTTACATAGGATCGAAAGTTAGCGAACTAGTTTAAAGAAGAAAAGATGCTAGATAACCGGCAAAGATATTGGGGCAAGTCAAGACGGAGCTTCTCACAAATCTCAGCAAAATTTCGCGCCATTAAAACTCTTGTTCCGTCGACGTGGACTGGAATTCGTTGATAAGCAGCCATCACCGCTAAGCGATTTAGTTTTATGTTAATGGGATGCTGTTGGGGTTGCATATCATCCTGAGATCATCCTGGTATCATGCACATAGTTTACATACTATCTAACTACGACATTACAGACTGTACTACTATAATAGACTTCTGGACAAGCGTGTGGGAGGTGGGGCACGTTAATAAAAAAAAAAGCCGCTCATGTAAGTGCGAATAAATGAGGGAGGCTCTGTTCTTTTAGCAGCGTTATCTTTTATGATGAATTTCCCTCTATTAGTGTTAGACGATATTTTGGTATTGTATAAAATACGCTGCCGTAATTTTCCATGATGTGTTTTAAGAGCTGCAAGCAATCCCGAAATGTACTTTCATCTTGGTGTGATGAATATCATGGATAAGAGCTGCTGGACGTTTAAGATGGTCCACCTTGGTTAAGCTCTAATTTAATACCATATCAAAATTCAACAACACCCCATTTTCAAAGACCACTTAAAGGGGTTATGTAAACAAATTATATATTAAACCTGGCGGGCGGGCGGCGGCATGATCTTTAGTGCGATGTTATCATTTCTGATTGGATTTGTTACGAGGCTGCTGTATCTACCTAAAGTCTCTTATTGTTGGCTATGGTTTGGCTACAGGAGTACTCTTGAAGTGTTTATGCTCTCAGGTTCATAAGCAATGTTATTGGATCTTAATGAATTTCTAAGAGAACAGCTTCAAGATGCTTATTTATGGAGGTAGAAGGTTAATGAGGTATGCAGCCGTTATCCAGAGATTTATTAAAGATTTCTAAATAGATGAGAAACTTTAGACGAAACATTCTTTAAAATGCAAATTAAACTTACCTATATTTTGAAATGAGTAAAGGACCTTTTGAATTTCCCTGTTGACTGAGTTCGAAGAGGCAAACAACTTCTTTATGGAAGTAATTTTTCAGAAATGCCACCATTTTCCAGATTATAAGTTTTTCTAAATAGCATGGAAATGTTATAGAAAACTGAAAAATCTGTGCTCCTAGAAACTAAACGATTCTGGAAACGATTTTCTCGATAAAAACCTCTCGCAGTATCTCGGAAACTATGAGGTTATTGAAAAATTACATCGGAATTTGTTTGCGTCATCGATCCCTATCGATAGAGTGACTCAAAAGTTCTTATATTTATTTCAAAATAAAATTAGGTAGGTTAGTCTGTATTTAAGAAAAATAGTAACTGTAGGATGTCGTCTTCCCTCCTCCTCAACAATATCGATAGTGGCTTTCATTCTCCAATCTGGCACCAGTTTTCAAGAAAAATCAACTATAAGCTAACTACCAGTGATATATTTAGCTGCAGAATAGCTTTATTCAGAGAAATAAATGACCCACTTATATACCGTTAGTACCCACTTGAAAGTAACTATTTAAGCATTCTCATGGTAGTATTTTGACAGTGTCCACCATTGCAAATGGTCAACAAATTATCAACTCAGTTCGACTTTTACTCCTTTGCTGTTCAAATGATTCAGAGTTACCTTTAATAGTAAACAAAACTCACATACTCTTCTCTTATTATGAAGTGAGGTTCCACAAGGATCAATCTTAGGACCTATATTGTTTAAAATTTCTATTAACTGAAACAGTTCAGAACGCTAAAATTCATATGTATGCCAATGATGTACAGATTTATCTTAGCAAGTTAATTATTATTGGACTAATCGAATATTTTTTATTGAATTATTTGTGATATTTGAATATACATAAAACGACTGGTCTGTGGGAAACCAACTAACGTTGAATTCATCTACAGCTTAACACATAATTCAATTAGAGAGATTTGAGCGAGATCCCTGCTGTTTTATTTTGTTGAAATCTGGTATAAGTTTAGGACGATTACGTGATATTTGACTTACTATCGCGAGAATGTGCTTCAAACTTATCAAAACTTTACAGGTACCCCAATTTTCTTTTGACTGCCTTCCATTCTTTTAGATGCTAAACTCAAAAGGACATCGATGTACCAGTGTTCCAATTAAAATTACTTACTCCGAGTGTCAGTAGCTCTGCATGATTCCCTCAATCTGTTTCCTTTCCTGGAAAAGCCATGAAAATTCATCATGCTTTGCCGATATTTTATATAGTAAAAAAAAAATAATAATAATAATAATTTCCTTGATGTAAGGATTGAGGTCCCTCCAAAACTACTAAATTAGTTGCTTCGCCATAACATCAGTGATAACAGTCTTTAAGGACAGATCACATCTTTATTTCAATTAGATCCCGCTCATCTCCATATACATAAATACCTATGAGGATTACAAATTCCAGTCACACACACACCTATGCGTATACCTGGATAGAACGGCACCTTATAAGATCACATCTTAATTACTCAGTTGCAACTCCTAGCAATGCTGCGTGTAACGAAAACCAGAAAGTTAATAAATCTCTGCTATGGAAGAATTTTTGAAAGTCAAAAAGTAAACAGAACACAGGAGGAACACGAAGCATAAAGCACAAGGGAAGGGCGCGTTAACTCAACTCTCTGAGCAGGATAAAATCACAATTGCAAACATCTTCCCAAAAGATAAGCAAGGCAATGTCGGCTGTCGGGACTACAAGCTAGGAGGAAAGCTAGGAGGAGAGTTAGGCGTGTGCTCGGAAGCGGAATATGTTTCTTGTCGACATTTTCGCTACGGTCGTTCAATTGTTATAAAGCTGTCGCAACATCATAGGGAGTACTCCTTAAGGAACTCCAGCCAATAAGCTTTCATAGTCGCTTAAATATACTCAGGCATTCGTAGTCGCGCCACCATTCCAGCGTCACACTCAGCACCCGAGTAAGTTCCTTTTGGATAGAGGGCGCCCATCTTTCGTCGTGAAATCCCGTTAAACATTTAACTCTTCTCAAATATTGAAGCTTTGATTAAAAACGGGTGAAAAAACCTCTCTACGGAAATATATGTACCGTTGATATCGGATCACTTATAGTGAAGCAGAAGAGAGCAGGGAGGAAATTCGGATGCAGGAAAAACATAGTTCACCGATGAACTTCAACGTATACGAGTAAATGCAACGCTGAAGCTAGGAGATACTAGAGGACTGGAGGCCTTGTAGTGCAGCAGAAAACTGTAGAGGAATTACACAAATTGCTGTGCAAGAGTTCTTGTACTTGTGACATTCATGACATAAGATGGGTACCATATTTTGTTGGGAACCGTTCAGACAGATGTCACCCATGTGTGAGGGTTTAGTTTTCTATCCCTTCAAGGATTCACTGTGACAGTAAAATTGCATTTTCGTTGTACTACCTTCCCAGCAAAAACTCATCTCCTAGAGTACAACCGAAGAGCAGCATAACAAATTTCCTGGCTGGTTGATGTGAGAAAACGGGAGACGAACTAATTCTCATATTTCGTATTTTGAAAATGGTTGAACACTGTTGGCTGGGATGGAGGATGATGAGATCCCACTCTACTTCATCCCTAACAGTGTTGATTATAGTTCTTTTTTGACAAGGAGGGCAGAGCGTTCCAGAGTAGGTACGTTGTTAAAATGTTATGCTACAATAATTTTATTCGCCAATTTCGAGTGATTGTACCAAATTTGAATGAAAGTCCTTTTCCGAATCTGTGCTAAGTAGCGAAACAATGGCGCGGGTCAGAATTTGTCATCAAAAGGCGACTGTCGAAAGCCTTTTTGCTGCTGTTTATTTTTTCTTGGAAATACGGAGGAAAGTGGAATTAAGTCTTGTGAAACAGTTTTATAACCTGATTTTTAGTTATCCCCAGTTTTCTAATATTTCAAACGGATAAAAATTGAAGGGGGACCTCCCTGACTTATTTTTTCGGTTTTTCAAAGTGGAAAAATAATTAGTTTCTGTTGCTCTGGGAATTGTTAAAATATCCAGGTTAAGATTTTTGAAGTAATCGTTTCTTTTTTATGTAAAATGCTGTGGTTTTGTTAGAATGCTCTCCAAAATAACGAAAGACTTATTACGGCGATATTTAGATTATCTTTATACAAGACCGGGCGACAATCAATCGATGAGAAATTCTGTTAGAATCAGGGTACTCACTGAAAATCCAATTAAAGACAGTTACGTGATAGGACCTTATGTTAAATTACCGGTGCAACTCAGACAAATATCCTTAATACAATATTTTATAATATTGCCCTCTCTACGAATTTAATTTATATGATTATGGACGGAATTATATTTGAGCGATATATTATATAAATACCGGTATACCGCAGGGTTCAGTTCTATATCCTACTCTTTATTCAACTTTTATCAATGATTTTCTATTTTTTTTTCTTCTACGTAGCATATTCAAAGTTTTACAAACGATAATTCATTTTGTGTATTCATTCAATTTTATAGTACACCCCTGCATATGAAAGTGGTTATCACATGTTTAGTTCACTAATTAATAACCTTGCAACAATATTGAGTTTTGAATGATGCGTCTAAAACTAAATATTGTCTAATATGTTTCGAACATAGCTCGACAGCTTCCCAAACCACTTCTGTAGATGAAGAGAGTAAAAGAGTACATACCTCAACCTTTTATGCTTTAAGCGAAACTCTATGCACAGCTAAAAACATCCCAAAAGCAATGCAGCTCTGAGCTATGGTATTTCATCCACACGGTATATATGTCAAAGTGATGTTTGCCACACCTGCTCTATGAATATTTTATCGGCAATAGTATAAGCTAGCAATATCCTGTACCAGAATTTTTGCAGTCCGGCTGGAATACCTGGTTCCATGGTTCCACATACGTAACTGATTCCCAAAACTTGTTTGCTTTCCTCAATCGAGACCATTCCGTCAAAATGGTTGTCATTAGGGTTTTTTTTTTATCCTGCGGTGCGGTAATAAAAGAGGGCTGCACTTAAGTTTCAACTTACAGGTAACTTCCCTAAATAGAAAAATTCGAGGCGGTATCAGGAAATAGGGTGGGCATCCTTGATTTTAATTATAATTAAATATGAGCTCTCGTTGAGGGACATTAGCGGTGTCCAGATATTTTGTGGTGATAATGAAGTTTTAGGTGGAAAGAGAGTGAAACGGGATCACTCTGCACAAAAGTGTCGCACGCTCGGAACTGTGTTCCAGGTGTCTGAAGAGCGGCTATTATGAGCAATATTTTACCCTCAAAAAGGTTAAATTATTTTCGCCTGAGTTTGATTTAATTAATTAACTGGGGAAGCCTTAATCTTTGATTGTGTCCGCAATGCAGGCGGATTCAGCTAAAAAAAAATACTTTTCTGCTTGTTCTTCTGCAGTTGTGAAAGTATTACTTTGAGAGAGTTATTTTTTTAAAAAAAATTAACGATCCTCTTAAAGTTTTCGTATATAGCGAGAAATCTGCACTCCTTACGGAAGGGAATTATAAAAGCATAAATTCCTAGGCAGAAATATTGCATAAAAATAAATTCCCGGTTTCATGCTCTTATACCGGTATTATTGGGGTTAAGCCATAAATTTTCATATAATCCGTAAGGAAATGGAAAACTTCTTCCCTAAAATGAAACCTAAGAACTCTCGCTCTGTAGAGATTCGGGTCTAATTGTGTGATGGCGCGCGTACAAACAAATAGATGCAAATAAACCATAAAAATGTCAGAAACAGGCAACGAGTTACTTTATACTCTGCCTTTGCCATATTCTCTCAACTTCTAAAGGATTCTGGCGGTGATTTTCTATTTTGTTTCTATAGAGGAGGGAAAGGAATTTTCAGTACATATTTGCCACAAAATTAACCACCCGTAAGAGCCATGAAATGAAAAGCCATATATATGTTAGGGCTCCATTGAGGTGAGAGGATGCATCCCTTCTGGCTTCATTCTGTCCGATACATTTAATTTCCCATCCCCGAGTCAAGTCTATACAAGCTGATAGTGATAGAAAATCAAAGGTAAACGACCCTACCTCGCCAGCTTATCCAGAGGTGGGCATCTCGCTCTGAGCTCCATTTATTACGCATTGCTTCTTCTACCACGTGGGGTGAAATATTTGACACGCAACAAACTTCGCATGTCAATGGAAATTCCTACAACCTATATACAGCCTAAGCCCTAAGGTAGCTAGATACTTCTACAAAGATGTGGTTTTCGCGATTTTTTGCATTTGCGCTCTATACACACATATACACAAACGCACTGTATTATCTAGGGGAAGCCCTTGTTGAGATGGTTTTTCATCATTTATGAGGCTTAATTGCAGGCCATTAATAGGGGGAGTATGTTCATTAACGTGTCACCGTTGTGAATAATTGATAGTGTCTTATTGAGAAAACTGGTTTGGGGTACACTTCGCCAGGGATCCCGAATGACGTACCGAAATGAGCGTGTGAGATATTTAAAAGTCTTAAAGTCGTTGATTCTATGTCTTCCATGCGTAAAGTCTTCAGGCTTTATTTCGTGTCATTCTACCACAAGGAAATTTATTAAAATTTCATACTTGTTCCCTGCTTGTTGTGCTATTTTTTTTTACAGTTGTCGCATGGATTCTGTTCGTTATCTAACCTGAGGCTTGGACAAGATCAGATTGAAAACTAGTTAACGATTTTCTTAAGGAAATTTATGCCCTCCGGGGAATCTTATTTGTTACACAATATTCCAATTTTACTCCCATTCGAATATTTTGTTCGGCCTAAAGAATTTTACAGTCGTATTGAAAGAAATCTGCGGCAAGCTACACGCACTGGAGATAAAGACATTGATGAGGAAACGAATAAGAAGCACAATGTCGAGGCCAATTAAATGGAAACATTTTCTGGAAGTGAGGGCTATGAATATGTACAAAAAAAACACACACACATTCTGCATGGAATGAGAATATTTTTGACATTTATCTATTAAATTGTATCTGGTAATAGATCACGGGATGAAAGGATTAAATAGTTTCTGGCAGTGGCGTAGTTAGAGATTTTACCGCCTGTGGCGGTCCCAATTTGCCGCCCTTTCTAAGTTAATCAAAATCAAGAATGTTTATTGACAATTTCGGAACATAAATAAATAAATAAAAAATATTTCTTTTAATTACCATTACTACTAAACTACTATTATTGATAAAATGTAAGCGCGTTTATGTATTTATTTTGCTTACGTTTTTATTAGAAAAGCCTTGAATAACATTTTCAAAATTTATATCATCTGTTAGTTGTTTTTCTGTGAAGAGTATCGTTAGATTTCGGAATCTTAAAGCACTCAATGAAGATAATTTTTAATTAATTTAATTTGGAAAAGCTCTGTTCACTATTAGGTACACTGATGGCTATTGTTAACAAAATTCTTAACAACATTACTATGTTGGAAACAGAGTCTTTCAAACAATATTTTTATACCCTAAATGAAATCATAGAGTATACTAAGATTGTCATTCCGTTTGTAACACCTCGAAATAATGATGGTAGAGCAAAACAGATTGGACACCAACGTATAATATTGAAAGTTATTCCGAAACCAAAAAAAAAATCGGAAATCTTTTTCGAGCTACCACCCTCTGCCAAGTCCGCTGCACTGTTCTATGCATAAAGGTTTTATTAATGAGGTTAGACTTCGTAGTATGAAACTGCCACAGATTGTCATTAGGTACATGCGTATAAAACCATTTAGACCTCGTGAGTAGAAACCATGTTCATACCATAAAAATTAGAGTAAATTTTGGACGACTATTCTCATACTATTCGGTGAAAATTCAGGATTTGAACCTTCATGCTCTAGACCGCCAGTGCTTGTGCGATTCTCCTCTACACAACTTTATTTCATTTTATGAATTGTTAAATATCGACATCCACTTCAAACTGTGGGCGATAAGACACATGAACAACATGCGGTAATACACTTCTTTCTGTCAGCCAAGCTTTTGCCACGCTTTTTATGAATTCGAAAAAAAAACGTGCATTCTATGAAAACTTCGAATTTTCGAAAATCTAACAAAATCACAGTTTCGGTCAAGGTCAAATATAGGAAACTTTCTCTTTTCTTTATATATTCTTCAATATAAGTTCAATGATGGAGGTCACACCAATTGCCCATACAAATACTTTTTATAAAAAGTAAGTGTGAATTGTATGGTGGCAAGATTTCTCGTTGCACCTTTTGAGTCTGTTAGACGAGAAATCTCCTTCATATAACTTCTACGTGGTTTATCCATATGCCGCCAGGCAAAAAAAGGGAAACAATTACCCAGAAGAGAAATCTTGGCACCTTACTTCTTAAAAAAAGTATTTATATTCATTGTGAGTTGTTACTCAATTGATCTTTAGACCAAAATGCAAAGTTCAGCATAAGCACTTATAGCTAAAAGTTAAAAAGTTACCTTAATTTGACATAAGAGGCGTATTATGTAAAATAGTTGCGAAAAATCATTTACTAAAGGTTAATTGGGTGCACAGATCTTGACTGGCTTACAAATTAGAATTAATAGACAAAAATTGTACATATTAGTGACTGTTTTCAGATATCCTGGTGACAGCAGCACTGAATTGATTTGTTTCAATCAACTTCAAAAGAGCCAGAGCTTCACCTAATGGACAGAGGGTAAAAGGAACGAACACCTGGCCCAGATGTGTCCTACATACAAACCGACCAACGTTCGTCTAATTGACATAGGAAACTGGATATGGCGAGCTCGTAACTATGTTTACCACCGTACCGCACGTAACCTTGTCTTCATATCAACAAACCTGCAGGACTCGTGGTTCTGATACAAAGCAGTATGAGCTATGAGTGAAGTGAACCTCGTTTTTTTTTTTTTTTTTTGTTATCCTAGCAGAGATTAAATAATTTTTATGCACTTTAAATATTTCATGTTAAGTGTAATGTAATTTATGCGGGTAGATGTGGACATACACTACACAGGTACTTTTGGTTTGGCCTCAATAACTGAAGCAATTCATCTTTTCTGACCCCCCTTCAGACCGCATTAAATTCCAATTTTGATGTGGTTACACGAGTGAAATTCCCATGAGAAGAGTCCGTCGTCGAAAGTACCAGAAAGACAAGAAGCTTTTAAAACATGCGACCATGTAAGTACGCTTTATGTTGGAGATAATAACGGGGATTTATTTGGGCCTCTCTTATGTGTTTATATAGATATAATTGCTGTTTCTTCATTACCATTTCCACAGGCCATGGGGCTCAATTAACGAGCTTTTTCGAATACTTGTTTAAAGGAGAATGTTTTGAGTTTGAGAAAGAGGGTAAGCATTAAGCGAGTGATAAGCAATGAAAATTAAATTGAAAATATAAAACATCAGAAATAAATTGTGAATGACAGTTTTGATAGTGATAGTGGCGTAATTATGGATCTAGGTTTAAACCCCGTCGGTGCCTTGTATTATCCGCTAGGAATGTGTTCTGCTGCAATTTTTAATTTTTCTGGTTGTAGGCGTCTCTTCTCATATTTGGAAGCTGATATCCGGTTCGACGACATCCATGACGCAGACAAAATTTTATGAGAAAGGAAAAGTACGCGCCACTGGCAAATCTTCATTTAGAGTTTAAATCTCATTTTCAGGTTTATCTATAAAAGCGTATCAATTTTACGAAACGGAATTACCCTAATACACTGATAATCTCGCTTGACACCTAAGAATTATATTATTAAAAGCCTTCGACAACATTAACTACCAAAGACTTCTAACGAAATTACCCTTGGTATTTCATTTTCTACCTCACTCAGTTGATTCGAGATTTTCTGACAGATAGATACGAATAATTGAAAATCCTAAATACTCCTATCTATTTAGTCTACGCCCAAAATTCTGCGGATTTCCTTAGGGGTCGATTTTGGAACCACTGTAATTTAATTTTTTTTATATTTGTAACCTTCAAAAGGTAGCAGAAGATCTGAAAAAGGAAAGCAAATCCTTTTCCAGATATTACAGCACAACCGCGAATGCGTGCTTTGTAGAACTGTAAATATTTGCGTTATCGACCTAAATAAAGGACTTCACACTTCAACCAACTCATAAAATAGAACTCTGGAAGGAAATAAATAAAATCTGTAAAATATACGGAAATAGTGACGTCACTCCACAAAAAAAAAAACAATATTTTCACAGTAATTTTAGTTACTCCAACCAGGAACTACACACTATAATAAATCCTATTGCGTCATGTGATATGTAAAGAACTGAGATCTTAACGCTTTTTTCCTTTCTTATTTACTCCCATATAGTTAGCATAGTCTTCCCTATTCTAGGCTCTGCTTCAGTTTCTTAAATCGTATATTTGCACTATGCCAGGGTGATTAGGTCGCAATAATTATCTCGCTTATTAGGAAAAGTGTATTATTTTCAGAAAATATGTTAGTTGTTGTCCCATATTATTTCTGATTTGTGTCTTTGCTTACGGTGAAAGCTTTTATGTGAACTTATAAAGCCTCGGAAAGCTCTCTGTAAGAAATCAAGAGATTCAAGAAAATGTGAAATGAAGTTACATAGGTTGGAAAAAGTGCAGAAACAAGTCGGGAGATGCGAGCAGCGTGCTTATCACTGGGCCACCGCGTCCACTAACATTTTTAGGGTAGAATTGGAAAATTGTGGTAAAGCTCCAAATGATAACATAAAAATACCTCACCATAAGCTGGGCATTAACAGAGGCATAATTTGCATATAAGTAATTGTAGTGCTGCGTGAATAGTTTCAAATGAATTATCCGGTCTTAACTGTTTACCAACGTTATGACTTCGCATCTCAAAAGAAATATTTGTTCGTGACCGTTCATTTTATCATGTCTTAAAAAATCATAGTTTCAAGATTTAATACAAATGTCCTTTTTCTTTCAAATGATGCCCCTCTACACAACGGACACTCATCAAAAATGGATAGCCAAGTGCATTGCAGTTATCATAAAAGTGCCGTTATCACGACAGAAATTCTTTGTATTCGAGATCTCGTTATAAGTAGCAGGAGGCCCAATATTATTGGAAAGTGGAAGCAAACTTCCCTCTTAATTGAAATAGGTAAGAAATAAAAATATTTAAAAAAATGGAAATTTATAGAGCAAGAGAAATTGACTCTGACTGGCCTCGAAGCAATTGTTTAGCAGCTGCTTAAAACGCACCATCAATTCCACAAATCGTGTGAATAGTAAATTCAAAAAATGCAGTTCCAGAGTTGCAGAGGGAGGAATGGATACATTTCCCCAGAAGTCCACAAACTAAGTATGCTCCTTCGAAAGTTGAAACTGAAAATTTTCCAAAGTAGTCTAACATTGTTTGAGGGGCCTTCAATTTGATTTACTCGGAATTTTTGTATTTGAAGCTTGTAGCAGACGACAACTCTACTGAAGGTGATCGTCCTATTGTCATCCTATTCACAGTAGTCCTTTCCCTATTGTCTTCACTTGGATAGTGTGCAATCTCCGTTGAAAACTTTGGTAGTGGTTTTATTAGAATTGAAATGGCTGGTTCAGTCTGGATGTATTCGATCTATTATGGTACTCTGTCAAGTGATTCAAGATGTCGTGTAGGATTTGTACGTGAAGAGAACGTTGATTGTTCATACCATGGAGCGACAGGAATGATATCTCAACCGATATATGGAGGGAATATAAGTTGAGAGTATTTTATTTGTTAGTGTTAGTACTATTGATTGTAGGCAATAATTATGTTTTTATTATAAAATCTTTGACTCTGCCTACCCATAAACGTATTATTAAAGGCACATGCTAAAAAAAAATGCTCTTCATGAGCGGTCTAAGCGTACAAAACCATTGGTCAATGTCTCATTGTTTATTGTACTTATTATCAAGGTTCATGAAATTTTCTATTATGCAATTCGAATCAAAAAATTTAACCACACATGTAAAGCCTTAGATGAGACCTGTACAGTTCAGCTAATTTTTAATTCTTTCAAAACATTAATTAACATAAATTAAATACAATCGGAACTCGCAAATATTATCATAACTTAAGCGATTTCTGATCAACATCAGACTCTTTAGAAGCGGATTTGATTTTGCAAGCTTCTTGTGTGGGGAGTTGATCAAGAAAGCTTTTGAGTATTAGCTTAGTACATATAGCATTCGAGAGCATTGATCCACATCCAAGTTTATAATCAGAAGGTCATGTCAGTGGGAAACTGACTCACTTCTGTCCTAGAGTAGATATTTCTCCTTTTCATACTTTTGTAACAGTTTATAAAGCTCGAAGGCATTATACTAGAAATTCAGAGGTATGAACTTTTATGGTTGAGCGCCACCTGTTACCCAGTATTTGGACTAACAAAAGCTTAAAAACAATATTGAATATGAAATATGTATGGAAATTCACAGGTAACAGTTTGAGGCAAATGATGCCATACTTAAGTGCTCCGTCAACTTCAACCATTCTCTGACTATTTCTTATACAGGCCATATAAAACAATTTTATTATTGGTGACATTCAGATAAATTTCGAGATAACAATTGAAAAGAATCCTGCCCTGCACTCATTCACTGTGCGCACCACTTTCATCTAATAATCCCACTCTTCCTATGAAGAACGGTATTTTTTTGGATGAAATTGCCTCGATGTTGACATGCTTTTAAAAAGTATGAGCCACAAGCCTGGAATCTATGCACATCGTGCAATGGCATCACATTCGCATAAGACTTGCTTCGATATTAATTCCGCTATGATCCTTAGTTATGGGCGATATCTTAACAATTACGAGTAATCAACAGAATTTACCTCTTACATACATATGTCACATGCGCATCAAAATAAAGATTCACTAATCTGAATAAGAAAAAAACATTAAAATTTCCTTCATACAAATCGTGATTATAGTTTTTCTAACCAACAACAGATGGCGCACAAGTTCAATAATAATTTACATTTTTATTATATTTCCTTTTAACAATTCAGTTACTTACTTTGAGTTCATTCCTGTTTGTTTTCGTATAGAAAACAGTGCTTGTTTGCATTTAAAACAGCTTGACAGCACACCTCCACTCGTATGGTGGTGGATTCACATTTCCATAGCATCAAGCAAATTTTGATAAGTATCACCACTCCTAGCTAAACCACAAATAATTATTTATGTTTTTCACTGTTACTC
The DNA here is from genome assembly GCA_963924295.1 of Dioctria rufipes. Taxonomy (NCBI): domain Eukaryota; kingdom Metazoa; phylum Arthropoda; class Insecta; order Diptera; family Asilidae; genus Dioctria; species Dioctria rufipes. The sequence goes on from OZ002740.1 coordinate 8,243,518, forward strand.
GAGTAAAAAAATCCCAAATCGAAAGTCTTTAGCATTTTCATAGGGCTATCATCACTATAGGTCTACCATGAGCTATGGCCTGACCAGAAATATCCGCTTGACTTGATGTAATCCATTTCAGTATACAAAACCACGACGAGAGCACGTTTTCTCTATGGATCTACAATCCATTGAAAGAGTCCTTTTCAATAACTATGTCAGTCAACAATAACAACATCACCACCAGCAAAATATTCAATATAAAGTGCACTCTGATAACATACTCTCTCTGTACGGAATCTGGGAGGGAAAAAATGTGCTTTCCATGAATACCAGCCAAAAACTCTGCTCCACATGTGATTACCACAAAACCGCACAAAATTGATCCATTCGTGGGCACACATTTACCATAGGACGACATTATTCACTCAGGCTATAGCTGTGTTATTATGCAGAGCTACTATTCTATATGGGTCACTTATGGGCATCTAAGACACGTACGGAGTTGTGGTTCGATGGATACGGAGCAGGCTGATTGATTGAGTTGGCAGTGTCGGTTACTTAGAAAAAATAAATCATCCGGCGCTATGTTGTAATTTGAATGTAAGAAGGACTATTTCTCAAGGAGGTTTAGTCTTTATCCATTTCACTCTTATCATTGAAATTAGTTTTTTGCCCTTCATGCAGACGACAGCGCAGATTGACATTAAAACAGTTATTTGTATCCCTGTTAGACCCCACTTAGACCCATCGAGATAAATAGCATCGAATAGAAGAATAGCATCAATTCCGATAATTGATTCCAACTTAATTAAAAGTCTACTAAGCAAAAGACTTGTAACTTCATCAACTTCATCGTCATCATTGCCATCCCACAGTGGCCAACTTCACTGGCAGGTACTCTCCTAAAGCATCACCCACGCCCATATTTTCTTCGTGGTTTGCACAAGCAGGCGCCCATGGTTATTCCGGTTCTGTTGATTGACAGACGTTAATTTCACTAAATTTGTTTACACGCGTACTCGTACATTCATAAGATTTCCGCGAATGCCAGCAAATTTAGAATTGTTCAAGCCCATCAACAACACCACCAGCATCATTTACTCCGAGGTTACTTTCATTTCAGTTCCGGCGTAACGGGACGTTCCCTGTTTTGCTGACAAGTGATGGTTGGCCTAACCTACCTGCAACGGGGGCAGACTTGGCTTAGGAAAATGGAAGAAAAGTTCTTGCGTCAACACCGCGGTGCAATGCAACTTTTCGGCTTACTGTATATAATTATTCTAGAGTTAGAGGATCGGGATGTCAGGGCATAATACTTATTCCTGTTTCTTTTTACTTCCTTTCATCTCGTTTCTTATACCCAAAGCCAACGTACGTTACTTGTTGTGGTTATGATTTCAAACTGTCATCATGAGCCCCATAAATCCCTGCAAGCTCTACTGCCTGTCTCAGCCTAATCTTTGTGAAATAGTTTGTGTCAACATACGAAATCTCCTGGTTCAATTCGGCATTGGTAGATGCGGCCCGGCCATAGAAGCCGGTGGATGACGTTTCCTATGTACATAGTTGGATAGAAGGGCACAAACGGTTCCACTTATTACTATGAGCCAGAGCCAGAATGGGGCGAGGGTACGGAAAGTATTAACATAGTTCGTTCAGGAGCATATGAGAATGAAGCGTAGATTTTTTTGATAAACATTTGAGCTCGTTACTTGGAAAAGTTAATAGTGACAGAAATCGTTGCTGCTGTTAGTTGGTGAGAAAGTGCTAATTGCTTATTACACTTGCACAGTTGAATGATTGCATTCGGAGTTTTCTCTTTCATAGATTTGTGATGCATCGCTCACTGATGAGATTCGGTAAACTTCTATTGTGTCAATTTCTATCTCATTCTGAAAGTTGTAATGCGGTCATTAAATCAGCTTAGTCCAGAAAAATAAGTAAGACACATTGCAATCTACATAAATATTCTACTAACAAACTTATAATAAAAAGCTTACATTGTAAATGTAAAGTCTATTCCATGTCTTCTGCCGTTCCGTGAAGATCTGTATAACTAATGTGCGGCGAACCGGATAGAATCGATCGATTTCGATATTCCTGGTATCACAGCATTGCATTGTAGGATATTAGTTCGCTTGAATTATCGATATTATTCGCTTGAATAGATAACATCGAGGCTTGAGCTCAGTTCGTAACTTCGCTAAACAACCGACTCAGAGGTAGTTGGTTCGAATTCAACTTCGACACGGTTCTGCTATTTTTCTCCTTTCGAATTATATAACCTCCCCTCTTCGATATTATCTACTTCCCTATTTATCAACAATTTCCTCAGTCCTAACTTCCACTAATACTTTAATATTTACTTCAGAAAATTTGGAAGGGGGTAACATTTGGCAGGTTCTTACTGTAAGCAGAGGCGAAAACAAAATATCCATGACAATAACCAAAATCGCTTCCCCGAACACGATGAGCTTTTCTTAATAAGCGACAGATGCCAACCTGATGATTAGAAGTGAATAAGGAAAATGTTAGTGTACCTACATAACAGTTGGAGTTTTATTGTTTTTTGTCTTCTTCTTTATTAAGGGCGTTGTTTCGCTTGAATTAGAAAAAGAAAATGCTGAATATGACTTTAGGTCAGGTTTAATAGTTGTTTACCTCTCTGCACTGGTGGTGATTGGTCCACTGCTGCCAAGGTAGTTGATGTCGAGAATGTGAAATGGCCAATTTCAAACTTCTTGGCTTTTAAAGCCCTGGGTCCAGACGGTACTCTGCCTGTCCTTCTGAAGGCAGAGAGCGTTGTGCTGGCTTCATACATCGACTTCATTTTCAAGGCATGTATCCTTTTTGTATATGTCCCTCAGGTGTGGAGGAAAGTGAGGGTTGCCTTCGTTCCGAAGCCTGGTAAGGATTTTAACATGAACCCGAACAGTAAACCTCTCCTCATTCCTTTTGAAATGCCTGGAAAGAATTGTGGATGAATATATCAACGGAGTAGCCCTAAAAACGACTCCCTTAAACACCTCACAGAACGCTTACCGGAGGGGCAGATCTACGGAGACAGCACCCCATTTAATGGTTACTGTTATTGAGCGGGGACTGGATCGTATACTGTTTAGCTTGGGAGCCTTTCTGGAATCGAGGGTGCTTTTCAGAGGGCCACCCCTGAGTCGCTATGTGAGGCAGCTCGTCGACATGGTGTTGACCGTACTGTAATGCAATGGATCGACCAAATGTTAAGACGACGATACTTAACCGTGGATGTGGGCGTTTGAACCTCTCTCAGTGTGCTACTGGAGAGAGCCTGCGCGCAAGGTGGCGTGCTTTCTCCAGTACTCTGGTGTATGTTGGTTGACTCACTCATCACGCTGCTGAAACACGTGGGATTCTGATGAGAAGCGTATGCTCATTTCCAGGCACAGCATGACTGCTGCCTGTGCTTTCAAGCAAAGTAGCCTCAAATATTGTTGAGGACTGGTGCACCCGTCATGATATGATAGTGGACCCAAAAAAAGACTTTGTTCTTCCAAAGCTTTTTGGTCAGACTTTGCAACTCTTTCCTCATGTCAAGCATCTTGGAGTCTTCCTCGACTTCAAGCTGACATGGGTATGCACGTAGAGGAAAAAGTTAATGCGGCTACGAGGGTCATCGCTCAATTCAGGAGAGCCTATGGCTGGACACGGGCATGGGACCGAGGGTTGTGCACTGGATGCACCCCTGGGACTGCGATCCGGAAGCTGGCGGGCCCGCAAAGGCTTGGGAATTTCGGGCTCCGTGCGATCTACGGCTACCGCTGCTCTTGAGGTCCTAATTAATCTGCCACCCCTAGATTTTGTCATTCAGGCAGATGCCAAAGGGGCTGCGTGAAAATTGCGCTCATGGGGATGTTGGGAGGATGGCTGGACTGGCTCTTCTCATTGCTCTCTGGCATATGGGCTGGACTTGGGATACCCTCGGTCAGTATGCCACGTGATGCGATGGTACCTGAGCTTCGTTTCAGGCGTGGTTTCTCTATGAGCTTTCTTGTAAAGGAATAGTGGACTGAAGCAAGTGCCTTATCGGGCCTTTTCCGCTCCATTCTATAAAATTTTCACCGAAGGCTCTCTCACTGTCTACTTTCCCGAGCCTGATATTGGGATGGAGTTCTCACTTGGAAGACACACCACTGTCATCCAGGCTGAAGTCTTCGCCATATCAATGGCAGCGAAGTTAGCCCTTGATATGTAAATCAAGGGAAAGACATTGCTATCCTTTCGGATAGTCTGGCAGCCTTGACGGCTCTGAGTGGCCCTCGGATAAAATCTAACTTACTGGGAGACTGCAGATCGTCTGTGGATAAGTTGCATATCCACAACAAGGTGTCCCTTCTGTGGGTTCCTGGTCACATGGGGAACATGGTAAATTAAAGGGCAGACCTTTTAGCTAGGGCTGGGTCTGATTCTCCATTCCTCGGGCCGGAACCAGCCGTAGGCGTTGCCACCTCCAATATCGGGTCTCTCATCAAAACGGATGTTTATAGAGAGCATCAGCAGAGATGGACGAACGTGAGTACTTGCAGGTGTACAAAACTGTTTCTTGATGGGCGCAATGGGAATATCTCCGATTTTCTGATGGCGCTCAGAAGAAAACAATATAGAACCGTGGTTGGATTCATCACCGGCCACAGCTCACTTCACGCTCATCTAACAAAGATGGGAGTTATTGACAGCCCTGATTCTCTGTTCCGCCTGCAAGGAGAGCCCGAAACAACGGAACACTTTTTGTGTGCGTGTCCGGCCTTCGCCAGGCTGGATAATCTAGAGTCTGACCTCCTATCTGTGTATGACCGGAAAAAAAAAAACTGGCTCACCTGATGTCATTCATTAAGAGGACAGGAAGGTTTTGCTGAATGGCCTTCTAGCAGGACAGCACAATGAGCCGCTATGGCCTCCGTGCTTGGGTTAGGGTTTCCTGTCCCCTGTCCTTAAAATAAAAAAAAATTACTGTTAAAGTACGCATTTCGGCGGTGAAATATTGAATTTCACAGGAATTTTACTAACTTTGATATGAGTTTTATGATTTTGGAAATGAGTTAAACCCCCTGACTCACGAGGAATGTGTAAAAAAAGTCCCAAATAGGTTCCTCTTTTTAGGGACTATTTAATGACAACAGGAATTCGTAGAAAAGAGATGATGCCTTTTTTCCTCAAAACGCATTAACGATATAAGCTCAATTCCATGAAAGATCCTAAATTATTTCAGCCCCCTTGTTTTTGGATACTTTCTTGTGCGTCATGTACTACTTGAATCTTCATTTGTCACTGTCCTATATATTTCTAGAACCCCTCACTCTTCCACCGTATGTTTTAAATTTTATATAACCTTTTTCTCTCACAACACCCTTAATAAAATACACAAACTCTTCGCACCTTCATTAAAATGTTTATTCTGGTTTTTGGCAATAAGCCAACACTTTGCTGCTGCTACAATTATTTTTCCACTTACGTAAAATCTCTGGTTCTCATGATTTATGTGGCCCGAACAGACAGAGTTCCATTTGGGGCTCAACATAGTACGAAATTAATTTGGTGTTCAACTTATCACCGTAGGTAGATATGTATGTGCAAAATTAGTCTTTCCACATTTATACAGAGAGAGCATAATTCTCCATGCTTCGAATTTCGAATCTATCCATTTTCTAGTCATTATGCGACAGTAATCGTACACCTGTCAACATGATTGGGTGTCGCCTAAATCTGGGTCGAATTTAAATGTTGCTCGGCTCGTCTAGACTCGAGACGAAAATTTTGTTTGCGAACTTGATAAAATCAAGGGAAGAGGAGCCCTTGATATTAAATGCGAGTAATTTCATGTTTGTGGCTGTGATAATTATGCTAAAACATCTAGAAAGTAGTGATTACTTTGTGTACATAAATCACGCCATTGCGCTCTCAAAGATGAGAGGTCTCCTTCTTATCGGCATTCATTAGACGAAAAGCGCAAACATAGTTCCCCAAGAGGTGTTTCTTGTCGTGCTGAAAATTAAGTCTATGAAGTTATCTAGACCTTTTGTATACATTGGAAGGCAGGAAGGAACTTAATGAGAACTATTCCTTCATGTGTGTAACTACACACAATATACGAGTATAAGGAACAATGGAATCCACTTTGCTGGCAAGAACTCCATTTCCCCCAAGTCCCTATCAGGAGCCAATCAATTGACAAGGGTGCAATCAAATTATCCGCAATTACATGCCATTTGTATCCGGATCCGATCATGAGCAAAATTCAGGGAATACGGAAATCTGGGGCACCAGCAATTGTAGATGAAACCAATTATCACGATTTCAGATGTTACATACATTCTTCTGTATATACACAATTTTACGTACATAGTTACTATACGTCGGCCGTACGGCTGAAATACATTCCAAAGCAGCTCAGAAAAACTCGAATTGTGTGTCGGAAATTGTGTCCAATTTATGTCCACTCTGTGATACCGAAAACGGGCGTTGATTGGAAATGAAGCCAATAATTCGACAAGAGGAAGAGGATGTTCATCCGAAAGGACACTTTTGCCGGATTTCCTGCAACTATTTTTCCTATGCTAGAGATACTACGCTAGGAAATGGAATACGTATGTAAGTGAGAGGCAACTACAGCAAGGACACTTGGAAGAACAATAATTTCCCTTAAGTCCTGTTCTCGGCATTTTTATTTTATTTTTATATTTTTGAACCAGTTTCTAGTTAACATGGTCAAAATCTATGCGGGGTTTATATATGACAACTTATGATAACTTACGATTTTTTTTTTTTAATTTTTACGCTGATTTTGAGAATGTTAAGAGTTTAAGGACTGTTAGGCAGTAGCTTTCTGTCAAAGTGGAGAAGATTTTTGGCTCTACTTTCTTCGATTTTAATTTCGATAAAGCTTTAATTTCTTCACTTTTTTCTATCTTGGTTTGTTGTACTGGCAATTCCTCTATCCTAATCCAACAGCATTAAAAATTGTGACCATAATCAGAAATCTCAAAACGGCAAAAATGCGGTTAAGAAAATTTTGGAAAATCCTGAAAAATAAAAAACTGTCTAAAATAATCCTTTTTAAAATCTCAAAATTTTTCTTTTGTTTTTCATAATCCGCTGTTAACAGAATGCGAAGTTTTCAAAAATTTATATTTTTTTGAGAAATATTTTTTATCGGTGTATTTTACAAAAATATTCTCAAAAAAACACGAATTTCTTAGAATATTTTCACAAGTCAGCCATTCCACACAAAAACGCTTAAAAAGTGCTTGTTTTGGACTTGACCATCTTCCATTTGGATGAAACTTTCACAATTTGTTTGGAATACCAAAATAGCCCTCCATTATTATTTTTCCTCCACTACACCCCCCCCCCTCCTCATGCGATAGGAGTGTTAGAAATTTTTCGTGATTTTACGATGAGCCTCATTTTCAAACAATTATATCTCTAGAAGGGAGCAACCGATTTTTAAATAACTTTTATCCACTCATTAACCCCTGACTGAATAATCTTATGCCTGAGAGAGCCGTTCGAAACGAAAGTGTTTCAGGGTAGTAAACGTGGATGGATTTACATGGTGTTTTGTTATAAGGGGGAAAAAGAGAGAGAGAGTTGAGAGTAGAGAGCCGAGACTGGAGAGTGGAGAGTAGAGAGTGGGGAAGTGTGAAGTTATGATTAAAAAGTCGAAAATAAAATATATTAAAAAAACTTTTGAAATAAATAACTTTTGTAAATAAAATGCCAGTGAAAAGTTTCATTGAAAAATAACAAATGCTACAACTCAGATTAAATCTTATTAGTTTGGGTATGAGCTGCAGTTAGACAATTGTGATTACAGTTATGGATGACCAAACTTTTAAGATTTAATCTGAGTTGTAGCATTTCTTATTTTGCAATAAAACTTTTCTTGTGTATATCATTGTGAAAGAAAACAATTATTTTTTACTTTTCTAATATATTCTATTCTGATTCAAATGCCAAATGAAATTAAATGCTTTATATTTTTTACCAAAAAATATATCAGCATTCAAAGAGAATTTTATTAATAACAGTATTTTTTTTTCATAAAAATCCTCTTCTAGAACTTTTTTTTTTCTATTTTTATTTTGAAGCTGGAAATTATATATTTATCTATGTACAAAAAATTGAGATGACGTTCAGCTTCGTTTGACGATATGATTTTTTAAAGTCACCGTATACCTAATGTAATGCACTATGGAAGTAATGCACTATGGAAGTACTGCACTGAGAGGAATGTATTGTTTTTTTTCCATTAGGGCCCGCTAGTACCTTTCTAAATGAAATATATACGGTATACTAAGTATGTCATTCCTTTTGTAATGCATAGAAATAATGATGGTATAAATATGGGTTGGACACCCATGTATAATGTTAAAAGTTATTTTGATCTTTGCATGTCCATCTATGTGTCTGTCCGTCCGTCCTCACGATAACTAAAGAGCACCTTCACTTAGATTGCTGAAATTCTGCACATGGGCCTTTAAAAAAATAAGTAAATTTAAGTTCGAAAATAGGATAAATCGGGTAACTCGTACGTAGGGTTGACATACAAACATTTCATTTTCCACTATATATTTGGACACTGCCTGACAACGCGTCGATGTATAGAGCTGAAACTTGGTAGACAGCGTTCTCACATATAAAATAATAAACAAAAGTTCAAAGATTAAATAAATCGGGCAACCCCTCCTTTGTGTTGCCGTATAAAACCAAGAAAGGGTTGCGATTTGGTGGTCCCTTTTTAAGCTTGTATTTGCAATTTTTATGAAAACGTTCTGTGCAAAATTTCTCCGCTGTTCGTCGCCGCGTTCTCAGGCAGTGTTCTCAAATATATAGTGAAAAACAAAATTTTTTTTTATGGAAACCTACGAGGAAGTTGCCCGATTGGTCCCATTTTCGAAACTAAATTTACTTTGTTCTAAAAATGCCCGTTGCAAGTGGAAGTGTTCTCGAGTTATTGTGGTGTGACGGACTTTATACACATTTTTCGGCATCTTTGATGCTGTCTGCCACTACTTTCCCACCATACCATGTGTCTGCCATTTTTACCATTGATCATGAAATAAAATTCTCGCTTGTTACACCAACAATCAGCCTTTATGAAATCCCGTAAGTTAACCAGCTTAAGGCCTTCAAGGCCATCTCGCAGCACCCTCGACGACTGGAAGCCAGGCAGACTTCCCAATAAGTTATCAACGATGTTAAGAGACTATGATAATATGGAAAATTTTGTTTATGAACTGATATGAGTACTTTTGTCACCAACTCTCTTGTCAGCTGTAAGTTACTTATGCCTTCTTACATCTTCCAGAAACTACATTTGTGTGTATTGTTTTAACACATGTCATTTTGGGTTTGGATTGTTTTTCGATTTACGGATCAGAAGAGAATACATTTCCTTAAATTTCTCCCTTGGAGGTTAATGTAATAATAAATTGTACTTTGTAACGTCATTGGCAGATCAAGCTTTAATTCCTACAGATTTGAATGTACCTAGCCTATAGGTCTGATACCTGGAATTTTGGGTTTGCCACAGTGCACATTTTCGTATTGAGTAACTTAGCAATTCAATTATTCGCAGTTTGTGCATGTTTTATCCGAACAAGTAAGATCAATTTAAAGTGTAAAATAAATAATTAAAACGATCCAAATACCTTATTCGTAGCAATTTAGTTTATCGTTTATCTCATTTTCTAAAATAAAAGTAAAGATGTACGCTCGTGTGGTTAAAAAAAGTATAGATTGTATGGTCATCTGTTGGTAGGATATGTGACAACTCGAAGAGCTAGCAAGCTAAAGTTTTCAGCAGAAGAGCGATTTTATTATCTTAGATCTACATTAGTTTGAAGGGTAATTTGGGGAGTTCATTTGTGAGGTTATACACAAGAAAAGCATTAAATCTATTGTTTTTATTATTTTCAAAGCCTTGGTTATTATTATTCAAAATATCTTCATACTAGGATTGCCCCCTCTTATCGTTTATTGATGACCTTCTTATAATTTGATTTAACCAAACTGCGTGATTCTTGTTTCGTGGAATTCCTTCTGTCGAGGTAGCAAATAATATTTAATTTCGGAGTACCTCAGGGTAGTATTCTCGGTACTTTCTTCTTTATTCTGTACATCAATCATATAATGATGGTATTACTGCTCAACTTCAAGGATTTGTTTGATGATGCATACATGACCAAACATTTTCTTAGCTCAAAACTCAGCTCAAATCTCAGCTGAAGTTGAAATAAAAATTACAAAAATAATAAAAATCTACGAAATCCCAAATCCAGAAGTAAACCTCCAATCAACAAATGACTTGGAAGAAGATGGAAAAAATCTTTTTATTTACATTTAAATTTTTCATCTCTTGTAGCTTCAATTCTTCTCCAGTGCAACCGCACCATTTTGGGGGCATTACATCTAGCTCTTCTTGGGTCAACTGGGTGTTCTTCCCCGCAAGTAATCAGTGAGCCACGGTAAATAGAAATGAGTTCCTTTTGCCAAATGGTTGTGAGTTTGTATGCAATTTGTTTGCATTCGAAGGTGGGCAGATGTAGTCCCCATGGAATTAACGTGAAAGGAAGAGATGGAAAATAAATGCAAATGTCAACATCTTAAGGATACAAACAAACAAAAAAAAACGTTTAAATGAGGTAAGTTAAATGAGCAATCTATTCTGTTCTCCTTGGCGATGAGGCTGGTATAATAAAAACGTGGTGCTTGGCTAAAGCGTTTCTATAGGTACCTAATATGTAGTTGATAGGACTTGCTTGGGGGGGGGGGGGAGGTTGGAGGATGCAGTCTGAGGTTTTTCTGTTTCTGACATTTATGCGAATATTTAATAACAAAAAAAAAAAAAAAACAGTGTTGCATGCATCGGGAAACCAAGTAACTTACACAGTTTGAATGCTTTTCATCGTCTCATTTGTTTCAGGGACTGAATGTTGTTGTCAGACAGTGACACGAGCCGTGAGCTGTGCCGCGCCTGATCCCTGCAATGTATCTCTTTGTATGCAGTAGCTGAAGTGATGTTAGTCTTTTGAATATGTCTAATGGCAGATTTTATATTTTGTTCCCATAGAGGAAAAATAATTAGCAGGAAAGAAGAAGTCGTCAATGTTTTCAAAGTGTTGAAACTCCTGAAGATTTTTGTTCCATAGATCGAAACATTTCAGCTGACGGAAACACATTCGGAGAAAGTTTGATTATGAAAATATTTGAGAAATGCAAATTTTGTGGTTATGAAAAAAACACTCATGTTTTCGGTTAGAGTTTAATGATATGATCGGGAAGCCAATGCAATAGATTTCAAATTATTTCATTTTTCGCGCCAATATGAATTTCTGAATGGATGAGCTACAGCTACTGCTCGTACCGCATTTCAGAGGTGCACTTAAGATTCAAATTATTCGCAAAATATTTAGTAAAGGTACTTTCCTGGCTAGGCTATTCCTACCAACAACATTGCCATGTCGTATTCAATCACTACGGCAGTCACAACGTTTATACGGTTCGCTGCTCAGTTTGTTGGCTATTAATTACGCTAATTATCCAATTAATGGCAATGGAGAGTTCAAGAGTTTCTGTAAACAAGATTTGTCGGAACTTATAAAACCTCCACGCCGGATGGCGGCATAGTGCGTTCGTAAATTCTCCGGATTGTGTAGATTCGTGTACCGGTGGTAACCTAGTTCTGTATGCATATAAGTACTTATTGGCTGCTTTAGAAACGGCAAGTACCTAAGTGAAACTGATTGCATCGCATTCTGTATGAGTGACAGCATTAAATGTAAATGCAGAAATTTCTCTTGCACTGTTTTAGAAAGTAAAAGGAAATTGCAAGTTTAGTCAACGAGTTTCTTGTGGTTTTTTTTTTAATTATTGTAACATTTTTTTGTCCTTTATTCTTTCTGTCTAGAACATTTCCACCATTCTGCTTTAGAGTACCTCGACTTTCTATATAGTTTGTTGAAAGTTTTTGTTTTTTAGTTCGATGCAAGTATTTATTTACAAAAGTTTGCAAGCTGGATATCAGGGATTAGGTTTTGTTTCTACGTCTCACAATCAGAAAACTACATATATGTATAATCTTCTTCCAGGTATTTGAGATATGTCAAAATGGTCAACAAATGGCCTTTGTCCAAGCCGTACTCAATTATTTTAATACAAAAACATCGAATGAACTTTAATACTCAATTTTTCTTAATAAATGGTGTTCAGCTGTGGAGTACCTACTAAGTATTCTTTGAAAATGAAATTGAATTGCAATTAAAAGTATTAACGATATGAAAAAACTGCATTTGAATTAGCTTTAGTTTTAAAATTGTATTGTCTACACATTGTTACGTAACCGTTATGACACATAATTTTGACGTTTTCATAGTGTTAAAATAGAAGATTAACTATGCAACAAGCTTTAGTTGTCACACTACAATTGCTGATTATTTTTTCACATTATTTTATGTCACAATATTGTAACTTCTACGATATAACTCAAAATGTTTCTGAAATGTTACAGCATTGCTACAAATGCTTGTGACGGTGCAATTCTGAAAAGTCTTGAGTTTCTAAAATGAAGGTTGATTGTAGCGATCCTCTACCAGTCCTATATCAGACCTATAATGATAGAATTCTCATGTCTGGGTCTAGACTGGTCACATAGCTGTAGTTTTATTAGATCCTATTCAAAAGATATCCTTTAAGTCAGAAGTGGCTCCAGGTTACCGTAGGGGGGTGGGACAATTTTAGAGAGAATTACCTAGTTTTCAGGAAATCCGTTCTGGTCTTCTTGTGAACATGAAATCGAGAAAGAGTTCAAGATTTCAATCTGTAAAGAAGCGCCGGAGCACTTCGAAGTGCATACAATTGTTAAAGATTGGAGTTACACTTCAGCTGAGAAATTTTCTAAGTACGCGCCACAGCATTTGGCGCTCTGATGAAAACTTAAGCTACGTTCCCACTTGAAGGTTATTTCTGACACAGATGTTCCAAGTCTCTGAGAGAAACGTCTCCAGTAGAGCGATTAGCTGAGATCATCTGTCCAAACTGTCCACATTGACACGAAATTTTTCTTTAGATCTGGGGGGTCAGAATATACGACAAATTAAAATGAACTTTTCCATTGCTTTTTTTGTGTTATTATTCAGCTCAGCCAGCCTTGCATTACGTAGAATGAACTAAAAATTACACTTGACATTATAAGTTCAAGATATTATTTCGAATTTAAGCACTTGTACAGCTCTTCGATCATATAACGAAAGGATATGCTACCTTGTATAAAATTCGTGTAGGTCTGATAAGCATTTGTTTTGTGGACACGGGAAGGAAATGACAAGAGGGCTCGCTTTTTAGTTTTTGTCAGTTCGATATTTCTGACATTTCTCATTTGTCATTTCTTAGTTCGGGTGTTGTTTTAGTGATCTTGCGAGTGTAAACATTATTAAAAGTGATTTATAATTTTGTAATAGTGAAAACCTGTAGAAATTATTTTTGTGTGCAAGATATTTGATATAATCGAGATTCCAGAGTCTATAATTATGGTGTTGAAGTGCGCTGTGCTGTGCTGCAGAAACAACCCGAGTTATTTCCGTGGGAAGTCGTTTTTCAGGCGAGTTTATTTGTTTTAATAATAAATTATGATGTTTTAAATAAAATTTAAGTGCAATTAATTATAAAAATAAACAGCCGTGATAAAAAATTTAACATTTTCCAATGCCGGTTTGTTTCTTTACAATTGAGTTGTCAGTGGTCACTTAAATGTTGTCTGTATGATATCAGCCATACAGAGGAAAATTCTTAAAAATGTAAAAAGTCTTAAAAAAATTATAAAATTATAAACTTAAAAATGATACTTATTCCGGTGACAGGAAATTATAAAACTTGTTCAATACTTGATAAAGTTTCAACCACTAAATTATGTGACCGCTCAGAAAATATCGTAGTTTACGACTTCCATGACTAAAACAAACATATCGATGCGATTCTACTACTTGCAGAAAAATGCTTAAGTTTTTCTTCCTCATAGCCTATCCTTTTAGTTATATGATTTAAGGTATATCTCTAAGTTGGTATAGCATTTTCATTTATGACAGTATAAAATTTATGTCAGAACCACGGAAGCAGTTGACTAATTTCTCGTACTTTTAGGCGTATATTCTGACATTAATTCATTCCAAATTCATTTTAGTTTATTTTGTGGTTGATGAAAAGGATAAATCAAAATGAATATGGTGAATATAAAACTACGACAACTTTGATGTGAAATGTTAAAATATGTGACAAAGATATACGCCGCAGCTTCGACAAAGATATCAGAATCACCCCGTGATCTCAGACAATAACTGAGCCTGGCTGAACTCGTCAGTGGAAATGGGACTTTTACGAAAGAAAGCTTTTACGGCAATAATTATAATATAGTTATTTAAAAAAACAAAAACAGGTTAGCGTGGGTGAAAAAGTGAATTTTATTTTCGAATAAATTTATTAAATTTTCCACTTCAGATACTGCTCAGTTTTTAACTATTTTAAATTTACTCGATGCACTGTCGACAGAAACTGTAGAAAGCAGAAACAAGTCACTCTACTTCTAAGAGTTCTGTTCAATCGACACTCATTAACAATTCATCAAGTGTAGTTCCCATTTGAGATATGTTATCTGTTGACACTATTTCTTCTCTCTAGAATCTCTGTTGGGCAGGTTCCATTTTCCTGAGACACATATTTCCTGCAATAACTTTCAAGTGGTAGTGGTAGTCATAGTTTATGTTGTGTTACAATTGTTTCGTATGCCCTGTTTTGTGACTGCTGTTTAGGATTGGGATCAAAAGAACAATCAATGGGTGTCTAGTAAAATCGGGTATGAAAAAATTGCGATTTTTTCATTGCAAATTTTTAAGAAGAAACGAAAATAGGGCAGCGAACTTTTCTAGCGAATTACTGTCGTTTGCTGGATTTTTTCCTATTATGTTTGGTTTTTCTATTTAATGTGAACAATATTTGATTTGAGATCGTAATAGCTTGGGTCAGAGATGAGTTGATAACGATTTTTGTAATCGGTTTAATTAGGCAAAAGTTTATAATGATTGTTGTAAACGGTGAAAAGTATGATTGAGACTGATTCATGCTCATTAGCGATGTAGCAATAGCATGTCACATAGACTCACTCGAGCATCGCCGCAATATCCGATGCTTTTCGCTCCTTTATCGCTACATGCATAGTCAATGTGGCCAATGTTCCAATAAAATATCTAGTCTGATATTTTGTAGATTGATTCCTGCACTCGCGCTGCAAGTCGCGCACATCCTATAAAACACTTTTGGCCATACAATAAAATTCCGTGAAGCTTCTTTATCGCGAACTGTGTGAATGTGGAACAGTCTACCATCTTTCCTTAGGTTTACAAATTGCGAAATTCCAAGAGTACGACACATAGTACATCTGTCACCTTCCTCATGTCCCCAAATCCTTTCCTTATCCCCTTCCTGTCATCATTGAGTATCCCCTGAGCGTAGCTTAAGAATATTAATTAATATTTAAAATCGCCGAACTCCAAAGTATGCAACAGCAAAGCATAATGAAAAATTTTGTTTTTATTTTAGGTCACCTTAGTTCATCATTTATTGTCCTCATGACGCTCATGACTGGTAGTCTAAGGTTTAATCCAAGCTTCACTAACCACCTTCTTCCCTTTTACCAAATATATGTACCCCATATACAAAAATTACACCCACCCTGTATTACTGCTTAATCTTTACGCACAGATTTTCTTATTTCTGGATAATTAAATTATTGTTTATGGGGACTGAGTCATTCGCAGCTATTTTTACTAATCGGCAAGGCTTTGAGCAATCAATAAATTCCCCATTAAACCGTATGAAACCCCGGTTTATATTGATACGCGCATTAAACGAGCAAATCGTGCGTGCCTTCTTTCCTACTCATCCGCTACTAATGAAAGATTTTCAAACTATATACGAAGAAGCAAGCCCTCTCCTAATTTTCTGATTTGCTGCATTGGTTGAATCTTGAATCCCCTTGATTTGTCCTAATTATGCTTTGATTCCATTTCGGTTTTAAATGACTCTATAGAATCTTAGGGTAAAGATTAGAAGCGATGTAATCAACTGATAATGCTATGACAAAGGCGGGAACGTACTCTATTCAATTTAGAGCTGATGTTGTTGTCATTTATATTTTCTAGAGATGGAAGAAAAATCTAACAACTTAAAGGCAATCTATGTAAGCAACTTCTGATCTAATCTGATATGAATGCTTGGGTAATAAGGATCTTCTCTCTCTCTCTCTGGCTCTATCAGCATAATCAATCGCCCGATTCTCCCTCAATGCATTTTAAATCTATTCATGGATAAATTGGTGTACAGTTCATATTTAGTAGGATCAGATAAATGTGATCCCATTGGATGTACATAAGCAGAACATTTTCAAATGGGAGGCAGGTTGGGAGGATAGTCGTAATTAAATACCAAATCATCGTTACTATACGGGATATTCTCCAAGCAGATAGTGGAACTAGCATAGCAACCATATAAGGATGCACTTTTATCCGTTGTCTTATTATCATTAACATCTTTAGTACCTTCTGAATCTGTGTGAGTTCATCGCAGGACCGAATTACTTTCCTTGAGGGGTAGATTTTTCTAAAAATAAATTTCTAAGTGCATCATTATCTCATGCAGCAAGGACCAAAGCTAAACTCCTATATTAACTCCTACGAAAAAAAGAAAGACAAAATTTTAGGGTAGAACGATGCTGGGAATTAATTAATTTTGGTATAATGGCTTATTGAACACCAATTTCAATGCTTGAGGACAGATTTTAAATTACTTTTAAAATTCGCAATGACACTAAATCAGCTAATCATTGAAGACATAGAGAAATGCTGTTTTCCAAGGCCAAAATTGTTGTCTTCATAAAAAAGTACTGCCACACATTCACATTATTTCTGAATCTTTTGATCACTACGAGAGGTTTTGATTTACGACCATTACATTATTTCTTAACTATAGTTAAAACTAATTTACGGTTGCTGATTAGTTACCAGCTAGGAACAAGTTTGGCTTTAATGATGAATTCATTGAGATAATTTTCCCGATAATAGTTTCAGAGAAATGAGCATTCTTTCAGGAAAAAAAATATCCTTTTTTTTAATCTTGAAGCATAATAAAAGCTCTTAATATAAACTGAGAAACATGGTAGAGATTAGAAGGGAAGACATAATTAAACTTCAATTTCGTGATATTGTTTCCGGCTTGAAGGACCAATAACAAAATGATGAAATGAATTATATCCACTGAGGAAGTTTTCAATGGATTGAATTGAAATCGAAACATACTGCACTGTACTAAGGACATGAGGTTTCATGTTCTGAGCAGTCGACCAGAATTTCAATAAGGTCACATAAGACGATGTGTCGAACAGACCATATAAATCCACCAAAAAGAAACGCATCCAAAGTGAAGAGAAATATCAAAAACTGGCTCCCAATTAGTTCAGAATCTGAATCCCATCACATAGCCATGCCGCTCAACCAACCATTTTCCATTTTCGAAACTAATTATCACATTTAAAAACTAATTAGATATGTGTGATTAGGAGACAAAATGTAGATGTGGGTTCATTTTACAAACATGTTTTAACGTTTATATTTAAAAAATAATAATAGAGTCTCTTCTGTGGTGGAAGGCAACGAAATTGAGCTTTTTCCGATAATCTCAAATTATCTTGATACACCAAAGTCGATATTTCGATGTAAATGTTCGATGGATTTCAATATCTTTTTCACAACATAGCTAAGATGTGCTACAATACTGGGGGTGTAAATTTATTTGATATGCCCGGTAAGGTGGGGAGGTGGAGATAAAATCTCACAAAAATTTTGGATTTTTAAAAAAACAATAATTAATTTTTGAGATCAATTTTTTAGTTCGGAAATTGCCTAAAAGGGCTAAATAGATAGTTACAAACCCTATTTGTCCTAAAAATAATTCCTTTCACTAAGCCTCGATCGATTTCTTATTACCGAATCTAAAATGATTTCCGTAACATACTACGATTCATTTATCATTATATTAATTTCAACAATATCTTTGTGCTAAATTTTGAAACATTAAACCATTTTTAACTCATAAATTTATCTAAAATCTATCATCTTTCATTAAAAAAAAAACACAAGTTTTTAGTTTATTCTCAGCCGTTTAGGAATAATTAACAAAATTATATTGCATGGTTCGCTAGAATATTTTCTAATTAATTTTCTGCACAGGTGTGCTACTATCGGCTAAATGCCAGCTCGTTTCAACGAAGCCCAACATTATGGCAATTTTTGTACATAGATTGATAAGATTTCTAGCTTCAAATTAAAAATATTAGAAGAAAAAAAATTGTTGAAGTCCTCGATAGTAAAAACACTAATTAAAAAAAAACTGTTATTAACAAAAAATATTTCATTCGGTGCTGGTATACTTTTTAATAAAAAATATATAGTATTAGGCTTCATTTGACATTTGATTCAGAAAAATCGGATACTTCGTTATCCAGATATGATTTTTTGAAAATTATACGTTTCATCGTAAAAGCACAAAATTTCTAACAACCATAGTGGTTTGGGGGGGGGGGGGGGGACAAAAAATACGAGTGAGCTACTTTGTATTCCCTACAAACTGTTGTGAAAGTTTCATCCAAATCGGATGTGGCCGAGAAGCAATAGTACGGCGCCGACATGTGAATCGAAACATGAATTGAATTAAGCCATATTCACGATTAACTATTTATATTATTAAACCAAGTTAATTTTCTTAACCTTCTGACAGGCGAAATAAACGTTGAATAGGTTGATATTCAACCTATTTCTCCGGGCAGTACAAAATAATAAAAAATAAATAAAGCTGTCTGCAGGTAGATTGATTTTATATCATACTTCCACAGGAAAAGTCACCTACATACCTAGGTATACCCTCCACGAACCAGTTAAGATTATTGTTAGTCTTTACTTTTTGTCTGAAAGTTTACTTTATATCAAACATCAACTACAAAGCATCAAAGGATATTGAAGTATATCCTGCGTCAACATTCCTCCAAACTGCCTTTCATGTAAACACTTCTCACACGAATCTTGTTCGATTTCAATCGCCGACAGCTAGCAAATTGGACCCAGATCGACTAGCTCAGAGGAATGGATGAGATCATGTTTACATGAATTCCAGTAAAAAAGTTCGTTTGGTATATAATCAGTTTTCTACGGAACCCACCCCATAACACATTTAAACTGTGCGACCTGTATTATTGTTGTTCCGGTGACTCTCAGACCTCGCAATATCAATTCAATTCGGAAAATTCAGGATACGCTGCTAATAGCAAAATAATCTCTTCCACGTTGGGAATTGAAGCTGGGTGAGTGCGTTACGGATGGATGCTGGTGAAATCTCTTTTAAGAAAGGTTTTTTTTTCTTTCTTAGCATTTCATCTGTACAAGACACACTTTCATCTTCCTAACCTAGTCCCCTCGTTTACAACCAGCGTTTTAAACTATGATGCCATTGAAATACAATCATCCACCATTGAGCGCTTTGAATACTTTTCTTTACGTCCAGCCAACAGCTATTATGTACAAAAAAAAAAACTTGAAAGAAAAATTCGTAGTTCGAATCGGTTTAGGATATTGTTCTCGTCTATAGTGAGAAGCTGAGGGAACAAGATCAACATCGAATTAAACATTCTCTTCCAATGGAGCAATTTTTACCCCATCCAATAAGGTTTTGTGAGGCGTACAATATGTCTCCTGAATTGTTTTTCGATTAAAGGACATTTTGTTTTGCGAAATCTCTGAATGGAAAGAGGTTTTAAGAGTGCCATGAGAACGGTGAATATGGCAAGTAAATTGCTTTTCCTGGAAAGTGAACTGTTATTGACAATGAATTACTAAATCGGTTTTCTTTTTCCAGTTTTTCGGGCATCGCGTAAATTGTAGGAAACCATTAGAGTGTCAACGGCGGGATGGTCTGATAGAAATGGAGCAAAGAATTACTGCTTAGGTTATTCGAAAATAATTTGGATTTGCTTTATTGCAGCAATTAATAATTTTAAGGCTTTAGAATATATATGTATGGTACTTAGGCGTGACGTAGCATTCTGTTGTTTAATAAATTATTTATACAAAATGGTGGAATAGAAACTCAGTTAAGAGAGACTAGTGTAGAAAATAAGAAGAGAAATTTCTTGAATTTTGACATCTCATTTCCACCATTTTTGTTATCAAAATATTACAGCTACGGCTATTTTCTATATCTGTGGATCGACTACTTGCAGCTCCTGTACTACTCATGGAGGCTCACAGTTTGTATTCTCTACTTTTTACCGTATACGAAACTCAAAGAATTCGATCAAGGTGACTGTGGAAAATAGCTGATGCATAGGGGAATGCCGTGAGGATTGGCATGTCGTATAACTCGCCCCCAATTTGTGAGTACGGCAAAATTTCTCTCAGTGACATGGAACTTTTCTTGACATTACAGATTTGGAGCGTGAACGCAAGGCATGTGTCAGTGGCTTGAAATTATAAAGAAAAGTGAGGCGAAAATATGGAATCTTCGAGGTAAGCATTTTGAATGTATTGTGTGGTTCATGCTTGAAAACGAACCAAGAGGAAAATTGAATTCTGTACCATATTTGGTTGTTGTATGACGCGAAGCGGCAATGGTGCTTGTCATCAAGGTTGGCGAATTTGTGTAGTCAGGGTTTGTCCTTTGTGTGCTTGGAAGACGACCAAAAAACGTCAAGCACCAATCCCAATGAAGTCCGCCTATAAAATACCAGCTAAAGGGAGGTACCCGGCTAAAATAATGCAGAAAATCCATCTTCAGCCAATGCAATAGAAGTGCAATAGAAGTGCCCCAATATAACGACGAGCTCTTATATTTACCGGAAAAGCGATTCCAAACAATGTGACATGGAAATTTTGCTAAAAGACAAAATATTCAGCAAATTCCACTTTTATTTCATCCAATTAATTTTCCCCGGTCATTTTCAATCAGTTCAGCACATATTTCGTCGATTTTCAGTGATTGGCCAACCTAGACAGCACTGGCCGACCTTGATAGCATTTTCCTTTTTTTTCTAATTTTTCACCCAATCAATTTGCGACGTTCAGCACAAGTGTTCCTTTATCCGAGGCCTTTCCCAAGATTAGCTTAGATTGACCGAATTCTTCCTTAAACGGAAGTTATGGGGAAAAGTCAAAAGAATGGCCAAGCGACATTCCCCTACTATTTGATCCATTGCTTTTAAATTTTAAAAAACCCATTTAAGCCAAAATTACCTATCTCTTGATAAAGTCGTTGAACGTCCATAGCTTCCGAATAATTTTGTTTTATCTCTCTCCCTCAGTCTATCTCTATCTCCCTCTCTCTCTCCCCCTCTCTCTCTATCTCGTCTCCAAAGTGTATTCAGTAAAGACGTCTTCCTCATTTGTGAACAAGGTGCCCTAAAAAAGTCGATTTTCCTTTAAGATAGCCGAAGTCAAAATCTTTTTCTGATTGAACTTCGCCGATGTGCCACACGGTAGAGAACCGCAACTTTGGTTGTCTCCTGTGAAGGTTTCTCAGCTACAACATCTGTTTCGATGATATTTAGGGTGTATTCCTCTAACTTACTTGTCATCACATTTTTGCTTGATATGAATTACTTTGCCAGTATGTCCTAATATGGAGAGCTGTGACTTTGTGTTGTAGCTGAAGAGTTATGGCTTAAGTACGGTGTCCGTTTTGAAAGGATATTGATGGAGAAGAAATTGCTAGAGGAAGCTATGGGTGGTAGCTGTTTTAAAAGAATATCATCTTTACAAAAGAATAACTTTTTACTTAGAACTATCAACACAGCTCAAGAGATTCTATGATTAAACTTTGTCATTGTTATAATGAGGAGAAGATATATAGGCTAACATGAAATGGGAACAGATAAGTCACAGCAAAGTAATTTTTGCAAACATTCGCATGACTTCAGAATGCTTAAACAAATTTTCTAAATTTCCTCACACTTATAACTCAACAATTTCAACGCGTCTCAACACAACAAGTTGCTGAACTTGTTTTTCATTGAGATGAATTACATCCTTCAAAAAAAAAAAAAAAAAAAATGCTGTGCGGGAAAAGCTCGTCGAACACCATATAGGACATCGGTACGAGTACATAGAACGCTATTTGAGTAAATTAAAGAGCAAAAAAACGTATCCTCTGGAAAATTAGCAGGATTTATCCGGAAATGTATAAAACTGGACTGAAATCAGATTGCAGCATCAAGACCATCTTCCCTCAGATTTGTTCACATAGACCACTCCACACATCTACAGCATACAGGTGGAGGATGAAATCTACAAAAGTACCCAGCACAGATTTGAAGATAAAGAATATACCAAGACCAGAAACAAAAATGCTCTAAATTGCATTAAAGACCGACAACAAGAGAAGAGTGTGGCTAGCAAAAGATGGTACCGAGTAGTCCTTAATTTAATTAGCATATCGTAAGTGACCCACCGCTAAGGAGAGGAGACTTTCCGCTGAAATTGTGTAGCTATTACTAGATAGTGCTGAGAGTTTATGTAGTTCACATCCTTAAAAACATAGGATGCATTAGCATTTACATATGTAGCCATTGATGCTTATAGCCCTGCTAAAATAGAAAGACACGGAACTTGGCAGTTGTTAAACTAAATTCATGGAAAATATCTTTTTTTCTGGACTTTCTTGTACGTATCTAATTAATTTCCACTTTACGCATTTAAAATTACCTTGCCAGTAATTTGCCACTTCCACTTGATTTCTGCGCTTTTATTAACCTCAAACTGTAGACAGATTGCACATTAAATTCGCAGGTTTAATGAGAATATTTTGCAGCTATCACTGGTTTATGTTCGCTAAATGGCTTTTTAATAGCAATTTCCGCTTTCATTATGTGACGAGGCCTATTATATATACCTGGAGTTAGTTAGACTGCAGCAAGAAAAGAGCCACCAAACGATTAAGTAAAAAAACACCTGTGAATATCAGGTGCACTCTGCGCTTAAGCTTGTTTCATTAATCATTTTACGGATGACTTACCATGATGCTTTTTCACTATCGAACATTAACCCGTAAAATATCAATCGTACTTCTACTTTAAGTGAGCCTTGTGTAAAAATAAAAATAATAAAATTGATTAGCGCAGCTCGTTATTAACGAATTAGGGATTTCGCTCTTATTGAGTTTTTATGCATATTTAATTAACAAGTATAGAGGGCCTTTGCGTTTGACCTCTAATAATTATTGTTGGTGGACAGGGAAAAATTGATTGCCACCAACAAAACATTATTTCTTAGGTTTTGAAATCTGATTGAAATAAAAATTTTATTTTATATCAGGCAAGGCGGGAAAAGCAGGGGTAGGTACTTATGGTTTGATAATAACCAAAACAATGCTTTGTGTCGATAGGTTTATCTAAGAGTCAAAATCAGTTTTTTGAAATTTTCATGAGTATTTTGTTTGAATTTTTTTTCCAAAAATTCTGACCGTCACAGTACATAAAAAGAAATGAATTTGTGAAAATAAAAAATTCAAGAAGCTCAAGCCATTCACCGAAAAATTTCATGCTGTGCGCTCAGGTGTGCACACCGATGTGCTTTTCAGCACATCGGTGTGCACATCACATTAATGAACGGTTGCACTTCGATTCGAAATGTCAATTTTGAAAGTTCTTTAAGAATAAAACTACGTTAAACGTCAAAACTACTAAGCGCACCGCGACACTACACCCCTTAAAGAAGAAATCAAATACTTGGGGATTAACTTCCATAATATATTACACTTCAATCTCCATGCGAGGAAAGCGTTAAACAAAGCTAAAGCAGCCACAGCAATATTAAGACTTCTTCTAAACGCGAAAGCTCTATAAAAAAAAAACGAAACTGCTCATTTACAAAACATTAATCCGGCCAGTCATCGGTTACGGATTCACGTCTTGGTTCCAAATAACCCCCAACGTTGCTAACGAATTAGAAACATTTGAGAGAAAAGTTGTTAGACATTGCCTAGGTAAATTTAGAAGGCCTAACAGTGTCAAGCGGTTCTCTAACGAGAGCTTATACAAGGAGGCTGACTTCCCACTCCTATTAACTTATTTACTGAGCTTGTCTGAGAGGTTCCTCAGGAAAGCAGAAACTCACGATAACCCACTAATTAAAAACGTAATAACAACAAACATAATTGACTCCCTTAATGACCATTATTATATGTCGCCTGTAAATATGTTACATGTAAACTCCCTTCAGTATCTCCAGAGCGACTCCGAACGAGGCGCAAGGGTACCTTTCTACGAGAGGGCTAACTTAGCGAACTACAGGGGATAGCATAACAGCAGATTAGGTATGAGCATAGCCGCAAATACGCAATAGCGTTTAATACCTGTCAGGACCCGGAGCTTCCTCGCTGACTGACTTAATAGACGAACGTCTAGAGAACGAAAAAATTCTTTTATCACCTGCACGATATTTCGTACTTTTGTACCTATGTATACGGTGCGGTGCGGTCGATTAACACAAACATAAATATAAATAGAGAAAATAAGGATAGGTACTTCACTGTATTGGCCATTCATAGGGTTAGATATAATAGTAGATCAGTAGCTATACCGAACTAACGACTAATATATAAATGTATAAATGTAAAAAATGTAAAATATACAAAGGTAAAAATAGACATAAATGATATAATCTACAATTTACAAACCCCAATGGGGGAAATGTAATGTCAGGCAGTATTGTAAGCCTAGACAGTGATGAAAAAAAAAGAAATGTGATAAAGAAGTATCTTATAAATCATAAAGTTAATAAGAACTCAAAATTAGAACTAAGCCCTTCAGTCATAATTAATTGTATCAACCTTATGCAGATCATATCATGCATAGGGGTTCTTTACCCTCACAACTGACTCCATGCGAGCTACGTATGTATACTATGTTTACAATATAAAATAGATCGACGGTATATTAACATGCCCTAATGAGTTGGGGTGACTATTAGATATAATAACAAACAAATGGGATAAAAATAATAAAAGCTCAAATAACGATTGTCAATTAAAGAATTTGTAACCTGACCTTATGTAATTCAGGAACTGATAAGAATGCGTCTAGTACTAACTCGTATAAGACAAACAAATATCCATACTAAACGAAAGAAAAAATTAAAATTAATCGAAACACCCAACGTTGATTCTGTATGCATCACATACAGGTATCTGGTGCTATATAACTTAAATTATATATTGCGCCATTTATATATATACATGGTATATTGCAGGTAACAGTACCTTCAATCTAATAAACGGCTAGTGGTTAATACCTAAAGCGCTGAAGTAATTAAATGGGGCTGAAATAAGCAGACCCCTTTAGGGGAATTACATGTTTAAAAAAGGCATTGCAACGCCAATAAATGTGATACCTACCAACTTAGATATAGAGCTTTGGCTATTTTCAGTTATTTAGTTATAAGTTAGGTTTAGTGTCAGAAAGGCAAGGTTTAACAAATGTACACCGGGAGCAAGTGTATAAATATACAAAATTAAAGATATAATTTAAAATAGACAATGGGCCCTATTCTGTCGGTAAAATTTTATCATTTTATGTTATGTTATGCCTTAAAATAAAATATTTCCCTAAAATCCTATTCTGTACCAGAAATTTTATTTTATTTTATGCATCGTAACATAAAATATTTCCTGTTATGGAGCATAACATAAAAGAACCTAAGCAGCACATTTTAAAGGTATTTTGACACATTTTATGAAAATGACATGCGTCAATGAACATTCGTTGTGCGAAAACTGTTTTAATTACAAACTAAAATGTCCACCGCCATACATAAAAATTACAATTTTGTTAGAAATTGTAGAAATTCGCACCAGTGCAGTGTATGATAAAATATAAAAAGTTAATTATATTTGCCTAGGTTTTAATTTTATGCAGAAGAGATCATACGATATCTTCGCGATCCTACGATCCATGTGAGTTGCCCAGCCTTAGGCTTCAAAAGTTCTTCCGGCTGGATAATTAATAAACTTCTTATATTGTGATTTGTAAAGTTATTTTGCAAATGTTTCGTTTTATGAAAACAAATTCAAATACTTATAGAGTAACTATAGCCTCATACCGAAAAGACATCTATTCCGTTCACTTTGAGTTAGGAATCTAAAATTGAACGGAAAGGATGTCTTTCTGCTGCTTTGCATTTATACGGACATGGTTCGTATCAAACTCCAGTCAGGAGTTGTCATATTTTAGAACTTTTACACCCAAAGTATCTCAAGAGCTATTAAGAAAGCAGCTGCTTTCATAAATAATTATTTAGTGGGTGATTTGATAGAGTATCACGCAAATGTCAATTGACCAGCTGTTCAAAAAGTAATAGAAAACATAGCGGAATGTACTAAATATTTTATGTTACGTGTTCATAAAAGAATTCATAAAATAATTTTATGGAACCACGACAGAATACGAATTTTTAAAATATTTTATTTTCATTTTATGAAGAAGGGATTTTTCGCCATAAAATAACATAAAATATTATTTTATGAAAAATTACAGAATAGGGCCCAATAAATGCATTCAATGACTTGTATCATTAACCACAAAGTGAAATCCAACAATGTAAACCAAGCAAATCTGTAAGCTAGGCAGCAAAGATACCATTACTAAATAAGAAGTCTTGTAAATCGAACATATTCATGTTATTTAGGCTCAATAAATATACTTTGACTTTGACCGCGACACTACGCTACCAGACCGTAGAATGTGCACACCGATGTGCTGGAGAAATGACAACACTCAAAACCCTCGAGAATACTTCACAAGCCATGAAACAGACTCCCTCCCTACCACATGCGAGGCCTATCGGAGTCCTTATATTCTAAAATACTTGCAGTGTTCTTATGTAAAACTGACAAAAGTTTTATTTGAATAGCTACTCCGCCCCAAACTACTATTCATACAGAAAAATGGTGTTCTGATAATTTTAAGCTTGCTTTCTTATCTTCCGAACCGTAAAAAAATTTTCATACCTTTCCTAACAAAATTATTTAAAAAAATTAATCTTAACCAAATGACTACGATATCTCAAACAAAAATTCTCAGCTGAGTAATCATTGTAATGTCGCTGTGCCGTCATGGCTTGCCGTGGGCTGGTGATATCGAATGTAGCTGCCTACAGATTCGGACTCCGGCTACACATACACACATGCACAGCTGAGAGGTATTGAGCGTAAAATGGTAAGGTTACTTTGTAATCAAAACTATTTTATTATTTTGTTAAGTAAGGTATATAGGAAGTGTAGCCTTTGGGAAGATAAGGAATCAAGCTGTAAATTACTAGAAGACTATTTTCTTGTATGGATAGTAGTTTAGGCTCTGTGGCATACATAAAGCCAATGTTTAGCACTTTTCCATAAGTATCAATATAGAGCATTTTAGAAAACGGACTCCGAACGCACACATGTAGATTTCTGTTTCATGGCTTGGGAAGTATTCTCGAGGGTTTTGCAACACTTCGATCGCCTGAACGACATGATGTGTAAAAATGTGACTTTATGTGACATTATGCGTGCGGCTGAATGTACGAATGATCGCGATATTGTGACATGACAAATTTAATGTCAGTTTTTGGTATTTTTCTCGGAAACTGAAGTGCTTTTTTTAAAAAATATTTTACAATATGGGAAATTGACTTACCGTATTGTTAGAAGGCCATCCTTTTAACAGCCCCTCGATGTCTCCTGTAAGAAAGAAAACAAAAAGATTTAAATAAGCTTCATTTAAATATGTTACACATATGTATATATTTGTTTTGTCTATCCTCATTGATCTACTTTACAAAGTATTAAATGCGTGCATTCCCGAACGACACACACAAGGAGATAATAGTTACACAGCTAATGCCCAGCGTGAACCAATCTGTTGCCTGAAATGCACGAAAACACATGAGCAGTCCTTGCGGATTCGATAAAGAAACGAATTAAAATAAAATAATAATAAGTGGACGCCATTTTGGAAGAACATGGGGATTACACTGGCAGAAGAACCAAATACAATAGATAGAGAGCTCTTTATTATTGCCAGCAGAAACACCAATCTGGCAGAATAATACTATCGGCAAAACCATTAAATCCAATGGCAGCAAAGGACTTCTCTACGCAATGACACACACTTCATCAGAGCAGAAGCACCAACCTCTAACCAACCCCGTTCTTACACAAGATAAGACACTAATCCACTTTAAATATTTAGAGAAATCGCTAGACCACTCCTTCATAAAATATTAAAAAACATATCAAATTTATATGCATACTTAAAATGATAATTTTACACTGCCTTGAAAAGCGTGATACCTTTATTTTTCTTCTTCTATTATTCTGCGTCTCTTACACTCCTAATCAAGTACGTAGAGCGTCACAAGTCGAAGGTACAATAATCTATGGAAAGCTTTTTCAGTGACCTAAGCTAAAGGTGAAAGAAAACATTAGAGAAAAGAGAAGAGATGACGACGCATAAACCATTTATCAATAAGAGTGCACAAAGAAATATAACGTGCTCTCTCTATCTGTTTCAAATCGTCCTTATACTAAAATCGAAATGTTGATTTTATTGAGCCATAACTCTGTACCCAAAAGGCAACTTTTTTTTTTATTTATACACTGTTTCTTCAGTAATAGGGTAACTTATAAAAAGAAAACATATTTAACCATCCACCACCTTCCAAAACTTTACGACTTACCCCAACTAGAACTAGCCTTATAAGTTTTTTGCTGCCTCATCGATACCTGACCATATGCGGCCAATTCTGCTCAACATTACGTAATAAATTTAATTTGGCTAACTTTTTAGCTTTTTTTTTTGTATTTTCTATTTTTCGTTTTCATACTTCCATATTTTAACTACATATATATAAAACTAGAGAAATATTTTTGACTAACTGACACCCATACACCAGTATTTGTCTCAACATTTGTCTATCAATACCTGGACTTTTTTTAACTATTTGTGGGCAGACCTGTAATGTACTTAAGTTGATTAGTTCCAGTACTAATACAAGTAAAAGTCCCGGTAATGGTATTCAAAGAATTTTCAAGTACAAATCCAGGTACTGGTGCTGATACTTATAAGTCCGATATATAAGCTTAAGTATCCTATGAGTACCAAAGTACCAGTATCTGGACTTGTACTTGAAAATTTTTAAGTACCAGTACCGGGGCTTGTACTTCTACTTCGAAGATTTTAAGTCCATGTCGTCGTACTTGTCCTGTCTAGAACCTTTTGTTTATCTTTCCTTTTCAAGTAACAATTTGTGATAGAATGTCCAAAGATTCTTATTCGTAAATATACCTCACATAATGCCTTAAGTACCAGTATTCTAGGCTATTCAGGCAGGAAAGCTAGCGAGATGAACGCAATAATGGGTGTAGATGCTGTCCATGAATGAATTAAGCTTTCTTTTGGTATATTATACCCCACTCTAAGATATATTCTTGTAAATGACTTGTCCATATTAATTGTAGAGAGCGATGGAGGGCGTCAGTTTTGAAAATTATAAAAATTCAAAAAATGCGATGTCCATGGCAGAAATGATTACATTACATTTGAACGACCGTAAAGTGATTGGAAACCATTTTTCTGCCAATTCGGGTTCAACTGGAAGGGATGAAATGGGAACGCCCATTTAAGGCCCGACATGTACAGACATGAGATATGTCTTAAACTATTCATTATGATACTCTGAACATATTTTATTAACAATGTTTATTTCAATTAAGTGCGGAAGGCTTGAGGGATTAAAGTTTGATCTAGAACATTTTAGAAAATCTAGTACGGATTCGAATTTCTTATGTCCTTAGAGAAGAAGTTTCACTCCTATACTCTGAGGCTTACAGCCATCCCCATACCATACCCACTTTCTTAGTATTTCCTTCTTTTTTATTCGAACTGTGGTACTAGATTTTTTGCACCTTAGACCAGCTCTAACTTGATAGGCTTTTGTCCGATCGAAAAACAGGTTTCACTGTTCGTCTCAGCTCATCACCAGCTACAATTCGTAGAAGATAATTTTTCTCTGCACACTTTTATGGTGGCGGCTAGGAACAACGGGGGGGGGGGGGGGGGGGTTCCAACACAGCATGTTGCATATCAAATAAAAGGTCTCACTAAGTGCTATCGGGTGATGTACTTTTTTCCTGATTCAAATAACTTTCTCAGGACGTTTTCGCCGCCGGAGAACACATTTTTATGCACTTGGGTCACATCAGTTAGGTACTACATTTCTCATATATTTTTGGAGTTCTTTCTTCCATATGTGCTCTGTTTTGAACATTTTTCTCATAAGTAGTGATTTTCCACGACGCACCAATTCCACGCAATCACTAGAAGTAGAAAAGTCCACTTTCTCACCCAAGAAAGTCGCTCAAACTACATCCGATCACCAAAGCTTCCCCCGCTTAATTAAAATAAACATTGTTAATAAAATATGTTCAGAGTATCATAATACATCGTTTAAGACATGGCTTATGTCTGTTGATGTTGGGCCTAAAGTTGTATGAAAAGTGGGCAATCCTCTTTATCTGCAAAGTGCCCGCGGAAAATCCTTTACGCGTGGAGCATAACGTCGCTAGTAATGGAGAGTTGTGCTCTCCATAATTAGCCTACTATCCAGTACAGAAGTCTTTTCCCATATTTAGATGTTATCTTTCTATAACACTTATAATATTGGATGAAATGGTCACGTCAGATTGGTAAATCTTGTGCTAAGATTGGAAAATTTGGCAGAAAACTGATTTTCAATCACTTTTCAGTCGTCCAAATATAATGTAGCCATTTCTGTCATAGACAACGATTTTTTTCATATTTTTATAATTTTCAAAACCTCCCTCCACTACCTACCACGATTAGGAATGGACACTTCATTTACAAGCATAAGTTTTAGAGCGAGGTACAATCTACCTAAAAACAAACTTAATTCACCCATGGACAACGCCAGAGCAATTATTGCACTCTCATCCCTATAACTAGAAAAGATCCCTCAATTTTTTTAGTACCTACTACCATTTCTAGATCTTAAATTTCTCTATTAATTCACTGTGAAATTAGATGCATCATGAAACGTAAATCCCTGTATATAACGTCGTTGCTCACGCCCTCCACTAAACCCACAATACCAACAAATAAATTAAAAATATTTCGCGAAATAGCCAAACAAACAAAAAATAAAGCAAAGCTAAACGACTGGTCAACGACCTCATAGTGAAGCCAGTTAGTAGGAGGTCTCTGCATATTTAGTTAAAGTAATTCTAAACCGCATCCATAAAACATTAGCACCTCATTGAATTTTAGTAACGATTCATAAAATCGTAAACCAGATTTAGTGTGAGCATTAAAATGTTTCCACCATAAACGCCACGGCCAGGATATAATATTTTTGCGCGAGATTTACTGGTGCATGTCGTAAATGTCAACCAAAGTGGCATTAATTAAATTTTTCACACTGAGACTATTTTTATGACAACCTGACAATAACGTCAGAACGGGATTTTATAATAAATAAATTTAAAAAAAAATCCAAGCCGCTGTCGGAAGATATCAAATGCAATGCCATAACAGTTCCACCGCTCCAAGACCCCGTAACCGTTGCCTCATATTTTGCCAATTTTTCCATGCAGTCAACCCACTTTATCCGCCTAGAAGCTGCATTTTCCCCGCGGCAAGGGAAATTATGTTTTTATTTTTATAACATCACACCCGAAACAAGGACATTCGAGTGGAAAAGGGGAGTTTGATGACATTTTTATTACGGCAAATGTGAAACCACTCATTAGTGGCGAGTTAATTAGTGAAAATCGGCTATGTATGTATGCACAATGGTTGCGTTGAGGTACATATTTGTTCAAATTGTGGGTAATTTATCAATAAAATATTTTCCTTTGTAACAACACTCTCCCCACTGCAAAACAAAATCCGGAGTCAATTGAACTGCATTGTGTTAATCAAAAAATTCAATTCAGTTCTAACAAAAAGCCGGCTCAATCCATTATTATTAGTCAGAAACACATTCATATTCATAGAACTGGAAAATTAAATCGGAAAATTCGATTAGTTTGGCTACGAAAACTTTATACATAAAATGCTTTTTTTTCGGATAAATTTGATAGTGGCAGAGAACTTTTTTAGCATCCTCTAAATTTATAAAAAAAAAAAAAAAAAAAAAAATTGAATTCCTCTGCCTCTAACTGAAGTGGGTCTTCTTTTCACTAAATAAAAACTCAAAATAGAGCTAGGTACCAGAAAAATTAGTGGGAGCAAATTTAAAAGTTTCACTCCGAAAACAACGTGACGTCCTTAAAGTTGGCAGAACGGCCTTTAAGGTAGTGGTACATTAAAGGTTGATTAAATTAGCATGCCCAAAAAGAAAATTTACGGCTCCCAAGATTTTCCTAGAAATCACGGTTCTGTTAGCTTTAGAAAAAGTTAGGAGAACGAAACAACAAAACGTATAAAACTTACTATTGAGATGTAAAATTTATATAGGAATTCCTACAAAGGACATGAAAATTGGAGCTGATGATTTATAAAAAAATACCACCACTTCACTAAGTAGCTCTAAAAACTAATTTCTACCTAGGTACGAATCGTATTGGTTTTGAGGCATTCCATTATAATTTAATGGGCCTTAAATTCTGGAAGTACAATCCCAGCTGTTTTTTTAATAATAGATGTCAATTTGGCTTGGTTCTACTAGCAAAACGGAGTTCTGCTACTGCGCCGCATGGGTTTTGAATTAGCCTTAAATGCTGGCAGCACAATCACAGGAATGAGATAACTTTAAACAATGTAAATCTCACAGTGGCAATTATTAAAAATATGTGAAAGAAGTAAAGAGGCAGTCATCTGAGGGAGAAGGCAACCAAGTTATTTTTTTCAAAAACCCGTTCTTCAAAATTTTAACACTCTAAATGAACGCTATCTCGAGTTATCGTGAGGACGGACAAACGGACAGAGGAAGAAATGGTCGAACATGCAAAAATCAAAATAACTTTCAATATTATGGTATCCAACCCATTTTGTTCTACCAGCATTATTTTTATGCATTACAAATGGAATGACAAACTTATACCGATTTCCATTGATCAAGTTTTCTAGCAGAAGTGTTACACTTTTCTTGCAGTGTTACACCGAAATTGTTCCATTGAGCTGCACTGCCAGAAAAAGTGTGCATCAAATGAGTCTGGTGCTACACCAGAAAAATCGGCGGTGTTACACCGAAAAACGCACACATCTACATGTGAAATGTCACAACTGAATGTCATTGAGCATTACATGTCAATCTTCAACTATTACTCTACCAATTTCATCCGCAATCACGCCAAAATCATTTAAATAACAATTTTCATAATTTTTACGTTATTCGTGATGTTATTTTTTTGAGAAAATTTCAATCTGACAAATTACACGGATATGAGCTACTATTACTTCTCATCGCGTCAAAAGTTGTTCCATTGAACTCGTTTTTTACTGATTGACGTGCACTTTTCTTAAAATATCAATGGAAATCGACATTAGTATACCCGCAGATTTCATCCAGGGTATAAAAACAAAATTTACCCATACAAGTCTAAGGACTCTAGAATCGTATCTAGCGGGGTAGCAGGGGGAGCGATTTTTTCCAAATTCAAATTCAGATGATACGAATTTAGGCCATAAATATTGTAATGTATGTACATATGTATAATATCTTTCAATTTAAATTTACGTCACTTCAAATAGATAATGTTACGTACCGAACCAATGTACTGTAAAGCCATGACCACAGACAAGGAAGATAAACAATTATCGGAACGATAAACGAAAGAAAATATAAACAAAACAAATTGCTCGACGTTAAGAGAAATTTGCAACATATGCAAATTTCGTTATGCAAGAAAAATGTTCAATTGTAAATGAGTCTGCGGTCACCGCTATAACCAATCAATCAATGAATCATAAAGAAGTTCAGTGATCAGAATTGTTGACACTACAACTATGATTTGTAATTTCATTTCTTGCAATTTGGCAATAACTCCCCCCTTTTAGAATTATGAACGTATTGAGTCCTATGTAAAATAATTGTATAAATAACCAGTCATGGGTCATTAAAAATCAATTTGATCGTTAAAGTGTCTTTTAACTTCTCACCCACAAAATTAAAACATTGGCATACTCTGCCATATTAAAGTTAAATCGGCACATTGCCTAAATTAAAAAACAGCGGCATACTGTGCCATACTTAAGTAAAGGGCGTGTTGCTAAACTCAGAATCTTTAAGATCTTTAAGATAAAAGTGTTGTAAAAGTCAGAATTTCTTAAACATCACGTGTTGCTAAACTCAGCCTTAAGAATTTTTCTTTAAAGACAATCCAGGGCGATCCGAACCATATATGTATAACATAGACTGACTGATTTTCTATTTCATATGGGTCAACTTTTTTGATAGGGTGTGACAATTATCTTAATTTCAAGTTTGACTTTCGCTTTAATATTCATATTAAAAGTTCAACAAATTTCAGAAGCATTCGAAGTTATTTCTATTCTTGGAAGCTTATCTCCAACAACATCAAATATTTTTTAAACTTGAGTTTTAAAGAAATAAAATTAAGCAATTTCTGTTTACCTGACAGAGAAAGGATTACAATTATTGTATTGCCATTTATTTCTATTCTATATATTCATTATGAAAACCACTGAACTGAAACTGAGCTATGGTGTATTTTGTATAGAACTTATTATTTATAGTTCCGCAGAATTAAGTTGTTAAACCAAAAAGAGACAACTATAGAAAAGTGATCCCATAATAATGTCAAATAATGTAAGCAATTTCAGTAGTATCAGCAGTCCATTTTATATATGTCAGTGATCCGAACGCACTACTTGATTATCTTGATGTATATGTGTGCATTAAACATCCCTGATAGCACAACTTCAGGGGTTACCACTACAATCATAATTCTTTTATTCTATCGGTGAAACTGCATGTACTTCAGCCCGAAAAAATGTACTGAAACACTACGGAAAGTTCCGCGCATAAAATGAAACAAAACGCAACTCCCGATATGTTCTGTCTCCCACATTATTGCATCATCTTTTCAGGGCTGATTCAGTACTCACAGAAGCTGTTTAGTTCAGTATTCATAGAAAGATAAAAGTATATTGATAGATTTGTCCCATTCTAATTGGTTTACATCTCTTCAGGGCTTTTAAAGTAGTTTTGAAGTACATTACATTAACGAATTCAGAATTCGTTTCCAGTTAAATCCATTGGAAGTGCGTCTGAGTGAAGCGCATTTCACATATCAGTAATAAATTGGTAAAAATTGAGAAACATATTTTTAATTATAATAAAAAAAAGTTTTACAATTACAGACAATCTATCGTTTTAGAGGTTCACAAGAGTAAATTGAAAAGCCATTGACGCAGTTAAAAACTAAACTGGAAATGTACTGCTGTGAAAAGGGCTCCTAACTTACCAAATTTAATTAGTAAAGTATTATATTAAATACATTTAAATAAAATAGATTTTTTATTTTGGAAATGGTGTGATTCTCTTCATTAGTTCAAAACTACTGAAATATGCTTGAATATTGTGGTTCTCTTCACTACTTCAAAACTACTGAAAAATACCTGAATATTGCGCTTCTCTTCATTGGCTTAGAAGTACCGAATACATCCCCCAGAGACTACAGCATAAAAGTAATGAAAAACTGATGCTTCCCTCCTGAAAGTGCGGGGTTTTCAGTTTTGGTGGCGCTACCTGTCCTGCTCTTACATACGCAAATAAATCATTTAAAAACGCGACAGTGGTTATTTGTGTTAGTGTTTACCCCTGAATTTTTTCCCGACTGCCTATCCTTTTTCACTGGAGCTGGAAGGCTTCGGTTCAGGCCTCCTGAAGTACATTTTCAGTACTTCTGTGCTATCAGGGATGAGTTCTGTTTACTTTTTCATTCATTGTGTTGTGTTTACTATCATTAGGATAGCGCGGTTTTTTTAATGTAGTTATTTAGATATTTAGAAAACTTGGTGAAAAATAATGAATTTAACGGTGCTAATAAATGGGGTAAGCCATGCTGTCGAAATTGATGACAATACATATGATATGCTGCAAGAGCAAGGTAAACTATTTTTTCACCTTAAAACATTAAAAGTAACAATACTAAATTGTTTTAATAGGTGGAAATTCCTTGGCGGATTATTGCGAAGTACCCAATTTACCGAAACGTATCCAGTTGAAGAAATGGAGGGGCAATTTTGGGACAAGAAGAAAATAAAATTGCTTATAACCTTTAGGCTAGAGCGTGATGTAGATTTTTCTCGTCCGATTAGTAAGAAATGTAAGCTCTGGCAAAAAATAGCAACCGAATTCAATCAAAAGGGATACAGACCTATGAGCAAAGACCTGGAAAAAATTCAATAACTTGAAAAAAACATACATAAGAAATAAGGAACGATCAAAGAAAACAGGAGAAGCATCATCATCATGGTGTTATTTTGACATATTTGACCTGGCACTCGGGACAAAAGCTAATGTTCAACCTTCGGCAGGCGTTATAGGAGACGTCATTGATGACGATAACCGTTCATATTTAGCTTCCTCCAGTTCTGGGATGCGTGCTATTCCCGGGAAAAGGAAGAAAACCCTCACGGAGGAATTACTTGAATTTAAAAAGCAGAAATTCCAGTGGCAGAAAAGGAGAAATTTGAGGCTTAGGAAAAGTTTGAGCACAAAAAGATACAAGTGATACAAGACCTCAAAAAAGTCTTAAAAAATAACAAATAATTCCGTAATATTAATTTTTGTTTTGATTTATTTTATTTATCAACAAGTGCCATATTTATTTAAAATAAAACTATCAAAAATGTTTCATAATCTGTTTTTTATTTAATTATGAACGAATACCAGAAAAATATTTTGTTAAATGTTCTCTTTTAGCTATCCCAGCTCTCGATTCCGCCTCATTCCTTCGTTCTGGTGCATTGGTATCATCCTCGAAAGTGTCAGCTGTTTAATTTAATGCAATACTATTTTATAAAATTTTTAGTGTTTCCAATCGACAAATAATAATTAATTATAAATCGGTGTGCAATTGTACGAAGTAAAGGGTTTTCACAGTCTGTTCAATATTTGTGCCATTTTTGAAGCAAGAACGCTCACTCCATTCTTCTCATATGTCAGTAATTTGTATTACTTAAGAATAACTCTAAAATCAGCAAACCTGTATATATATTTATCTAGGCATATTCGAAATAGTACAGAAATGTTGTTGAAAATTGTTTGTTTGTTTGACTGTGTTTTCTGCTGTGAGCATAATAATTTAGAATAATTTTTTCTTGCGAATTTTCTCGGTTATTTTTCTTCAGAACTTTTGTGCGTTGATGGCAGCCCAAAATTGTTGCATTGATTCGGTTCTCTGGTCTACTAACCGGTTTAATGAGCATTGCTAATTGACGGCTAAAATGATCACATTTCTTAGGAACAATTTTCTAAAAATGCTCACCATAATTTGCGAGTGCTAGTTTTTGGTGAACGTTGTCGACCGGAATTGTTTTTGCTATTAGTGCTAGACAGACCGTCTCCATGATGATTTAATTTATCATTTTATGAAGATGTGATAAACTGTGTGCGATAATTATAGTTCAATTGTCACTCATATTTCTATGTTCTTTACTCTGAGTAAAGATCATCGCAGAGTTCAATAATTTCATTTTATCAAGAAAACAAAATTTGTGAGTACTTGTTGAATTGCAATTTGCAAAGCATTTAGACAGAATAAAATTTTTTTGCTGAAAGATACCAAAAAGAGAAGATAAGCTGACAAAAAACACTTTTCTTAATTAGTTTGGCTATCAGTGCTGAATTTATTAGAAAATCTTTCCATTTTCAAAAAACTTCAGCTCGTTTTAATTGTGTTAGGTGGACTTGATAGGTGCAAGCTCACTAAGATTGAGAAAAGTTTTGAACCGAAATGTTACAAAAATGTCCTTGATGCACCTCATTTGTCTGACAACTGCATATTTGACTTCATTTGATTGAAAATTAAGTCATTATGAGGCAGTCTATCTCTTAGGGTATTAAGCAGAATATTTTTAGATAAATTTTATAACAGATGAAAAAACTTTCCAATTATTTCAACCTGTGTAGATACGCCGCTGGACTCACGAATTGGGCTGATTAAAAAAAAAAAACAAACAAAAAAACAGTAGAAGACTCGGTCACCATTACGATATGACTTTTTTATGGAAACATACCAAACAGTGAAAAATCTGTTCTACAATTGTGCAGTAATATCCCAATAAACACTATTCCAATTTTAGCCCTGAGAAACTTTAAACACATTCCACATAAAAGTACGAGACTTCATTGGGAATCTGATCTGAGATGTAATACATAAAGGACGCTATTTAGTTCCTATGAATGACGGAATTTCTAGAACCTAGTTCAGACTCTACACAGGATGGACAAGCTATTGTGTGACTCTTTGCACAATTTCACTGGCGAACACAGTGGAGATAATCAAAAGATCGCTTAGGAGGGACTAGAATTACTACCGACATGGAAAAAACATTCTTAACATTTTATGACTCACCACTAAAATTTCTGAATGATACACGACATGAGAATGATTTAATGTTTGCTAAATAGGTAAATTTTGTGGCTTTCCAGCTCCCTCCAAAAACTGGGAGTCTTGTGTGACATTATTTTGCTATTTGAATTTCACGTACAAGAAAAAAGAGTTGTACAAAATGGCTGAACACAATATCGTTTCTCACAGTCACAATCACTCAATTGCCGCTTGTAACTATTTAGTTGTATTACAGTTATTAATTTATTATTCACACACAAATACATGTATCTGTGTGCCACGTGAGTTTGGATAGTTCGCAATTAACTAAGTGTTTATGCGCTACTATTTCTTTCACAATAGATATTTATAAAAAAACGGTTTCTTTGCGAATCAAAGATTTCTTCAATTTGACGTATATTAAATCGCAACAGAAGCTCACAAATTAAAATTTATTATTTGAAAATCAAAACCTTAGGGTGCATACAATTCGTAAAATGTAAGTCACATTTTTAGTTTAATTGAGTTGAAAGGAGTTAGTATAAGTCACAATAGATTTGTGGAAAATTTCAACGCTGAAGTCGAAACTAAATAGTTCTG
Organism: Dioctria rufipes; assembly: GCA_963924295.1. NCBI lineage: Eukaryota > Metazoa > Arthropoda > Insecta > Diptera > Asilidae > Dioctria > Dioctria rufipes. The sequence goes on from OZ002740.1 coordinate 8,282,797, forward strand.
TTAAGAACTTTATTGTTTTAAACCGCAACTAAATAGTTTTTTTAGAATTTCAAAGTTTAGAATAACACCTAGTTCTCTTCAAAACACCATAGTTGTAAATGGGTGTTTTTATTTTTGCTTCGATGTTACTCCTCAAGTCCATTTTGTGTTCGATTTTCCAGAGTCTTGGCACTCGTGAGTTCCGAAGGTGTCACTTTCTATTTCTGCTTGCTACTTGGGTTAACTCCGAGCTAACGCTAGCTACTTCTGCTCTTGACTAGGTATACTGCGGTTCTTGTTTTTGTTAGGATTATAGTACGCAATGGGGTTTCGGATCACAGAAACACAACCGTTCGTAAGTAAAAAATGCTTTATTGAGACTAAGTCTAAAAGTTCATAAAAAAGAATGAATAAATATATATAGAAAAGCAGAGGACTTTTCGGTCTAGTATTCATATACATATGCATACATAAGAGTGATAATTTAAGTGCTATAAGCCTTTGTTTATATATTAAAAAAGGACGAGGTTAGGAAAAAGTTTGTGATTTGGCAATTTTGAAGTACGTTCTTCATTTGCGCAAAAGCACGAATTTGACACTTTGTCTAACAGCTATTTGACATGGTTCTGACATGCGTAACATAAGTAAGTAATCCAATCATCTCACAGCTATACCCATCCCTATCCTCCCTTTTTTCGCATTTTATTTTTTTTAAGTATATCTAGAAAAAATAGCTTGAAAATCTCATTCACAAAAGAAAATTATCCACATTTTGGCATTTATGTTTATCAAGAATTTCTTCTGAATAGCACTTACATAAATGTCTACACGGAATACAAAAGTACGGGTATACAAGTCGCTAAATTAATCTGCTATTAGCTGTCAAGGAGTAGTGTGTTTGATGGAATACACTACTCCTTCCAATGACATCCAACTTGATCCACGAGAATTATATCGCTATCTAGAATGGAGAGTAGAAAACCTTTAATTTTTTCAAAAATACCCAACTTTCCTCGACAAATTTCCGAATTTCAAAACGAATTTTTCAATTCAATTGTATATAGTAAGTCCGCTATATGCACAAAATCCCACCACCATTTTCTGGACGTTTTCTGTTTATATAAAATAATGAGACTTCAATCGAGCCACACACTGTCATCCTTTTCAGTCACCGATTATCACGTAATTCTATTTGATTCTTTTGCTTGAAACTTCTCTGATTTTTTTATTATATAGGTATATAATGGAGTACCACAAGGTTCCATTCTTTGACCAATATGATTTTCATTAAACATTTGTATATTATATTGCGATGTTCATCTACAATATTCTGGCAATAATCTACCAAATTGTATAGGATGTCTCTCCTCCAAATGGATTATCTGAGGATGTTTTTAGCCGAATGACTAGATATTTCATCCATTATCATTTTGGACCGATATAAATAATACATAATATCAAAATGAAAGTGAATAATGAAAAATGGAAAACAGCTCTTTGTTTTTTTTAATGGATACATTAAAGGTGATGAATACCCCAAGAGTCATGTACGGAAACATATTATCCCAAAAATCCAAAAATTTATATTAAATTAAAATAAGTAACGTTGATTTACAGTAACACCTCAACGATTTCAACAAACTTCTGATATCTAATATGTGTTAACTAAAATATATTGAAAGTCCTTACATATAAAATACAAAAATTAGCTCCACAAAATAATTGAAAACTCATTCTATCACCGTCGAGTAAATGACATACATATAACATATAACACTTTCGCTTGTGGCAAAATACTTCATCAAAAGGCAGCGTCTTCCCCAAGTTCTATGATATTAAAAGTGAATATCTCGAACACAGGAGCACACAATGGTGGAGTTGATAGCAAGCAAATCGAATTAGTATCATATTTCCAATTAAATTTAATGCCACCAAATCCTTTTAAAATCCCCCACACGCCATCAAAGGAGCTCGCTCGTATATACGACATAGAATGAAGGTGTTATAGAAGCACAGTAGAGAGGTGTAAGTGTTGGTGAACCTTTATAACTATCATCACCAGCGAATAGTTTGATATCGTCGGTAAAGGAACCTTATCCCCATAATTCAACCCTACCCCATTCTAATGCTATTTGCAACTTTGATGTCAGCAGTAGAGTTTCTTAAACTGCTTTCTGACTGCTTTCTTGTTTTAAACCTGCACTAGTTTGCTGCCAGAACTTTATGAAGTATCCAACTACACCCCTGTGGAGAAACGATTCCAATTAAAAATTCATTTTATATTATGGAAGAATGATGAGCTGTGGTGGCTAGAATCAAACTTACCAAGGTCGTTTTAAGTTGATGCGTAGTGTTACATGCTTTTAACATTGAAATTGTATGGAACTATGGAATTGGAACAGAATTAATCTTAAGTGCCTTATAGTAATTATGATTCATGGAAGCCGTTAAAGTTTACTATTTCACCGAAGGTCATTGGTTGTAACCTTCTCTTTTTTGATTAATTAGCTTATGATAAAAATTAGTTTAAATGTGTTCCATTCATTCCAGTGATTGTGGGTTTCATTGGGTACTATAACAATACTATTTCCATTTTGCGCTTTCAACAACGATCAGGTTTTGGCTTGACTGTCCCTAAGAAGAAGACTCACTACATCATGGGATTGCACCTAGACATCTATTTACTAAGGTTTGCAGTTGGATCGTTATGATTTGAGAGAAGGTCACTGATGTCAAGAGTTTGAAAGTATATACAGCAGCCCTTTTGATCTTGGCGTTATTGCAGCAATTTTGCTTTTATTATTTTACAACCGAGATAAAAGTATTTCTATTTTTTACCTGCAGGGGAATTGTTGTCTTCTGTTTTACAGGCAGATTCGATATACTACTACTATAGGATAATTATCCTGGTCTGGACTCCAAAGTAGACACTGAAATTGAGTCCAAGTAATTTGGGCTTTATAAAGACTTATTTAGTCTCTTTAAGGATGACATCCTATATTCGTCCTTTAGTTTTTTTCCGTGGTAAGGGTTATATCTACTCTGCATGAATCATCTGCTAACATACACTTTCGGTGACTATGGGAAGTGTGCTTTTGAAAATGATTTCTAATTCTATTCTGGCATATAGTGTTACCTCATCGGAGCGAATCTTTTGTTACGACTATTTAGAACCAAAAGTTACTGTTGATGAAATTATAAAAAACGAAGACGATATAGAAGAATCAGTTACAAGATTTTACCTCATTACCAACATCAAAAGCACACCTATGTATATGAATACAATTGGAACATTTTGGACTATTAATTATTCACAAAATTCTGGATTTCAATGAAAAACCACAAAACACAATTAGCAATGTTGGAATTTCAATAATTTTAGATTGGAAAATTCGTAACTTGACCACGAAAAATCACTGAGCGAATAAAATTTCCCAAATCCAGCCACACGTCTATTTGATTTCGGCTCAGTGCATTCAAATCCAATGCACACATGCTGTCCAATTATTTTCAGGAATTTTCTACGTAGTTTGTCGGTCCTATATAGGTAGGTAGTAGCCTATACATAATCTGTAACACTACCGAATTTTACGCACTCATTGAACTGATGCTCCTCGATGGCAATATGAAAACCAACTTCAAAAATCAAAGCACTTCTCCACTAATCTGAGCAATAATTTAACCTTTGCCACACAATCATCATGATTATTTTCGGGTTGACCAAAGGCCTTATTTCAATTGTCCGAGTTCTAGTAGAACTCTACCAGTTCAGAGGATACCACCTACCTGTTACCTTATTGCTGCTAGTATCCTGCTATATATATACACAGTGCATAGATAAAATTCATGGCAGTATTGCAATTGTAAACCACACATTTATTCCGAGGAATAATTCCCGATTTGATCCTGCTTGACATCTGTCTTGGTGGATCCTTGTTGGCAGTCATCCTTCTGTATCCCTTATAGCATCCACCACAAACGAACGGTTAGCATTCCGAACCGAAACATGGTTATGTTGACTGAAAGTTTTTCATCATGTAAATCTGGGATTCCACCCCCTCCCTCCGCAACTCATACTATCCCCTTTAATTTAGATTTCATCTGCTGAAGTCTCTTGGCATGTCATGTTTATGTTGTTTCTTGGCACCGTAGTTGGTCGCGTAAGTCCATGGAGCAAGGTGGAGCGCCGAGGGCACACAACATTAATTACAATTTATAATTAAAGGGTGTAAAGGGAAGTCGGTATGGTTCAAAAACGCAATGCCTTACTTCCATGTCGAGCATCATGATATGAATGTTTCGAAACTTCGGAAAAAGATGAAAGGGCCCTTCCCACTATACGCTCCAGTGTATGTGGCCGGGTAGGGTTTATAAAGTTCCCATGAATCTCATCCACGGATATTTAACCGTTGTCAAGGCCACTACTCTTTCAAGGGGGCGAGCTTTCGTCGAAATATTTATAGTCTCCCTGCCAAAGTGGTGAGCTATTTGAGGCCTGCTGCATGTAATTTAGTGAAAAAAGCACAATGGCAATGGTGCGAACGACGGTTTTTTGGCAATCAAAGGGGTTTGTTGATGTACCGAGTTGGTCCCGAAATCCCAGTACCAGAGCGTGCTATAGTAGTAGAATGCTATGAGCAACCCTCTGTCCGGAAACGGAAATGCCAAAAGATTCGTGTTTACAGTTCAGTGAAAATGAATATAAACATTTTTCAAATTAACGGCGAACGAATCGTGTTTTCCAATGGAAACAACACTTATAAACGTTGCACCTCGCCGAACTGAATGCGCCGAAATGGACAGTTGAGGGATTAGCTTTTGGGAAAATTAAAAGTTTAAAATTATGAGCCTCGACAAGTCCGCCATTTTCAATTGAGTGCACTACTTCAGTTTTGATTTTGTTTCTTTTTAATTACATGAGTGCTGGACGAAGTAAAATAGTGTTTTATTTTCCTGCAAACGATGGTTTTATTTTTAGTTATTTTTACACCGAGTTCATGATGAGCAATGTGCAGAGTGCGGATTGACCGAAACGCCTCCCAACAGTAGTAATGCAGTACTCGTAACTAAGAAAGTACAATAGTAGCACTGATGAATGAAACGGATCTGGTCACCAATCATTAATTGAGAATTGCAAAGAGGGCGTTTAATCAATCTATAGGGGTCAGGGATGATGAGTTTTCAGTGAAACTCATGTTACTGTTTTAATTGGTATTAAGTTCACCTGAAACCACATCATGGTTAGCACCTGCTGAAATCCAATGTATCCTCCTCAGTTTATATTGAAAAATTGCTTCAATTAATTACTGGTATTGGAGCTCTTATTTTCTCCAGGCAATTTTAATTGGAATTGATTTTAGTTGCTATATTTTATAAATAAAAGAGAATTATGGAGTGGTAAGAGCTCAATTCTCTATTGTGAGGGGTAATTCTCTTCATTTTGGAAAAAAAAAATTGTTTTAATTGGAATGCAATTCGGGAGTAGGTAACTAACGAAAAAAAAAAACAAAAAAACAAATAGCAAACCTAAATAAATTTTCGTTCATATGTATTTATGTTTCGACCAATTTACTATGCTTCCACATAAACTTCACTCAGGATTTGGCCAATGTTAGTAAAGGACTTGGTTACTTCTATTGTTTTCTTCCATGTAATCAATCCTGACTCAATCCTGTTGGAATCATTGCAAATTCCGTGCTTTCGACATTTGCGCCATCTATGTTTTATTTATCGAAAGAGTTTCATTTTGGATGCAAAATTCAAGGATACAAGTGAGAGGGAAACTATTTTTTCATAGTTGACACTACTTTCATGATTGATATGTTTGAAGTGAGCGCAATAATTCCAAATCTCGATATTATTCGATTCATTTGCAAAAAAAGCAGGATGAAACCACTCCTAAAGTTCATCGTCAATCAATATCTGAGGTTGATATACCGGGTGTCCCGCTATCCTTTCAAGATACATTGCGTGGGAAGATAGGGAATGTTGAGAGGAACTAAAAATCGTATGAAAGGGCTGGCGTTGGTATGGGGAGGGGGGGGGTGAGTAAATGTTTCATTTGGGAGGTGCAGGCGGTTTGTGGCGTTAGGTACTTTTTCTGCTAACACGCTGTAGCTCTCCTGATATACTCGCTGTGAATTTGATTTTGAATTCAGTTTATAGTAAACCGTTTACGCTTTCCAACGAATGTCGAACCATCACTAATGTCGCCAGTTATACGACGTCAAATTAAAAAAAAAGTTGAAAAAAAAGTACTAATTTTAAAATTTTTACGTTGCTCTCACTAAAATGCCTGACAACAGTTACATTTTCTTGAAAGATATGTAAACCTCAGAATGTTTCACTTCTTATGATTCTACACATGTGCCTTCCTTAAAACCTTAATTTATAATGCATGATTTCATTAATTATACTAATATTGCAAAGGATTGCATAAAATTAGGCGCAATCGTCAGTAGCGAAATTAGCGAAGTAATGAATGGACTATCTGAAAAACTCTCTCAAATGATTGTTTGTTCCTCTCGCCATATCCAATCTTCCCTCGTACTGTCTCCCCCCAGAAAGCTGGACAACCTGTAGATTTTCATCACTGATTTCGTCAGCTTACTTAAGACTAAAAGAATTTCGGGATTAGAAAAACCCTTGAGGAAAACTTTCCGTATTTCAAAGACAGAACTATCCTGAACGCCAACAATCCATTTATTTCCATTAGCCTGAAACCTTACCAGCTCAACGTTGTCAAAGGAGCAAAAACGCTGCAATTTTTTTGCAATATCTGACGATTTTGATTCCTTCCAAATGCTATCTGGAAGTAGAGAGAAGTCGACTCGTTACACGCATGTACCTACCCTTTTCTTCCGAGAATTTTTAAGTGACCAAAATTTGACATTGTGGTGATTTTGTTCGTTCACTTATTGCCTCTAGAATTTAAACTGGACTGACGTCATGACTTAAATCCTGTGGCTAGTATTTTAGTACTATAAGAAAGTTGGATCATCTGAATTAAATGTTTAATAATTGCAATTTAATCGATTGATGTCAACTGCACTACCGTAATTACCTAAATTGAAAAATTTTCTTTCGGAAAACAGCAGATTTTCTTACTTTGTTTTTAAAAGTTCCTCTGTATACTTTATTTTCCAATTGAAGTGTGCTTCTTTTTTTTTCCACTTTTCCCAAGCTTTGTTATTTTTATTAAGGCAGGCGAAAGAACTTAAGACGATTATGCTAATGAAAAATGACAAACGGTCCTTTTGACATAACAAAAACAGAAAACACCCGATGTCAGACGACACTGTACAAGCTGAAGGTGTTCTAATAGGGTCACAGACGTTCGCACACCCACCCGCCCGGCATCCCCTATGAAGCTGAGTCCTCGTGATGGCTGGACGGGCATTTAAAAATCGTTAATCGCATCGCCTTAGCTCCTTCCGAATGGCTAATCGTATTAAAAGTGTGTCCTTTCTTCGCTAATGGTATTTATCTTCGACGTGGGAATTAATGGAGGGTGTTTAGAAGAAATTTAATTTTATGGAAAGTAATTTTCAAGATGACCCCTTCCCCTCCAAAGCTATTTTTCTTATCATTTTGATGACGGACACTTTTTTTTTTTTCTTAATTAGAACAGATAAAAAAGGTAAGGACAAAGATAGTAATTTTTACAAGGGATTTTAATATTTTACACTCAATTGAAATTTTGAAAAGGGTTCTTGTACCAGATATTTTCGTGATTATTTAATGACCTTTGCGCATTTCATTTTGACAGGAAATGTCGAAATTTGTTGATTGTAGAACATAAATTTGAATTCTTATATAATTATTCTAAAAACAAGATGCAAAGTCTAGTTATACGTATTCAGGTATAAGGGAATGTCGTCAGGGTTGGCCCTTCATCTAGTTCGGCCAACTGCGATGTTTTTAGTTTTCACCACTAGCGCCACCAATATGCGGACGCGGCATAATTCTCTCAGTGACAGCAAACTTTCCGTGACATAATAGATTTTCTTGCTTGCAAGACGTCAAAAAAACCTCCAGTACCAGTACCAACCAAGTCCGCCAATTAAGCACCAGCTAGAGGAAGATGCCCTTCCACAAAGTCGCAGAAAAAGCCATCTTCGGACAACACAAGAGAGCAGTAACGCACCCAAGATTTGCCTTGGTGGAGGAGAGATAAGTGTCGCAAGTGCAAGAGGAGACGGGGGAAAATGGGGCTCACATCCTGCGCCCATCTGAGCAATTTAATACTGTATTACATATTTAAACGTTTTGTTGTATTTTATCGGTTTTTTTAATTTTATACATAACTTATCAATGATGTTTAAAAACGGATCTTCCGGGGGGGGCGTTCACCCCGCCCCCTCCTCGGTACGCTCCGCAAGAGAGAAGTGCATTTGAAGTACGCCAATATAACAACGAGCTATTACATATGCCGGAAATGCGATTCCGAATAATGTGCCATTCAGATTTTGCTAAAAAAGAGAAAAATGCAATAAATTCGACTTTCTATTTCATCCAATAAATTTTTTCAGGTCATTTTCAATAATTTCACCACATAATTCATCGCTTTTCAGCTATTTCAAAGGATCAAAATGGTGGTCTACACTGACGACGTTACCCTACATAATTTTGTGAACATACCCAAGTTTCAAAGTAATATATGATGGTTCAACAATCCTTTAGGAGTTATTACTGATTATACATACAAAAGGGTGTGTTTGGACCTTCGTGTTGCCAGAATTTTGTATTTCGAATTTTTTGGTAGAATTTTTGAAAATAAATCAGGTGTACCACAGGGGAGCATTCTCGGCCGATTTTACTCTATTTGTTTTCCCTTGATTCTGTCCAATTTCAAAATTCTTTGTAACGCAATATTCTGTGACGTTGGATATAATGCTAACTGCTGTCTTTCAAATTCTAACTTACTCGTAAGCAAATGGTAATAATTAAGTATCTTACTCCTTAAGGGTCAAAGAGTTTAGATGTATCCTGGGATTACTTAAGGAAGCAGGATGGATCTAGGGCAGTTCAAAAAATGTTATCCAATGAGGTTAAGGAGCACAATGGACATGCTGGAGGTCTAAGTGAAGTAGGCTGGATATCTCTAGTAATAGAACCCTCTTACCTAACATAATCTACCCCTTGACTGTCAATAAATGCACGACAATATTTTTCGCATGTACAAGGACTTCTATTCAAAACTAAAGGTTTTATGGTTACTCACAATCTCAAACTCTCATCTTTCCTTTGAATATCAATTGGACTGCATTTTTATCAAAGCAAGATTAACGTGAGGTTTTGCTAAAAGATGGCCCAAAGAATTTGATGATTTTTAAATTACAAAATTTCTCCACTGTACCTTTGTTAGAAGTTCAACTTTGCCAAAATTCAAATCCGATCTGATCTTAATTTTTTTCAGTTCATATTTACCACATTGAGTAGATTCAAAGCATATTTCTAATATTCGCACTTTGTAGTCTTCCGTTCATTAATTCTGCTATAATAAATTTATCTGAAAGTCGTTATTTGGATAGAATGATACGCTGCTACTGAATGACGTCTTGTATATGCCCATATATTTATAAAAGTTTGTACCACTGTCCTGTTTCCTATAAGTATGCCTACATGTGTTTATTCTATTCTGAAAATTATTCACACTATAAAAGATCTCTCCATAGTCGAATACGAACACAAAGTGAACAATTATAGGAGTATTCATAACATATTACTTGTAGTTATTAGAAACCCAAACCAATTTATCCTGCTGTAATACTAGAATTTTGCCTCCACACTATTAATCCATATTATGTTTCTAGAAAGACGTAGTGATGAGAAATAATTAATAATAACTTTTATAATGGATTTGTATTACAAGGCAGCATCTAGCCAAAGTTTTCATTTCGCCCGCCAATAATGTCCCCACTTATTGCCCAAAGACAAAAACCACAACTCACCCGAGCTGAACATATACGGATAGAAATCAGCATTTAATAATAATAAAAAAATTGGAAAAATTTATTTCAACAAGATAACTTTCTCCCCAACTCATATGCAACCATTCTATCTCTCTCTGATGAAAATGGACCAATATGTAGATATAGATAAATCGATAATCTTTTAAAAAAAATTTGCTGTGTCAACGAAAAAAAATCAGGTTCCAATTTTCAAGCAATTCTCCCTTCAAAAGATGCTACTAACAGCGCCTAGATAAATCAGTCCTTGGGATGCCACAATGTCCATTTAAATAAGGACAGTATAATAGTTGGAGCGTGTAGGAGGTAAGGGTAAGAAACAAGGCACTGAAGTGATTTACTGTCTTTAACATGAGTTCCATAGAAAATAGCATAGAACATTGCTTTCAACCATTGGGATCTCTTAAACTCCTTACTATGAATCTTAAGGACCTGCTCTGGAGACCGCAGAAAAGATTCGAGGCTTTGATGTTGAAGAGATGTAATCCGACTTGAGAATACTTTCTATGGGAAATTGACAAAAATGTCAATATTTGAGTAGACCCTCGTCAAAAGATACTCGGACACAAATTTAGTTTAATTTTCTTCGGCTTCCTTCCTTGTCCGACTCTGGTTTTGTCTTAATAAATTGTAGATTCACAGGAAACGTACAAGGACTAGAATGGGATTGGACAGATAGGTAGATGGATGGGTGGGTGGTTGAATGGATGGACATATTGTCAATTATTTGCGAAATTCAGTTATGAAATATGTAGGGATCCTTTAGTATCTTTGCCAGGATGATGCAATGTCAGCTCTAATTTCATTGGATTCATTCGAGATGTTGATATGAATGTGAATTTGAAATTTTCTCTAAAACACAATCAAGGATTAGAGATATAATAAATGTTTATAAAGTTTCTCGTTTATGTTTCTAATTTCTCCTAAGATGAGAAGAATCCAACATTTTCATATAAAAAAAACTCCATCTACCAATTATAATCCCCTCCACTGCGACAAGTGTTTTCATCGCAGAAATAGTATTCATGCAGCTGGGTACACATAAGTCAGTGCCAAAATAGTGAAAGAATTTCAAATAAAATCAAAACATCTCCACCAAATCCTCCCCGGACTTATGCAGTTTAATTTGGTTCTTGTTTCGAATGCCGACGTCTTGTTAAAATTCTCAACAAACAGCAGTCCTAGCTCCGTGGGATGCAGACGAAAACATAAAGGGACTCAGATTGCAGCGAGCTATACTGGCAGGGAACAGAGCAACCATTTTCAGTACAATTTTGATTAATGGTCGAGTTACGTGTCACAATTTCGCCCATTTAAGGCTTCTGATGACAAGTAATCCTCCTCACCATGACATCTCTGTATCATTTGGGACGATTTTCCATTAAATTTTGACAAACGAAAATCATCTTCAAATTATTTTGCTCTTTGTGTGTTTACACAGAAGACGAAATATGGTGGATTTTGAAAGCAGTAGCGCTACAATAATCTCAATGAAATCATCACACCAATTTTTATGTTATTTTTATGAGCGGCTCTTATATAAACGCTCAAATAATCAAAGAGGAGGCAACACCATTTTTAATAAGACTCGAAGAGGTCATAAATAATTTTCCTTGATCTTTCGTATTACAAATATTTGGCACGTTTAGGGGCTTCGGTATTTGTGTCCCTGCTTTTGGGGGGACAACTCTAATCCGGTTTTTTCCTCAAGGGAATCCAGTAATATGAGCAACACGTGAATTTCCCGAGGATTTTTTTCATTATTTTCCTTAATTGGCTTGAAATGCAATCTAGGGGAGTTTAGTTAATGCATTTTGATGAGGTCGTTATCATCATGTCGTAACGAAATATTCATAAGTGTAGAGTGTTTTCGGATTGTAGTTTTTGTTGGTGTTTGATGCTAGTTGTACTAGAATTAAGTAAATAAATAATTTTCAAGTTCGTAGAATAAGAGGCAATAGTAAGATGGTCCATCAGATATCATTCCCCCTAAAATTAATTATGTAATAAAAAACTAGTTTTAGAGGTTGTGAGGTTCTCTGCAGTGCTCCGTATTACCATGAAATATTCCAAAGAGACTTCCAACGAGCATCATGTAAGTAAAGAACAACTGTTGAGGACAAACACCAATTAGAAGGCGGCATTTTTGACCACTTTTCGGTGTGCAGTGGTAAGTCGACTGAGCAGATATACCATCTGCACGACCTATTCAAGGTAACCCTCAGAATCACGACAGATGTACTAAATTTAATTCTAAAATAGATGTGGAGCTGACCAGAGACTCAAAAATTCTGTAAAATAGAATTTACTTTCTCCCTATAGGTGGGAGATCAAACAAGCTTCTTCATTCATATAGATATCTTGCTGGAAGAATACCCATATATTATAATAAGGTTATTTACAGGGCTAGAGGAAGGTTAATGGCAGCATTCGTATCCTCTATGACTATGGGTAATAGAGGTAAGTTTTTAATAATTATTTTACCAAAATCGGATGATCAACAAATGAAGTAAACAAATGTAATTGGAATGAGTTGCGTCGCCAGTGTGTTCAGGATTTGAGAAAAGATGCAGTTGAAAATATAGACAACAGTTACTTCCCAGGAGTAAAACACCTACTTCAACCGGGTAAAAAGTTACATGGCTCACTATAAAAATTCTCTAAATGAAAATAATCATTGTCACAAAACTCCTACTATAGGACTTCTCCGGACATTCAAGCTCGACGGTCAATGGTGAACTTGTCAATCAAAGTTACGAAAACATCCGGTTTATATTTTAAAATATGAAATGTGCTCAGTGTCTATAGTATAGGCAAAGTTAACCTAATGACAAGTTAGGAAGCTTGCGAGAGTTCCGAGTGTTTTACATTTAAAATGCACACGGCAAGAAAAGGAAGAAAGGAAGAAAAAAAATCAAACTCTCTTTAAAACTTTTAAGAATAAAGATAAAAAATGTGAAAACGCAAGTTGCATGCAACGAAACAGAATGGCAAATGTTTCATTTCGGGAAATAAATGAGAAGGGGCGGAGTTTTCACGTTTTACTCTCATAAAATGCTCCCGCGCTTTTGTGAAAACACGTTTTTGCTGAAAAATGGAGAGAATCGGCCAATGTTTTTTATAGCATGGCCAATGTTTGTTAGTGTAATTTCTATGCTAATTGAGCAGCAGGCGCTTCTGTTTACATTCGTTTTGCTGAGAAGAGATTAAGTGGGGGAAATTCTTGCTGGATTCTCTGATATTTTCGAGAAAAATGAGAATTTCATTTGAGAGGAATTTTACATCTCCTTTCAGCATCTGAGGCAAAGCGAAATTTATCTTTTTCTTAAAAATGGGAGGTAGTGTGACCTGATGTACATTATTATGGATAGGTTGAAAGGATTTTGAGGGATTTAATAAGATTTTGTCGTTCGGGTAATCCTACGTTCTCTCGATTTTTGTTTTTAACTCGTTGTCTCAGTTGCACTACAATAGTGTATAGCCAAGTTCTTTTCCCCCATTCATGCAAAAGACAAAAGTATATGAAATTACTTGTTTCATTCTAAAAAACACCAGAAATTTGCCCATTTTGCTCTACAGCTTCTTAACTTGTCATTAGGTTAACTTTGGTATAGGACTGAAGCATATTTAGAGCTCAATTGCGAATTAAGAAGTTATAAGATAAATCTGCTCGCATTGCAAGTTTTAAGATGGTTGAAATATCGAATGCACACCGACCTTCGGCATGAGTTTGACACCAATTTATTTCTAGGTTCTAGGATTAAGAACTTCATCATAAGCTTTTCTACTGTTGACGAAGGATTGTGTATATTTCGCATCTGATGTTTCTGGTGTAATAAAATCTAATTTTTATTGAATGTGGATGCACCAACAGCAGAGTGGCTATTGTAAAGATAGCTTTTATGAAGACCAGAAAGCACTTTAATTTGCATATCGTTCTATATGATGAACATTTATTTACATTTACTTTGTCGAAATAAATTAAAGAGTTTCTACCGAGATTCAACATACATAAGGCTAGTTTAGATTGTGTGATTTTTACGCACCACGCACGAAAACGGGCAAAAGAGGGTGATGAGCGGAGTTGCGGAAGTCGCGCAAGTCGTTCAAGGTACATAGATACACATTTACCGGCACAGTATGAAGCGGCACAGACAGGCATTGACCGGCGGCACAGACAGGCTTTGACCGGCACCGGCATTTTTCTTGCACATATACCGACATAAAACGGAAAGTAAACTTTCAGTTAAGGCAGGTATCGCGTGCTAACTATAGAAAAGTGATGCCATGTTAACTTTGCAACTAGACCAGCAACAACCGAGAATGGCCGGTCCGGTTTCTAGCCAGCTACCGATAGCGATCGGCAATGAAGTTTCCGTTTCGTGCTGGACGCTGCCGCGCCGGTGCCGATTGATGTGAATTAGTTAAATTGTTTTCATAGCAAAATATTTTGCCTGTCTGTGCCGGTTCGTGCTGTGCGGGTACGTGTGACCTTCACTTGTTTTTGAACTTGGAGGAGTTCAGGAAAATTTGTTTACATCGGGTGATTCATAAGTTTTAAATCATTGTGTGTAATTATTGTGATTTGTAATTTTAATTCGGTATTTTCATTTATGGAAGTGTGGGCCATTGACGGTGAGAAACGTTGCCTGTAATTGTTGTATTTTTAATGAATTAATAATTATTTTACAATTTTTGTTCAGAAATAATTGTGATGTCAATGCTCAAAGAGGCTTTGAAGTTTGAAATTGCCAGAAATCTAAGGGTAGTGACTAAAACTTCTTTAGGTTCAAAAGAATCCATCATTACTGAATTTTGATGCTGCAAATCCTTTTCAACACCTGACAGTATAGTATGATGAAAATATCTTAATTCATGCGCAAATAGTATCGGTAAGCATCTGCGTTCTCTGCTCTTACTTTGCGAGTAAACAATTTAAATGAACCACTGATATTTTCTCGCTCTTTTACTTCCTTTTTCTTTTTGTACCTAAAAGTTTTATAGGCCGCAGACAGTGCTTAATAAGCCCGTAACAATTAAATTATCTTCAATATCGCTGCTTGAGTAAGCATTTTCTAAACTCAAAGCCATTTCCATATTTTTTTACTGCTAGAACTAATATTTATGTCTTAAATAGAAATAAGATTTTTATAATTTGAGATTTGGAAGCTATTATTATATGCTCAATAAATTATTAACAGTGCAAATAATTTTCAGTCAACCTGAGCGCCACCCAGAGTAGAATGTCATAGACGACGTAATAAGCGATTAAAGGACTGCTCTTGTTTTCGTACTCGCAAGTTTTTCCTTTCTTACACAAACGAGAACACGAGACGTAAAAACCACACCGTCTAAACTATCCGTTAGTCGAAAATTCAAGGATTTCTTCAAAACTGGTCAGCATATCTTAAAAAAATCTTAGAATGGTCCCCAACTGCTAGCAATGAAATTTTACCTATGCAGATACGTTCGATAACAATTAGAGTCAACAATATTTCAAGTGAAATAATTAAAGGGGATAACCCGGACCATTCTGCTTCAAACTGTAACTAAAATTATTATCCGAAACAAAAAAAAAATAGACATAATGCGACCCGACAAACCATTTCTGTATACCACCTACCACCTTCAGCGTGTAGAAAGTCAAGAACTTATTACACTCTATAAAATCGTATTTAGATGCAAATGAGATAAGTCCCAATTCGATTTTGCATGATGGCATGAGATACGAATATCCTTTGAGGATATACATGAGGATACGCCTCATATATAAGCTCATAGGTTCTGGATGGATGAATTTGGTTGGGCGGAATTAATGCCAAGATCTAAATCCTGGTTCGCAAATTTGCTCTAGTTTAATTACAATAGCATCTAATAACATCGGGTGGAGGGAAGGAGGGGGAGGGGGTTTAGCTTTGTTTAATTATAAATCTCACAATAAATACTTCCTCCTCTCATTATACTGAAAACTAAGGTTCTTCAAAAGGCTTATAATTATATGGAAGTTCCATGAATACGAAATTAGAGCTTACAAAAACCGATATGGTTTGAGTTTTAACATGGCGCTCATAGTTCAATTGATTTCTAACCTACAAAAGCTGAGTAGAGGAAAAAGTGTATAAATCCCAATTGCATCAAAATATTTTACAATTCTGCATTTTGAAGGACATACGATAGATGTCAGCTGTAAGCTGGATTTTCTTGCATCTTCCTTATTCCACTAAATTTCTACCCACTTTCCATTAAATTCGAACCTCATCCTTGAGAAAGATTTATAGGCACTTAAAAAATACATTAGTAACAAATGCTAGATTCCCTAGCTCCCATTTTTCTATGTAATATAGGAAAAATGCGACTCATGATAGTATCAATAGCCTTTATCCTAGAGAAATGCATATGTCGTCCCCCGATGTTTTTCCAAATGGATACAAAATTGAGGGTTGTCAAACCTGCGGGTTACCAACTGCACGAGTGAATCCCCTTCGATAATATAAGAAAACTTTCACACCTCATATTTTCTCAGGCGAACAGAAACCGGAACTGTATCAAAATGGGGCGATCTGTTGGAACAAATGAGATATCTTTATTGCTATCCGGATGTTGTCGTTAGTTGCATATGTTGAGACTGGTGTAGACTGGATATGTAAAAGAACGGTCCTGAGTGCTCTAGGATCATTGGCGATTATTGCACACTTTTATGGTGCAAATGTGAATTCCTTTTATTGTCGATTGCAGATATGCAAGATTGCAGTTTTTGGCGATATTAAATTCAGGGGATGGCTTTGATGCTTTCCGTTCGCTTGAAGTTATTGACATAAAATGGAATTTTTAAATGGACATGGGATGGAGAACGTTTGCACTGAATGTCATATCAGAAGGGAACAGGTAGTGATGCTATATAAAAGTTCTTCATTCATGAAAAAAAGTAGTCAATTTATTATTTATATTAGTCAAGATTAGTGAAATGAATGGCTGCTACATCTTACCTTTTTGAATAGGATCCCAAGAGACTCAGAGGAATCTTACTAAAGAATTATCAAAGGGGATGAAAAGTTTGTTTTATTTTAGTATAAATAACCCAAATATAAAAATTCGATTCAAGCAGCGGTTATCAAGGGGAAAAAATGAAGGCAATTGTTTTTTTGGATTACAAAGCAGTGATCCTGATATATTCTCAATTATAATCTCCATATTATATTGAGAAAAAAGAACCACAAGGAGCCTTTTCTATATTATTACACACAGATTTTGCATAAAAATATTTTTTTCAACTTTCTCAAGAATCATTAAAAAAAAAATTAGAAAAAGCGGATCACTACTTTAGCTTTTGTTATTATCGAGATTACAGTAAAAATTAATTTATAAATCTAAAGTACCATTTACTATCACTAGATAGCGCTAACTTTTACAATTAGAGTTAAGTGTTCAATACATAAAAAAAATGAGGCGTTTCACCTTTTAGGAAGTACTTTTCTTGTCATAAATAAAGAAGAACTTAAAGAGAGCTTACAAAAATAGTCGGCCAACTCTATTTCATCTCTTCTCTGATTTAGTATATAGATTAGTGTGGGACTGTCAACAAGTTGTAAAGGAAATTAGTACGTTAATCTGAACACCAGGATATCAATGCATTATTGGCTTAGTAGACATGTACCTATCATTATAACCGATTAATTTTAAATAGGAAATATTTTAGCTTCCCAACTTTTATGATTATCTGGTAATATCAACTGAAAATGCACTTTGCTAGTGTATGAAGACGCAATGACCATACACGCAAAATTTGTTTGAATGAGGATGAGACTATGCAAATGCCTAGTAATATTCGCTTTCACTCTTTTTAAAACAAATCGCATTTCACCTACTACAATAGGAACAAAAACAAAAAAACGTCACCTCAGTATAGCTTAGCCAACGTTTTCTTTCATGTATGCACCTACAGTAAATTCTAAATAATTTTTAATCTCCTAACCCTCATCCATTGAGTTTCCATATTTCTTTGAAAACGCCTTTATAAATTCTCCTCCCGGAGATTAACCGAAAAACAATACTAGTTTAGCACGGCCCGTATAATTGTTGTCCACTATTGGAAGTTGGTCTCACGCAAACGGAAATAATTTTATTGCGTGCTTGTAGCAATCTTGATTGTCACCCACCAGAATGTTTCCATCCACTGAGGTTTTAGATCAGCGTCGATAAAATCCAGCAGAGCGTTGCAATGTTTTACATAAAAAAAACCTATTGGGAATAAAATTCCCAGGCCACCAATCAATCACAATTAATTATGCTAATCAGATTGAAGCACTTAATTAATTTAGAAAACCTCAAAACTAACTGCACCAATCCACTCGAGCAATGAGTTGCAACAGTGTTGCAGGCATTCATATTGGCTGGGTGCAATGGGGTAATTAGATGTCTTTTGAATTTCTCTTAGAAATTCCTTATCATCAGCAGCATCAGCAACAACAACAAAAATCGGGAAACGATGTCGAAAGACTTTGAAATTGCATGCAAGTCGTAAATTAGCTCCAATCGATTGTGTACGGGAACTGAAGTTGGTTGTCGCATTGCATTTCCAATTCATTAGGTGAAGAGATCTGTCACAACGACTCTCAAGTCTAATTCGAAGACACCTTCGGATAGAAATTCATTCATTTTTATCTCTTTTTGTATAATTTTTAATTATTTCTGATTACCATTATAATGCAGCGGTGGTGATCCAGCTGTGAGTTTTGAAAGGTATTTTTATGAATGACCACGATAACAACTGAATTTTCGTGCGTTTATTATCTGATTCTGCGAAATGTATAGTTTACAAAAATTTAGCCACGTGTGCCCTACTATGATGAGTTACATATGGCTAGGATTATCTTATCGTTACTGTAGTACTAACCCGCTGACTATAAATATTTCAGAACAATTTGGCTTTGCTTGGAACTATTTTGGTAAAATCCAGCAGAAGGCTGTGTTTGTATAATCATGCAAAATGAATTATGGCGGATGATCCCAATAGTATGATCAACGAAAACATCAACAACGTCTAAAAGAAAATATTGATAAAGAAAGGAAAGTTCCACCAATAACAAACTTGGATGATCGCAAAATAAAAACCATAAGATGCGGAATGCGAAAGCGAAAAACAGTAAAAGTAGAGCATTTTGTTCAATAAAAAAAAGGTCCAATATGACTGCCTTAAGGAACACCAAGTTGAGGATATTTATTTGAGTAGTTTGTGGGAAACATTTTTAAAGGGTGTTATAATCTAATATAACGTAACTATAGTAGGCTACATTAGATCTATCAAATTATCGAGGCTAGTGACAGTACGGCAGTAGTCGTCTAAAATTCTAGCAGAACGGAGGTGACAGGACGATGGGGTCTGTGCTGGTAAATTAGGTGAGGTTTAATGTTGCTTGTTGCTTGTAGCTTGTAGTTAGTAATTGTTGTGTTTGCTTGGATGGGAAGGCGCTGAGAAGGATGAGGGCAGTCTGGTGAACTTGGAGTGAGGTGCAGGATAGGGTGCGAGTTCGTTCCGTACTCATGGCGTTCATGTTCGTACATGTTTGTTTTCAATGCAGGCGCCTGGCTACTCCTTCGTCCCAGTGCGCACGCCTGTATATTTCGCCGACCACCTCGGCGTTGAGTTCGTTCTCCACGTCCATGCCATTTCCCATGTGTATATGTGTGTTTGCGTTTGTGATGTGTTTTTTATATTATTCCTCACTGAGTATTATAGCGTACTCACTCCTCTATTTAATTTCAGGAGGGACAGAGATAGAGACAGTCGACGGGCCCAGAGGACACCTACTATAATCTTGACTGTAAATAAATTTAATTAAAAGTTATTAAAGTTTTTGTTTTGTCATTGAAAAGAAGCCCTTGATAAAAACTTCAGAAGTGGGATTTCACTCTGGCCAGTCGTGCGTTGTCTTTTTCTGTCCTTCAGCAAACAGAATTTATTACTAGAACATAGTATGCGTATTGTGCATCGCGGACGAATTTTGTTCTCATCAATATAATGTGAGTGACATTCAGTTCAATTGTTTCAGCGAACGAGAATTGTGAAAATTTTCTTAGTTATTTTACCTTAGTGGTGAACAAAATATTATAATAATTCTTTCTATTAGTAAGCTAAGTACTTGGTTTGAAAGCATCTAACATGACGGCGGCTAACAATTGGCTTGTTGAATCAATTCAACCTGTGGCCAAGAGGGCAAGAGTAATCATTGATCCAACAGATGAATTCTCCGACGTGTCTACGATTCCTCCTACTGATTTATCCGTGAGGTCTACGCTGTCTGACATGGCAGAATTAATGAACCAATTAGCTACGAACGTACATGCGATGGGTACTGCCCGTCATCAAGGGAGAGCCGGTGCCGACGCTATTCCTTCATTTTACCCGAACGATAAGGATATCGATATGCAACGATGGTTGATAAAAGTTGGAGAATTGAAGCAAATTCACAACTGGGACGACGTCACAACAGCGTAATATGCAACAAGTCGGCTTAGGGGCTACGCCCTTACATGGTACAAAAGCTTGCCAAGTGTAAAATTTACATCGAGCGAGTGGAGAGAACAACTCCTCAAAGCATTTCCGGTGGAACGCGATTATGCCAAGCTGCTTCAGGAAATGATTCAGCGAAACAAACGTGGAAATGAATCCATCCTGGAATATTTTTACGACAAATTATCTTTATTGAACTCGTGTGAAATTTATGGCCGAAAAGCCGTTTCATGTTTAATTTCAGGTATACATGATTCAAGTATTCAGGCTGCGGCGAAGGTAGGCGATTATGACGTCACCGACAATTTGTTGCGATTTCTGAAAACTTTAAATGACAACCAACGTGAGGAAAGAGCTGAAAAGTTGTTAAGAAAACCAGTGTGCAAATTCATTCGACGTTCGCATACATCGCCATTTAAACACTCAACGAGAATGGCAAATGCCAGCAACAGCTCGCGAAAATGCTATAATTGTGGAGAACGCGGACATATGTCATTTTCCTGTCCTAGAAAGAATAACAGCTCTAATCCCAATGAACGGAATAAAGACTCATCAATGTCATGGAAGAGTGGAAACACCAAGCAGGTTATGTTAACCGAAACAACTAAACAGTCAGGTATGAAATATTTTATGGATGTAAAATTGAATGACATTCTCGTTCCTGCTTTTATTGATTTGGGGTCCGATTGCAACATTATTACTGAAAATACCTTCGTAAAAGTAAACTGCGAGTTAGGTAAGGGGCACAAAATTATAAAAGGTTTTGGGGGTGGTTCGTTACGAACATTAGGAGAATTAAAGAACGTAAGAGTCCAACTCGATCAGGCATCAGCTCTCTGCGATTTCGATGTGGTAGAAAACAACTATCAAGATATTCCTGTCATCATAGGGCAGCCTTTCACAGAAAAGCCTCACATTCGAATATTCAAAGATGATAAGTTGTTGCGTGTCTACGAACAATTTGATTTAGTTCTACCTCAAACTGTAGTTGATTTGCCACCGATCTCAATACCAATATGGGTTAACGAAGCAGTGGTTATTCCTGCAAAGCATACTACCAATGTTGTTTGTCGTACCGAATATCAAGGTGATATTTACATAGATTCTAGTGTGCGTTTAAAAGAATATTCAGAATATTGTATTCCAAGATGTGTAGTGAAAAGCGGTAACACTCATAAATGTATTATTCCTGTAATCAATACTTCAAACCTTGATCTTGTCATTAAACCAAAGTTTCCCATAGCTAGAGGACGACAATGCTTAGCAGAAAACAATAAATCCGCTAATATTCTGAAGATTGGCCAAGTAAAAGAATCATTCCCCCTTGGTTCAAAAATCTTCAACATCGGCTCGTCGTTGACAACAAAAGATAAAGAACAGGTTATCTCTCTATTAAATGAAAAGCGGCACTGCTTTTCAACTACCATGCAGGACATTGGTTGTACCTCGGTTGCTGAGCTTGAAATTACGCTTCTTGATGAAAAACCCATCACTTATCGTCCTTATCGTATGAGCTTAGAGCAAAGAAATAAAGTTCGGTCTATTGTCGATAATTTACTTGAAAATGAAATTATTAGGGATTCTGTTTCTCCATTCGCTGCCCCAGTTCTACTCGTTAAGAAAAAGAATGGTGAGGAGCGATTATGTATCGACTATAGAAAGTTGAACACTAAGATTAAACAGGATCGATTTCCTCTCCCTCGGATGGACGACCAACTAGACCAGTTACAGGGTTATAAATACTTCACAACCTTAGACATGGCATCAGGTTACTATCAGATTCCGGTCAAGGAAGAATCGAGAGCCAAGACCTCATTCATAACCCCCGACGGCCAATATGAGATCAATCGTATGCCGTTCGGAATTAGCACCGCACCTGGAGTTTTCCAGAGAATGGTAAATAAAATACTGGGCCCTTTAAGAAATACTGTCGCTTTGGCGTATTTGGACGATATTTTGATTCCTTCGATTGATTTCAAGGATGGTTTGCGACGTCTGTACAAGGTCCTCAACGTCGTCAGTAAAGCTAATTTAACGCTGAACCCCAGCAAATGTCACTTTTTCGAGACTAGAATCTCTTATTTGGGTTTTGAGATAACGATGAATGGAATACAACCTGGGTTAGCAAAAAATAAAAGTGTGACACAGTTTCCAGCTCCGAAGAATGTCCATCAAATTCGTCAATTCACTGGTTTAACCGGATTTTTCCGACATTTTATAAAGTATTATGCTACGCTGATAAAACCTCTTACAAAACTAACCAGGAAAGATTCAAAGTGGTGTTGGGGTGAAGAGCAGATGCGAGCCTTCGAATTACTGAAGCAACTATTAACTGAAAGACCCGTACTTGCGATTTTTAATCCGAATGCGCCTACTGAAATACACACCGATGCAAGCCAGATCGGTTTGGCTGGAATCCTTTTGCAAAAGCAAGATGATGGTAAACTGAAACCAGTTGCTTACTATAGTCGACAAACTACGAATGCCGAACAGAAATATCATTCTTGTGAATTGGAGTGTCTGGCTGTGGTGGAGTCTCTGAGGAAATTTCGTATTTATCTTTTAGATTCTGATTTTAAAGTAGTCACCGATTGCAACGCGATAAAATCGGCAGCGAACAAACGAGATCTAGTTCCACGAATCGCACGTTGGTGGCTTTCGTTGCAAGAATTTCGTTTCATAGTTGAGCACCGACCAGGGAAAAAAATGCAGCACGTAGATGCGATGAGCAGAAATCCTGTCTATGATTCTCCACCGGAAGAAGCAGACTACACACTGCTTCGAATAGAACAAGCAGACTGGGTGCTTGCTGGTCAACTTAGTGATGAAAAGATTAAACTGATTCAAGAAATATTGCTAGGGAAGCCGTCTACGAATTACGAACACTCTGTCCATAGGGATTATTGTTTGGATCGGCACCGAGTATACAGGAAAACAAGTACAGGTAAACAATGGATTATTCCTAAGGCTATGCGGAGGCAAGTTGTACATGCTTGTCACGACGATTTTGGCCATTTTGGTATGGACAAGACATTGAATAAAATATGCGAGACGTATTGGTTTCCGAAGATGCGGGAGTATGTTGCTCGCTACATAAGCGCATGTATTCCATGCATCTTTCATAAAAAACCCAGAGGTAAGCAAGAGGGTTTACTTAATCCAATTGTAAAAGTGAAAGTTTCGTTTCACACCATTCATATGGACCATTTAAGCCCATTTAAAAGAAGTTCGAGTGGCAAACAATACATTATCGTAGCCGTTGAATCATTTACAAAGTTCGCATTAATGAGGGCTGTCAAAGACACGAAAACGATGCCCGTGCTCAAGTTTTTTGACGACATCGTCGAATATTTTGGCGTGCCAAATCGGATAATTACTGATCGAGGTACATGCTATACCTCCCATCTCTTCCGAAAGTATTGTGACGAAAAAGGAGTGCAACATATAATGAATGCGGTGGCTACCCCAAGAGCCAACGGGCAAGTAGAGAGGTTTAATTCGACGATTATGTCTGCATTAGCAACATCAACGAACGACGATAGCCACTGGGACAAAAAGATTCAACAGGTTCAATTCGCTAAAACTCCGTTCATAGCGTTACAAAGAGGACACCAAGTGAACTTCTCTTTGGTTACAGACCAAGAGCGCCAGCTGATGCACAGCTATCAGTGGAAGTTCAGCTTGAACGACCACACCTTAAAAACGTAGCTCAAACTAGAGAGGATGTAGCAGTAAGAGTAGACCAAAACCAGATGGCACAGAAGGAACGATACGACAAGCGGAGAATTCCTGCAAAGCAGTACAAGGTTGGAGATCTTGTCGTCGTCAAAAAGACGATAGGCTCGGATGGAAAAAGTAGAAAGCTAACACCACCTTACAAAGGACCGTTTGAAGTTAAAAAAGTACTCTTAAATGACCGGTACGTTATAGCAGAATTAACGGGAGCCCTACGAAGCAAAAAAGGGGCATTTGAAAACGTGGAAGCCGCGGACCATCTAAAGCGGTACATTATGCCAGACGAGACAGATTCGGGGACGGATGAAGAGGAAGACATGAATTGGGAGCATGAGGATAAAGGAGTTGATCCCAGTAGCGAAATCGAGGACGATTTAGGTGTCAGGACGGCCGAGTTGTTATAATCTAATATAACGTAACTATAGTAGGCTACATTAGATCTATCAAATTATCGAGGCTAGTGACAGTACGGCAGTAGTCGTCTAAAATTCTAGCAGAACGGAGGTGACAGGACGATGGGGTCTGTGCTGGTAAATTAGGTGAGGTTTAATGTTGCTTGTTGCTTGTAGCTTGTAGTTAGTAATTGTTGTGTTTGCTTGGATGGGAAGGCGCTGAGAAGGATGAGGGCAGTCTGGTGAACTTGGAGTGAGGTGCAGGATAGGGTGCGAGTTCGTTCCGTACTCATGGCGTTCATGTTCGTACATGTTTGTTTTCAATGCAGGCGCCTGGCTACTCCTTCGTCCCAGTGCGCACGCCTGTATATTTCGCCGACCACCTCGGCGTTGAGTTCGTTCTCCACGTCCATGCCATTTCCCATGTGTATATGTGTATTTGCGTTTGTGATGTGTTTTTTATATTATTCCTCACTGAGTATTGTAGCGTACTCACTCCTCTATTTAATTTCAGGAGGGACAGAGATAGAGACAGTCGACGGGCCCAGAGGACACCTACTATAATCTTGACTGTAAATAAATTTAATTAAAAGTTATTAAAGTTTTTGTTTTGTCATTGAAAAGAAGCCCTTGATAAAAAGGGTTCACAAAAGTCACTATATTTGGTGTTTGTACGAAAGGTCTAACTTAAGGAAACATAGTTCATAGAGTTGGTGAGGGCATCTAGCGGTTTAGAAGCTACAGCTCAGAGTATGCGGAGTGATCTGTGTCTTTTTTTTTTATTAATTGCTGGAAGGAAGAAAATATTTGCGTTGTACTCTTTGGTAATAAATACTGTGGTCTTCTCTATGGAGTTAGTTGGAAATATTCCTGTTGAGTTCCAAAAAACTCTTGCCATCTTTCTTGCAAATCGAGCGACTTTGAACTTGAAATTTTATCGCTGGATGAATGAACTAGAAATCAAATAGTCGTCTTACCATCAGTCGTCGACGGAGAAACATTTTAGAAAACATTCGAAGTTTCAGGGAATCGTGATTGTAAGAGGATTATCACCTCATTTTTGATATTTCTAGTCCGACGAAGGCTTAATTTACTATTTTTAGGAAATTTTAAATAAAGGGGAGTTTTCTAAAGATGTACTTTCTTGGGATCGATAGTTTTTTGACTTTCGATATTAATTTTTAGCCTGTAATCGCCGTAAGACTAAGATCTACAATTTTCGCCCTAAAAAAATATCAATAAGCCATACATTGACTTCTACAGAAGCTGTATGGACGAGGAAGAAGATGAGAGCATTCAGAACCTGTTGTACGAATGCCCTAACCTTGCTTTTTCTGCCAACTGAGGGAATCAGCAGACACAGAGTTGGGAGCCCGGTTAGATTCATTGACTCTTGTGACTGGTTTCAACGCACCCCCTAAATATAAATGAGGTATCTTTTCCAATAAGGTGGCATCACAATGGACCATAGATGATCTAAGTGTACATGCTTTTACGAGGGTCGCCACTCTAACCTAACAGGTCATTCCATTCTCTTTATTTACTTGTATTCAAACAAAATAATTTAGGAGAGCACTTAAATTGCTCAGAATTTTTTATTATGTTCCTACTAAACTTTGTAATCTAGTTATAAATAGAAAGTTTTATGTAGGTACCCACTAAAAATTCTTCCTTATAAGTAGGAGTCAAACAAAAAAGTATTTTAGAAACTTTTACATATGCCAAGAATAATATTTAAAAATAAACATAAAATATGCATATGCAACTTCAGGGCACTTAGCATAAATTGCATAAACTTACGTGAGCATGTAATATTTGAATGATATTGCACGTCTTAAATATTTCGTGCTCACTAACTCGATTAATTCTATCTTGAAAAGTACTCAAAAATCTCATAACTCTATCCTTGCACGGAGTAAACATGATGTACATGATGCACATCATATTACTATCTGCATCCTTGAGATTCCATACAGAGCAGCCTTAAAGACAAACATTCCAAATTAAACTGAACCCATATACATATGTATGTACCTATATATCCCTATACCAAAGCTGTATGCATGAACTCTATTTCCTACGTCCTGAAGGAGTGGATCGATCAATAAATTTCGATAAAGGGAATTTCGGAAAACAGAATCCAAGCCCCTAGCCATGTCCGATGAAGTATCTTATCATATCAGAGATATAAACAAATAGTAAGCATGTCTAACACGATTATCCCAAAGGATAGTATGTGCCATTGTCTCACAATGTCTTCTGAGACACCTGCCCTAATCACGTCCATAAATATTTATCTTATGGGGAGGCTTGCTGTGCTCCCTTATCGATATGACAACAGGCGAATTATACCACAGGAATAAGCCTGAATACAAGATAAAAGTCGAGAACTTCTCGGTGTCAGATATAAAAGTCGAGATTGTGGGGTGAACGATGATTCTATTTTTGTTTTGTTTTAATTTTCTTTTGTTTTCAACTCTCAGTCCCTGTTGTTATTGTTGTGGTTGTTATGCCAGTTGGGTGGTCCATTCAAGGTGCTGCTTGTAGTGGTTGTCTCTATCAAAATCTTTCAGCTCCCTAGTATTTAGGAGCTTCAGCCTGCACTCATTAACGGAATAAGAAAACTTAAAGCCATCAAAAGGAAGATAACCATCGATTAGCCTTTGAAGAACAAGAAATTTCTGGACCTTAAAATCTTGAAGACTGGTTTTCTTTTGTCGTTCAAGTCACCTACTCCACTTATATCTCTACAGTTTTATAGGAAGATGTTTAGAGTCTGTTTTTTTTTGCTTTGTCTGAAGAGAAGGAGTTAATCAATTTGAGCATACTACTTCGAAAATCATTAGGCACTGTTCATTTCCATGCATATCATAAGACAGGGTTTATATGTTCGTAAGTTCATGTTACATAGAAATTAACGGTCAGATTAGATGGGTACGATTATGAATTTGAATCGTTTTATTTCTGTGGGAAATTCTGAGTAAAAATTCAGACTAAAAATTTAATGATTAAAACGAGGAAATTAGATATATCATTGTCAATACGAATAGAACTGGCAACAGCGCAAGATCAGAACGCCTAAAATTCACAATAGAATTATAAATTATTATTAATGTGAAAAAGAGTCGATTCATGAATCGAAACTGTTAGAATATGAAGCATTCTTTCAATTTAAATTAGGTGATGCAATAGACTTCAGAAGTTACAGCGGCTCTAAATGTTCGTTTTATTTATATATATGAATAAACGGTGAATCTTTAAAAGTATGCAACGTAATTATTTACATATTTTGACTACTAAATATACGCAAAACCTGCCAATTGAGACACTGTCCGATCGAACTGCCTCCATAATTCGACAATATTGCCGACACAGAAAGAGTTGCTGGGACAAAATTCACTGTGTAATGGTGAACCTATGTAATCGGACCATGGAGCACATATTTATCAATAATTTTGATCATTTGGAACCTTACTAATCAGAGCTGGCGTAAAAACAAATAGCGAAATAAAGGGAATGTTCTTGCGATTGGCATTATGAGAAGTTTTTGTATCAACTTAGAATACGAAAGAAAATAGAATGGCTGTTTTATGCAAAATCATTGTACGTGAGCGTGGTTTTGGTGGGATGTTTAGAACAGGAAAATATGCATACATTAGAGGAAGGCAGACAAGCAAAGTTTTAGCTACATCGAAGCACTTTACTTTCACGAGGATTAATAGTTGGCTATTTAGATTAAAGGAGAGCCTAAAGGTTGTTTCCTATTTCGCACGTCTGATTTAATATTTATTCCCGCGATTGGCTTTCAACTACGAAAATTTAAATATCTAACACAAGTGTTACTCGCTGTATTTGGTAATTGCTATGCCATTTTGTTACATATTACAATACGTAATTAATTCGTCGTAAAGGGGAATTCCCACTTATGTTAAACATTGAATTAGAATACTCTGATCATATTTTATTAACAATGTTTATTTCAATAGCGGGGGAAATCTTATCGGATGTAGCTTGAGCGACTTTCTTGGGTGAAAAATTGGAATTTTCTACTGCTCGTCATTGCCTGTAACTTCCTATGAGAAAAATGTTCACAACAGACCAATAATATCCATGGAAGTAAGAACTGCAGAAACATATGTGAAATGTAGTAGCTGGGGTGTATGTGACCCAAGTGAATGGAAAATGGGGTTTCCGGCAGCAAAAACGTCCGAGAAAGTTTTCGGAATCGGGATAAAAGTAAACCACCCGATAGTATTCGACGAGGCCTTTAATTTGATATGCAACATGCCGTATTGCAACCACGCAACCCCTGCCGTTGACTCCTACCTCCACCCTAAAAGTATGCAGAGAAAAATGTTCTTCCACGAATTGTTGAATTGAGCTGGACATAACCTTACTGAATTAGAGCCGATCTAAAGTGCGAAAAATCTAGTACCGCAATTCGAATAAAAAAGAGGAAATGCTAAAAAAGTGAGCATGGGGATGCCTATTTAAGCTGCCCAGTATAGGAGTATGGGTAATCAAACTTTTTATCAAGACCTAATACTAGATTTTCCAAAATGTATTAGATCAAATTTTAAACCAGTGTAAATATCCACCTAAAAATGCAGATGAAGACACTATACAGACGAGTTCTATCAATGAATGAATATTCAATCTCATTTCTGGAAAGGAGATATCAACAACTGGATGAGTGTTTTGAATACTCAAATCGACTGCAATAACACTGACCTTGAAAATGTTATCAGATAAAATACTAGATATGAACATTTAACACCACCGACATCGATGTTCGTTTAGTAGAATTTTACAACTCATTATAAGCTTCCTATGGGGATAGTTTGAGCTTTAATTCTAATAACAGACACCCAAATAGACTGCTATTATTACATCGAAGAGCGCGAAGGAAAATAGACAACGAATCGGTTAGGTTATGTAGATGGAAAAATTAATTTAGAAAAAGTTCAAGTAGCTGCTTCTAATTGACGTCGTAAATTACATGACGGCTACGTATCGGGGACCTAAATTTCATGTTCACAGTTGATAGGGAAGCGATAATTGTGAAAATTTGCATCAAGAGAAAGGTAAATGTACATCAGTGTCAATGTACTGTGATAGTAGCACATATAGGACTTACGCGCTTGTGGATCTAGAGACCTATACTTGAACTAGAATAAGGGTTATTAATAGTCAAAAATTTTAAAATGGGAATCAAATTAAACAGAGAATTAAACATGGTGCTGATGGTCCAGTTGGTAAGGCCTTAAAATATATATGTATATGTAGGGGAATGTCGTCAGGGTTGGCCTGTCATCTAGACGAGCGCACGGTACAGAGAACACAAGAAATTCTCATTAAATTTTGACACATGTTGTGTGTCGTAATCTAGTCCACTAATGTATAGAAAAGAGAGAGAAGCGAGAGAGAGTATTGTGTATTCGCTGTACCGTGCTTCTCAATACATTACACTTCGTCCAATAATGGTGGAACCTTGTATTCTCTGTACCGTGGGTCAGCTAACTGTGATTTTTTTAGTTTTGACCAGTAGCGCCACCAATGTACGAGTGCGGTATAGCTTCTCTCAATGAAAGTGAGCTTTTTGCGGCATTACAGTTTTGAAGCGTGCACGCAAAGCATGTATTGTGCAGTCAGTGGCTTGAAATTAAAAAAAAAAAAGTAATTTTAACATCAGTGAGTATGGCTACAAAGTGATGCGAAAATATGCAATTTGTGTAGACAGGGTTGACTAACTGTGATTGTATGCTTCGAAGACGCCCAAAAAACGTCCAGCACCAATCCAAACGAATCCCGCTACTGAAACACCAGCTGAAGAAAGCGCAGAAAAAACCCTCTTCGAACACTGCAAGAGAGAAGTGCATTTGAAGTGCGCCAATATATTGACGAGCTCTTACATTAGCCGGAAATTCGATTCCAAATAATGTGCCATTGAAATTTTGCTAAAAAATAGCAAAATGCAACAAATTCGACTTTTTATTTCATTCAATTAAATTTTTCCAGGTCATTTTCAACATTTTAGCACATATTTCCTCGATTTTCAGTGATTGTCCAACTTTGACAGCATTTCAGTTGTTTTAAAAGCCTTAATTTTTTCGTTTTTCACCCAATCAATTTACGATGTGCACCAAAAAAGTTCCTTTTTCCCAGGCTATTTTGAAAGGCTTGAATTGACCAAATTCTTCCTTAAACGAAAGCTATGTGCAAAAATCCACCCTGACAACATTCCCCTATATGTGTTGCAGACATTTTAAGATCAACTGGATGAGTTTTAGCAGATTTTTAGAATGTTTTTGGATCCCACTACTACAACTGACGGCAGATTTTCTTCTTATTTCAATGAATGTATGACCAAATAAAGATGACATTCCCATTCAAGAAAAAACAAAAACATGGAATGACAAATTTACTAAAGTGGCAATTCTATTAACATCGATTTAAAATCAGAAAACACAAGGTGCCCGCGCTGAATAGAATTAAAAGGGCCTTGAATGTTGTACATAAAAACATAGATCACATTTGTCCCTGAAGGTACCCTCATATTCCGTCCTTCTCCAAACTTTTTACATATAAATTGAAAAAGTTTTGATTGGACAAATTATACACATTTTGTAATGTTTCCAGGGACAAAACCGCCCTAACAATAAGAACACGTCTATAGAAGCGACTTTGATAAGTGAATCGCCAAGGTAGGACGACAGGAAGCAAGCGGCAGAGAAAGTGAGGAGGCTACATAGTTAGTAGATGAATGAAAAGCGATGAAGCAACTTCTCATATTTCTATTTCCTTCCGGTTCAATTTTTCCCTTGTTTGTTTTGCAGATTTTCCACAGAACTTTCGAGGTTAACATAACAAAGAGAATGAAAACACGCAATATTGGCGTTCTACAGTCTTTTGATGGGTGAGCGAAGAAAGGGGGAGTGTAATAATTACATTTTGCAAATTAATTTCCCTTTTGGTATGTTTGTGTGTGTATATATAAATCTTGCCTTGGTGGAGTGGAATTTGATATGAGAGACTCGGGGTAAAACCGTTGCTAGTCTCCAGTACAGTCGCCATCCAGAATAATGTTGTTCCATCTCTCCCAATTTTTGCTTCACTCGCCATCTTTAACTGCCACCGGAAATCTATACATGACTACTTAGGGCTGATAGTTATTATACCGTGAGGGTATGAAAAGTTGCTTTGTGCGCCCCCCCCCTCCCTCCCTCTCAATTACTATCATATTCTTCATCGTTCTATCTGGCAAATGCGTTTCGTGCTTAAAAGTACTCTGGTATGCGTGTTTAGGCGGCTGAAGGTTTTTAAAAATAATTTTGGAACAGGAAGTCTGCTTTGTTGGAGTCGTGTCTATTTCTATTCCCCATTTTTGCTTTCTTATTTTCTTTATATTTTCGACATTTCTTTTGGTATACCAAATAGCTGGAGCCTATAGTCTAGTTGATATTTTCAACCCAATTTTGATCAAAATGGGAACAGTAAAGCTTGAAAGCCTGCAGTAACGGAATAAATTTTACTGACAATAGGAAGAAGCTATTGTCTTGCTATAATCCATGCATGCCCGAGTTGCCCTATTGAAGGCCCAAACAAAAAGCCACAGGAGAGGAAATTGTTTCGGATTAGGTTTGAATAATTTTCAGATCAATTGAACAAAGGATGTGGAATTCAGGAAGGTATTTTAGAATGGGATGGTCTTAAATTATAAGGAGAGCTTAGAAATTTGTAATCAACAGAAAAGTTTATGCTATGCTTGTACACAAATAATCGAGCCCAGTCATATAAAGGTTTTTGAAAGGGAATCATGTAAATGTTGGGAACATCGGGAAACTTATTGTCCTGTTTAAGTTTGAGTTATCCAGGAACATTTTAGCTTTTAGTCATAGGTTCGACACTTTAGGAATCTTGACTTACAGAATAAGATTTTTATTCAAATTGACCAAAAAGGATAAAATAAAGTTTTTAGCCCTCGCCAGAGTGTTTTCAATATTTTTGTACTAAAGGAGATCTTTTGTCACTGCTTATAAAAGTAGCTGACACTGATTGGGTGAGTCTTTTTTGATGATTTTAAAGAAATCAAAAATATAATTGAAAGTCCACTCCAACTTAGCAGATTTCTTTATAATACACACAATTCCATAACCGCATACTAAAAAGGTTACAAAATAGCACTAGTGCTAAATAAAACTCTAAGAAAACAAAAACTTAAAACAAATAATAACAACAATTGATGCATAGTGCTATGCTGAAGTCGCCACTTAGCTTTGTGTTTGTGCACATAACAGTTATATTTTCATAGCCGTCTGTGAAATGTTACCAAATAGATACATAGCTTCGAAGATACATAGTTATATTCAATTTAAAAAAAAACTTTGTGCAGTAATTGTTACCAAATAGTTGCAAATACGTTTCAACTTTTGTGAAACCACGTGAAACAGGTAACTTTTTGACACATTGGGAAAACTATAAAGAAAATCCAAAAAAATGTTAGACAAAAAAGTGAATAAAGAGCTTTCCATTTTGTTTTTTTTTTGTTTTGTTTTTTTTTGTAGAACAAATTAAAGTTAGTTTGCAAGGTACGGTTACACAAAAAAGCTAACTGTCAAAAATCTGTAACACTGTTTTATATATCCAGTTACATGAAATGAAGCGGAAATATCACTATTTTAGGTTAATGCCATCTTCATTTTAATGTTGGAACTTGCATTTTGAAGTATTATATCTTTATTTTTTTGTACGACTAAAAAGGTGAGCCCACTATTTCAATTTTAAATAATTTTGTACGAACCTGCGGTTAGGTTGTCTTAAAAATTGGAGTAAAGTAGAGGGTGCTAGTTGCAAAAAACAGTCAATCAGTTTCAAAAAGTGTCTACTGGTACAAAAAACAATGCATACAAGAATACAAAACTTTTTTATTCAAAGAAAAGAAAATAATATAAAAAACAACAATAGTTCAGTCTTATAACTTAATACTAATACTTTGGTTTTAATCTGAAATGAGACAGAGAAAGAAAAGATTAGAATGCGTGCAAGAAAAGATCGTAAACGTTATTGCGGTTTACGGTCAATATACAAAATGGATTCAATACACCTTAATGCAGTATATAGAATTGGGGTATACGTAATAGTAACTGTAAACGTTAGTGCGATTCACAGTCTGACATTTTCTATACACCTTAATGCGGTGTATAGAAGTAGAGAAGATGTTACAATAACTGCAAACGTTAGTGCGGTTTGCAATCTATCTATCTTATATACCTTAATGCGGTGTATAAAAGCGGAAAGGAACTTGGCAGTTTAATGCGTTACCAAGGATGGCTGGGAAAGGAATGGTGATTGTTAGAGCGCTGCTTCGGCTTTTATAGACACTCTCGAACGTTACATTCTCGAAATATTCATTATTTCATCGAAGTTTCGATAATGCTTTGGTTGTCTGATGCAGTGCCATCTGTTTGGTCATAGGGAAATATTTTGATGGATAAAACTGTCTGGACGACAGTCCTGGTTAAGAATTTAATTTATTTTTATTATGATTTCCTGTCAGTTTGATGTACGAATGTACAAATTTCGTATGCAACTATGAGAACCATCCCAGTTAAAAGGTACACTTCATAACTAAAATCTGTTGGTTTTTGTTTTCTATATACTGTTTTCATCAAGCTCGATGAATACCAGATTATAGCAAGGAGGAAGGGAAACAAAGTGATTACGCCATGTCTGCATTTCTTCATACACTCGTTGATGTCAAGTCTATCGAATGTCCAATATGGGTTCCATATGACAAAAATGTGGCATGTTGTAACGTGGATGTGTGTTCTGGTCACATATTTCACATTTTATACTTGAAGATGGAGGAGCAAGTGCCTCCGATTTTACTTCAAAAGGGTAACATTTACAAAGCAAGACAATGAAAAAAGCATTATTTTATGTGAAGACTAAATAATAATTTATATTGTGGGTAATTTTTTAAGCTTACATCAATAATGTCGCATAATCAAAGTTTTCTGAAACATAGATGGCACTAATGTGCCCGAGATAAGTATGGACATCTTACAATTGTTTTTCTAAATTTCACAGAATTTTTGAATGAAATAAAACGTTTCAAAAACCAAAAGAAAAGCTAAGCAACTTCACACTCAATAGTAACAAGATTTTCTACAAGTCTCGATTGTAGCAAAAACAAAATTTTAAGTCACACTACTTCTGGTACGACGGTCATCTTTTACAATTGCTTCAATGTATATACACAGAATGCAAACAGACAATCCTTACCAAGCGATATAACTTTGCTCAGGCTCTACAAAATAGCGATATTGTATTGTGTTTGTCCTTGTTTGTATTAGAGAAGCAAACAAAAGCCAAAGTTTTCTGTCGAACTTAATAACACTCTCTGGATTTTCCTGAATTAAAAGTTTCAAGTTTCATAAGATCCCAGTGTAAACATGTTTGTTAAGATCCACCTAAACAAGAGGACAGAGGCAGGATAACCATTAAAAGTTTCAATTGTGTCTCTTTTACAATAAGAGAAGGCGTTGGACGACTTGAGGTTGCACGCCTTAAGGCCAAGGGAGGTGAACTACAGGCCAAGGTGAAATTCCATTATTTGCCCACAGAGTGTTAACTGCCCGACATCAAAACTTTTTTGTGAGCTTTAGAAAAGGGTGAAACGTGAGGAAAATCGGGTTTCATTAAGTTTATCTCGTTTTCTATTGTCATGTCTTTGAGTAGGAGAAAGAAGGGTTCGTTCCCCAATAGAAATGATGTATGTGAATTGTTTCCTTACAGGCTTACAAGTTATACTGGACCTGACTAGTTGTGGAAACGATGTGGTCTAATTAAATTCTAAAGTGAGGTTTACTTTTGTTCAGTACACACAATAACGGAGGTCTTCCAAAGGCGATTACTGAAACTTGCAAGATCCATTTCTACTGTAGGAAATACCCTATGGAGTTTCCTTATTGAGCGATTGTTGAAATAAGCAAACTGCAAAATTAGCTTCTTGTTTTCCTTTTCTATTATTTCTCATAGGGGAATCTTGGCAAAATGAGATAAACTTGTTTGTCTGGAAAGGACTTAATAGTTGAATCGCCACTTAAAGCTATTTCTCTGAAGTAATGAAGCAAAAAAAATGTATACAATCAAAACAAACGTGGGAAGTACGTACTGAGACACACCTTTGACCTTGCACCAAGTTTTGTTTTTTTCTACTTCTTTCAATGAGCTCGTGAACAACATTTAACTTTGTTTTGTTTTGTCGACTTCATTAAGTAGAGGATCAGGCTGTATTCATATTCACTTCAGACATGTCCATGTTTTTCTGCATTAACTTCAGTTACCTGTGTTACGTACCTTTTGGGGGACTGGCAGGGGAGTTATCCAAAACACTGTTATTTTATTTTCACTTTTTATTATTTCTCTTAATTTCTTTGGGTACACTTTCACTCATGAATATTCCGGGTACAATCCTTCTTTCCCGTTTTAATTTCTTTTACCTTTTTAAAACTGGCCCCGAACCAACCGTTATCAAGTTTTGTTTTTTGTTCTTGAAACCAACTGTAATTCTTTTTTCAATCGCCGAGTACCAAATCTAAAAATACAACTCTGTAAGTTTGACTACCTTTCGCGCAACCGCCGCGGATAAAATTTTAATCACAACTTTCTTTTCCGTTTTTCAAAAATCGACTGCCCGTTCTTCGGTTAAAAATCCAACTCGGCTCTTGATCATTTTTGTCGCGATCAAGAGCCTTCGTTCAGGGTAGAAAATGCATAGTTGCATTTTCACCCTGAGAAAATTTTCATTTATTCTGGACTTGATTAAACAAGTCCAGAATATTTTTCGTTGGACGGAGGCTTGAAATTTGACGCTTTCATAAACATCAGCCACCGTCACGACGATTAGAATAGCCGCGCGCGTATACATCCAATGTATCTTCGCGGCGCGCGATTCTGAGCGTGAAAGCTTTTTTGTGATATGTATGTACGTTCGTACATACATATCGCAATCTCCACGACAAATCGTACTGAAGGTACGATTTGTCTTTTATTTTATTTTTCAACTTAAATATTTCTACTGGCAAATTTTGCTGAAGGCAAAATTTGCCATGGGAATAATTTTGTTTCAACTCTATGGAATGTGAAGAAAATTGCTGACGCAATTTTCTTCACTGATTGTACTGATAAGCTAACCATGTTTTGGGCATGTTAGCTTATGTGAAAATTTATGGATGAATTCTTAATTGTTATAGAAATTTTTAGATATCCCTTTATTTTGAATAATTTTTGGGTATCCAGGCTTTGGTACATAACAATCCTTCCCCTTTTACAAAATGAGAGTTATTATTAGAAGAGTAATAACTCTTGGTGAAGGTCATTTGTGCGATTTAGATTATGCAGAGCCGTTTTTGATTTGTTTGTTTCTGGGTCTCTTATCGGGGTGTCCGATTACCGTTCTGCTAGGGTTGTTACTTTGTCTTGGCAATGGATCTCATGATTAAATTCTCTGCTCGGTTTTATTCGAGTTTTGATCTTGAGCCGTTGCAGCTGCCTAATTAGATCCGGATTGCAGTTAAGATGTTGTTTGCCATCAAGGTCAGTAATCAACCCTGGCACAGCCCGGCGGGCCTCAGTTCTGTGGCCAACTTAATTTTCGTGGTCCACGTGATACCTGGGTGGCGGGGCCCGATTCGTCTGGTGCTTTTACGGCGAGGACAGCGGCCTTTCACTATGTGGGGCGCGGATGCCGTGGCCGGCCGCCACTACTGGGCTGATATACCCCTGTATCCCCACCAAGGGCAGGCGTGGGTTGTGCGAGGTAAGTCCTGATGGTAATTTGATTTAGCACGTTTGCCACCTATATTTACCCTTTTTCTTTTATTCAGGCGGTACCCTCAACATAACCGGCCGGCACGGACTCTGCGCATGCTGCCATCCCGTATTTGAATCAGCCGTTACGGGTATTCTACGCAGTCTGATGGCCACCCCACCCCCATTAGAAGTCGAGGATGACTCCGAGGAGGACTGGGCGTGAAATCCCTGCGGGATAAAATTTTTTTTCAATTTTACTTTAGCTTATAACTTTCCTGTCTTTCTTGTTTTTCTTTTTGCTTGTTTCTATAAAAAAATAAAAAAATAAAATAAAAAAAAATACAATAAAATCGAATGTTTTGTTTCTAGAATTTGTTACCCTAGGCTGGTTTCGTTGGTGGTTTTTTTTTTGTTTTTCTTTTTGTTTTCATTAGGGGTTTCGGATCTTGGTTGGTTTCATCGGTGGTTTGGGTCTCGGTCGGTTCGGTTTAGGCTTTACAAAATTATTTTGTTTAGTTTAACTGCTATTTTATTTTTTAGGTTAGATTTGCTATCTTAATAATAATTATTATTTATTAGTCTATTCTCTAATTAGAGGTTTGTTAAAAACATTTTTTTTTCTATTAGTGTCCTGATAAATGTCTTCGTCTTACGTTACTTCTTTATCTTCTACTGTTTAAGTAGGTACATGTTTTCTTTTTTCTTTTTTTTTTCTTTGGGTTTAACTAACTCTAAAGCATTTCCTTTTAAAGCTATTAGCTTATAAACTTCCTATTTATAATTAGGTTTTAATTAATTTTTTAACTATTTGTTATTTATTTATTTATTTCTACGGTACTTTATCATTTTATTTCTATTCCATTTTTTTTTTTATTGAGTTTAGCCTAGTTATATTTCTGTGGTTTTTTTTTTTTTTGTTTTGTATTAATAGTAGCCTGGTAAACTTCCTTTTTTATTTTCTTTCTGATAGTAATTTACCTTAATTTTATTATTTTATTAATATTTTATACTAATGAATTTTTCTTTCATTTTGTTATTTTATGCATTTCGTTTATATTTATTTTTCATACATTTTTTCCTTAACTCTTATTTTTTTCTATTTCTATTAATATTTAGTTATAATGCATTTTTTCTCTACATTGTTTACCAGGTCTACTTTTGTTTGTTCTATGTTTAATTTGATTGAGTGGTACATGTTGACAGTGTCGGCGTTCGCACCTTTTAAACTAGCTGTACCGACTTGGTCCTAGGTAGACTTTTAGCTCGCCTTATACTGGGTTGTGGAGCCCGGGTTTGCTCCTCTAAAGGAATTCCCTCTGTTGAAATTTCGGGGTTACCTTGTGGTTGATTTGCCCGTTGTCTCAACTCAATGACAACAGGGTATAGATATTTCACTGCTACAACTATCATTATGGCCAGAGCGAGTAGGCTCGTAAGTGATATAGAGGTTGTAGACAGGATGTGGGATTGTCTGCTTGCTACCTTATTTCTATACTGGTCTAATTTGTGTTGGATATCTTCCAACGAATGTGTGCCAGTATAGATTGATTTGCTGATATCGTCCCCTGTTATAATCTCGGTTTGCACACTTTGGTTATGGGATTTGGGTAAAATTTCGGCTAGATTCAGGTTGAATAAAGTATGGTTTAGCTCAGGAAATTGTTCAGGCTGAGTAATTTTGAGGGGGTGTTTATTTTCACCTTCGTATCTTAGCACCTTTTCCCCTATTTGCAC
The DNA here is from genome assembly GCA_963924295.1 of Dioctria rufipes. Lineage (NCBI taxonomy): Eukaryota > Metazoa > Arthropoda > Insecta > Diptera > Asilidae > Dioctria > Dioctria rufipes. The sequence goes on from OZ002740.1 coordinate 8,321,934, forward strand.
CTGACATGGTTGCGTTATCTCTAGTATCCCCTGCCCCTCTAATTTTGAGATGGCAAAGTGATCTCGACATGTGATATGTAGTACCGTGGAGGTAATAAACGAAAATAGCCACGCATTGGGCTTGTTTAACTTTATCAACATGTCTCTTTGGGGAACTTGTACTCTAGACCTACACTTGGGCACTTCATTTAAAGGATTGTACAACAGTTTCACTATACATTCATCTGAGGTCGTTGCCTTAATTATGGGGGTATTTAGTCGACCTATATATGTATTTTCCTCCATGCTATGAGTGACTTTCTTGAAGCTTTCCATATCCTCACCTTTTAATAGGAGGAATTCCTGTGTGTGAGCGCTATTTGCCACATAAGAATATCCAGGGTCCGGAATTAAAGAATAATTCGTTGGCTTAGGTATTGGAAAGCATCGGACTTGCTGTAGCCTCATTTTGGGAGAATCAAAAATTGGGAGAGTAATTCTCACCACCAATTTATTTTGCATGAGACGTGACTGAGCTCCTGCTGATTGGTACAGAATCGATAAACAATTTTGGTCGTTTAGACATTTCGAAGTTGATTTTCGATATACATCCAGCAGATTTTTTGGGGACACGAGAAGTGGGTGAATATGATTGCCTTTAGTGGCTATTATTATGTCAAGAAGGGCTTGTTGTCGGTATTCGACTTCGATGATTTGGAGCAGTAAGCTCGATATAATTTCTTGTCTCAGCTGCCTTCTGGTTAGTTCCTCGGTTACAGTATGCAGATCGTTAATCTGATGTGCTATGTTTTGTTGACGATCCATTAGCATAGCCAAAGGTTTTTGAATCTGTTCCAAGGTAGTTTTAACAACACTGATTTGTTGTTTCTCTAGCTCAGCTAGGGCTTGTGCATTTGATTCAATTTCATCCAATCTACTGTATATTTCCTTCTCGTTGTTGCTATCCATGGTACCAAACAGATAATGCATAGCATTGCCTATTCCGTCGAATAGTGATCTGGCCTTACGCCTTCCTGGAACTAATTCCTTAATGGTTCTCGTGCGCTTTTGTACGCTATCTATTATAGCGTGTATGTGTAGTTGCTGCACGTTGCACAGGTCTTCTTTATCTGTGATATTTATGCAGAGTTTATGCACTAAATATTCTGCCTGTTTCGTTAGTTTTATCTGTGAGTCTAACTCATCCAAGTCTATCTCCGTGAGAACTTTCCAAGTGTTATGATACACCATGAGGCTTCCTAGATCCTCGAAAAATATGCCCGAGCTATTTAGCTTGGTTATAGCATAGGGTTTGTCGGCGATTTCTCCTATCGTGTACTGGATGAGGAGGGCAATTGCAATAGTTTGTAGCGCCATTTCTGTGGACAATTCGGAGGAAAAAAAAATAATCCTTTAAGTATGACTTTACTTATTTCGTGCCGTTATTAGACCAGGCAGTGGAGTGGCTCCACCGCAAGTGTTCCTGAGAGCCGTTAAAATGGGATTAATTTGAAACAAACAGAGTAGGAATTTGAGTCAACCTGGTTCTGTGGCAACATGTTTATTTCATTCGAAGAATGGTTTTAGACGGTTGTTATGTACCGTTACAGTACGCTTACCAATTTTTATTGTGGTGTTTACTCCACTTGGTATAGCAGTTACCTGATAAGGTCCTACCCAGATTTGGGAAAGCTTATGTTTCCTGCTTTCATTTTTAATGAGGACCTTATCTCCTATGTGGAAAGTTAGGGGTCGTACTGTCTTATCATAGTACCCCTTCGAGCGTTGTTTACTGGCTAATAAATTCTTTCTTGCCGTGGCGTACGATTTTTGGAGCTTATACTTTAGTATATGATAATAGCTCTCGTGATTGTAAACGGGTTCGGGATCCCGTTTTAAATTTGATGGGACATCCGCTGTGAAGCCGTATAGGCAGTCCATCGGGGTAAGTTTAGTACCCTCGTGCACACTGTTGTTATACACGAATGCAGCGGTTCGTAGGTATTGGTCCCATGTTTTGGGATTTTCATCTACGATTGTTCGCATGTATTCTATTAGGGGTCTATGAGCACGCTCTAGTGCTCCATTAGACTGTGGGTGGTATGCTGAAGTCTGTAACTTCTTTACCTTTAGAAGCTTACATACTCTTTTGAATAATTCACTCAGGAAATTTGTTCCCTGATCGGTGAGTATTCTTTTGGGTATGCGATAGCGCGTAACGATTTCATCAAAGAAAACTTGCGCTACTGTGACTGCTTCGGCATTAGGTATTGCATACCAGTCGACAAATTTTGTTAGATTATCCTGGAAGGTCAAGATATATTTGTTACCTGATGTCGTCTCTTCTAATGGACCTACAATATCAAGGTAAACTCTGTCGAACGGTTGTTCTGCGATGTCCGTGATAACCATTGGCATTTTATATTGTGGAGAAGCTTTCATCGTCTGGCACTTTGGGCATTTTTTTATGTATTTCTTGATGTCGCTAAGCATGTGTCTCCACCAATACTTGCGTCTTATACGTTTGTAAGTTTTTATGACACCTTGATGGCCACCAAATGGAGAATCGTGATAATCTTTTAAGATTGTTCGGATTTCCGTAGGGCTCGTGATAACTTCGGGTGTCTTGCCAGTACTTACTTTTTGCTCAAGCGATGCTGGGTTTAGTTTTTCCGCCTCCGTATGTTGAATTTCGTTTTGGTCCGCATTCGTGTGCTCTTCTGTCTCCACACTGGAGCTATCTATTGTCTCTTGAGCCTTCTGCTTCTGAGCTCGAGTCACGACGAAACAATGAGCGGATTTCTTTTTCTTTTTGTTATTTGTGGGGTTGTCTTCCTCCACATCTGAGTCCATTGTGTGGTGGACTAGGGCTTCTACCGTTAAGGTATTGCCTAAACTGTCTTCCTTTAATGCTTGAGGGATGCGACTTAGTGCATCTGCATTAGTGTTGTACTTCCCTGGTTTATATTCAATGTTGTAATCGAATTCAGATAATTTGTGGTGAAATCTCACCAAACGGGAAGTAGGGTCTTTCACATTGAAGACACCTTTGAGAGGTTTATGGTCAGTGTAGACCGTGAATTTCCGGCCTTGAAGGTAGCACCTGAAATTCTTTGTTGCCCAGACAATAGCCAACAACTCCTTCTCTATAGTGGAGTAATTACGTTCGGCTTTATTTAAAGTGCGGCTGGCGTAGGCGATGGGCTGGTCCTTTCCGACTTCTCCTTGAGAAAGAACAGCACCTAAGGCCTCATTACTTGCGTCTGTAGTTAAATTGAAGGATTTTGAAAAATCGGGATAAATTAAGAGAGGTGGGGAAATTAAAGCATTTTTTATGCTTTGAAATGCTTCTTGGCATTTTTCAGTCCACGTGAATTTTACATCCTTTCGGAGTAAATCCGTAATTGGACGTACAATCTTGGAGAAATCTGGGATAAACTTCCTGTAGTAATTGGCAAGCCCTAAAAATGACTGAACTTGCCTTACTGTTTTTGGAACAGGAAATGTTTGGACGCAGGCCGTCTTACTTGGATCTGGTAGGGCTCCTTCGCTAGAACATTTATGTCCGAGGTATACAACTTCTCTTCTTAAAAACTGGCACTTTTCTGGCTGCAGTTTTAAGTTGTTCTCTCTCAACTTGTCGAAGACTTTTCTCAACTTTTCGTTGTGGTCGTTTAAATTTTTTCCATAGATGACAATGTCATCTAGGTAAACAAAACATTCGAGGCCCTGTAGGCCTGTCAAGACGAAATTCATCAGGCGTTGGAATGTGGCGGGGGCTCCTTTGAGCCCGAATGGCATACGCTTGAACTCGTAGTGCCCATAACTTGTGCTGAAAGCTGTTTTATGTCGATCTTTTTTGTCGACAAGAACTTGGTGATAGCCGTTGGCCAAATCGAGTGTGGTGAAATACCTTGCGTGACCTAGTTGGTCGAGAATATCCTCGATTCGGGGTAGCGGAAATGCGTCGCCTATTGTCTTTTCGTTTAACTTACGAAAATCGACAACGACGCGCCACCTTTTTTCACCGTCAGGTCCTGCTTTCTTGGGGACAACTAGTAGAGGTGAATTCCAAGGGCTTTTACTAGACTGGACTATCCCACTGTCTAGCATTTCTTTTAGCTGCTCATTTATTACTTTCCGCTGTGTTTCAGGTAAGCGGTACATTTTCTGATTGATTGGTGCTTGATCTTGCACCAATGGAATATTATGCGTTATCGCATTTGTATAGGTGAGTTTGTCACCTTTGAGGAAGAAGATATCGTTATACTCTTGGCAGAGCTCCGATATCGAAATTTTTTCTTCCGCGGTTAAATTTGGGTCTAGGCTGAGTTCTTGCTCTAGCCTAGAAATACGCGGGTATTGTTTTGGGTCGTCCGGAGTCTCATTATCCGGGTATAAGTATCTTACATGTTGTAATATCGCCGTTTTGTCGGCTGAACCTATGTTTGACTTACTTTTCCTTGTGAATTTGTTTCCTGAAATTGGATTGAATTTAATTAATTCCTTATGAGGCTTTATTTTGTTGTATTTAGCATGTAACAGGGTACTTGCTTCCTGCTTTGTTGGCGGCTGAGTTTGATACACCTGTGCGGTCTTTGCCTTAGGTTGTGTGGAATACTCATGCGCGTCGATGCTATTGTGTTTTGACCATGTAAAGTTCTTTATACTGGAAGACGGTGGAGTAACAGGCACCTTTAATATAGGCTTTGGCGACTCGCTACCGTTCTTATATGGCCTTTGTTTATATAGAAACGATTTATGCCTAGGAATTTTGGACGGCAGAGCTATATGCACCTTTTTAGCAGGCTTTGGACACTCGTGTCCGTCATTTTTGGAATTCGTTGAATTTTTCGTTTTTAGTATGGGGATGTGCGTACTTTTGTGGTCTTTTGCACCTGTTAATGGGACTATTGTGTAGTCGTTTATCGGATACAGCTGTAATTTTAAGCTGTGTATGACTACTTGATAACTGTTAGCGTTGAGAATGCTAACCAGCACTAATTCTTCTCCAGATGATACCAAACCATTTGCAAGGAAGACTCCATCGCTTATCTCTTGGGATAAACAGAGCATTTCTTCCTTCGTTTTCAACGGGACTGGAGCAACAATTTGTGACCGCGCAGGTATGCATATTGGTTCCTTTAAGGTAACCAACTGCTGCCTGATTTCGTCAGTCTCTTGTTTGTCCAGACAGCTTATATCACATTCCTTGAGCTCTTTTGGAGCTTGGCAGCCAGCTTCTCTAGTTGGAGGAGCCTTGAAGACACTGCAAGTGGATAGTTCAACCTGTTTAGGCTCTAACTCTTTTGCTGGTGTACTTACTTCGACTGCTTTGTTTGAATGTAGCTTGTCCGTTTCAAACTCTAATGGCAAGGTGAATTCATCTGGGTTAGTTTCCGTGCGAGGAAACCTTAGTGCTTTGTTTGGACCCTCAACGTTACAGTTGTTGGTTAGGAAATCATTTCCTAGAAGTCCATCGTCGGAAAGGCCAGGCAAGTTCTTTACAACTTGAAACTTGCAGGGGATTTTGTTTTTGAAAACGAAGTTTCCCTTGCAATTTCCCAGCGTCTTTCCGGTACCAAATGGGGTCTGAAGTGTACATGCCTCATTGTGGTTAATTTCTTTGAGGTCTTTTAATGACCTTTTCTTTATTATACTAACCTCAGCGCCTGTGTCTACTACTAGTTTAGTTTGGCCGTTCAGGCCAATGTCTAAAGGAAGTTTTACTGTAGCGACACCGGAATCGGGCTGCTGAGGAGACCCTAATTTATTAGATGGGAGATTTATAGTCGAGCCGGGGAGTTTTGGGTCGACTGTACGTCGTTTCCCTGACTCCGGGCTTCCCATTTACGTTTTTGTTGGCAGTTATTTACTGCATGTCCAGAACGACCACAAAATTCGCACTTTTTACGCACGTTATAGACTCTGGAATTGTTATTGGGATTCTGCGGCTCTCTAGGGCGTTGATTCGATGGTCCACCATTATTGCTTGATCTTTGAATATTGTTGTTGTTCCTCCTGCAGTCACGTATATCGTGGTTGTATATTTTGCAGTTCACACAGTACGGAGTATTTTTACGTTTGAGGCAATCTGCGTATGTGTGGCCTCTTAAATTACAAAAACTACAAGTAATTTTATTTAAATAATTATTTTTATTTTTTACATTATAATTTTTATCTGGCGATCTTGGTTCCTGTTTGATATATGCTGTGCCTCCCTGTGTGAACTGTGACGTTGGTATGTGACTGCTTGGGCTAATGGGCATATTGTTTTGGAGGGGGGCCTGTGAGTATGAGATGATGCCAGGATTGTATACGCTTTGATTTACTAGGGTACTGCTTGGAGTTAAATGTGTGTTACTGGGTACACTAGTACAGGCAGAATTTGGCAATGTATTCTGCATCATATTTGTTTGGAACTGTCCTGGAGGTTGCAGGAATAGAGCACTTTGCTGGAGACGTTCCATGTCGAGTGCTCTTTGTACGAGGTCATCCACCGTGCCGTCTGTCATGGTCAGAAGGTATTGGCACATATATGGGTTATTTACGCCTGTTTTCAGTGCGTTTTTCGCGAAATCTTCCAACTGCGTTTTAACAGCTGGTGCTGCTGTGGCTCCGTATTTGGATTCTGCTGCTTCATTGCAGAGTGCCAGCATTTGTTTTACTCGTGCCGTGAAGGCTGTGAGATTCTCTAAAGGATACTGCCTTGTAGTGATTAATTTATTTACCAGTTCCTGGTAAGTTTCTCTAGGCAGGTATGTGCGATTTAGCCGTTCTTCTACTTCTTTGAAAGTAGTAGGCATATTTGAGGCAAAAAGCTGATAAGCTTCGCCTCGAAGTCTGGTGGGGAAGATTTGCAGAAATGCTGTTAGTTCATCCACCGAAATGCACTGGATTACCTGCCTGCAGCATCCTAGGAACGTCTGGAGCTCAAGGCTCAATTTTGGGTGCTGCTCTCCCGAGAATAGGGGAACCAGCTGAGCAGTCAGTTTGGCGATTTTCGCGTAATCTGCCATGTTTATATTGGGGATTCTGAAGCTAAAGTTTGACACTTTTGGGGAGCTAGTTTCTTCTACGCTGGTTTCCAAAAGGGAGTCGCCCAGCCAATTCAATATGATTTCACTCACGGTGGAATCACTGACACTGTCTTCAATGGCACCTTCTCTTAATTCTACACTATTATTTGTAATTTCTGTTTCGAGAGAGTGCGAGAGTTCTCCAAACTCCTTTAAGCTTTCTTTAAATTTTTCCGTACTTTCTTTGAATTGCGCGATTTGCTCAAGCCGCCGTTCACGGGACTTTTTGAGCTGTTTATCGATAGAATCGCACTGTATAATAGAAAGTTCGGAGGAGTCTCGCACTTTCCCCTCTAGATATTTTAAATAATTTTCTAAATTTAAAGTAGAAGGTCTTACTTGTTGGGGACCTGTAAGGATTGTCCCACTCCTGAGTGTTACCCCTTTTTTTGTTGAATTTGTTGGGGGTGTTTGCTTAGCACCCTCTGTTGCGGATGTTGCTCCCGCGTTGCCTCCTTCGTACCGGGACGGATCTTCCTGTGCGTCGCCCGGCGAGGAAGATTGTTGAGGAGTTGATGGAAGTTGGATTTCCGGCGGTATTTCTTGGTGGGAGCTTTCCTCGCTCATGGACCACCGTGTGTGAAATTTGCAGCTAGGGGGGCTTCTGCCGTCTTAATTCCCTTGGTTCAAATTGAGAGGGGGGCTTATTGCCTTCTTCGAGGTCCCTCTCAATTCAGGATCGTTGGTTCGGTCTCTTGAAGTTCTTTTGCTGCCGGGGGGGCCCGTGGCCTACTTAAATTCCCCTGGATAAAAGCTGAAAGGGGGGCGCGTTGCCTACTTCGAAGTCCCTTTCAGCTCCCGATCGCAGATAGCGGATGGTTTCCAAACTTCCTTCCTTCAAGTGTAAATTTCGAAATTTTGGGTTGTGGACTTTTTTATCCTGGGCTGGGATGAAGCCCGCTATTGTCCCACGTTGGCACTTTGTGCTTTGATGAGGGGGTGGCTGCGTGTTTTTCAAACAGAGGCAGTTAAAGCTGTCCGACCCCGAGCGTTGGGAGCCGACAAGATCGAAATACTCCTGAAGCCAGACTCAACTTCAGGCGAAGGGTAGGGTGTCTTGCCCAGTATTCGATCTCGTCCTAAACTCCTTTTAGATTCGTAGGATAGAGGGTTTTCGAGCGCTTATACTTTTTTTGTTTTTCAAAGTAGGCTTCCTCTATCCTACCGGCTGCGCCAATTTGTTACGTACCTTTTGGGGGACTGGCAGGGGAGTTATCCAAAACACTGTTATTTTATTTTCACTTTTTATTATTTCTCTTAATTTCTTTGGGTACACTTTCACTCATGAATATTCCGGGTACAATCCTTCTTTCCCGTTTTAATTTCTTTTACCTTTTTAAAACTGGCCCCGAACCAACCGTTATCAAGTTTTGTTTTTTGTTCTTGAAACCAACTGTAATTCTTTTTTCAATCGCCGAGTACCAAATCTAAAAATACAACTCTGTAAGTTTGACTACCTTTCGCGCAACCGCCGCGGATAAAATTTTAATCACAACTTTCTTTTCCGTTTTTCAAAAATCGACTGCCCGTTCTTCGGTTAAAAATCCAACTCGGCTCTTGATCATTTTTGTCGCGATCAAGAGCCTTCGTTCAGGGTAGAAAATGCATAGTTGCATTTTCACCCTGAGAAAATTTTCATTTATTCTGGACTTGATTAAACAAGTCCAGAATATTTTTCGTTGGACGGAGGCTTGAAATTTGACGCTTTCATAAACATCAGCCACCGTCACGACGATTAGAATAGCCGCGCGCGTATACATCCAATGTATCTTCGCGGCGCGCGATTCTGAGCGTGAAAGCTTTTTTGTGATATGTATGTACGTTCGTACATACATATCGCAATCTCCACGACAAATCGTACTGAAGGTACGATTTGTCTTTTATTTTATTTTTCAACTTAAATATTTCTACTGGCAAATTTTGCTGAAGGCAAAATTTGCCATGGGAATAATTTTGTTTCAACTCTATGGAATGTGAAGAAAATTGCTGACGCAATTTTCTTCACTGATTGTACTGATAAGCTAACCATGTTTTGGGCATGTTAGCTTATGTGAAAATTTATGGATGAATTCTTAATTGTTATAGAAATTTTTAGATATCCCTTTATTTTGAATAATTTTTGGGTATCCAGGCTTTGGTACATAACACCTGTATCCGTGCGGGACTATATAGCAAAATGTCTCGACATAATTTGCAGACAGTACAGGTTTTCACAATCCTTAAGAACACACTCAAAGTGACCTGTACTAACAACAAGCATCCCACATTGTCCAGAGATCTACTACCAGAGGCGTTTGATATCTGATACTGATAAATTCCAACAGAATCTTAACAAGTGCTTGAGTAATGGATCTGTAAATGATCTCGGCACTCAATGGAATTCCATAGATTGTGCATATACTTAATTAGAAAAGAATGGGTCTCTGACGGTGGGATGTTGTATAGGGAGTGTGGTAGAGTAAAATCATCAGTTGGACCCTACTGACATAACTCGATGCAGGTCAATGCCCATTTGAGTGCGACATTTATCCAGTAGAGTGGTAATTAGCAACAAGAGGATGGCATGACATCCACTGCACACCCCTCACTGAAAGTTAGCGCCTGGTGATGAGCGTATTCCACAACCTCCTCTTTAATGTCATCTTAACGAGATGATTCGCACTTGGAGTTGCAGTCTCCCTATAGCAATTAATTTACATATGGGAGGGCTTATGTGATGGATGCAAACAACTTAACTGACATTTCCGTAGTAAAGATAAAATGCTACCGGGATGAATCGGAGCTATTGAAATTAAACTGATTTCGCAATGGATGCAGATTAATGAGGTTAATGATTTCATGATAAAGATTAAGCATCATGAAGGTTATTTATACGCTGAGATTTAATTGTTTAAAAAATTGTTTACGCAATATTCAAGCAAACATTTTAGGTCGCAAAATAGACGCATTTCAGTAACAAAAACTGCAACAACTCAAATGTGTTAAGGCATACTGAGCCAGTCAAGATAGGTAGTTTTTTTTCTTCATATCTTGTTACTGCTTTGTAATTAATTGGCAACATTGTGTGATTTTTATGATATTATGTTAGGCACAACTTCACGTAATAACATCCTGAACAATTTCATATTATGTGATTAAGAAGATTCTTATGGATGAGGTAAAATACACATTTAAACATTTTGCGGGGAGAATACCAACGACAATCATTGGTTTCGTGTACGTACATAGCCACTTACTGCCGGTGACACGTTTATGCTAGATTACTTTTATTCCGGACATGGATAGATTTGAGGATGACCACAATATCCCTGGATATGCATCAACGGTTATCCTAAAGCAGAATTTACATTATGATGGCATGCAAGTTTTACAGAAATTGTGAGGGAGATAGTACATCGTATACGGAAATTTATTTATGAGTGACGAGAGAAGCAAACGCTTTCTGCATTTTTTCCAGACCTCGATTTGTCAATGTGTGCGTGTGCGGAACCATAAAAAGACCTTAAGCATAGTAAGATTTTATAGTTACTGAAACTAAAACATTGTTATTGGTAACCCTAATTTGTCAATTTCGGCTACTCGTGCTGCCATATTTATGTTGTTACAATTATTTTTTGGCACATATGTATGTACATATCTGTCAAATCAAATTATTTGTTGAAATAAATAACTTTTGAGCTTTTAGTTAAATATTACGAAACTGAAAGTTTTTAAATATTTCTTAATAGAAAATAATGAAGTTATTTCTTAGGTAGTTTCCCGTCCACAAGCAGGAAGCAGTGTGTCCACAGATTTACTGCAGTGGTCATTTTCCTTTATAATTTGCTAGAAAAATTCCGCCTTTGAGATGAGTATGTGAGTATGAACAGAACTGGAATTATCTTCACCGGCGTTAGTTCGGTAGTGGAGTGGAATTATTTTCATGTGAGCACTTGAGTGGATCGAAGTGGATTGACGTTTACATATTAGCAAATTAGTTAATGAATTTTTTGTTTACTACGAAATAAATAGTAAATACAAATTTCGTTATCGTACAAAATGTTGATTGTAGAACTGAATTACAGCACCATCTGATATTTTGCGATAAATTTTTCCTTCGTGCTTTCATTTAATATTTTATATTGCTTCGGCACCATTTAAATTTCAATACGTTATCTCCCTCACTATTTCTTTAAAAAATGCATGACATTATAATGTAAGTCCTGCTTTAAGCATCTTTTTCCCATGGCTCCGATAGTTTCTGTGCTTGAGAGTCCAACGTAGCTACCCTTTATGTATTTTTCAAGAAAAATGTGGACGAATAACAAATACATATAGGTTGCCGCTAAGAGCATTAATTTGAGAAAATAAAAGTTTACCATCATCTCAGCATGAAATTAATTAAATACTTTTCTTAGGCTCTATCAGCATCACATCCAAAGTTAATTCCATTAATGAATCGAATTTCAATTTGAAGTCATTTCCTGCTTAAGAAGATATCAACGCATACGCAGAACGGACTTAGATTACCTTTCCCTCAGGTTATTGTGAAAGAAATACACACTGCGTATGGGTCACGTCGGTGGCATTATGCTGTGCAGACAAAAGTGCCCTTTCTACAGTTCCCCTCTCATTATCTGTAGCTAATGGAGGAGTTTGACTGAGTTTGTGATTGAGCTTTTCTTTTTTATAGACGGCAATTGCATAAGATATTTTAATTTTCCTTTTATTTCGAATATTAATGTCACTCGAACTGCATTCAGTTCTTATGAATTTATATGCGTAGAACTATGATGCGTGGGTTTACTTGAGTAGTTGAGAGGGATACATATCCGTAGTGAGATAATTAGTGTCTTTTTTGTATTATCTGGTAACTGCTAAGATAATTTGTTAACAGAATTATTTTACCTTGTTTCACTGAAATTAATAAAACATTTTCATTTTTAACATTTGAACTCTTCCACAAATATAATGCACTTTATCTACAACAGATGGCGTCGTGAGCATATAAAGTAACTAAAAATATGGGGGTCTGCCTCGGGAGCAGAAGTAGTTATCTGTAGTCCTGAGCAAGTGCCTATACTACCTCCTCGTGGTGGCCCCTGGAAAACCAGCCTTCGCTGGGCTAAAAGTATAGGTGCCTGGCATGGGAGTAGGAAGGACGAGAGGAAGGCAAGGGTCACACCAAACTGGAATCTGATCCTGCCGAAGCAACTGCCAGAGGTGTCCATTCGTTCTGCTTAGGGGCAGTAAATTGGAACTCAAGCCAAGGTGGAACTGCATACGCCGAGGGCTGCATGGCCAAGGGTAAGCTGGTCGCTATTATGTCGAACTCCGAATAACTGGCCACCTCCGGTTTCAAGTAAGTCCCTTGCCATATTATGGGGGCTCTGCTAAGGTCGAGCGTTAATTCTCGTTATCCAAAACCATAGTGTATGGATTTCATAAATAAAAAACCCTATGAGGGTGATTCCCCTTAAGTGCATCGTCCGTCGGGACTGTATCAGGCCCACAGGACAATACTTCAGTCGAGGACAGTGCTCGTAAGGACGCTGTCTTCAACAAAATTTCATCATGAACGGAGAGGTTACCGCTCGCGAGACCAAGCAGGTCGAATACTCACCTAAGCGACTCCACGTGCAAGCGTCTAAAATACTTCTTGGAATCAGGTTTACACCGTGTACCTCCCATAGCGAAGTAGATTCCAACGAGAAGATCCTGCGGAGAATCTAAGCCAAGAATGAACTCAGGACCTCTCAATGGAAGGTGATCCATCGAGATCTTACCAACTCCATGGTACAGCTGGTTCTCTCTATTGATAGTGCATCAATAGAGAAAATCGAGAAAGATCAAGGCAGGATTAACTACCTGTTTGGCTACGTCTACCTTCGATCGAAGAAGGCGCACACGAAAGCGTCGACAAATGCGGCTGCTGCTAAAGTTTCCGATGCTACCGGGAAGCCCGTCATACACAATAGCGGGGTGTCCAACCGACAAAACCTATACCCAAAAAGGCCCTCATGGTCTTCCAATGCCAAAGCGACTATTCCAAAACCCTAATCGGTGGCCAGAACTAGAGTTGCAGAGGTAGGCGAGAGGGGAGCTAAAAAGCCTCACAAGCCAGGACTCAGTGGCATTGGAAAGGGTACTTCAACGTCCAACCAGGACAAGTCAAAGGACCCTAAAGATATGACAACGTATATGCCTCTGACCGGGGCATCATTACGTACGGACACTGACAGGACAGGACTCTCGACAAACGAGACAGGAAACACATGCCCCCTGCGGCAAAGATCCAGCAGGTCAAATCATTCAACTCGAGAGGGATCCCTCATTTGGGCCCCTTCGGACAATGTTAAGGCTACAAATATAAAATGTGTCTAGATTAACCTTCACAGAGCAAAATGCGCCTCTGCAGCTCTCTTTGAACGCTTTCTCACATCTGGATGGGATATTGCCCTAATTCAGGAACCTTGGGCATATAACGGCAAAATCTGTGGCCTCCCTTGCGGGAAGGAAACCAATAGATTTTACTGCCTTAATGACGACAGATCCCGTACAGAAACTATGTGCGGCAGGGATACGGTCGCTTATCCCTTGCACAGACTTATTACAAGGTATCTAACTGCAGTGTTAATCGAGTTCAAAAATCGCCAAAATTGCAAGGAGCAGATTGTTCTAGCGTCTACTTCCTACTGCCTACTTCCCAGTAGATCAAGAATTCCCACCACCACAGGAGGTTAAAGATCTTGAGGAGCACTGCAGTCTAAATAATCTGAAACTGATTATCGGCTGCGATGCCAATGCTCACTATACAACTGGGAGTAGCGGCAATATCAACGAAAGAGGTGACGGGGCTCTACACTATGTACTCTCAAAAGGCCTACAAATAGCCAACCGAAGGGATGAGCCCACCTTCGTCAATGCAATCAGGCAGGAAGTCCTTGACCTGACTACCATCAATAGACAAGGTGTTGAACTGGTCACGAACTGGCATGCCTCAAATCAAGCCTCACTATCGGATTATAAGTACATAAGATTTAATATTGAGGCTCTCCAAACAAGGAAGGAACACATAGGAATCCCAAAAAGGACAGATTCGGCAGCATACAAGGCCCTGGTCCAAGAGGAACTCATTGGCCTTCCAAAAAAGATGAAATCGATAGAGGATGTGGATCTCGTAGCAGGTCAACTTGAAACATCGCTTATTCGAGCTTTGCCTTATTACCACAATCCAAAGGAAAAAAGATGTTCCTTGGTGGAACGGTCAGCTAGGTAAATTAATGCAAAGCATGAGAAAGCAGTTCAACAGAGCTAAGGCCACTCAATGGGAGGTATATAAAAAATCTCTAGCTTAATACAACAACGATCTCAGAAGATAAAAAAAAAGAGCTGGAGTAACTTTTGCGAAGATATTGAAGGCACATCAAAAGTTTCGCGACTCGAAGGATCTTAAAAATGTTATTGGCTCCCTCAAACTTTTCGATGGAAGCCTTTCCTCTAATACCAAGGTAACGCTAGAGATTCTTCTCAAAACGCACTTCCCACTCTGCAACTTTGTGATCGAGGAGCCCGACGTAGACGCCAGATCCTCAGTGACACCAGTGGTACTGAACAGCGAATACCGACCAGCAAAGAAGATTGTCACCGAAGCAAAGGTGAGATGGGCTATCAAGTCCTTCAAATCTTTTAAAGTTCCTGGTTGTGATGGAATATTTCCGACATTTCTGCAAGAATCGCTGGATTACACTAAGCCCCTTATCGCCAAGATATTTAGGGCCAGCCTGTGCACTCGATATATCCCCAAGGCATGGAAACTAACCAAGGCTGTTTTTATTCCGGAATCGGGGGAGGCAAAATCATACAGGCCTATCAGTCCGACATCATCTGACGTCCATCAAAAGCTGTCCATTCAATGCCAATCAATATGCCTACCAACCCAGAAAACACAACAGGGATGCTCTCAGCAATCTGGTAGAGAATATCTAAAAAGCCTGACAGGAAAAGGAGGTTCATGTATGTTTCTTTACGGACATACAAGGCGCATTCGATAATTCTCTCTTTGACTCGATCAAGAGAGTATCCGAAGATAGTGGCATAGAAATCTGCATCGTCAGATGGATTGGCAACATGCTCGAGCAACGCTACATAACAGCTACCATGAATGGCGATTCCACAACAATCATGGCTACTAGAGGCTGCCCACAAGGCGGGGTTTTATCACCACTCTTGTGGCTCCTGGTTGTGGATGACCTATTAAATTTACTCCAAGAGGGCGGCTTTAAAGCCCAAGGATACGCTGAAGACATTGTCATGTGTGTTAAAGAAAAGTTTGAATCAGCTCTACGCGAGCTTATGCAAACTGCTTTTAACATCGTTAGCAGATGGTGCCAGAACATGGGACTATCAATAAATCCAGCTAAAACAGTGCTAGTTCCATTTACTAGGAAAAGGAGTCTTCAAATTCCATCTCATAAGTTAAATGGAATTGCAGTAGAATATTCCGAAGAAGCAAAATATCTGGGAATAATCCTAAACAGAAAGCTTACCTGGAATCCCCACCTGGAAGTGATAACTAACAAAGCTATGCGGGCATTCAGTTCTTGCCACAGGTTTTTTGGGAAAAAGTGGAGTCTGAACCCCAAAATGACCTTATGGATCTTCCAGGGCATAGTCAGACCGATACTTCCTTATGGGGCAAATGTGCAGGCAACCACGAGGAGAACCCTTGATAAGGTGCAAAGGATAGCATATTGAGGCGCCACTGGCATTTTTACATCGTGTCCTCAACGTGCACTTGAAGCCATTCTTGGCTTACAGTCTATCTACCTCTTTATTCATAGGGAAGCAGCAGTATGCTTCGAAAGGAAATGCCAGATGAGCGCACCTCTTCCGGGGTGTGTCATCTCAGTATCTCCGAGTAGGTCAACATTAACGACCTAAAAGCTCCAATAGATACTATGGCCAAGAGACTTTCTTTTGAAAGAGGTTACAAGGTACCCATAAAAGGACGGGGAAACAGGCGCAGGGGTGGTAGATAAGGGCTGCAAGAACTCCAATATCCACATTTGCTCAGACAGCCAAGCTGCGCTCCTAGCTCTTTCCTCTCAAGTTTTTGAGTTGAAATTAGTCTACAGCTGCTAATAGAGACTCCAACTACTGTCTACGGACAACCAGGTAACCTTGGTCTGGATCTCTGGACATGAAGGAGTGGACGGTAATGAAAAAGCGGACAAACTGGCTAAAACCGTATACTGCTCCCTACCGGGCATTTCGTCTACCACAAATCTTCTTTAGGAGTAACTGCTTAGGTGGGGTAAAAGGCAACTGGATCTCTTTTGGCGTAGCACTGCAGGTATGAAGCAGGAGAAGAAATTCTTCAACCCCTCTCATTTCCAGACGCGCCAACTTGTTGGACTTAGCAGACAGTCCCTCAGACTATTTGCTAACGCAGTCACTGGTCATGACCCCTTTCGTCATGTCTTGAAGAAGATAGGCAAATGCGACAGTGAACTGTGACGACTGTGCGAAGAATAAGACGAAACCTCGATGCACGTTGTATGTGAGCGCCCAGCACTTGCAGGTCTCAGGCTGCAAATCACTGGAAGACCAATTATCCCTCCAGATAATATCTCAAATGTAACTCCAAAAGCAATAATTGAGCTCGTTAAAAGACTCGATTTTGCCTAACTACTTTAGGGGAAGGCACAATAGACCAACTACAGTCGCGGTGTCCGGAAGGGGCTGGAGGCCTAGTCGCCCCTACTCTTAATATTAACATTAACTAAAAAGATATAACAGTTTTATATAAGATAAATTAATACACTTTCAAAGTTAATCAACCAAACTTATCCCAAAAAAAAAGTTTATCTGAAGTAAATGAAAATCCCCTTTCCTCTCTACCGCCCCAAAAATTCGAATTATTATCGTTGATCTAGCTTAATCCTTATTTACAATTCCCACAAATTAAGTGAAATTTAAAGTGTTCTGCTTCAAGCTCATAGTCACGCCAAGTCCATAAAATTGACTTACGCAACCGGCACATCTGGCAATCGTCTGCCTCTGGATTATGAATAGCAATTAGGGATTGCGGGCTAATCCAAAAATAATTACAACAACATCTGAGCTTCCTTTAACTTTCTCCATTTTCAGTCCTTGGCACGTTTCTGTCTAGTAATGCGCCTATATATAGGCATACAATATCCGTATTTTACAAGGAAAGTTCACGATTGCTGTATATTTGTCACACAGGAGGCGTATATAATCGTTACGAGGAATTCTCTTGCTACCCATTCAACCGAACCTAAATAGTAATGGCACCCATTCCAACTAACTATTATAGGTAGAACTGAGATTTGGCGCCAGAAGCATATTTTAATTAACTTAAGGGCTTCTGTCTACTGTTTAAAGCAAAAAATAAAATTGAAGAACTTGGAAGTCTTATCTTGAGCTTCTCAGTGATCAGTTCGTATTGAGTATTATCTTCGATACCACGGTGGATATTAAGAAAACAGAACATCGCCCACCACTCTAATTATATACTAGAAGATACTAAATCCAGAGGAGAGTCAGATTGGATGAGTAGTGCCTACAGGAAAAAGAAAGTACAAGAAAGGATAAGACCTCAATGGAAATTCTATTAAGATAATCCCATTAGCATAAGATGTCCTCTCCATTGGGATTTTAGTGTATGCACATTTTCAGACGACTGCCATTCCTATATTAAGGAGGACAGGGATACCGCCGCGTTGTCGGTCTCTATTTTTTCGCTGTACAAAGTGCTACGATTCCTTGAAATTCCTTCTGCCGGGGATTTGTAGGTTTGTTCAACTCGAGGAATCCTTTATTGGAATTGATGTCTTAAAGTGGCTTCCTGCTGAGCAAAGTACAAGAGTGGATAGTTTGATTAGGCAAATTGGGTTAGCTTTTTCGAGAATTTGAACAATTTGATGGTGGGGAAGGGAAAATAAAGGTAAAGCTATATAATGGGGTATAAAATGGGCCTATTGTATTAGTCATTCCTTA
Organism: Dioctria rufipes; assembly: GCA_963924295.1. Classification (NCBI taxonomy): domain Eukaryota; kingdom Metazoa; phylum Arthropoda; class Insecta; order Diptera; family Asilidae; genus Dioctria; species Dioctria rufipes. The sequence goes on from OZ002740.1 coordinate 8,339,996, forward strand.
ATATCTTGCTACAATTTGCTGAGTTAATACTTCTGTGCCTTCACCCACTCTTCATAAGTGGTATGAAGTCTTCAGATCTCAATCTTTTTTTTTTTTGTCTTTACCAATTAGAGAGCAGTCACGTAATAAATGGAAGGTCGTTTCTTCATTCTCACTTAGGCAGGGTACCCTTTTGTTTACATACATATATACCATCCCTTCTTATGCTACCGCTACATATTCGCAAACTTATAGAGTAATGAAAAGAGTAGATGTTCTCATCAAATAAACACTTACAAATTCTTTCGTCCTCTGCTATCTCATAGGAGTCAGCAGAAATATCCAATTATCCAGGGGCACCATTTCAGTGGAGTCCAATCAATAAATTCCATCAATCATATGGCGAAAGCTCATCAGTCTCCAATGCATAATGAAGCTATTATCCCTTTCGAAGCTGATTCGACTTTCCCTCCTTGCGGCCAAACTATTTGCATTTTAATAGAGTTGTTCAGAAGCTGTCCGCAGAAGAGTTGATGATGACCAGTTAAGAGTGATTTTCGGCGAATTCAAGCTAAACAGGCGGCGTAGTTTGTCTAGACCTGTTTACTGATTATTATTATGGATGGTGCTCAAGTGATGGTGATGGTGATGATGATGATGATTGATGTGATCTTGCCTTGAAGTTGATTTGATTGCATTTTATCATTATTGGCTTCTGTTTGTTTAAAACACACGGTCAGGTAAAAATTGATTTACAGTATATGGTGAAGTCGTTAAAGCGTACCCCAGTATGTTTGACATGTTTTCTTTTATTATTTTGTCAAACTATTCATTTGGTGTAGTATTAAATCGCATCACAATTTATTGAATAAAGAAAAATTATGGCATACCTCAGGGCTCTGGTCTTTGCCCGTGTCTATTTTTTATTATTTATGTATATTATACTGTTACTGTCTTGAATCTTATTTATAGGTTTGCAAATGTATGTTTTTATTTAAAAAAAAAATTAAGTAACGTTGCGGTCAATATCCTGTTTTTTTCAACCTGTTCATTAAACGAGAACGGAACAACGGCATTGTTTAAATCATCGCTTGGCAAGTCGGATCAATATCTGTATCGAAGTCATTGTATATCAAATGTGGTGTCTGGCAGGGGTTCATTCTGAGGCCATTAATGTTCAGTACATATACATAAGCGATTTTCAGAGCCAACTATTCTAAATATGGAGAATTTACAGATACAAATACTTAAGTAGGCTGCTCGGTCTAGATTGTGTTTAAAAAAGTATGAATTTGGACCTGAAGAGAATACATAACACTTGGCCATCGTTGAGCTTTATTGCATTACTTAGGATAAAACTACTTTTCCGTACATACATATAACTATATATATATTTTATATTATTAAGCCACTAAGCTCAAGGGACACCCTATCATGCAAAGCACAGTGGGGCAGGAAGGAGATACGGAAAGGATTTCAGGGCATGCAAAAAATATCGAAGGAGCTGAGCTGTGTGTTGAGCTTTTGTAAACTACTCTGGCTTCTGCATCATTCAAACAACGGTTCACTTATACAAAAGTGCTAGTCGACATTAGCATCAGATCGAGGAGCTGAGCTTATATCAGCGACTCACGCATCTGCTGCACAAAGGCATACTTACCTACAGTACATCTCTTAGGCGACGGTATTTAAGTAGTAAAATACCACATGACGAACGTTTGTAAACAAATTTACTACAGTATGTCGCCCTTAAACTTTCGCAGATTGTATGCTGGAGGAAAGACAGAGGATGACAGATTGTTCCACATTCGCAAGCTCGAGATAAAAAACATGCCAAATTTTACTGTACGGCGGAAAGTAATTTGAAGAGTAAAATTATGTACGCAGTTTGCAGTGCGAGTATTGTGTTAAAGAATCATTCTACAAGAGATCAGACAACACATATCACACAAAATTGAGCAAATTGACCATGCATGTAGCGATAAAGGAGCGCAAGGCGTCCAACATTACGGCGGTGATTGAGCAATTCGATTATGTTATTGCCACATCGCCAATGAGCTTCAAGGCTTTCTTCCGGACAGTATCAAATGAAGGTAAGGTTGTGCGACCAGCCCCGCCCCATATATGGCAATTGTAGGTAAGCATTCCATTCTAAATCTGAAGCAGGACTTGTAGGCGAAATTTGATTTGATTTAGATTTTTAAGTAAATACAGCTTTTATTGTAAAGGGGTGGGGGTCAATAGTTTTTTGTTCCGATGCCATCATAAGAAAAAGTAATGATTTGATACCCTGCTTGAAAATCAGATAAATCGATGTTCCTCCGAGATCCAATAAGGTAATTAGATTAATATTACTGAAGACATGTTCCAAACAGTTATATTTTTAGTTGATCACTAGGCTTCTGTCAGGTCAACAATAAGTCTATTAATAACTTCGCTCATTCATGTCGTTCTTTTTTCAAATGCCTTGCCGCTTGTGTTATAGTTCCTACACAAGCTCGACCAGATTCTTTAAGAAGATGTTAACTCATCACTAGCGATAGGCAGTCATTCTTGTCTCTCTTTTTTCGTTTTATTTTTGTATTCTTCTATAAATTTTTGCAAAACATGAAACAACATTATTTTTTAAACAATTTCTGTCTTTCAATTTTCGGCCCTCTAATTCTAATTTGTAAGCTCTTATTGCGTTCCTTAATATTTTTTCCCTTCATAATTTCTTAAAGCACGTTTTCACTGTAAACCCAATTCATCTCTTCCCAAACGTAAACTTGCAATGCCTCCTTCTCCTTGCTTGCGTTTAACTGTTCGCGCTCATTTTTCTTTTGCCCTGAAGGAGAACCGCACAAATTACTTAACTCGTCCAATTAAAGAAATTTATTGTCTCAATAAATAATCTTCCGTTGTATATCAAAAAATTCTTTACGACACATTCCTCATCTTTCTTGGAAGCGATAGGTGGGACGAGTTCAGTTCAATACATAGATTGGGAGCCATTAAGGAGATAATTTGTGGGTCCTGAATCAATTAACTCCACCTAATTATGCGCATCGTACCTAATAGTTTGCTACCTGTCGATTTTTTATGATTTGTGATTCTGTATCGATTCAAGCAAGTAGAGACAATTTTTATGATAGTTCCTGCTCTTTCTTTTTTAATTGTTATAAAGACCTCGCTCCACGCCTTTTGGACGCGTCGTCATTTCACTGAATTTTTAAATAGTCCAACTCGTATGATACTCACAGTAGCGTTTCGCCAGAGTAATTTCATTAATTAGCATATGTGATTGATGTGGCTGTACCTTAATGGCAGATCCTCATTTATTCATGAGCAAGTGTCGTTACCTCTCCCGGGCTGTGGCTGGATGGAACTTTAGTCTCTAGCTGGAGTGAATGGAGTACATTAGCCTTGGTTTTACAGGGGTGATGGGATACACGGGTACATGTGGATATGACTAAAAAGCAAGGGTGGAAATTGCTTTTCTGTTGCTTAATTATGTTCGTACTAAGTTCTTTCATTGTTTTGTAGATTTATCACAAATTCTATAGTCTCAGGAATTAAAAAAAAAAAAAACATTCTTTTCTGCTTATTTTTCGGGAACTTTCCATCTTATAACAATTTCAAATGCATGGGTGTATATGTGTATGAGGTGCAAATTTTGAAAGTAAACGGGTTTTTTTTTCGATGTGTTCTTAAATTGAGGCACCTCAAAATTAAAGGGGACATCTCCTGCCAATTTGTTCTAATGTGCAAAAAATAATACAGAAGGACAGGTTAGGATGCTGCTCAGGGGTCCATATTGGGCTCCCTATTATTCAGTCTATTTATCAACAGCATACATCGAGCAGAACGTAAAAATTCATTTAAATATTGACGATGGACAAAAACTCCAAAGAGCTCCTTAAATGAACTTCAATTTTTATATCATTTTCATAACTAGCTACTGATGCCATAAATCTTTTCCTGCTTCTGTTCGTATTAGTGCTAAGTACAGATTTACTAGTCGCTGAAAAATATTCCTTTTCCTCCTCCTCTTCAAAATTATGAAGGTACTTTTCGCAACAAATTCACCCTTTGCAAATTCGACTATTTGCTTGATAGCGTGCAGAGGAAATGTTTGCCAACATGTTCGTTTATGCAAATTATGACTTTGAAAGGAATTCTAAATTGCATTGAGTGCTATTTGTATGCTGCGCTGACCCATCTTCCTTGGTCTCTCTACTTACTCCTCCTATAGCATTTGCAGTCGGGATACTGCAGATTACAGAGCTGTACACTACCAATGGTGTGCCCTTTTGGTGAGATCAAATGTGCAGCAGAGATGTACCAAGTATTAGAGAATTCTTTCTGACCTTTTTTCGCCATTCGGTCGTCCTTCTGCAGAGAGAATGTGTTCAGACTGAAAAATGTGGAAAATATGTATGTAGCAGCAACAACAATAGCAAAACGTGATGAGTGTATGGCAGTCCTGCAACCTAGTCTCAATAAGTATATAGAGATATAACACACGCCTAGCCAAGAGTAGACTGCTATAACCATAGCATCATAGAAACCATACAGGGCTTTTGACAGTTTGTTTGGGCTCGACTCTCTAGACTCCGCAATGCCTACAGATGATGAGGCTGACGACGATGAAGACGAGATGAGAATACTAAAAATTTATTAACATAGCAGGAAACGTGCTTTAAATTATTTCGATGACTTGATGTACCTTAGAGTTTGGTGTGGAAGCTCTGATTTATAACCCTTAACTTTGTTTGGTGCCTCCCCGCCCCCGCTCTCTCTGTAAAATAAAATTAAATGTTTGTCTTCAAAGCATTTTGTTCGCAAATATTTCCTGGGAAAGAGCTAAAAATGAAAAAATCTTCTGGAATGTCACTTCAGGGGAAATAAAGGAGGCTCAATTTGATTTATTTCAGGATATAAGGATAATGGAGAATACGTTATGCGAATTATGAACACAGACGATTTATTCCGAAGATGTTTACTTTAGGAAATATTAGCGTGCTGAGCAATCTCGGATGACTAGCATTTATCACTCACACGGAGACTGAGAGTTATGGGGTTAGACAGTTGTGGTAAATAGCTGAAAAGTATATGAAAAAAATCAGCACCCTCGACATGTTACGATAAATCTTTTTTGTAAAGAATTTGATATTACTGGTTTGAGACAAGGATGTGACAATCCGAGCTTCGTTGATATCAGAGAGGACATTCGAGGCGATATAAGAATAGAAAATGTAAGAGAGGTTTTCTCATAAACTTTTTAGTTAAAAAAAAATAAATAAACCGCATCTGTATGCTTATGTATCGAACAAAAATCTGTTAGAAAATGAAAAAAACAATTGTTATATCCTCGGAGTACTTTTAAAAAATCTAAACATTACGTTCCCTGTAAAAAAAAATTTAACAATAACTCAAAAGCAACGCTATGTAAAACTCCTCAAAAATTTCTTATGTTTAAGATCACCCTGTACCAAATGTATCACACCATAATAAAAAGCAATTTAAATTCCAAAAGCCATTATGATTTGCATACCAAATATCCCATCATGGAATCACTGGAGGTGACCAATGAAACGCTTTTAACTTAACTTAAATCCATACTCTCTATAGATTATCTTAAATAAATTGAGGGGGAAGAACCATAATACTCATTCGATCAAAGGATCAAACTTATCGATGTGGCGGTGGATATCATCCCTCCCACACAAACCGATTTAAACACAAAATACTCGCGCCAAAGACTTAATCCGATTAGTAACTATCGGATCAGGATAGGAGTCCATCTAGTTGCATATAAGGACGATGTACCCAATGTGTGCAGCAAATACAGACTCCAAGTGGAAATATCTGAACGATGACATGGAAAGCAACTTCTACTCCATCCAACTCGTACTGGACTTCTGCATTTAATTTTATTGAAAAACTTTTCTGGAGCCACTTCCGTTTTAAAAAGCGAACTGCATTCATTGTTCCTTACAAGACTAGAGAATAGGGATATACTCAGCGCACTGTAGAAAATAATTCACTTCAAATGATGCAAATGTAATGGAAATGATTGAGGGAGAGATAGGTCAGGATGTTAATGTGATTGCGAAAGTTTAACGGAAGCGACAATAGTTCTAATCCAATTTGAATTTCAAATTGAAAACTTGGTTTGGTGTTAACCACTGGGCTTTTTCACTGTGCAGCTTGAAATTTCTGTACAAAATCGGGCTTTGTGTAACATTAGAGATTCTCGGATCGATAGGAATTAAAAAAACTGATGGCCATGGTAAATAAATAGATGTCAATAAAAATTGGAAGCTCAACAGGTGTCTGTCCCTCTGGTTAACTTCATTGCTTCCCACTAAATTCAAAATCTAAACAAAAAAGACAAATAACTCCATTACTCAATTGTCCAGAGTTTTCGTTCCATCGTGATACTAGAGGTCCCATAGTTTGTCCCAAGTGAGCGTGACTGGATGTACTCAATTTCTGTTCTACTTCATGCTTTATCATCCATCAGCAATTTTCCAAGGATATCCTAAGAATCCGATTACGAATATGACTATGCATCCCATGCCCGCAATTGAATCATTCTACATAGGGCAACAGACCTATAAATAAAAGATCAGTCACTTAGCAAATTGCGGTACACCGAGCAGAGCGCAAAGGTCACCATAAAGTTTCATTATTAATCGATGTTGATTGGACAATGGTCACATAAACTCCTCCAAGTCCCAACAGCAATGAACCCATTGGCCATAACATGCTCTGTGCTGGAGCTATGTACTTTGTTGGATATTGTGGCAAATTTAAGTTGTCTGCATGACTGCAAGTCATCCTTGTAATTCACTAAGAAATTCTTCTCTTGTGCAAAAATTTTCAACTCCATCTTACTCATCCATTTGTTATGCAGCTGAAAATTGCTGCTTGTAGCTCAATGTAAAACTATTGTCCACGTTTACGATGAAAATTTGTTAATCGATGTTTTGTCCGCTAGCGACTTATTTTCAGATTTCAGTACTTTCATTGAATTGTTTTTCCAAGTTAAATTTAAAATGAGAGGTATACCATGCTGGGGAGGATAAATGTTTTCACATTTAAAACCTTATTTCAGTTGAGTTCTTGCCTCAGTTTAGAGTAGGTCCTTAGTAGTTTTCATTGTTAAAAGTTGTGATATTTCTTTATCTGAGTATCTTTAGTATCAAGCCATCTTCTGAGCCGTTAGCAAGCAGCTTTTAATAATTCTTTACACTATTGCAATACTGTCAACTAAAGTTGGCAATTTACTGTAGGAGACAAACTTATCGCTAGCCACTTGTCTTCTTCGACGATTTCCGTCTGAAAGTACTTTTTATCCTATTTGACATGGCGAGATACCGCACGGATCCACTCTTTGGCAACTATTTATACAGTGTTTCAAAAATAATGCTACAAGGCCACATTAAGGAGAAAAATATCCAGTCAACAATATTGTTATGAGTAATAGTTAGTTGAACATAGTACAAAAAACAATTACCACCGGCCTTATTAAGGAAAGTATTAGGGAATATGAGGAGAATGACGGAGGTGCTGCTGTATGTCGCCCATAAATTTTCGCAGGTTGTATGCTGGAGAAAAGACAGAAAATGGTAGACTGTTCCACCTTCTAACCTTTATATTTTGCAATTCCTATTTTTGTGTACTATCAACTGAACCGTTTCCGCTTAAATTGACTTTCGACCCACACTTATTACAATTTCACGAACTCTGCCATTTTGATCCTGTTTTTTGTTTCAGATCCATCAAGAATGCTTTCGATAGTGTCTCCTATTGCAAATAAAGTTGTCCAACAATTTTGATTTTTCGAGTAGGGTCATCCGCTTACTAAGAGAATTCTTATTACTTCTATTTGCTCTCTCTCTCTCTCTATTCAATGGAGTTCCCCAAGGATCTATTCTGAACCCTATACTTTTTAACCCTTATAACAAGAAATTCATAATGTCAACATTCATGCTATGGATATATATCGACGACTCTGCAGATTTATCTAAGTCATCCAAACGGTTTAATCGAGGATTACTCTGCTGAGTTAAGCAGCGATTTGCATACATTCTTCCTTTTACTAATTTCTGAAGTACAGTTTTCCTGAAAAGTCCGAGATTGAAGTCCATAATTTTTATTGAGATAATAGATGAGATAATAACTAAATACAAAAAATAAATCACAACAATTTCGAAAAAGCCCCCAACTTGTCCAAGTTTCAATACGAAACTTCTACTGGATCCCGAAAATGATCATGAGGACCTTCAAATTCATAATTGTGTTCGTATTTTAAAACATTTTTCCCACATAATCCCAAAATATTTCAGTAAAATTCTTTCATCCCTATTTCTTCCATTTCTATGTCATCCTCTATAAAATTAAAGTAAGCTCTAAGCTAGTGAGGATTTTTGGCAAATTCTTTTTAGTTCATCAAACAACTCACTGGAATGGTATCAAATTCCATAAAATTTCTTAAAGCAGCTAATAACTACATGTCAAAGTTTAAGGTAAGCTCCTGCTTTTCAACTAGAACACAATTCATTCAAAATCAAAATCGACCGCAAGCTATTTCATTTTATACCGAAGACTTGGAAAATAATAAACCAAAATGAACTGCTTTTATTTAAACAACAATGCTCGGCTTAAATCTGAATCCATCAGTTGGCTCTGTTCCCTAGATAAACTTAATCCATAACCAAAAGGACGTAATCTACTGCAAGCCTCATAGGCTCAAGACTCTTAGTTTCGCATGTAACATAGAAAAGAGTCAACAGAGCCTCATTTGAATAATTTTAACATGTGTACTCCACGGGGAAGCTTAAAGACTCCACAATACACAGATGACGCTGGCTAAGGCGTTATACGCAACAATGTTCCTCCATTTTCGGCATAAATAAATAGACAAAACCAATAACATAGTAACGGAAGATGTAGTAATCCACAAGGAGAATAGATCCTCAAACCCACAGATTTCATAAGTTTCAACCGCCGCCGAAGATATCCAGTGGTTTCGTGTATCCGGCACGGAATTATCCTTACTCATGATGGACTGCCAGAAAAGTTCGGCAAAATTTATTAGTGGGACAGAAAAGGGTGTCGACTTATATCATCCCTCAACGTATACCACACAGTTGGGCTTAATGGCAGCCAAACAAGCTTCCTTAGCCCAGAACTTTCGCCTATAGTTTGCTGCCATACTGAACGGATTTGTTGGTGGGAAGAAGATTTTTGTTGGAGCGTTGTTGGTGAAATTAGTGCTATTTTTGTGATTTCGTAAAAGCTATAGCAAGATATGTGCTATGAATAAGGAAAACATATGGCAGGACAGTTACCCATAGAAACGGAAAAATTTTCCCGCTGCTAATAGAAAAAAACTCTACAGAAAAACATTGCACGACGTGAAGTCATCTTAATCTTAGGCTTATAGACACATCAGAATTCTAATAGGTCTTGGACTAGGGATTTGTGATGATTGATATTTTCAGAATGTTAGTTATGTCCGTCATTAGTACCCATTCACAATTATTTTTTTTGGCAAATTTTGTGTGTGTTTGTGTTTCTTTTTTTTTTATTATTTTTTACATTCGGGGTGATTGCCCAGAGTAGAGAATTCTTGTCTTGAATTATTTCACATATACAGTAAATGTTGGCTATGAAGAACCGAATATAAAAAAAAAAACAGAATACAAAACCTTGGAAATTTCCGAAAATGTGTTAACAATTTTCTGGACCTTTCATACCCTAAATGAAATCCATAGGACATACTAAGTTTTTCATTCTGTTTGAAATGCATAGAAATAATGATACTAGAGCAAAACGGATTGAACACCTACACATACTATTAAAAGTTATTTTGATTTTTGCAATTCCGTCTGCCCGTTCGTCTTAGAACCCGGATATTTTGCACAATTTCGTTTTTCAATATATATTTCGATACTGCCTAAGAAAGATAAACGTAGAAAGTTAAAATTTTGTACACGGAATTCTTATGATAAAGCAAATATAATTTCAAAACTCAGCTAAATCGGGCAACCTTTTCGAGTTGTTGCCATATAAAAATTGAGTTTTTTACGTATACTGTGAGAACGCCCAGTCATAGCCGGTTTCTGTTGTACAAAAAGTTTTTCAGAATATGAAATCGTTTTTACTGTCCGACGAACCTTTATAGAAATACTATATGCGAAAAGCGACTTCAAAAATCAAACGTTCACAGATCGGTGACCATACCATACCATAAGAATGGGTCTTAGACCAATTCTAGGAGTATATTTAATTACGAAAATTTCTGGGTTTAATTTTTCCTGATTTTCATATGATTTCATTGGAAAATACAAAAATCTTTTTCTGGAATTTTTAAATTTGTTAATCATTGTTTTTTTTCAGGATTTCTCATTTCCAGCCTTACGACAATTTGCAAATCAAAATTTTTATTTAAATTTTGAAGACCACCATCCAGCTCCACAAATAGTCTGCAAAAAATGCACTATTAACTGTTAATGCTTTCCCACCAAGATAAATTAACTGTCCTTGAAATTAAGGCAGAAGTAAATAGTATAAGTTAACTCAGTCTAGTCCGTGTGGATAGTTCGTAGAACATCTTCCAGAAACACACACCGCAACTGTAGTGTACTTAATTGAAAAACTTTTCCCAGCTGTACAATGAATTTCAATAGTGACCCATCACCACCGGTTCCACCCTGACTATCATTTCCCTTACTCCTTGCCTATTCCATAAATTTTCAACTTTATACTCGGGCAATAAAAATTTCCGGAGCACTTGCTTACAATTAGCTGGGCCCTTTTGTGCCTAAGGAGCATCAGGAAAAACTCATTGGGTACACGAGGTCAAATGGATAGTGGCAATAATGCACTAAGGCAAAGAGCTGCGTCGGTTGGTTGGATGATGGAGCGGGGAGAAATGGGGAGACGCATAGTGAAAGGAAAAAGCTACAAAATGAATTCAAAAGGTGCCATAAGGGAGTGCAGCAGACCCAATAAAGTTGCAACTAACTTGATATCCGTTATATGAATACATTGCCGACATTGTTGAATGAAGTTTTATAACAAGCACGAGGGGGATAAAAATTAAATCAAAGTGGGTTTTGGAATGGGTAGGGTGCAAGGGGTAGCACAAGGAAAGCTTGAAGGATAGTGCAATAAACCTTCATGCACAACAAAAGTCAACATTCTGTGGGGATAGTGGGTACCTATAAAAATTGATTTGTGTAGATAGCTTCACCAAGCAAAAGTTGAAGAGAAATATTTTATTCAATGGAGGGGATGAACTTTACAATGTACACGCAAACAGCATTAGGGTCTTGTGGTAGCTACGATAAGTATACCAGAAAAATTAGAAGTGGAGCAGAGTTACCTACCACCCACCCCGTTATAGTATTTAAATTTCATAAAAAAAAAATACGAACAAATTGCTCCTCTGAGAGGATGGATTGGAGGGAGAACGACGTTCGGTCACTACACGTGGAATTAGATGTGTGCAGGTAACAACAACAGTTTTTAATTAAACCGCAAAGTGATGCCGTATATCTGTTATGAAAAGTGTCCTATCGGCAATATTTGGCTTGTAGGACTGCATTTATTTCTTATGGCAGTACAAATAGGTTTATCCTTAGGATATATAGCAGAACGAAGCGTAAGGGGTTATTCAAGTTCATATGAAAGGCGCCTGTAAGTTTACAGAAATGTGATAAAAGTTTGTCCCCTTCTTTTGCAAACTTTTATGCTTCCAATATAATTTGCATCGTTACTTTGCTTCACAGTAATCATGTGAAGATGGCAGCACAAGCATACAAAAAGGGTATAGGGGGTGCCTTCTTCTCGGAGGTTTAAGCAAAAACTTTAGTTGACTGAAAACGATTTATTTCCGTGGTGGTTGTTGGCATAATTCATTTTATGTTTCAGTCTACGGGTTATGACAAGGGAGTTGATGATGTTATTTAAACAGCTAAGTACGCAGGTATATAGCTGATTAAATAGTATGAAACTAAAATATTGCGTCCTTTGGACTTAAAGCTAACAAGGTTTCTTTGCTCTTTTGCATTTTGTTGAGTTCGTATGAGTCCCCCAGACGGAAGTCTCTCTTGAAAACGAGTTCATTTTTCATATTTTCTTTTGCGATTAATGGAATTTATTTCATGAAGGGGCAGTAGAAAGACTATGGGGACTATGGGTTTTAAAAATTTTATTCTACTTGCCAATTTCATGTCTTGAAGTCGAAGAATAAAAGTTTTACGATAAAGTAATATTTTGCTTTGGTAATCGCTGCAGAACAGTCAAGGACTAGAGAATTTTCATAATTTAATACAGGAAAGTTGAGTGTTTTCGGATGAGATGTTGTGAATTAAAAATATTTCGTATTGTAGAAAGGCTCACAGGGGGGGGGGGGGGGGTAGTTGGTGGTAACCTCTGTGTTGCACATAGGACGATTCCGGTTAGATAGATAAATTTATATATCGCTTTTTCGTTCTGCCCGAATTTTTTACGGTTTACCAATGCGGCTATAATCTTTAACAAACTAACCTCAAAACTAATTTTTGTTAGGTACTCGTCCAGTGTGCAGACTCCATCTGTAACGTACTCAAATGCTCATAAATGAAAAAATTAATAAAATAAAAACACTAAAAATTGAAAATTAATAAAATATTTCTTTTTGGTTTTATAAACTTAAGAGAGAAGTTCGTTCCAAGAATGGACAACTTTAGCAAGTTTTTTAAATATAATGGTAAAAAACGATTCCAATAGCGCACAAATGTTAAGTGGAGTGAAGCTCACGAAAATTTTTATAATATCAGGCAGGAAGGATATAGGGGATATGAGAAGGGTGGCGTAGGTGCCGATATATGTCACCCTTAAACTTCCGAAGAATATATACCGAGGAAAGGCAGAAGATGGTAGACTGTTCCACATTCGCGCAGTTCGGAAAAAAAAGCATTACAGAATATTAGGGTAAAACGATGTGCGCAGTTTGCAGCGCGAGTATTGCGTGCAGAAATTATTCTGCAAGGGAACATCTTAGATAATTCATCGGAATATTGACCAGATTGACCATGCATGTAGCGATAAAGGAGCGAAAGGTACCCAACATTGTGGCGGTGCTCGAGCGAGTCGATATGACAAGTTAATGCCACATCACCAATGAGCTTGAAGGTTCTCTTTTGGACAATATCCAATGAAGCTAAGACTGTGCGACCAGCCCCAAGCCATATATGGGAGTTGTATTCCATTCTAGGTCTCATGTATGACTTATAGAAGAGCGCTAGATTTGACGATCTGAAATATTTCTTACACCTTTTCAGAAATTTAAGACATTTCGATGCTTCTTTGGCAACAGAGGGGATTTGATCTGTCCAGTCTTCGATGCATTGAATTCGACGCAAAATCTATGAAATTTAGTAGCAGTTATAATAGTTAGAGCAACTAACATTGCTCAGTGATTGATTAGCGATTAGTTATTAATAAAGAGGTCTTCGATTCAAACTTATGATAAAAAAAAAGTTAAACTTGCGCAACTTTATTCAGTCAGTGCGAAATTTGACAAAATCAAAAAAGTGTCTTTATCTACAGCAGTTAAAATGTTACCAAGTAAAATACTTTCAATATTAAACACAATTAGACGCAATAGCAGTTAATAATCTCTTCCACTTCTATACACATACTTAGTTAAACTATGGTAACTTCCTGTTAACTTTGAATGAAATATCTACACAAACGTGACCGTAGAATGCTAGTGGACCCCGTAAAATTATCGAGTAGTATAGTAGATTAAATTACGAAATATGTACTAAGAACGGAACTTTCAAGAAGGACTTAAGCTCTATCGCCATTTCATCTGCCATATCAACAGCCTAAGAAAATTATTCCCAAAAACCAGTTGCCGAAGTTTGAACTTATATTGCCCATAATCTTATAGAAAGGCTTTCGAGTGAATGAATGGCAGAAAAAGAAGTGCTATGGGAAGAGTGTGTATAAAGTGATACCAGTCTCAGAAATTGTGTTTGATCTGATTTTGCGGCCATATATTAAAAACACCCGTTTGAGGTATATAAAAGGAAAAATACAGCCCAGAAAACAACTTCATCAGTGATCAACATGAATGCATTGCGCTGCGGCATTCAACCAACAATTGTTACAAATACCTTCGAGGTGTGAATGTTGTCACGACATACAGCGTAAATCAAATGAGACAATAAACTAGCAATGTATCTAAGACTCTTTCACCTTGATGGGCTAGGCTAATGCATGAGTGCAAATTAGTGAAATGAGCAGAGCTCGAACTACTTAATCAAAATCAAATGGACATGGACAGTCCGGAATAATAAAAGTCAACCACGATGAATGGAGCTAGTCATCCATCTCGTTGCAGGTTTTACCAGAATGCATTATGGATTTTTTTGCATGTCTTCCTGTGGTCCTTGTGATCTTGTTTTTCACTCTATAATAATACGGTTCCAGACAAGCAGTGTCATCACATCCAACCTTTTTGTAGAATGGTTAGAGATTTATGTTGGGTTGATTTAAAATCATGATCATCTTGACATCTTGAAACGATGGGGGGCTAAGTTGGTACATGAAGTGCAGCACCCCAAGTGAATTCAAAAATTCCAAAAAACACAACAACAAAAATTTTCTGCACACACAAAACAAATCCTGCGGTCTACAGGTTTTTTTTTTTTTTTTTGTAAGATACCTTAAAAAGGGTTTCACCGTCATTAATCATCACGACACGGCTTGCATGACTAAAATCCCCTTGCCAGATTGCTCGAAATGCGTTTATATATAGCTTGGGATTAGGTTGCCTTGCGCTTAATGCCTGCTTTCAATTTAAGCGCTCGGTTTTGCAGATTTTCAAGAACTTTTCATTAGTCACCCTTGAAACAATGGGAACTAACAGCATGATTGGGAATGGGAATGGGAACAGAAGTGCACACCCCTTTTTATCACTAAAACTAGTGAATTTCAAATGTAGAATTGAGTTTGAAGAACGCTCGCTCTTTAAAGAATTCAATTCCATTTTCTTTCGCGAGTGCAGAAAATTGTCACCGTGCATTTTTAGGCAACCTTTTAATCACCAATAGATTTTTGTCTCAATGGAATTTTTCATTTTTGTTTCCGCTATTTTTCTGTAATTAATGCACAACCCTCGGTTCGATTAGTGGCTATCAAGTATTTGGTGACAATGTCGCGAATTTTAATGTCGACGCGAAGAAAAGTTGTGCCACGAAGTGCATATAATTATGGAGCGTAGCATGTAAATTGAATGAAAGCTTTAAGTGGAGATTCAGTGCAGTTCGCCGTTATAGGCACTCTTTTTGAATTCGATGCTTTGTCGTAATAGACCTGTTCAAATATATACGAGGGAGCAGATCTTAATTATAAAGAGAAATAAAATGGAGAACCTTTCCAAGTTCATAGATTATATATAGCTGGGGCAGATGTACTCAGGGCTTGATGCTACTACATAGTTCATAAATTTTTTCGTGCCAGATGTTCCTTCCAGCTGGTAGGGAGGTTTTTCTTTTATGGCAACTATTCTTGGGGCATTTCGGATCTCTCTGAAAACTGAGAAAAGCAAATATACTGGGTAGAGCATAATGCTGACAGTATTATCTCTTTGGGTGCCATGAAAGGAGGAAGAGACCTTGGGGAAGGTGTTTTGCTTTAAAACAAATTAGTTTTTAGCAATTTTTAGATGAATAAAATACTTCAAACTTTTCAAACCTCACAGGCTAACATTGGCGTCCAAAGTCTTTACCCTGCGCTTACTAAGTGGAAGAGAGGCTTCGACTCGATAAATGTTTGGTACTCGAGTGACTGTTTCTATTGAAATTTTATAGCTTCTACTCTCCCATATAAACTACTATTTTACCTATCAAAAATTCACTCACTCACTCTTCCAGGAGCACCAGTATAATATGTACTCCAAGAAAGTGAACAAAGTTTTAAAAGTTCTTCAGCGTGAGCAGAGTCAAAAAAACTCTATGACTTCAACCAAAAACACTATCCGCACCTTTTCTAATATGCGATAAATGGCTCCCCATCAATGGTGCCTTCGTTCGTGTGTTAATATCCGGAGGACATAACACGAAAAATCCACATATTTTATAGTTCAAATGAAGGGGAAGGCAAATTTATGCTATAACTTAGGACTATACTCATTGACAGGCGGGCGATTTTATGTAGAAACAGAACTCTCTCATGGCGTGGCCATTTATGACTTTCAATGTGAATAATTTATACTTATCCTGGAAATTACAAGATAGTAGATGTGGTGTCCGCATTTAACCTCAATATGTAAGCTACAACTATCAATCTAGTAATGAATTTGTCTAAATGTTAATAAGAATTAATAATAAATTAATTAATTAATTTCTTAGCGGATAAAGTAAATGTCCATGATAAATTCCAAACTTTCAAAATATGCTGGTCATTTTAATTTGCAAATAAGTCTGATTAGACCAGTTAAAATTACAAACCAAATGTAAAAGCTTATTGAAAATCCCATTTGTAAATATGTTTATACAAAAGTCTTCATTGCATTCAACAAGTGAGGTTAAGTCACAGCGACATTAGCGGAAATAAATAGGAGGACGAACTAGCTCGTCTTTGTACAACCTCGCAGGCATCCTCACAATTCCAATAGCACTAAAATACCTTGACGCTAACATTACCCTTGAGGTAGAACTACAAAGGAGCTGTCGGGCAGAGATAACCCAAACGAAACAAAAAAGCATTTGGAACTAAACACGCCACCCCTAAGAGATCTGGTACCAACTCTTCTTCTTCTATCTTTTACGTAGACAACAAGCTGTCAAGGTGCGCAACACAATATCGCAGTTTTGCTCTACTGAATGTGTTGTGCCCACTGACTTATAACAATTGACTGACCGATTTGCTATTTCATGTGGCACAAAAAATATTGTGTTTCTGTATATCACCGTTAGAGCACCCTTTAAAACGATTACATAAAAAACATGTAAAACTCAACCAATCAGATGAAATTTTCCACCTGAAAATCGAATTAAATTAAAAAAATGTATTTTCTTGTGTCCAAGGGATACTTTAATCGTTTATAAGGAATTAAACTCATTCCGACTTTAATTTTCAAAATTTATTCTTAACTGAATCCTGCTTATGGGCAAGAGAGACGGAGCATGGTAAACACTATCTTTACCTTATTCCTTCTGAAGTGATTGCATCTGTAGCCAACATAAAAACATCAAATGGCATAAGCAAATGTTCCCGAATGCAATATTTTGTGTTGGTAGCTCCAACTCTGCCATAGGGCGAAAGAGAGAACTATAAAACTTGTGCCATGCTTTCCTATAGGAAAATGGCAATACGCTCAGTCCATTGTTATAAGTCAGTGGTTGTGCCCCAAGGCTCGATTCTTGGCATTTTCTCATTCAGTCAATTTTTAAATGACCTTCCAAATGTGCTGTCCTCGATGTGTCTATTCATCTCTATATCGAAGATGTGAAGGTTTACTTCAGTAAACCAATTGTGTTATAAGAGGACTGCATTGCTCGTATAATATACTTAATAATATTATATTACCGTATCAAAACTCAGTCAGAAATCTAGAAGTAGAGTTGAATGCTAACATTTCCTGCTGTAGTCATATCACCAATATAATTTGGAGAGTGTCTTGGTCTCTGCATCAATTATGGATCCATGGGTATCTTCTGTCAAGTGAGATGCGCATGAAATTCGTAAAAGCATTCATTGTACCTCATTTCATATATACAGTACGTTAATATTCCCAAAATTAGACTTAGTCTGCCGTAGAAGCTTTACAGTAGCTTTTAATGACTCTATTCTATTTGTCTATAAACTACCACGTAGTGCTCATATCTCATTACATTCAAGTTCTGTTCTTGGTCGCTCACTGGATACAACATCACGATTTTTTCTTTTGCATAAATTACTACCTAATTAGTAAGTTTCCCGAATATCTCTACAAGAACTTGCGATTTTTACATTTATCCAGAAGTATTGGTTTTCTTCTTCCTCGATGTAACTCATATTAGGGGGAACGCTCTTATTTTGTTAAAATCTTACGTAAGTGGAATCTACTGCCGTCTTACCTACGGCCTGTGAGCTCTAGCAGAGAATGTCTTAAGCGATTAAAGTAAATTCCAATTAGTGCGCATCCTGGTTTGTCTTTAATTAATCATGTTTTCATTTCTATTAGATCTTAATGCTTTCCTTTTCTTTTTTGATTGTTTTAACTTTTGCTACTATTAATATTTTTTTTTCTTTTCCTGCCTTTCATAGATATTCGTACACCATAGTTTAATCGGCTTGCTATTTGACCATAAGTTTTTCATTTTATTAAATTTATATATCTTTTGTCTTTAATGATTGTTCTTCATAATTATATTGCAAGTTTTATCTGTATGTTAGCACGATTATATAATCTTTATACTGCAGTCACCAATAAATGCATTATCTTATCTTAATTCGCATTGGGCACTAATTTCTCAGGGGTGAACTACACAAGTTGTTGCTGATCCCATATTTAGGAGGTGCGTGGAGGAATCCGAGATGGTGTTTCAATTTCTTTGTCACTATTCGGTCCTCGCAGGTGCTACAGATTCCTTGGCTCACACTTCCTGGACGAGCTCCATGAAGTCGACAGAGAGGGCTGGGGCCAATACTTAAGTTTATAAGAGCATTCGGTTGGGACCTTGAGCAATTGCTCGTTAGTCTGGAGAGTAAACAACGGGCCTTGCTATGGCCTACATTCTAGGAAGCACACGGACAGCCTCACCCTCGGTTTTCTCTTAATCAGTCAATTTTTTCCACGTCCTATAGGTTTCCCAGTATTTTAAATAAACATCACTTAAAAAGTTGGAAGATGCAATCCGTTGTGTGCAGTCATCTATGAATTGTAACTGTATCTCTAATAATATTTAACTTCTATGAAAATCCCTTCTTCACAAATTAAAAATTCTAGAACTTTACACCAAATTTCTACACAAAGACACACACACACTCATATCAACTGTATCAAATTCATAATTCCTTGATAAGAGAACATCCGGTGTCAAGGAACTCATCCCAAGTTACTACAAAGTTACAAATTGAATTAAGCTAAACCCGAGGTGAAGCAATTAGAGCTACGTAACGTAACTTGGCGGCGTCTTCTTCTTAAATAGACAACCTTCCCCCATTTGTATGTGCCACAAATTGTGTTGAGCTCTAAAGATCCATCTGCAAGGCTGAAATGATTGACACATGGAGTTGATTTTAAACCATCGATGTAATTTCTGTTTACACCATCTTAAGACGTTTTAATCCAATTTCGAATTTTGTCAATATTTGTGTTCATCACGGTATGTGCACGTTGTTGCTATCCTACTTACACTTACTGCTGCTTGCCTTTTTCATTCCGTTATTGGTGCTCTCTTGGAGGCTTTTCGATTCATTCAACCAACCCTGCCAGCGTTTGTTTGCATTCTTGTTGGGCTTGTAAATAATTTCTCTTCGTGTTATCTAAGGCAATTTTGGTGTTTGATTAAACATTCACGCTTTCAAGAAATTAACTTGAAAATAATTATCACAAAATTTTAAACAAACGGAAGGAAGTAAAAATTATAGGATGTGAGTTCACAGAAAAGTTAGCGAAAATTCACCAATTTTCTAATTTTATTATCAACAAAAGCGCATTTCATGATGGGAAGTAGAATTTCTTCAAGACTAGCAAAATTAATTGAATTTCCACCCACTCCCAAATTCTCCACTTTACATTCACAATGTCCCATAATAATGCTTACCTCATCAGATAGACATTTATTGGCTGGCAATAAACGCGCACTCAATCAATGGAACATAAAGCGGAAGCCTAACACCAATCGATTTGATCGACCAAAAATTGACCAAATCACACATCGACCCGAACTACATTTGGTTTCTGATGACAGACGATAAAAACGACCCCAGGGCGAGCCCTGTGGAATTTTGCTGGGTCTACTAAACACATACAGCAGTTGCACATGTATTGGAATTGTATGGGGTTGATTTCCTCCTAAAAGGGTTCTCGAAACTTTTGTAACCCTTTTTGGTTGCAAAATTCTACAACAACTCTGGTGTCTCTGATTTCATTTGTTTTAAGGTATATGGGGGGCTTCTGGTTGAATCGCCCCTGGCTTGGCCATCATGATATAAATTGAACCTATGTTATCCGATTTCACTAGCCGACTGGTTTAGACAGTAGCGGCGATGTAACACTGTTATTGAGCACTTGAACCGTTCACCGTGCTCTATAACATTCCGCCAGACATGGATTTAATCATTGTGAGGACAAGAGCGTGATTTTACAGCAGATTTTTTCCAAGGCTTTTATGTTATCCTGCTTTTTATCCTTGCCCATAGGGCAACTGTAAACCATAAAATTTGAAGAACGGTGGAATAAAAAAAGACTGCGGTTTCAAAGATTGAAATGTCACTTTATGGAAAATTGGGAGAATGATAGAGTTTCAGAAGTGAACATTTTTGCTTGGAAAAGATTTATGGTTTTTCTATGGTTACTACATGTTTCCAGCCAAAATATTTTTAGAATTCGTCACAGACTCTCTAGTTATAATTTTAGATCATTTTGCATGTTATTCAGACAAATAGCAGCACAAATTTAATGTTTGCAAAACAGGAATACGAGTATAGTTTGAATCTAGAGCTGATGACGCCCTATAACATAACTTTCTGCTCTTCCATCTGAAAAACTACGCTTCTAAGATTTTCAGAATACATAAAACTTTTCAACATGCTATAGTTGTTGAGACATTTTGGGCATTTTATTTATTTTTAATGATAACATTTGAAACCTGCCATGTAATATTCAAGCAAGGTTGGTTGGTAGAAATGGAGACACACATCATCCTCATAGTCAACATGGCAAATACAATTAAAGAATTTTCCGTGGTTAGGGGGACTATATCCAGCAGACATCTTAGTATGTACCTACATTATATTGCTAACTAGAAAAAGTGTAGGTGACAGAATACAGCCTTGTTTTACTCCGTTTAGCATTTAAAACCGACTGTATTTATAGTTTGCCAGATTGTCGTAATTATCGTAATTTTTTTTTAAATATAGCATAAAATCGATTTTAGACGGTTGAACAGTATTCTATTCTTGGGAATCCATTTGAGAATATTGTTGAGATTAGAGTTTCACTTTCAAACAATAAACTCCTTCACTTCATCGGAATAGTTCAGCATTTACTTTACACTTTACAGAATTGAACCCTGAGGTGCGCGACAAGTAAAAAATGTGATACCAAATATATCCGTTGAGATCGATGGAAGACAAGCTGGTCAATAAAAAAATAAATTAATATAATGGCACTAAAAATAGTATACTAAATTAGAAAATCTAAGAGTAGCAATAAATAAGATGTTTCGTATCACCAAGCACGGCTAGTTCCTGCCTACCATAGACGCCAGAAGAAAAATGCCTAGGTGGCCCAATATATAATTTCTTCTGGCATCTATCGCAGGCAGGAACTAGCCGTACTGATGAGTATTGGTTCTTGCTGATCCGAAACGCCTTATTTATTGCTATTTGTGCCAGAAAATTAGTTATCAATTTGTTTAAATTGATAACATTTTCGTAAAAGTCTTCATGACATTTACTATTGAAATTAAAGTTGGTAAAAAGTATAATAAGTCCTTGGGCTCTGAGACAATAGAAATAGACAAGGCTTCCAATAAAATTTATAAACACTGAATCCACAAATTTCCAATGCAACACAAATTCATTCCAGTCTAACCACTTTTTCTAAAACTCTTGTAATCAAGTGAAATATTTGCAATAATCGAGACATTTCTGTTTCAAATCAATCAATTAAGCGAAATTGTTGAACTCTTTAGTAAAGTAAAATATTCGTAAAGAAGTAATAATTAACGCCAATCGTATACATGTCCCACCAGATCCATTTGACTCAGAAGATTCATCGTGACATGTTTTCATTAATCATAGATGAGCACCACATGTGTACCAATCACAAGTTGTCTATCCCATGATTTAGATCCTGTCATGCAGAAAGGCATCATTTGGGAGGAAATCCGTCATGTCTGAGACTGGATTTAATTCAAATGTCAATTGGCACGGACTTTCCACCATTATTCTAGAACTCAGACATGTTAATTTCTTTATCACGCTGAAGTCAGACCAGTTGTTCTCAGCTTTTGCTCATCATCCACTAATTTGAAATCGGGATGAGATGTCTGGAATCACAACGTCGTCGTCGTCTTCATCTTTCGAAATATCAAACGCAAAAATAAACATTCCGCTCCACGTACATACAAAGAAAGGAAATTTGCATAACCTTACTGGAGAATTTTAGAACAATTTAAGCTCGGATCTGTGTTTGGGTTTACTATCAACAATCATGTCCTCAATGCAGACACCATGTTAACACAATATCTGAAATATAACTGTCACTTCATAACCAGTCCAGTAAAGCTGTTAGTTGATACAAAGGACCCCCCCCCCCCCCCAAATAGTGAAGCTTGTTGTTTTTCTTAAGGTCGGTGTGTAGTTTATAGCGCCATTACACGTTTTCCCTTCATTTTCCATAGTTGTTTTCTTTCAAAAAACAAATGCAAAGAGGTTTCTTTGTGAATTTCTGCAACACACCTTCTAAGAACCAGGCATCCTTAATGAAAAGAATAGACTCCTGTACCTTTACACCAGAATCCACAGGACTTTGTGAAATAACACCCGGGAGAAATGAACAAATTCATTCACTCATTCTCATGTAAATATGATTTCATCATAGAAAGATTGTTGGCACATTTTCGTGATACATATTATGTCTACCTAGCGGAAGATGCTTTACAGTGAGTTGTTATTTAACTATTCATCTCCATCACCTTCAGGATCCCATGGGATTTATAAAGTCGCCCTGAATGGCTTTAATATAGAACGTGAGTCATCTCTAAAAAGGATATACACGCGCCGAAAATGCCATAAATAATTTCCAAGCTAAAAAGTGTTTAGTATAAGAAGCAAACAGACGAGTGTTGGTGGAAGGCGCAATAAGGATGCGATGATCCTGGTAAAGTGTTACTACTCTCTACATCTTGTGTGAACTGAATCACTCAAGTCCTAGTGGCGTTGTATACAAATGGAGAGAAGATGTGACCGTTTACCTTTACCTTTCAAGTGAAATTTTTAGTTCGGGTTAGATGGAATGGTTTATTGCAATGGAGATACGAGTATACTAGCTATGTACAGCTTAATGTACAGCTTAAGGATCTGCAGGAGTTAAGAAATGAAATTCGCGAATTTAATGGGGTATTTAAGCAGAATGATACTATGCTAAAAATGTGAGAACAACGTTTTGAGGGAAACAGGGTGCTTAAAAATAATGGAAACTTCATTTGACTTGAAAAAACAAAAAATCGATTTTAATATTTTGTTGTTGGGAAAAGTGAATATTCTGAAATTTTAGTTTTCCAATTTACCTACTTAATGAAATGTCACTTTCATGAAAGCTATCAGTAATGAACTTCTGTTATTACATGAAATGGTTATGCTGCAGATTAACGACCTTCTCAAATTTTAAGTTCTTTCTTGAAAATATGCCACGAAAAAGTACTAATTCAACATTGACGAAGTTCAATTTTCAAACGAGCTTGGATTAGAAAAATAAACTATGAATACTTTACCACCAAATTTAAAATTAGAAGCTCCTCAAAGGAATAAGCCAGTACAACGTCGAAATCTCATTACTTCGACGTCTAACTAGAATTACAACTTCGACTGCTGCTGACATTGCTGGAAAGTAATGAGAACAATATTCGGTACGACCAATTTACGAAACGTTTTCTCACAGTCGCATTTCTGATTAAACCATTCGCAAAAACAATTGACATGTTGCAAGAGAACAATCGTCTAACACATTACAAATACTTCTACCTAAATCAGAATTCACCAACATAGGAGTGCTTTTACTTGGTGTAAGTACAATCTTTCTTGTTGTGGGTGTAATGGACTTAATTGAAAAGATCATAGACAAGCACACTTGAGTACTACCGTGTCGAACTTAGATGAGCCATATATCTATCAATCGTAAGTGAAGAAATTATTGAGACGACTTCCAATTCCAAAGCATCAGAGCTTCCAATGATATCCGGAAGTAGCCACCACTTCGTTCTGCTGCAAAACAATTAAAATTATTAAAAGCTTAGTCTACATGACTTGTGACCCTACCAAATATTTGTAAATTGATATTAACATCGAATCCATAAAATTCGCTGACCCTAGTCTTAAACAAAAAACTTTGGAGGCGAAGATAAAAGCAACGTAGTCATAAAAAAAAATAGTATAATTGATATGGCTTGGCTTCACACTTGGACCTGACAGCTTAAGCATCACAAAACCAAAAGCTTTAATAATAGAACTAATTAAAACTGCATATGTATTTTTGTAATTTTATTTATTTTTAGACGGTGTATTCATAATTTAATTTAGAATCATTAAAAATAACAGTTCTCAAAATATTCTTCTATTTCCACATATATGTAAGCAAGAATTTAAATTAAGTAAAATTACACCATACAATATTCAATAATAAGTCGCAGTTACACAAATAGATGTAAATTTACACAATTGCATTGGTATGGAACTACACTTCTATACAGACATTCCACACGAAACTGATCACTATGGAACCCGACTATTTCCGATTTGGATGAAACTTTCACAGATTGTATAGAATACCAAAACAGATCACCAATATTTTTTTTGTTTCCCTTTACCTAGCTCAATGACGCCCCCCCCCCCCCCCTTGCTGGAAGTGTTAGAAACTGCGTTATTTTATGATGAAATGAAAAAAAAATTTAATAATAGTATTTTTTTCAAAAAATAATATTATTCACTATTGAGGACTTTTAGCACTTTTTTTGAATTTTTATTTTGAAGTTAGAAGCCTTATCGAGATGGTGTTCGGCTTCGTTTTTAATATATGATTTTTTGATGTCACCATATACCACGGGAATATTAAATTTAGTGGAACTACTCTGAGCTTCATCCTGCTCCTCTGAAGTTACCGCCATGAATGACTCTGTCAAGGTCATAAAAACTTAACCATAGTGCTCAGAGGAACAGAACTAATAGACCTGCCCATTCCGATAAAGCTTTTAGCTTTAAAAAAATGCTAGAAGTCCTAAATAGTTAATAATGTTATTTTGTTGAAAATTCCTATTTTTAGCAAAACAATTTTTCATTCGGTGGTGTTATATTTGTTGTTGATTGTCTGACTGTCGAAAAGGTCTACTCAACTTTTTTTTAATAGAAAAGTGCAGTACTAAAAAATTAAAAACGAAGCTTATGAAAGCATTGCACACGAATGCTAAAACAATTTTTGGTAACTGGTAAGTCATCAATATTAATTTACCTACAAATTCAAATTTGACCGATTTTTATATTTTTATCGCCATCTATAAATTTTTCAAATTTTCAGTTTTCACAATTTTTACATAATTTTTTCAATGATTTGGGGTTAGTCCTTATATAAACTTGCCAAACTTCAATTTCTAGCCTTTTATTTTACTTTGAAGTTGTTAGAAGTATGGCAACCAATAAAATGAAAACGCATATCATCAAGTAAGCCCATAGGATCAAATCGTTCTGCACAGGGTGAAGTGGAGCACGAACTAGGAATTTTTTGACCTAATTTGAATTAAAACCAGCATAAAATTAGCCTAATTTTTAAATGGCACTACCAGGATAATGTTGCGTGATAAATTCATATATTCATTCACATTTCCAGTATAAATTCAAATGTCCTGCTGAGTCCTGCTGTAAAAATTGCGGTAAAACTATATGAACAAAAAAAATTTATTACCATTTATGTGTATATGTACGTGCAGAAGGTGTACATATCTCCATCATAATTAGAGATAAAAACCTCTCTATTATCTCTATACACGGCAGCCGGGACGGGAACATAATTAGTGTTGTTGGGGCCGCCTCAGTAGAGCTGCTATCACTAGATTGCGGGCAAAATGAAAGCACTTATGGGGCTGCAGTGCCATTAATCACTGCCACAGGGACTACGGAGCACAGCTTAGCCGAGCTCTTGCAGAATCTGATTTGAGGAAAGTAACAAATTCCATTCACTTAAGGTGTGACTGAGGAGCGATCGTATGGAATTAGGCTCCTTGAGCCTACAGATATTGCAGTTCTTCTACCCGTCTTAAGTGCGTACTCAGTGAATACATTTCGCGCCAAAAGGTTAATTGCAAATTGTTCGTGCGTATACAAGCGCACTTCTAGCAGCTGAATGATTCTAAGCGGCCTAGGCTAGGTTTAGGCTTGATTATTATAATCGTGAAATTCCGTTGATGTTTTGCCCGCTGATAAATCATCGAAATCAGGAAAAAGCGATTCAGATAAAATATCATCGATCTTGTATGTATGTACATATGTAGGCATTTCCGTTTACATTTCATGTTCGAGAAAACTAATCCGATGACCCTAAGAGGAGGACTTCGATTTCATGGGGTCGTCCGAGGTGCTGGTGGTTAGATTTCACTGCTCTAGTCTAGTGGATAACTTACATATATGTAGTATCACTTGACTTAGTGTGTAGGATTATATGAGAGCCCCTGCTTGAATACATGTGAGTTTCAAAATTTGTGTCTGTGGTTTTTTTTTTCATGTAACCAACTAATTTGTAAATGTTTTTTTTATTATTTTGCAATTTATTATTTCTGCAAATGTATAAACTTTCTAGTTGCACCCCTTCATAATGTTCTTTCAATAGTGGGTTGGGTCTGCACTTTCATAGATTTAGCATTGAAATATATCTTGCTTATGGCGGAACTCCTATCCTGGTGCGGTCGTACATAATTTTCTGCGAGAGCTATTTCAAAGGGTTTGTTCTTTTCTACGGGTAGCCCAAAAGTTTCTCCCCACCTATTTAAGTAAACGCATTATTCATTACCTATTGCCAAAATTTATCCCCTCGCAGTCTAGCAAAAATCTTAAGCGGAGATTAAATATCAACTCTTCAGCTATCTTAAAGATCAAATAGTGCTTAGCTACGACAGCATACACATCAATAGTAGCTGTGCAAAGCTGTGCATTTCCAGGGAAAAAAGTTAAACAACATTTGTCCCTATAGTCAGGTACAGAGACGTACCCTTTATAAAGCTAATTTGTGTTACCGGGGTAATTGAAGGGTTTTCACCTGTGAAATTTCATTGCTCCTGACCTCAAGAATCCTTTTTTATTACCGTGTTTGTCGTAAGTAGTGATTTTTCTTAGAACATTTTATACGCGCTACCTGCAAAATCATTATTTTTTTTTAAGCCTCTCCTAGAGAACTTTTGTGCTACTTTATTATGGCTTCGAATAGTATACAAACAAGGATTCAAATCCAAACTCTTGGCGAAATAGGAAAATCCGTTTCCGAAATATCATGGACACTAGGCGTGGTCAGGAAGACCGTACGATTATGGCTAGAAAGGAGGAAAGGCGATATACAGTACCAAAGACGTTCCGGTAGACCGACAACTCTTTCACCTACAACCGAAATGAAAATAAGGGAGATGGTGGAAAACAAGACAGGCATTGGAACAAGGACAGAGACCAAAAGGATAAATCAATCCGAAAATTACCAACAACGGCGAAAGACAACGTCTCGATCAACGGTTCAACGGTACATTAAATCGACGAATTGGGGAAAACATGCCTACGTGAGACGAGTAAAGCCGCTTTTTACTGCAAAGAATGTCACAGATAGACTTAACTTCTGTTGAAAGTTGCAAAGCGAAGGATTCTGTGAAGACAGTGCTCTTGGAAGGTGTAAGAGAGCTAACGTGCTTTTTACGGATGAATCCCTAATTGTTTTGCATCCAACACCGAATAGGTAAAATATGAAAGTTAGAAGAAGTGATCCAAGCACTATTCAACCCATACAAAAGCCGAAATTTGACCTCAAGATAATGGTTGCAGAAGGAATCAGCTCACGTGGAAAGTCGAGACTTCTTGTTGTTGAGGAAAACACAAACGTAGATGAATCCTATTACCGGAACAGCATTTTACCAGCTTACGCAGCATGACAGAAAATAGTTTCCAGATAAAAATTTGGTAATTCTTATGCAGGATGGGGCACGAGCGCATACAACAAAGGCAACATTGGCACTAACAAAATCGATGTGTTCAACTGTTTGGAAAGATTGGTCTGGAAACTCTCCTCACCTTAACCCAATCGAACATGTTTGGGCTAGACTTCAAAACTCCGATGCCGAATAATAGACGACAATTAATTGCTTGCAAGAGTACAGCAAGAATAGAGCAGCTACACCAAGGACGAATTATAAAATTTATGTGATAGTTTTGGACGACGTATTTTAGAATGTATAGATAATAACGGTAGACATACGCATTATTAGTAATAAAAATAATAATCTGTAATATGTTAGCATCACAAAGAAATTTGAATTTCTCATTTATGTTTGTTGGTTTGCTTTCTTGTGGCCATCAATATCTATGGACAATAGGCATACTACCAAGTATTTAATTAAAAAATATTTATTATCTTTTCGCAACAGAATTATACAAAGATTGTGTCTACATCAGAAAAGGGGAGATAAGGATAATTTTGTTCCAACTAATTTATGTACATACATACAGATGTAGGTCTTCCCTAAGAGATATACATATGTACATCATCTCAAGAGGATGAATAATGTATCAAAAATAAAATTAGAATTCAAAAATATCTAAAAATTTGCGATTACTTAAGGGGCACCACTAGTGTGACTGACCAAAAGAAAAGGTGATTTTCGCGAATTTATTGAGAGAAAATTATTGCATCGAATGTTTTGAAATTTTAAAGATATATTTGTGTATACACAGTAATTTTTGTGTATGAAAATATTCAATTTTCAACTAGTTCTGCGCCGTCTCCCGGGTCCCGGCTATAAAAAAAAAACAACTCTTCCACTGTGATTGCGGCCTTCAGAATCCCTGAAATCGAAAAAAGTCTGTTAAACTAGAAGACATTGCCTGTACCATCCAATAAAATGGCAGAGTTTTGAACAAAAAGTTCCAAATTAAGTTAAAAGATCTGACGGATTTTCGCATGACAAATTGACATTTTTAATCCAATCGAAAAGCTGGAGGCTCATGATATAAAAAAAAAAAATACTAAATACGCTAAAATAAGATTCAAGTCGATCGGATGATTTGTATTCGAGTTAGAACTACAGCATTTGAAAAATGTCGTTTTGAGAAAAACGCGTTGAAAGAAAATAATATTGATTTGATTATTATAAATCGATAAATTGCATAGGTACCTAGAACTAATGTGCCCATACATGCCCATACAATTCTGCTTCCCCTTCTTCGAAAAAACTATCTAAACTTGCAAAACAAACAAAAAAGGAGTTTTTGTGTCGCACTGGTTAAGTTGGAAGACTCTCAAAAGTGACAAATAACCGAAGGTTGATATAAAAAATCTCGTTTTTAAAAAAGTTGTATTTACTAAATTTCGTAATGATTCCATTGTAGCCTTAAAAATGGTGCTCATCGTTCCACGAGATTTTATATACGCTGGCTGCTCCGATTCTTTAAATACGACATTTTAGTGGTTACTAACAGGTTCAAAGTGATATTATTAAAAAGCACCGAAATTCAGCGTTAATTTGTCAGGACTACGTACCTAACTGAGATCGAGTGCTACACTAACCGGTGGGTCATTCCACAGGAACTCGACAAATGTTCTGAATGCACCATCTCCGCTTTTGATGAAATTTTACAGGAAAGTTGGTTGGTTATTTTGTTAAAATTGCATACTTTACTGAAACATTTTTTGTTTTGATTCATTAATGACCCAGAGACCCGAGAATACGCGGAAACCTTGAACTTCTTGAGAAAGATTAGTCAAGGACTTTTTTCTGATAACTTGATTTCAAGACTAATGGATATGTCCGTTATCCTTGAATATCTTAAATTGCCCAGTATAGATTTTTTATTTTTTTTTTTTATTTTAATCCTTAATGGGTTTTGAGGAAGCTGTAGAAAGAATAAAATGGAAATCCTTAAAGTTTGGATGGAGTTATTTTTTAAATATATGTAGATCAGAAAACTTATTGATGACGTGTGCTGAGTTGACGTGCAGTGTGTTCGGTAAATAAGTGATATAATCTCTTCGAGTATTCTAACCATACCTGTGTTCAAACTCCTCCCTAAAATTATTCCTTCCTTCTCAAATTTACATTGGAAAATTTGCTTTTCGCAGGAAGTGTAGTCACTAATTGCTCATAAGTCTTTTCGTGAATATTGGAGGGACAACAATATGATGAAATTATATATATTTATATTTCGTTAAACATAAAAAATAATATATGCAACCATTCTGAAGAAAAGCTTTAAATTAAGAACTAATATTTTGAGGAATATTCCCTTACATATGTTTTACTTTTAAGGCGAACTTCATTTTTTCTTTTATTAAAAGACTAGGCTAGGTACCTGTTATAATACAAATATCGAACTTTGCTTCGAAAATAAAGGTCTGAAGAAAAGTTTTTCGAGAACGGGAATGTTAAATGAGTAAGAGGGATATGTATACGCACAAATTCAGATATAGTAAAAGGAGATCGTCCATATTCACTTTGCCATTGCCATTAAACTGTGACTTGTTCCTAGGCTGAATATTTCGTCAAATAATAAAAATAAATTTAAAAAATATTAAAAGTTTTCCCTTTTTGCCAATAGTTTTGAGAAAAAAGTGAATAATTCCAAATAACGATCTGCAAAACTACTGGGTGACTACATTATGTATTCTGTGCAATCCGATTGCGCTATCAACTATTTATATAATTGGACTTACTCCATTAACAACTCAATCCCCATTTTTATTTTCTTTCATTTAATTTAAACACATAAACCTATGTCAGTGTCATAAAATCTAAGAAAACTTTCATGAAAACTTATTTTAAAAAACAAAATAAAAGCAACGTTTTTCATATTTTCCATCGAATAAGTTGTCATTTTCATAAGCACTTTGTTATGGTGGAAATTCACTTATATTTTATGCGTGGTTGTATTCACAGCTCCTTTTACATTCACCACAACCATCACCAAGCCCGATTATAATCGAAACTTTTCCATTTTATGGCACAAGTTAATCCAAAAGTCCTTTTACAAGTATACTATAAAGAAAGGGAATAACACAAAAGTTTACAAAAAGGAATACGAGAAAGACACCATGAAACTCCAGCGAAAGATATTGGAATCTCGGGAAATGAACTTATTCTGTCGATTTTTATGGCAGAACCCAATTTTGGCATTTTGTCCTCGACATATTCGCATATATCTCCGATTTGGATTTGATAGAGCTAGCTGTGACTATGACTATCTGCAGGGCAAAAGTTTTGTGCATTTTAAAATTTATGCATGAAATGGGACACATATAGCTTGGTGATAAATTGTCATAGAGGTGGAGGGAAACAAGTGGACATTTTTCTATGGATTCAATATCGCTGGAGGTTTTATCCATTGATTTTCTGAAAAGGCTTAAATAGGTATGCAATTTCCCATGAAATAATGAGTACATATAACAATATTTCCAGCCACAACAATTTACGGTTATCTGTTTGCATTTACAATTAATTAGCCTAATATTTTGTGGATGCAAATGAGGTATCCATTTATTTAGCATCAGGCGAATTTCCGAAAATATTTTGATTTGAATAATGTTTACCAACCATATTGTGGTATTGTAAATGTGTAGGGAGCGGGTGGAATAGCTATATTAATTCATTTTGAACACAACCGAATTTTATTCCCACAACACAGCTGTTATTTGTTTTAAATGAGGTGGTAAAAAAAGGTTTATAAATGATCCCTGCATCTTTTAAATTTAAAATTCAAAGTTTGATAAAAGCGTCACCTATTGTATGTTAGGAAAAATAGTAAAGGAAGGTTATTTTTTATTCGATTAATTATGTTTCTTTGTATTATATACTATAATGAAAATCTTTTAATAATAATTGGGTGACCCTCAGAGAAACATTAAAAGCATACAGAAAAGTAAACTCACTTAAATTTTTGAATAAATCAGTCTATGCGCCATCTATAATTTTCTAGTAAAACTAGAATCATAATTTCGCTGCAGAGATAATTTTTCTAAATTTAATTTTAAATCCTTTACCTTTATGAAAATAAAACTTAATTGGTTTGCACATTTCATTTTTTGTAATAGTAATAAAGTTAGCAATTTTTGTTATAGAAAATACCTGGTCGAGCATATGATAACCCGCAGGCGGAGCGGAAGACAATCCACGTTTCAGCAATAATACTGAAATAACCTATGGACAGGAATGTTGGAAAGCCATCTGATTGTCCTTGTAAAAGTAGAGGGTACTTTAACTGCAGAAAAATATTGTGCACTCCTACCAACAACTGTGCCTAACCACTTGGAGTACCAGGATCTGGGATGATATTTCAGTATGCAATGCACCCGCATTATGGTTGTCAAGTTAGACGCGATCAATTGAATTGAAGTTTCCTCGAGCATTGTGGTGTCTCATTTCTATCTACCAAATGTAAGGCGTTGCCTAATGTACGGAGCTCCGGAAATATTCGAGTAATTGCATTTTGGTGAAAAAAACCATCAAATGTTTGGGAAAATATTTCCCAAACTTTCTACTTTGATGTCTCATAACTTTTAGCTTAAAAATGGAAGGCTGATTACCATACATTGGCAATACTATCTATTGTTGACACCTAACCTATCTTCATAGGATATATAATAAGAAAATTACAGAGTATTAATGGAAAAAATAGCAAAATCACAGCGTCAAAAATGCGTTTCATACCCTCCCCACACACCATCTTTCTGAAAAAAAGATTTTACACCACCCTATATAAAAGCAAGTTTTAAATGGGACCGACACATAAATCATGGCATTTAATACATTCGGCAGGTGTCATTAAGTGGAAGCAGAAAATCTTCTGGAGATTATGAGTACATACCTAAGAAGTTGTCACCTAAAGATTGGACGAGAACAACTGTTAAACCATGCAACAATTATTAAAACTTCCGCTATAGCTTGTTTATATAAAAACAATTCTTTTAAAACACCAGAATACATTGTAAACTAATTAAGTTCCATAAAAAAATATATTTTCTCTTATCCTCTTTCCCGCTACTCTTTTTTTATTATTTAAATCCAAGAAAATTCACTAATTAATGTGAATTGTTTTGACTTTTAATCGAAGAACTTCAGGTAAAATTCTTTAACTAAAGAACATTTAACGATTTTTTTTTTAATTGCGCGTAGTTTTTCTTCTTGACCAAGCAACTGATCCAAAAATCAAAATGATAAATTATCTGCAAGTCATCTCTATTTTTTTACCTCATCCAAAATATATATAAATATTTAGCCAAGTGAAGTATCTATTCAAAATTTATCACAAAAAAAAACTTATCTAAATGATAACAAACTCCCATCTGCAGACTATTTCACGTCTGGAACAAACTTGAAGACTGCAAGCCATGCTTTTCTATAGCACACTTAGTCTAAAAAGCAATTAAAAAATCATTATTAATAAATAGATGAAATATAATTAGCAAACTTACCATTTCATAAACAGCACGCCCCTCGAATTATTTAAGTTGATTAATGTCATTCAAATGACATTACATTATGTACATCAGATGCTCTCGACTTCGCCGCAGTCAGAGTTCAGTGCAACTTTAATGGTCCCACTATGACGTCACTGCGGGATACCGCTATCAAAGTTTAACAACTTTGAGAACTAGCGTTGCCAAGGCAACCCATCGTGAAGCAGGACCGTAGCAGTTCGCGGCGGCTATAAAAATGTGACGAGCTGCAGCAGAAATCCCATTCCCAATTCAGAATTTGATCTGATTTTTTCCTTATTATCCAAAATCCAATTTGCTTCCATCTAAGCAGGAATTTACTCCTACTGCAGAAATCTACGTCTGCTTCACCTTTGTCCTACGTCTCAGCGGGAATCTACTCCTGCTGCAGAAATTTACTTCTGCTTTAATCTATCGTTTATTCAAGTAAACTTGTTCCTGCTGCAGAAACTTACTTCTGCCAATTTAGTTATTTCTATTATTGCGACCGTGCTTAGACAAAGAAACTTCTATTTCTATTTTTGAATTACTTCATTAAATTAACTGTGGATTTTCTTCTCTTTCTTTCAGAAGTAAAAGGAGCCAGCCTCTGTGACAGCATTTTTTTGAAACTTTTAAATTTTTATTGAATTTTATTATTAAAATTAATTTAGCTTAGGATTGTATAAGTATTGATTTTTTTTTTAAGTACATATGGTAGTAAGTAGGTTATTGAATTGAATTCAGTGATATAGTTATAAGCAATATACATTGAAATAAAAAAATTTATATTTGGATTTACAAAGTTGAGTTATCCTTTAATCCGGCACTCCCCTTAGGTTGAGCACAGATCTCACAGAGAGCTTACAAATATTTCCAATGACGAAGCAAGTCATATATACTAGCAAATTCGAATTGTCGTCATAATATTTAGCCAGCTTGCTTTCTACTTAATTAGGAATGATTAAGGCGGAAGTAATCTTCTCAGCTTATTGATTTCCTTTGACTTTGACTGTCTTAATGTCGAAATTCGAAAATCATTATCAATTCCAGAAGGACATGTATCAATGTATCATAGAAATTCAGCTAATTTATCAAAAAACTAATACATAAGTACATATCTAGGTACGTACTTATGTATAACTGTAATAACGAGTATAATTTAATTAGAAATGCTTACAGCTTCTAAGTTTAAAAGTGATAGACATAGCCGCCAAAAAATATATAAAAAAAAGTTATCAAAGAGAAGAATGGGTGGGGTCTGCTGAACAACTATATTTGTATGAGTGAGTTTGTAAATTTAATATAATTCGACACGATAGCTCTCCCATCAAACATATTCCGAGATTCCGTATTCTAATTAAATGGCTTTATATATCTACAATTAGCGTTAATTACTAATGAAACATAAATATCAACGTAATTAAACAGAATAAGATAATTAGTAGACATTCACAGCAAGCAATTTTCACACATTTTCAGAGATTGATCAGCTTGTAATTAACCTGTTGGCTTCTAAGGGATAAGAACGGATATAATGAAACCTTTTTTTTTTTTTTTTTGATAAAGGTAAGACATTCCTTGAATTACTTAAGAATAATTAAATGTAAGATATTTGTGAAAATTCATCACTAGATGGCATGAAATATTTAAGTTACTCAAAGTTATAAAAATATTAATGCAGAAGAAAATACAAGCAATTAGAAATTTTTTTTTTATTTAATAATGGTTGATAGAACTAATTAGTCAACTTTAAGTCAACCAGATTTTATTGTTGTTAATAACAGCAACGGCCTTATTTTGAGAGATATGTGTGACTAATCAAAATGTCAAAATAGCCACAAATT
This sequence comes from Dioctria rufipes, assembly GCA_963924295.1. Lineage (NCBI taxonomy): Eukaryota > Metazoa > Arthropoda > Insecta > Diptera > Asilidae > Dioctria > Dioctria rufipes. The sequence continues at coordinate 8,375,453 of OZ002740.1, forward strand.
ATGATTTACAGAGAATTTGTGTGACATTTTCTTATGCAAATAGAAGACATGATCTCTTCTAAAGAAAGATGGTTGGAGAATATCTTTTATACCCAACTAACTTTTGACCTCAACTAGGCTCGTAATTCGTAATAAGAATGCTAGTTTATACAACCCGGTCCAAGCATTAGTAGTCAATGTGATAGGATCTTGATATCCATGGCCATTGTTTATGTTTTAATTAAAAGGTTTTTATTAACTTGAAGAAAGGTGTACGCTTGGATGACGTAAGCGGTAAATGATTTTCAAACAAAATTTAGTAGATTTTAAAAATGCTTTTTTTTTTTTACCTACGTATAGATTTAAAACGAACACTGCCCCTCTTACTGCTTTTTGGGATTAAACAACAAATAACAGGACAACTGGTTTTATTAGTTATTTTTATTTTTTTTAATAATAATTTTTCCATATAAGCTTTAACACCCCTTTTCACCCACTTATTGCGAAAAATCCCTTGTCGGTGATGATGGTCAACTATATCTCATTATGTATTTCCATATCCATTTTAAACGACAAATTGTCCACCCATTATATATATGTACATATTTATAGATTAGTTTTATTAAATTTTCAGATTGGATTTTAAATAAAATTTAGAATAAGGAAAACAATCGACCTTGTCTATTTCACCTATATCTGCATCTCACATAAAACTAATAAGAAACAATAGACTCGAAATTTTCACGTCTATGTTTAGTTAGCACGAAGAAAATATTGTAAGCATAAATTATGAAAAGATATCAGTTCAGAACAAAACCAATTATCTCGATTTTCACGGAATTATAATTTTCATTAGCATTTTTTTGTTTAGTTTCATTAAAAAGAAAATGTTGAGTTTTTTTTTCATTTCTATTCCCCTAGCCTATTGGGCGACAAACTAGGAAAGAAATTATAATTGCCGACACCCCCCCCCCCCCACCCGCGGTTGAAATTATTAAAATTAGATCGTGAAATCACCTTTTCGCAGATAATAGAAATATGTACAATCAATTTCCGAACTACTCTTCAGTATATTAAAAGCGTCTAAAATTGAGCATTTTCCCAGTATTTATACGTAAAAAATTATGCGCACTTCTAGTAATTTTATATGGCTGCCCACCAAAGATGCAATTGCGTCATGCACTTCTCACTTGCTGTACAGCAAGCCGTTTACCAAAAGAGCAATTGCACTGCATACTTACTCCCAAGCAAAGTGCTTAGATTATAAAAGAATTGTTTTTATCATGACGTTGTCCTATGATGCTTCATGCAAAAGCTGTACATGAAATATTCAAGCAAAAATGCTTGCAGCATCAGTAGAGCAAATGCGCTTGCATCAAGCAATTGCTGCATTGGTGAGCAGAATGTCACTTTAAAGTATACGTGATGCTTATTTGAAGAGCAGGATGCAAGTGCGTCGTACATATACGACGTATTTGCATCTCAGGTGGGCGGCCTTCTAATTCAACGCTTGACGAGTTATCGTGTTAACAGACAGACAGATGGACAGACAAGCAAAAATTATGATCCTACGATAATGTTTCATTTCAAAGTGAATCGTAACCTGTTAACTTGTGACGAATTGAATATAAAGGGTGTTTTACAGAAAAATATTTTTTTAAAAGACTTTGCTTCGTATGCCTTAAACATCCGTCATTCCTTTCTCCACTCCTCTAAGATTTTTATTGATAAATAATCTTAATCCCCGCCCTCCTGCCGTCCAAGCGCCCTTTAATTTATTTCAAAATTGAATTTTACATAAGCATATTCGCTTGAAAGACTTGATGTTTTCAAAGTTCTTACTATACATATAACTACTCCGCACAATTGAGAGAATACCGCTAACTAATTTTATAAGAGATTTATGCTTAGAGTTTTTTTTTTCTTCGTTTTTTATGAATCACTCTATAATTTTTGAACTATGCCGATTATTTAAAACTTAAATAGGACTTTTCGATTGCGCTATAATATTTTTTACCTACTTCCCCTTCGAAGACTACGCGGCCAAAAATAGTACTTTTGACATTATAAGTCAGTTTTTTTGTTTACTTTTCTTTTTCTTTTTTTTTTCCCAAAAAATAGGTGATTAATATCATTTTTTCATATAAAATTTATAGGCCCAAAATCTTCAATTTGAATTGATCGAACAAATACAACCATTTTTGTGTCTTTTAGACGTTCCTTCATGTACGAATCTAACGAAAAGCGCCTTAAAATACCGAATAATAGGCAATTTTTTCACAAAATTAAGAAGAGGTCAACAAAATCTGTAAAAAAGAATTCTCTATAGAATACAGTGATAATAAATTAAAAACCGTAGCTTTTCAATTTTCATAAAAACTAATGTGATGACAATAGTTTTGAAAAAAAAACAGTAGGCGTTAAATGTAATCACAAAGAGTTTCACAATTGCTACTTTTGTCGAACTTTGTCTTCGAATGGAATAGAGGGAATATTTTTTAGGGCATTGGAAAAGCTTCAAAGATTACTTAGCTAATAAATTAAAAATAATCGTCATAGTTCAAAAATAATAAGGTGATATTTACATCCTTCCTATCAATCGTCCCACCAAGGCGTATACATTGCTAGCCGATTGTCAACTACTCATATATATCACCCTGAACATATTGCTAAAAATAAGCTAATATTTCTAGTTTATAGAGTTATGCTAACAGCAGACTTTATCTACATAAGTACAACACACAATTAACTTACTCATTATTTACCCCCGTTGTACAGAACCAACCCGTGTAATCATATATTATGGGGTATACCCCATAACGGCAATATGAAACTTTGGAAAAGTTAAAGCTCTGCAGTGGTAACAACGTAGTTGGCAAATAAAAATTTCGCTTACAATTCACTTTTATTGGTCCTGCCCTACAGGCAAGGCACAACCGCCACCTAGCCTTGAGGACATACACACACGTGGAAGCATCTGCAGAGGCGAGAATTAATATTTTGTAAAACATGTCGGCTACTACATAGTAGGTTGAGTTCAGTTCCGTATTCTTATCCTTTTTGACCTTCCTTACAGTTTGCTATCCGTTCTTCTAACCTTTATGGGTAAGCAAGACATTCTCTAGGAAGTTTGGATATGGCACATCACCACTTTTATTTACTATATATTCAGCAAATAATTTAATGTTGTTACATAGATTATAACGTTGCCACAGAGCATCAACTTAGGCTACTGCAGTATTCGACAAAGAGATGGGGTTGGAGAGTTCTTGTAAATCTCATTTGTACAAATGCAAGTTGAATAGAAAAAAACTCAGACTCCCGACTAACTGTTTGTGGTACGTGCTAGAATGAATCCGCAGAGAATTATGAACATAGCAACTATGTGATGACATATAGCACTTTTGGACACTATTTGCACACCTTATATCCCTATTTAACCAGCACACGCTCTCATATTAACCGAACAATCATAAAATGACCGGCAGGCACAGTAACATCACATCCAGGTTTACCTCAATCTGCGCTCCTATATTCGGGCGGATCTGTACCAACACATTCATGTATATACCCCTTTGGAGTTGGGATGGGCAAGAAAATGTTTGTTTTGTATGATGAATTGTCAGGAGTTTTGGCAAATATTGACTCGGGACGAACTTTTCGAGATAAAAACCATTGACGAATAGAACGATACACAACTAATAGCATATAGAGAGATACCGCCCAATATTATGACAAGGCTCATCCACCCCCTCCCCCTCCAAATATCCCGGAAACGTGTGTTTTAAATTTCTCAGAATCATTGGATGCGAAATTCGATTAAAAACAAATGGAGGGTGACGTTCGACAGATCCAATTTTTACATCCGGGATAATGATTGATGCACTTGAATCAAAACTTTGAAACAATTTCCATTGTTGAAGGAAGTCAGAAATCTTCTTTGAAAGATGAATGGATGCAGTGAGGGCGGATGGTATCAGTTCAATTAACATAATGCTCCCCGCTTGCGTTGTGTTTGCGCGGAATTATCTTGCGGTGACAAAGCTGAAATTGCCGTTTTATTCCTATCTAAGGCATGCAGAAATCTTAGTTAATGTTGACACACATTTGGGGAGAAACAGATTTGCATAATGACTCGATGGAGGATTGCCGGCATCAGAGTAGGGCTAAACAGTGGCGCATTCAGAATCTGTAAATGGGTTTATCGGTGGGGTTTGAATACAAAAGAGAACAAGACAAATAGCGTAAGTGTTAAAGAAAGTACTAATGCCGTGAAAAGAAACTCAAATTGAAAATGGAATTCTCTCAAATGAATACAAAATGAGATGTGAGGTACGAAAACAACGAAATTCAGTGCTAAGGTATTTTCAGGGGTGAAAGACAATTACTGTGGAAATAAGTGTAGTTGAGTTTGCGACTTGAATGCATGAACAGTTTGCTTTTGTCTCCTTAATCAACAACCTTCAGATTCATTTTGTCAATGCTTTAAAACCGTCTAATAAACGCAAAACTGTCGAATCATGATAATGACCATTGCCCTAAAAAAGCAATAAAAATGACCCCCCCACAATATTACAAACGCAAACAGCGGTCAACAACTTCACAATTCAGATTTGTAATAATTCAAGCAGCTGTTGTTTCTTAGGCCCATTAAATATCGATCACTGCCGATCTTTTAATTGATCTGAATTCAAGCTGGTCATCAGTAGCAATCACCGCTGCAAAGTTGTTTCACATTTTTTTCTGTCTTCGATTAATTCGAAATAACATCAAAGTTTATTTCATAGTTGACCTTGTACTTAATCAAAATATAAATATCACCGCGCACGTGCGCAGAGGGTCATTTAATGTAAAAATTGCAACCAATTTGTCATCCGTCAAATGCATATAGAGCGTTGTAATATATGCCTGAGGGTGTTATTTAGGGCGAGTGAGCAGATTGTTATCGCATGCAAGGAGTGTGTGCAAATAATTTGAATAAAAAAATAAAACTACAAATGCACCACAGTCCATGCATTGCCTACAGAATGTGTTCAGTCTCTTCTCAATCATGCGCACGCAACTTAAGTCAACCCAGCGATACTTTCATGTACGACGATTTCAACTTCAAATTGACATCGGCGATATTAATTGCATTATCGTACTTCGTTGTATGCAAGTTTGTAATTTTTGTCAGGTGTGATAGGGTCCATACGTATGTTCATCAGAATGATGGATGACACAAGAGGTTAAGAGATGTCTGAGCAATTTTGGCAGTAATCCCAATGCGATGCCAATTTTTGTTTTTTTTTTTATTTTGCATCTTAGATTTGAAAGTTGTAGCAGTTTAGCTGGGTGGCCGAGTAGGCTGATTTTAAGAATGATCACTAGTTGATGGAGTGTCTAATGGTATTTGGCATGATGCCAGAATCAAGAGTGTTTCTTGAGTGATAGCAGCTGCATTACTTAACTATTAGCGTACATATGCATATGAAATAAGATATAAGTGCCAAATTAGGAAATTGATTGAAGAGCATCTGCAAGACAGAAATCCGATACGTGACTACACATATAATTGTCAAGACGGTCAAAAGGGGCAGCCTATCAGGAAGAAAGTAAACATCTCAAGTGTCATAAGTATTTGCCTTCATTGTTCCCAGAAAATTTCAAGAGCTACATACATAGGAGACTTGTGAAAATTAACCTAAGACGAGGCAAGTATGTTTGCTTAGAATTAGTTGGGAATCAGGATTTGGGTAATTGAGTACTCTCGCTTCATAAAAATCGTGATTAACGACCCCGTAAAAATTAACTAGAAAAGCAGAGAGGAAATATTTTGAACCATTTTATCTATTTTCATCAAGTGTTTAGGTTAAATGACAAAAATTTTAGAATTTAAGGTAACTGTATTTATACATTGGATGACAAATAAATTTCCCACATTCATATTCACCCACAAAATGCAAAGTGTCCTTTAGAGAGTTCAACGCCCTCTTGTGTGATTTATTTTGAAATTCCGATCTCAAGTATTTTTAGCAGGTGTGTAACTTTAAAAGCATATATCATCCACATGACTACATTCAGTCAGTAAACACGAGAAAATCATTTCGGTATTATCCGGCCCGCAATCTATTCGCCTTGTGTGAATAGGTACAAAAGAAACCGTTTTATTCTCTCATCTTTAACACGTGAATTCCTCACAGTTGATTGGCTTTCCTTAAAGCTTTTATGCCGGAATCAAGAATTTCTTCCTTTTTAACGACACGAACACAATTCTTTTTCTCTATCTCTCCACTCTTTTTTCGTTTTATACATTTCTCAATTCGTATCCTTTCAGTATGTGGCACCTCATTGAGTTGTCCCATCGAATTCCACAGCAATGATGAGGGGATCCTTCAAAGGATTTGTTCTGTCTTTTACAGGTGGACAAAATTTATTTTGCGGATCATCCTTAAGATGATGTCCACCATAACTACATATGTACAAACATATATGAAAAGAGGAACCCCAATTTACCCCAAAATCTCTTCAGAAAATTTAAGGCGGTCCAGTTAATATGAGTCGTCCCAAGAATAGAAACCGGAAAGTATTCCATCAGGCAAAAGCAATTTAATCCTGTAACGCCTTCTCCAGATTTAGGGTGACAACTCTAATAATGTTATCGTCATTCTATGGAAGAAAGGAAATGCCAAGGGATGCCTATCTGGGGGGTTTTAATGACGTGTGATTCTGTAAAAGGCATCATTAAATGACTTTAATTACACTACGAGGATGATACCCTTGCTACCGACAGGATAAATTAGATAATTCTTGCCCTCTGCACTGTAGGATGAGCATCAGCCGAGTATATGTATGTATGATACAACATGTTTTTTTTTTGTACTCCTTGTGTATGCTTCCAATTTAGTTGGACAGACGGACGTATGTAAAAACTAAGCAGCCGCTATTCGTTTCTCCGTAGTGCTACTTTTTTCGACCAGCTAGCCAAAGGAATATGGAGAAAAAAGGTTGCATTTTTAGTTGTGCGCACTAATCTCCTTTATGAGAGTTTAGCGGTTACATTTGCTGCTGTGGTTTTAATTGCATCAACCACAATCCGTTGCTGCTGCTGCAAGTTTTTTTACTAGCCCAAAACAAAGTTTCCACCTTGATGGATGCAATGCAGTTGAAGTTCTTTGCGCGGGGAAAAGGATTTGAGAACCTAATTAAGTTCGACTGAGCATGAGGCCAGCGCAGGTGAGTTTTAATGGTCAGAGAAGATTGGATTCATTCGTTAAACGAAAATTGCTTATTTAAATTAATATGGCGGTTGATGCGGGCAATTCCAGCTCCAAGCTAGTAGCATTTCTCTTCTCTGATAGCTAGATATTTATGGACGAACACATGAAAAACACTGATAAGAAGATAAAAGTGAAATTGACCATGTTGGGATTGTCTGATGACATTTTGTTTTTATTAAAGATGTCAGGTCTGGCAGAGATAGGCTGTGAATGCAATTTTTATTTTATTACGTTGCATTTATAATAATGACATGCTGCTGTTTTCCTCAACAGATTCAAAGTTCGGAAGGCCCTTCTTCTAGTTCTTCCTCCTTGAATTCATGTTATGTCATATAATTCGTCTATACGATGAAAAAATCAAGTTTTCCTTTTCTTTAAATGCATTCAAGTGCAAATTTTGCATTCTTTGTATTCTTTAGAAAAAAATTTGTGTAAAACTTAAAGTTGGCCATCAATTGAGTTCTAGGAATTGTTTTCATTCCAAAAGTTGTCCTAAAATATGGAGAAGTAACACTTTTTCATAGAACCTTAAGAAATATTACCATCGAGAGGCATGAAAAATGCATGAACTTTGAGATATTGTTTTTACATGAAGTAAATACTTTTAGAAATGGGTTTTAACATATTTTATTCAATGGGGAATAAATTTTAATTTCATTTATAAAAAAAAACTAAAATGGCGGCTCAAGCTTCCATCAAACAAAGCCGTGCACGGAGTATTTTAGTCGGCGCTGTGCGCTCCAAAGTACTGTGCCAATTCATCCGACACAAATGGGATTGAAAATTATTAAACTAGATGAAATTTGAGGGTTTTCATTTTCAAAAAAAAGCCTCTGAATAACGAAATGCCAGCCATTTGAAAAAAAAAAAACTAAATTTTTTGGGACGAAAAATCTATTTCTAAATCAATTTTGGACAAAAATCGCTTCCTGATAGCTCTGCAAATTAAATTTCCTTTCAATTGCATAGAGATTCATGTGGAACTGTTCACGCATTTAAAGTTTAACATTATAAAAAGAAATCTTTGAGAACTTACGTCAGCTATTCCAGCACCATATAGAGGCCGTTTTTCTTCCTCCGAGGAGATTTCACGAATTATATCAAGGTACCTCAGGTAGCGAGAAAACGTCTCCCCAAGAGCGCTCCGAGTGCCTCAGCTACCTGTTTTCTCAACAGGCTGTGAGCTCTCAAACACTTTAGATATGTAAATACCGTTTTACCCACACTTTAAGGGTGAAAATTATGTAAACAAAAAAAAAATCGAATTTTTCATCGTCATGAAAGGTAACCTAGCCTTAAGACAGAAATAGCAAGTACAACATCTTGACCCCCTCCACCTGGCTCTTCTTTAAAATGCCCTGAATATTTCTCAATAAAAAATTTAGGAGAATCGAAAGGATCTGCCGTGATCCAAACTATGTAAGTGGGGAATTGAGCAATACGCTGATGGTCCATGTAGACCACAGAAAAGTGGAAATGCATAGTATGGATGGTCGAATTTCAAAGATGATGAAAAAATTTATCTGTTTCCCATAATTTTGAAACTCACCTGGAATGGAACAGACGTCGAACAAGAATAAATTAAAAGATAAGAAAAGTCATGAAGACTTTTACAAAACCCAATTAAAAAAAAAATAAACAATTTACAACTAACACTGTAAGGCATGCAGTTGGAGGAGATAGGAAGATAGGAATGTGTACAAAGCGTTTCGTATCAGCAGAAACCAATACTCTTCAGTACGGCCAGTTCCTGCCTGCCGCAGACGTAAATAACTGACGAAAATCTCGACAAAGATTTTTCCAGAATGGACCAATATCTCTCCATAAGAAAAGAACTGAAGAGAGGACTCAGGCAAACCGCTGCTGTTTCAGACACTTTTTCGCCAATATAATTTTTTTTTGTTATCACTCCGAGGCACCACTACCTCAATTAAAGACGACGAACGGGGGGGGGGGGGGGGAGGTAATAGTACATTTTATAAAAATTAGAATATTTCTAGTTCAAATTGAACCTGTGTTCTAAAATTGTTCCCCTGCTCGAGTATAAAGTCCTACAGTCAAATCCAGTCTTAACTAATTTTCTATTAACGACGCCGTAACACCAGAGGAAAAAACATTGTTTTTTCTTAAATTCTCAAGCGATCTGAAGATAAAATCGATTAAATTATTCTCAGCGTCCAATTGCCCAATTTACTCAAAATCGAGGGGCCCTTAAATATATATTTTCTTATCATAATGAAAAAAAAAATCATTAATCATGTCTTCTTCTCTCTATCTTAATAAGCCTCCGACTAACAATGCCCATAGAGTGAAAGAAGACCTAAACGCTTCCATTCACAAAATTTTAAAGAATTCGTTCCTACAACTAGGTCCATTAGAGCACTTAATTCACCGGCAGGTCCAGAAAAATCATTTAAATCAGTCTCTCAATGAAAATTAATTTTTTCATCATAGTTATCGTTGCCACTATTGTTGCCACCATAAAATTAAATGACAATTTCGTCTAAGCTCAATGCGACTGGGAGAAAAATAATCACAAAATAAATATTTTTTTTTATTACACCAAATAAACATTGGTCAAGATTTATAGTGTTTGAATTGAGTGGTCAACTGATATCGTCTGATAAATTCCTCTCTTCCCTGTGCAAAGTTTTCCAATAAAAATTGAATTTTCAGACAATAAATTCTAATGACGCACACGCAATTAATGATCAGCACAAAGCGTAAATTCATCCCATAAATTATCCCATCGACAGAGGTCGTATTTTTTTGCTTTCTCTTGATGAATGAATTTTTGGTAAATTTATGTATAGTGGGGGAGCCAGGAACGGAATAAATTCGAGCACTATGTAGGTCTGTATGTCTGTCTAATTGTATTCGATTAACCTATCTATTACTGAAGCACGATTGGATTGACATACAATTGCCCCCGCGATTCAAAAGTTGTTATTTATGAAAGAAAAAGTGGCTAGTGCTCAACTCTAACGTTGCCGGCCGTTATTATGCGCTGCTGGATTGAAAGTCGTGTTGACTTATAAGCAGGTTAGATTGAAATACTAATTATGATGGTAGAATGTGCAGTTGTCAATTAGCAAATATGCTAGACTAATTAAGAAACCGACAATCAAAATTTCACTCCAATGCGATACAAAAGAAAAAACACAAAAACCCTTTACCGAACAAGAAATGACGTAATCTCATTTACTAAAGAACAATAAGCGATTTAAGTAATTTTAAAGAGACGACCACATTTGGTATCTTATCCAAAAGCTTTAAACTGAAAATCCGATTGAACAACATCAGTAGGACATAAACAGGGTACATCCGAATACAGAATCCACCACCCACCTATCACACCACCAAAACGAAATTCCAGGGCAACCCTTTGGGACTGCTTTGTAACCACCAGGCATTCTACTTGAGCACTTCCCCGGAATAATGTTGTTCGCCTGACTCCAATTCTTGTCTTGTCTACATTCACCTCGACAAGTTTTTCCATCCCATTTCAATGTCGGCACCGTTGGAGTCTGTTGCTGGTTTTTCTTTTGCTTCAAGGAAGTTTCACTATTTTCTAAGTTAAAACTGAGGTCATATAGGACTATATAGAAGTCGTGTCTTGGTAGCATTCCGTAATGACAACAAAAACATAAGTTGAACTTCTACAGAATTGATAATAGTGTTGCTCTTCATATAAAACCGTTGGAAATTGATAGAGTAAGTGGAACGAACCAAAATTCCATTTTTATTGTAAACGTGTTCATTCGATGACATTGTTTTAGATGGTCGCATCTAGAGAAAGACGTCTTGATTATGCATGACCAAATGAACTATTTTATCTCCGTACGAAGGATGGGATGTGGGAGATTTCGAATATTAATGATGAAAGACCTAGGGAAAAGTTCTTATCACAGGTTTTCGACCAATTCACATAAACTTCCAACTTGACGATTACAATAATTTTATTTGCCGGTGTGAATAGCTATCCTATAAGGCTTCCTATCTAACTTGGTACTTCGTATGGATTTTGCAAGCTATCGTGGTTGTCTTATCATTTATATGACAAATTTATAATCCTCGTTAAGCCATATAAATGTCGCGGCTTGTTCATCACCTGTTGCCAACAGTCTAGCGCGTTGAATTAAGTACAGAGAGACTGTTGAAGGCTAGATATTTGAATATATACTTCGCTGATAAGCTTCTCAACTCTCGCTCGTCGTTCAAGATCGCTGTCGAAGAATGGTCGATTTGCTGTTTTTTGCACAAATAAGGAATAAAATGCCATGCCACCAATATTGTTGGTCATACATAATTTTCCATGTGGTTTTCTCAGCTGGCTTTGCTTTATGAATGGACGCAATGCCAGATGAGATTAGGAGTGCTATTCTACTAGCCGGTTCCTTTAAATTGGGGTCGTTAAAGGATCAATTCTTAATACTTTTGCCTTTTATTGACCTTATATAAAAAGTATCTCGCTTTCTTAGCTCCTTGCCAAACTTTTCTCTTTAGGGACCACCTATTTTCACAATCTTTATCTATAATAAAATAAGAGTCCTATCGATTTCAGTCATATTTCATTATTATCATTGGATAAACAGATGAGTGCTTACGGAATGAGTGACTCTTACCGCACTATACTTACGGCAATTTTATATTTAAACTTAACGAAACTTCCTTACCGAGACGCTTGAGGATATTTTGGGTATGTCTATTAAAATTAAAGGGCACGTTCGCCATACTTAAATGACTTTACTAACGAATTCGGCAATTGTGATTCAACCTTTAGATAGGCAATCAGGTAGTCAATCAGGTAGTCACTTACCGGATGCAATTCCACAAGGAGGTATCTAGATATTACAATTATTTGATAGCAGACATCGTCATGCTAATGTGTCAACAAACTACTCACATAGGGCTGGAAAATAACAGTCTTGCAGAGTTCATCAATCAGCCTTTTGGCTTTTGTGGTATGACTTACTTCAACCGAAAAAAATCTCGCTATCAACGGATTAAAGAGCATTATTCACTAAATTCGACTAATAGTCACATGTGCCGAAGTAGACATACTGAAATTATACCACAAATGTAACCAACATCAAATTAAGGATCACCACAGTCAGAGGGTTGATATCGATGGATTGTGAAATGGTGCCGAATAGCAATGCAAAATTGCTTCATCGTTTGGCTTCATCTCTCCTCTTGCTGACTCTTCGTCAATAAACACTTTAGACCATGATTCAAAATCTGAACCAGACAGTAGATTTATGACTTAATCAGACAAGAACCAAGAAAAGCGTATGAACATCGGTTGCACCTTTCGTGGAGGTTCTTAAGAATTTCTATTACCTGAGTAGCGTCATTATCAAAATTGGCGGCAGAGAAAATAATGTCCGTTCTCGTATACAATTATTGAGAAGCACTGGATATGGAACTCCAGAGAGATCTCAATCAAAATAAAAAAAAACTACAGCTGTTCAAAGTGTCGCAATTTAGCGTACAAACTTTTGTAAATACAGGTCTTGGTCGAACTTCTGAAGTTTACTGAACAATTTGTTCAATGTTAAACGAAGAACTGTATAGATCAGTAGTTCTAGCTGTGCATAATCGACAACGAAATCAAAAGAAGAAAATGAAATCGGATAAAATACGACAAAGTTATAGCTATTTTAGTGCCGCGTTCTCAAAAACGCGCTCTAATATGAACGATCGACTAATGACGTCACGATCACAAGACAATTCGCGGTCTAGCGCAGCGCGAGTGTAGTCGCTGCACCGCAGTGATAGAAAGCGCTCGGGATTGGATTTGTTTTGGATTTATTTCATAAAATGTCTTCTTATAAATATTATATTATGCAGACTGACTGCGTACGTATTGTGTATCGTGATGTCATCACCAGATTCACGAGCCGCGGCCGTTTTCAATTTCCGTTGTTTTAAACTTCAATAACTTTTTAATTTTTTTACGGATTTGAGTCATTCAAAAAGAAATGTACTCAAATTTGAATATCTTGTAGTAAGGTTGTACTCAAATTCAATCAGTCAATTCATATGTACCACATCAAACCAATAACCAGTTCAAGTTACTCTATCCTCTACATTTCATAAGGCTGGACACCAGTTCGTTGTTTACATGAATATACTCCACCAGGTAAACTAGCCAACAGTCATCTCATGATTGATGGCTTCACCGGATAACCAGGTAAGTCCATGATGAACTAGTCTACCAGCAGGAAACACTGCATAATTGAGCACCTTTTTGTGAGGTTTTGGTGCAGTAATTTTGGGAATTTGCCTCCATTTACATAAGGACGTCAAAGAAACTCCTTAGTCTGGTGACTTGGCAGGAAATAGTTGTAAGATTGAGGATAAATGGTGACTTGTGGGATTTTAAATGAAGACAGAAACGGGCAACTTGCATTATTCCGTCAGTTGTAGATTAGTTCAAACATGGGTCCTTAGCTACAATAGTGACTGGCACAATTCTGTGTGAGATTACTTAATTCAGTAGTTTACGTTCGGACAGGGTATAAAGGACTCCAGAGAACCTGTTCATGGAAACAAGGTGGTGCTTAATTAATGGTCATACATACATATAGCTAATGCACTTTAAGTTGATTGTGAATAATTGACTGTTTGTCAGCACTTTCCCACAAATAATTTTTCTTTTCCAATGACACTTCTGTCTATAGTTCTACATAGCTCAAATACTCATTTAGAATGGTGCGCGATTGCAGTAATTCCCATGAAAATCAAAGTCGGGCATCTCTCTTTGATACGTCTTCTGTTACTTGATTAATTGCTTTCTAATTCAATGCCGCAGAAAAAAACTAAAGGAAAGACGGGAAGGAGCTGGAAAATTTATAATCTTAACAATCACTGAACAAGTAACCATCCAAAGAGTCGAAATCGTGATCAAACAACATTTTAAATTATGTACGAAAGCAACAGCTCCAAAACTAAAAACATGTTAACGGAGATGTGCTTTTTAATAGCAGTACAAAGCTACATAGTATCGACAGAGGATTGATCCCCTTTGGTATAAGCAGGAAGCCCCTCAAATTTCAAAGGTAATGCTGCAGAAAAAAACTCTTCTTTCACGGTTAATCGCGTTTCCGTGTTACAATTAAAGGAAAATTGAGGGAAAAGAGCACGAAATCATAGGTCGATTGTCACGTTTTTCTATGGAAAATTGCAGTCAAGTTAGTTGGGTAACCTTTTTCGCTAAGTAAATTTCGTTTTAATTATGGTTAGGTCGTTTTTGACCAGTAGTTCTCAAAAATTGCCAACTGGTAATTGATACAATTATCCTGTTGGAATATAATAAAATTATTAGAGGGAAAACAGCTGTGGATGGAGAAGTACCTGTAACTATACAATAATAGGTCCTTTTGTTTGTTGGGGGCCACTTAAGCAAGTGCAGTATAATGACGTTTCACTTGAAACTATAAGGAAAACATCAGTGGATTCGTAGATTGGCTTAATGGTAAAAAATATTATCAAAGTTTTTTTTTTTTGTATAAATTGGAAAATAAGAAAACAAAATAACGGAAATAAAGATCATAAGAAAATATTCTGTGTACACGAATCCTGGAATATATATATATCTATTTGATCTATTTGGAATTCTTAAAAATTTGGAGAGAAGTATTTTTCCGGCATACTGAAATTTTCCGGGATTTTGTCCTCTGTAATTTTGGATGCGTTCCCAAAAATAAATTTTAAATCGTTTTCTATGCCTTTCACTTCCGAAGTATGCGATTTTATCCATTGGGGTAACTGGATAGGGGCCAGCGTGCCCCCCGTGCCCCCCCCCCCCCCCCCCACCGTGCCACCGTGAGTAAACTGACCCTCCACAAGGAAATTATACAAATTCCTAAAATCTTCGTCAATTCGTACAATCTTAGGACTACTTAATTAAATTGAATCCGTTGGATCGGACTCGAAAAGGCTGTAAATATTTTCTTTCTTTAAGAAAATCTATTGAAAGCTTTTTAAAATTTTTAAAAAGTGTTCTGTGATTGTGCTAATTCCACTGAGTTTTGACAAAGACGTGTGAAAATATTGGAGAAATTATGCGGAACTATTTGGACAGTTTATGCGCAAATTTTAAATTAATAAGTTTTGATATCAATGAAACTTTGAAAATTTCGTAAAACTTTGTTTAATTTTTTGGAAAAAAAAGTCTTCTTTAAGTTTTTCGATCCCGATCCCAACGGATTCAATAATAAGGCTGATTATCCTTATGATGAAGAAATATTTAGTACGCAATTAAAAAATTCAATAATATGCTTAATGCCTACGTTACATTATGAAATAAAGTTACTGATACTTCGGGAAATAAAACGCATAGAGCAAAAAATTCGACCTGAAGGAAAAACTGAAAATGTTGAAATAATCAACAGGAAAAAGATAAATACCAGTGCACAACTAGAAGCATTACCATCAATATCATCAGTAGAAGTAGTTTGCAGAGGTCAAGAAACTGAGACGACAGAATATTAAAGGACGCCAACACTTAGGTCTCACTACCCGACCCTATTCGCCACCAACATTTTCAGCAGTGGGCGCGGTTTTTTCAGATGAAGGCTATTGAGGGAAGAGAAACTTAGATCTTGTAAATTTGGAGATAGACAACGATTGCTTTCATTAAAATACTACGGCATATATAACTGGCTTGAAGACAAAATTTATTGCTTCGTGTGCAGACAGCTCTCCAAAGGAACTATAGGAGATCATAGGGAAAACAATCATCCTTTCATATTCAAAGCATTGAAATGTTTTTATCGTACAAAGATAGACCTGAAAGTGTACATGAAAAACATACAGAGGATTCAAATATTGTGCGTCCTTAGTGTAAGTGGCGCTTTCAACACAACCAAAACTGGGGCTCTTGAGGTCATCCTCCACAAATACCCCGTGGAAATACATATTATGAAGAGGGCATTAATAACTGTGTAAGGTGTCTGTTGGTGAAACATAGCACAGAACATGAACAACCTACACTTAAAGAAATCTAGTTTAAGTCATAAATAAACACATAATAATTTTGATACAAAATAACTAAAACAAATAATAAATAATATAAAAGAACTACTTGGATTAATTGAAACAAATAAAAAGTAAACAAATACATAAACCACTTGTAAACCGCACAATTGTTAAGGCGAAGCATCGGAATAAAAACTCTGCGAGAATGAAGCTCGACCAACTTCAGAAAAGAGAAGGAGGGAGATGGGCGAGTTGACAAGTCGATTTTGACCGAACAAGTTGCGCGGAAGATTTTTTTAAAAAGAAAAGCGGGAATAAGTTTAAAAGGAACCAATTGAGAACATTCGTAGAAAGTATCAGGAGGAAGAGAAATTATCGACAGCCGTGGTAACGCTTATCGCCGTGGGAAAAATCATAAAATGTGATCATATCACCAAGTGGAGATAACCTACCTCCAGGCCCCGCGTGCGGAAGTTGCTGAACAACAGCCACATTTACCCCAAGGAATCAAATCGCAAAAATATCGCTGCGAAACCAAGTAACCTGTAAATTTAATTTCCCTATAACTAAATATTTTAATAAATAAATAATCAACTAACCCGTAAATAATGAAAGAAAGAACTCATTTCTTAACAATTACTAACCTCAAATTATAATTCATAATTAGCTACACACATATGGAAGCAGGTCGGCCGTAGGGTTTAAATTAATGTAAGCGATGGGTTGTTCATGTAAAAAGAAAGAAATAATACAGCTGTGCAGAAGAAAAGTCATACTCAGTTCTTTTTATTTCTCACATTAATAATTCGTAGAAGACAATTTTTCAGTAAATGAATGGGAAGGCGACCCTAGATGGCTGGTCCCATTACAACTGCGCTGAGACTACATCTCAATCAGAGCTGGATTCACACTTGAACAATAGCTCCACACGAATCTATTTCTGAATTCGTGAAGTCCACCGCATCTGATATAGATAGGTCCAGCGATCATCTCCTTGTTACTATGCTGAAAAGCAACTTTAAATCGAAAATTGCAGATTGGATAGAATGGGAATCACTGTCTATGCTTCAATTATTGATAAACCCTCGTATATACACAGACGGCTCGCAATCTGAAGAAAACACCGAAACAGGCGTTTTTTGCTAGGATCCTCATAGAAATTGCCATACACCTGGAAAGCCATGTGACGGTTTTCCCAGCGGATGTCAAGGATAAGGAAGGAAAGGTATCTCCTGAACTTAGACGCTCGGACAGCCAACCACCTGATAAGGCCTTGTCAAAACTCTCTCTCTCGGACCTACAGAGTACTCGTTCTTTGGGTGCCAGTTCAGCCATATTAACGGGAACGAAAAGGCAGGTGAACTTGCTCATCTTGGTTCAGCCTCGAAGGCGTCGTCTTCCACAATAGGGATCACACCAAAACACCGTGCCTCTAATATTTCGGCTTGGGCCGACTACGAACACAGTCGTCTTTGGTCAGGTGGTCCTTAGTCGTCTTTGGTCAGGTGGTCCTTCAGGTAGAACTACAAAGGAACTGTGAGGCTAACCTAGCCCAAACTTAACGAACAAGTTATTGGGACTAAACAAGCCAACCCTGAGAACTCTAGTATCAATTCTTAGGGCTTACCTTTCACAGGATACGCCGAGAAGCAGACTTCTGAAAATAGGGGCATTTTTTTTAAATTAGTGAACTGTTTGCAAAATACAATGAAGAAGATACGATGTGAGAACTATTTTGTGAAGTTTATGTGTGCAAAATTATTACTTTAGCGGAAATTATTTTTCTTGCGGGTACTGTATCTTTCAGACTCTCAGAAACTTTATAGTTTTTTTAATCATGCTATTTTATAAGTGCTCAGAGCAATGCGTAAAAACTGTCGGTCTATAGCTGGGAATACCCATGAGCTGGAATACTTCTCAAACAAAAGATTTGTTAAAGGCTATGAATGAAAATTAGGGGACCTGCTCCCCCCCCCCCTCCTCCACTTCGCAGATAAAATTCCTAGTTACATCTTCCTTGATTTTCCTATCTCTAGGACTTTATCTTTAAGAAATTCTTTTGATCGGGATTTAATGTTTCAGATTTTTTCATCCCTAACAGCAAGTATTGATGCCCCTTTAAATAAACTATCAACAAAGTATAATTTATCAATTTCCTCCGTTTCTCTTGTACGTGTACGAAATTCAGGATTTTAGAATTACGAATTAACCTACGTGTTTCCAGACAAAAGAATTAATTATAAAAAAATAACAAAAAATATTTAACAAGTTTATTTTTAACTTTTGTTACAAAAAGTAGTTCTATTTTTCGAAATTCATTTTTCGAATTGAAATTTTTGAATCCCAAACTATTTTCAATTCCAGGAACATAAAATACTGGAATGGAACGTTCTAGGAAATATTGAAAAACTGGAAATAATTTAACTTTTTCGATTTGTTTTTGTTTTTCCGAAACAGCTATGCTAATTTTTTCGAGATGAATACTGAAATCTAAGAAATTATTATAAGCATTAAATGTATTACATGCTAAATAAAAGTTAAAGAAATAAGAATATTAGACATTCCGAGTATTTGCCAATCAGTATTTTTATTGCCCGAGATTTAGTGTTCGGAACTTTTTCTTTCCAATATTTTCTCCCCTTTTAGGTACTTACGTAAGTTATAAAAAAAGTATTATTTATAAATTTCCATCGTTTGTATAGGTTGGGTACGAAATCCAAGGTTGCACGGAGTTCCAGACAAGAAAATTTAATAAAAAAAAAAATCCCGGAATATTTAATAATGATGTTTTGTCGATTTATTGCCAAAAAAAAACATATGGGTTCTTTCCAAAGT
The DNA here is from genome assembly GCA_963924295.1 of Dioctria rufipes. Classification (NCBI taxonomy): domain Eukaryota; kingdom Metazoa; phylum Arthropoda; class Insecta; order Diptera; family Asilidae; genus Dioctria; species Dioctria rufipes. The sequence goes on from OZ002740.1 coordinate 8,394,511, forward strand.
TTCTCGTATTTTGGATAGTCTCAAAATCCAACAGAACTAAATTCCGAATCCCAGTTTATTTTATATTCTACAGATATAAAATGTCGAAAGAGAAAATTCGGCAGAAAAATTAATTATGCCTTTATTTTTTAAACTAAAGAAAAAAAGTTGTTAGACTCGAAGTTTTTGCCATTCAGGATTTCTCCTTACGAGAATTGTATCTGCCAGAATTTAAGTTTTTGTCTTTCGGTATTTTGTAGTCAAACTTCGCGCCAGTGTTGATCGGCTTTTACGGAGAGTATCAAAAAAGTTATGTATAGCAACATTCGCCGTTGGTCTTTTTAAATACGTAGTTTTCTCACAAATCGATTTAAGAGCTCAACTGTGGTTCGGAAGTGTTTTATACTTCTATTCAGCCTCTTTTTCATTAATTAGTTAACAAAGCAACTTGATTGTGTTTATTTTCTCCATCTGACGAACTTAATTCGTCCATAAAGCAAATCGCTGATCAAATTTTGCTTCTTTCCGAAATTCTCCGATTCAATTCAATAACTTTTAAAAATTTCTTACAACCAAGCAGTCGATTGAATGAATACGACACTTCTTTAAAAATTGCTTAAATCTCTACAAGATTGCTGTGGCGCTACAGTGAGCACAATTCTGTTGGCTGCCACTAAAACACTTCCTCAATTGAATTTAACATAAAGAAGAATTTAAAATGCTCCTGCCAACAACATACACACGTGAGAATGGCATTCAGTTTTGCACTGAGTTGCGTGCACAGAAATTTAAATCATTCTTGCCCAAGCAAACCAGGGATGCTGGAGGAAAATTTTAAACGTAGGTATGCTACAGCACAGCCTCCAGTAGAAGCCTGAAATTGTTTGTGGTCCTGGTAATGTAAATATTCATATGGTGGAGTAGATAAATGTTTGCCCCGCCTGCATAGCATCCTATAGAACTTTTTTTTTGTCTGATATTTCGCCACATCTTTGTATCATTAAAGAGGGTGAAGATGAAACATTTGGAGTAAAACCAAGTCGACATTCCTTGGATGCTTACCAGGTTATGGTAGAGTCTATCTTGTGCAACTCCATATAATTCCAATATATTGAAGGAGAGGGGAGTGTATAGTAATAGCCTTTCTCTTGTTTACAACCATTTAATTTTGTATGCAAGCAGTTGGAAATGTTTCTTGAGACTTTTTGAACTCGGATAGCTAGGATAATTCGTGTTTGGAGGTTAAAGAAAAGTGTATAGTTGGACGGGTAAGAAATTTCAATTTTGTGAGAATATAGCAGTCGACCCTGGCGACTAGTATCACATATAACAATTTTCCACCAGGATATATTCCCCAAGGAGTCTTTATGCCAAACTACACTCCACTATATTTACGACACCTTAAAAGAGTAGTGTAAACGAAACTAAGATGCTGGGCTCCAACTGAAGGAAAGATATCCTCTGTCAGTCTCTGTACACATTTAGTATAAAAAATCGGCTGTAAATACTTTATAGAGAGACTATGCAACTTCTGCTGTTATCCCAAGAATATCGCTATCTTCTTATATTCCTCAGGAATTTTCAATTACATCGGTTTTGTTAGCTAACTTGCTGATACTACTGCGCCCCAGTATTGTATTTTGTGTGTTCTACATTTATTCAAACACATTCCAAAGAAGAAAAATGGATTCGTGTAAATGGAATACCCTTCCGCCCGGACATCCATTCATCTAGGGGCTGTATGTAAAGAGGACTCTCCGGAATTTTTATGTTCCGTTTATGAGGACCCACTAGCCTAGAGTGACCGATGTTTGTTGTTTTGCTCCAAACCCACTACTAAAATATGCCAGCAAATGATAAAAGTCTTTGTGTCATCGACTAAAGGTCGAAAGAAAAAAATTTCACTTCAGGGAAAGAGATCGAGTTCTTGTTATCACGAGTTAGAAAGGGGGTCGGTGAGTGGATATGAGAAAATGGGTATGGAATGGGGGATGTCGTAATGGTTTTTTGTGGTGTTTTTCAATTTACAACAAATGGGGTGGCGGTGGTATTTGTGGTCTAGGAATAATGTCGCTTATGCTTAAAATCAACACGCTTAAGAAGTGGGAGAATGCCAACTTTCATTGTACTTAGTTTTCCATGATTTTCACAATTTATTTCGAGCAGTTTAAAGTAAAATTTTTATATCGAATTTTTTGTGTAAAAGGATAAAATATGAAGAGAAATTATTGCTATTTCCCTTTTTATGAAGCCCAAATTTGCGAGATCAGTGCCACAGTTATAAATATTACATTGAAGTTTTTAGCTCTTCTTACCACCTACAATCTTAAAAATTAATTAAAGATATAATTACACTCTCCAAAATCAGAATATTCAGAAGTCTCAAGAGCACTACTTACCCAGAAAATAATTTTGATGTTGGCTGCGTAAGTACCGCCTTCTCCGTTTTCTATTCCTGAAATTCACCGTGTATCTCAAATAAGGAGTCTGAAAATTTATAGGTAGTACACCCACAAACGGACAAACCTTTTAATTACACAGAAGAAGCAAAAACAAATAATAATTTCACAACAAACAACCCGCTTTCCCCGTTCGTTTGTTACATAACTCAGCTATAAATCATACCACAAATGGCTAAAATTAGACGTGCCACAAAAAAAGCACCGCTATAAATTCCATGGAATAATTAAAATTAGCCCAAAGTGGTAAACGCCAGAACCGTCCATTGAGAGTTTTTGCGACACAACTGTTTTATTTGCTTTTGCGACGTTATTAGAATTTTCCTATATCTTTAGAGGGGTGAATATGAAGGGAATGTACAATTTTCGAGCTAAAAATTCTAGCTATAGTTCAGGATAGGTTCAATAGTATCACCCACCCTCTCAAACGAATTTCAACTGGGCCGATAGTAATTCATTAGCGTTTGGTTCGAACCTTAAACCATTAGTGCCCATCGTTCGTGTTATTTATGACAACACATTGCCTGGGGCAATACTTTTAAAAGCACCAGCCTAGTGCAGTAGAACAACGAACCTAGCGTGTCCTATGGCAATTTTTCGATGACGGAATCGGAGAGTAATGGTGGATTAGAGCTGTCTGGATAGGTCAATTACTGCGCCATGTTGCAGCATTCCCAAACAATTCTAAAGTTAGTCCAACTGAGGTTCATAAATTCCAAGCAATCACCAAATGAAGAACTCATTAAGAATGGATATATACATAGATTTATGATGATGGTGTGTAATTAAGTACCGTTACCCGGTATTCTTGAAAAGATATTGTAATTTCTTTAAATTGCTCTCTTAAAGAAGATGCACGGGAGGGCGCTACCATTGTTGTTTCTGTCGAAAATGTAAAATTTTTGCTTGGTAAGAAATTTCCTCTTAAAATTTTATGCTCAAGCTTCAGACATATTAGAACCCGTCAAACCCAGGTTGTGCTTGTATCTAAATATTGTCTTTTCTGATCAAACAAAATGCCGCCATATCATCTATTGCAAGATGGTGACAGACATTACTTTGCAATTGGTGCTTAGACTTATTCCTTTATTTGTGATGGATATTTTCATCAGGTATATTGGAATTTCGCATCTTGTCAAAGCTAGTACTTGGCTGAGATAATTTTACGAAAGTCCAATTTGCTGTGGTCCTTTTCTAACCGTTCTTTAAGAATTAAAGCTCTCGACATTTCGCCCAGCTATAATACTTAGTTATAGGGGATACAACCTCTAGAGTGCATGTCAAACTATTTATGAAAAAAAAAAAAAAAAGTTTTGCTACAGGGATATTTTCGTGTGAATTCATTGTTTAAAGTTTGAAGTTTTTTGGTCCTTCGAGCCGGATAACATTCTCAAAAAATTACGAAATAATTTTAATTGCCAATTTAATGTAGATTTCCTCTACATTTCCTTTTTTTATCATTTAGAGGCACTAAGGAATTCTCTTCGGTGCATAAATATGCAAGATTTTGCCAGAAAAAAATTTAGTTTAGACTAATCCTTATTGTAGCCAGCACAGCGCTTGGTAAGAGTAAGGTTATCATGAGCGTTCATACATAGGGAAAGTTCACAAAGAAGGCTGTGTCGACACCTAGCTTTCTATACAGGGTGTTTCCCACTAGGAGGTCAATAGAGCGGGAGGTGATAGTACTCACCTAGACAAACCAAAAAATGTATGGCAGGGGGGGGGGGGGGCATATCAACCGTTTAGGTGTTACAGGGTGATGAATAAAAAAGGCTAGTTTTTCACAAAACACCCTGTATCTTAAAAACTATAGTGTGTACGGTCACAGTTAAGAGCTCATTGTATGCAGAACTTCATGGCCAACGACTGCTTAATCAGCCACATACCCCTCTCCCATCAAGAATTATGGTTGTCTAAACTCAAAATTTCGGATTTTCTTACCTTTCTTTTTAATTTAACCTCTATTATTTTTGCGAAAAGGTCATTAACATAACTTTTTTTTATAAAAACTGTAAACTATAGACTCTCCTCTTTACTATGACCAATTACACCCAATGTGCTATTTGAAGCCCTTTAAGAGTTATTAGCTCTAAACCTATTCTCAATCCTATTTTCAAACCTATTCTCAACGATAATTTGTTCCCTTAGCACGTAATTTTACAAAATATCGTCTAATTTCGCTGTGACCTGAATAGGTTATGAGTTAATAACTGTTTAACGGCTACAGTTAACACATAGGGTGTAATAGGTCACATTAAAGAGGAGAGTCTACAGTTTTTATAAAAAAAAGTTATGTTAATGATCTTGTTGCAAAAATAATAGAGGTTACATTAAAAAAAAAAGGTAAGAAAATCCTAAATTTTTAGTTTAGACAACCATAATTCTTGATGGGAGAGAGGTATGGGGCTGATTAAGCAGTCGTTGGAAAGGCCATGAAGTTCTACATACAATGAGCTCTTAACTGTGACCGTATACCCTGAAGTTTTTCAGATACAGGGTGTTTTATGAAAAACTAGCCTTTTTTATTAATCACCCTGTAACTCCTAAACGGTTGATATGCCCCCCCCACCCCAGCCATACAATTTTTGGTTCGTCTAGGTGAGTACTATCACCTCCCGCTCTACTGAGCTCCTAGTGGGAAACACCCTGTATACACCGAGCAAACGTTTAATATCATGAGGAAAGGAATTACATAATTGAAATGTGTGAACGAAGTAGGAATTCCGATCGACTATAGACTAGCATCTGGCCGAGCGTAAAAAGTGAACAGATTAATGAAGGTATAGAACGATAAGGAGAGAAGAATAAGTCTTACTCACAGCCCTCAAAGTTACACTATTGAATTAAAAACTGAAGATAAAAACGTAGAAGTAATATTAGACTCGTTCTCTTAGATGGCGCTGTCAAAATAGTCATTTACCAAATATCTTACGTTTAAAGATATTAATGCATTTTGCACACATTTCCTGCATTCATTTTTCCGTTCTAACTTCTCAATACTAGATAGTGCTGTCAGAAAAGTAGTATCGAAAATTACTAAAGCTGTTTTTTCATCCATATTTTGCATTTCTACTGCTCTAATAATGAAAATTAAAAGTTATTAAGGGTAGGGAGAGTTGCAGACTCCATTCTACAATACGAGCCATTCATGAAATATTAAAGTAAGAGTTGTGAAAAGTAATATGCTCATCACTGGTCACCGTTTTACCGTGATAAAGTATATTACATATTACTCAGTGAACTATAAAAACTATAAAAAAGTAATTGTGCAATGACGCACCCGATGACTGTATTTCATTTTTATATCACTTCACTTCAATAAGAAAAGATTGCAATGCAAGCATTTATCGACAATATTAATTTTGATAAGCAATGTTTATAAAGTACTTGTAATATTCTTGTTCTTTCCCACGAAAAAGAGATTTTATTAAAGTTTAGCGAAATAAGCACTTTTAAAATAGTGAAAATAAAGATTCAGAGTTAAACCAGCAACTCCAAAGGTGTTTTCATTTTGCCAGACATAGAACTCTTCAGCGGTAACATGACTAAAACATCAGGTAATGAGCTTTTCAGCTCTTGCTAAGAGATTCATCAACACCAGACAATGAGCATCTAGCTCTAACTTGCTGGATTTTCGGAGGATTGAGCTTCTCAGCTCTAATGAAGAAAATCGCTAACATCTTTATTCATATTAACAGAGCGTCATCAGCCCGACTGTACTGTGATAACGAGAAATTATTTACACATTTTTACCTATTTTCATAATTCCTAGAACACCAATATTTAAATCAACGGCAGTACTTACGCTCTACAAGATGCCACTATCATAAATAGTCATTTTCTAAGTTTGTTGGACTGTAGGGGTTTGTAATTGTTTTCTATGGCCCTTATGACTTCAAGATGGTGATATCTGGTGGGTATTTAATTGTGATATGGCTGCGTATATACACAGCCTACATTCACATACAAGGATCCTATCTCTTAACGAATGCATGTTTTTTTTTATAGAAAAGTTATATACAAAAGTAACAGCATTAAATTTAGGCAAGACTACAAAAATAAACTCCTTGGGTAATAACTTTCGTGAATATGTCTAACGTAGACCAGACCTAAAACATAAAACCACTCAGGTCGAAGTACTTACAGATTGGGGCTCCAACCTTCATCACATTACATAATAAAAAAGTTAAAGTCCCAAAGATATTGTATCACAATGGACTATTTCAATGTCAAACCGAACGAATCAAATCATGACAAGAACGTTATAAATTAATCCCACCGGAAATCATGCGAACACGTTTTCAATTATACATCTCGATAGTGCTGCCAGATTGTCTCATCTCTATAAAAGTAATTAAAAGCCCCAAAGCTTCCAATTACGTTGCATCGCCCTTCCGGTATTGTGGACTATAAAAACCAAGAGCAACTCTCTTCACATCACCTAAAATTCTAAAGGCGTTTGGCCTATAGGCTGAATTTTCTCAAAGATTAAAGCGGAGATAAGTTTGCCTTAAGTAAAGATAAATCATGGCGAAGTCTTCTTCATTATGCACACAAAGTGGTTTATGGTAAGAAAACTGAAAACGATTAAAACTCTATTCATTAGCTTCTGGTAGTACTGTTGTCTTCAGAGAATTTCAGTCACACGCCTTCCTGCGGTGTGAGGAAGAGAGTCATTTCAAGTATATTCAAAATCCGCTTAGGACAGTCCACACCTGCTAACGCTATCCAAGCAATGCAAAGATTCTGGTTTTTGAGGCAAACGAGATAAATTGACGAAATTCATCATCAACGAAAATAGGGCCTAATTTATCGCTCACTATAATCTCGGAAATAAATTTCTTTTGAATATCAATAAGGCCTTAGGCAAGGCAACAGCATTACTGGGATACCGGATTCTATCTGAAACGAACCTGAAGTGGCGATTTAGGTCTTTAATTCGAAATGCACGATTGGACGCTGCTGGGCGAATGTTTTATTTTTATTTTTTTGTTTTTTTTTTTTAATTAGATACATACAAATTTAATTCCACGATGCCGTTCGTTTTCATTAAGGAAAATCGAAACTACATTTGTCTCAAAATCGCATCCGTTCGGTTGTCGTACTCAAAGCCCAAGTCTTGCAGATTTCAGTATAACACAGATAAATCTGAAGATATCCCCGGGGCTGTGATTCCTTTGTGATTAGTGAGTAAAATCTCTCGCGATTGTAAGTGAACTCCGTTTTCTGTGGGCTTGTCTTAAAGGATCAGTGCTGAAGATTCTTTTCTGCAATGAAGTGCTTGAGATGAAATTATAAGCCGCTAAAAATGGAATCGGGACGTATAGGTGGTGTAAGAATGGGACAACCCAATACTACTCGCCCAATGAATCCCTTGAAATAATAGGAGGTACTAAGCGTGTGTGTGTGTAACACTTGAAATAAAACGGATGTCGTCGCCTCAAGCCATTTTATACAACAGACTCGCAATTGTATCAATAAGGCTCCGTTCCGTGGAATTGAAGACGAAGCAACACAGATTTATCTTTTGTTTGCCGGATTTAAAATCTTTTTTTTTTTTATATAAAATTGAGGAAAAAGCTGAATCAATTTTTGTGAACTGCTTCAAGCTATGATAGAGTTTGTAGAAAATTTCCAATAAATGCCAGGAAAAGGGATATTGTTTTTTTTTTTTACAGCGAAAGCTATTGATCTGGGAGAAAATAGATCGATTGTGCTTTCTTGTTTGAATAATGAGTCTTTGCCCTTTCGAGTATTTAGGTCAAAGAAAATTCGATTATGAAATCAGAATTGAGACATTATGGGCAACCTTCATTTACCCACGTATGGGAAAAAAAACTCTTTACAAACGAAAAATCTTCAAAAAGAAATTTCTTTTGCAAAAGATGGCATTTCATAGCAAAACTCCTATGAAATACTAGTCCCGCATAGGGCTAATTTTCAAGTAAATACTTATTATTTCACCACAAATATAATTCAAAATTATTTTAAGTGTATATATGAAATCAGCTTGGCTGTTACTTTGGCGTATACGGCAAGTAGGAACCAAGCCGTGCTGATGAGTATAAGGTTCCTGCTGATATGAAACGCCCTCTTTTGCAAAAAAAAAAACAACTCTTTCTCACAGATTTTTCGTTTATAAAGACTTGGCAGCAAACTCGGTCAATTTTCATATTGACTAAATTCGCTATGAATTTATTTCAATTTATTTCATAGCAAAACTCCTATTATACTTAGAGTGTGTGATTAGCCACATTATCTTTAAAACTGTTTATCAACACCGATTAGCATTGGTGAAAATCGGGGTTTTAATCATTGGAGTTGCTTTATGTTTACCCATCAATGCTCATTAGATAGCGGCTGATAAGTTATCAAGGGCACTTCTCATTAATACCTAAACGAAATAGCACAGGCGACAGGTCTAACGCCGAAATCTATATTGATGATATCAGACAATCTACCAATGTGGAAAAGTCAAATATTCTAGAAGAGTAAACTACAGAAACCACCGAAACGATATCCTCAGAGTAGTTTAAAAAACAAATTACACTTAATTGATTAGTAGCAAATTAAGTTTTATACAGACCCAATAACAAGCAAATACCACTCGGGAAAGTGGCACGATCAGAGGTAATAACTACAATTCAGTAAACAAGACGAAAAGGTATTTTTCGAGTACGCAGCACTTGCTCACAAAATACCCGAATGTTTGGAAAGGGACCTCATCAGTTACTATAGAAACTGCCATCCAGAAAATCGTAACCAAAACAAAGTAACTGCCACAAAATAGTAGAACATTGGCATGAGCATGATTGCTTGGCATCTAAGTAGAAATGCACAAGTTGTGGAAAGGATTGCTGAATCCAGGTGCAGATTCTGTTCGCAACGTGAAAACCCACCTCGATACACAAAGTTGAGTTTTCCTACGATTTCCAGCAACAGAATGAAAAAGGTGAGATACTTCTCTAAAACACAGAAATAGCAAAACAAAATAAAAAATATGTAAGCGTATGACAGTGAAGGGCTTACTTTTTGGTCCTTCGAGCCGGTTTTACTGCATTTTTCCCATATTTGGATATCAAAAAAAGATAGGGCCGAATTCGTTCACCCAAATCCCTGGAATTATATTATGTCAGTAAATATCACAAAATCGCAGATATAGCAAAATCACAAACGAAATTGGATTCTTCTTTTCTGATTACTCAAATTGCTTCTTGTAAGTACAACCTATATCTTTCGATGTCGGCAGTACAATCATATACGGCACATATTTTACAGGTTCGAGGAGCTTCACAGACATGGATATAGCTACCTATCGTTGATTACGAATATCCGTTTTTTATCTCTTCCAGCTCTTGACATACGAATATGTATTAACACGAAAATAACACCAAAGTTGTTGAAGTTTTATATCAGATGCAATACGAATCCAAGTAGAAGTTCGAAACTCTCCTCAATCACCTACAAGTGATGCCTAAACATTCAAAAAGTAAAGGAACTTCAACAGCAGCAGTTCTTCGGCAAATAAACAAAAATTTCCCAAAAGAATCACACTCCAACAAAAAAGAAACAGTTGATTACTCCCCTTGATAAATCAATCCATCATCCCGAGACAATTGACATATGATTAATGACACTCTCTCAGGTAATAACTCTTTAAGCATGCCATCGTGAGCTTAAACTTAGCCTTGGGCTCCTCTGATTGGATTATCGTTCTTACTCACATGTAGTTACTTCTACGTTCCAAGATTCTAGAGTCGTTTGTTTTTCAAATCCATCAAATTCCATCCCAATAAGAGTCCGATCTTGACAGGTAGTCTTTACTAGTGTTCCGGTCACTATGGGCACCAAATTGCATACGCCCTCATCAAAAGAATTGTCAGTAAAAGAATTTTCATTGCGTGTTGACTTGGTATATGAAAACGACCAAAAGTACCAAAAAAAGACAGACAGACAAGTCATATCCAGAACGGTTTTTTCCAGTAAATTTCCGTTATAGTGAAGTAACTTGCTTAGCATATCATATCAGGGGAAGGTACATATTCACGCGATTGATGACTCCAGCTCCATGTGAAACATATCCATGTAAATATCCAAACCAAAACAGGAAAAATTTGAAAAACTCCAGTAGCTCTGGAGATAAAGATGTGGAACTACATGTATCTGAATAACGAATAGTCCTCCGGGGAACAAAAGTTATAGCAAAATACTTAAAAAATGGGATGATGTGGTTTCGTACTTGATTTAAACTTCTTAAGACGATTCTTCTGATTCTATATTGCTGGTGCTGGCACAAAGGTCGATGACTACCTTGCTCGCCTCTATACTGATTTATCTCAAGTTGAGATCTCATACAAGTTTTATTATATCTTGGATAATGGATGCAGTTAACCTTTGGTATCCTAGTTAGTTTTTCTTTAACACAAGATAAAGTTTACTGTCAGGTGATATGGTAATTAAGTTGAAAAAACTCTTTATGCAAACGAAAAATCTTTAATAAAGAAATTTCATTGCAAAAAGAGGGCGTTTCATATAAGCAGGAACCGTATAATCGTCAGTACGGCTTGGTTCCTGCCTGCCGCATACGCCAAAGCAAACAGCCAAGCTGACCTCATATATAGACTTAAAATAAATTTTAAGTGTGAGTTATATGAGGCGAAATACTACGTATTTACTGGAATGCCTAGCAAGATTTAGCCCTATACGAGACTAGCATTTCATAGAGTTTTGCTAAGAAAATTCATAGCGAAATAAGTCAATATGAAATTGACTCAGTTTGCTGCTAAGTCTGCAGCTCGAGAATTAAGTTGAAACGCCCTCTTTTTGCAATGCAATGAAATTTCTTTTTTAAAGATTTTTCGTTTGCATAAAGAGTTTTTTCAACTTAATTCTCGAGCTGCAGACTTAGCAGCAAACTGAGTCAATTTCATACTGACTTATTTCGCTATGAATTTTCATAGCAAAACGATATGGTAATTCTCCTTATTCGCATGAAGAATCTTGTAGTTAATTTAGCTTTTCTTGCATTTTAATGCCTTAAGTGTGCTGGTAGTAAAATTTTGATGGACTGAACTGCGTTTAGATATTAAAATAAAAAAAAAAAACAATTTGTGAGCAATTTTCCATACCTACCATAACTTCTCATAGAAGTCCGCAAAAGTCTACCTTCCTAATTAGTCTTTTATATTGTGTCCATGTTTCCTACTACTTCAGTGAATCCTTCTCCAAACTAGACTTCTTGAATAGATTTCAAGAGACCTAGCGAAGATTGTGAAGACGACTGCCATCTGAAGAGCACAGATACTTACCTGGTTACTTCAGGATTCCTGTTCGAACTCCAACCATAGTTGGAGTTAAAATGTGTCAGTTTTTAAAACTTTTGAAACTTCTATAAATATCCAGAAATCTATAAGAATTCAGAATCAGCGGCAGTAAAGAGAATATGTGTGGATGCCAGGCCTACATTGTCCATTGTTAGTGCATTTTAAGGATCTTATGCTCAAATTAGCAACCAAAAACACCTTCCCTAAATTAAATTTCAAAATTTCATATATGCATACTTGACCTAAATTTCCTCCATAGACAGATGGATGAGCTGAATGCCGAAGTATACTATACACAAGAAAAACAAAAACTCCAGATCTCATTTCCACAGTAATTTTAGATGATGTTTCCATTAAAATCCCATGCTACAACGGCACGCCAACTGCCAGTTGTTTGCTTAAGTCCTGATGCCAAGTCTGGGCCAGAGAAGGAGTATATTTGCGTCATCCACAGGGGCATTCCATGGTACATACAAAGTTATGTTTATTCTTAAAATCTACTCTCAAGCTGCTGGAACTGGTGTCAATAAATATTCCCGAGAATCGTAGGAGGATAAACTTTTGAATCAAAAACAAAAAAATGGCAGCAGCACATTAAAAAGGTAATCACGATACATGAGGCTCGAGTGTAAAGTGTTTGCTCAGCTCGTTAAATGGCGTGCAGGCGAAATTTTCGTGTAAATAAATCGCAGTTCGTTACCAGGATACGTTTTTGGACCCCATAGAATATTTACCCCTCTGGTCTGGACGTAACTTAATCCGACGTCGTCTAGGCAAACTACAGATAGCTAGCAGCTAGGGCCAAATAGGATTTCGTTCAAAACTGGGATTTGTTTAAATTAAATCGAAGAAACTTTTGGATACAGAGTTTTGCTGAAATTTGATACTAGAATTGTAGACAAAGCATACCCAGAAAGAAGTAAAAGTGATCGTAGTCGTTTCTGAAGAGTATTTTATTACGTTGCCTCTGAAAGATGTTTTTTGTCCATCTTCGACATAACGTAAAAAAATTAATTTGTCTGAAGTCTGAAACCAGACTCTCTCATAATCCTCTCTAAGATGTTGGGATATGGTCGACACAATTCAATAGCCTGTAGACTCTGATCATGCTACATACTTGCTTATCCTCTATCTATCTAAGTTGTCCTTAAACTCTTTCATAGCGGAGTGTGTAAGAAGGTCTTGAAATCTTAAAAACTGGACGCAGCATCCCAAAGGAATCACTGCAACGAACACGAGCGTGATAGGGAGATGGAAAGGAGTCTTTTTTAAGATCATAATCCGATTTCGAGATGAAATAAGTGTCCGTGTGCAACTACCGTTCACAAGATCCTATAAGTTATGCCTATGCTAAAATATCTTAAGATAAAAAAAAATTATTTCTTACCGTTTCCTCTTATTCTTCTTATTCAACACTTTCCGCTTACCATGGCTAAACTCGTTGTGTAGCTATACATAGAAGAGGAAATTGTCGTCGTCGTCGGGGAGACTAACTTGGGGGGAACCAACAAAAGTAATGAAGATCAGATATCCGGACACCATTAAAAATTATTTATGCAAAGCAGAATTAAGGCAAAGATTTAAGGCAGGAGTGTTCACGCTCAGTAATGGGACTAGTTGATGGTTGCGTTACGAAACATATGTAGTTAGGTACCCACGATCGACTATGATTTGATTGAGTTTTTATGGGTCTTCTTAAGAAATTATGCCCGAATACAAAGCATTTTTTCAAGCAAAACTTTATCAAATGAAAATGGGATAACATTTTCAGCTTTGATTAAAACTTTTAAAAAATTACGATTGGAATTTGAAGTAGGATTGCAGTTCGCGTGTATGAACTAGGTCCTGTTGTACTTTCTCCTCCTCTCAACGGCTCTTCATAATGTACAACGACATCTCTTTCTAAAATGCTAACTGGGTTATAAAAAAAAAATTAGTCCCGCTTTAGCCATTAAGAAGTTACAATTGATGGGTACTTTTAAGGTGACAAAAAAAAACTAGCCCCTTAAAGAATTAAATGTAAGACAATGAATATGGAGTGAAGTCGTCAGACCGCTAGAGGTTTCAAAAAATCATTTCATACCTGAAGGGAAATTAAAAGCCTCGTCATTTCCTGCAGGAATCGTGCAACGTCTTACTGTCTTATCTTAGTACTCATAACACAAAAGTTCTACACAACACCACTGCTGGAAATGATAGAATGAAGGGATGGGGTTAGATAATCTCATTTTGTAGAAAAATGTAATCTGGCATTATCGCGATAACAACAAACATCTTTCTTGGAAGTTTGAACCTGAATCAGAGAAAATGGTTGTTCCAGACATGTTAAGAGCTTCTTGGTGATGCTAAACTTAAGAGATCTCTGGTACATGAACCACAACAGTTTTCCAGGATAGTATTTAGTGAGGATCAAACGCTATACTCTGAATACCTATTTTTGCTTTTTAGAGGAGCATTAAGTGGGTCAGCAATTAGTTTCTTCCTTCGAAAAGCTGCTCACATTGACTTTATTCCATTATTCCGTCATGAGAGTTTCCTAAAAATATCTTTTCCCTAATAGAAATGTCCCTACAAAAAATTTATGGAAAAGGAGTTTCTCTACAGATAATTCCACAAATAAGCAATTTCCTTAAATTTATTCATAGCAAATCGTTCGGATTTCAGTAACAGCATTCAGCCGCAAATATAAATTTTAATTCTGCTTTTATAGAAAAAAATCCCGTTATATTTCCGTTCATTCGGGAAATTTTTATTTGGGGAAATTTAAACAAAATTCCTCATTAGTGAAATTAATAATTAGTGTAATTGGTTTTCAGGAAATTATCCGCAAATCGATTTTAAGTTTTCAACAACAAAAAATTTGGAAGACTAAAAGGGAACTTAACTTGTGTGACAAAAACGCTTAAAATAATTACTATGTCCTTAGTCATTAATTTATCATCCAGAAATAGATATAAAACATCGCCAGAACCTAAGACTTCAAAACTAATATAGATTTCGTGGGAACAATATTAAAACCGTATCCATCATCTCGAATCAGTTATTGCTCGAAATGCCAAACTTCTAAGGGCCAGCACATCCGTAAAATAGAAAAATTCCTTACGTTTGCACTTTCATAGCAAATAAACACCAATCTCTGCTCCCAACTACTAGGAATGGAGGATTTGTGGCGGAGGGGGGGGGGGGGTATCAAGACCAGAGAAAATCCGTTTTTGCAGTGATAAAGTCGACAACAGAAAATCACCTGATCAGCAACTTTTCTCTCCCTCTTTCACGTTTTACCACATATTTTCATATTTCCACAGTTGAATCTGTCCAAGCAAGATGATGGTGTGATGGGACACTGGAAGGTCCCCCATTTCGTTTGGAAGCTAATCCCTGTAAATATCGATGTTGTACGTTCTGATATTCAACCATTTTCAGGACTTCTAATCGATTAAAGAGGGAAATATTGTGTCGCCAGAATTCAAGTGCTTTTGTTGACAGTCTGAAGGAGACGGTCTGGATAGCGGAAGGCAAAATACGGTTAATGGCTTATTCAACCATAAATTAATTAGGTCCTAATAAAAGAACGCGGCTCGTCCCGTCGTACTTGTGTTCGCACGCCCTCAGCATCATGTTTGCACGTCGCGTAAGGGGAGACAACATAGCTGACTAGCTTCAATGCAATTCCCAAGAAGGCCGTAAATCTTTTTTATTATATGAAATTCCTTGTCGTCCGAGATGCCAAGGGATTGCTAATGTAGTGAAGGAAATATAGTTAATGGTGGCTGTCCTATAGCCATAGTCTTTCGCTGCACTTAGTTTTCATTACCATTGGCAGCAAAAGGCTACCTGATGGCTGCTGTCCACCTCTATAGAATATCTTCCATCAGGAGCATATAAAAAGGACGATGGAAATTTTTCCTTACAGGAAAAGATACTGCTGCTATTCCTATATACTTAAGTGGTGGTTTTGGTGGCGGTGGTGATGATGGTAGTACCATCAATGTGAAGAGAATATTCTCAACGCGTGATGGTCTGGTTAAAGTGGTTTTGTGGAAATATGAAGGCGTTCATATGAGAGAAGTTGCCGCAAAATTCAATTTTCCTCAATTTTAAGACCGGAGTTACCTGATAATGGAGCCCATTAAAACTTACAAGGTATGAGAAGGAAGACTTTCCGTCTGTAAAAGAGATAATTTGATTACTGTTCATTGAATTAAAAGAAACACTAGCTAAAAGGGAATACCTTTATATGAGGGTATATGTGTGTGTGTGTTTGTGTAAGTGTTAGTTTGTTAAAATTGTACATTGGATTTGAAAACATTTACGTGCACATTTTAATTGAGACAAATTATATTCTCGTACAGATGGGGCCCTTATTTTCAGAAGTGCATTGTTTAAGTAGAATCCAACAGGTATTTAGTAACGAGCAGTGTTTAGTCGATTGGAGGTAATATGGATAGGAGACCTATCTTCGCCTGGTTCCGAAATCTACATGCCCAATTAGCACTGAATTACTAATTTGTTGCATGATAATTAAACAATCTCCCGAACTTACTTTGTATTAGTTCATCATCATTAATGTTGGCTCGGAACCAGATTGACGACTTTGGCTTTACGCACCAAATTCAAATCTTGATCAATAGAGGTTGAGAAATTTTCTACAGAAAGGAAAATTGTGGAAAATACATCTACTACTACTACTACATCTACTTCTGGATGGTATGGGTTTTAATCTTAAAGAAATATTATGGGTATCACGAAATCAAAGAACTCTAATACCGGAAAAAACCAAGCATATGTCATCCGCAGGGTTCGACAATTTTGTAGAAGACGTCTTCAACGCATCAGTTACAGTAGATATTGATTATCAACATTTGATCGTGGCTACATTTGTATGAAGAATAACAAATCCCAAGTAAGAAGCGACAAATGTGAAGCGTATATGAATGACATCCCTCTATTCATTTCCAGGCACAGCATGACTGCTGACTCTACCGCTATACAACGAGGTCTCAATACTGAGGCTTGGGGGCTTTCTTCTTCCTAAGCTCTTCGAACACACTCTGCAACTGTCTCTCCATCTCCAACACCTCGGTGTCTACCTTGACTCGACGCCGACGTGGGAAATGCATGAGAGTCTTCACTCAATGCTAGAGAACCGTTGGCTGCACATGCGGGATGAAACTGAGTGTTGCGCGCTGGATGTAAACCATGATTGTAAGGCCCATGCTCATATATGCCTCTTGTATATGGTGGCTGGGGATACAAGTGGATACTGCAATCGGGAATCTGGTGGGCCTGCAAAGGCTTGCTTGCCTGGGAATTACAAGGTCCATTCGACCCACAGCCTACTGCCCATATAGGGTCATACATAATCTACCACCCCTGGATCTTGTCAGTCAGGCAGATGCCACAAAGGTTGCATGTAGATTACGCTCATGGGCATGCTGGGAGGACGGCTTTAGCCGATTCTTCCCACTGCTCATTGACGTGTAGTCTACAATAGGAAGCCCTCTGGCCCACATGGCACTTGATGCGATGGTACCAGAGCTTCGTTTTGGGCGTCGCGTCTCTATGGGCTTTCCTGAAAGGAAATAGTGGTCTGAGGGAAGTACGTTATCGAGCCTACCCTGGCCTAATCGAAGCGTTTTCACCGACGGCTCTCTCACTAATAAGGGGTCCGGTGCTTGTGTCTACTTTCTTAAACCTGACATTGGGCTGGTCCCACACCACTGTTTTCTAGGCTGAAATTTTTACTATCGCAATGGCAGCGAAGATAGCTCTTGATATGGATATCAAGAGAAAGGTCATTGGTATCCTCTCGTATATTCAGGCAGCTTTGATGGATCTCGGTGAACATCTAAGTTACTGGGGGAATGCAGGTCGTCTCTGGATAAGCTGTGTAGTCAGCTGTATGTATCATGAAAGGGCTCACCTTTTAGCCAGGTCTGCGTCTGGTTCTCCCTTCCGTGGACCGAAACCTCTGTGTGGGCTGCCACCGGGGTTATCGGATCTCTCATAATAACGAACCTTCGCATGGAATATAAGCAGAGATGGGTGAAACTAAATACAACACTTTTTCTCCGAATTTCTCTTGGGGCTTAGAAGAAAACAATGCAGAATTGTGCTTGGCATTATCATCGGCCACAGCTCGCTTCAAGCACATGTAACAGGGATGGGAGTTGTTGACTGCCCTGACCAAAAAACAAAAGAACGTGAACTACTACATCATTTCAAAGGGAAAGGCTTAATTTAAAAAGCTTGTGGAATAGTAGTCTTTACGTGGCAGTTCCTCCAAATGTATATCGTTAAATGGAACCAAAAGTTCCGGAAACCGCAATCTCGGAAACCAGAATCCTGGATTTTTTAATACCGCATCTAATATTCCCGAAATTCATAACTTCAGACCTCAGAATTCCGAAAGTCTAAATCTAGAAAATCTAAGATCCTCTAAATTAAAATCACAGATTACATGATATCTCAACCTCCGAGCTGAACTGTAAGTTTCGGAAGAAAAAATCCCAAAATACTGTAGAAAGTTCCATTTTTGGTTCAAGATTCTAACTTACGAAATTTCAAATCAAAAGTCAGCAATCGTGTTTCTGTCAAAAAGGCAGATTGCTTATCGAAAATTTATAAGACGCCATTTCCTTTAAAATTAAAATTCATTTTTTTCCTCTTTAAAAAGCATGTACCCGCCTGTAGAAAAACAAACGTTTTGTGTCACTCCCCTGAAGCAAAACAATTTTATGTTGGCATTGATTTTTTTCATTACCAAAATTTGAAGTCATATTATAGACGTTACTAAAAAGTTACGTTTTAGTTTTTTACTGGCTAACAATCATTTTTGGTCGATTAAAACTTAATTTAAACTTAATTTAAAATAATAGTTACTATTTTCCAATTATGATGTTGCACCGACACATCGTATAGACTTGGAATTTAAGTTTGGATGATGAAAAATTCCACCTTCTGCTGTTGCAATCAAAATTAAACTTTTTCTCTACGCCTGATGATATCGAGATAATTGAGTCAAATGAAAGCGTCAATTCTACCCTCCCGCTCTTATTTTCATCCAATAAAAAGATAGCAAAAACTATTCCATTTTATATAATTTTTTTGTTTAGCCAATTCCAACAACTTTTTTTCTGCTCTCCCAACGAATAATTTCACAAATTCCACATGACTAAGGGTGAGACTATTGTAATTAAATCACTTCCTTAATACTTTCAAATACCCAAAAATCATGTGACATATTTTTTTAATTGCATTTAAATTACCCCTTTTCACCTCCCACACCACGCAGATACCGATGCCTACCAATACAGGAGTGCATTGTCGTCGAGTATTGAGTCTCCTCTCAGGGGGCCGTTCAAATTGCATTTAATTGTCGGTTGCAGGCAATAACAATATGAAAACGGTCAAAACTAGTTAAGCACCAAATATTGGCCAACCTTTCCCGTCAATGGGTATTGTTACGGATTAAGCAGTGTTGTAGATACAGTTATTGAATTTACAAAGGGTTGGTGCTGGGTGGTGTGCTAGGGATAGGGATCGGACTTCGATGTCAATTGTGATTTGTGACGGTCATGGTATGAGTTTGACAAATACTTTCATTAAAATTCATTGCAGTGTTTAGGGCAACCAAATGACCTCTGAATAACTAGACATAGGACATAGACTATCTCACTGCGTGTATACGTATATAAAAGATCTGAATCCGGAGCTGGATATAAGTTTAGCTGGTCGTTGTTGTTTTTACTATTTACATTCAAGGGGGGTCCTTAAAATTTCGATTTAATGGGTTTTGTCTATGTTTACAAATCGAGGATGAGCTTATTGGCGTGAATATTGCGTTTCAAAGGGTCATCTTATGGGATTTTAGGAAGCATACGGCAATTACGCTAAAGCTATAGGGAGTAGTTATGTATTTATAAATGTATAATTTCAAATTAAATTGGCGAGTTGGCGCTTCTGGGTTATTTGAGTTATTTAGATTTTCAAAGTGCTCAGGGTATTTCAGAACAACTCAAACAACTCAACAAGCTCAAATATCCATAATCCACTCTCCAGGGGCCTGATTCTGTAGCACGGAGAATTTGGGAATTTGGGAGATGAGAATTGCGTTTTCTTAGAATTCTTAATTCCCTAATTCTCCATTCCCAATTCACTAACATGGTTGGAGAATTAGGGAAAACATAAGAAATGTGAAAAAGTGCGAATCGCCTGGGACGATTAAGGGTATCAATTTTTGTTGTAGAGGGTTGGACTTTTTTTCATATGTGAGGTACATCTGCCTATTACCTTCCACTGTTGAAATAAATTTAAATTTCTTTTTTGTTGGGGTAGTTTTTGAGGGATGTAGGAGGGTAGGTTTTCTCGAGTTTTTCCAGGATAACGAGAGAATGGAGAGTAGAAGGAGAATGTATGTGGTATCAAAAAAAAATGGGATCTCAGCGCGAACAAGATAGGTCTAGGAAATGGGGCGGGGAGAGTGCGGGGTAGAAATGGGAGCTGATTAACGGAAATTAAAAAAAAATTAAGACAATATCAGGAGCTGCAATAATTCGCAGGGGTAAGCTCAGGATCTCTAAGCCCAATAAAAAAAAAGTAAGAATTCACTTTGGTAATTAGGCATGCATGGGTACTCGCTTCTCAAATCCTCTCAGTTGAGAATTTTTCGTCTTACTTTTCCACAAGCAAACATCGGAGAATTTGAGAAGTGTAAGTAAGACGAAAAATTTTCAACTGAGATACCCTTAATCGTCCCAGGCTATTCGCACTTTTTCACATTTCTTACGTTTTCCCTAATTCTCAAACCATGTTAGTGAATTGGGAATGGAGAATTAGGGAATTAAAAATTCTAAGAAAACGCAATTCTCATCTCCAAAATTTCCAAATTATCCGTGCTACAGAATCCGGCCCCAGAACAGAACTCTTAACTCCATAAAATTAACGAAATTCCCTCAAATAATTATAAATCCCTGGACATAACTGGGTAATCTCTCTTCCTATCAGATTTTCCGGATGTCACACCTATCTAGCTTTGGTTTTGTATATTTCAAAATTGATCCCAAAGATTTTGTGTTAATCCATATTTGATGGGTTGGAATTGCATATTAGGAACTATAACAATTTTATCCTTTCTCTATTTAAAAAAAAAACAAAATAACAAAATTTTCCAATTTTTATCTGTCTGGCCAAGGCAGCACTTCTTGTTGTGGAAATATTATCCATGTAAAGCTACGCGTTATCAAAAATTCACATTTCAGAATAAAGAAAAATGATTGGAAAGCATTATGCAAATGTTACGAAGCAAACACCTAATGTTCAAAATGATCAAGTCAAATATTACGCTTATAATATTCTCAATTAAAGTCTTATTAAACAATAAAAGCAATTTAGAAATGCTTACACATTTTTGAGAAATGTAAATCCCCTAAATGTGGGGTATCAAAGGGATAAATCTTAGGTCCTCTATTGTTTCGTACAACATTTTTTTATTAAGTTATTATCAACTGCAGAACATATGTTATTCTGATGGTATTGAGATAGAAATAGAATAGTTCTAACTTGATCTGCCTGTACGATTCACAACTTAGATCCTGCGAAACCGGTTTGGAGGATAACCTACAATTTCATAAGAAATTTGCAGAAGGAATGCCCAAAAGAATGGTAAGTCGTACTAATACTATCTAAGTATGATGAAAAATTATATTAAGTAATAATTCCGGATGAAGAACGAACGAAGCTCTAATGCTCCAAATGTAAATAGTAAGGACCTGTGTTAGGCCTATTTGTAACAAAAAGTTCAAACTACAGGTGGAAAAAGATAGGATTGAAGTTGTGTGCGTTCAATAAAAAATTAGTATCTGATTATACTATTTAAGCGCTTCATTGGATCTGTCCTATCGAACCCTGACCAAATTTGACAGCATAATCTTAAAATCGCTATTTGCTTTGGGCTTTCAGCAAGCTGTTTATCTAGCATAAAAACAATGGTGGGAAAATTTACTCTTGCAGTACTCCACAGCAGGGAATAATAATATGGAAAGTCCCAAAGCCCATCATGACTCTCTACTTTCTATCGGCGGCTAACTCTGTCATTTACGATCTTAACTAAATAAGATTGGCTTAACTGAGCTCCACCCTGCCACTTTTGTCAGGATATCTGTGAAAGATTAAACCACATGCTCTGCATACCTGCCCATCAATAGCAAGACTGAGTTTTCTTCACCTCAAATACGCTTTCCCTCTCCTAAACCAACACAATTAGAAACGTCCTAGACATCTTCAAGAGTCTCAGCCTATATGGAATAGATTTTCCTCATTAGCATATCATAAATAGCCTTAGGAGTTCGCAATTTATCTGAAATTCATCTGAAGTCTAGAATAATCTAGATGGCCTAAAAAACAATGAAAATTCCAATAACAGTAGAATAGCAAACTCACTCTTATTACTTGCATCTTGCATAGTTCAAAAATAATTCTTTCTGGCTCAATACCTTTGCTTTTTAGTTAGTTTAGTTTATTCAGAGTAAGGACAATGCAAACTTACAGTAAGAGTCTAACTATAATCCCTAATGGCTTGAAAGAATCCATCCGACCTAATTGTGAATAAAAATTACCACAACTGGATCTTTTCATTATACATATCATTTCATTTTCGAACTTATCACAAGGAAAATAATATTATTTCGGCTATAAAATAAAACTAACAAACTACCGCCGGCCCTAATTTTAAAATCTACTAAATCGAATCTCAAACGTCAATTTGACATCTGTCTTTCAACATACATTGCTTTAAAAATGTCACACAAACAAAGGATAATAATCCTCCAATGAGCGATATAAAAAAGCATTTATCCAGAAAATATATTGTACTTTTCTCTTCTGTAATGTTGTTGACCAGATATTTACCGTTTTTAATTTTCTTGCTTCTACTTCAAGCCATGTCGCCCTAAGTGTCAATTCAAAGTGTTTCTCATTTCTATTTGGGATGTGCAAATTTGTTGTCTCACATCTGCGAACTCTCAATTTATTCCGTTGTCAATATGTTCAGCAGGGACAAACACACCTACGACCTTCCACCCCCAATAACATTATTCTAAAATATATTCGGGGTTCCTTCCACATAAAAAAAATCCAACAGGGTGCCGGTGATAACACATTTTACCACTCGCCCTTTCGAAATTGCGAAAGGATACGAGAACTAAGTACATCGAAGAATGCATCTTGATGATGAAAAGGGGTCGAACGAGAACACAATTTCAATCATCCCCTACGGCTGCTACCATTCTAGGTGAAAAGGTTGCTGTTGTGTATCCCAAACAAGCCAATCGGGCCAACCTATAAGGTTGAAATATATTTCAAGTTTTTATTATGGAGGTTGAACTGAATGGGTTTCTGCAGTCCTTTTGCCCTACAAGGATAGTATACAACAGGAGTAACTTTCAAGCTGGGGTCTTTATCTACTATATCCTTTCCCTGCCCCAATTGATCTATCATCTACACATGATCCATTCCTTTCTCTCTCTGTCGAATAGTATGCATACAGGAATAGGGAGGCGACCAAGTAGAGTTATGTTATGAAGATACACACATACACTTTGCATATACAATATACAATTTCGCACCAGTCCGATGTTCTGGTATTTATAACTCCGCACTATGGGAGCAAACACCGGCTAGAGCTCGATACAAACCCTCCAACCAACCCGACACTATCTGCACAGATGATGTCATTTCATGATTTACGATTCGATAAATAAAATTTATTTCATATGACAGTCGCACATAAACGAGACTGACACCGAAAAAAGGATACTGGAGACTTTGTCGTAAGGATAACATCGGGCTTACGAAAATATATATGAGATATGAATACCCAACAGTTCGATACGTCTCCTGTTCTCTATCTAATGTACGTTCTCGATTGAGTTATTTCAACATGGATGACTTTGGAGCATCCTAAAAGTGACTTACTGCTTCCTTCGAAGGTAAGTATAACTTCTTGAGTTCATCTTAAATAACTCGAAGATGTTTTTCAACGAGTGCCAAAAAATCGCTAGTTGAACACAGAGAATGGAATGCTTTTTGTTATCGTGCCAAGATAACTTTGGTGATGTAAAATGAAAATTTTGTGGAGTCGAGAGATATTTTTATAATGTCTCTGGGGTAAAAAATTATTACTAGTTTTTATTAAGAATTATCTGAGCTTCTAAAGACTTCAAGGACTATTTCGACTAACAGTATAGGTTTGAACATAGAACGCAGATCTATACATCATCCACCAATTTAAGGTTTAAGTGGAAGTGAATAATAACACTGGATATTGCCAAACTCTGAATAAAAAGCGCTGCACCGTACAATTTTAATGAATTCCTCCTAGAGTAGACGAAACTTATATTCAGAAGACATAAATTAATTTAGAAGAGACAATTTTTTCAGTTCTACGTCACAGACTCAGTCTTAGATATATTTCTAGTACATTACCGTAGTGGAAAAGAGTTCCATCACTTTTCTGGTCGATCTTTCAGTTTTGATTTTTTTGGTCCCGATGATCCTTTTCGTAACTATTGTTTGGACTGAGTTTTGCTTTCTGGGTCGTACTGATAAGCCCATAACTCATCTTATATCACAATTCAGGAGTAAAAATCGTATAAAGGTATCGAAAACTTTTTGATTCACCTAGGTAATCAGTTTTTAAGAATAACTCGTTCATTTATACTAATTTTGGGATCCTTCAGGAATACCGCAGGGATCAATTGTAGATCCGCAACTATTCTCCATTTTTTTACTCTACAAATAAAAAAGTCTATACACTATTTCGACTTATAAAAATAGTAGCTCTCAATAACAACCATAACCCAAAACAGTTCCAGAATTTTTCAATAACAATTACCCGCTTCCTCTATTTAATCTTGACTCTAACGATAACAGCAATATGTTGAATAACTAAAAAATCCAATCGTCTCCGAAAACAATTCTTCCAGTTAGTTTACATTATCTTTCAGGCCATTAATTTGGCCATCTTACATTAAACCAAAATCTGATGGCCCTACCCCCAACAGTATCCACAAGAACAAGTCATACCAAAATGTAATTAGTTAGCTTCGTAGGCCACTTAGAAGGCTTCTCTCAACTTCCCTACTAAAGATAAATTTCTCTGAGCTGCCTGCCGTATGTTAACAAGGAAATTATTCAATCCTTGGGACACCATCCAATTTGCCAGCCACTCTGCGGCACTTCTATTAGAATCTAATGAACAAGAAATCCATACATACAAAAAACGTTGCAAAGAAGGTGAGGATTATGATGACACCGAGGGAGATAGAGAACTCGAAGTAGTTTACTTACATTTCTCTACTCACATGCCAGGACATGATTCGAAATCCCAAAACTATGGAATTCTAGTGGATTACAGATGATACTAGATGGGTGTGTACAGTGCTAGAGTGGTACAGCAACCACAATGAACATTAGTCTAACCCGTATGCAATTTGTAATTGTCGTCTCCATCCTTCTTCTTCCAGGATGTATTACCAAACAAAGTTTACAGTAGAAGATTCCGATTTGGTGTAATTGTCCTTGGAAACATTTTCTTAGGGTTTCATGTATGTAAGGAAGGGAAGATAACTTAAAGACGGACGAATAATTTGGACACACGTTTTGATTGCGAATTTTAATTAACTCAAGACATATAGCCTGAATCCTTTGTGGTGCTGGTGTAATGATAGAAGCACTTTAGATATTGAGCGTCAAACGCAATACTCGTTGGAGATTGGTTGAGGAATGATGGCATTGGGAGACATCATTCCATTCGCACTTCATCCATTTTCATTATGGAAACGGATGAAGTGGTTTTGTCCTGGCGCATAAATAAATGAGCTCCGATACACACGTTAAATGGCTTGGCAAATGGAAATTTGTGGAGTTTAATGTGGTGTCAAAATGTCTATTTCTACATGAAAGGTTATGTGTGCAGCAATTTTTTACTAACTGCGTGTATTTGTGGATACTACATATGTGGACTGGCTGCAATTACACAACTTAATTAATTTTTTTCTCATATTTTATGTTTTTGTGGTCTTTTATAAATTCATCCATAAATATCACAAATTTTCTCAATAGAGTTAATTGAATTTCAACTGCCGTTGGTGTTTATTCAATTTTTCTGTAAAAAAAAAATGACGAAGTTTTTCGCAGAAAAATTCGATGACATTTTACTGATAAAAGTTTTAAGAAAAAACATTCAGAAAGGAAGAAAGTTATGATGAAAAATTTACCAACAATATTTTTCGAAGAAAATTTGAAAGAAGAACAATTTTGTCGAAGAAGTTTTACTAAAAATGATTACACAAAGAAAAATTTAACCAACAAAACTTTAATTGAGAAGATTTTGCCTAGAAAAGTGTTATGACGAAAAATTTACGAAGACCAGTTTTACGAAGAAAAAAATTACCAAGAAAAATTTACGAAAAAAAAATTTTTCAAGAAAAGTTTTTCGAAAAAATTTACGAAGAAAAGGATGACGAAGAATATTTGTTGAAGAAAAATTTTATGAAAAAAAATTCCACAAAGATAAATCTCCCCAAGAAAACGAGAAAATTATACGAACAAACGTTTATGAAAAATAAAATTACGAAAAAGAAAAACGAGAAAATAGGCAAATGATATTTTACAAAAAAAAAAATTTAGGAAGAAAACTTTACGGAAGAACGGTTTGGAAAAAAACCTTCACAAAAAAATGTTTTGCAAGTTAGAATTTTACGCAGAAAATTGCACAAAAAAATCCAAGAAAAAAGTTTTATGTAGAAAATTCCGCGAACGAATGCTTGCGAAGAAAAAATTTGCGAACGAAATTTTACGCAGAAAAAATTGGGAAGAAAACTTCACGAGAAAAATTTTCCGAAAAAAAATTAAAGCAAACAATTTTGCAATGTAAAATTTTAAGAGGGACATTTTAACGAAAAAATTTTTATTAAAAAAATTGTCCGAAGAAAAGATTGGTTCCCACACAAACCACAAATATCATATTGGCAAAATACATTAATTCTCACAAACCTAGTGCTTAAAATTCAACCTGATTTTCGAAATATACATTTTGTTGGACCTTAAATTTGAAACAGTGGGAGGAGAATAAAACATAGCTCTTTAAGGCATTAAATAGCTCCAACAATTCTATTTCGGAAAAAATCTTGTTTACCTTATACGTCTCCAAACCATTAGGATTTAACCCATAGATTTCATAAAATTTTGTATTTGTCTTACCGCTGCAAACATTTTCGCCAATAGTTCGATTTCTCGAAGTAATCTCGAAATGGGAATTTTCCTTTTTTCCGAACTCAATGTTCTCCAAGTTTTAGCCGTAGATTACGATTTACTCGCAAATCATTTTCGAATCATGCTGTTTGAAGAGACCGGCCAGATATCGAATTGTCAAGAATTCGCAAAGAACCTTGTAGGTACCTTCTGGATTTAACGTTCAGCACATAGTGACCTTACAAGTTCACCTGAATTTCAGACAAAAACTAAGATGTTAGAGTTATACTGAAATGAAGACTTGGGAATAAAGGAATAAAAGGAATATACTTTTCTTTCAGGGTTGGTCACAATACGGTAAACTTTAAATTTGCAAATTATCCTTGTAAAAAAACCGTGAATACAAAATGCTACAATCACTGTCGTCCTCTAAGCACACAAGAAATTCTTAAACCCAATAAATCCATGTTCCAGCAAAATTTACCGCTGGTATGTATGCAGATAAAAATTCAAGTGCCCAATATTTTTCCATTTGCCACTTTCAAAGCCATAACTTTTGTGTTAACTCCTTGTCACCCCTAGACTTTTATGAATTTCATAAATTTTGTCCCTGTTTTGAATATTCCATGGATTTTTCTACAGGGAATTTCCACGTGTTCTTCCGATTTTTTTTCCCAGTCAAAAGAAAACTATTTGTTGAAATTCTATCTATGCCCGTTCTTTCACACGTGATCAATCCATTAATTTTGCTAGCTCCAAAATGTGCATACGACAGTAGAGTAAAAAGTTTATGAAAAAAAAGTGGAATATCAACAGAATGAAAGGACATCCAGGAGAGAGTGTCATGTTGTGATGACAGGACAGGTTCGGCGGCAGTATTGCATTCATTATAGAGATAAGAGAAAAATTATCTTTTGTTTCTTGCAATTTTTTATCCAGGTTGAAAATACGAAACGGACGATGTTGAAATTATTTTACAATTTTTTTTCTCTAATGAAATCGGTTTGAAAAGTTTAAATGGAACTGAAGAAGTTTGTCACAAGAGCGGAAAGAGAAAAAAACATTAATACGGCAACACGAAATCTTTGGCTAATTGCCAATCAGAGCAGGACATTAAGGTATGTACATACATATGTACGTATATATAGTATATTTGTATACAGAGTGTCTCCTCTGTATATCCAGTAACCATACATACGTAAAAAATTTTGAAGTAATAAAAACTATATATTAGGGAAAGTGGGAGTTCATACTCCCTATTGGCTAGTAGATAAGGGTGGTAACGATTTGTTTTTTCATTATATGTATATTTCCTTTAATTCCCTAAATCTCATTGGATCATGATTCACAGCATTCACTGAAAGATCACCAACCTCTTACCACCCATACGTTAATGATCATAATTATTATACTTATGAAACAGGACTTGAAGAAGCCTTCGTCTACTTATCGAAACGTCATGTACAAAATTAGCCTATTATTAACAAACAAATTTAACAATTATTTCACTTATATTAACCCGTAAAAAAAACTAATTTCATGACGGGCCTGTCCTATGTCATGACCAATTTGTTTCAATATTTCTTCTAAAAAGGCATAAATTTGATGACATCAACTTTCTCCTATACAAATCACCTAGAAATCAATGTTGTCTTTTGTCAAAGCTAATAACGCCTTTAAGTTTCCTCCGAGTATTCGGCGCCATTCAGCATAACTAGCACTATGAAACCCATCATATCGACGTCTTATAGCAGTCATAATGACAACCTACCTGATGTCTTCTAATATTAAGATTTAAGAGCCATGCGTTTGGTGTATCTTTTCAATTAATAAAGTCTCCAATTTTTACAACTATATCAGCCATTAACATTTCATTTGACTGCATAGCCGGAATTTTAAAGTCTGCTGTACAAGAAATTTTACGACCGCAACTTAAGGCTAAGAAGAGATGCTCATTTCGAATGCCACACATTGATTTGGAACTGATATTGCAAGAGTGAGGAGGAATTAAATGGCAGGCGAAATCCACCACATTATGGTTTTAACGATGGCGGCACTTAAGTCATGTTGTATACCAGCCCTTTATGAAGTCTTGTTATAAAGTTGCTAATAAAGTTAGTAAATCTCAGGATCAATATTTACGTTAAAGAGGATACGCACTTTAGTTGGTTTCTCTGTTAATATTGTGGTCCATTTCACTGTTGTGCTTTTTGATAATGAAACCGTCCCTATTGAGCTCTCTCTGTGATTTACCTTCTCGTTAAAGGTGGGAACCATAAATCTCGGCACAGTGGCGTAAATGCAGATGATGAGAATCCGAGGTAACTAGGTCGACTTTAGAATTTTATGGGCAACAGCAGCAGTACCAGCAATGAACGAGGGTTTTACGTGTGTATGTAGTTTGCAGCATCAGAATCTGTTCAGCTTTGAAGGTTGGATCTGTTGACTTATGGGGCTATTGATCAATTTTTTATGCAGGTCTTCATTGAGTAAAAGGGAAATAAACTTTATGATTAAATCAAGCTTATCCCGGTCGGTATGGTGTTTGTATGTTATTTAGGTGGTCGTTGAAATGTGATTTGTAAATATATCCTGGGACCTACATTATGATCAAGCATGTTCTCTTAAAAACAAACTACTTATCCTGTCCAGAACAGTTATTTTCGAAGACCATGTAACATACAGACGTAAACGGTAAAAGTATTGGATGGGTGGGTTTAGATTATTTTTAAAAAAATTGCATAGAACCCTGAAAGTGTTCCTGCAGTAGAAATCCGTTAGGTTCAAATACAGGATTCATATTTTGATCAGAAACTTGGTCCAAGCACATATATTTATATACAGCCATTCCACACGAAACCGATCACCTTGGAAATAGACCATCTCCGATTTGGATGAAACTTTCACAGTTTGTAGGGAATACCAAAGTTGCTCACCCATATTTTTTTGTTTTCCTCTAAAACCGCCACCTCCATCCCAACTCTGGGGGGCTTATAAATTTCGTGTTTTTACGATCATTTTCAAAAATTCATATTTCGAGAACGGAGCACCCGACTTTTCTAATTCAAATGCCAAATAAAGTTGAATACTTAATATTTTTGATAAAAAAATATGGCAGCACTAAACGAAAAAAAGAGTTGTTAATAATAGTATTTTTTTCACAAAAAATAGTATTATTCACTAGGGAGGACTTCTAGAACTCTTTTTATATTTTTATTTTGAAGCTAGAAAGCATATCTATATATGTACAAAAAATTGCGATGGCCTTCGGCTTCGTTTTAGAGATATGAATTTTTGAATTCAGCGTATACCCAAAGTAACCTGTATGGAAGCACAATACCCGCACCCAAAATCTCAACTAAATGTTTTACGATTTGCAAAATTTCTTTTGCTACTTTTTTTGTAATTTTTTTAGCATATTCCCCCACTCTACCGATTTTTACTTTCATCCGTATCGCGATAAGTGGATACTTTTTGCAAAGGTCTCAATGAGTACATAACAAAAACTTAGGTACTTTTTCCTCTCCTGTTTTCGGTCGATTTGGCTCCAAAAACCGTTATTTTTGAATTAGTGAATTCATATTTTTGCTAAATGATGCCAGCTTTCGAGAGTTTGCTAAACTATTTCCAACATGTTAGTATAAGCATATTAATTTCAAAATAAAGATAGAAATCCCCAGTAGAAAAAAAATACATTCCCCTCAGTGAAGTGCTCCCATGCAGGTTACATTGCGTATACGAGACAAAAACGAAGCTAAAACCCATCGCAATTTTTTGTACATAGAAATATAAGGCCTCAAAATAAAAATACAAAAAGAGGGCTAGAAGTTCTCTCTAGTGAATAATACCATTATTAACAAACAAAACTCTTTGTGGTGATATATTTTTTTATCAAAAATATTAAGCATTTAGCTTCATTTGGCATTTGAATCAGGAAAATCGGTTTCTCTGTTCTCGAGATATGAGTTTTTGAAAATGACGCTTCATTGTCGAAACACGAAATTCCTAACCCCTCTAGCGGAGAGGTGGGGTTGGTATGTGAAAACAAAAAATATGGGTGGGCTATTTTGGTAATCCCTATAAACTGTGAAAGTTTAATCTAAATCGGAGATGGTCGGGTCCAAAATGGCTGTATATATATATATGATCTTCCCCAAAGTCCAAGCCCAGGCGATGAAATTACCTGACAAAGACGTTTATTTACGCAGTTTTAGTCCAATGAATTGCAGCATTGTGCTGATGACATTTTTACTCCTATCTTGTCCAATGAAAATTCAAAATAAGAAAACAAAATGTAAAAATTAGCTTATGGGGTCACCCTTCTAAATCTTCTTTTCAACACCGCACGTATAAGTCATACAAACTATTCGTGATTGTTGTTAAAGGCAATCTTCTTATTGCGACAACAGTTCAGCAAAAATAGGATTAGCTGCTCATGTTGTCACCATGGAATACTTTTTCCTTGTCCGGCCGGATAGTTCGCCATCAAAATATTCAATATCCATATGAAATCACTACCCCCGTCATGTTAGTCAACCGTCCTTCTGTCGACACTTTATATTCCCCAAAAAATTAAAAACCGGAAAATCGGTAATTTTGCTCATGAATTCCTATGAACTTATCCGGGATTAAGCATGCGCAATGTGATTAAAAAAAAAATATGAAAGCCAGAGAGCTAAACTTGTGCACGTTCCAGAAACCGTTAATTGAAGAGGAGGTGTTAAATGTGCTGGGAAAAGAGTAAGAAAAAAAATCGAAATCTGCAGAGTTGGGATTTGACTCCACTTTCTTTCGCCACGACCGCGATGTTATTTATGTGCTTCAAAGCGTTAATATTTGCAGAGATTTGATAATACTCAGAAATGCCTCGTGTGACCTCTGCATAATTTATGGACGGTCCACATGATTCTGTATGCGGGATCATCTTAGCGAGGGATCTGTATGTGAATGGCATTTTTCGATTTATACGCAGACTCCGCTGTTGTACGTACCATTGAAAATGCCATCGGAGTTGGTTGCTTTTGTTGCAAAACACGTTCTTCACAGCAGCAGAGGCGAAAATGTGTTTGCTGTTGATCGTTCTGCAACTGGTTTGGTTTCCACCGGGTGATAATAGCATGGAAAGGTTGCTTGGTGAATTTAATTCGTGGATTTATGAATGAACGGAAAAGGTATAGGTAGATTATTACAAAAAAGAAAAAGAAAAACTGCCTTATCAAAGGAATTAAATCATGAATTTTGCACGTTCAGACGATCTCACGATGAGTTTCTATGATTCGACCTCTGGCAGTCTTCCTTAGAATAATTACGTTGTCGTTCTTCTAATACGTAAACAATTTTAAACTTTTTGCATTTGATACTCTTAAAAGATATTTATTCAAGAAGGAATTTATTTGGATACTCCGGTATATAGAAAAATCTAAAAAATGTTTTTAATTTGTTATTTCATCACACAACCAATTATATTTTTGGTGACATGTTTCAAGTCTTGGTTTTGACTCATCAACAGGTCCGAAATAGCGAAATAGATTGGCTTGAAAAACAAGTGAAAAAATGGAGTAAAGAAAAGAAATGAAAAGATGAAAAAAATTTAGAAAAATTGAAAAAAAAAATTTATTAAAAAAAAAATTTCAAAAAAATTAAAAAACCAGATTCATTCGAAACGAATCGAACCTGTATACGCCCACAGTGAGCTGAAAAATGAAAAAGGAGAAAAAGGAAGAAGAAGAGGCGTTTCGTGTTAGCAGAAAACCTTACACTCATCGGTACAGCTTGGTTTTCTGCCTGCTGTAGACGCTTGAAACAGATAAAAAAGGATCTCCTCTCATATAAATTCAGAATAAATTCTGGGTGCGAATTATATGAGGCAAAAATTCCTATATTACACCAAGGAGGAAGAAATAAAAAAATCCTAAAGAGTAATCTCTATTTTTATTACTCTTAAAAGAAGCTTTTATAATATTTCCAGAATTATTTTTGCTTTCGCTTTCCTACAAGGGATTACAACTTCTCCTCCTGGTGGAAATATATACTTTAAATGCTTACGATTATCCGACAATCTCAATTTTTCCATCATTTCCAACACCGAAATGTTCAAAAAAAAACTTCCCTTATCACTGTGGAATGGTCAAAAGTGAACTTGATATCCTGTGAAACACGACAAAACACATCAAAAGAAGCAAATATCCTCCCGAGGTAGAAAAACTTTCCCTACCCAAGGAGCCTTTCAATTCGATGTTTTCACTTTTTTCAGAAAATTTTGCTACATTTCCTGCCATCACATGGCGATCAAATTGCTAAAAGGACCAAAGGGAAAAGGATTTTCCAGCTAGCAAGACAGGGGGCTAAGAGAGGATAATAAAAATGGTAAATAACCTTTATTTTCTGCACTATGGAGATGTCCTACGTTTCATTTCTATGATTTTTTCTTCATCGTGTAGTGAGAGTGGGAGGGTGTGAGTTTTATTGAACTCTTCATTGTGCAAATCGGAAACCGTATTGGATAAGGTTTGTTGGCTCCAGGGCAGCTCATCCATGACTGTCTCCGCAGCATATACAAATACAAGCGCACATCCTTGAGATAATTCTGAAGGATTTTTTCATCCTATTCAACTTTAACTGTTATAAAATAAGAAAATATCGACATAACGGAATATATCCGGACTTTTTGTCTACATACCTACACACGTACATAGTCTGTGCAACATAGAAGTGAAGTTAAGTCAAAGCCTATTAAGGCATGCTACGTTGATTTCATGTTTAAGTGCCAAATGGACATAGTAATGCCACAAAATCAAACGTTTGGACTTGAGTTTTATGATTATGTGCGGAATGTCGAACGTATTAAAGAATCTACGGCAGCAGTCTTTCGTCCAACTTGGTCAACATTTTCACTGGAAAAATTTCTCTATGCCTACTTAAGAGAAGGATTGACAGCAGTTTCTTCCCTAAGGCGGATTGTGGAAATTTGGTATAGTTGACTTCTTATCATGTACATTAAGGAAAATTTTCACTCAAATAATTTCCCTTAGAGATCCACTATATGAGGCAGCTACTCGGAACGAGTTATTGAGATTCTTCTTTAGGGACGTATTGCGTCGGTACTTGGGATGTCCACTTCAATGCCCTTCATAGGAAAAGAATCTAAAAAGGAAGCAACTTAATGTTGAGGACCTTAAAAAATTCTAGACGAATTGGAGCTGAATTTTGCACGAAGGATTTCAAGCAAAATTATATGAAGGCGTTGTGTCCAGAAATAGAAGTTGTCGCATATGAAAATCAAAAATGAGTACTTTTTCGGTTTAGTGGAAAAGTGAAAATTTTGGTGTGACTTCAATCTTAAATGTTTCGAGGTTTTCTGATTACTTTATGATGTTCCTCAGGGGTCGTATTTGATACATTTAATTCAACTATCTATGATTATTTGCGAGTTCGTAAATTCGAAGACACAACTGAAGTTGAGAAACTGGAACCTGGTTCGTCGAGGTTGAAGAGACCATTAGGTACTCAAAAGAGTCCCTGAGGGACAGAAAAATAAAGAAGGGGAATGGCTACGAAGATAATCAAAACTATCCTCGGCCATACATTTCTGCATTACGAGCTATGATAAATTCTTCTAACGCTGGTAAACTGTGAAAAAACTGGTCTGATTATGAAAAAATGGCAAGTATTAAGGTAGGTGTGAGAACATTTCTTTTACTACGGGACACAGGCCCCCACTAGGTCTTCAACCAGTGCTGATGGCTTAAAACGTGGAGGAGTTAACGGCCTATTCGATCTGAACATTTTGAAGTGTTAACCGATTTGCATTCTATTTTCAGTAGATTATCGACTCATGTTGCCCAATGAATATTTTGCGAATATGAAAGTTTTATCGTGAATGGCGGAAAGCCTGCCTGGCCTGAGGTCAACAGATCTCAGCTTGTCCTAAAGATTAAGCAAAATGGTCGAAATACTCACTCCTATTATCGTTCGTATCCCTGGATGAGTCCTCAAGTGTTTCGATAACTTAACTCTAGAGCGTGTAACAAGAAGCTGGAAGGACTTACACAGGAGAAAGGCTTCAATAAGGATATTGGTGTTAAAAATGGGCAAGAAATTGTATCTGGCCAAGGATATATTATGCGCAGAGTAGAGCCGACATGGAATTGGCTTTCTTCTGTATGATATGATATGATATGATTGCAGAGGAGTCCTAGGTCTGATGCACATTATGGGAGTCATAATGGCGCCAATTGCAGTATTTCAAAAAATACGCGCAATTACTACGATAGGGTATTTTTGTCACATTTCAGCCACAAGATACTTCAATGACTTAAGACGCTATTAAAGACCACAATATAGTCGTGGTCCACATTCCGTATAGGACCCTATTATTCCTCCTGTGAGAGAAGACTAATCAGATTAGATTTGACACATATATGTATTTGACGAACTCCCAAAATTATTCAACTATGTCAAAAAGGCCGAGTGGGAGGAAGTAATGCTGATGAGATATACTTATAGTCAAAAAAATCATAAAAGGCTTTTAAGATATTTTTGGTCTTCTCAGAGACTTGGTACATATGGAAAAGTAGTGTTTTTCCTTATATGACGTCTGAAAAAAATAGATCTCCGTGGTAAAAGAGAGCGGAAATATACACGAGACGATGTAATTAGCATTTTGAAGTATGTGGCCGTAATAATAATCGGCTTTCAAATTTAAGCTACCTTCCCTTAAACGCGAATGAATTTTCTAGCACTGCATACAAAAATTATGCAAGACTCCTTTTATCATACTTCTTCCTTCCTAATCATCAGCACACAGTAAATTCCCACACCTATTAAGAATATTTTCCCATAAAAATAAACAACGATGAAAACTTCCAACAAATAAGTAGGTGGGTAGAGAAATACAAGACTTACTTAATCGTTGACTATATAAAATATTCCATGCGGAGTAGTATGAATTCTCCATCAAAATTTCACCTTACCTCTCCTCACCCCAACCTCCGCTCAGCTCCTTGTAATCTTTCAAGTAATTAATGCTCTTTAGATAGACTAAACGAGAAAATTTGCACTTGGCTCGAGAGATACTGCAGCAGTAGCAATTAATTTGCATACAGGAAGGTGAGTGCAAATGTGATAACAACCTGTCCCAACATGCTTGCTCCGACTCCAAGGTACATACTATACATATACGATGTTCTCGGGGTGGAACAAGCAGCGAAAATCTTAACCATGAGGCCATATAAAAAGGTACATAGCATCACAGCATCACGCCGAGATGATGTCTGCTGTCTGTCTATTCTCTTATACATCGTTTTCCATGGAGTCTAGTCTGCTAACATCGTCAGTTGGGATGACGCCTTTCATTTAAGAGAAAAAATTTTGTTTGGTAGACGTCAACATGTTGCATGCTGTGCGACTATTAACAATCATAGATAGACAAGAAGCAAGCAACGCCATCTCAGTCAGTCGACGTCCTCAGCATCGGATTTAATTTGATCAGAGATGGAGGAAATTTTCCCTATATCATGTCGAGGTACACATGAATCCGATATTCAAATCCACTGGGCTGCCACTGAATCACATTTTGACATGTGGAGGTTGATGAGCTTCATGAATTTGTCAGTAGATTGGGTTTCCAGTTCACGTAATAGATGTGATGAACTTCTACTGAAATGGCCTGGAGGAGCATGTTTACCATGGAATTATGGATTCTGAACTTCGGCAGCAGAGGTACATACTACGTCTTAATGAGTACACCTCCTAAGTACATGGCTGTCGAAGCTATAGTCCTATAAAATTCTGAACCATATATGATCCCTACGACTAGGTCATCTAATCTCATAGCTATAAGTGTTGCGGTGAAATTCACATTAACGTCATCTACTTATATTCGAATGTGGGCTATCCTGATATTTTCTTAAAGATAGCATTCAATCCGCAGCCAAGCAACTCAGTGATCCTAAGCCGCAATAGTTCCAATCTCCAAGCAAAATTTGCTGACCAGTCTAAGACAGACCACCATTAGTTCGTTCCCGGTATAAGTCATAGAGTTCCAGAGAGTCTATCTCCAGAATTTCTTGAAGCAGTAAACTACTTTGGATTGCTTGGCGTGGTGATTTCTGTAATCAATTTGCTGACCACTTGAGATCAATATTTATGGGTCTGCGGTTCACCTTATCCGTTTCGGCTAAGTTTTTAACTTCCTCTTTAGTGATTTACACCCGCTACAACCACTATCACATCCACCCGTATATAATGATACTTCGGCATATGAACGAGGAAGTATTGTGCTCGTCCACCTTCACGACGGTCATTGTTGTGGACAAATTGCTTCAAATGATGGTACTAATGGTTTACTGGCATGATTTTCTTTTGATACCACGGAAACAAATTAGTGCGTAATGGATTTTTTCTGTAACAGCATTTCAGTCTGATGTCCCATTACGGATGCACTTTATTACATGGAACAGTTTAGGATACGGGTCCTGGCAGCTTAACCATGTTCTCCCTACACAGCGTCATCGTCGTCCAGTTAATCAGCTAAGTTTTGTCAAATAACTGACAGACTTAGAGCAATTTTCATTGATGGAAAAACCTTTTTTTTTTATCTTCAGCTCTTTTTGATAAAATTGCCATAAAACACTTTGAACATAGCGCAACAAGAATTTATGACTCCACCTATAAAGTACCGAGGATAAATCGAATCTTAGCTATAGCATGAGCTCCCCATTGCTTAAGCACGCAGGTATTTGAAATCTTTTAAAATCTGACGACGCGGCTGGATGCATGAAACATTCCGGCAAGTGCTTGAATTATGACATCGACCTGGTGGTGCGGTGTTTAGATTTTACGGTTTCGTTGAAAGTTGTTATGCCGCCGGAGATTGAGTTACCACTTTTCATGTTTTACGCTTTTGATAACACCTATCCGGTGCAGGCTCATAAAACTGTAACGCCGCCGCGATGGAAATATTAATATTGAAAAAGTATACATAGAGGAAATGAAGTTCTTAATTTAGTGCATGTGTGAAAGTTATGATTTCATTTATTTGTGACCCCGCAGGTGACTTTAGAGTGGTAATCAGAGATAACAGGAATAATTTATTAGATAATGCTACCAAATATTTATGCGCCCACATGGAAATGGACCAAAAATAGTTAACATGGTCTTGGTTGGAATGCGTCTGATATCATCAGTAAGGAAAGCATGGAGTTAGTATACTATAGTTAGAATAAAAAGAGAATTGGTGACTTTCACTAGATAATAACGATAATTGATGCAAAGCAACTGGCACAACAAAAACTTCATTCAATGGAAGATAACAGCTGTGGTTCCAATCAATACTCCAATTCTCGAAAAATCACATAAGAATGACATTGTCGAAGCAGGTTACACGTGACCAGTTTTCAGAAGCTTCTTCCCACCCAAAATAGATTACGTTCCGCAGCCCACTCAAAACGTGTTCGTAAAGGTGCGTATCCATCAAAAGTTTTGTCTACGCACTATCCCCACACGCTATCTGCCGAAGTGTCTCCACCAAAATTAATGTGCGGAGATAAGAAATTTCTTGTCTGCGCATTCTGCGGAGATTACACACGCACACCGATATTCCAGTGGATGTAAAACGTATCCATTAGAAAATCTCTTGCGTCAGTGCGGAGAACTTCTGCGGGAACTGTGCGCGGATAAGTGAAGCCAGTGGATACACGTAAAAAGACCTTGAAAAGTCTTGAAATAGCTTGTTTGGGCAGATCTTTTGTTTTCCAGTTAATATGGAAAACACAAAACATACTTAGTACAGACAATTAATGATATGGTATTTTTCGAGAGAGAGAGAGAGAGAGAGAGAGAGTATTGAAACGCGGATAATTTTAAGCGTAGATTGCCCCAAGTGAAGAACTTTTTTCTTCGAGAGCATAAATAAGAGCTTCGCAAACTTGAGGTACAATTCTGAATATCAGTTGCTTGGAAACCTTGAATAAATGTTATAGGCTCATGTATGACTCCCCGCAGGCTAAGAACCTCAAGGTTATATCGAACCGCTCGTCAACAGAAACGCATTGGCGAAAATTCGTGTTTTATTTCTTTCTTCACTTTAGGGCCAATAGCATGCAAATTTTTTCGAGATTCCGAAAATTCATTTTTTTTAACTACAAAATAGCAACTGAGACATATTTAGACTAAAATAGGAAAACATTAAAACTTGTGCGAACACAAGAATTTTGGCATTCAAACGTCGTATCCACCTAAAGCCTTATCTCTGTAGAGTGCGCGTACAGTCTGTCTGTCTGTCAGAACACAGTTTGATACTTTTCAATTGTTTTCTGAAAGATATCAGTGGATACGCAAAGAAAACTTTGACTCTGAACAGATTAAGATTTTTTATTTTTTGCTCTATTTCTGTTAATTTTTATGTGCGCGCATTGTCTGAAGGCCGCAGTGGAAACGGGCCTTAAGGGACACTCAAAGAAGGAGGTTACTAGACGACAGAATTTTCTGTTGTCGATATAATCTTTATGCTTGAGTTGGACTTTTTTATCACAAATCTGTCACCCAAGTCATCAACAAGGCACCGACTCTTATCAATTCATCATACTAAGAATGCTAACGAAATTACGCTTTTCACGTTAACAGTGAAAGGGTATCAATTATTTTTTTAGAGTTAGACTGCTCCACAAGGGACCAGTAAACTGGACAAACTGAGCGAAATTCGAAAACTTTCTTTGAAAATACCTAGACTTTGAACTAAGACAACTGCAATTCCCAGATGAGATCCGATTAGCAGTAAACAGGTATGATACTGCTGTTGCTGGTCAATCTTTCTGGTCGGCAGAGTTTCGCCAGTTTTCTCTCAGTCTCTCCATGATTCTTTTCTCATTCAATCAACCCCAAATCCACTGCCTTTCTGGTAAAAGCTCTGCAGTGAATCGAGTAGTATCCTTATGCCTTAGATAAAAGCCGAGCGCCTGAGTATTCACTTTATTGTAAGTATTTACAAGCAAGAATGGCTCGTTCCTTACAAAACTAAGAATAGTTAGCTTTCTCAGTACAATGAGCGACCTTAAACAAATTTAGTATCTTCTTCAATAGCTTATATACGTGCTCCCTCCTCCTAGGTCCAGGGTTGTAAGAACTTATGAATATAAATATCTCTACCCAAGTCCGATTTACGCCAATTAAGTTGGGACCACCATTTCATGGTAGAAAAGTTTTGAATAGGGAATTAGGGGTAATTTAATGCCACTTCCCCGAATTTAATTCTCTAGTACTTTGTGGTGGTCCTAGCTTTTAATAAAATCTGATTATCCATGTATTTTTTTACAAAAATATTAGAGCATTGAATTCGGGGAAGTGGCATTAAATTGGCCCAAATTGAGCTCTAAATTTGGACGTATTAAAAACTTGTCTACCATGAAATGGCGGTCCCAACTTAATTGACGTGTCCGATTTCGAATTGTCTTATCCCAACATATCACGTGAACTAAACACTTAAACTACATTCAAGTTTCTTTTATCATTACCTCTTCAATCCCTCTTCTAATCTCTACCTAATCCCAACACTTGTTAAAAAAACAAAAACATCATCACCACCACATACAAAGGCTGTTGTTCATTAACTCGCCCACAAAAATCGACGTTTAATTGAATTTGAATACCAGTCGTGGAGTCTTTTGACGGTAGTGGCTCCTGCCTTTTAATGAGGATTCTGTGCCCAAGGGATGAGCAATTCAAATTCTGCTGATTTATGAGCCGTACCGCGGCATTGCGAACTAATTCTAATGAAAACGTTTTTGATTGAAAGACCGGGCAATAACAGTGTGGGATTATGTTAGGCGATGCTATACCACGAAAAGAACAAAAAGCTGAGGCGATGACTCGCATACCAAATTAAATGAACGGTAACTTAGGAAAAAGTTAGCAGGTGACTACTAAGAGGATGATTATTTTCCAAGAAAGATCAAAGAGATCTAAAGCAACGTTTACGACAAAGAAATTTCGATTTCAACATCTTCGTCATTGGCAGGTGTGGTGGTAGTGCTTTTATGCCTGACTATATAAAACACTAAAAGCCGTCATCACATCTTTTTCAAGAGGAGAGTTTTTTTCCTTCCTTTCTTCCTGCCAGCCCTATAATTACTTTAATTACGGAGGTTTAACGTCTCCAATTTAACGGGTGAAATTAGTTATAATTCCACGCCTTAATGTGGTCCGAAATTAGAAGTTTTGGAAGTCAGTTCATTTTCATATTATCAACGGCAGAGCTGCAAGTCTTTTCTTTTGCGAGTAAGTATATGGGGAAAAACTGAAAGAAATTTAAAATTCCACACCCACTTCTATTTAATGAAGTAGACAGTTGTAGTAGGTAGGAATTGTATGTCCAATAAATTCGTCTGCGGTCAAATATAGTTACGCCTCCTAAATCATTCGATTTGATTCAAATCTACTAAATTCTGGCTATCTTCGCGCGTGCGTGCATAACTGAGTCTATTGGAAAATAACAAACGGAAGATAACATTCTGAAAACATCAAGATGCAAAAAGTTCTGAAATAATTTAATGTAGTCCGTTCTGGTCCATTCTATACGAAGAATCGTATCATCACGGTTTCTCAGACTGCAATCGTTTATTAAAAGCGAATGACAGTGCGCGTGGGCTACTAACAAGACAAGGGCTATATTTCTTTATGATAAAGCATCCACCTTAAATGCGCTTGACTACCACAAGCCAAGAATTGAATAAAATTTAGCCATTCTAGAGACACAGTTTATACCTGAGTTAGGTTAGAAAATAATTTTTCTTGAAGATGCACATCTGCTCATATCCGTCTTTTCGATTAACAGACAATCACATACGACCTGCTGTGCGTGCTACAAGTGATGAAAGCTCCCTTTTTATTTAACAACCGAATCTCATCTAGATTAAGAATCACTCTCTGAAAAAATCCGTAACTATGCTTAACATTCTCAGATCTGCTGATTTTCTATTGAATTTATTCCCCATCCCACTCATATAATTCCCTAAACAACCGGCAACATGACGCAGAATTAATTAAAATTTCATCAAGAAAAATTAATCATAAAATATAAAAGCCAGGTTTAAAGTAGAGAAAATTAAGTCAAAATATAATTTTCCGGGAGGGGCTTTGCTAATATACTTTGTTTTCTTTACATGTTAACAGAAGGCACTTTACATTGAGAGAGCCTTCCATAAACAGCTCCAATTTAGAGATGTAAATAAGCTAAAAGTTGTCAGCATGAACAAAGCTTTTGTTCGGAGCATATAGAATGAAGGACGATAGTATAAGCTTCCCCTCTTTTTGAATTGTAAAGGATTAACTAAGAAAATGAAGTTTTATTTTTGTGAAAGTAATGCTAGGCTTACATACTCATACAAGAGTTTATTAATATTCATTGACTATAAGAACTAGAACATGTTTGAGCGCGAGATATCTAAAAATTTAAAAGGCATTTCTGGTAAATAAAGGGTTCTCCAATAAGAGGTGTTATTTTAATTAGCCCGCTATTTCGGTAGATGTCACCTTTGGAGCTGTAATTTTTTGAGATTTGACAAGTACAAACTACGCCATTAATAAAAATGGAACGATACACGATTCAACAACGCAATGAAATTGTTAATATTCACTATAAATATGGCGAAAAAGTGGCAGAGACGGTTCGTAAAACTCGAACATTTTTGGGTCGTCGTGAAGCACCTTGTCGGACCGACAGAAATTGGTAGAAAAATTCGAGCTGTCGGGACAAGTTAGTGATGTGAAGAATAAGACCCGTGCACGTCGCTCAAGAACAGCCGAGAATATTGCTGCTATAGCCGAAAGTGTTGAAGAAAACCCACGTTTATCCATTCCTCGTCGTTCTTTGGAATTAGGCATTCCACAAACGTCATTACACATTTTGCATAAAGATTTAGATCTTAAGGCTTATAAAGTTCAGTTAACACAAGAACTCAAGCCGGCCGATCATCAACAACGTCGAGTCTTTGCTGATTGGATCCTTGAAATGTATGAAAATGATCCGGAATTCCATCGAAAACTCATCTTGAGTGATGAGGCCCATTTCCACCTCGATGGCTTCGTCAACAAGCAAAATTGTCGCATCTGGGGCTCGGAAAACCCAAGAGTTATTGTTGAAAAGCCTCTCTATCCTCAACGTGTGACTGTTTGGTGCGGTTTATGGTCCCGCGAGGTCATTGGACCTTACTATTTCGAAAATGAGGATGGAGCAACAGTTACGGTGAATGGATTGCGCTATCGACAGATGATTAATGATTTTTTATGGCCGGAATTGGATGGTATTGATCTGGACAACGTTTACTTTCAACAAGACGGCGCTACGTGCCATACAAGCAACGAAACCATTGATCTTTTACGGGAAAAGTTTCCGGACCGTGTTATCTCTCGAAGGGGTGATCACAATTGGCCACCGAGATCTTGTGACTTAACACCTTGCGACTTCTTCCTTTGGGACCACGTGAAAGAGAAGGTCTACGCCAACAGCCCAGCGTCGATTCAAGACCTCAAAGATGGAAGTGAGGCTATCGAGGACATAGGGCAGCCACTTTGCGATTTGGTTATGGAAAAATTTCATGAAAAGGATATGGTCCTGTAGGCGTGGTCGTGGTGGTCATTTGGCTGATGTTATTTTCCATTATTAATGGCATACCTTCCTCTTTATAATGAAATAAAGATCCGATCATTTATCTCAAAAAATGGCATTTTTCTTTGAATATCAAAATAACACCTCTTATTGGAAAGCCCTTCCCCAAGATGCACGTAGGCTAAATAGTTTTTTAATGTTTAGGCAAAGAAAACGCTGGTATTTACCCAATTAGTTTGTGAGGCCACTGTATGCCAATAAAAACTAACAAACCATACTGGGATATAGTGATAAAGATTAGAAATGAGGATTTCACTAAAACCTATATGAACCCAATACACATGCATAATTCACCTATGTAATACTTACTTATTATTCCACCATAATTTTCTTAAAAGTCAAATCGAAAGGAATGGTAGCTACATACATATACAGAAAATATCAAGTTAGTACTTCCCCCAATATCCTACTTCTTCCATACAAAATGTTCATTCTAAAATGCAAATAAAGAATAAAAAAGGATTTGAAAATAAATTCCAAGAAAATTTAAACCATCCAATCATACTCATGATTTATTCCATTTTCTAATATTAAAGGTACCATCTTATCACAGGTATAACGGGCACATAAATCCAGATGAAAATTTTACTTAAATCCAGGTCGGCTCGAAATTATCCGTGATGTTTTCTCACTACAATGAATTTTATTCAGAATATTTCGACTTATTTATACGTTTTATATTAAGAGGACTGTTGAAATAACTACATCTATGGCGGACTCTACAGACTCCAGAGATCCATTTGAATTGAATTCTAATTCTGGATCTCATCTTTTATCAATGGATATCCTACAGCCGATATTTTTTTCTGAATGAACCC
This sequence comes from Dioctria rufipes, assembly GCA_963924295.1. Taxonomy (NCBI): domain Eukaryota; kingdom Metazoa; phylum Arthropoda; class Insecta; order Diptera; family Asilidae; genus Dioctria; species Dioctria rufipes. The sequence continues at coordinate 8,439,008 of OZ002740.1, forward strand.
AAAGCTCTCTTCAAGAAGGATTTGCTACCCCCAGAAACGAACAAAAAGAAGAAAAAATGAAAAGAAAATAAATAAAATCTCGCTGCCTCCTTTATGCAGCCTAGAAGGAAGGACGAAAATTGAAAAGTTGCCAGAAAACCGATGGAATCAAATGGAAAGAGACAGAGACTCGGCAAATTCAGGACCATACTCCAGGCAGAGTAAAGTGGAAGACTACTTGGGTAGTAGTATGTAGGCAAGAAAGGAAGCAAGCAGTAAAATGAATGTGCACATACTATGTGGAGACCGAAGAGCTCTATGCTTACTTTTCTTCTTTTTATTCAATTCGACATCGGGGAACAATAGGTGGTCTCGTCCTAAGGTGCCCCAAGGAATGGTAATGAGGATACAAAAGAGTACTATACGATTCGTACGACGAAAGCTGAAACATGGAGAGTTATTGAATTCATATACAGATCCGATCCAAGAATTGAGTGGTAGACTATTGGAATGGAACCTATAGAGGGAAGTTACTTGCAGACGCTATAACCTGTTTTAAGTGAGTTCATCTGTCACTTGAAGATACTTTATTGCCCTCTCAGCGACCTTAGACCCGTCAGAGTCATTTATTTTATAACTTGAGAGGGTTACAAATGTGCAATGTCTGTTCCTGTGTGATAGGGTGCTCCATCAGATGTTCATTGAATGATGACTTCTGATATTCAATAGAATACGGGACATGATAGGGATGCAAACATTATAAGAGGATGCTCAAGAGTTGAAATAAAAGTCTCAACTCCAAGGATGAGTTCACAAGAGTATATATATATTAGAAGAAGATAACACCCAAGAAGAAGTGGTTGGGAGTCATATGATGACGAGTGATTGGGGAGGCCAATGACTTATGTAGGTAGAGCTGACGAAAGATTCGCGTGAATTGAATTCATGTGTGATATGAAATGATAATTTCATCTATAGATAAGTGAAAATTGGAGAGAGAGTGGCCTCAATTAAAAAGGTGTGGGAAACATACACAGCAAAGAACACAGATTCCTGTGAGATAATTGATTATTGAAAATATTCAAAAATACTGTCATAACTATTTATGACTAGCAGAGCTGAAAAATTAAAAAAGAAGCTAAAGCTAAAAGAAGATTAAAGACAATTTTGGGTGCGATAAAACTATGTAGTAGCATTGCTTGAGAGAAAAATTAAATTTATTAGATTTTTTTTTTTTTTTATCAATTTGAAACATTTACTTTTGATGATTGCAAGGATAGCCATGATTTCAGAAATTGGATCAGTCCTAGAGCTATAGCGCTCTGTTATCCCATCATGGGAAAAGCTCTGCATGTATACTAAACAACAAAAGCCAATCATCAAAAATAAGTCTACTAAGAACACTTAGTTTTCATTTAGGTAGTCATACTTTACAGCAACTTCCTCCAAAGATAATAAAAATACTCATCAAGTTTATAAAAAATTAAGAAATTCAGAGTTCGTCAGATCTGAACATTTTCTAGAAAGGGTGTTATGATTATCTCCGGAGTTCCACAAGGCTGTGTATTTTCATCGCTGCTTTTTCTTGTTGTTATCAACAAAATCCTTGCGAATAGATTTGACAATAATTAACGTAGAATAAATTGCAGACTCGCTGCAAGTAGAATATAATTGAGACGAAATCCCCGGATCTTCCGGACTATGGGTATAATTATAACTTTCGGAAAATAAATATCATTTTTTGTATCCTTTTTTCTCTATACAGCCTGCGTTCATAACGTGAAATCAAGAAACAAAATCTCGGAGTACAAGATTTCGAAAAATACTAGAATCCTGGTAAAAACATTTTATGTATATTTTCCAAATAGGTGGAAGAACTTATAAATAATTTATATTTTGGGATTTATAACCGAAGTGTGGATTTCTGGATCCGGGATTTCGTAATATAAACTTCATAAAAATTTGTGTAACCTCATAAAATTTAGCAGAGAATTTAAAGACAAATACGGACGTATTGTCAGTTTGTTGCCTTAAAGCCGCAATTCAAAATTTCATGAAAAAATTTTCAAAGTAGGTATACTTTGCGTTTCGATCAGCAGTACATACAGGCCGATCTCATCAAGACAGCAATAACTGACTGACAGTACATTAGTACGTTTTGGGCATCTGACCTACACTGCTGAACGAAACACACAGTATACTCTCGAAATTTCTTCATGAAATTTTGATTTTCGACTTTAAGCCAACAAACTGGCATTACCTCCATACTTGTCTTTTAATTCTCTTCTTAATGCAGTAGGTTGAAAAATTGCTGTAGACTCTATGTAGATGTCGAAAGAATAAAACTCAATCCTCCTTTCTGCTCTCATAAAATTTAGCTTTCAGTATTCTTAAATTTGGAATCTTGTATTTCGATATATTACATTCAGGATTTTATATTCTAAAGTTATGTTACCAACCTATGTATGAAATTTATTTTTTTATAATTTTGATATCAAGGATAGCTACGATATACCTGTATCATCGGCTGTAGTTCAGTGGGTAATCAGGAGACTGTCCAGTGCCATTTTTGCCAACTCTTCGTGGTTCAGAACGCTGTTCTAGTTCTGATTTTTATGGGCGATATACTACACTAGCTCACTCGCGTACATTCACTTTTTTCTGCACGGAGGGTATGGGGAAGGGGCGTGCGCTCGCCATTTTGCAGGCCAACACGATTATTATGCGCTTGCCGCCAAATGCCAACACGGGGAAGGGGTTGGAATTGATGCGTGCGCTTTAGTGCCAGCTCTTGTAATTTAACTGAAGTTGACCGCAGCCGACACCAACTTTGCACTTTAAGCAAAGTTCAGTTTTGATCACAGTCGCAGTCGAAGTTGCAATTGTGTCTTGCCACATTTACCATTTGGGCAAAGTCGCAGCCGACTGGTCAGTCGTAATTGTAATTCAGGCTTTACTACTTCTTAGGAGGACAGGACTGAATAGGAGATGTGATCGGTCGAAATCGGGAGTTAACTGACAAATCTGTCGGTGGCTAAAAGCTGTCTGACTTTTATAGCCCCTCTACATATTGTCTGCTGGGTGTGGTGTGTGGTTAACCTGGCTCGGAGTTACATTTTGGATGTCGGGGTAATTATTTCGCTGTAGGTGATTAACTGAGTCTCAGATGACTGACTGTACTGGCAGCCAGTTATTTATAGGAATTCAGGCTGCTGGTGCAGTATGCAAATTGCTTCTTACTATGGTGACCTGTGCTGGTGGGTCACAACTGGGCTGTTAATCAACAGAGTGTTCCTCTCGGTGGCTGGCTTCTCTGTTACAATATACTGACTTGCTTTGCATGGTCTGGCTACCACTAGACAATTTGAGCTCGCTCGTGTATAGCTTAGATTTATGTAACTTCGTTAATACCATTTTCGAAAATGCTAATTGTATTAAATCCTCGAAAAATCCCGTTTCTCAGTATTTCGTAAAGTGCGTATCTTTCAAATAGAACGAAATAAATTTGATAAAATGGGACATTAAAAAACGATATATTGTCAAGATTACCGGGCACCAACGCCGAATTTCTAAATAATGTAAGTATTACAAAAATCTAAAAACACAATCTCAGTGGGGAGTGCCCAGGAAATATAATCCTGGAAACCAAAATACCGGAAAACCACATTCAGAATACATTTTCTACAACTTTCGGAAATAAATTCCAAAACTCGAAAGTTTTAACTCCGGTTTAATTCACCGAAATTTCGATGCATTTCCTCTGAGAATTATTTTTTTGTTTTTTTGTTTTTGAAAATTATTTTCGGAGATGTTTTGTTTGAGAAAGTTCGGAGGTCCGGAATTTTTATATTAATCTTGCGATCGAAATCCCAAAATAGAAAATTTCCGGAGCTATAAGATGGAAAATAGTGAAACACAAAATTTCCGGGAACAAGATCTTGCAAAATTCTATCATGCCGAACAAATGCAATGAGTTTTTTGGAATATTAATTTAAAATCCCAGAATAGAAGAGAAACCCAAAATAAAATTCTTGGAAAAACAAAATTGCAAAGTAAAAATCCTTGAAAAATATTCGATAATTTTGTATTTAATGTTCCCCCTGGAATAAACTTTCCAGACTTTTCCATGGACATTATGAAATGTAAAATTCGGTACCTACCAAAAAATGCGAGAGAATTTTTCCGGAATTTTTCTTCTAGAAGTTTTATTCCCTAATTCGGAATCTCAAAATTTTGTCGTTGCGGATTTGATTCCCATTCCTTCAAGCAATCCCCCATTGAAAAATAAAGGAACATACCTAGTTTATATTCAGTTATAAAAATGGTAAGAGCCTTAAGGGGTAGGTATGTATAAATGGGATTAATTTAACCTTTCCAGATGTACCTAGATTTCTAGATACAAGCAGGAAAAATTGTTCTCTTCTTTCTATTTTTGCACATTAAAATATGCAGGTAGGAAGCGCTATGCCGTAACGTAATAAAAACCTTTTACAATACTCTTCCCCTAATTAAGGTCTCCCAGAACCTTTCATCGAAATAATTTAATTACTTCCTCAGAAAGCTGCGCTTCTTGCAATGAGTGTCTGAAATTCATACCGCCCCGGATATAGTTAGTGTAGTGAAACACAGAAATTTGGCGCGTCGTCAGCGACAACATCAAATCATATTCAAACCGGAAAGTGAAAATGTGGCTACCGCTAGCGGGAATAAAATGATGGAATCGAGCTACATCAGACGAGGCTTCAGCTTCAGAAGACTCTTCTTAGCTCGCTAAGTGCAATTAGCATCCACAAAGGAAACCTAGTTGCTTACGAACGCCACTTGGGAATCATTTTAGTACAAGAGTCGGTTTTGCAACGTTAAAGTAAGCTTAGTACACTCTCCTAGGACACCGCAGGCAATATCACACCATTGCGATACCGAAATAGGGCTGGGATGGTTGTTACATTTCCATCATCCGTAGAAGCTCCCTTCAGTTTTGGGGCTTGGGTTGAGTTGCTTATGTTGGTCGTTCGTGTCACTAGTAGCTCTGTTTTTTGCAACTTTTAACCAGCAGACTGTTGCTTTCTTCTGTTGTTGTCGTTGAGGGCAATGATGAGGGTGGTGATGATTGTGGTATTGGTGGCAATAGCGACAGTAGAATGTGGCAAAGCATTGGTAACGTCAGGACAGGAACAAAGGGTGCAAACGTGGAACCATTCCGGCCCAAACCATCCTACAACCAGAAAAGCAGCAGCAGCATTATAAGGGCACTGAGGGGATGGCAAATGTTTTAATAAGAACGTGATGGAAGTATGGCCCCGTACTGACTCTAATTAAATTCTGTTTACATGCAAAAGAACTGCTGACGCTCGGCTGGCTATGTGCGAAATTGAAATTGTTTGGAGGGGGGGGGCAAGGGACTCGGTAGTGCCGCAGCTAAGGAAAGAATGGTTTTCAAATTATTTTCGTGAAATTTATTGTTGTGCCCGAAGATTACAATTATTAGCCAAGAAGGAGAGAAGAGGCAGGAGTGAAGAGTTATGCGTACCACCGAAATATGGAACCCCAAATGTTCACCCTAATGTTTCTAAAACCGATATACTTTCTCGCAGTAAGTAGAAGGCAAACGGAGACTCTGGGGTTAATCCAGCAAGTCTGCGGCGCAGTATGATCCCATTATTCCTCACGACAAAGTCATATCCACAAAAAGCGCCATAAATTCTGACGCTTTGTCATCTATTTTGCTCTTTTGTAATACGCTCTGCATGAATGCTGATTTCTGGGGATTAGTCTGGCAGTTCAATTCGATCGTAGTTTTTTTTTTTAATGCACCGGAAGTACTTAGATTCCATTGAGAGGTATTAAGTAACGTCAATTTGTCCAGTTTAACTACACACTGTTGTTCTCGTCGTATACAAAAAGCGGATTAATTTTGACACCTTTGTGGCGTGAGAATATGAAAGTGACAATTCGCCCTCCGGCTGGCAATAGAACATTTTTGGGAGATTTCTAGTTAAGAATAACGAATATCCGATCATTTAATATTATTTGTGTCTACTCCTACATTTAAAGGATATAGGACGCGATGCAGGGACTGGTTATTGGTACTTTTGAATCCAGTTCATATGGTTGAAATATTCGAATAATGGTAATAATTGGAAAATATAATAAAAAGTATTCTTCTGCGTCCTTTGACTACCTTAAAATAAAATTACGAAAAAAAGAATCAAAGTAAAGGTCGAATGTGCTATTTGAAAAACGTCTTCATGTAGAAGTTAAAAGGGTTTCTGCGATGACTCCCTCCGAGGATTGTTATACCATTTAGTCTGGATGCGGACAAACTTCCAGTCTAACTACATAACTTATGTTCCTTGACCAGTGCAGAATAGATATTTTTGGATATGTTCTTCTGATGGAATATAAATTTAAAATACATCTTTCAGCGGGCAAATGCAGGATAATGTTTTAAAAGAAATGTAGATTGGATGTAGGTACACTTGTATTACTATTCCGCAGTAAAGACGATTTGATGATTTCATCGAGTTTATCATGAGCCTTTAGGTAAAAGAATAATGAAATCTGTTCTAGACTTTTCTACATTATAATGAGCTTTTCCATGATCACTCGATGAGCAGTTCCATGAGTTGTTACATTATTTTTTGTTGACATAATGGAAATGATCACTGCTTTTGCTAATAAATTCATAATGATGGCATTGATATATAAATTAGTTTAATTATAATATCGCACGAACATTTCATTTTACATCTGGATGCTCTAATTTTGCGTACATTTTCGATTTTGATAGCTCAGTGCAGTGGGTAGTGGAAGGGGGATTTTTTTTCAAAGTTTTAAATGATTCTCAGGCTGCCTGCCGTACAAGGAGACTCTGAGGAACTAAAAAGGAAATCGTTTTGACCTATATATTTATACATATTCAAAATTAAAAATGCTTTCACGTTAAACAATTCACTTCACAAAACTTTACTTAACTTTCTTAAGCGAATGCTATTTTCAACTTACGCGTTAAAAGTAAAAACTTTAAAAAATGAAAACATGTACATAAATATTTTATAGAATATAGAAACGTAAGAAAAACTTGCAAGACGTACCTTTATTTTCAGTCCACATTTTAATATAAACTTTTCTGAGTTTCAAAAATGTATGTTCAAATTCCAAAGTATAGTACAAATCAAATAAAAATACTACTTTAAAATATAATTGTAATGTTAAATAGAAAATAATAAAATTTATAAAAAATATCTTCTTAAAGAATAAAAAAGAGGAGTCAAATATGTGTTTGAAGAAATTGTCAAGAGATTGTGTCTCTCTAATACCCCGTTCACGTGAAGCCAACTGAAGTGGATTAGCGTACTTCGGAGTGAGATAATTCGCCATTATGAACACTAACCGGACTGGACTTATCTACATCGGCAGTGGAGTGGAATTAATCACATGTGAACACTTGAGTGGATTGAAGTGTATTGATGTTTGGATATTTTTCGGTATATTTTCATCCTTCGTTTCAAACACCTTTGTGCTTATTTTACAAATTGTAAAATTATACTTCTTTCCATGATCAACAAAAATAGCTTCAAATGACAGCTGATTATAAAATGAGAACTATCAATAGAAGTGTAAACACTTGGTACTATGCAAATTAAGACCATTTCAGTCCAGTCGAGTCCGCTTTATATGAACGGGGTATAAGACAGTTCGATTATGTATAATAACCCAATTTATTACTTAACTTAATAACTTAGTACAAATTAAATAAATAAAAATAAAATTATAACAAGTATTAAAAATTATAATATTAAATAAAATATATAAAACACAACATTCTGGAATTATATTCATTTTGTTTTATCGTTACTCTTTAGTCGCTTTCCTAACTTTTTGGAGATTTTGCTAACTTTTATTCCAAAATTTGCTAGCATTATTTTTACTTAAACCTAAAAAAAAAAATCACTTCATTTATTGTTATACGCGGAGGTTTTACATGATGCAAACGATTAAGATCACCTGATTTTTCTTATATTATTAATGGGAATCATGAGTTCAAAATGTTAACTGAGCTAATATGAAAAATTAAGGCTTCATCTGATTTGTTTACACGTTAATAAAAACCACCCATCCATATCCAAATCTGATGTTAGCACATTTTTTTATCATCAAAACAAAATTTTCTCTTACAATCCGACGAATATCAAATTTACTCATTTAAAGTTACTTTTCCGAGCGGTACTCTTTTATTATCGAAAGTCAGCTCAACTCAACTTCAGCTCTCTTCTGATTTTGAGCCAAGCCGGCTAAAAAAGCTTGTACTATACCGTTACTCTTACTTCCTACGTACTGAACTGAACCGTTTGTTTATTTGATTTGATTACAACTGGAAGAGCATTACTCTCTCTCCCTCTCTATGTTGAATTTGAATTGAATACACAACCGCCCGCAACGCAATAACAATCTCTCTCACAGTGAACAGAAGACACTCTTTTATTGATACATTCAATTCGAAATTGGCACTCTCTTTAAATGAAGCGAAAGGTGAAAATTTCTCTTCTTCGAAATAAACTCAGATTTTCGTTGATTATTTTTCATACTCACACTCACACATTTCGTTCGACTTCGACTGCTTGTGTTATGCGTTGCGTTACGTTTGTTTCTCCCTTGATTCAACTGAATTTTAGCTTTTTCGAAATTGATTTGACGGCATCGCATACAGCAAACGATTCAATTCAAATACAAAATTGAATAGGTAAGAGGTAAGCGAGTCCGTCAAGGGAACACTAAACACCTCTTCTTGAATCCTGTTGTAATTTAGTTCGGTTGAAGCGTTCATCGGGATTGGTTAACGATTGTTTAGTTCGTTCGCGGTAATAGTTTTCTTTGACCTTTGAACTAGTAAATGTAGTGACAGTGATATCGCTCAGCATCCCTGCTATAGATGGGAGGAATATTCACTAATTACAGCTTTCTAATTAGAGAACAAGTGCTACCTACAAAACCAATTCGACTGAGTGGATGTTATTTCCACCTTTGCGGTGTTCTTTTTAAATTCAAAATTCTCAAAAAAAAGTTTATTTGAATTTTTGTGAAGATTTCCGTTCATTAAAAATGTGAAGATTTTGAAATAAACAAGAAAATCTGTGTGTCGGTTTTCGTGGGTGATTGAATGAAACCCCAGTGCCGAAGTGGAGTTTGGAAAATAAATAAATAAAATTTAGTGTGTGAGTGAGTGAATTAATGTTATTCCTCCAGAGATAACAGTGGGATAGTAAACAGCCAGTTTATAGCAATCATCGTTTTCTGGAGCGTGTTATCCTATCGGCAAGCGGTCCCCGTCGAAGACAGACATTACGTTATCAGTTACGCATTGATTGTAAATAATTCGTCAATTTTCAGGTGAGTTGATGCTGTCAAATCTATTCAGGCAATATCTACGTAGGGAGTGGGCATAAAAAAATATCATGCATTTGCTCTAAGAGAACAATAGCATTCCTGTGTCAAGTGATATCTAGATCGAGCAGACAGGACCAGGACTATTTTGGGCACAGGTAGATAGTCTCTCTCAGTTTCTATTTTGTTTTTATGTTTTTCTATTGGGTAGGTATGAAGATTTAACATCAAACAATTTTTGAGCATATGTGGACGGTATCCCGGCATTCCTGGCAAACAAAGATTTTATATGGATTCTTCTGTACCGCTATTTTAACCCTTTTTTAAAATCCTTGCTTTTGCTACACACTGCGGGACCGACTACCATTATTGGTTGCTTGTACATATTTTTTTTTTAAGTAAAGTGCTGCTATTGTTGTTGTTTTTTGTTTTCATTGCTTTAATCTTTAGTAGTCAGAAAAAACAGGGTGACCCTAAATCAAAATGAGTGCCGAACTGTCGAGCGTAGATAGGGTGTATTTGTATGCGAACACAATTTCGTATGATAACATCATTAGACATGCCTAATGGTCCCCTCGTCCCACAGCCAGAGAATATTAGAAGTAGGGCAAGGTGAGGTAAAAAACAAAAAACGGTAAGCCAAGAAGATATAGGCCAGACCCTCTAAATGCCGGCCGACTCAAGTCGAAACTCAAAAAGTAGTAGTCCATGAGATCTCACCCTCAGATGATTTGTTGAGTACTTTTGTAAAGGAAGGATATTGCCCCCTCCCCAGTTTTTTCCCTCCGTGTGTGTTATGCTTTATGATGCTGCGGGGAATTGTTTTCTTTTATTAAGACATTTCGGAAATTATTGGAGGAGATATTACCGCCGCTGCTGCTGTTGCTGCTACTGATGCAAGACTTGGGCATTATATTTAAATTGGATGGGATTTGTATGTCTTTGGTTCTTTTTTTTTATTGTTTATGAATGTGACTTATGTGGGAAATAGGGTCTTTTACGGCTATGAAGCTGTTTCAATTAGGTAGGTATATAGTTTTTTTTTTTTTTTTTAATAAGACTTAGAATTTTGTTACTACCCTAAAAGGAAATCAGAAGAGAGAAGAAGTTATTTTACGTATGGCTAAAGGGCTAATGCTACTGGTGTAACAATCTATCCCAAGCAAAATTTCCCCTCTTTTTAAGTTGAATTTACGTTTATCGACGTAAATTAAGGAAGCGACTAATTGTAGTTAAGTTGAGATTACCTAATATTTACGTCCGATTTACGTAAACGGAGAATGAGAGGACATCGTATCGACGTAAATATTAGGGAAATTAGGGAATATTTCCCTATAGGGTAGAGGACAAATTTCCTTGATTTGGTAAATTTAACGTAAATTTCACGTCGAATTTATGTACGTAAATTTTCCTTAATCTCGGCCTATTTTCTACCTAGTTTAACTCATGTTAATGCGTGTGTTAATGTCGAAGAAATTTCATCTTATAAGAATTGTGTCTGTATAGTTCCCCTAGTAGGTAATGTAAATATTATGAACAAGGCAAAACTCTAGCTGGAATGATTACGAAAAGTATTGCTTTAATAAAATATATAGAAATTACCGGCTTACTCAAAATTAATGCCTCAACTTCTAAGCGCTGAATTTAAAACGACAAAAATTTTCTTGGTGAATATGGATATCATTTTTCGAAAAACACCAACGCGCTTTAAAAATATTATTTGAAAAATAATAATTTTAAAGGTTTTTAAATTATTCTTTGGTTTGCCATTTAGAAGCTTGAAATTAATTTAAATATTCTTAAATCGTTCTGAAATCAAGAAAAATTCATTTATTTTGGGTGTTTTTTTCAGAAACTATGGAAAAAATTAAATTAAAAAATCGTGCAATTTTTCTATTCATTTCTTTAATATTTGGCAGCCCTGTTTCGACCTTACCTGGATGGCAAGGCGAAATAGCCAAAATTTTGGACTTGAGGGCAAAAATCCCTGTTAAGGTAATTTTGTGTTCAAAGCCAGTTAAAAAGCGCGTGAATGCAAACGCAGTTGAATATCCGTGTATTCCGCATGGTTGGGAAGAGAATAATCAAGAGTATTGTCCCAAATCAAGTGTAGCATCTTTGGGAAAAGATGCAAAGTCCAAAGCCTTTCTGATTCCGATATAAATGTGTCGTAAATAAGGGCAACATTTGTAATCTTGATGAAGCGAGGGAATGTTTACGTTATCTTGCCTTGAATTTGGGAATAGATCCAAATACAAAGTCCATATATTTCCTTAAATATGACCTCAAAGTTAAGTAAAATTAGGTAAAAAATAAGGAAATTTTCCTTATTTATTTCCCTATTTTTACTAATATTTATGAGGTAAATTAGAAATGAATTATTATGTTGTTTTCCCTAATAATTAACTACAAAGTCCAGATTACCTTGAAGGCCTAAGTTAAGGAATTATTAAGTAAAATATACATCGTAATATACCTTAATGGAGAGTGGCCTTTGAGGTTAATTCTTAAGTATAGATTACGTAATTTTAATCAAAATAAGTCGATCGGCCCTCGATAATAGGTACTTCAACCTCCAATGTTACTTGGGATACGGCAGTCTCATACCTATATTATTTCGATCTATCATAATAACAAATCCAGGGATTTTCAGTTGAACTCACAATCATAGGAGAACTACAGGAATTAAACAAGTGCCTTAAACAGATATAATAGACAGACGTTCACTTTTTTTTTTGTAAATATTACGGTATAACCGAATTGATTAAGTTTTCGTTCAACAAATTTTTATAAACACTGCAATAAAAAATATTTTCGTTAAAAAGACACAATTTAGCGTCAATTAACAGAGCATGGGTGTTATGTTGGTCAGTTTCACTCAACAGAAAAAATCACCTATACTTAAGGCACTTTCCCGTTGAAACCGAAAACCGATAAGCTCTACACAGCAAATTCGCTTTTGCTTTCACAGCAAAAACCGAAAACTTTTTTTGAGTTAAATAGAAGCAACATTTAACTATCATAAAAGTTGTGATGAGAGCTCATACGAAAATGCGTATTTTAATTTTACTTCGAAATCCTTATCCATATTATAGTAATATAATAAATTATAAAATACAAGGTTTAGTACGACCGAAAAAATTTTTCATCCCGAAACGTTCCACATGTGGAAACCGAAAAGAAATTGACAGATGCAACCGAAATTTCGTTTTTCGGCAGAAAAAAGATAAAAGTTGTATTTTTCTTAAAAATCTGAAATAAATTATTTTCTCAGTAAAATTCTTAGTTTATCATATTTCCCATGATTTTATTAATCATTGGAGCAGTGAAAGTGGAATAAATTGAGTTGTTCGGTTATCGGGTTTGAAGTGAAAGTACCTTTAGTATGACACCAGCTCCAACCTTCTAATCTTCTTACTAAAACCGTCCAATACATTTGAGTAAGATGCATTTAGAACGGAACATTTGCAAATACCATACATATTGTCAGGCATATTTTGGCATCATAAATATTGAAGATTATAGAATACTTATATATATGAGAGCAAAAGAGAAATGGCCTTAGAATAGAACCTTGTGGAATACCATATGACAGATAAATGGGACTTTTCAATGTTAAATTTTATTGTCAAAATTTATCCGCTATGGGCGAGGCGACATAATATAGGTTGAAAACTTTGAAAATGGAGAATTTTGATTTACAGTTCAAAACACATGTAAAGTATGAGTTATAAATGGCAGCATTACAAGCAATTTAATCCTATTTAATACCAGGCAAGTACAGTCTCATGAAATATCGAATAATTGCATAAATTTATTAATTAGCTATCATACAAGTACCTATACCGATATAATCACTAGAGAAGTATCCTCATTTGACTTGCTTAGCACATTCATTATTCATCTCAATTCTGCGTATGTATGTACATACTCTGATCGAGCCGAAAAAGAGAGAAGTTACAAAATTTTAAATCCCATAAAATTGACATTTCAAAACCTCAGATTGAAAACTTTCGTATATTTCGGGATTTTTATTCTATTTTTACGAATGTTAGTTTTCCAAAATTATGTTTTTCAGAATTTTGTTGCGGAACTTAAAAAACAGGATTGGGCTCAAAATCTCAAATTTGAAAATCTCAACCACTATAAATCCTAGAAATATAATCCCGGAATCTATAATTTAAAAAAATATGTCATTATTTTCACAATGCATTTCCAGGGACTCCCATGACTTCTGAGAATATACAAAAATATCCCGAATTCAAGATTTTCAATTTAGAAAATGACTTCTATAAATATTGGGGGTATCCCATGCAAACATTGTATTACCGGGATTCTAATATCCGGGATTTTGTATTTCAAGATTATGACTTGAATTTTTCAATACCAGAATTCCATACCGAATGGGATCAGTGTGATATCTGCGATTTAGTAATTATTATCGACTATACTCAAAAGACATTTTGAGAAAACAATCCTCACCCCACTCTTCGCCAATCGTGTATTAAATTCATAAAAAAGCTGATTATTTCTGATTTTTAAATAAATGGCAAGTGCAAATCAATCAATCAATCATCAATGCAAAGTTAAAATTTTATCCGAAGAACCAGAATGATGCGATTTGCAGGGTACAGAAGTATAAATGTTACAAATTGTATATTACATGGGTTCGAGTCTCGTCATCGACTAAAGTATATTCTTTACAGATTTCCACTTATACAGTTCATTCAGAGACAAAAAAAAAATAATACACCACGCTCTAATTTTATTTCTATAAAAAACTAAAAGTTGAAGTTAGTGGAAGACTTTTTGTAATCGAGGTACCAAGTACAAGCAGAAGAGTTTTAAGCAATATCAAAACTTTGAACCTTCTTCAGGAAGGAAAAGTGAAACGTTGAATCCGAGGGATAGGGGCCATAATTACAAATCAGGGTATCAATGTTCGAATCCAAAATATAGTCGTGAAAGCCTCGCTAATGTTAGGACTTATCTATTTCACTCATTAGATAGGACAATGTAAAATTAAAACTCACGCAAATCTTAGCAACAATATTACACGAAATGAGAAAAACAAACTATTCTTATCTATTTCTTCCTTACGTACATCTACTGATCAACACAGCTAATCTTTTTCATAGAAATCTCCACCTAAAGATCAAATTTTAAAATCATGAAATTGAAAAAAACACGGAAGCCGGCACAAAACCACCGTAGGTCAACAAAATTTGATCCGGTGACATCTGCTCAGAAAAAAGAAAAAATAACACAAGCAACCAGCCTCATCCACGGGCTTTTTAAGATCGAAAAGTATCACACATCTCGAAAATTTATTAAAAACCATTTCCCGCCGTATTTGAAGAACAGGAAAATTCAAATTCCATTATGACATATTGTTTCAAGTTGATATGCAGCGTACATATGTTCTGTGGGTGTTGATGACATTTGATGACAGTTTTAAATCGTCTAGAGCAGAAGGATCTCATGCTAGCACAACTGCTGGAATTCTGTCGGAACTCCTCGCTATGCAATATGTAGTGTGCCTCAAAATATTTTTTTTACTTGATGACAGGCGTAATATGCGATATGAAGTAGCGCACGGATGTAGGAATTCTATCTCAACCAAATGCTTCAAATTAATTTCGTAATTTTCACTAATTTGCCACTTTTTTTTGTTGAAAAATCGTGTTTTATTTCTTATCTTTTTTCTCAGTTATTAAAGTGCCGAAACAAGTGGCTATGTGGTAGCTTGAAATGAGATGAGCAACTACCAATAATTATTAAGTCCAACAAAATATTTTCGTTTCGCTATAATTTATTGCTTTTGTGTTAGAAATAAAAGTTTTTCTTTTTCTTTTATTTAATCCAAATATTTTCCATCCATGCCAATATTCACGATTCTTAATTCTGTCAGGAATGCTGCTAGTCTATAAATGTCGCTTTTTTATCGTAAATTCCTCTTTGCCGCAAAATTTTTCATTTTTTGTGTTATCTTGACATCAAGTAAACAAACAGCAATATAAGAGTAGCGACAAGCTACATATTAATGCTTACACTTTGGTTAGGCTAGGTATGAGGGGTGTCGTTATAAGTACCTAGCCTGCTTCACTTAAACCACCAGTGGGTCCATTTTGCCTTACTTACACTTAACTCTTCGCTTTTTTATCGTGAAAATAGAATTTGTTGTAAAAATACAAAAAACATTTTAATATAATAATCTAAAAATTTGTGGCACCGATAATGATCTATATAGTAAGAAATTTCCATATTCTTTATTTTATTTCAATAAAAGGCCGAAAAGACCACACTGAAATTTTTTTTAATATTTTACTGAGCCAAGATCAGGAAAAACCCAATGATGCAAGGGTTAGTATAGAAAAAAAGAGATAATGAAAAGATTAGAGATTAGTAGATTGTAAGCCCAAGGAAAGACCGAAGATGGTAGACTGTTCCACATTCGCACAGTTCGGGGTAGAAACGCATCACGGAATTTTACTGGACGACCGAAAGTTAATTTTGTACATATTTATGTACAAAAAGCTTGTCGCTTTCTTTATTTTTTAATACAAAGTCGAGATTTTGTTATAGTCATTTTGCGATAAAAACGCGACAATTTTAAGTTATTTTACTTAACATCAATTTTTCTCTATATATTTGGTTTTTATAATCAATTGCTGAAAGAGTTCCAATAAATTCCCATACCACGAAATGAACAAAATTTGCAGATGTTCCATTTTGCAATTCAAAAACAAATATTTAAGAAACTCATAAAGTTTGTTGTCAAATTGTTTGCAAATCAACTCCACGTGCCCAGCATTATGAGTGCCTTCCAAAAAGTGTTTTCTTATCTTAAATCCGAGTGATTCGTCATTCTGTTCACAATTCATTCATCAAAATTTCAACAGAATACCAGCCGTCGTCGTCATCTGTTGTATTGTTTGTGTCAATTCAACATGCCCGCGAGACTCATTCATCCAATTCTTCTTGAATCCACAAGAGAACGAAATGTAAAAGATTTTTGGGAGCTCCTCCACTTGACAGCCACTTGACTTTGTTCCACCAGACAATCTTTTGATGTATCGTTTTAGATAGTTCACATCCGCATATATATAGTTCTCTGCCTTATAGTACTACATAGGTATCAAAAACAGAACTCGGAGCTCATAGCTCACCGTAGCGTGCTTCGTACGGTTTTTTTTTTCTATAGTAATGTGCTTGATAGGGCCTCACGATGGGTCGATTACTCTCTTTCAACTGCAAAAGTGAATAATTGGTGAGTGGTGTTTTTTGTTAGCTGCTTTTGAATGTATCCATTCTTGGCAATAGCCGAAAACATGCTTTTCTTTGTGTGTATAGTGCATCTCCTGGGCTGTCAGGTGTCCTACTTCAGTTCGAACCACGTCCAGTGGTCCATTTGAGTGGCGGTGCTTGTGGTGGTTGCTTACATATAAAAGATGAAAGGTCTGTTCATAAATATTTAGCGTTGAGATGACCTTAAGTATTGGAGAGTTATAAGCTTTGTGCCCATGTAAAGATACCCTTCAGATTTCAATTGGTTCGTTGTCGCCACAATATCTAACACTCTTGAGTTTTTCTAGTTTCGTTATTCCTCTTACTTAATTTTTTTCTCTCTATTTTCTTTTTTATTGACGACATGTTATTCCCAAAAATTGAGATAAGACTTGAAAAGTTGAACGATCCGAATTCAAATTTTCAAGATTTATGGTCACACGGAGAGCGCTACTTATATAGAAGGAACATCACCAGATGTTGTCGTATATACATATATAAATGTAGGGAGGAGTATAGTCGCAACCAACGCTAATGACCTACAAATAATCTTGTTCCGTTTCTTTTTTAGATCGGCAATTTATTGAATCCTTTTTTGATGGACTTTACTTGTTGATCATTACGTCAATGTTATGCGGCTCATTATCTTGCTTTGATCTTTCTTTCATTTATTAAGCGATCCTCTTTTGTGCCAGACAAAAGGTGAAATTGTAAATCGAATTCGTGTTGCGTTTGGTTGTGGGTATTTCTTCGGTACCTATGTCTCTGAATTTCTTTTCATTCTCTCAGTATTGTGTACTAAATTGATCGTTCGATTTTCGAGTAATTTTATGGCGTATTTGAATTTTAAGAATTTTATGTCAGGCCCAGGTGTGTTTTCGGTTCTTGATGTTAATTCTTTTTATTTTTTCCTACAATCAGTAGAATATCAGAGAAAATTTGAACAAATAACTTAAAGAGAACTTCTGCTGTCGACCTGGAAGGTGTTCATTATAATTTTATTCGAATCATTATTTTGTTATACTTTCCGCTTCCGACGAAACTATTTGTAATTCTGGTTTTAGATAAATGACATTAAGGACTTTCGTCTTTGACAAACACATAAACTAAAGAGTTTATTGGAAGTTAAGAATTTTTCAGCGAACTAATGTGTTTAGCCGTACATTAATTTGGACATAAATATTCCTGATGAAATTATTATCAAAAACAAGAATATTGACCGTTTCTATCACAAAAATTAGTTCGTCATTCAAATTTCCAACTTTCAACAGAGATTTTAAACTTCAGACAAGGATTCCAGCCATGACTCAAATGCTGAACAATGAAAACGAAGCAGAATTCTCATATAAATATCCTGCAGGTCCTTCAGGAGTGGTCGGCAAGTCTTATTAAAGTGCTCCGATTATAAACAATCTGGCAACCATTCTGCTTCTTTTTTTTTTACTGCGAAAAACAATATGAACTCCAGATTTCATATTCATCTGTTGTTGTGTTTGAGATGCTATAAAACCATATGGAGCAGAATGTGAGTTTAAAGACCACAAATAGATCAGCAATAAATTCAACGTAATGCAAAGAACTTCGGCAGCAGCTTCCGAATTTTATTGGTGTATTCACATAGTTCGAATTTGATTTTTATTTTAACTCTACGTGTAAGATTACTTTCTCATATCTGACAAATCGCTGCACGCCGAAAGACACGTTTTTGCAGAGGTATTTCTTCTAATTTGGAGTACCTATCCACCAAAAGAATCTATTCTGAGTTCACTACTCAACATGCACCAGTAATTATTCCATTGTAATTCTCTTTAGGTATAACACAAATAACAATTACTATCCATCAAGTCGTATATGTATAATGTATTTGTAGATTTCTCAAAGGGGTTCCAACAGTGTCAACCATTCAAAATTCATCGTTATACTAGGTTCAAGGTTAGGATTTTCTTCATTTTAAAGTGTTCTTGCCAATAGTTTTCTTGCTCAGAACCTACAAAAAATTAGGTTGGTATTAGTAATATGCCAAGAGTTCATTCCATTATGTGTGGGGCTCCACAAAGATGAATTCTTAGGCTGTTATTATTTTCCATATATTTAAAAGATGTCTAATTTATATGGACAGAGCGATTTCTTTAAACAGGTCAGAGTTATTGGATATATTGTATAGTAGGTAACTTTACAAGCTCGGAGATTATATCCTACAGACAGGGTATCCGAACAATAACAAGATCTGACTTCCGATTTCTTCTTAATAGAAAAAGATTTGTGAGGGATCCTGATAACATTAATTTACGATTAGCATCAGTCGTTTACCGCGCTTAAAATCTTCCAGTTATGAATTAAACTCCTTGACAAAGCCATCAAGAGAATTCATTGAATGTCTCAGCATTTTCTTTTTCTGTATCCTTATTACAGCTATTTAGTATCAGTAATGACTTTGCAATCTAAGATCTCGCTCTTTTGTCTTCCTGATGGCTTCATCAGTGATTGCAAAAATTGTAGTTACGCTACTAAACATAGAGTGAATCTTAAGTTTATTCCAAAAACAGTTTTCCGTACACCAAGTTACATAATAGTTGCAAAAGCATTCACAAAAGGTTAATTGAATGCAGAGATCATGGCTAGCTTACAAACTTAATGCTCAAATCACAAATTAAATCGCAAAAGTTAAACGGACTAACTAATGGACAGATAGGAACGTGAATAATTGGTGGTGTACAGGTATATAAAACAAGCAACATTCACCTGGAAAATAGGAGATGTCAGGCTTGAAAAAGGTACATATATACCAAGCCTCCATATAAAACCAGCAAAACTTGTAGATATTCATTAAAAACCAACAATTTTTTTCCTCCAACACAGATTAAATAATTTTATATGCACTTTAAATATTTTTAATGTAGTTTATGCTTTCGGGATTATTTACGGCACTTAACTACAGAAATTCTTCTCATCTGACCCGAGAGAGCATTAAACTTCAATTTGTATGTGTGGTTACAACTTATGAGCGTGTAAAATTTCCATGAAAATAAACCCGAAATAATATGAGCATTTTTTTAGAATTCTACATGCATAAATAAACATTTTTTATTATTAATGGTGGTTTTTAAATAAAAGTTTATTTGTTCCGCTTTTAATTGTTGTTTTCATTTCACCATTCCCAGGTGAGCTGAACGAGTCTTTATGGAGTGTTTAATTGAGAAAATTTTCTACATTGAAAAGAATTGCAGTTGCATAAAATGTAGGGCAAAAAAATTTAATTTTCGTCAACAAATGTAATTTTTATCTAATTTAAGTTGAGAGCTAAAAATGGCAACGCGAATCTAGAAAATTAAAATATTGAAACAAATCCTCAGGTGTAGGTATAAGAAAAGATAATCAAAATAATCCTGCGCACGAAACAAGAAAAGATGTGTGGCTGGTATAGGTGATTACAATAAATTTGTTAAATACAACATTTGACCTCTGAGGAATGCGGTAGAGCAAGGAATTATCCTTTGATTATATTTTATTTTATTTTGACATTCCCACAATAGGAAAATTTCACAGAATTCTAGTGAGAAAATATTTGAAGGTTGAACTCATTTTTATCTAGTTTTCTTTTATTTTAGAACAATTCTTCTCAACTGTAGTACAGCTATTTATACTAAATATTTTTAAGCACTTACCGATAAGAACAATGATAACCACCACGATACAATTTGTTGACGTTCATTTTATATCCATTCACTTTTCCATTAAATCATATCTTTTCCTGAAAGTAAAAATGTAAAATAAAGATTTAAAACCAAAAACTATTGCTGTTACAGAGAAAATAATTAAATCGGTTTTAAGGTGAGTCATGGGTGTAAAAAATTGTGTCTCTAATTTATCAAAATCTTACAAGAATTTTCCCATTCAACAAAAGTAAATAAAAATTCACAGAAAAAAAAATTTTTAAATAAAATTATTTTACCATTTTTGCACAAGATTGTTCCATTTTGAACCCGTCCACCTGCAATGTCGGAAAGTTGAAGAAATGAATGCAAGCCATCAAAGCTTGGCACGAAGAACATAAACTTAAGAAAAGCCCAGACACTCTGTTTGTAAGTATTCCTTCGAATCCCCAGCATGGCTTTTGATTTTTTAAATTAAAAAAAAAAGTATTTAAAAAATTTTGCAAAATAGGAAATTAAAAAAAATATATATAGAAATAAAAAATAAATAAAAAAGAAAAGTTTTAAAAATTAAAAAAATTAAGCTTAAGTTAATATACCGTTTTAAGAACGGGCAACTTTAGCAAGAGATTAAAAGCTTCGAATTATAAGAAGCTTTGAAGTCGAATCCTTCGAAGCATGAATATTTTACCGAAGCTTCGCAGCATAAATGTTTTAGCTAAATTTCGATACCCGAAAATGAGCAGAGGTTCACCTATCCTCGAATTGAGATCTATGGTCGCTGTAAAAATTGTTATTTCTTAATTCACTTTTTTTTACAATTTTCTAGTTAAGAAAAGAATTTCATCAATCTCGCCACTAGCGGCACCGGCACACTGAATTCATTGTTTTTTGTTCTATAGCAAATGGCAATGGCAAGAAAAATTAAATGCAAGAATGTGTTACAAAAAAAAATCGATTACGCAAATAGGTATTACTTGACTTAACAGCACATAATTCAAATTATTGTAAACAAAATGTCCACCACAGAATCATCAATTCTTTTTTGGAACAAAAAAATATTCCATAGTATTTTTACAAAACTATGTAAGCTGATTATAATTACTAGGAAGTAGGAAGGCGAATGAGTCGCGTACACATTTTCTACTATAGTTCCACAAATATTCAACTGTGATCCACTGAGAGATTTTGAAAATGGCTCACAAGGAGTTCATTCCCAAAAGATACCTAATTGCTTATTTCTAGCATTTATTGAACTTTTTCGCTGGAACGAATTATGGATATATTTTGGTATGATAGGTCATTTTAAAGCGACACTTTTGGGCTTCTTAAATTCAGTAAATTCTCTGGCCAGTATGTCACGTAATGAGATGATACCAGGCTTTCGTTTTGGGCATCGTTTCCCTGAATTTTGCTGTAAGAGAATCGTGGACTAATAAAAGTGCCTTATCGAGCCTTTCCTGGTCCACTCTAAAAATTCTTACCAACGTCTCTCTCACTGATGAGGGAGCCGGGGCGGGCGTCTACTTTCCTGAATCTGACATTGGGATGGAGTACTAACTTGGAAGACACACCACTACCCCCGAGCTGAAGTCTTTGGCTTCGCAATGGCAACGAAGATACCCTGCAAATCAAGGGGACGGACATTGCTATTCTTTCGAATAGTCAGTCAGCCTTGATGGCTCTGAGTGGCCCTCGGATAACATCTAAGTTACTACGGGATTGCAGGTCATCTGTGGATAAGTTGTATATCCCACACAAGGTGTCCTTCAGTGGCTTCCTGATCACATGGTGATCACGCGGAATGAAAGGGCTGACCTTTTAGCTAGGGATAGCTATGATTCTCCGTTCCTCGGACCGGAACCCGCCGTAGGCGTTTCCACCTCGAGTATCGGATCTCTCATCAAAGTGGATGTTCATAGGAGGTATCAGCAGAGATGGACGAACCTGAGTACTTGCAGATGCACGAAACTGTTTCCTGATGGGCCCAATAGAAATATCATGGGGCTCAGAAGGAAAGAATGTGGAACTTTGATTGGCATCATCAGCTCGCTTCACGCTCATTTAACAAGGATGGAAGTTGTTGAGAGCCCCAAGTGTCTGTCCTGCCTGGAAGGAGAGCCCGTGCCAACCGAACACATTTTGTTTGCTCGTCCGGCCTTGTAGATGGACAATTCTCGTCTCTATAAACTGAAATTAACTGAAAATAATGTCAATGAAGATTTATAATGCATTGAAAATGCAGAAAAAATCTTAATTTCAACCCGGCCTTTGCCGGAAAAAGCTGCCCTCCTATAGATAAGCTGAAAACCCTTTCTCATCAAGACCTGATGCGCTTCATTAAGAGGACAAGAAGGTTTTGGTGAAAGGGCAACTAGCAGGATAGCACAATGGGCCGCTCTGACCTCCGTGCTTGGGATGGTATCTCCTGTCTCCCTGCCACTCCAGTATAAAATTTGATTTTGATGATGATACAAATAGTAATTAAATAAAGAAAACTGAGTTAAAATTCCGAAATTATAACTTTTATTGAGCAATAACTTGAACGGAGAGGGAGAAGGGAAAAATTTACATTTATCGATTTATGTGTTAACACTTGGTGGAATATGTTTTTAGACATCTTTGTTTGAGAAGAACCATAATACACTTGCTCCGATTCCACAATAATTTTATTTAAAAATGATTAAAAGCCTACGAATCTCGTCATCTTAAGACATCATCAGCACTAAATCTAGATCTGGGTCAACTACGTTATGCTAATTATACGGCTATCTAATGAATACAAACCAAGTTAACCAGTTACAAATTTACAAATACGTTAACCGACATACACACAAACAAAAAATCATCGATAAGCTATGTATATATAAATAATTTGCAGACTAATGCTGTAACTTAGTTAGGTTAGGATTTAAAAGGGGGCTCCTATTATAAAAATCAATCTGATCATTCAACAAAGCATAACCGTCATCATTAGCCTTTCTGATTTCGAATATTTTATATCTATCCAGTACTGGTCCTCCATGAAAATTACGTAAAAGTTTTATATTTTGGATAGTACATTTATGTCCAGTAGATTTTAGATATTTGTTCAAGATCTGAATTTGGATTTTTTCAATTAGATGAATTAATGTGTTCGTTGAATCTTAGTTTTAAAGATCTTTTTGTTTTTCCTATGTAGGCTTTTGACTTTTTCTATGTAGATTTTTGACAAATCGACAATTCGCGATTGATCAAATGCACACTTCGCAAAAAAAAAAAAAAAAAAAAATTTACGTTTTTCCGTGAAAATGCGAGCACATTCTCACAACGATCCGAAATCTAATTTTTTTCAAAAAGCAGTATTAAAGTTTTGGTAAGGATGGGGAAAATGATCATCAAATAAAGGTGCCCTTTATTAATACACACAAGAACTCAAGATTATGCCGAATCTTGGCTTCATGGGATTGGATCCATAAGGTAATTGATGCGGGTGTTAATAGGTTATTGGAGCAATTGGAGCAGTGAATTGAATAAAAATTCAAATAAACTATAGTTAACAAAACTAAACTTTATTCCTGCACCTTTCGTTGATGAAGGATCATGATATGTCTGATAAAAATTTGGTTTTTTCAATTGGTAAATAATTGTTGACTTTTTTATTTCCGCACCGCGCCAATGAATGAGTTTACGAAAATAAAAAATTGCAAGTGACCAGTTGCCAAATATCTTTTTGCTAAAAATTTTTTCCCAAATTTCCTGGTACGAAATGCCTCTTTGCGATAGACTTTAGGCTAAATGTACAGCACACGTTCAAAATTGCCGATAAAAAACAGTTTTTTTTTTCTTGTAATAAATTATCGTTGTTAAAGAAAAACTTTC
Source organism: Dioctria rufipes (assembly GCA_963924295.1). Lineage (NCBI taxonomy): Eukaryota > Metazoa > Arthropoda > Insecta > Diptera > Asilidae > Dioctria > Dioctria rufipes. The sequence goes on from OZ002740.1 coordinate 8,463,172, forward strand.
TTGTGCTAAGGTTTAGATTAATGTGTTTGTGCTTTTTCCTTCAAATGATGATCAAAATTGTATGGTTGTGAAATACTGGATTTAATAGCCAGCTCCACAGAATTGGACAACCACACCTTTTTGGTATTCCGATCTGGCCTTATTCAGGTATACAATCGAAATCTGGCATCAGTGAATGAAGTCAGAGGTCAAGTGAGGCTGAAATATTGCAATATGTCCTTAACTTAATCGTAACCTCTTAAAGATCTTGTATGGGCTCAGTTTTATTTTTACTTTGGTCAGAATTCTGCGGCACCATTCGATCCAATTCACATTTTATATAAGAATCCATAATAGGAAAAAAATGGCATCTAGTCATTGAAGTTAATTATTGGTAATAGGTAATAGAAATAATAATAACAAAAATAATAAGTAACGTCCCAAAAACACACAAAAGACGTAAATAACGTCCCTCTAAAAAAACAGATAACCACTTCAAAAGCAAAGGACAAATTCTTAGAACAAACGCTTCTGTCTGACGACGATGATTCTTGTCATTGCAAAATGTCATTTACGGTTCAACAAAAATTTAATAAGTGTCAAATATCGGATCACACCCTCGTGAAACTGTTCGGTATTACCCACACATATAAACAACAAAGAAAAATAAAATACCATACCAGCTGCGCGGCACGAATCCCTCTCGCCTGGCATAGGATCACTTTCAAAAAACACTTTGTTTCACACCAACACCATCACACGTACCTAAGAAGTTGAAAATTTATATATATATAAAAAAAAGAGAATTTAATTTCTTGAAGAGGTTTCAAATTGTGTCAACTTTCTTCAGAAATACACGCGCTGTTATTGGTACACTTCCCCAGAGCCTTGTTATAGCACCTTCCAACAACAACAACAACACAAGCAAAAATATAGTAATTGAACAAGAACAGAACATGACACGAATCTCTGTCGGATATGGAACAGAACCTCAACCGCAGCGCGGCATGGTGGATAGAACTGAAAAAATGAAAGTACAGAAACAAACGACAACAGATATTCGTCGAATCGTGTTTTTCTTTTAACGCCGATTACGGCGGTGTCCTATTTCAAGATAATGAATCCCAGGCAAAAGCAATTAAATTAACAGTTAAGTACCCTGTGCGCCTTCTTACTATGTATATTGGAGGAATACCTACATAGATTTTGGGAGAGACGAAACAGCGGAGGGCTAAATGAATGATCCAAGTGGGAAAAGATTGTGTCGAAAAGCTAAATTAAGACATTTGGTTGGCTCCGCTTTGGGACTATTATGATGGTTTCTGTTGTGATTTGGAGATTTCTTTTCCACCTCCCTAACCCCTCTCTATCTGTATTTGTCTTAGGCTATGGATTTTTTCCAGATCTCTATCTTGTGGTGTTTTATGGAGTGTGTCGAGCATTTATGGCAGATAACTAGGTGAAGGTCCTTTGTACAATTCCAGGTTTTATAATATTCGACTGAAGGGAATCACATTTCAGTGGTGGTGGCGCTGTTGGCATAGAGATCTTTTTTTTTTGTCTTATCTAAGGGAAGACACTTTTGGGAAATATTGGAAATAGAGTAACATGAGCAGTTCGACAAAAATATATTTGGCTAGTTCTATTAACAAAAGCAGTTAAGGCTTAGTAGAATGTCAGACTACTACTGCATTGCTCCTTATTTGGTCGTATATGATAAGACGTTCCGTAAAACATTTCTAATGGACACTGTTCCAATTCCTACAGAAAAATCTGCAGTAGCAGTAGCAAATCTATAGTTAGACCCTATTCGTCGTGCATGTTGAATATCATTTTCCCTTTCACAAAATACATGTTTTTTTTTTTTCAAAATCTCAATCGAAATTTGCTGGGATGTTCGTTCGTTTGTCTGAAATTTTGATAAAAAAATTAAAGTCGAATTCGTAGATTGCGCAGATTGGGCAGTCCCTTCCCAGTGTTGCCAGAAAAATATATTGATTTTCATTAAATATTTCCACTCTATTTGAAAAGATGTTGAACAAGAGATGTGAAATCTTGTATTGTGGCGTTCTCGTTATAATTTTAGATCTAGATTAGAAAATAAGCGAAATCGGGAAGTTCTTTTGAGGGGTTGCTATATGAAAATTTCCTGATTTTCAAAACAGTGGTGCGATTATTGTTTATGAGCATTCATCTAGGCTATCGTATAAAAACTTTTTTCTTTGAAATAATTGAGTATTTTTGCAGAATTTAGAGAGAACATGTGCCTTAGAAATCATAAGATTTTAAAAACAACACATTTTGGAAAAAGTTGGCTATGAAAACGGCAAATTTTGAAAAAAAGAAGCAAATTGGAATTTTCGAGTAAAGAATTCTTTTTGGAACACGGCCTTTATATTTAACAAGCGTACCCATAATAACCTTAGAGGTAGAAGCTCATCCAAGCAACCCACAGATCCGGCCTCTCTCAGGTTCCCTCACAGCTATAGCTACAAGGCTTGCCTCAGAGAATTGAAAATAAAATGACACCACCGGGCTGCTATTGTAATTTTGAAAGTATTTGCGACAATACGTTCTGGGCAGAAATTATTTATTATCGGTTTTCAAAAATATTGATTATAAATTTCAAGTGATTCTTATTGGCCAAAAATGTCGATTGATACAAAAAAAAAAAGAAGTAGACCTGAGAGAGAAAGAACTATTTCCAACATTGAGCAAAGCGCGCCTTGCGGCTAAACCTTGTGAGGTTAGCTGTTAGGCTTGGTTTTGTGTTGCCTCATTTAAAAACCCGTGTTGGAAATTTTGACAAAGACTCTAGCGTCGGTAAGGAATTTTCGATAAGTTTAAATGTCAAATTGCCGTAAGTAAAGTGTGGTAAGAGTCACTCATTCCGTAAGGACTCATCTATTTATCCAATGACATTAATGAAATACGACTGATATCGGTAACATTCTTATTTTGTTATAGAAGAAGAATGTGGAAAGAGTTGGTCCCTTAAGAAAAAAGTTTGGCAAGGAGATAAGAAAGATATTGCTTCTGGAGAGCTGCCGATTTTTCTTTAGATTCTTTTTATATTTTTTATATAATGTCCATAAAAGGCACAAACCTGCAATTAAATCAATTTCCATTTGTTAATTTTTTGTTTTTACCCCTTTTTTAAAATTGAAGACATTAAATGTCAAAATACTAACTCTTACGGAATATGATGTCTAATTAGGGCAAACATTTCAAAAAATCGTAAGTAAACCTCAGTTTCGTTCAAATCTTAAAGTTATTTACGGAAATTGTGGTTCAACCTAATCTAAAATTTACCCTGGAGATGGATACACACACTACAACCAGGAGATTTTGTTAACGCCTTGCCAATTTTTTATGATGTTTATGATCGATGCATTGCTGGATGAAAAACGTCTTCCTACCGATTGGCGCTGTCAGAAATATACCTACATTTCCTACGCCTAATTAAAATGGAAAATAACAAAAACACGTTTTAAGAAGTAGGCCAAAAATTGGGAGAGTCTACCTAAAGCCAAAAAATCAGTGATAGACGATAATCGAGATATAATCGAAAAAAGACCTTCGTTTGCTTTCTATTATTACCCTGACTCACTCCTCACAAAGATTTTCAATCGCCAAAATTTTGTGTCTTTTCAAAATCTACGACAGATGAATGCTTAAGAAAATGCCTAGAAAATCACTTTAAAGCAAATCCATTAAAATATAAGCAAGATTTTCGTTAAAAGATAACCTCCAACCACAAAAAAGAGCCGCACTGCGCAATTATTATTTCATCCATTACCCGTGGTTATAAAATGGGAAAGCTTTCTGGATGAAGAAAATTCTATTTCCCAGCATAAAGTTGTCATAAAACACCTTCAAATCCGGAACAGATGCCACCAATATGCTTAAAGATTTACGAAATCATTTTTCAGAATACCATCCTCACTGCAACATACACACAAAATGTCCTAGGTACGTAGCATCGAAGCCATATCAATTAAAACATGCTCAAGGCTCACTTTAATTTTTCTTCGGAGGAAACCTAAGAGTAATGAAAGGAGAAGAAAAAACGAGACACAACAAAGTCGAAGGAAACTTCATAAGAAGCAAATTGAAACGCAAAGTCCAACAAAAGATCCTCGGGCTGACTATAGGTGTGTAATTTCAAGTAGGCACCGCCTCTTGTGTGCTCAGATATTTTTCAAACGAATTAAAATAAAAATAAATTTCTTCTGAAAAAAGAGCTCACGATCCGGGTGTATTACAATGCCCGAACGTCTTTTTTTTTTTTGCACTAATTCTGACGTTCTGTGCGTATGCATGCTTCCTTAATTTCGTTTATTTGGATATAGCCTTGCTGCAGTAACTGATACTACAAATCCGAATAGAATGCATCTATTAGTCCTTGCAGTGTTGAGCCTTTAACGGTCACGTTTCATGGGCATTGAGCAGCAATACCAGACAGATGTATTTGATGCATTTTGATTGATTGATGCAGCCGAACCATGCATGCATAGACGTCCTAGACGTCAGCATAACACTGTCAAACCACAGCTCAGCATGCATGTTTCTATTTCTAAATTCTGTTCTGGTTTTGAACTCTGAATCATGCCGCCGCCGCCGAGTCGTCCAATTCCTTGGAACTAGATGGTGGTGGCTATTTCACTGCGAGGACAAATGCCATTTTCGTCATATCGTGCATGACAAATTGTGGTTTCCCCCATTTTGACTTGTTGCTGATGATAATTAGCGGAGGCTAGCAATTTTAGGAAATTACCTCGCCATTTACTGGTTTCACGCATACGAGTGTTCCGGACGGCCAGTGGAAAGAGCAGCGTGTTGCGGTTGCAATATGAGTTTGGGTGCACTAGAAACACACACGTCATTCCCTTCACATATGCCAAGCGCAATGGCGCGATTGAATTTATAACGTTGTGGTGCTCACGTCACTGTCCGGATGAAGGTTCTTTTTTTTTTACCCCATATTGGGAGGCTTCTTAAATGTGCATAAAAATCGTTGACAGCTCAAAATATTTCGAATACAGCAAAGACAACTTCCTCAGCTGGGTATCAACGGAAGACATGAAATTTTAATAATCGCCTGCTTTTGATGGGCCCATGAAGTTTGTTCAGATTGGTTTGAACGTGAATATAAGCGCGCCAGCATTTAAATTGTTGTTGGAGGCTCGTCGTCTGGAAAAAGCTGTGGAGACTATTTAATTATATAGTTGTCAACCCGCTGAGAGATGTTTTCTTTGGATTATGACAGATTTTTTTTTTTATTATTTTTCGTTGTTTTTTGTTTTTTTTGTTTTTTTTTTTTTTATGAAACTAAATACTACTGTCCAGAAATAAACGAATTAAAGTTTAATTTAACTGTCAAGCCAAGATGAGCCATGGAAGACTCCATTTTTTTTATTACAGGTAATGAGATGAGACTTAGCTCGAGTATAACAGTTTTTTCTTTCTTTTCAATGAATGATTTAATGTCAATATAATGTCGTTATGTTTGGCGATTAGTTTTGTCATTTTATCCAACTGTTATAAAAATACGAGCTGAAAACTTGAATTAGAGCGGCTTAAAAAAGTTTGATTACTGCATTATAGGCATATACCTACTCCTAGAGCTACTATTAATAATTGAATTATTTGTCTGTCGTATTATAACAGATAAATATGACAAGATTTACATAAAGATTATCATAACTTATCCAAATTTTAAATCAAAGTTAATCTGCATAATATTAAGCTCTTCGGATTTTTGCATGTCCGTTCGTACTCGAGAATGCGTTCACCTAGAGGGCTGAAATTTTGCACGCGGGATTTAAAAAAAAAAAGTAAATTTCAGCTCAAAAATTACGATTTCCACTAATATATTTGGACACTACCTGAGAGTGCATCAAAGTAAATAACTGAAATTCGATACATGGTGTTTTCGTAGTAATTGTAAATAAAGTTTTAAAATGGACTAAATCGGGCATCCACTTCTTGGTGTTGCCATATAAAAATTTTGAATTTTGACGTATACTGAAAAGTTCTTCAGAATATGAAATTCTATGAAATCAGCTCTAATCATTTTGGCTATCCGACGAACCGTTCTAGAAATATATGCGAAAAACCACTTCAAAAATCAAACTTGCACAGATGAGTGACCAAACAAAATAACATACGGGCATTCATCTAGGGCCTAAATTAATGACCGTATGTATTTAGGGTATCATAAGATTTGGTCTTTGACAAATTTTAGCATTTTTACTTGTTTTTAATATGTATACAGGGATTATAAAAACTTAAATCAGGCAAGCATTTCAAAAATAAGGTAAACTAGTTCCCCAGAAGTATACGTCAGCCATATTTTATGTGTGAATGATAATTTTAGCATATTGAAGTCTATCGGCAATTGTCTTTTGAATAAATATATCTTCCCCCCTTTCGGAGTTTGCAATACTAAGATGTTGTTGTACAGTGCTTTCAGCTGAGATCCTTATATAAATGTTACTATGTGGTGTATATCAATGATTTTGCTGTTACTCTTTATAGTTCTTCATATATGTGATAGTTCTGAGTCTAAATTTACTTGAATATATTACATATACAGCTAACTTTACTATCGAAAGGCCACGTTAGGTTACATTAGGTTAGAATGGCGGCTATTGAAACATGAACCTACGACCAGCCACACTTTAGCCATCAGTAGTGTCCATTTTGATGTCACCTTATCGGGACGCTACGTATATACCTTTTATCTGGCACCTGCAAAAGGAGTTACTGATGCGCAGAGCTGCCAAGAAAGGGTACTTGTAAGCAAGAGGAGGGCTCTATATATACTTCGTGATGAAAGAACATAGCTATTCTGAACGCTGATGATTGTATGTGTTCATATTGAATCCTCCATGTATACAACCTAGTAGACTTGACTTGGAATTAATGCTTTGGTATACTATAAGATTACTGGCTGTAGTCTCAAGCGCAAGCCTCCTCTAACTTGAAGGGACGATCATAATCCTCCCGTGGTCCACTTTATGAGCTAATATGATTAAGCCAGAACAAAGTAACGAATCTTGTTTAAGGATCTGCATGAAGATCTACTAGGAGTATCCATGACCTTCTGGTCATGGACTACGAAGCGATACCAACTGATTAATCGACATTGCTACCTTGATGCCACGGGGTTAAGGAGCCCTTTAGTAGACCTATTCACCTCAATATCGCGAAGGCCCCTTTATAGAAGCATCGCGTTGGTTGCGGTAACCCATATACGGGCAGAGAGAGAGAGTCTCTGTGTCTGCATGAGTTAGGCGGACATTCTGCTTTGAACAGAGATGTTCTTTGTATAATTGCATACTGCGTCCGAGAATCTGAAGGATGGTCACTTATTAATTTATGCTTGGATATTTGGCTTTCCGCGTGGAGTTGAGCTAAATCAACTGAGTCTGAGTCCCGAGACCCACAGATCGGCAGAGATTTTAGATGGGTCTCGCTTCGACCAGTAAGTTCACTGTCAAGCATGCAGAGGCATAAACAGGTATACTTGTTGGGGCAGGATATAATCTGACTTATGGAGGCGCTGATTAACGCATTGATACTAATCCGTGCATTAAGACTGCCGTGGAATTAAAGCTTCGAGCTAGGTGTTCACGTTTAACCCTCACAGAATTTAACTTTCATCTTTGCTCTGATTCCAGTAACTTACTTTTGAGTTTTTTTAAGTTATGTTATTTTTTTTTAAGTGCAAAATTCGTTAATCCGACAAAATCATGCCACGTTTCGCAAAGTTTTGAATTAACCCTCGGCTTAATTCCATCTATGCGAATTGCAAAGGGACATTAAGTGCACTCTATTATTCTATACCTATTATTATAATCTCACCCTAACCGTTAGAGTACAATGCTCTTCTTAATATTCATGTATTTTAATTGTCTTTTTTCACACTTCTTGATTACAAGCAATTCACAAAAATAAGCCTCAACGAAAGGAAAAAAATGGCAGAAAAACTGTGTATTCATAAAACAAAACAAAAAATGCGAATAGTGTGTACATCAGACTGCATGTCAGGCCCTCCTATAACAATTATTGCTGTTGTTGTTTTTTATGTATGTATTTCAAAAACAAACGAAATTCCTACACTTAAAAAAATCCTACATGCATAAAAAACAAACGAAATTCCTACACTTAAAAAAAGTCCTACATGCAGTACAAGGCAATTATATTTCTGCTTTGCTAAACCTCAAGCATGAAAGCACAAAAAATATTGTTTCAACCCCATACTGGCATAGTTGGTGGTACCTACATATCCACATACTTACCTACATCTCTACGACGACTTGGGGCCAGAGTTTTAAATATCAGAAAATTTGTGGGAATTTCAAAGGAACAGTTTATAGAATTTTCCAACAGAGTTGCTTTCACCTATTACTCCCCCACCCACCACGCTCCATCCCATTTCTAAGAAGGAATATTAAGACGACTTTCGTCTTTTGATAGCAAAAGAAATCTCTTCGACACTTTCTGCTGGACCACTGCGCACCGCCTATCGACAATTCCGGACAGGACATTCATTTCATGGCACTCGAAATCGGTGAATAAAATTATTCTAGCGGAACATTTTAACAACGTCGTTCGTACATTGGTTGGTACATTCAGGTTCACTCTTTATCGAAAACGAGAGTCAACACTACTTGAGGTATGGAGTTGGATTCTGTAGTAGCAGACTAGGAGACACACACCATATCCCCTCCTCCGAAAATTACTCAACCAAACTTTCCTAAGAAATATGGGAGTTCGTTTCACTTTCGCTTTTTTATGTTATCCCAGCAGCTCGTTATACTGTCGAGCTTTGTATTGTGTGACGTACATGGCTTTGTGTAATTTCTTTTAAGGAAGGAAAAGCAGGACACAAAGATTTATTGAACCTCGTGTTCTCTTAACGCAGGTCGAATTCAGAAAACTATGCTTTGAAGACGTTCAATAACTTCTATTTTTTTCATTCGGCGGTTAAATTAATCAAAAAATTCGCTGACAGGTGCTAACGAATTGTGATATCGAAGCTGTTTTATAGCAAGTGGTGTTCCACAGGGTTCAATCTTTTGTCGATCTCTGTTTTTTTTTTTAATTTAGCAATGCGGCAGAGGCAGCATAAAGACTCGTTCAAACTAAGTCAATGTCTTGATGGGTACATTAAGACTGAGTACTCCTAAATGCGATTAAATTCCAATCAATAAATTGTCCTTACAATTACCACATCCTGATACATATACCATGATCTGATTAGCTTGCTATTCATTTCAATTGTGATAATACCTTGATGCGCACGAATCTACGCAAGGACACTGTATCATATTAAAACTCAACGTATTTAATGCCTCCTCGTATAGTTCTACCAAAAGTTTGGATTACAGTGAGCAAGCATTCCATAACCAACGCTCGCTGGAATTTTGATACCATAAAAATGAATTTCTCCTGTCATAGTAGATCCTTGAAGAAAGAAAAACTAACCCTTCAGATATGGGTGACATCTGTCTGAACTGAGCTGTGCCTAAGATCCGGGCTACCATGGTATCATCATGAATGTCACTCAATGTAGTAAAAGTCTTGTACTGCAATTTATTTAATTTGGGAGCAAACATTCTGCTGCATAGCTGCCCCCTCAATCGTGTAGATAAGCTTTTCATTTACTTGTACACGGTGCAATTTGGTCCGTGAACTGAATTTTTTCCAATTTCGGCTGCTGAATCCTTTCACCCTCTTGGAGTTTCGGAAATTCATAGAGATTCCCATGTCAATCGTGTATTTCTGTCGAGACATTTTTCGTTCGTTTTTAATCAATACTTCAATATTTGAGCACAGTTAAATGTTTAACGGTATTTGACGAATTGAGATGGGCACTCTATCTTCTAAAGGGAAATAGGGGGAGCGATGAGCTGCCGGAGTGAATTGAGTGACTTGAGTATATTTAGGTGACTGCTACAAGCTTATTATTTGCTGAGTTCGTTAAGAAGCTCCTCACTATGAGGCTGCGACAACTTTATAACAACTGAAGGACCAGAGCGGAAATGTCGACAAGAAACTTATTCCTCTTCTGAGCGTTTCCCCGCCCTCTGCCCCGCGCCAACTATCCAGCTTATCAAATTCTCCACCGTTTAGAAATTGCGAGATTTTCCTCTTCACAGGAGCCAACGGAGCGTGTCCATTCTTTTTTCACATCCCCCCCCCCCCATGAAACTCGTATTTCGCCCTTCTTTGTTCTGTTGATTTTTCGACTTTTCGATTTCAAAACTTTTCCTATAAGTTGAATTTTATTTACCATCCCGGATTTCGTTGAACCTTCCCCTAAACACCAGTGCTCCGGAGCAGCACAACAGTAGCAAGTAACAGCAACAGCGAATCAAGTTGAGTAACTGAGCTGTGATCTGGTCTGTTTACGTTCGGTTTAGGACGTACGTTTATATATATGCGGGGGACGTTGTGTGCGGAGGCAATGGGGAGACTACTTTTCTTTGAAACTAACAACCTTATGCAGATGAGCGGCTCCCCTTTGATCAAAGACGTTATCAGCCTATTAGGACTGTTATCACCGGCTGTACCGGCAACGGAGATATTTTTTACTTTACAACACTTCTCGATGGGGCCCCATTTCCTCAACCTCATTTCTAGACGCATACAGAAATCATTGGGGGGGGGGGAGCATGGTGCAATATTTTATGAGAAAGTAGGCTACGGTGGGTGCTCTAATTAGTGATTTCTTGAAATGCACGACTTGCGCAGCAGCGATAGTGTGCTTGGCAGGCATTTTTTGTTTCCTTCTTATCTCCAATATAATAAGAATGCCCCACTGAAATTAAATTAATTAATGCGCTGCACTTGGCGGTGGTATTTATGAGACGCGCATTTTTCTTGTGTGATTCAGTGATTTATTATTCGATTTCGATGTTTTGGGAGAGATTGATGCTTGTCGTGTGCTTCTTAAGATTTTCTTAATTTAATACCTTTGCGACGAGTGTTTGTTTGCTTTATGTGCTTTTTCTGTAAATGAAAAGTGATGTAGATATTGGGGGATGATGGTGGGATTAGAAATTGGTTACTCACTTGTGAATTGTATTTGGGAAAAAATTGGGAAAACTGACTTAAGCTTGCATACCTAGAAGATCATTAGGAGAATTATATTCTACTGCAAAATGCTACTGAGAGTGCGGCTGAATTAAAAAAATATGAATATGTCTTTTATAGTTCACAAATTTGTCACTTGGGTGGAGATAAAACGAAACTCTTAATTTTTTTCATTGTGTTTCTTTCCATTTTGTGTCTACATATTTTTGGCAGGGATATATTCGTTCATCATGTGTTCTGTTCGCTTTTTAACAATGTTTCTGTTGTTTAAATAGAGGAAGACATGCATAGTTAGAACCTATGGTAGGATTTTCTGAGCCTCTTGTAGCAAGTATTCTTTAAATTTCGCACTCACTAATCGTAATCGTATTCCGGGTCGAAGTCATCTTATGAAAATAGTTTTTCTACAGTTTTTTTTTTTTTTTAGTTCATAATAATACAGAGAAATATTCCCTTATAATCAAAAGTAGCGAAGTAATTATACTGTTGGTTTGACTCTGTAGAAACACATTAATGTATTAAATAGAGTTGTATGCTTTAGATCACTGACTTGTAACAATGGATTGGGTGTTTTGTCATTTTACTATAGGAAAGAGTGGCCCAAGTTGTATAGTTTTCTCCACAGGGAGAATAAGGTAAAGATAGTGTTTAGCATGCTCCGTCTCTCTTGCCCATACGCAGGATTCAGGTAAAAATAACATTTTGAAAATTAAAGACGGATGAGTGTACGACCAATTCTTATGATACCCTAGATGACTGCCCGGATAAAATTTTGTATGCAAGTTTGATTTTTGAAGTGGTTTTTCGCATATATTTCTAGAACGGTTCGTCGGGCAGAAAAAATTATTATAACCAATTTTATAGGATTTCATATTCTAAACAAGTTTTCAGTAACAATAAAAATGTCTAGAACTGATCGTTTTCACAATATACGTAAAAAACCTAAATTTGTATATGGCAACACCAAGGGGTGGCCCGATTTAGTCCATTTTTAAAAAACATTTTCTATTACTATAAAAACACCATTTACTAAATTTCAGCTCTATGGCGGTGTGCAGTGCAAATTTTTAAAGTGAAATATCTCCGAAAGTATAAGTTTCCGCAAAAAATAATAGTGATATTTGTGATTTGCGAGCGAATTGTAAGTTATTCGCAAAGTTTGAAGAAAACCGGTCACAGTTGTCGATACTTAAGGCAAAGGCTAAATGCAGTAATGTTTGACGTGGGAAAAAAAAGCCTCAAACTCATTCGAGATTTCCTCGTAAATTGTTCACCTCAGCGAAGTGTATTTATCGATTCTGATTAACACTTTTTTTCTTTTTTTTTCACCTCTGTTTAAAGAATTAAATTGTTTTCTTCCAATTTCGTGTATGAAAGTAATTTCGCGAAATATTTTGGCTGCTTTCCATTTAGTCGAAAAAAACATCGTCTTTGTGAAGAAAACTCGGAAATACAAGGCGCCTTAAATATCAAAATCTTCATATATATAGATAATGAAAATTTATTTGGTGAAACGATTCCGATACAAATTTTTCCGCTTCGAGATGAAATAGAAAACTACTTCAAGGTCAAAATCAAACGTCTCTTAAACGAATAGCTTTTCATTTGATCTTAAACCTCAAATTTTGGCGGTAAAAAACATTTGATTTGCTCATATATTAAACAGAGACCTATATATACAAATATTGTCGGTTATCCTGCTCTGTGAGAAGTAAGTGTAAAATCGTTATTTGAATAGGTGTAAATTTACCATCAATGTAATGTATACAAACACTCGTAAAGTGTAATTTTAAAGCTCTGAAATTAATTAATTCATGTCATATAATATTGAAAATATTCCTTATGTTCAGTCTCTGTTATATTTACTTTATACGTACTGAGGTTTTCTCAAAATCTGTAGACCCCATCTTTAGTTATATCCTCAAATTACTGCCCTATTGCCAAATTATCGTGTATTGCTAATTTATTTTGTGTTGATTTGAATTTTTACTGCAGAACCTTTATGGGAATATTCCGACATGACTTCACTAATTTTGCTAAATAATATTGAACTCCTTAACGAACTTAGTAGAATTCTTTAACTTCTATATCCTCGCCATAGAAGCTGGTAAGACAGTTGACTGTGTCGATTTCAACAGAATCAGTTATTCTAGATTTTTATTCATCAGCTTACCAATGCTAGATTTCCCGTCCTTTTTGTAAAATCGTTATATTCCCATTTTCTCGAGTCGTATGGCAAAGGGTTAGCGCTATTTCTGCCAAAATTTGAGACATTTCTGGTGTTCCCTAGGGCAGTCATCAGAGTCCTATACTCTTTTTATCTCAATTTTGACTAATTTTTTAGGATTCTTTATTATGACTGATGACATCATATTATTTCGTATAATTTAGGTTTCTTAAAAGCTACAAATCTCATTTTTCAACACAGGACATAGATTTTTGGATTCATACAACTTTGAAAATAATTTAAATCGAATTGTAAATTGCAAAGATAGAAATTGAAGCATTTAAAGGCATTTATGTTGTCAATTTGAAATTCATAGTTTCTCATCATTTAATTGGTATTAAATGAGAAATCCTTTGATAATATCTATTCCTCGAATAATTCTTGTGCAGAACCAAAATCGTAGCAGATATGCAAACATGACAACGTAACTGCATATAAACCCTAAAACTACCGTACCCTAGTATCTCTCCAAAACAATAAGATAATAGTAAGGACGTTGAATGAATTTCTGTAGAAGTCCCAAAGGATATGAATACAGCAATAATTGTTCCCTATCCTTATCGGTCTCTCTCTCTCTCTCTCTTTCTTTGCAACATAATAAATGACTAAATTTCTTCCCCCTTTGAGGATGTCCAGAAAAGGGGCCCTGCTCTAGTATATATAAAAACACTTTATTTGCATCCGGCCTAACATAGAATATCCATTTGTTCTTCATGCCAATAAATTGCATTCACCCCCAACAATGTGGCCTGGAAGCATGAAACTGATTAAAATAGAACCAAAAATATAAGTAGTCCAGGACGAGTGTATATATTTCATGCAGGATAGGTAGAGAAAACACCTGCTCACTCTCCACCTGACTATGAATATTTCATCGGCAATATGTATAACAAGAAATTAATGAAACTGGTAATATAGTCCTGGAAGGATGAAATGGCATGACGAAGCTGACTTTCAGGGCCACAGTTTTTACGGTATAGCTTGGGTAAAATTTGGGACCACAGTAGTGTGTTCATAGATTCCAGTAAGGGTAGGATACCAGAACGGCAGACAGGAATGAGTTATTTGCTTTAAAAAGAGTTACATACCCGATTTCAGGACAAATTGCTTCGAAACTTCCATAAATCTATAGACCCTTTCGGGACGTTTATCATCAAATTTTTATTATTATTTTTTTCTCTTTGTTCCACTGAAAGAGAGCTGCTTCAGAGTTTTTTAGGTAAAAAGGGTCGTTCACAATTTAAAAAAAAAAACTTAAAGTGGTAGCAGGACACACAGAAAAGCATTTCCTCCGCATTTTAATTGTAATTAAAAAATAAATGAACGAGGGACTACCGTTTGCCATTAGATCCTGAAGTAAAACGTCGGCAGGCGATGGCGGTGCGTCGACCACCAGTTTTTTTAATACTCTGATAATCAAATTTCAATGGAAAAGGCTGAAACCGAGCCACCGTACCACGGGGTTAAAGTTGTATTTTGAATTCTTCTTCCCATTATACTCAAAATGATTGAAGGATTTTGATGAGGGCCTTCACTGATTTTCGACCCCTGGAAGAGGTTTAATCATATTTGCCTGAGGCTGATTTAATTAATAAGTTGAGAAGGCTTTAGAATTCTTCTGATGATATACCTAGTCCTGCTGGGTGTTTGGAAGAATGGGAGGCAATATGTTTAACTCTCATACCTAGATGATCGGAGAATGAAAAGTTTATTCAAACCTGCCGGAGGCGCAAGCTGACGTTGCGTTGATTATGAAAAGGGTAAACAGAAAAATTGATATCTTACTCCTCCTGTAGTCCTGCGGGTTGTTGACTGATTTTCAGGAGATTACGGTGAAAATAATATTCGAAAAGGCTGCAGCAAGAGGGTTACTTTCGTCGGCAGGTATTCATGGAATGAAATGAAAGATCCTTTTGAGATCTGTTTTTTTTTTTTGTACGTAGGTATTTAACATAGAAATCTGGAATCGTTGCGCAAGGGTGAAAAAGATTAGAGAGCTGCTAGTCTTATAGGATCACATCTCCCTTTAAAATCGATGGTTTTTTTGGTGTTTAATTTTCTTCTTAGTAGACCGTGTGAATGCTATGAAGAAGAAATCTTTCCATGAAAGTAAATTCTGGCACAACTTTAAAGGCACTTTACTATAAATTTTTCCGTCGTTCGGGAATTGTGACAAAAATTCTGTTCAAAAAATAAGACCGAAAATTCCCGTCCCGTTGCGGAATTCCAGACCTAACGGTACACGTACCTATATATGCATATACAAACAAATGGATGCAAATAAACCATAAAAATGTCAGAAACAACCAATGAGTTACTATCAACATACATACTTTGCCTCTCCCATATTTTCTCCACACTTGGAGGATAGCTACGGTAAGTCTTTTCATATTTTTGTATGCAATTCAATGGAAGTGATTTTCCACATCATACACCGCACAAACCCTTCCAACAAATGAAAATGAAATTTTCAGTGCACATTTGCCACACAAAATTAACCACCCATGAGTGCCATGAAAACAGATTAATAGTAGGGCTCCATTTAGTCGTCAAGGAGGATGCGCATCTCTCCTGAGAGTTGATTATGTCTGCTACATTTAATTTTCCAAACCTCGCAGCAAGTCAACAAAATATAATCGGATCAATAATAGGAAATCATAGGTAAGCGAGCCTTTAGCCACTTATTTAGAAGTGGTACCTACCCTGCGCCCCACCCCCTTGCCTTATACTATGATTTGCTCCCCCTTTAATTTTATCCCGATTACTTCCTGCATATATGCGATGGTGCGCATTGTAGGGTAATATTTGACACGCAACAAATATCGCATGTCAATGGGAATACCCACCAGAGGCCCCCTAGACAACCATAGTCAGATATTGGATATGCGACATGCGGCAGTTGCGACGTTTTCTTTTTTGCTTTCAAGCACTATATATGTACATTGGAGGTACCTTGGGGAAGCCCCAGGAAGCCATCATATATAGTAATAACCCATGCTGAAACTGTTCTTCATCCTTTATGAGGCTTAATTATAGTCCATTAAGAGGAGGGGGAAGTGCTTATTAGCGTTTCACGGGTGTGAATAATTGATGGCGGCTTATATATCAAGAGGTTTGAGGCTACTCCTCATCAAACCAAGCCCGGTTGGATAACGTGCTTTCCACACACCCAAATGAAGGAGGATATGAGAGAATAGATAAAAACTCCAGAAATATTTAAGTCGAAATTCCATGCCGACAATGCCGTACCAAAACCAAAATCTTCGCGTTCCATTTCCTGTCACAAGGAAGTTTATTAAAATTTTATTTTTCTCTCTACGCTGCTTGTCGTAATTTTTTTTTTCATTTTTTCCCCCTTACTTGTTTGGATTTCTTATTTTGACAGTTGTCGCTAATTATGTATCTCTCTTGGTTATCTAACCTAAGGCCTGCATCAGACTTGATTGAAAACTGTTTAACGACTTTTTTATGGAAATTTCTACCCTCTCCGGGGAACCTGCCCGAATGAAGTCTCCTGAACAAGAAGCCACCTAAAATTCTCTTTCATTTACTTATTTGAATATATTCTGTTTCCTGCCATAATGTGGACTAAAAAAAAACAGAAATTTCAAAAACGATTTCAAAAATTTAAGAAAAGATACATCACCGACAGTGGGAGACACAAGAAAGCTTAAAAAAAATCAAAACTCGCGACTTTTTTTCAAGTCTTGTCGCGGGCAATTAAGTCGAAATATATTCTACAGAGCTCTGGAAGTGTACTTAAGTGCTAGATATATTTTACATGAATTTTTATGGTGATAATGTTCTTGCCACAAATGGACTATGTGTGTATTAAATATATGAAAATATTCTAGCTAAGGATCAAAGGGCTATAACAGCTGTGTTTACACACCGAATTAATCAGATAACAGACGACTGAGAGCTGTACTAAAGTTATTGAAATTCAATCATCCCACCTACAAGAAGGATATTAGCCAACTGTTCTACATCAAACAACACCATTCAAAACTAGAAGTATTTTCAACAACATTAACCAGCCACTCGTTTTTGGACAATCATTGATCCTGCACGAGTTTCCTTCTTGGATACACGACCAATACCATGAATGCGGTTACACCCGTGACAAAATTACTTAATTTCTACAAAAAATACGAGCACGATTTATTTACAACTTTAACACAAAATGTTCAAAAATTTATATTTAAGGTACAGAAACAAACCCAATTAAAGTATATACGCTGAAAGAAGGGTAATTAAATCCGGGATTCGAAAATCCTCCAGTACCCAATCGAATAAAATTTCTGCAGAATTATTTTGTGCAAAAAATAATCCCGGAAAAAGAAGTTCGGCAGATAAGCAATAATGAGTCATTTTACTTCTGAATACGGAAATTGTGGGTTTTTTTTCAGTTAGGTACTCAAAATCTGATTACAAAATCCTCGAGAAACAAAATCCCAGAACTAATATCCAGAATTTTTTCCGAGATTTTATATCCAAAAAATTTGTACCTTAAAATTCAGCGGATTTTCCGGCATTTCGTTCTGAAACAATTTATTTTCCTAAAATTTTATTTTCGATACTTCTAGATTTTAGTACGCCGGGATTTTTCAGTTCGGGATATTGTTTATAATATTCAGAAAACAAGGATCATTAAACTGTTCCCTATATTCTACACCAGCAATTAAAAACTGTTTTTTCCTTGAATACACTCGGTGCAGTGATGACATTTCTACTAGAAAAATTTGAATTTATTTTGGTAATTTACTAAATTTTAAATAATTTTTTTTATTTTGTTAATTTCAAACTATTTTTTGAATTTGTTCTTCGGGGAGTCTTCTCATATGCTGAAAAGGTTTCGTCTCAGCGTCCCTACAGCTACTGTCACTGGGCTGAACCTACTCTTTTGCAGGAATATGCAAAATCGTACAGATTCCCCCACATTATTGCGTTCATTTTAGATCACATTAGCTGGACAAGGAGATTGATTTGAAACCAGTGTTTGAATTCGGGAAAATATATTAAATCCATCCTAAAATTAGTACTAAACTGATCCTGATTCTCATTTACGAAACTCATCATGACACTCGCTGATATACTCATTTATAAAGGCGTGGTGTTACTTATTGATATGATCATTAATAAGATCACCGTGACACTCATCATAAATCGACGTGCTCATCTAATATGGACAAAAGAGAAGCAAGACATTTCTAAAAAGGTGAAAGATTCATTATGACGTTCAGCTGAATAGGTACTCATGGAGATCTGATTGATGAGGTCATCATTAATTGTCTACCTGGGTTCTATTGGCTTATAATAAAACTTCAAACTGCGTTGATTGAAAAATTTCTTATACATTGTTCTAATTCAAAAAAAGTTATTTGCAATTTTGTTTCATCTTTTTCGTTTCAAGTAAACTAACGAAATATCAACATTCCCCATCCTCATCAAAAAAAGAAAACTAAAGCATTATGCCTCATCGCCCACACTTCAAAATGAAAAATGTATCCTCTAACTCCATCTATTTGCGGAAATGTGCAATAAATCGCAATAATGACTGGACCCACCATTAGTTGCCTGCCTCTTCATGCAACCATAAATATCCTGCGGCACTGTAGTGCTATTGGGAAATTCATTAAAATCCATAATAACGAAACCATCGAGAATAAAGACTTTAACGGTGCTGCTGGAGCTAAAGACCTTTTAATGCCGCAAAATATGCTAGCAATAAATGTATAGCTGCCAACAATAACAGAGTCTCGAGGAGATATATATGGCCTCATAACGAATCTAATAAGAAGATCATAAAACCGCGCACTAAATATGCCCTCAATCAATAACTTAAGCCCCTTAAGTAAGCGGTGATCTTGTCGGCTAGAAATTCGATATTTAATGGCATACAGCCCATCCGATCCCAAGTAGTTAGTCAGCGCTAGCCTGGAAAAGGATAATCTCAAGTTTAGTTTGCTCTCGTTTATTATACGATAATGCGACAAATTTTGCGGTGACATTTATGTATGTATCACGATGCCGGCAAAGAAAAGTTCCTTTCCGTGTTGCTTTCGACAGTTCAACTAAACCGAGTCAGTTGAGATTATTACCGGAGCCATAATTTGAGTCACATCGATGGTAACTAAATGTAACACGTCTGGGATTGTATCAAGCAAAAAGAAGAGATTAAAATGGCACCCCCATTGATTCGAGCTTATATGCACAACATTTATTATTAAGGTGCCCCACGGCCTCAGACTATAGTAAAGTGCTTCATTAAAATCAGTCTGTCGTCGGCAGCCCGGTCCGGACTCCGGACTCCACTGATGTCATAGTCTCTCCAGTTGTGATATGTAATTTTAGTTCCACCAACCCCCCACGCAATGTATCTCATCAAAATAACATTAAATCGCTGGCCACGATTGTTTATCAACAAAATTTCGCAGTTTGCTTATATGTCGAAATTTATCCGAAGAGTCTTAATGGGGGCCGCGGCTGGCGTATAGAGACAAGCTTAATTCATGATGATTGGGTTATGAAACTTGCTCGTGATTTGTGGCGTTATGTGTTGTCGTCTTGTAAATCGTATTAGGACCTTTCTTCCTTCCTTCCTTCTTCCTTGATTCCTTTCAACAAGGCGGACGGCGATGATCTGCATTCTTTGTTTGCCTTCTTCAAAGTTCATATTTACATGCGGATGCTGGCCGCCGTACCGAGTTGAAGTAGGGTGGAGAAAACATAAATGGTTCATGGCATTGTTTGCCGCCTGCTCCTCCAGTATAGATACAACGCGAAATTTATCTCTTTATTTATCGTTTCAATTTTGCGTTACCATAAGACTGTAATGGTGTCGCCATAAAGATGTCCAATGAGATCAGCTATGGCTAACTGAGCGCTCTCTCCTTATTTCTTTTTACTTTCATATCGTCGCGCATATAACCCGAAACATATCTATTCTTACCAAAAACGAATCTATTCCCTGCACCAAGAAAAAACAACGAGACAACAACAATGCAGTGAACCAGCGGGTTACGGGATGACAAAATTCCCATCATGGTACCTAGTCTGGATTTTACATGCCATCAACCCACGCATTTGACCAAGAGGAGTATTCTAGGCCATCCATGTACTTGGGCTTAATAAAGTTCAATTTTGCTCCTTTTGTCGTGTTCTTTGTTTGTTTATGGGTGGCTTGGCTGATATAAGAAAGGATTCCGCCCCGAATTATAAGCGGAAATCGCCCTCTTCAGGCCACCCAGTTTTGTTAGAGGGGCTCAAGAGATTGTCACGTTTTATCCCTTTTTTTTTTTTTTTTTTTTTTTTTTATCACCATGAAAATTAAATGCAATTTTGTCGGCGTTTATTATTATGCAGGCCCGGCAGCCGTCGATGTCGAAATGAAGTTGTCAATAAAAACAAAATTTAAAAAAAAAAAAATTGGTTCATTCTTTACTATTATGAAGAGGACTCAGAGGACTGCTTCGGAAGCGAATTATGAAAATTAAGGAGTGAGTAGTTGACTTGAATTTGATATTTTTTGAGTACCTACTAATAAAATTAATGTCTGCTGCATATAGAACGAGTTCGAATGTAGCCAAACTACTATACTAAGGGCTATCTTTAGCCACTTTAGGATATGGAGCCATTTATCAGAAATTATTTTTTAAGCTACTTGGGTTATCTACAGGAATAATAACGTAAAATACAACCGCAAACATATCACGAAAGCGAGTAAACTGATTTTCAGTCCGGAGAAAAAATTATGGAAAGTTCCAAACGTGCAAGTATGTTTAGTTGTTTTCTAATCAAATTATTTACGGGAATAACCTTAGCCATGCTGAGTTGACAGTATTTTTTTAACATCAACCAACAGCTTCAAAGCTTTCCCTGGCTAGCGAAAGTAAACTTTGAATAAAGCTGGAAACCATAAAAAACTGGAGCTATAAGAACTCCACGAGTACAATACCAATGGGGTTTTGTCTATATGTTACTTTACATGAAAATTTGTTGCCATATATATAATTTCGAATAAATCCCATATCCACTTTTAGTAACCAAACTAAAACAGCTAAACTAATTGCCAAGAGGTCGTTTTACTAGATACAAAATTGGTCATCCGTCGGTCAGCACTAGAAATGCCATACATAAAGATGGCGCTGGCTAGATCAATATTGACACCCATGCGGAGGAGTAAATACTTCCCCCACTTTTACTACTTTGGTAGTGCCTTATTTTCGATGAGAACTGGTGGAATGTTTCGACGACTAGCATCTCTTTGTAGAATTATATCACGCATACGACAAAATACAATCCCAAAGATATTTGCCTTTTGAATCAGATTGCGGTTTTGAAAGGTGTGACTTATGCCCTTTACTAGGAAAAACTTATGCCGGTCATACATATTTTATGACCAAAATACTTTTCGTCAAAGTTTACTTAAGACGAAGACAATACCTTTCCATCGAACCATATTTCATATGACAACTTTTAACTGACTTTCTTATGTATTTATCCCGGCCAATGTGACTGTGTCTTTCAATTAGGCTTGAATTTCCGTATCTTTTAAATCCGTTAAAATTTAGTTCAAATACAGGAGATATAATTACCAGTGTATCTAAGAGGAGAGTCATTTTAAACTTATACGAAGCTGAAAGTAGTAACAGTTGTAAACTTGAATAACTCCGTGTATAAATACATTCGATCAATGTTTACACTTTTGATTGACTCCATCCTGACACCCAAAATAAGCTTAGAAAAATTCCACTTTCGTTATCTTACTTAGCGCAAAATTAATGGAATATGTACTCCCACAAGATCACTCTGAGCCTTGAGAAGCTCAAGTTATTAATAACAAGCAGAGCATAATATTGATTGTACTATTAGATTTGGCTCTTTTTTTTTTTCCAAAAGAATGGACTCAAGTGACCTTCCAATCCGTAGGATATTTTAAATTATATCAGCCATCTATTGACAATATGGAGAAGTTCTTGAGTAAATGGGAACGAAAAAAAGACAAGGAAAATTACAACTGCATTCATTTCTAAAAACAAAACTACCAAAAATCGAATAGTTTAGGTAGGTTGTAGGTCCTTGACTGGATCCTTGTGGAATACCATTTTGAATAGTATAGAAATTCTAGAATAACTTCATAGAAATTCTTTCAATTTTGAATTTTTGTAAGATTTTATGCTTTTTTGTATATTACTAGACATGTTTTTGAAGAATACTAAAACTCTTGAAAGTCCCGTTTTCGAACGATAGTCTTGCATTTACTTTATGCCAAATCTAAATTTTGATAAGTCGTTACAACTTTCAATTATGATTGTCTTGCTGCCTATCAACAATTTACCAAATTTATCAAATCATTAATTATCCCTCTAATCCCCTACCATAACAAAATCAATATGTTCTCTCATCTCATATAATTTTCCCTATTTTGTCACCCTTTTGACAAACACTTGTCGTTAATAACTGTGCAATTTTCATCAATAGATGAATGTGGCGAAAACAAGTAACACTATACTAAAATTAAAATTCATCCTGACATCTGCATGGAACCCCTGAGCTTGTTTCGTTTCGACCCTCTTCAAAAACTGATCCCTGCTGTAATTTGTTGCGCGTCTCCCTTTAATCAAAGCCAATAGAATACCCTTCGATAAGCGACCGATTAGAGTTCAATTTTATCGATTCTTTGCCGATTCTGTTTTCTATTCGGCAGCTGCTGTTGCTGTACGTATTTGTTGTTTTCAAGCACGAAAAGTCCGAAGGACTAGAACGGATCGATTGATTGATGAATTGAATGAATCTCTAAACAGCTACCAAAAATTCTTCGAGTCACACGCATTACACGTCCGAATATTTGAACATTCGAATTTAATTTTTGAATAACGACATAATAGAAGAAGAGCAACACCACAGAAAGTGGGGGTGAATATCGAAGGACTGTGTATAAATAAGGTGTGCGCTATTAGCTACTAGGCTTTTAAATTTTTATTAAAAATCACGTAAATAAAATAATTTCCCTACGAGTCCCAATAGGCCAGTAATAGCGATATCTCACTGCCTCATCCTCGCCTTTATGAATTTGTTCACCTTTTTTGTAGCTCACTTTATGTCTGTCGTTTGTCTTTATCACTAAAACTGCCCAGAGCATGTGATTTTACATAGTCGTTACGGCGCAATCATTCAGTAATTAATTGCAATCACACTCGAAAGCTATTTGTAAAACATGCAAAAGGAGCAAATGAGTTAGTACCCAAAAGAAATAGCGATAACAAAATGACGACCAGGCCGATGTAATTTAAATATGGATTTGAGGTCATTGTCTCATTAACGCAATATCGACAGGGAAAGCGGGCTGGAAGAAGTACCATATTTGAACGGATCACGCGGGGGCTACAATATAGTACTGCAAAAATGTAAACAATATCAGATGTCCAAGTCCAAGGGGCAAGATGCTATATAAGTCAATACAGGTATGATTCCGAATATTGTTTTCTGACTCAAGTTGCGCGTTTTATTAGTTTATGAACATAGTGCCACCATAATTCTTGGTAGATATCTCAAGTTGTAAAGCTATTTATGGACTCGCGACTTCAAATTAGATGAGACCGCGTCTCGTTGTTTTCTTGTAGTGAAAAAAAAAAAAATATAATAAAGTTCCGCGTTCATTTCAGTTTTTTTACCATGAAAGGTAAACACCTGGGAATATATAATCGTTTTGCTTTTAACATGTTCACTAAAGATGAATGAGGTAATATAAAACTGGCATTGGGAGCACCCATTATAGGTGTCAAAAGCAGATGAGATAACTCAATAAAATCTTCTGTTTCTTGGCTGTTTAGACTTTTTCAAGGTGCGTCGAAATCATACAAAGAAATATAAAGTACATATACAGTCAGTTAACACTGTAAATAATTTTCTTTAAATTAATTTCGGGTTATTTACAAAATTTTCGCTTTTTTATCATAAATTTATCGTAAAAAAATAAATTGTTTTGGAGCTGTTTTTTTTTTTTTTTATATTAAATCAAGTTCAGCCCCACAACCACAAATATACTTATTTAGAGAAAATGCAATGCCATGATTTGTTACTTTTTGATCGTAAATTTGTTGTATTAAATGTCGCTATTTCCTTAATGCTAACTCGTTAGTACAGGCCATTTTTAGATTCATTTTCACTTCGGTTTTCAATACCTCATACAACTGTCTTCATTTCTTCTAACTATATATGGAGTTTCTCAAAACCCTTTGTTAGGGACTTTAATTTTTTATCCTTTTTTTGCTTTTTTTTTTTTTGTTAGAATAGGTGTGACGTTATTTGTTACCCTAAAAATCATGCAAATATAAGTATCTCCTTAAATTTATTTCCAAAAATTTCTCCTCTCCCAATATTAGTCTGCCCTGTGGATATAAGTTTGCCCAGTCTTTTTAATATTTTACCTACCAGGTTGTCAGGCAACCAAGGCACAGCCGTCATAAATATTGAGTGGCAGGTGAAGAAATCTTACTGGGAGAACCTCACTGTCAGACTTGTGATGCTACTTTAAAAGTTCTAAAACATTTTGAAAATTTTAAAGGAATTCACTCATTCAAAGTTAACGTGAATCATCGTTTTAATTTTGTCTAGCTCAATACCAATATGAAGTCGTCGTCTTTCCCACCCCCCCCCCCCCCCTCATTTTCTTATTTATCTCATTAAGAATGTTGTTAATTCCATATGGTGAACTATTCTTAAAAGATAGGATAGCTAATGTCTGACTGCGCAGACTATAAATAGCGAGTGCAAACTTTATGCTTTTTGACAATTGAGAAGCTGTTCAAGTTCAAATGTCAAAGTATGCCGACCACTTTTGGAACATTCCTTTCATATTGCTTACAATCTTCATGTTAACATTTTGGATCATGTACAGATCGTCGTACTTCTCCATTAATTGAAAAAAAATTCTAAAGTCAATTTACAGAGGGGATATTACGTTCCCTAAATTTATTTACGTCCTAAAATTCCAGGTAATTCTACATCATCTTTATACTACCTCATGTGCTGCTCATTTACGGCAGAATCTTTTTTTAGAGTATCAATTCCGAACGATTTTTTTTTTTTTTATTATTATTTACAAATTCTGAAAACTAGGTGTTTGTCTGTTATCTCTACTTATTAAATATTTACCTATACGACGATCCTGACTCTCCTCAATCTTAAAAAAACAAAAACTACAAATAAAGCAGCGTGCGTGCAGGCAGGTCTATATAGTAATTCCGAATAACCTTGAATGGCCTAGGTCTAGGTGCATATTAGGAAGACTAAATTCAATAAAAATTAATTTAGGGGGGGGGGGGGTCCGCAAAAAATTCCTCCAATTTCTGTCCTCAAAAGCACAGTGGAACATAAACGCATAAAAGTATGCAACTTGAACATTAAAACAAACTACATCCACTAAGAAAAATTCTGCATTTTTTCCAAATTTCAAAAGAGCGTATCTCGTTCATAAATCATCACAACAAAAAAGTTTTCTTCAGAAAATGCCATTTACAATATAGCAAGCCTCCCTGTGAAATTTAATCAAATTGCAAGATAGTCCATTCACAAATTTACATAAAATTGATCGAGTTTCTGTGTAACGACCTTATAGGATTATTTCCTTTTCACATATACAAATTTACATACCTAACTAGCAATATCTTTTTCTCTTCTTTATTTCATAATTAATTATTGGGCCGAATTCTACTAACACGTCCTATGATTAAATAATAGTTACTGACAATAAATAACCTATAACCAGAATAGAACTACCAAAAAAATTCTAACCTCCTAAACAAAAATAAGAAATTACCAATGATACAGCCTCGAAATCTACACGGATATACCTAATGTGGAAAATCGACGGTATTGTCTGAGCATACACGCACCGCCCGAAGAGCTTTCAAAACAAGTGAAAGCTTTTCAAAACCACATCATTCCATCTGACGGTGATGAAACGAATTAAAAACGCCAAATTGTATGCAAAATATTTAAAAACAAGAAGTTTTTGTCGTTAGCACGGTTAACATTATTGAATTTATTTCCTTTATCATTACACTAGACAATTTGAGTTTTTCAAAATAAACTGAAAAAGGTTCGACCTTTGTTACAAATTGAACTTTCTTTGAAATAATGTCATAATTTTGGTAGTTATTCCTCTCTGAAAATAGCAACTTTCAAATGAAAATATATTCCTTACCAAAATCTTTTTATTGGTTTTGTTTCTTTCGCTTCCTCTTCCACCTCAATATCTTCCATACCTTATGACCTAAAGTCAGCTGGCTTCATGAATTGTAGATTTTTCTAAAGCTAATTACATACATACAAAACCCCGATATCTTTGTTTTTAACACGTCATTACTTCAGTTTATCCTTTTTCTCTGACTATATGCAGTTTTGATCATGATAATACGCCCACATTTGGCGCAAAGTTTTACTAACTTTTCGTGTTTTTTAAGATTTCACTGGTAACCCCCTTTAATAATATTTTCTCACACCTTGAGATATCTTTAATTGAATTTACTCTAAACAGAAGACATAATCATAATAATCACAGAATTTATAAATAGCCTTCCCCGCCATGATACTGCGAAATTCTCTGTTCGTCCCACTAGAATTCTTCTTTTCAAGAAAAACGAAACTATTTAATTTTCTGCAAACTATATTTCACTTTAAATTCCTACATACTTCCCAATCACCATAAAAAAGATATCTCGTTTAAGAAATGAAGCTGCGCACAGCTGTTAAAGCCGCAACAGACCAACGAAATTTCATTTTCAATTTAGAAACAACCAAGCAACAAAATAGAACGTCGAATATTATCCAACTTCAGCCACACATGAGATGAATTAAAAACTGATGTTTGTCCGTGTGGATGTGAATTCCTCAATTGCGCCTATGTCGAGTTGAACTCAATTTAAAAGAGAAAAAAAACCAATGGACAAAGAAACACGATTAATGACCATGGTCAGTTCCAAAATACCTTAAGACATGAAGTTGCGGTCTGGTGTCAAGAGAATGACGGACGCCACTAGCTCTTCTGGCTATCACGATACAAATTGGCTTGTGAGTGATCTCTTGACCTAAGCTAAATGGATCTTCTTTCAACCAGCCAGAGCCCGCTTTATGTGAATAGCGAGTCGCGAATTTAAGACCTTCAAGGTACATTTGTTCTGGTAGAGCACGTCCGTCCCGATATTTAAGGGTCAAACATTTTACAACACACAGTCGAACGATGCTCAATGGTTGCTTTCGAAATAATCAAAAACTCATTTCCTCTGAGGCTAATGACGAAGAGATTTTCGTAGTCAACAATGCAGAACTGAACTGAGGTCGTTTAGTCACAATGGCGAACGGATCAGGCGAAGTAGTGGAGTTCGCCAAGCTTATGTTTTCCTCTTAAAGTATTTTGGAGGTGTGGTGCTGTGTGTTAGTTAGCCAAGCAATTAGTAATTGTCTCGTAAATCAAGTATGGTAACTGGGGGTCTCTGTTCAGCTAGAAGAATAAAAAAAAATTCCAGGAGACAACATTTTGTGTATGTGGAGGGGGCGGGATGAGTACCTACATTATTTATTTAAAGTCGACAGTCAAGTTTGGAAGTTTCCGCCCTCTGGTCATACATCTGTAAAATATCAAGAAAAAAACCCCTGTAGCTTGTAGTCAACCAAAAATGTTCCAAATATAATTTCTCCTCCATTTGATTTGATTTTATTAAATCTTTACGAGTCTCACCTGTCATCATGTCATTGTAAGTGGGATCTTATCGGAGGATCATCGGAATCTTTTTCGTTTTATGAATATCTGTCTTTGTCTCTATTGACTTTTGTAGTTTTGATTTACAGGTGAAAACAGTCCAACTCCTTTGGGATCATCATAGAATGCGCGTCATTACAACCACAGAGATTTTTATTACTGAAAGGAAGGCTTTTATATTATGACGTTTTTATGATAAAATCCTCACGACCAACGACTCCACTTAGATTATTTGGCATGTCGACGACGGAATTTTAATCCTGGACGGCTTTACGTTTTTTATGAATTATACCTAAAGTATAACCGATACCAAATTTCGACTCTCTAGAGGATCAAATGGGATCTCTTTTGTTGTTTGGACTTTTTTTTTTTATTTCACTTAGTCGTAAATCGTTATCTCATTTAAAGGTAAAATTTGAGAAATGCAATTTTTGTGTAAACAATTTTTTTAATTTTAGCCAAGGCATGTTACAAATTTGAGTTGTCGTGATAAAAGATTGCGAAAGCGTTTAATTTTTAAATGTCAAGTCAAAAAGGAAGATGATTTGGATATGTGAGAAGATTTTACTTGATTTTAGAAAAACTCGCAATGCCGAATATTTTTTTGCCCGCCGGTAACTAGTAGCAATAAAGTGAATGAAAAATAGGGGCAAAAACTAGAGTCTCAATATTTTCAAAACATTAAGTATAACTCCTGTTTTTTTATGGCACCCTGACTCATTTTATATTAAACTTCTATATTCATTTTATTCCATAAAAGATTTATTGTTCAATTGCCTGAAACAACAACTCATGTTGCTTATATCCATTAATCACCGTATTCTGTCTCTCAAGCTTACCAACTTGGCCCTTCATCCTCTTTTCTCTTTTTGTTAGATAGTACATTATTATGGCCTTGATTTGGTTTCATAGCATAAAAAGTGTTATTCTAAAGGTTTTCCAGAATAATAGCAATTGTTTTATTTATTTTTTTATCAAATTCGTTGTCTTAATTAAATTGGAAAAAAGTTACATCTACACATGAGACAAGAAATTAAAATCGGAAGCTACACTCTCAACATTACGTGTTTCTGTCGTATTGCGAGTAAATAAAACCGAACCAGTACAGATCATTTTCTCATTTTCTAAAAAACGCGGGGCTTTTGTATAATAGAGTAAAACCTGAGTATGGCTTAATAACAAAAATAAAATAAAAAGGAAAAAATTTCTGATTTGTCAAACATCAAGGAAGTAGGATAGCCATGGATAATTATTACAGTTTCACTTAAAATACTTCTAAGCCTCCTTGATGAACAAGTATAACTTTTTTGAACCTTTGTTTTTAAATCTAATAAAAAACTGATCCTAAGTTCGAGTTCGACACAGGTCTTTATCATTTTGACACCACCTGATTCTCAAACTATATGTACAAGTCTCGTGTCTCTAATTTCATAAACTAATTCATAATATACCTCGGAAATGGCATCATCTTTCATACGTCTATTGAAATCAGAAACATCTGCCCTTGAAAATTTCAAAATATACATAAACCCGTCAAAGTAGCTATAAAAATCCTTTATGACCGCATTACTTGGAAATCGATTTCTTTCTTTCTTTTTCAAGAAGTCGATTCAATTTTCATTGAAATTTTGTGTTCAAAGTGAATGTCACGTCGTCACCGCTTTTATTTTATTTTCTTCGTTTTCCATCTAAGCCCCTCAATTATTGAGACTCGCTGGCCAACTTCACATCTCATCTCAGATATTTGTAAAATTAAGATAAAAAAAACTTGATTCTTCGGCGGGCGAATGAAAACGAGTCAATTAAAAAAATATTTTTAAAAAACACTCGACAAAACCGATTATTATCTCGCACTTTATAGTAACTTTCGACAGTTTGAAAGTCATCAAAAATAATTCAAAGTGTCTGTGACTCTCTTTGCATGAATCTTGATTATGGTAGAGAGATGGAGAGCCAGTTTCCAAGTCCAATTGAAAAAACAGTGGTCCGTGGTGAATTGTATATAATAAAAAAAACTCCAAAAACCCCTGAAACTTGAGATTTTCATTGACAAATGAATGAGCAATTAATTTTATACCCTGAAATACTTCACTTAGCTTGACAAAAATTCAAGAATATTTAAGACATGCATTTCTGGAATTTCGACAAGAACTCGTGTTTCTTTTAAGATGCGGTTTGCCAGTCCATCGATTTTAAATAAAGTCTACAGGAGAGAAAAAAAATGACAAATGAGTTCACATGTGCCATGTTGGTGACATTGTAAACGAACAAAAAATAGAGAACCACGACACAACGATGATATTAAAAGTTATGTTGAGAAATTTTATTGATTAATTTCGTATGTTTTTAGGTAAGCGTGTATATAAAGAGACTAATGAAATTGAAATGTAAATCATCAATAAACTGCAGCTGGACATAAAATCATTGATTTCCACTCCAGCCCACATCATAGGACAATTTATTTCAAATTCTATTCAAAAATGTCTGCCATGAAAGATTTTACAGTTCTTAATTTAGAGCTAAAAACAGAACTCTCAGAAAATCTTATGTGTTTCTCCTTAAAGTATTGAAAATTTCCTTAAAAATTCTTCCGAGTATTTCAAAACAGATGTGTTCGCTCTCCTACCCACCCGCCTCCCATAACCCGTCAGTTTAATTCGTTCATATATGTAGGTACTTCATAAAAGGCACCTGCTACTAGAAATTCCCCGGAGATACTTTCAACTTCAAATGACTTGACTCCATCAAGTACCAAAAATTCCAACGTTAACGACAACTTCCGGGAGTCTCTATTTTACCCCAGGGCCCTCCAGTCAATATTAATCTTAGAAAGTAACGTGTCTATTTGAAGGGTCACATCATGTCTTAATTCTGTTTACATCGTAGAGGCCGAATGAGTATTCCGCGCGTTACAGAGAGTTTCAATTTTATCAGGGTAGAGCGCAGATAAACACAGTCGCCACAGTCACAGCCAGTTGTTGTTGTTTTATGTCTTTTAATATAAACTTAAACTGAAAACAGTAGTTAGCCTGGTCCTTCGCGCCGGAGATCTTACTCCCAGGATGGACAATAAATATTGGGCAGTTTTTATACGCGCGGTACATACATAAATGTATGTCAAGGCATAATATTTGGATGACCTTCTGGGGCTGACACCTTAAGTAACTATTTGGAAACGCATCTTCTCTAATCGGTAACCCGTTTTTTCTACTTTCAGATTATACCTATCAGAGCAACTCATAAACTCATAAAAAAGTACCAATCTAAGGGTAATCACATGCTGCTGGGCCTAAGGGCAGCATTTTTCTCGATATGGTCGCTACGTAACAGCAGCGCTTACCTTTTGGATTTTCAGGATTGACGCACAGGATTATCACTTAAATAAGGAAAAGGTAAGAAAAACATTAGCACGACCGTTTTTTTTATATATATTTTTTTTTTTTGTATTTGAGTAACAAATTAAAGTGGAGTATCAGAGTATTCGAGATGATGATCACGACGATGGCAGTGGTGGCCCCCTTTGTTTTTGTTTATCTTCCAAACCTATCTCGAGAATAGGAGAAAAACAAAAAAAGGGAAAGTGCTTTCATTTCAACATTTATCAGGAAGGGGTTTAAAGTCTATTCTTAGATGAACAAATTGCTTAATTTGCAGGCGCCTTAATAGAGAACTTATCTTGGTTAAGTCGGTTAGGACGTTTCTGCGTAGTCTCTTCCAGGTGTTGCTTGTTTTTTAAGGATAAATAATGTAAATAAAACTTAGATGAAAGGAGTTGAGGGTTATGTTGACAATTCCAACTGATTTATTTCCTTTACGAATATTCCTTTTTACTCGCCAAATCTGTGGTGTGGTGTGTGTGGGTGTGTGCAGCAATAGTTGTTTTCTGGGAGTGCTTTTTGTAAACTTGTTTAAGTTAAATAAAAGAAAAATTGTGTGTTTTCGAAATTTTCTATGAAAAAAAAACGTAAACTGTAATTTCAATTCGTTTGTTGAACTTTTGAAATTTAATGGATTGTCGAATTTTGTGACATCTGAATATTTTGCTGCAACAACAACCAATATTTCTGCGATTTAATATAAATAAAACAAACAAGCCTACTTCAATGGAAGGGTAGGTAAGCATTTTCGAAAATTTAAAATCGAAAATCAAACTGGACGCATACTTTCGTAAGAATCTAGTAAAGAGTATAAATATTAAATAATATTTTACTAATCGTAAAGCATGTCTAGAGTGTATTTATGCATATAAGCCCTAATCACACCATGAGCGGCGGATTTTATCCAAATGTACTCTAGTTCCGATGAAGAAATTCGGTTTTTAGTTGCTCTAGTTGAAGAAAAACAAAGAAAATAGATAAGGTTCAATTATAAATACTTCAGAATTCCAAAAGCCTCATTTATCGAATTTTGTGGTCTTATTTCGAATGAAAAAAAAAATCTCCCGCCAGAAGCACCGGCAAAATTATGTTTTTGAGTAATCTCCAAAATCCCCGCACAGCAACTATTTTACCGCGCCGCTCCTGGTGTTGTAACTTATAGATTAAATTGTGCAGAGGAATCGCGTCGTGCCGCTCCCGATGTGACACCTATTATATGTATATAACTTTACTAGGAAAAAATTCTCATTGCGTCTACCTGATTAATTGTGTCTAAGAAAAAATCATATCAAATCTTCTGTCCTTTCTGACCTTAAATTACCGTCTATTTTAATCTGTCCAGAATTGCGTTACTGGAAAAACATTCCGATATAGAATGAGGTGTCCAAAGCCTGCGTCAGAAATGGCGCAGTTTTAAACTACTAGAAATATTTAAAATTATAATAGAAAGTAGATGGCATTATACTATAAATGAAATCTGTCAGAGCTTTCCGATCGAAAGATTAATTTGAAAGCAATGGTAATTTACAAGTTTCAATAAACAACTAATTATTTATGACTGAGATGAGTATACTAGAAGACCTATTATAGGTCTACGAAAATATAACTACTTATATACACAAGTGACATATAAGTGAAACTGAAACTAAAACTGAAACTGAATAGTAAAGGTTCTAAGATCGAGCTTTGAGGTACTCCACATAAAAATGCTAAATAAGCAATAATATTAAAGGACAGAGTTGTGTGATTCATCTCCTACTTTTACAAAAGATGGCATTATTTAAGTTTGGTCAATCAAAGATTATCACTTAAATAATAATTTATTGGTACCCGACTAAAATATACTAATATTCAATATCGAATCGTGCCTTTGTTATATTTGCGTGTATGATCGTTACCATTTTATTCGTCCTTGTTTGAGGCTCAGAATTATTTTTATTTACTAAAGTCCATCATCTCTGAAATAAGGAACAAGCGACTGGCGCCACAATATAGGTGTAAATGTGTTATCTGTGATTATTTCTTTAAATTTTCATAGGTCAAATATCATAATTAAGATGCATTTACTAATCTAAACTTAAGTTCATTTTATAGATTTATTATCCATTTGTGGTATCCCACAAGGTTCAATTTTAAGCGCTTAGCATTTTACTACATTGTTACAATGCTCTCAAATTACTCTTCAAATTTATCGTTTCCAATACATATAAATATATATAGCATGCCTTAAAGAAACACTAACAACAGCCACGATAAACTTCATCGACTTTCCTGTTCCTCTAACTATATTCCGTTTATTGCTTTACGATGCAAGCAAACCTATCTAAAATTTGTGGGCGTTAAGTAGTAATACTAGTCCCTTTATCATTCTCAAAGTTTTATTAGGTATTCGCCAAACAATATATTCACTCAAAAACTCATTTCCTTCTTTTCTCAAACAAATTCATTTGACGAAATCATGATAGATTGGGCTTAGAAGAGGCAGGGCCCACAATGGGAAACTTAAACAAGGCACGTTCTGTAAAAAAAAAAAAAAAACAATTTCAAGAGTAATAATTTTTTTTATGACTGATAGATAGGGCTGCATTTAATTCTATTAAAAATGTCACTTTTGATGTAACCCTCTTACCCTGCAGAACAAAACCTTTATATCCCATAATATATCCAAAGACACACACGCAGCAGTAGTAGATATCGTTACTACCTCGTCGTCAAAAAATTTAATATATGCTCAGATAGGATCAGATGCCAGATTAATTTTTAATTCAGGAATGTGTCAGGCTTTATGGATACAAATGGATACAAAAGTGTCAGAAATTTATTTTCTTGATGTCAATTTATCATATTTTCACCTATGTATCGATGGGTGTTCGATTTTGTGTTTTCTCGTTTTCAATCGCCTTATCATGTCGCGTTTGCTTATCGCAACATAATCCCCGCTTAAGGGGAAGCACGTATAAATACCTACGTTTCATTTACAAAATTTTATGCTATAGGCTTTCTATTTTCGTGGAATAGATATTTAGGTAAATTATCGATTCAGAAGATCCCCTAATGCCCAGATTAAGTGAATTAATTTGAAATTAAAACGACCTCTTTTTTTGAGAATTTCGTAAAAATTTTGGATCACTGTTCATTTTTAATCTCTGCGTTATCAAAAATATAGAAAAGATTTTTCACAGTTCGTAACTTAAACGGTACATTTGTGTTTTCGTTATGAGAAATTATAATTGCTTATCATCTATATATATAATAGATTCGATATTATGCAGCATATTTGATTTTAAATCGTTTGCATTTACATATGTACGACAACATGTCTGGATTACGATAAAAATTAAGTGTGCATTTATTCAACAAATTGAATTGATTGCGTTGTTTTATGTTTTGTAATGAAATTATTGCATATCTATCAATGTTACTAAATTGTTAAAAAATTTAACTAAATTGTTACAAATGTTACCAAATTGTTACTATAGTGAACTGTACACCCCACAAAGAGTTAAAATGAGTTAATGTGACTTCTGACTGGGAATATATGAGCTGAACGTAATGAATAATTAGAACACACATATTCCGCAGCTCTGAAGCTAAGCACTTCCCAGAGACCAACGAAGTGTGGTGCTGCTGGCGGATTGAAGTACCATGTGATTTCTTGTAGTGCAATGTCATTGGAGATGTTATGTGAAGTCCGACATGACAGTTTCTGCAAGTGGCATGATAGCTATCAATATCGAGATTACTTTTTACATTTTGGTTCCGATAGTGCAATATCTTTCGGCTTTCATTAAAACAACTCACAATGCTAACTATCTATGGCATGCATCCAAATTAGAGATAATATGACACTGCAGCTGTTTAACAGTTCATTTAAGTGATGAACTGATGTCGAATTGAAAAGAAGTACAAATTAAATGCCCTGCAAGTTTCAATGTTGGGTTTTAAATGTTGTGAATGTTATATGTCACTTATTTTTTATTTATTCGAGATTCATCAAATTGATTACTACAAACTTTATTATAAAAAATAAAAATAAGACAAAATAAAACAAAAAATACAATCAAATTACTCCGTGCAAAAAATGCGAAACATCAAAAACAAAAAAAGAATGCAAAAACAAGAAAGCAAATAAACTTTGCTATTATTAAATTTGAGCTAATTTTTCAATTGTTGCAGTCTTGAAAAATTCAAATTAATGCTGGCGAAATTCTCAATAAAGAGCCGGTACATTGAAGTCAGAGGCTCGTTCGCACCGTAGGTGTTTCGATGATAAGAAATGTGGAGAATGTTTTGGCGTCTGAGCGAGCGGCTTCGGGTTGATACATCAATTGAGCTAACGAAACTGGAGAATTTATTGAGCCCTTCAAAATATCGAAAATTAACACAATTCTAGAGATATTACATCTAGTTTCCAGCGTCTGCAAGGACAACAAGTTCAAACGGTCCACATAAGGAGGCAATATTACCGAGTCACTCCAAGGAAGGCCGCGGAGTATGAATCGGAGGAATCGGCGTTGAACAGCTTCAATGCGATTGATCTGCATTTGGTAGTAAAGGAACCAGACTTGGCTGGCATATTCTAGTATCGACCTAAACAAGGTGCAGTAAAGAAGTTTAGTCATGTAAGGTTCGTCAAGTTCCTTGAACCATCTCTTAGCAAAACCCAAAATCGAATTAGCCCTACTGCCTATGTAATAGATGTGATCCTCAAAAGAAAGGCGAGAATTGAAAATCATACCCAATTCCTTGGTTTTGTTGAGCCTGGATAACTAATCTCCCTCCAGAACATAATCGAAGCGAATGGGGGACATTTTGCGAGCGAAAGTCATGGTTGTGCATTTAAAGATATTTAGATGAATACGATTATTGGATCGCTACTTATGAACAATGGCTAAGCCAACGTTTAAAATAGTACAGTCGTCATTAGAACTAATAACACGAAATATATTGGCATCGTTCGCATAACAAAGTATTCTGGAGTTAAGTAAAAGTAAGGATACATCATTGATATACAAAATAAAAAGTAGTGGGCCAAGAATACTACCTTGAGATATACCAAAGGTATTAGCTATATCAGCAGAGAGTGCTACGCGCAATATAACTCGCTGCGTACGGTTAGAAAGATAATAAGATAACCAATGAACGAAAAGGAGAAGGGAAACCAAAAATGGAGAGCATGTGGGTCAGATTTCTATGATTAATTCTATCGAAGGTCTTACTAAAATCAGTGAAGACACCGTCAACCTGCTTACCGGACTTAATGGTCACTTACATCTTTGTGCAGATATAAACTGAGTTAATGAAGTAAAAAAGAAATTTGGGTACAGTTCGAAATATTTCTTTCACTCAAGTGAACGTATTTGATTGATAGCGTTTTGCTTATAATGAAATTTAAAAGTCACGAAACCTACAAAATTCTTCAGTATTATCAGCAACTCTACCACATTTCAGACTTGCAAACGATAAACAATCCAATCGATCCCTTTTTTCCATGGCAATTTTAACCTGTCTCTCACATTTGGTAACTAAAACATTTTTGCAAACACTTGTCCCATCATAAAAATTGGCATCATTTTTAATAAGAGAGAATAATTCATAATCTAACCAAGAAATAAAATAGATAGTAAATTACAAAACTTCGACAACCACATATATAAATTTTTAATTTCATTACTTTTTGCATCATTTCCGGAAGAACCAATGAAAATATAATCGAAGACCTTAATGTAACATAACTCCCCCCCCCCCCCCCCCCCCAAATCTCTTCCGACCATTTAATATTTTATAGAACTCACTCTCTCGAATACCTACTCTAGTTGTACTTTAAAAAGTTGACGGTTAATGAATTCTAAATGAATTTCCTCTTTGATAGACGGGTTCAATTTAGGAAAGGTCAGCTAAGTCAAATGCAATTGTTGAAACGAGGGACAAAAACCCTTTCTTACAATAAGTCTTAGTTGTTGTTTTATTGTATCTTGAGAGCAATCTTTGTTCATCTCAGAACCTATGTAAAGCTTCAAAATTTAACTTAATTTCATTCTTCTCTTCCAGATGATGTTCATCATCTCGACATTCACCTAAAAGTGGTCAAGTGCATTACGTATAGCAATCATATAAGAGGATCGTATCACTACGCTTAAACAAGAAGTTCCCTGCATTCGAAAGTCAGGAATAATCAGCAGGCAAACGATTGGGAGTTCTGGGGTTACTGAAAAGTGGAAAGCAGTCCCCTCGAAAAGAGTGTACCTAATTGAATTAGAAAAGTGAAAAAAAAAGTGAAAAAATGTGAATTGAATTGCTTTAACCGAAAATAATGGATTTTGTGAAGAGTAACGAAAATCGAGTGTTAGTACAGTGACAGTGTTTAGCAGCTGTTTAAAACTTACCGTAAATTGCACATACATAAATATACCTATACGTATCTACATATAATCGAGTAGTACATAGTAGCAGTAGAGTGGTAGTGCACAGTATGAATTCGTGAAATTGCAGTGTCGATTGCATTGCACTTCTGCACCACTTGCGAGAATAACAAAGAAAATGTAGCGGTTCGGAAAATTGAAAATTTCGCTGAAGTGATCTAACTTTGTTTACGGGGTCAAATTGGGTTTACTCGGCTTTTATATGAAGTATGTCACAGACGACAACCCCATTAAATGGGGTGGTTCTTTCTGCCACTCTATTCATAGTGGTCCTGGCATTATACTGAGCTATTGGAACGTACGCTAAACCCTATGGTGGTAGTGGTGGTGGTGGAGGCTCTGTGGGGATACATATTGGCAATGGTGGAAATATTGGCTTTAGTGGTCCATTGTTAAGTGAATTAAGATGTCCTCGGATTTGTACGTGCAATGGACAAACCTTTGATTGTTCACATCGTGGATTAACTCAAGTGCCAAGAAATATTCCCATCAATTCGGAAGGAATGTAAGTTTAAAAGAATTTTTGTTATTTTTTTAGTTTTAATTTAGAATTGAAAAAGAGTCTTAAGTCGAACTCAATTGGATTTTTTTTTTCTTATTAAACAATCGAATTTGTTCTTTTTCTCTATAATTGTGTGCCAGTAAAGTCGACCGGCCTAAGTTCACTTTTGATTGTTAAACGTAGGTTGTACCATTAGTTTTGCAATGTGGCAATACTAATGTCAATTGAGGCGATCTGACGTTTCCATCGTTAAGTTTAACATTTTTTTTTAAATATATTCGTACTCAGAACGTTTTGCCATGTGAACGCTATTTGTTTACTTTGATTTAATGAACTCAATCGTGGCCGATTGTTGTGCTGTGCGCAAAGATATACTGCTAGATCAT
This sequence comes from Dioctria rufipes, assembly GCA_963924295.1. Classification (NCBI taxonomy): domain Eukaryota; kingdom Metazoa; phylum Arthropoda; class Insecta; order Diptera; family Asilidae; genus Dioctria; species Dioctria rufipes. Next base: position 8,501,935 of record OZ002740.1, read on the forward strand.
CGTATAACTTTTCGTGAGTAAAGAGGCAACCCTAGGAATTAACGTGACAAGCTTGGAAAGGATTTAAGTAATACCCCGAAAGTCAACAGCAGTCGACCAAATGGGTGTTTCAAGATAACCGAAATCCAATGAAAATTGTTCTCGCACGAAGCACATGGACATATCGCTACGGTTCCTTTGGAGAGTCTTTGAACAGCCAATTCTGAGTGGTACACCACCATTTGTTTGCCAGAAGTCTCTGGTGAAATACGAGAAAAACAAACAAGACGAAAAAATAGTTCTTTATCACGACAATGCGAACTCTCACACATCGACAACAGCATATTTGAGCACTACTCAAAACGTCGAATTAATGGGCCATCCGCCGTACAGTCCTGATTTGGCCCATAATGATTTCTTTTTGTTCCCATTAGTAAAGCTTAAACTGCGTGGACAACGATTTTCGATGCCAGATGAAGCGGTTGAAGCGCTCAAAGGCCATATTTCTGAGATATCTCAATCGGAATAGAAAAAATGTATTGAAAATTAATTTAAGCGTTTGCAAAAGTATGTAGATCATCATGGGGAATACTTTGAAAGCCAATAATGTTGTTTGCGCACCTTTACTATTGTTATTATTACTCTATTCCAAAACTTATGATACAAGCCTCGTAGATTTCCGCTTCTAACGCTATCTACATACAAATAGTCGAAAGTAATTAAAATTTAAGGTTCAAATTGGTTTCTTACGAACTTAAATGAAAATTAATTTCTTTATTACGCGACGAAAAATACTTCGGCTATAACGAACAAATCCTCGGAAATTATAAATTTTGCTATTTCCAAAAATCGTTAGTTCGACTTTTAGGAAATTATCGAGCATTTCAGTTTAGTGCAAAATATGAAACTTTCAGTTTACATGTAGAACGTCATAGCCCTTCCAACGAATGCTTACACCCTTCTTATTTCATCCCTTCAACATACATACGTTAATTATTCTCTTTAATTTAAACTCTCCTTATGTACGACACAATAATTGCTCTTTTTGTGTTGTAAATATCATCGTTTTTGACAAGTTAACGGACATTTTCTATGAACTTAACTTTCTTCAACAATATCTGATCATACTTCTCTGTACTTATCTATATGATCCGAAGTGACATAGTTGGTCTTTGTGAGCCTTTCCAAGAAGTTATTAGCAATAGGACAAGGACACTTTTTGATGACTACTGCTATTGCTGACGATAATTCTAAAATTTATTCATCTATAAACCAATTAATGTTTAGAGACTCGAATCTATCTTTCTTCTACCTCTTAATGGAAATATGTATTATAGTTTCTCAATAACCTCTCTAAATCACGGTAATAATTTTCCCCACCCAAGTCAAATATTAAACTTTACTTTATCTCCACTGATACTGGGACAGTTCTGCAATTTTATTTCATGACGTTTCCACTTCAAACCAAACAAAAGCATTAAATGACATAAGAATAAATTCTCACAATAAATTAAATCGTTTATGTAATCTCATCTTACCAGTGATGCATACGTCACGGCCGACTCAACGACAGCGATGCACACTGCTAACAACTGAAAACGATAAAGGGAAATCTCTGCTGAATGCAATCCCTCGCCTGCAGCAATGTAGCTAGCAATTAGCACTTCCTTATACCAAACCAGCAGCAGGCATTTATGTCGCTATTAAATTTTCCGAGTAACGAGCTCAAGTGTTTACCCAAAAAATCTCTCCCTTGCTTCTCGAATCCTTAACGAACTGTATAAACACTTTCCACTCTTGTCCTAAATTCTAGTATGCTTGCTGACTGCCTGGCTAGTTGGCTCATAATAATAAGTGGAAACGAGAGCCTTCCAAGCTCAAAAATAATATCAACAGAAGCACATTGCTTCCGTCGAGAGCGTGATGTACCCATGTCGAATTAAACTGAGAGAAGAGATTTATATGCATGATGTTGACACAAGATATTCAACGAGATTACACTGGAATGGGTCTTAGTGATTTGTGGAGGTGATTATGGAAAGCCTGAAGCCCTCATCACAACAGAAATGATGTTGTTCTTTAAATTAAAACGAAATAAAGTAACAAGAAAAAATTCCAACCATGACTGTTCCTCCAACCTCCAATTTCTGCACTGGCCATCCAGAGTTACGCAGCAAGCAAAAAATAGTTAAGGGTTGAGTTGCACCACTGTGGTACGATAAGGAAAATATTCCTCCTCCCACGTTCATCGTACTCGAAGACAAGTCTACCCGACGACGACGACGGCAAGAACGGACGAGCGTAGGGCATCCCTTGTCAGTCAAGAAACATATACAACAACGTCCGGAAATGCCGGAACCGTAATGCAAAGGAGTCTCTGGATAATGGCGGTTGGTTTTGAACAGTGCTGTTACAGGAGCTCATGGAAATCCTGTGAACGAACGAGTGAACGTGTAAACAAATTTACCGGCATTTACATCTGTCAATCAACAGAACCGAAGCGACTATGAGCGACTGTTTGCGCAAGTCTAAGAGAAAGTGTACTAGCTAGCTGTGTATAGTAGAGATTGATATGGGTCTGGTCTGGTGGTCTCGGCTATAAATATAAGGAGGAACAGGAGATTCACCTAGTTGAGTTCCCGTTCTAACTGTAGTTAGTTATGTGGCTAGTACTGGATGATGTCGACGCTGATGATGATAAGATTCGATGGAGTCAATAGGCTCTTCTCTTGTTAGACTTGTTATCAACTTGAAAGCAATTATCCCGATGAGAAGCTATTCAATTCCAGGCTATTATCACATTGGGGCTAGAAATAATGGAGCACAGTGTAGAGACAGCAGGAGTAGAGATACAAATTGAATGTCTAATGGCGGCAGACGAGATGTTTCTTTTCGATTAATTTTTATCCATCAGTTATTCCAATCCCTCTCTCCCTCAAGCCAATCAATCAATCAATCCACCCACCGCACGAAGGCACCCACATACATACATACTCCATACAATCTTAGATGTATAGAAGTTAAACATGGTTTCCTATTGCCTGTTGTAATGGACAGTGTCGTTCGATGGTGTGTGAACGGCATTCACTTCACATATCTGGCTGAGGCTGGACCTGATCTAGTATTTATGGAGGAAAGGACATTTTTCCCTAGATTCCGTAGAGAGAGAGTATGTTATCAGTGCACTCGATATTGAATATTTTGCTGTTGTTGTGTTGTTGTTTTTATTGTTGTTGTCGTTGTTAACTGACAGGGACGTAGTGATTGAATGGGTTTCCTCTTTCAAAAGACCCTGGATTTATAGAGGAATAAGCTCTCATGGGTTTATCACTTGATGAATTATGTCAAGTCAACCGGAGATTTATGGCTAGCGATGTAGTGATGATGATAGCAACATGGAAATGCTAAATACTTTCAATTTGCAATTTTTTCCTCGTTTTGTAAGAGTATCGGTGAATATCATGAATAATTACTTATGGCATGGGATATAAATACACAAGTTGGTTACTGGTATAGAAACGAAATGGATGTAAATCTAAAGTTCTTGGTCAGGTGAGCGCAATAGGGAAAGTAGTGATTTGATACCTTTTTAAACTATATGGAATTTGTTATGATAGTGTCGAAGAGTCGAGATAATATTGTATGGCGAACTCTTGGGTAGTCGACTGATGTCATCTACCATACAGTGTCAGTTTTTTTTTTTTTTCAAGTTAGATTAGATTTAATTATGCAGGCGTTAACCGCGCATTCACTGCAATCCTGAAACATCTCTTTAAGTTCCGTTCGATTGATGACTGTTGATATAGTCCACAACCACTTTGGCACTGAGATTCCACACGTAGTTCGGTGGAGGAAAGGTATATTCGAGGTGGAGTAATTTCCAACTGGCGAATGCTACGTAATTGTAGAACAGGTGTTCTAAGGTTTCATGAGCATCCTGACAAAAGCGGCAAGATGAAGTCTTAACCAAGCCCATCTAGTTTAGGTGATACCGCAGTAGTGACCTGAAAAGAGCTCTATGATCATATTAAGCTCTGTTCTCCTAAGGAGTAGGAGATCTTTTCCATTTCCACCAGAGGTGTCGATAAACTTTTTTGTCTGACAAGTCTTTGTAGTCTTTCCCAATAAACGAATTTTCGTTTATTCTCCCTGCTATTTAGGGTAGTTCTAAGGTAGTTCTGGAGTGCCACAAAATGGCTCTGGCACAACGAAGGGAGTTTCCGCTCCTCTTTTGGCTAGGCTGTCAGTAATTTCATTGGCTGTATGGCTATAATTGCCCGGTACCCTCATGATGATAACTTTGTTTCTCCTCGATACATTTTTAAGGATTTGTAGACACTCCCAGACTATTCTTGGCTTAATAGTGAAAGACTTTAATGCTTTGAGAGCTACTTAACTATCCGAGAGGATATTGATGGTTGAGCCATTTATGACTCTTTTAATACAGGTATTGACGCATTCTTTACCTCAGCTTGGAATACAGTAGGGGTAGAGCCCAGTACTTTTGAGATGTGGAATCTGGGGCCGTATACGCCTATTCCAACTCCATTATTCGTTTTTATTTAACCGGTCTCCCAAAACCACAAAATCCACTTTAGATGTGATTATATCAGATATTGTCGTCATTTGTTCGAAGCATATCTATTATAAGATACTTAAGTGGCCAACCAGAGATCACCTGGCTTGAACTGTTTCTCCTTAGCAATCTGATAGGTTTTCCCCCCAGCTATGAGCCACAAACAATAGCGTAAAGCGGCCCATACACGGCGGTGAACATGTTGTCCAACTTGGTGTGTCACACATAAAAGCTTTTTCTCCAAAAACGCTGCCCAACATTAGGACGGAAGCACATATCAGGAGCTGCTAGAACTCTTAACTATTATCTTTTCTTCAATAGAGTTCACTCAAGATTCAAGAATGACGAATGCGTGACAAACATCGTCCAACACGGTACAACATGTTGTACACATGTAGCATCGCCCCTAAAAATCAATCTAATTTGATTTTCGTCCAACCGCTTGACACACTGCGTGTCACACCATCAAACAGACACACATACGACGGTCAAATCTGCGTGACAACATCGTTGCCCTACTCAAGTTGTCCAATATGCGTGACCCTGTATGGACCCCTTAATGCGCATCTTCACCTACTTTTCTCAACCCAATAATCCTAATTCGCTACCCGTTCTTCCTTTCCGGCCAAGTCTGTGCTACAGTATCATCACAGGGTATACCCTGAGGTTTGGTAACATTAAAAAAAAAAGCACGACAACAACCATTTGAAGTTATTGTTTTTGATTTGCGGATAATTTTGTCTTTTTTCCACAAAAGTTAGCATCATTGTTTAACAAGGGCGCAACGACTGTACATATCGGTAAATTTGTGCTGTAGGTTTCTAACTTAAATCTTCTTCATTATCCATGTTAATCACTAGTGGTTTGTAATACCACATCACTTTCGTAGATACTTCTGCTGTAGCTCAGTGCTCTGCTCTGTAGTGAAGTGAGAAAGTGTTAAGTGTTAAGTTTTAGTGGGTAGAAGCCAAAATATGTAAAATTCACCTGCAAATAGCCTTCATGTGTGTTTTTATCTTCCACTTAAATATTCTGTCAGAATACCTCGCTTTACCTTTGAGCAACATTTATACTCCATTTGATGTTAAGGAAAACCTTTCCAATGCTTCAGAATTTTGTTGATAAAAAAACAAAATCTGATATCCCACAAGGCTCGATACTAGAGCCAGGACTGTTGTTTATAATCAACAAAATACTGGTTTGATAAGAAACAGTGCTTTTTTACTTCACTCCATGTTAAGTATGGGTTTTGTATAGTTGTATAATTGACAGTAAGCATATACTTTACTTGGTGTCATTGTTGTCTATCATTCCTTGGAACTTTTCCATTAGCCAGGATTTTATTGCACTTTTTATTGCAGTTTTGAATAGTGGGCGCTCTATTCGGCGATTTATCGAACTTAAGATTAAATTTTCCTTGTACTATAGTCAAGATTTTTGTTTGCTTGTTTTACGAATCTCTTGCTTTTAAGAGATCTTCTTCAGTACGTTCTTGGCAATAGGCTTCCTCGCGTTATCATTTTCGTGGAACTATCTTATAATGTTTATTTTTAAAACTAAATTAAAGATATTACTGTCGTCATTGTTAGATGTCAAGAGCAGTTGTTAACAAGTAAACAAAGCGTTGTTTCGATGATGTTCTTAATTTAGATTTCTACCAAAGTATAAATAAAATGATAACATAGAAGTTATTTGTTAGCATAAGATCCGTTCAGATGGTCAATATGCTGTCTCTGCCGCACGAAATCTGTAGGTAGGGAGTCGTTCATTCCTGTCCCAAACCATCATCGTACCCACTACTTGGCGACAAAGGAAGCATACTAAATTGGATCATAGCTCCTCAATTCCGATGAAATATATCAATATTCGAAGCGCCAGATTATGTTATTCAACTGTAACTCAACCTTATTAAGAAGAACATAACGTTTCGGGATATGTGGAACGCTCTATCGTATCGAGCCCTTTCAATGAATTCAATTCTTCGCTTAACAGAATTTGAAATCGTATCGATCCGATCTTTTCGAATTGATTTGAACAGCTGAATCGTGTGTGACTGGGTTTTATTCCTTTAATTTTCTTTCGACGTTTCAAACCATAATTCAATGATAGTGTACGACCAAAGAACATCTAACTATCTATTAGATGTTCTTTGGTACAACCCATTTGAAACCAGTCATTTGCTACCTGGGCTTGCTAGTATTAATTAGCATAGGAACTGTAACAATTTACTGCATTTGTGTAGAACAAATGACATCCGACAACTTCAGGAGGAGATGTAAAGTACTTTTTTGTATGTAACGAAAATTTATATATAGACTACATGTGCATGCTCTTATGTAGTTGGGGCAACAAACATTATTTTTTGAAAAGGAAAACACCACAATATAATTAGATAACTGTTGAAGTAAAATAAAAAAAAGTCCGCTGCATTTCAATTAAGTAAATTACCCCCAAGGAACCGCTTCATTTCTTATCGTCCGTCTGCAATCACAAAATCATTGCTAGTAAGAAGATTTTATCAGATTTCCATGTCTTCCAATGCAAATATTGCAGTCACTTTTCACCATTACTCTTGCTGCTTAAAATCTTAAATACCTCCGAGGGGGCTTGGATTCCTATAATCGTAGCTCTATCTAGATACATTTAATCCAAAAGAGCTCAACACTTGTCCTATGTATGTAGATGATATTATCGCAGCAAATCTTCCAGTCTCTAGCTCACGTAGCTAGCAAATTGTGCCATAAAACATCATCGCACCACGGTCGTTTCTTAAGAAAAATTCTCATATTTTGTGATATTATCAGCTGGAGTCCCGGTCAGGTAAGGCGCTGATACCTTTTATAACCCCTTTTGACTATATATGAGAAAATATTGTGTGTACGCATAATATAATCCTAAAAACTTACATATGTCATAAGTCATCGGCAGGTATGTGAAGGGATCTTGGTTCGTTTTTTATTATGTTCACGTTTTCCGAGGTCGAGGCGAGGAATATAGGCTCAATAAATGTCGAGAAACCCATAGCATGCCCTTCGATTTTACTCAAGAAGGGAATTATTTTCTTGAATTCCTGTATTTTTCCTGCCCCTTTAATAGCGGCATCTGACCCTGATGAGAGGTTCTATGATACTCGGCGCACAGAATATGTATCGCAGAAATACTCTTTATCCATGGGGGGTTGATGACCGAATATCGTTTGTGTTGTGTACTTTTCCCGCCTTGGGATGGATATTTTTTTGTTTTTGTTTTTTTTTGTATCTCCTTTTGAGCATAGATGGATTTGGATTTACGTTTCTTTTTTCGATGGGGCTCTCAACCTCATACCGGTGAAGAGTGCAGTATAAGTAGAGAACTTTATTACGTTTTAATTTTGCCTGCCTGTTGCTAGTTAAGAATAGTTTCTCGGAAAATTGTGAGGACATATTTTATGTATTTTATTTATAGCTGTAAATATTCGTTCTCAAGGCCTCACACTTAAAAAGAAAATGAATAATCTGAAAGAGATTAGGTACACTTTACGAAGCATGGTAGCAACAATGCAACAAATAAGACGAAGAAATTATTGCTGTCTGTGAAATAGATTACCAATTTTAGCAATTTTAGACAATCAAATAGGCGCCGAATATATTGGACGTCAGCCTTGGGTCGTAGATCTAAGACGACTCTAAAACGCATATTTAAATTCTCTTCAGCATCTCTCAATTGTTCAATCGGCTTTCTGCAATAATTTTCTCCTCCAAGTGGTCCTATGTTTTCCAACTTGATGAGATTGTGAGCTTTAGTCAAGGACTTAGCTTAACAGTGTCTGTTTCTGTTTTTGCTCCAGAGTCTGTAACCTTTTTTCTTTGTCTATCCTGTCTTCTGTCTTGACCATAGAGTGTCCAAAGCACTTCTTGATACGTTTCAACCATTTGGAATGGAGTTTATATTTAATCACAATGGAATTTTGTAGATTGGTCCACAATGTCTTCCAAGATGTGGATAGTGTCCTCACTCCAAAAAACAACTAAAGTTTTTTAATCTTCTTCTTGTTGGCACAGATCTCTGGCCATGTACCCTCCTTCATTTCGTAGAGTATACTCTGCAATGACTTATTTTTGCAAACTAGCAACTAACGGCAGTTACTATTTCCGAAGGTAGGTATATTTATGGTTAGCCTTGCTTTTACGTATTGAAAATGAAATTTCGACTAAATCTGTAATTTAGTTGAACTCCAAACCACCGTCACAATTATCATCACTAGGTAAAAACTATCGCGCAGATTTTTAACCACCTGTACAATTTCGCTTCTCTATAAATATTCGTCTCTCAGCACGTTTCCTTCAATCACCTTTATCTTGCGTCGAAAGATACTGGTCCAGATTATCTGATCTGAAACTTTTAGAGTTTCTCCCAAGGATCACGTAATTATAAATAAAAAACAATACGTAGTTTCGGCTGTGGGATATCATCCACAATGGCTTCGATATAACCTTTGAAGTTTCTATGAGGTGCGAAAGGCTCCAATTTAATGCCTGAATACCTAATGTGCAAGAATATCGTCAGATATTCCAGAATGATTTTTTCAATCACATTAGACCCGCATTACAACAGCAGTGTTATGCCTGTTGTATAGGTTTTAAATCTCATTTGGTCCTCAAAAGGGCCTGAACCAGATTCTGGAAATAGTAAAGTTTTTAGGTTTGCACCTCAATAAGCTCAGCTATCCAAATCACCAAAAATTATAAAAAAATTCCTAGGTTTAACTATATGTCAACAATTTTCGAAATTATATAGAAATATAAATTCTACAGACCTCCTATTCCACCGATTTTTCCTTGTTTTTCAATTTCTTGTCATTTTGCTGCCAATAAACCTGCACACATGTACCTGTCACGACACAGGACTATAATTTCCGCGACAGTATATTTTATTCCCGCCTTTTTCAATTGGAAAGAAGCTCATTCACCACTGTGCACCACTGCAATGGCTATTCACGTCTAAAATCTTTTCCAGTTTACACGTTGCATCTGATTTATCACAAAATGAGCAATAACAGCAGCAGAGACAACCAACAGCACTTTCATATACAAATACCCACCTCAGGGGGTATGGCATGGAACCCAATGGGTATTCCAGTGCATTCTTGTTAATAATATTTTACAAGTCATTAAACTTCTTGTGGCCCTATTACTGTGCCCATGACCGCAATACACAACGACAAAGCGAGTGCATAATAATTTTCTAGTTAAACACTTTCCTCTAAGCTATTTCGAATACATCATTTAACCATAAAACCATCAAAGTATCTCTTCAGCCTGAGCACTTGACAACATTTCAATTCGGAATAATATTTAACTTGAGTTTGACATAGAATTTTAGTGCGCGAGTGTGAAATGTTATAAAACGACTGCAAGCGCCCTCTCTCTTTATAACGTCAAAATTCATGGTGCTCTTGTAGGTACTGTTATTCGCTACGCCACGCCACCACCCAGTGCTCAATAAATTTAACAGATTTTAAAGCCATGCGCACGCCGCTCATAATTTTCAAACTGAATCAAAGAACGTCCGTTGTCGATTGGCTGACATTTTGCAACGCTGCAACCTGCTTAAGTACTTTTTTGACGGGGGACTCGGTTTTCCTCCTATGTAGCTAATCTGTGTTAACTTTTATACTCCTAGAGAAGCGTAATTCTTACTAGGACTATGGGATCATGCCGAGAATACTTTTTGATGAGTGAACGTTGTTCCCGCCTATATATTTCCCATATTCTTTGACTATATATATGCTCCCAGGATCGCTAAAGATATATGCATGTGTGTATAAAAGGGTACGTACGCTTAAAGTACAGTACATCGAACAGAAGGCCATTTTACTACAAGTCATCTATTGTCGCAGGCACGTACCCCTTCGTATAAAGTGAAATTCGTTGCTGTCAATTGCACGGCCACTGCGACTGCAGCCTGTTTTAAAGCACAATTTTCACTCCCCGGAAATGTGGTCCAGCAGGGGCAGGCCATCTGAATGGAAGTGAATTAAAGAAGACAACTGGACCTCATTAGAGCCTGTACGTGATGCATCCGGAGTGTGTTCATGCATTAATTCCATTAACTGAGGAGGAGAATCTTACTTCGGTACTATTTTTTTATTTCATTTATACTTTTCTCCTCTCCCCTTAAACTAGGTATGCATTTTACAACCTCGTCGTCGTTCACATAATCGGTTTGATGCTGGAGCGATTCGACGCTCATAGAAGAAAATAAGAGCAGAAAACATTAATCCGGTATTGAGGAGGGGATGCGGATGACAGAGAACCGAATTGCAAAACTTTGTGATTGTGGTTTTCTTATCGATGAGCTGCTTATCGCAAATCCTAAATGAAATACGATGACAGGACTTTGTCCATGTACATCCTAAGGATATCAGACGACATATTCTTTTTCTTTGTAGGAGAATAAACTTTTACGATGTAACACGTGCAAAAAAAGAGCAAGTAAAAGATTGTTTCCAAGTAATCATCCCTCCCTCCATGCTTTCGTTGATCCTACTTTTCTGTCTTGATTCATGATATTATCATAAAAAGCAAGTATACGCCTTGATTATTTCCCCGGGGTGTTATATTCCCTTTTCTTCAGTTCAGTTTCAGGACAAGCTATCCCCTATATAAAAAGCCTTCGTTTTTGAAACTTTTGTTATACGCGCTCCCTTCGACACCATCAACCACTAAATTCCCAATCCTTGATCCGACACGTCAACTATAAAGAGATGGAAATGCTAAGACAGATTCAAAAGGAAAGAATTCATGTCCTACTGATGTGTATCATATTCCCTGGACTTTTATTCTCTAGGATTTGAGTGTATTTTTTAAAATTGATCCTACTTCACTATTGCCGCCGTAGACATAGTCGCCCAGTGATGATAACACCAAAAAAATCCATAATGGATTGAGTGACATCTGAATAGTATCTAACAATGTTAACACCACAGTTGCAAGGAAGAGACTTGGGGTTTGGAGGAGGTTTTAGTGATTTGGCTATATATTATGAAATGAAGTGCCATAATGAGGGAGTGTTGCTGAATCCTTTGAATATATTACATCTGATGACAGTTGATTGTTGTAAAAGGATTGTTGATGACACACTGGATTACATTGGAACCTTTTTCTCTCATAAAATAGGCTTTTGAATGGTGTTGGATTTTGGAAGATTTTGTTTTTTAGACACTTGTGGGAGGAACATCGATAAAGATTATCTTGTCGGAAGTTTTTTTTGTATTTATTTGATGTACAGGACTTACTGACATGTAAATAATATGTACCAAACATACAAACATGGTTTCACTATTATCTATGCCATTGAATTCAACTGTACGTATTTTTATAACCCTGATGAAGTATTGAAATACAATGGGAAACGCTGGCAAATATAAAAACTTAAAATTCCTATATCAGCTATATTAAAAATACAATTGTAAATTACGCTACAGTAGCAATCTATGACGAATCTCTAAGTCCCCTCACCCCTTTTAAATATAACGAGTCGATGCGTCTATTAACTGCCGCCGTCCAAAGCTCTACGTGGCAATTTATACCAGACAAACTCTCGTCTCTTCATGTAAAAGTGGCTTTAACTCCTGTTTATTTTATTTGTGGTTTTCTGTCTTGGAAATATCTATTTAAGACTTACAGGTCTTAAGAGTCAGTACTTAATTTTGAGAAGGGTAGTGCCCTAAAGGTCACAGATATACAGGTTAAAAATACAGGTGATAGTATAGTCCCTTCCGGTACGCCATTATTCAGTTTCTTTCATTAACTTATACCACCATCAACTAGATCACGAAACTTTCTAATTATACTAAGCATATGTTTTTCACATATTTAACATTACATGACTGTTAGCAATTTTTCCGGACATTAAAATAAAAAAAATCTCTTGCAAACTTTAATGAGTATTGTCAGTTCAGAAGTACAAGCGGCGCTCTTAAATCAACTAGCACTCGGGCTTTTGAGGTTATACGAAACATACAACCGGTGCAAATACATATCAAGCAGGGAGCCTCAGTTACAGCGCTAAGACTGCATCTACATCAGAGGTGGATTCCCACTGGAACGAGAGTTATGCTCGTACCCATCTTTGAGTTTGTGTAGTCTATCACACCTGGTATAGACAGGGACAGCGACCACCTCCTCAAGACTATGCTGAAATGCAATTTTGAATCTAGAATTCCAGGGCTGAATGGGAATTATATTCTGTGCTTCAACCAATTCCAAACCATATTATTATCTACACTGAAGATTCCAAATCCGAAGAAAACACGGAAGCAGACGTTTTCTGCGAGGAACCTCACCTGCAAATTGCCATACACCTTAAAAGCCATGCACGGCTTTCCAGGCGGAAGTCAATGCCATTTTTGAAGCGGGAATGCATCTCCTTAACTCTGGCACTGAGAGCAAGGATGTCGCCATCTACTCAGACATCCAAGCAGCTTTCAAGGCTTTATCCAAACCTTTTACAACCTCTAAGCTAGTACTGGAGTGTAAAACCACCCTGAACTCTCTCTCTCTCGGAATAACATGGTACTTGTTCAATGGTTGCCAGGGAATAGGAAACGAAAGGGCGGACAAGTTTGCTCGTGTTTGTGCAGCCTCGGAGGTTATTCCCTCCATAATTGGGATTGCACGAAAACACCTTGTCTCAATTGCTTAGATTTAGGGTGATTTTCAACACAGTCGCCTAAGGTCAGATGACCCTGCGAATCGAACTACATAACTATACAATATTCTGGTAAAAAATTACATCGAAAATTCTGTTAGGTAGATGTCTCTCCAGCTCTATGTGGATAATCACTTGGCATATTCAGTTTGAAAGTCTTGTTTTTTTTTTTCAGTGGTGAGATTTTCCTATCTTTAAGCGCAATACTTATACCTACACACCTCGCTCGAGATTGGTGTAAGAAAGGACGTGGTGGGATCGATCAAGAAGCAATTCAGCGTCACTGCCACCGTCACTATTTTGTTACGTATTGCTCTCAAAACTATTACCACCTTGGTTGGGACTAAAACTGCTGGTTTCATCTTAGGTAAACACATATCTCTATATCCACGTCTAGTTACTATCATTCAATTGTTTGAAACTCATACTCTAAATTTTCCTGATCCGCTTACAATATCTTTCTCAACACTACGAAATGAGTCCGAATCTCTTCGGTGGATTTTGTCTATATAATATCAATCAGAATTAAAAGCTTTTGCTATTTCTAAATTTATATAAATCCTTAATCTACAAAAGATAATTCCAGTATCTATTTAGTATTTCATAAATCCAATTCTTCTTCATTTCCAGAGATCTACAAGGCAACAACAACACTGTGATACTCGAGTCGGATGTTATCAAAACTCAGGATACTGTAAGTATTTTTTCTCTCTCTCTCTCTCTTATTATTAATGGTATTGGACGTAAAGAATTTTATAAAAAGCTTTAACTAGTTCCACTAAACTCTCCTGAACCACTGTGTAGTACTGCAAAGCAAAGCATGTGTCCGCTGAGTGCCAGTAAATGCACTTTTAAATCTTGTCCACTTATTCTCATAACTATAAATAATTTCCGCCATTAATCTTAGGCCACAGATTTCGGTCTGACATTTTAGTTTCTTGTGGAACAAGTAAAATATACTCTATACAATTCTAGAGGAACTAACTCTAGCACGATACATATACATACATAAGTGCTTTCATGACGAGAGCTGAGACTTAAATCCCTTCGACAACATAAAAAGAACTCCTCAGAAACGCCTTTTTAAGAGGAAGAGGACAAACATGCAGCACCAGCAGCAACAGCGAAAAACTTAACTAAAATTGTACCCGAACGTACTGTGTTACATCAAACTCATTATGCCCGAGATATAAAGATAAGACGAACATCATCCATCAGGTTTCAATGAAATCAAAGCAGAGATAGTTACTACTACTACCTAGACCTAAGATGATATTAGAATTGTGGATCCGCTGAAGTAAAACAGCTCCGGAAGCTGTACAGGTTGTTAATGTTTCACTTTTTTTTTTATAATAATCCCCTATGGATGGATGCAAGAGGGCTCCTGAAGCATAATAAAAAGCGACCTATCAGTTCCGTGGCTTACTATTTCATTCTCGCATACGAGTGTATCTATCTTCCCAAGATCTTAAACTGGTGCTGCTGTTGTTGCTGCTACTACTACTGTATCTTTCAAAAAGATTACTTTAGCAGAGACGACCTGGCATCTGTTTATTTGTGCAGGAGGATAAGATCAAACACGGAATTTCTAATTATTTTGTTAAAAGCAACGAGAATGCCTCTTAGCTTGCCGGTTAGTCAAAACGTATACTTCTCATGGTAGGGGATATGTAAAGCGCTAGGGCCTAATTCTATGCGCGAAACTCAATAACTGGCAAAAGATGTGCGATCTGATGATGAACACGGAAGCTGATGAAAGTTAAAGGCGCAGCCGACGACCATCATCAATTCATTTGAAGAACAGAGCGTACAGAGCTGTACTTATCATCGAAGGAATGATTATCTCCCTTCAAGAGTGCATAAGGAGTAGCTGTTGCAGGTATAGGTCAGGTATAGCACTAACGTCAGACATAAGTACCGCTTGTCTCTTGGATGAGAATATTTAATAGAGTCTGTGATTTTACTACCATTGAATTTTCTTGATGAAAGACTTATGATTTGCATAATCACAAAAGAAAGTGGTGAATTTGTGCTAAACAAGTGGATTGCTGTATGTGCTACGTATGTATAAATTAAGCAGTAGTTACTTAACCTCTGCTGACTTCCGGGATGGAGAAGAAAATAAAATTCCAGCTGTGAGGATATCTTATTGCTTGCTGATTGCTTTGGACAACTGAACTGATGTTATAATGAACAGGTACAAGTTTAGTTTTTGGATGAACAAAGTTCGTAGTTCAAGTATAAGAGTGATCTGCACCATTCATCTGTAAGGAAAATATCTCAAGACTTTCCAACAAATTATTCATTTATGCAATTTTTTTTTATTTAACTATAATTCTGGGGAAACGTTTTTTTTTTTTTTTATGTTAATGAGTGTGGAATGCAAGCCAAGTTTAAATTTGAAATACACAAACTTCATCATATCAGCTCAACAGAACTTCTAATATATATCTGTACGTCATAAGCTTGCATACATATGACCTTTGCCGTCCTGTATCATCATTAAAAAGCCGTTAAAATATAAAAGCTGACTTTGGCAGAAATTAGTAATTAAATTTAATCATGAGTTTTCGAAATATTCTTCTGAAAAGTCCATTGAAAACAATACCGTTTAGGGCTATAGCCCAAATAATAGATGTATGTAACTTTAAGTAAGTGATTAGGTATAAATTTTACTTGTAAGGGCACCAATGGAATTTGAAGCGATACAGTTGGATTATGGACAAGATTAGTTTGTCCAAATGTTTATTATAAATTCGAAGGATACTAATAGTCCAGTAGCTAGACTAAAAAAAATACCCTAAACATTCTTTATGAAAATTTACTCTTAAATTTATATTTCCCTAAATTTTGTGTTAAATTTACTCCTAAATGTGCATTTTCCTACAACTTTGTTATATACATCGATATGCACTTAGATGTGTATTTTTCCACAACTTTTTATGTAAATTTACACTTATGAGGGTTGTCTGAAGTGTTTGCGAACTCAAAATGTAGATGGCGCCACTCACAAATAAAAGTTGGATAATATGTTTGCGCATGCTTTGAAATGTGCTCACCAAAATTTCAATCAGTTTTGACGCGAACTTGTTGTTTGACTATCATTTGAGTGAGGCGATGTGCATGTGAGTGTATGTTAGGAAAATGGAAAAAGTCGTGTATTGAGCTGTCATTACTATACTGCGAAATTTTGAGCAGCTTGTTTTGCCGGGCTAGGGATTTTCCGGCGGGAAACTAGGAGTGCTTGCTTAACCAGCGAAGATCTCTAGTACCCTTGTTGTTTGCGGGGAATTTCTCTCAAAAAATTTAGGTCTTCCAAAGAGTTTTATTTTAATTTCACAGTTCAATTTTCACAAATCAGTGTTACAAACTACTTCACAATACTTTTTCAAAAAAGAAGAAAGAACTACATTGAAAATTTAACACTAATTATAAGTTTGAAGTTCCTATGCACAGACCACTCACTGACTGACTTCTTATTTAATTCGCACCTTTATTGATTTATGATTTCTTTTGTAGACGACCTAATAAGAGCTTCGTACACTAGTGGAGTAGCAGTCAAGTATCATTTAAAAAACTAACTGACTGACCTTTTACTCAGGCCACCCTTCTTATTGATTTCCAAATTCCTCTCGGTTATTGGGGTCTCATTTGATTGACCGAAATTTTCATGAAAAGAGAGGGGAACCATACGAAAAGTTTTTGGCATATAGGGTGCTTTATGCTAGAGCTTTTAAGTCGTGCGCTAGTGGTTATGTACGGGGGAATTGCGCCGTTTATCGGCTGAGTGTTGTACATAATTTTGCAGCCCAGGGAAATGATAAGACTTTCTGAAAATTAGAAAAAGAGATTTGAAGGGGAAACACTGCAATGCTTTTAATGAGGTTCATGTATGGGCATTGAGATGCCGGCTTGTATAGTTAAAGTGCAGAAAGGGGAGATGTGACGGGTCTGTATACTTATCCATTTTTATGAATGAGTGTATTAAGTTATGTTCTTCGCTCCGAAAATTATTGGGGAAAAGCATGGTTCGAAAGAGAATTCAATTTCATTCACCTGGATAAAAGTTGAAGGCCAACGTAAAGTTGTTTTTCTATGAGAAATGCGTTCGAGGCAGAATTTATCGTTTTGGCAAATTAATTTAATTGATTTACCGGAAAATTTGTATAGGGTTTCTTGGGGCTATTTCCTTTGAGAAAATATTATGAAGTTTCAGGTGTTATTTAGTGAGAAAAATTGTGTGAATATTGATTCAACGGAAATTGGTTTATGTTACGGAGACGCATTTCTCAGGCTATTGAATATAGCGAAAATTTATGATTTTGGATCAATGCAATGTATGTCTTATTTGCCCATTATAAATCTAGGTCTTATATGCCCATGTGAAATGAAGGTAAGGAGAGGGTTTACCGATTCATTACACCTATCCCCTTAGGAAAAGAAAGTTTCATTACTGGAGGGAATGTAACTTTCTTTTAAATTAGATGGGTCACCGTCCATCGCTTTGTGTGACTATGAGAGGGTGTAAGAAGAATATGGCCATGAGTTCGGTTTTTTGTTTCAAGCGTCGTAGTCAGTTTAAAGTGTCGTGCCTTATTATAATGTTAAAATTCTATTTAGGTGAATAGTACTTGTTTTGCTTCTTGTAAAATTAAAAATTTTCTTGATTTTATAAACCCCATACTTATGTTTAATTAACGTCTAATGTTTCTACTTACTATTATGAGTTTTTTATAAGATACTTTCTAGAAATTCCGAATTGTATTTTTATATAACCAATATAGATAAAACAGAAGGTAATATCGAAATGAAGTATATATATATATAATAAAGTAAAATCTAATATTTAGGTATAATGAAACATTTTTTTCTACTTCTACTTAGGTGAATAGTACTTTTATTGCTTCTTATAAAATTAAAAATTTTCTGGATTTATAAACCCCATACTTATGTTTAATTAACGTCTAATGGTTCTAGGTTTTTTTTTTTGATACTTTCTAAAAATTCTGAATTCTATTTTTTTTATATAAACAAAATATCGAAATGAAGTATATATATATATAATAAAGTAAAACCTAATATTTAGATATAGTATATTTTTTTTTGAAGACACGAATAAGTTGTGTGGAATTTTCGTTATCATATTTCAATTTTAAGTGCCACCGTTTCGTCGTGTGCTTATTTTGGGAGTTACTTCGATGTTTTTTTCATCGAAATTGTGTAAATGGGTTCATCTTTCATTTCTGTGCATTCTATCTCCTCTGGGTTTGATTTTATTTCTCTTGTTGTTGTTTTTCTACAATTTAGCTTTGCTCTAAGTTTGTATAGCAACATTGCGAGTAGGACGCTAGCGAACAGATAAGAAATAGCATAATGATGTATATGATGCGGGTTAGGGGATTCCGTATCGAATTTCTCGTTTTGTTTTTGCAGGTTTATTGCCTTACCTAGATTGTCTAACTCGTCTTCACTGTTGAATTTAAGAACTCGGACAGGTGGTTGCTTTTCTGAGCTTTGCTTGCTCAAATTCGTGTAATGGGGTAATTGGAAACTTAAGTTGAGTGATGGGAGGAAATAGTTATTGATCTGGGCGGACTTTACGTTATGGGCTTGTATTATCAGATTTCTAGTTTTGATATAGCAACCTTCAGTTATTTCCATGATCCCTAGATTTGATAATTTCCTAGCGTTAATAGCATTATTGCATATTATGTCGATCGTAATCTCATGATCTAATGAGAAAAGCCATCTATTTGGCTGTGATAACTGAATCCAAAAATCTGTTCGAGCAGTAGTTTTTATCTCGCAGTGCGGAGGCACAATATTCATGTGATTTAGTAGGTCCACCTCGCAGAGATTATTTTGAGAATGTACATTGAAAATGGGGTGGCTGACTTTACACAGGTAATAATTTAAATCATGCGTTACACATTGCATAAGGTCAAATTTGTTCATAGTGTAGTAATGTTCCCGATTGAAATCTATAACCAGATATTCGGAGGTTGGCTGGATAAATATGAAATTTGTTTCGTGTGGGATTGGTAATGGGTATACTTTAAATAATTGGTAACTATCTCTAAAGGGTAGCGGGAGTTTAAACTCGAATAAAATTTTGTTTTTGATAATTGCCGTGCGTACCTCACTTATTTGGTATAATTGTAGCAAGCTGTTCTGTTTTCTATCTATAGGTAAAGTAAGTGTATTGGGAATTTCCTTTTGGATGGTTCCCAAGACGTTTCTCATCTGTTGAGGTGATATAATTGATGGGTGTGGTTTCCCGTGCCTAACGTCTGTGATTAAATTAATTAATATGTTTTGTGTAGCTTGGATC
Organism: Dioctria rufipes; assembly: GCA_963924295.1. NCBI lineage: Eukaryota > Metazoa > Arthropoda > Insecta > Diptera > Asilidae > Dioctria > Dioctria rufipes. The sequence goes on from OZ002740.1 coordinate 8,521,512, forward strand.
CTGTGTATTATTAAGCCAGTAAGGGAGACCAAGGTGTCTATTTGTATGCTTATTTTGGTGGTAATTGTCTCTGTATTTAAGTTATTAATGGTAGAGTTTATTTCGTCTACTCTATTTTCTATGTGTAGGAATTGATTTTTTATTTCGATTCGGCTTTTGTTGAATATGTTGGCTGTAGTTTCGACGATCAGGAGGCTCAGAAGATGATTTTGGTTGTTGTGTAGGTTCTCTATTTGCTGGTTATAAGCTAAAGCGTCTTCCTCGCTGAGTGTTCCGAATAAGGTCTTGCTTAGTGCACCAATGGCATTAATTAATCCCCTTTTGTATCGATGATTTTCTGACCGTAATAGTTCCATGTTTTGTTCTAATTTTACTACTTCTAGGTGCAATTGTTGAGTAACACCCCAACATGGAATGGTTTGGTCGTAGTATTTATGTATTAAATTACAGAGGGAATTTATGTCGTTTATGTATGAATTTAATTTACCTATTTCGAATTGGAAATTCTCCAAGTCGTAGTAAACCAAGATTTGCCATTCGTTACTGTAAAGCCCGATCCGTCCAACCTCTTCGAAATAGATTCCTGGGTTGTCTTTGAGTTCACTGATCTTAACGTTGGCATAACTCTGGCCGGTCAGTAGGGCCGCGATGAGCAGGACTATAAGAAACCTAAAGTGAATTCGTGCATTATTACTGAGTTGGATTACTCGAAGAAAAGTTTGAGGTTGTTATTATGTATTGTTTTTGATTTATTGCCTATTCTTATGGTGGAGTTTTCGGTAGAATTTATGTTAATTATCTCGAAAGGTCCCGTCCATAATGGAGAAAACTTGTTTTTTTTTGTAAAATTTTTTATTAGTACCTTGTCCCCTAGGTTGAAGTTCTTTATTTTTGTGTTCTTATCGTAGTATTCTTTGCTTCGTTTTTTATTGTGTATTAAATGCTCTTTAGCGATACTATACCCATGTTGTAACCTAGCCCTTAATTCGTTCGAATAGTTATCGTAATTATATGACAAGCTTGGTGTGGATTTGAGTTTGTGTGGTAGATTTGCCGGAAATCCGTAGAGAAGTTCAAAAGGTGTGTAATTTGTGCTACTATGTGGTGTGGTGTTAAATACAAAGGTTGCGTAGGGAATCCATTGATCCCATGTTGTAGGGTCCCGGTTGACGTAATGCCGAAGATACTCAGCTAGGGTTCTATGAGTTCTTTCGAGAGCTCCATTGGTCTGTGGGTGATAAGGAGTGGTTTGAATTTTATGAATTCGTAATAATTTGCATGTCTGGGAAAAAAGGTCGCTTAGGAAATTCGTTCCTTGATCTGTAAGAAGGTTTTCCGGAATTCCATGTTTACAGACGATTTTTGTGACGAATGCTTCGGCTACTGTTTTTGCCTCAGCGTTTCTGATAGGGATGGCTTCCGAAAATTTAGTTAAGTCATCTTGGAATGTCAGCAAGTATTTGTTGCCATCGTAGCTTACAGGCAATGGACCGACGATATCCAAAAATACCTTTTCAAAAGGTTTCGAACTGGTGGTGGTTATTTTCATTGGGATCCTGGGATTACTACTAAGTTTGTTCTTTTGGCATGATTGGCATTTTGATATGTAATTTTCAACATCCTTACTCATCCCTTGCCATCGATAGTTCGCCTGGATCCGTTTTAAGGTTCGAGTGACCCCTTGATGTCCTCCGATTGGTGATTCGTGGAAGATCTTCAAAACTTCATCAATATCTTTCTTTTCCGTGAGCGTTTGAATCTTAACTGAGTAACACACGACTCTATAGGTAGGTGAAGGAAAGGCGTAGCTAAGTAAGTTTTTTATTTCGCGGTTGGAGGTTGGATCATACTCAGGTATGGATATATTGAGTTCGCTCGCTTTTTGTTCTGTAAGATATTCTCGGAATTTTCTTAATATTTTTAATGTGTATTCAATATCCCTTTCCGTTCTTAGACGATCGGTACCTTTTGCTATAATGTATGTAGTTTTTTCCTTAGTGATAATGTGTATATCTTTGCTTGTGAGATTTTGTAATAAGGTGGGAAACCTTGCAAATAATAAGGTTTTTATTTCGCTTTCTCTATTGTTGATTAAAAAAAATTTTGGTGAGACTTTTGCTTGGGATAAGAGTGATTGGTTACTATGGATTACGTGAAAAAATTCTGTGGTTATACTAGATATATACTCATTGTATTCATCTGAGGTTTTGGTGTTATCTGCAGCTTCTGTATTACGGGTTTGGCTTCTTGTTGCTACATTTATAGTTTTTTCCCTGTTTTCGGTTTGATTCGCGATTGTTATCCTACTAAGTGCATCAGCGTTTGAATTTAGTTTACCTGGCTTGTATAAGATTTTATAATCGTATTCCTCGAGTCTGATTCGCCATCTCATTAAACGCGACGATGGGTCTTTAAGATTCATTAACCATTTTAGGGGCATGTGGTCAGTTATTATGTTAAATTTCCTTCCATAAATATATGGGCGAAATTGTTCAACGGCGTAGACAATCGCGAGTAGTTCTTTCTCTATGGTAGCGTATCTCGTTTCGGCCTGGTTGAGTGTCCTGCTAGCGTAGCAAATCGGACGATCTTGGCCTATTTGTCCTTGGGATAACACCGCGCCCAAGGCTATGTCACTAGCGTCCGTGGTTACGTTGAAGTCTTGAGAATAGTCAGGATATGCAAGAATTGGTGTGTTTTGAAGCTTTTCTTTTAGAGACCTAAATGCTTCATCACAAAAACAATCCCATATAAAAGGGGAGTCCTTCTTTAGCAGATTGGTAAGGGGTTTTGCTGTCTTAGAGAAATGGGGTATGAAACGGCGGTAATATCCTGCGAAACCTAGAAATGATTTTACATCTCTAGCCTTTTTGGGAGTTGGATAGGTTTTCACTGCCGATATTTTGGAAGGGTCCGGCCTAACTCCATCTTCACTTACGACATGTCCGAGGTAAATGATTTCCTTCTGCAAGAAGTGACACTTATCAGGTTGCAGCTTAAGATTGCTTTCTCTGAGTCGTTGTAACACTTCTATTAGTTTTTTATTGTGGTCTTGTAAATTGTGACCATAGATCACAATATCGTCAAGGTATACGAAACATCGCAATCCTTGCAGACCAGTCAGCACCGTATTCATTAATCTTTGAAAGGTTGCCGGTGCTCCTTTTAGTCCGAAAGGCATTCTATTGAATTCGTAATGCCCAAACGGAGTACTGAACGCGGTCTTCTCTTTGTCGCTGTCGTGCATGGTAATTTGGTGGAACCCGCTAGCTAGGTCGAGAGTGGAGAAGTATTTTGATCGCCCTAACTGATCGAGGATATCGGTTATGTTAGGTAGAGGGTAGGCGTCACCGACAGTTATATCGTTTACCCTACGAAAATCCACTACGACTCTCCAGCGCTTATTTCCAGCACTGTCCGGTTTTTTGTTTACTAAGAGCAAGGGTGAGTTCCAAGGGCTCTTGCTAGGGGTAATTATCCCATTCGTAATCATTTCCTCGATTTGTTTATTGATTTCATCGCGTTGGGAGACTGGAAGGCGATAAGGTTTGACATATATTGGGGGTTTATCTGGAAGTGTCGGAATCGAGTGAGAGACGACATCAGTGTAGGTAAGGATGTCGCCCTCTAAGTAGAATAAGTCATTGAATGATCGACAAATGTTAATGATTGTAACCTTTTCTTCAGGATTACAATGCTCTAATTTGAGGTTTTCTTCTAACCTTTTTAATCTGTTTTTTACCGGGTCATTTTTGGTGTTGGTTTGTATAATTTCGTAGGAATCAAGATCTTCTTCTATAAGTTTTATTTTCCTGAAAGGGACCTTTACCTCGTGTTCGTTTGAATTTAAGATTAATACCTTGGCTGTGTTATTCACCGGCGAAATCAGGCAATTACCTACATAAACTCCAGGTTCAATTTCTTGGTGTAAGCACAAGGTTTCTTTATTCGAGGCTACGGGTATTTCTACTATTTTTTCAGTACGCGGGGGTAAGGATATTGCGTCTGGAACTAAATTTTGCATTAACATTTCCTCTATCCTATTTCTACTACCTATTTTATTTTCCTCATTTGTATTTGAATTTATTTCATTGATAAAAATATTTTCCATTTTGTTGTCTTTATATTCCATGTGTAATTTTTTATTTTCTTCGTATGGGATGTTTTCTGTGATTCTTTCCTCAGGACCGCTGTCGTAGCGTCGCGAGTCCGTGTTGGTATATTCTTCTTGTGAGCCATAGTCGTAGCGTCTCGCATTCACTTTAGAATTTTTTTTATGCAGATCTTTTCTGAAACATCCTACTTCTAAGTTGGTACTTTTTGATTGTATATTTTTATTCAGGTCACTGTCGTAGCGTCGTGTTCCTGAATAATTGTTTTCCGACTTTGAATTATTTCTATTATCTTTATGCATTTCGTTATATTTCCCATTAAAATTTGTTTTTCCCTCTACATATATTAAATCGTATCTTTCCTTGATATACTTTTCATTTATCCCATTTCTAATATTACTCCCGTTACACCTGCTTGTGTTGTTTGCTTCTGTTACTGCATCCCTCCCGAGTTGAGGTGATACATTTTCCCAAAGGGCCAGGTGCAATTTGAGGTAGTTTTCTGAATAACTCAGTACTGTTCGGTACTTATGTAGGAAGTCGTTACCTATAATGCCGTCGTGAGTTAGTGTACTTCCCTTTCGTAAAATATGGAATTTATGTGAAATATTTACTAAATTTTTCCCTACTTGGATTCGTAAATTTGCTAGTGTAGTACCATGAGTGGTAGTAGATTTACCTGACAGGGTACAGATTGTACATTGATGCGATTCTAATATAGGAGTATCACCTAAAGCTAATTCCGCCTTGTGTAGGCTGATTTCGGCTCCGGTGTCTATAACATAAGTTGACGTTTTACCAGATATTGAAGAATATAGTGTTATTACGGCGCCTTTAGGTGTAACTTCAATGGGTATTTGTATGGAAGTATTTACAGGTTTGCGGGGGTGGAATGTATGACGGCTCGAGTATGGGCTAGGTGAGGTAGTTCGCCTTCCAACTCCTCTGGCCCATTCTCGTTTTCCTGCGCTTCTGTCCACTGGATATTTCTCAGAGGTCTTACGTGGTCAGGCCTATTGCCGTTGGAGTTTGCTTGTGATTGTCTAGTGGTAGCTCGTGGTGGTCGCATATAGCTGCTTCCAAAGTAATTTCTATTTGTACCTTGGGAATTATGTGCCACGGGACGTTGTGAGTGATTATTATCTGTTAGGAGAGCTTGACGGTTGAGCATCCTCTCGTCATATGCTTTTGCGCGACATTCACTAATGTGATGATTCGCTCGGTTGCAGTATCGGCAAATTAGTCGATTCACCTCTCTTTTGATTGTTACTGTATTAGGGTTAAACGCGGGCAATGCTTTTCTCTGAAAGCAAACGTCTCTAGTATGTCCTCTTTTGTTACAGAAACCGCAAATGACAGGATTAGAGTGTCTTGTGGGTGTTGAAGTGGCACCCGATTGCTCGCTCATTCTAAGCATCTGTTCCTGAGCATATACTATAGCCTTCCGAAGGGTACTTTCTGCTCGAGCCTTGACCATTATCTTGAGATGGTCATGTCGCAAACCATCTTCAAAGGCTCTTGTGGCGTTTATTTCGTTTTCCTTAAGTAGGAAATCTCTCGCGATTGCGTTATCAGTACCTTTAAGAGTAACGTCGTTTAATTCGGATAAAAGCTTAGTCATTCTTTGGGAATAATCTTTAAGATCTTCCCTTGGGGCTTGCTTTATTCTTGATATCTCTGCCTGAATTGCAACCCTAGGCCTATCTTCTGAAAATTGTGATTCTAACTCGTCTTTAAGTTGAGCCCAAGAACTTATTTCTTTATATTTAAAGATGTCGTACGCGCTACCGGTTAGCTTGGTCTTTAATAGGTTTAAGAAAAAACTCTTGTCAGAAGCATTTCTCGCGTGAGTAAATAATATTTCGCTGCAAGAAACAAATCGATGTAGATCTTTGGGGTTGCCATCGAACTCAGGAATTAGATTTCTCGCGTCGGAGATTGATATGGCAAGATCATTTTTGGGTAAGTTTTGGTTTTCGGGATTTGGCACTTGTTGCTGTTCGTTTGGCATTGTGTCGTGAAAAGGTAGCTCTTGAAATGCTGATACCGATGCAATTCTCCTTCGAGATTCTTGTCGCGTTAATACAGGATCAGGGACGAGTAATCGTCGCTGCCTTTTATATACAAATCTTTTGGATCTCCCCGTCGTGTATACAACAATAAAATAAAATGAAAATTAAAAGGAATTTCAGAATTGGGTATTATATTAAAATGTATTTAAACGTATATATAGGAGGAAAAAGTGTTCTGAAATTATTTAGAATCGGTCACTACATATGAACTCAAGCCCTTAGATCCAATATGAATGGTCCAAAAAATTTTAATTGTTTCAAAATCTAAATAATATCATAAAGTTGATGAGTCTCAAATAGAAACAGTAACCTGCTTCATAAATCAAATAATTGGATTTAATAAGAAAAAGTATTTATGTTCGTATCTCTTTATATACAAAATGTAAATTATATGAACTTTTATGAAGCAAGTTTCTGAACATTTAAATACTCATTCTCATTTTATAGAACATCAAGGGTACACTTTCCATGTTTCCTTTTTGTCACTTTTCTTGCAAAAAGTTAAAAGGAACTTATGTTTTATGCACTGGGTTTGTACTTAATATACCTATGTATTAATTGTGTGGAAATAAGCTAGCGGAACACTTAATTTCAATTTAATTTTATATTTTAGAAAAAGAAATGAAAAAAAAAATGTCCGTAGAATCTGCTTTTGATTTGTGTGCACCCTTGTGCAATTTAGAGAAATTAGTAGGGGAGTTACGTATTATCGTACCGTATTTCGAGGTGACACAAAAAATTAATGCAGAGGTAAAATTGTACACACAGAACTTTCATGCCCTTATTTTTGTCTGTTTTTCGTGTTCACAATGACGGCATTAATTAACATTGAAAATTTTACACTTTTCACTAGACACTAGTATACTCTAAAAAATTATTATATATATATATATATATATATATCTTTCCTTAAACAAAAAATTGGTTACCATATCTTTTATATTATAGGTTATCACATTTATCGAAAAAAAAACAAAGTATATATATATAATAAAGCAAAATCTAATAAAAAAAATTTTGTTGGTTTTTTTTTTTCAAATTTTACGATATAAATTTAGTTGATAAGAAAAAGGAATATCTGTGAAATGACGTGACTTACATTTGCTGCTGCAGTTGAAGAAGGCGCTGCTTTAAAGCGATATATTCCACGTAGTCGGCTGTCTCGTCATCCGGTCCGGCAGGCTCAGCATATACGGCTAATTTCTCCTGGATTTGGGAAATTTCTTCTTGGTGGTCCATTAGATTGGTCTATTGTTTCTCTTGAGGTGTTGGGCAGTGATTTCGGGCCGCCTGCCTTAAATTTATCCTCTCAGGATCTCTATTCAGAATGGAGATCTAGTACCGCTTCTTTTGGGATGTTGGGCAGTGATTTCTGGCTGCCTGCCTTGAATTTATCCTCTCAAGATCTCTATTTATATTGGAGATCTAGCACCGCTTCTTTTGGATGTTGGGCAGTGATTTCGGGCTGCCTGCCTTGAATTTATCCTCTCAAGATCTCTATTTATATTGGAGATCTAGCACCGCTGCCACCAGTTGTTTTGCCGGGCTAGGGATTTTCCGGCGGGAAACTAGGAGTGCTTGCTTAACCAGCGAAGATCTCTAGTACCCTTGTTGTTTGCGGGGAATTTCTCTCAAAAAATTTAGGTCTTCCAAAGAGTTTTATTTTAATTTCACAGTTCAATTTTCACAAATCAGTGTTACAAACTACTTCACAATACTTTTTCAAAAAAGAAGAAAGAACTACATTGAAAATTTAACACTAATTATAAGTTTGAAGTTCCTATGCACAGACCACTCACTGACTGACTTCTTATTTAATTCGCACCTTTATTGATTTATGATTTCTTTTGTAGACGACCTAATAAGAGCTTCGTACACTAGTGGAGTAGCAGTCAAGTATCATTTAAAAAACTAACTGACTGACCTTTTACTCAGGCCACCCTTCTTATTGATTTCCAAATTCCTCTCGGTTATTGGGGTCTCATTTGATTGACCGAAATTTTCATGAAAAGAGAGGGGAACCATACGAAAAGTTTTTGGCATATAGGGTGCTTTATGCTAGAGCTTTTAAGTCGTGCGCTAGTGGTTATGTACGGGGGAATTGCGCCGTTTATCGGCTGAGTGTTGTACATAATTTTGCAGCCCAGGGAAATGATAAGACTTTCTGAAAATTAGAAAAAGAGATTTGAAGGGGAAACACTGCAATGCTTTTAATGAGGTTCATGTATGGGCATTGAGATGCCGGCTTGTATAGTTAAAGTGCAGAAAGGGGAGATGTGACGGGTCTGTATACTTATCCATTTTTATGAATGAGTGTATTAAGTTATGTTCTTCGCTCCGAAAATTATTGGGGAAAAGCATGGTTCGAAAGAGAATTCAATTTCATTCACCTGGATAAAAGTTGAAGGCCAACGTAAAGTTGTTTTTCTATGAGAAATGCGTTCGAGGCAGAATTTATCGTTTTGGCAAATTAATTTAATTGATTTACCGGAAAATTTGTATAGGGTTTCTTGGGGCTATTTCCTTTGAGAAAATATTATGAAGTTTCAGGTGTTATTTAGTGAGAAAAATTGTGTGAATATTGATTCAACGGAAATTGGTTTATGTTACGGAGACGCATTTCTCAGGCTATTGAATATAGCGAAAATTTATGATTTTGGATCAATGCAATGTATGTCTTATTTGCCCATTATAAATCTAGGTCTTATATGCCCATGTGAAATGAAGGTAAGGAGAGGGTTTACCGATTCATTACAAGCTGAATTTAAACGTGGTCATACCAGCTTGAATGACGATGAACGTTCGGGACGTCCAAAAACTGTAAACACTGACGATAACATCGCTCAAATTCACAAAATGGTACTAGACAATCCTCGAATTAAAGTTAAAGAATGTGTTTGTCACATATTGCATCAACTTTTAGGCATGAGAAAACTGTCGCGCGTTAGGTTACGCGTTCGCTCAATTTGAACCAAAAACGCCGTCTCACACCTCAGCTGTTGCCATGGCGAAAATTGAATTACGACTTTTTTTTTTTGTTCCTTAAGCTAAAAGTTGCGCTAGGTGGACAGAAATTTTGGTCGAATGAAGGGGCCATTACTTTCGTAAACCACTAGAATAATAAAAATTAATTTGAAGAAAAACTATCTTGTATCTTTGTTAGGTGTGAAACTTTTTCGACAAAGCTCGAAGAAGTTGTGCATTTTCCTACAACTTTTTATGTAAATTTACACTTGGATGTATTTGATATCGTCGGTTTGATTTTGGACCTATTTACACTTCTAAAAGCAATTTCGTAAATGTACGGCATACTTCAAGATACTGATCGTAAGTAGATCTTTAAAATCTTATTGATGCTAGCACACGATATGGATGGAAAAGAAATCTAATTATTATATACAGCACCTATGACGATCTACAGAGAGGCCATAGGTATAAGCCCATTATTACATTTATAAAGAGACAGATGTCCAAACACAAGACTGTCCCAATCTTCATTTCATTTTTCACAAATGGAACAAATGCCGAACTAGAAAAAGGAATTCGTATTCTTTTTCTGAACGATGCATTCAATTTCTTCTCTTCAGTTATATCGTCCTTCTGGAAAACTAAGAATCCAACCCATGAAACAAAACCAGCTCCATCTATGGGCAAAATAGCATACTAACATGTTTATCACAAGTTTTATACTAACTAGCATCCATTGTATCTTACGGCCCAATAACAAACGCTTTATCTACATACATTCAGTAGGTATTAGTTCACTAAAATAATTCCAGAGGGACACTATCGACTCTACTAATTTTATTGTGTTTTATATTACTAAGAATGCTGATTACAAGTTGGAAGTTGTCTAGAATATTTTTCACGAGCTTTCAGTGTATTGTGGTTGACAGATTCTTAAGCGCAAACAAGTTGGAAAAGGAAGTAACAGTTATTAGCTATGCCCGTAGCTTTTTGAATATATTAGGAGTATTTGATGAGACACATGTTGCATAAAACGGATTATGCCGAATATCTAGGTATCAATATCTCATGTCCGCCATAAGCATTAGATATTTGCCATATGTTCCTCGTTCTCCTTTATTTTTTTATATTATTATGTAAATCAGCGGACACATGGTGTCATTCCTTCAGGTTTCCTCCTTTAAAGACAATGCATACTCGTTTTCGCACGAAAACAGCAAAGTCTCACTAATCCCGCATATTTCTTCCAAACAATGTCTATAATCTAACAGCAAAATAAACATCTAGAAAAATCACTGATAAGAGTCCTCTCATGATATGTATCATGTTATCAAAGCAATCCTAAGAAAGTGGGCGAAGATACCAGCAAAGTATAGGTAGTACTCGTTTCTGCCCAACACCATGTTCCGTGACCTGTTTGCTGGTGAATTTAGTTCTGACACAAGAACATCATGATGCCGTCAAGATGGAGAATTTTTCTACCTTCTGGCATATGGCGGTACGTAAGGTAAAGCAAAGAAGTATTAAATTCAGATTCTGTCGTGATAAGAGAGAACATCATTTTTTGACAAGGTATTTAAAGAGCGTTCGCAAGAGCATACATATAGTTGACTGATGTGTATATCTCCCCTCCTGCTCCTCTTCATCTGCAGCCACAGATCTCATTTTACCTTTTAAAGTCAAAAGAGACGCCGGCGCGCCTTGATGATGATGATTATTATTATTCGAATTATGCCTCCTTGTACCTACTAGAGGTCCGAATATAAGAATACATTCTAAAGTCCCTGCGACCTCATTACTTCATTTCATTCACTTTAAGCTGTAAACTGAGCACATGATATGGCATGACAGTACACCAGGACAGGCTATTTATATTTTCAATAAAAAAAAATTAAAATAATAAAAAAATTATAACAAATTTATGAGAAGCCATAAATAATTTTCATTTCCACTTTTGACAGGCACTTGGTCGACAACCAGATTCACACTATCGAGAAGGATGCCCTGCAGGACCTGGTGTCATTGGAGCGACTGTAAGTGATTTATAATTGAATTTTTCGTTGCACTCTTTGCTTTTATGTGGTGTGTGCTATATACTTTACGCTAAAAATTTAATTAAAAAAAAAAAACAAACAAAACATTGATCAAATTCCTGATCCTGATGGAGGTATAGCGTGCTACGAGCATATCTGTTGCTGATTGTAGCAATTTAATAACGATGGCATCTACTTGATTAGCGACACGTTTGTGCTCTTATTAGCCAGTAACTCGATTATAGTTCAATTAAAAAGTTAATCATTGTGTAAAGTAGTCGCTCCGTGTAAAGCAGCGGCGCGGTAGTGGCGACGGCCGCGTCGTAAATTTAACTTTATGCTGTTCTCTCAGGTGAATTATTTGCCTATTTTACATAAAGAAATGGTGTGTCGGGAGATGTTCGCCAAGTACTCACGACTGTGGCTAGTCTAGTCTCTATGGAATAATTATGAATTGCAAACTCTGATTGTATATGAATTATAGTCTGCTAATGATAGGGAATAAATCAGCGAAAGAAACTCATTGCAGAAACTCGAAATTATCATAAATTATGACTGTTCATTAATTTGTTTATATTTAGCAACAAAATTGGCATAAATTTGTAATTTTTCTTGATTATGTGTGATTAGGTGTGCATACGACCGCAGGGCGGGGTGCTGGACAACTCTAGTTAGCCATAAGAGAAGGCAGCTCCGAACCTCGCGTTCTGTTAACTGTTGTAGAAAGTTTGGTGTAATTTTATTCAATTCCCTGTAAAATATTTAAAGTAAGATGTTTATTATCACAATCATTGGCTATAAAAGCCAATATATGCTCTCCGTTAAAAATCCCCTTCAATTTCATACGATCTCTTAATTCGCATTTTTCTTTTTATTTAGTTTTTTTCTACTCTATAGAATCAGCCCCAAGAAGACCAATCTGTGGAACATGACTTCTTCATTTTGTTAACATGCCCAAACCCTCCAAGACTCTCGGTATAGTCAACACATTCTTTAATACAAGCATTTCTGAAAGCTTACGCTTTTATATGATTACTACATTTACAACGCTATCCAACTCGATTTATCAGGGCTATGTGTCAATTCATGACTCAATGAAAACATTAATTTACAAGGTTATCAGGACATTCCTATAAATATATCAACAAATTTTGGACTAAGAATTGAACACTGTGGAACACCACAATTCCAAAGAAATTTAATTAAAAAAATCAGTTTTGTACTCTTACATATTGGCTCTGATTAGTCAATTTGTTTTCACGAATGAAAATATACAATGATAGTTTACAGAATAGTTTTGAATTGTTTTACAGAATAGAAATTTGAACTGAAATATAAAAGAATAAAAGAATAGTTAAATAGTTCTAGTTTAAGACCTAACGCTATCTGTCATAGCTTTCAAAAGACCACTCTCACCTAGGTTCCGTGTGAAAACCGGTCTGTGGAACATATAAAAAGTCTACCAACATTTTCCATAAAGTATAACTTTGCCGAATTTATAGGATGAGAATTATTCAGCTCAGAATGGGGGATACTTTCTTTGGAATTGGTACAGGCAAATAATTCTCCACCGACAGCTAAAAAACTGTCCGCCGGCATCAACAGTGGCATTATTCTGAATAAAATATAAATTTAGGGTTTTGGAATTGAGACTGATTTGCATGGTCAATTGTTCACCAATTTTTCATCGGGTTCATCTGTCTATATTGAGGTTAGTAGTCAAAGTAAACAATTCTATCGATTTTTTTTACCTGATCATTTGCTCTTGGTACGCGAATAGTGGTCGTTTTGCTAGTGTTCTGTAAATGAACATTTTTACGAGTAATAAAAAATCTTCTCAAATAAGATAAGATACACATACACATATACATATATGTATTCTCGAACATACACAGGTAGATTAGTAATACGCAAGCCAAACAATAATGGTCCAACGACTGACCCCTGAGGCACGCCAAAAGGCAACAATGTATAATATGGAAAAGAACTTTCAGAGGTTGAATACGATTAATTGGCGGAGACTTGTTTAGGGAAGGGAGACCCAATAGCCTTAATGAAAGAATCTAGATAATGATTGTGAGGATGAAAAGCAAATCTCATTTAATATTGAAATTGAATGGCTCGTTGTATAAAATAACATTGAAAAGTCGAATAAAGTCGTCTCTATGGTCTGAATCCTTAACGCTCCCGTCCCATAAAGATGTTGTTTGTACTTTTTAATTAGAGCAAAACACGCAAAAAAGTCCGGGCATTATTTGAGAATTTAGTTAGCTTGAACAACAATCGACTAAAGGCGATTCCTGAAAACTTTGCAACAAGTTTAACGAACCTTTTGCGATTGTAGGTAATAAAACTGCTTTAATTGCAATTATTGTTTTTGTTGTTGTTGCGTTTATTTTACGTTAATAGTCGGATAACTATAATTAACAAAAAAAAACATCAAAATTTTGTTTATTATATTCATCCCATGTGCGCCATTACTAACCCCCACTTCACTAAGTCAGTATGAAAAATTAATCCAAAATAAAAGGGTTCACTTCAGAACTTTGTATAATAACTCTGAAATCTGCTTCTGACAATCGCCAGAAATCAAATAAGCCACCCTCTTCTAGCTGAATATTGTTGTAAAAGTAAACAGAAAAATCGAAACAAATAAAAACTTTTGCGTCTGTACAATCCGCAGGGATATATCGCACAATGCAATCACAACTACTCCACGGAGGGTCTTCAAAGGAGCCCAATCTCTGCGAAGTCTCAACTTAGACAATAATCAAATTATGTGCCTGGATGAGCAGGCTTTCAAGGGACTCACCGATTTAGAAATTCTGTTAGTGTTGACATCTATTGTTTTCTTCTATATCTATGCATTGAGATTTTTGCTTGTCTTTTTTTTTTTAGTCTCCTATCTGACCCAATCATTGATTTTTTTCCAATTTATTTCAGAACGCTAAATAAAGATAATCTGACAACTTTGCCGTATAACTTATTCACGGGATTGACCCAACTTCGTGCCCTTCGACTATCGGACATTTGCATGCGATTGACATCTTTCGTGGCTGTTCAGATTCTTACGCACTTCTCCACGCCTAGCACTTTATACGAGATGCCAGTCACCAAGCCAGCTCAAGGGCCAAAACATGGCTGATCTTCACGATCAAGAGTTCAAATATTCAGGTAAGTCGAAGGTATAGTTTTAGGGATTTGTGTTTTTTACTTTTTTCTCTAAGAGAATCACAGTGAGCTTTATGCAAAGTTAATGCATTTTACTAGTATATTCGGGCTTGGTACCTACACCCATCTGTAACACACGATATCTTTTTAATCATTTTCCGGTTTTGTTTTATATGTCGACATCAACGAAAAATGTCTCTGTTTCTCTTAATTCACACTTTCCTGTTCTAAACAGCCACCTGGAGGGCTATGGCTAAATTATCTTTTATTACATTTTACATGTATACTCTTCCGTTCATAACAATATTTTAGAAATTCCAACTCAATACGTTTATTTTCGAAAGTAATGATACCAAAATTTCGTTATGAAAAATAGATTGAATTCGTCGCCCAGAGATTTAAGTTTCGAAATTCACATTCGAAAATATGTTTTACACTGTTTTGATAAATTTCAAAATTGAATCGTAGATACGTTTGTTTTTAAAGTTAATTTATTCAGAAAACCCTGTTTTTTTGCAATTTCAGGTGTTTTGCCCGATAGGAAAGGGGTAAAGTGAAAAATTTAACACCACATCTTTTCGAAATTTTCTTTATATATTGAGTAATTCGTAACCGATGTGAATGGGATTTTCACAGATGATATAATAGTTTTTGATTCCACTCTACTTTTTATTTTCGAAATTTTAGTGCAAATTTTTATGCAATTAATTCTTGTCCTGTAATTTCATATTTTCAATATGGCTCCACCATTTAAGAACTAACGGAAGCTGTTGTTTGAAAGCTCTAGGAAAAGGGCATTAACATACCACAATTTAAGAAAAACAATATGTAAGGATCGCGCGAAAAGTTCGAGTGAGGGGGGGGGGATATGAGTTTTTCATGAGAAGTCTGGAGTATGTTTAAAAAATATGGAATCTGATGTCAGTACCGCTTGGAAAGAATGTCAAAATTTTTTAATTTTTAAGTTTGAGATTTTCGGAAAAAAATTAACCAAACCGGAAATCTTAAAATGACACTTCAACACTTATTGGCGACGTCTATTGGCGACTAGGTGTATTATAGTGACAGCTATAGTGGACAGTGCAATCGTTGCTTACTTTTGTTTTTATAAAAGTTTCACAAATAATTCATCCATAACTGTTATTTCATCTCACATTCTCATAAATTCTTTGAAAAACACATAAAAAGCACAAAAAATATGAAAACGTGCCTAAAGGTACAAAGTGGCCTTAACATAAATACAATGCATTGCTTTACGTATCAGCGATATCCAACCGGAAGATAATCATTGCAAAAACCGTTCTCCATAAAAAGACCAAGATACGGACGTACGCACATAATGCATTTCACATTACTACCCCGCTACTACAGATTACATATATCGTACGGAAGCGGATACAGCAGAGATCGAAATTGAAATGGATAACACTTCATTATCGATAACCACTCTGGACTCTTTGGAGTCTGGACTAAAGCGAGCGCAGAAGCTGGGCACGTACAGCACTCTATTTTGCATTTAAAGCATTTCACTATATAGAAGGAGTTATTCCAGGGGTTCGGCTTCGTATTCAGAGACTCAATACGAGACTGGGATTGGGACAGGGGGGCACAATATTGCAGAACTGGGCCAGCGAGCAGAAATCCATTTACAATCTCACTTGTATGCAAATAAATCGGCTAGTGTAGAACGTAATTACTGCAAAAATTTAATTCAGCCTCGCTATATCCCAGAGCAATTTACAAGCGACACGACACGGTTCTGGCGAAATAATTTTGTTGGACTAGTGATTTTCAGTGCGAAATGTTCATACGTTCGCATGCGGTTATTTTTTAGCTTCAGGAATTGGGGGAATAAATACCTACAAAATCGCAGTGATGTGCTAAAATTTGCAATTTTTTGTGTTTGCTGTCTGAATCATTTGCGTTCTGGTTCGGTTCACCGGTGTTGACGATTTTAAACTTTTTAGTGATGATTTTGAAATTTATATTGATTGCCAGCGTAATTGGTTCTGTAAAAATAAAAATTCCGAATGCCCGATAATAGTCTTATAATAATTGGATAAGAGTTCAAGGAAGAGGGTTTTGTCGTAGTTTACAATCAGTAAATGAAATTTCTCATGTTAAATACTTCAATTGTGTGCAGAGATAATATTTCTGATTTTAAATTTACATAAACTGAATTTTATCCATATATGTCACTAGTTTGGGTCCGGCTCGAAGGACCAGAAGTAAATGTAATGATGTTCAATTATTTAGGTGCAAGTTTTATGCTTTCGATGAAATATAATTTAATAATTTAGCTTAGCACTTTGAATTATTCGTAGAGCCTGAATTAATAAGTATATTATGGCACATGTGCCCACAACCTAATCAACTAAGGTGCTGCATTGAAATACGAGGGTGGATCAATAAGTAAAGTAGATGGCGCTGCTAGGAAATGTTGATATTACCATTGTATACTGCCAGCTGTCAAATGACAGTACACAGGAGTTTTGAATGAGTTCAAAGTTTAGTTTTGAATTGGTAGTCATTTCTGTTGAATGTGTTCTATATTTTACCCTACAATGGCAAAAGAAAAGTATCGATTGGTGATTCGATTGTTATTTTTGGACAGGAAAAATTACGGAGAAATAAAAGCGAAGTTAGATGCAGTTTATGAAAACTTTTCGCCTTCTATTAATGAATTTAAACGTTACCGCACGTCTGTTTTTGAAGAGGAGCGCTCAGGCCGCCCATCAGATATGGTGAATGAAGAAATCGTTGGAAAAGTTCATGATACGATCGCCAATTACGGATCGGCAATCAATATTTTGCATGGAAAGCTGGGGTTGAAAAATCTGTCGGCCCGATGTGTGACGCGATTGCTCACGTTGGAAAACAAGCTGATACGGCTGCAAACTTCGAAGCAGTGTTTGGATCTCTTCAAGCGAGATCCGCAGGAGCTCTTGCATTGGGTCGTACCCGTGGATGAAACTTCGATTCACTACTATATACCAGACCCCAAGTAGCAGTCAAAACAATGGACATTTCCCGGCCAATCTGCTCCGAAAAGACAAAGGTGGTGCCATCGGCCAGAAGGGTTATGGCTACGATTTTCTGGGATTCCAAAGGAATAATCCATATCGACTTTCTGGAAAGAGGAAGAACGGTAACCGCGAAGTACTACAGTCAGTCGACCAAAAAATTAAAAGAGACTAAGGCCCATTTGGCTATGAAAACAGCGTTGCACTACCACGACAACGCACCAGCTCACTCAGCCGGAATCGTTGCGGTCGAACTGCATGAACTGTGTTACGAACTGCTACCACATCCTCCGTCCTCGCGAGATCTGGCTACCTCTATTTTTTTCTTATTTTTAAACATGAAAACGTGGCTGGCAGAAAAAAAGTTCAGTTCAAATGAGGATATCATCGGTGAAACAAAAGCCTATTTTGATGCGTTTGAAAAATCGTATTTTTTACAAGGTTTAAAGAAATTGGCGGATCGTTGGCAAAAGTGTATCACATTAAAATGTGACTGCATTGAAAAATAAAAAACAAATTTCCCAAAAATGACTACCTTGAAAGACTCCAGTATTGTTATAAATTTGTTTAGAGCTCCACAAAAGCTAGACAAGTAAGAGCCCAATGTATTGAAAAAATAAACAAATGGAAACCCAAGAATAGTCAATTTATGAATAGAAATTCAATAAAAACCAAGCTTGATTAGTTCGATTCACCTGCATTTGCCTATAAATTAATGATAGAATTAAAGTGTGATTATATGCAAATGGACCATATTATGTCATTATTTTTCCATACACGAACACTTTGAAGAAATTTCCTCCATCTAATTCGTTAAAAAAATACTATAAAATTACTATAAAACTTCCGTCAATTTTTTTCAATTTCCCTATAAAAACTAAATTTTGCTGAATCAATTAATTTAGTTAAATATTTTTTTCTTAACCAAGTCTCATTGACCCTCTCTATTTTGTTGACATTTTCCACTTCGTTTTTGTTTTTTTTTTTTTTTTTTTCTCCAAAAACCACTCTTCGCTTTTCAGCACTGTTCAAAACTTTTAAGAGCACTTCAAACTTGAAGTGGTAAATTTTTATAACATTAGGGAAATTTTCAGTATTAAAAGACAACAATCTTCAGAATTGCATGTTCCTTTCCATTATCCTCGCCTATAAAATGATTACATTCTCCCTCCTAGATGCAATGATAAAAAAATGTTTAAAGTTTCATAACAATATTCCAATTGCCATTACTTTCCCCTAAAGCAAGCCTCATTTCAAGTGTGCAGGGGAGTAAGAACGAAGAGCCAAAAACTAGATCGCCTCTTCTATAAGACGAAGGACAACATCGTACTCCTAATCTTGCCGCTCGCACTGAGAAATAAAAATTTTTTCCGGAAAACTTTTGCATAACCTCCAATATGAACCCAGGGATAGAGTTTTTGGACGTGTTAATAAAGAGTGGCTCGCAAAAAAAAAAAAAATCCCAGCACTAGAAACTTTGGTTCTAGGAAGAAACAAAAACCGAAGGACGAGAAAACTTTGGAAAAACTTTTTCCATCCAAATCCTCGTGTGAGTTGGTCCTTACTTATGTGAAGCACTTTATTACCTCAGACGTTTTTGTTATTATCTAGATGGACAGAGGGGAAGTGGGGAAAGCTGGAAATTAAGGAAAAGTGCTCCTTTGGACATAACTTCCTCTTGTCGGATTATTGGCTTCATTTTCAATCAACGCCCGTTTTCAGAATAGTATCAGAGTCGGCGGCATGTATGTATGATGGATAAATTGGACACAATCCAGAGTTTTGCTGATGAATGGATGATGGAACCTATACCACTCTTCAGTCATCATGCTTGGCAGCACACTGGAGTAGTATTGGTATACGCATACTGTTTGAAATCATAATAATTGGTTTCAGTTACAATTGCGACTGGAGATTTCCGTATCGGCAACTTCCTCTTGGTCGGATCTGAACACAAATGGCGTGTAATTGCGGATTATTTGGTTACACCCTTGTCAGTTGATTGGCTCCTGAGTGGTTCTTTCAATGGAGAGCAATTTAATATAAGTTAGACGTGGTAAGGGGGATAAGATTTTCACCAGGAAAGTGGATTCCTTTGTTCCTAGTATATAATTATACACGTAGATCAATAAGTACTCCTGCCCCCTTATAATTGAAGCGCTTCCCATTGAGAACTCTATAGTCAATTGTTGTTTTGCTAATAATTATTAGCACGACACATGCATGGAGACCCCTTAGGAACTTGCGTCTTTTCGACTCCTAAACTTCGATAAGAGGTCTTTAATCTTTTAGTATATGATGCAATAGCGTAATTTAGGTATAGACACCAATAATCACTAGGAAAGTATACTTTCCTGATATTTCAGCATTTATCAAAAACACGAAAATGAAATTTACTTGCTCGCACTTCCCACTTTAAGAGGAGCGTGGGGGCTGGGAAATGACCACTATTGATTTTACGTCCGCAAACAAATTTTCGTCTCGAGTCTAGACCACGTTGGAATTCCAGCCAGATTAAGGCGCCACCGGTTTTGTTGACAGGTATTAGTTGAGAGTAGTGTCGCATAATCACTGTGATATGGGACTAGTGTAAGAATACTACAACAATGTGGAATCGAGGCAAAACAAAATTGGATTTCTATGCAATACTTGCTTCGTCTCGGTTACAGAAAATGTATCTATGTATGTACTTTCGTACTTACTTATGTACATGTATATATGGAGAGAAAATTGTACAGAAAATTAATTTCGCGAAACATAGAAACAAAATGGGGCTCTGTCACGTTCGGAGGAGATAAATCATCGAAACGAGTAATTTTAAATAGAGAAAAGAAAAAAAAGTTCCAGCAAGGTGTTGGCTTATTGCCAAAAATGAGAAAACATTTACAAGCAAGGTGAAAAGTTTTCCTATTTAGGCGTGTATTATTTTGATAAAGCGCTTTTGAAACCTACAATAGGGGAGGAAAAGGGGTGCAACAGTGCGACAGTGATAAATATTTCAATTATAAGTATTACCTTCTTCGGATCTCAATTTATCTTGCTCTGATTGTGATATATTTTTTTTTTTTATAAAATCTCTTTCCAAGGAGATTCTTTCTATATAGGATGGGAGAAAAAACAGCAGGAATTTGGCAGGAGGAAAGAGTCATTCAAAATTGACGAAACTCACAGTCAGTCATATTTTTTTTTCGTTATTCTGGTTCTTTAATTTCCCACACCTCACTTTTCTTCCACTATTGATGACACTCTAATTTTTAATTCTTCCTCATTCCTCTTGGTAGCATAAAACTTCGACATAGCCTCTTCACCGGACTCTGCTAATGAAGGCTATGCTTTAATTTCTTGAATATTTTTGTTGGTCATTACTGATTAACCTTCAGTAGCTATCCAAAGATGGAGCTACCATCTGTCGTTTATTAGAAAAGCGTACCGTGTTCGAAGAAGATTGTTTGGTTGTTGGAATTTTTTACATGTAGGATAGTAGCTAATATGGCATAGAAAAACTATAAAAGTAGAAAGGAATCTAAATAGGAGTAAGATATAGCTACCAAAGTCAAAAAACTAAGAAAAATCTCAAAACAAAAGTTGAAGTTGGATTGGAACAGACGACCTCTAGAATTGTATTCAGTTTTCTCACCACCTGTGCGACCAAGGTCACCAGAGTTGATGATACTAAATTTATCGTTGCTGCTGTGAAAATTTAAAACATTCCATCAGTATTTTCCATATGTCCAGTTAGATTTAAATCTTCATGTTTTACATTTTTACCAAGACAAAGTCAACCTAAGTATATTAGTCTTGGCAATTTCATTATTTGTCTACATATATATGCTACCCATATTACAGTTGTGAGGCTAACCGACAATATCTAACCGCTAAAAAAAATCTCTTGCAACATTTATATTTTTTTTCGGCCCATTCAGGCGCATTCAACTCAAATCACTACTTCTCAAGCTTATTGAAGCTTTCAGACTACTTTGCGGTAGAGGTTGCAATCTCCAACGTAATTTCGTGAAAACCACTTTCTTCCATTAGATCTGCTATATGTCTGAATTTCTCTATGAAAAGACTTATCACTCAAAACAAATTGGGATTAAAAATTTCCTACTACTTTCCTTTTTCTATTAAAAAGGGATATGGAGATATTTTTAGGATTGAAATCCCAATTTTCAGAGCCGTGGTACTAAGAACAAAACCTTTTGAGTAAATTTTGGACCGTTCAGTGATGTCAGAGATGTTACATTGCACAGAATTGGACTAAGAAAATTAAGCAATAGAGAAAATACGACTAAATACGATTGCAACAGCAATTACCTACTTATTGACCAGTCAAATTCTTAACATGTCTGCTCGTAACCAACCATTTTGGAGTTCACCGAACCAAAAACCCTAAAACCGTAATTGAGATACAAAGGATTTTAATTTTTCATCCTATTCCACTTGTGAAATCTAAAAATCTAAAAAGCTTCAAATAATCACAGATCCGACTATCGCTCTCATGAAGACATTCGATTAAGACCAATTACCTTAAGAGGAAGACGTCTTGAACTTTAACAATATTTTTGTCATTCAATCGACATGTTTACGTCGTCCGTTCTATAAATTATTGTTGTACATACATGCTATAGACTGTACTATTTTCTAGAGAGTTAAGCCTAATTTAATTAAAGTCTACATTTTCCCGTAAATGTCTATATACTAACTATAATTTGTGCCCTAAAACGTTGCTCAGCCATCTTGCCCAGATCCAGGCAGTATGTCTACTGCAATCAATAAGATCAAAAGACCTTCTAAAACGAGCGAATCCCGTATAGGCAATTACTGCTCATGCTCAACCAAATTATGGCTCCTCCAATAAATCATAGTGGTCCCGGCACGAAGAATTCTTTATTGAGCCTATAAAACAAACTAATTTGGAGCAATTATGACTCCATTAAAAATTTAATATTTTCCATTCTTAGTGACGAAATTTTCATTATTCTTTTTTGATCATTTCCCTTCCAGGGACTGACGACTACCGGACAAAATATGCCGGCGAATGTAGAATCGACAGTGAATGTCCAACAGCTTGCCATTGTGATCGGACAATAGTAGATTGCTCTGTAAGAGGTCTTAAAGAGTTCCCACGTGATATTCCAGTCTAGACAACCGAGCTGTATGTAATTTGTTATTTGCCGTTACTTCTGCATTATTGTTTTTTTGTTTTTTCTTTTTTTCTTTAGATTGCTCAACGATATTGAATTGGTTCGCATTAAATCAGATGGACTCTTTGGACGATTGAAAAATTTGATCAAACTGGATTTAAGGAGAAATCGAATACCTTCGAAGGTGCTCTGAAGATTCAGAATCTGCTACTCTCCAAGAAAAAGATCAAAGAAATCCACAATAAAATGTTTATAGGATTACATCATCTAAAATCTCTGTAAGTAAAGATGATTAACAAGCACAAAAAAAAACAACTAAAAAGATTAAGGAATTAAAATGGGTGGAGGAGATGGTAAAACACTAATTAAAAGCAATTAGAGCGAGCGTATGAATTTGCCGACCGAAGTCGTTTTTTTTTTTTATTTAACTTTCTTTATTGTCTGCCTGCTACAAATCTTGCAATCAAAATTTCAACTAGTTTTCACCTTTCATCTTTTGCCTTTTGAGCTAGAGATTTGAAATTTTGCGTGTGTAGGTCTAATATTGGCGGACGTTCCCTAGATGTTGAATTACTTTTTCTTCACAACCCATTTGATATGGGTATCAAGTGAAAGGGCTTTACGAGTAGAAAGAATTGTGCACTTTGATAGAGATGGCGCTCACAAGATTAATCCAATATAAAAGGAGTTCTCTGACAACTTAGTTGAACGGAGAATGCTACCAATAGACCTCTCATGGGCATCTACTGTATACAAGATGCAAGGTAGTTGTGTTCAGCATGCTGTCGTATACTTGGGATCAAAGCTATTCACAGAAGGCCAAGTATACGTCGCACTTTGTAGAGTGAGAACACTCGACGGATTTCGCATTGAACAACTCGACTGCACAAAAATCACTGGAAAGAAGACATGTAATAATGACGGTTTGGCAAAAATGGATCGTATACAACAATATCGATTGAAGTAAGTGTACGAAGTTGAAAACTAAAAACAATAAAAATTAAATTATATAAAAAAAAAATTTTTTAAGAAAAGCTTTTATTTAAATAAATGTACTAAAAAGTAAAACAAAAAAAAACATTTTTCGTTGCATTGAAATAAAATTGTATGTCGCAGAAACTTCTAAAAATTTTTCTTTCACACAATTAAAATTTTTGAATGCATTTGAAAACCAAAACTGTTGGGAACGGCCAAAGTAACCAAGGCTTTCATTTTTCCGATGTATGAATTCAAAAATTTTCAGGTGTTTCTCCGACTCACAATTTTATTTCTAGGCAACGAAAAATGTTATTTTTTACTATTTGTTATTTCTTTAAATAAAATCTTTTCTTAAAAACATTTTTTTGTATAGGTACCTCGTTTTATTTATTTTCCATTTGATGTTAATTTTTTATGCTGTTTGCCTGAGGCTTGATACCTTTAAGGTGGGACATGTTTATTTAGGAGTTTTATTTACACCGGCTTATATTTATCTATGGACGACGGACGACTTTTATTTACAATTTGCAATTATCTGGGAAAAATTTGGCGACTATCTCAAATCCGAGGGAAATTCAAATAAAAATTTAACAGCAAACAAAGTGTGAGTAATTATTATTGATGGGATTTGTAAGGCAAATAATGTGGAAGAAAATGGTTTTTATGTTTATGAATTTATCACAAGATTGTGATAGGGATCATGGGGAATTATGAGCACGTATTATTTACATAAGACTGTGGATAAGTTCTCGTTACCTTAAGGATATTCCAACGTTAGAATAGTGAAAGTAAATTTAGGGTGTTCTGTGAATTGTCGACAATCGAATCGCCGCCCAGCTATTGGCAGGTGTCTGTTAGCCAAGCAAACTAATTGGATAAAAGATGGGTTGTAAATCCTTAGAGTTTAGCAAGCTTTAAATCAGATTGAAAAAGGAATAGAAGAATTACAATACAACAGTCGTACTAAATCCTCATTATAGGTTATGTAATTTAAAAATTATAGAATAATTTATAAAAATACAACAAAAACATGTTATAGCCTGCGGCGCATCACAAAGTATTAAATTTTATCCGTAACTGTCCAATGATCAACCCTTTGTAGAACATCCTGTACATAAAAAGAATTTGGTAAAAATATCTCCACGTTTTTATCGTACACAGTTCGCGTCCATCTTTCTAAATAGATGTCGCTGATTCGAAAAGAAATGGCTAAAACGACTGAGCACTTGCTGTACAATCACCCAAATCTTGTCAATTATAATATGGATATCTTTGGATCTACCCTTTTTTGCATAAGGTTAACTTGAACAGAACCAACTTCGTTTCATTAACACAACTGAAAGGCTCCAGAAATTAGAAAAAATTAGAGAAAATAGCATAGTACGTTTGGCAGCGCTTCTAAATTTTAGGATTATCCTTGCGTGTTATAAAATGTCTTATAATGAACAAAAATTCAAAACGATTGAAGAAGATGAAGAAAATTGTTGCACAGTTCGGATATCAAAATTATATAAGAACTACTTAGAAGTAACAGTAAGCAGCAGTTGGTAAAAAAAAAGTCAACTATGAATCCCTCAAATCCGGCTCGAAGGACCATTTGAAAATGAGATTAACAGTTCCTCATAATTTACTTAATATTTTTAGTAATAAAGAAAGATTGTCAACAGAAAATACTCGCATTCTATTAAAATCCAATAAACCTTTTCTACTTTTCTTTTTTCTTCTTGTTATTATTTACAATCAAAATACATGTCGAACTTAATGAATTTTCCAATAAAAACCCATTTCTCTTCTTGTTTTTCCTTTTAGCATGCTCTTCGACAACTTAATTTCCTATGTAATGCCGGGGTCGTTCGATTTGTTAGCATCGTTGCACACTCTGTAAGTATATAGACACTAGAATTTCTGAACATCATCTTTGCTCCTTCTCCATTTGTTCGTCTTTTGTTGTTCAATTCGTCTGAGATTTTCAGGTGGGATTCGGATTGCATTCAACAAAATTGAAAATTTGTTGTTTGCATCTGCATCTCATATTTCGACGACTCGTTTAAGTGAACACGATTTTATTATTGCTACTCGTGTCTTGTTACTTTGCACTTTTTTTGTTTTGCGTTTATCTTTTTTTTTCCAGATTTTCTGTTGCACATGAACATGATTGAAAAATTTGCATCCATATGTAATCCGTGTGTATAATAAAACATTTCTCAAGTAAAGCCGACTACCAAAAGATATCTCTCCACCTTCATTCTTCCTCAACAACTTTACTTATTGCTTCTGGGACTACAGTGAAGGACGCGATGCAAAAACTTTTTATTTTTTTCCTGTAGTTGCTGTTGTCGTGGGTGTTTTTTGTTTTTTTGTTTGTATTTTTCACCCTGAGTGTGTTTCTTATCGCCTCCATTGAAAATGCAATGGTTGTGGTGGTACGACCAGTTACCTTAATCGTCTTTGGTCAATCGATTCAATCACTTTCTGATCCGATTAGAGTTGAGCGAAAACAAAAACAACACAAAACGTTCCTGATATTATGCATTCAGCACTCGGTTTGCAGTAATTGTGTTTGTAGCCTGGTTTAATACCGGATAGAAGCAGGTGGTTTCGAATTAAAAATGACCAGAAACGTGATTTCCATACACATATGAATTTGTTTTAACTGAATTTATGATTGTTATTGAAATTTACAGGCGCAATTAATACGTGTGTTTTAAATGGTAACGGCTGTTGGCGAGTACATGATAGTTCATAAAAAACACGATTTTTCTTTTTTCTTTTTTACTTTTTTTGGGAGAATTTTTTTTTCCACGGAGTTTTTGAAGGTTGGTTTTTAAAATATTTTTACGTGAGTTTGAAGATGGAGTTTGAATTGTTAGTCTTTAAGAAAATAAAATAACCTTAGCAAAAAAACTTGAAAAGTGTTTTTCAAAGTCCAAAGGTAAGTTTTGAATATTTTCTGATTAAAAACTCTAAGCGCGAGGTATATGACGGAACAAAATTCAAACATTTCTCGGCTTTATTGGCAAGTTTTACCTATCCTCATTAAAAAAATTTCAGGACCTGAGGTAAATCATTAATATAAAGAGTGAAAGCAAAAGAGTTTTGAGAATAGAATCTCGTGGAACTCCATCTTTAAAAAATCAGATTTTATAATTATTCAGAAATAATATTTGAATCCTTGAACTAAAGTAGTCCACTGGAGATTGGCGAAAATTAAATTTGGATGATATTCTTTCACAAAGTAAAATATCATCATGGGCTTTTACCGTAAACAGAGGCGTCAACCCAAAAAGTACATCTACGACAAAAAGGGTCCCCCCGCCCACGTTCGCCACCCCTCTGTCAAACCTGTTTGCAGTACCTATATACATATTACTCCAATGATGGGGCTGCCATCTGTGCCTTATTGGGAAAATCACAATCGTATTCGAGAAAGCTTTTTGCTTTTTGTCATATATGTACTAAAGAAAACAGTAGCTTTATGGTCCCTGTCGAGATTTAAGCAAATAAAACTTGACATTCAATATCTTAAAAAAAGGAGTTCTTAAACGCTCAGATCGGCTCAGAATGCGACTTTGGAGCCCTATTTTTCCGACTCCTTTTGAACTTGGGACATATATGAAAAGTGGCAAATTAGAAATATGTTTATTGGTCCTTCGACCGATGCACAAAATATTCTTCAACGAAACAACAGCAATTTACCGAGTATCGAGGAAATTCAGAACAATCATGCTAGCCACCATGCACAGAACAAAGTCGTTTCAAAAATTAAAACGCTTTGAAAACAAGCCAGGCGCTAAAGTGGAGGACAAGCAGATGCTACACTGCAGGCAAGAGCCAACACAAAAAAAAAATATTTCTGTTTCCATGACACCCCATGAATTTAGTTCAACAAGTGGCAAGTGCCCTCTCATGAGTCGTCTTCTCTTTTACCAAGGTTTTAATCACTCGCTGCCGGTTGGTGTTGGAAGGAATTTATGAGGATGAAGAATAAGTGAATATGAGAGCCTACTTCAGCTGCTCTAGCATCAGCCCCAAAACTACAATCAGGCACAATGTCTGCGCCCTGATGTTGGGTCATTAACGATATGCAAATTAAATTAAACACATACCGGGGGCACCAGCACCATGTTAATCGCTCATTTTCTTCAGTGCGGTTGTTAGCCACAGCATCTTAAGACTGCATCTTCTCTTGCATGTTAGACACGAATCTTTAACGCACTTCAATTTGTTTGTGTTTCTGATGCATTCGTTATCTTCAAATCTGTGCTGGATGCTCTTGCAGATCTCATCCTCCTATATTCTATGCTGATCTGAGGGTTGGATTCCAATGATATGAATACCATAAGCGAGTAAAGCAGGTCTCTGTTGGCACACCATGGGGTTTGAATAACAAATCAATTTGATGCTGCAATCTGAATTCGATCTGGTTGTATCTGTTGACAGATAAATCGCGTGAGATTTGTCAGAGATAATTTTTGGGGCTTTTTTTTATTTTCTTATTTTCCTAGAGTAACATTCTTTGTAAGTACATATATGGTGTAAGAAGACAATTCCATACACCACCAATTCTATCTATACCTATAGAGTTAGTTTACTTAACCATTGAAAGAACTATCCAACAACACTATGTTGATGGGATGCATTCGAATTGTCTCAATATGAACAAACACTGAGAAACCTTTTAGGGTGCAAATGAATCGTAAACGTGAGGAAATTTCGTTGATTGCTTTGATCAATTTGCAAACCCCAGAGGATTTCTTTATTAAGGTTGGTAAAAACGAGAACCGATTTTTTTATAAAGAGATGACAAAGTTCATGGTACGTTCTACGATGCTATGTTTTGTTGTAGAAATGGTCACGATATTAAATTAAGTAGATTGAATTATTTTTGGAGAGAATCATTTAGATAGTCTTGGATAACACTTGTTTGGAAATGTGTGTTCCTCAAGAGGGAACTGATTTAATTGGGGATAGAATCAAAATATATTATGGAGTCAAGTACACCGGCATCTGTAAAGCTGAATATTAAAAAAAGAATAGGATAAAATACGGAGCCTTGAGACATTCCGACATTTATATTATGTGGATAAGTAAGCCGATAGTAGTAGATATTTATAAGGCTATAAGTGGATGGATTTACCTAGTAATAATAATGATGAATTTAGAATGTGAATTGTTAAGGAGAGAGCATCTTTATGTAACTATAATATCTCACTTGAGACCGTGATCAAATAGTCTTTTTTATTTGGTACCTATAATTAACCAGAATTATCGTAGTCGACCGATATCGAACCATTTTTATCAGTCTTTTTAACATTTACATTTTTAAGAGCCTAAAATAATAGTCGTTTGCATGAAATTGAAAACACCTTCAGGAGTACTATAAAAGGATCGATGAAGATACTTAAGATAAAAATGCAGTTTACGAGGTTCTATAGATTAGTTAGTTTTATTCGTCATTCCTCAAACATCCTATAACCTCTTTGTGGTGATATAACACATGTGAAAAGCTACTTCTACTATGCTTAGCAAATATTTGTAATTCAAAAATTTTGGAGAATTTAGCTTGGTAAATTTCTATAATTTTACCTCCCAGATAGATCTGTGCTCGTAAAATTTTTTTTCACTAATTAAACGGTAAAAACTATTAGTTAATTGTCGTAAACTGATACCATCCTCTGCGTCACATATCTCATACAATTGAGAACCGCACCAAATAAACTAAAAAACAAAAAATCTCACTAAAATATTAAATTTTTCTTTCCAGGAATCTTGCATCGAATCCTTTAAATTGCAATTGCCAATTAGCTCGGTTCTCCGATTGGCTATGAAAACATTGGCTTTCCGGCAGTGCAGCACCCAGCAAAGTTCTTGATATTCAAATCAAAGATTTCCCCTATCATGAATTCAAATGTAGCCCAGACAATAATGAAAGTTGTCTAGGAGATGGTTATTGTCCATCTTCATGTACATGCACAGGTACCGTATTTCGCTGCTCCAGGAATAAATTAAAAGAAATCCCAAAAGGAATACCACCGGAAACATCTGAACTTTATCTAGATTCCAACGAAATCGCAATGATTCACAGAGATCGGATTAGTCAGCTGAAATTATTGACAAGATTGTAAGTATAAAAAAAATTCTAGCTTTAAAGAAAACCAAAATTAAACTTAAGCTTCTGTAACTTCTTCATTCCATGGACTTGAGCAATAATCAGATCTCGATTGACTCCAACTATACGTTTGCCAATCTCACCAGGTTATCAACTCTAGAAGTATCACTTGATGGCAATTTCTTATTTCTTTTCTAGCACGGAAATTGTCAGAGAGACAATCCTTACATTTCCGGATCTCGAAAGGGGTTGTGCTATATATTTACATATATTTGAAAGACAGTCAACCTTTAAGTTGGCTTGGGAGTTGGCTTTGTGAGTTGATAGTTCTTGAGTAATTTTTACTCTTGTTCCCTGCTGATGTTTCAGCTTTCGTCCCTCTCTTTGAAAGGCACAAAACGCTTGATGTGCAATAAATCCCCATTAAATCCTCTTCAGAGTTCATTCAATAGGCAACCGAGTACCTACGTACTACGTCTGAAAGTTGAAGCGTGCAAATTCTAGCTGATGCTAAGTGTGTCTAAATACGTGAGCCATAACGGTAAGAGGAATACGAAAGAATTGCAGATATATTAGAGCCTATACCAAGCCGTGTGCCGTGATCTCGTTACAATTGAAGGAAGAATAGTTCTTAAATAACATGTGAGGAATGCTTGAACACGAGATGCTTTAACAACCGTCTTATAATTTTCTCTGTCAGTAATGTAATTTTCTAATTTCCATCGATACAATTGAATTTTAGTAGTAGGCATATTTTCGAAGAGACTATCTTTATGAAGAAATTCATAGGGGCAGCAGCACAGATCCTAAAGGACGGGAGGTGGCAAAGTGTTTCCCTCTTACCTGGAAGCACTTAATTTTGAAATCATGTCGTTTTATCACGTTCAAATAAATAGTCGATTGCATGTCGTTAAGAAAATTTTCTCAGCAAGACAAATGGACTTCTCTTGTTTTTGTGTCAATGGGATAAAAGGTGGTGGTTCGCTTTAGTGGACATTGCCCGCTCCCGTTGATGTAACTATGTAGATTATTTTATAGATTTTTTGTTTTTTATTTGAATTTACTCCAAAGCGTGATTACAGTAAAGTGGTACTAGGCCAGAGTCTAGTACAAATATATGAAAGTGAATAATTTTGTGGAAAGGTAACTATATCTCTAGAGCTTAACTTTAATGAAAAAAACATTTCAGAACAGTCTCTGAAAGAATTATCTGATGTAGGTAGTCGTTGTTAAAATTGAGAGTGAGTCACTAATCTTTATAAGTAAAAATCCAATTTTCTTATTTGATAAATGAAATCACTTTTAATTGTGTTAATAATATTCCTCCTTTGTCCTTACACAAACTTCTCAAATTTTATTGCTTGAACCTAAAATATGTTGGCCAGAAGACCAAGAAAGAATATAAGTCGAATTGTCGACCATTAACATCAGGAAAGAGAAAATTTCCGACCAATATTTAGGCCATCATATGTCTCAACTTTCGTCAACTGTTGTAACAAAAATAAGTAACTGGGAAAAAGTAATACTAAATATTTCCTTCAATCGGCATTGCCAGATGTCTTGTAACAATCTTCATCAAGGTGACGCAGGAAGAAATAGGAAATTGTACGGAATATTTTCATTTGCTTCTGGATCCAGTTTTGAATATTAAGTTTAACGGTGTTATAAAGAAAATCTCTGGTCTGGTCCTATAGAATGGGTATAGATACTCGCTAACTTCTTGTGTAATCAATAAATTCTTACTTTTGTCTTGATAATTTTGAGTGTCACTTAACTGACCGTAAATATAATGATTACTCTGATGCGTCATAGTAAGTGTAGAGATTTTCATATGCGCATATAGTGATTTGCCTGTAATGCGTATTTCCATCAAGGGTAATGCCCACTATTCAGACAACTTTAGGCCCGTCACCTCCAGACATGAAAGATGTCTTAATAATGCATCATTATCATACTCTGAACATATTTTATTAACAATTTGTATTTCAATTAAGCGAAACTTTGTGTATGGGATGTAGCTTGTGCGACTTTCTTGAGTGAAAAAGTGAACTTTTGTACTTCTCGTGATTGCGCGGAATTGGTAAGTCGTAGAAAAGGGCTTCCTATGAGAAAAACAAACAACAGAGCACTAATAGTCATGGAAGAAAGAACTACAAAAATATATGCGAACTGTAGTAGCTGGGGTATATGTGACCCAAGTGCAATCAAATGGGTTTTCAGGCGGTAAAATCATCTCGCGAAAATTTTCCGAATCGGGAAAAAGTTCACGAGCCGATAGTACTCGGTGAGACCTTTAATTTGATATGAAACAAGCTGTATTGGAACCACCAACCCCCGCCGGAGGTTCCTACCCCCCACCCAAAAAGTATGAAGCGAAAAATTTTCTTCTACGAATTGTAACTGGTCTAAGGGGCGAAAAATCTAAAAATCTAGTACTTCAATTGGAATAAAAAAAAGGGAAATACTAAAAAAGTTAGTATGGGGATGGCTATAAATAGCTATTTAAGCCTTCGAGTATAGGGGTGTGGGTACTCAAACTTCTTCTCAGGACATGAGGAACTCAATTCTGTACTAGATTTTTCAAAATGTACTAAATCAAACTTTGATCTTCCCTTCCCCCAAGCTTCCAACGCTTTATTGAAATTAACATTGTCTATAAAATATGTTCATAACATCACAATGCATCGTTTAAGACATCTCTCATGTTTGGAGGTGTCGGGCCTAAAATGGGCATTCGCCTTTGCCAAGTGTTAGAATTAAATTTTATATAATATATTTCTACTTCTTTACCATATTTTGTTTTGGAAAGTTATATTCTGGTGACGTTCTATCAGAGACCATGTTCAATATTGGGTTTAATTTTGCTTCTTTAGTTATAGTACCTTTTTCAATTCCCCTCCCTACATTAACTATTGACTTTTCTATGTTCCTATTCTAATTAAGTTTGTCGACCAGGGTTATGCTTAGATATATCGTATAATTGCACAAGAAGATCTTTGACCGCCATTGATCAAAGTAGAGACTATAGAACTTACCTTTGACAACTTTAACGGATGTGTATTAAGCTCTCCGCCTTTAATGTGCCTATGAATGATTTTTTTTTATGGTTTTCGAAACAAGGGACGTTTGGTTGCTTAGATCCTTATCTTGCTATAATGCACAGACTACTCCTGGAGAATAGCCTAGATGTTTGAAAAAAATTCCCCGTTCTGATTTTCAACATTTAAAATGTAAAATACACCTCCTTTATCTCTTTTTCTCTTTAGAACATTTGTTTATATCGAGTCCAACAATAACCCGGTGAAAGCTTTTCCATGGCCGATGATCTATAAGGTACCACAATTGAAAAGATTATGCGTCGTTGCGAACATTTTTTCGTGATATTGTCCCCAACCAAAAGCACAGCATCTCAATTTAAATGCATGTCTTTATATCTACAAATCTAAACCTATAAAGCATCTATCAGTTCCTTCCTAATACAAGGATGAAGAATGCTTTTTTTTTTTATAGATCCTATGGTTATTGTTAATCTCTTACAGGAAAGTCAATTTAAAAAATTTTAATTTTACGAAGAAAGACAAATATTTAAAGCATCTTAGCTGAAAATGTCTTTAAGATTTCATTTTCAATTTCCAATTTTTCTTTTCACACATAGAATCATCTCGTATAATCGCCTTCAGTATGTACAACGACATGCCTTAACAGAACTAAAAAATCTTCGAGTACTCTTTCTTCATGGTAATCAAATTTTCATGATACCAGAAGGTTCCTTCTCAGATCTTCAGTCAAGTACACACATGTAAGTATCATCCAAGTTGCTTTGAGGAAAATCTATTACTTCTGTAATCCTCGGAAATCCACCATCACTACCAACAACCAACAACTACCACCCACCACCACCAGTACCTCTCTCTAACTCTTTTCAACTTTTACTTTTTAACATCTAGTGCTTTAGGTAGTAATCCACTCTACTGTGACTGTTCGTTGAAAAGGTTCTCTGGTTGGATCAAATTGAATTATATTGAGCCAGCAATCACCCGATATGCTGAGCCGGAATCAATGAGGGACAAATTGATCCTATCAACACCATCAAATCACTTTGTCTGCAAGGAGAAGGTCAGCAATGATATACTGCCTTGCCTTGCCAGAATAAGGCTGATTATATGGGTGTAGATGTCAGCCCAGTTACCATGGGAAGCACTGTGAATTTATGATTGACGCTTGTCATGGTAATCCTTGCCGAAATAACGCAACATGTACAGTAATGAAAGAGGGACGTTTTAGTTGCCATTGTCGTCCTGGATATACAGGGGCCCGATGTATAGAGAACAAGTGCCAGAACAACGGGACTTGCATTGAAGGATTTGAATCGTACACGTATAGCTGCCAGACGGGATTCACAGGTGAGTACAGACGATATTTTTTTTGTTTTTGTCTCTTTTTCTTTTTTAACATTAAAATTTCCAGACATCTTTCTCGATATTATAACTTTAAGGTCTTAAGTTAAAGAAATCAACTTACAAAGTTTCCGCCCACCCCCATGATCCTCTGATAGAAAACTCTCAATCACAGACATTTTAATATTCTCCAAAGTTTTTTAATTATAAATTTCTTCGATGACACGGAAAACGCTGTCATTTGCGTATCCTTGCAACAAATCCCTTTTGCGATCTCACTGGCTGCTGCCATGCATGCAGTTTCAAGTTTCAAGTTTTTCGAAAAATAAAACTTTTTGGTAAATTGGTTTTAATTAAAAACTTAGCTCTGAGCTGTCAATTAATTGCATGTCAGCCTCATTAGCCGTGATTAAAATGAACGGCGATGGGAGACGAAAAAGAACTTTTAAAATTCCGATCATAAAATCGTTTTTAATTAAACGGTGACAAAAACGGAATGGCTACTACCAGAGTTCAAAGGGATACTAGTGGGAGCGTGGGGGGGGGAGGGGGAGGCGGATAACAGAATATGAACTGTTTTGTTATTTCAATCCTTGTCCATTGAATATTTAATTGAATTAACAGAATTAACACGTAAATAAGTTTTGCTTATCAAAACGATGACCCCTTAATGATGTTACGAATCGTTTGCAAATCGTCCAAATACTACTGCGCAAATTCAATGTTTTCATTACCGAACACAGCAGATGTCATGTCACCATTTACGAGTTTCCAGTTACACAAGAGTTTGGTCCAAGTCATGCGAATTACTATGCAGGTACATATACAGCCTTTACTTCGACCTGGAAGACCGTGGCATAATTTTCAAGACATTTACACCCATTTCTACACCAATATCCTTGGAAAGACGACCGCTTATGAAGTGTAACGTTTATCACCGTGAAGTTGGTAGAGAGCATGCATGGCAAAAAGGAGGTTACTTTCCCTGTTAATTTCAGTCGCGACCAGCTTATGTGACGTTTTTTGATGAGGCACAATCTCAGAGATACTCTACAGATTTTCCATTATATGGTGTGACAATTTGCTTCTAGAAATAGAGCTTCTCACTTTCCGTTCTCAAATACATTGCAGGATAAACGTCAAATTTGTATGACTGCATATGCTTTTGGCTGTCGTATGGTTTACTAAGCCACAACTACGAGGCGTATAACCCATTCTCAAACTGCCCCTGAATAATCCTGCTTCCTACCGTACAATTTGAATAACTTCAATAAGTCCACCGCCCAATTTGATAGATTGTAGCTTGTGGAGGTGAATTAATATTATCAGGACAGCCTAGAAGTGTTCATCCAACAAACTACCCAAAAACATTAGCCTATTTTCCATTTATATTCAGAAAGACCTTTGGTTGATTGGAAGATTTCTGAGAAAAATTTCTTCAGTGTTAGTTTTTCCTAATGATCTTAGCGAAGCTTTTCGGGATACCAGTTTTTTTCTTTTGAAAGTAGAATCTAGAATCTACTTCTTAATAAACTCTAGGACAAACACTGTTAACAAATAAAACATACAAGTCATTAACCCAAGCCTAGATAGATCATCCCAGCATGATCACCTTGACCTATTTGAGAAAAAAAATCATTTTTTTTTTATCCATCAGCATAATACAGTCCTCGTCCATGACGTCGGCACGTTACTTATGTAGTCAGAAGCAATAAATCTCAATTTCTTCATCAACTTAAAGTTTTTTTTAAAGTAGTAATTATTCCTGTGTACCATCATTTCGTCAATAATAAACAAATGCGAAACTATTAAACAAACGACGATGGCAGCTTTCATTGTCCTGGGACCAAGAGCAACAAAAGCAGAATGAAATGCAATCGCATTTCAGCAACACAGTGCAACGTAGCGAAATTAATTGAAATAAACTCCATAAAAGTCTCCCATTCTCTCAAGTTAACAACGATTTCACATCAGAATTGTCTCCGCTGCTATATCATCTTGAAAATCATTAAGACGCTGCACTGATGCAGCCCATAAAAGTCTTCCAGACCATAAACTTCCAAATCTTTATTACGCGCGATGTTTTACGATTTTTATTAAGACCTGCTCGCTGTCCTCGGAGATTGTAAGATACTTGCGACGACTTTCCAGGAAAATTCACTTGAGCAGCAGCAAAAGCAGCAAAGATGCAGTTCATTCATTTTACAACTACGAACTCTAAAAACGGGTAAGCTTCCAGCACTATCGGGATCCTCAAATCAGTTATTCTGTTACTAAGAGAAATTTCAATTTCATTCGGCTATAAAACAACAACCCCCTCCCCCCGCTTATACGAAAATAAAGCAATTCTACCCGCTTATTCTTAAACAGTTTTAATGGTTCTGGGTATACGATGATGGGGGTGGTATTGGGCCCTATTTCATTCGGCTGCTGCTACCAACCAACAAGAGAACCACTGAAAATGATGTACAATTCTAGGATTAGAACTTATGCACACTTATACTACCGCCATAAAAGTGCTAAATGGCAAATGCGCTTTGATTTATTTTGTTGTAAACTTTCCTATATGCCAGCCATAGTTACTGCTGCACCGGAAATTCATTTTCCTTCCTGTCGAAGGAAAAAATATTGATACAATTCTGGTGCTCGAGAGAAACTGTCGGTGGAGAAAAAGAAATTGTTTTAAAGTAGTTCGTCTCGCATGCTCAGAAGGAAAAACTTTACGATAAATGTAGCGGAAAATTAAATAGTTTTCCAAGGGTGGTGTACTTGATTATAATCGTTGCCAGGAAGAGTGTACAAATGTTGCGAAAACTTTTTTCACTTTGGTATATTATAACCCGGTGCATTGTGCATAATGGAAAATATTTTCTCCTTGGAGTCCTTGTTAGGGGCCCTCGAATGGCGATTTTCAAAGTTTTAAGGAATAATTGATGTAAGAATTTCTCGTATTATGCAAGCAGACATGACTCCTTTTTTGCTGTTATTAACTTTTACGCGGTTTTTTCTCGAGAAGTTTTTTAAATTCCATAAAGCAGATGTTACTGTTTGTGAGACTCAGAGGGGACCTGTAGTAAGCTCAGCTTGCTTTCCTCTCCGCACAAAAGAAAAGTTACTCCCAAAATAGTTTTTTTTTTTTTTTGGTTGGCAAAAAAAAAACAATTGACTTATTATGCCTGCAATGCAACGGAATGCTATCAATGTGTTTCTCTACATTTATCTTATTGTTTTGCCAATCTCGGGGTGTACGTTTTATGATTCAAAAGCACTGTAAGACAAAAAATAAACGGGTCAAGGGCATAGCATAACGAGAATCTTCCACCACAAAATGAGATGAAATGTCTACTGCTCCACTCATTTTTGTGGGGCCTTTCTACCGTCCGACAACCTGGAAATATCGGTGAGATGCGACTTTGCTCAGAGATCTATCTTCGGACCTCTAGTTTTTATTCTATTTTTAAAGACCTGCCAAAAATACTCCGAATTGGAAAAATATTTTATCACCGGCTGTGAAATCGAGTTCTGAACGTGAGAAGGTGCGTGCCGGTAAAACTGCCAACACAGACTATAAAATTCAAATATATAATTTTTATTCAACAAATAAGTTGCTTAAATTAATAAATGAGCCGTTTATGTTGAAAGTGGAATAAGTCCATTTTTTTAAGACGAATTATTGATGTATTTTAGTTTATATTCATTTAAAAAAATAATAAAAAAATATTTATAGGATCTAACTATGCACTTTTGTGTGTTTTGAAGTTAACCAGTTATGTATACTAAAAAATTCTGAAGAAAATAGAAATACTATACCCAAATGGACTTATTCAAGTATCAACTCAAGCAAACAATAAATTAAAAACAAAAAACCAATTATAAAATTCAGTATAAAATTCAACTGCGTAGTCCGGAACCTTTGGTTTGTTCTTTCTGAAAAAAAAAGAAGAATAAAAACAAATTAATCTTCTTTGAACAGAACTAACTTCTGTTTAAAGTGTAGCACTATGGAGCTTTTAAGGCCGAAATGTGTAACACAATAAATCTGTTTCAGTGTGTAAAGTCGAAGTGTAGCATGTGAACTTGTTCGGCGTGTAAGGCGTGAGAGCATTGGAACTTTGCTTTTTTCTCTGCTTAAAGCCAGCTTGATATTTAACACATTTTGGAAAAAACTCTTTATGCAAACGAAAAATTTCATTTCAAAAAGAGGGCGTTTCATATAAGCAGGAACCGTATAATCGTCAGTACGGCTTGGTTCCTTCCTGACGTATACGCTAATTGAGAAGTAAAGAAATATTCAAATGGAAGAAAACTTACAGAGCTGGTGAAAGATAAACAGTTCCTGTCGGACATAAAAAACAAACTCAATATTATTTTTGCATATAATTGGTGCATCTCGAAAACTATCCAAATAGGTATGAATTTATCATAATTTTGGAAAGTCGAATGCAGTACTATCATTGCTTAATATCACTCAGGAATAAAAGCTTACTCCATAAACAAGTTAAAGTTGCAAATGTCAAAAACGTGTGTTGTATTCAATTCGACGTTTTCAGTCAGCTTCAGAGGAAATCTGGCAATAAAGCTGGATTAAAAGCTCCAATTGTATTTCAGGTTTAAAGCCAAGGTGTAGCACGTGTTCCTATGTGTAAGTATAGCACGTACTGCTGTATATCAGGCCAAAAAGTGAATTTAGATTTACTCTGATACAGAATGAGACTTCTGCCTTGATGTGGGAGTTAATGTTTCCGGATTAATCTCTGCGGCAGAATAAATCTTCTGCTTAGGTGTAGGCAGGAGGGGAGCTGATTAAACTCCGCAATAGAATTATCTTCTGTAATAAGGTAGGAAATACTCTTTAAGCTCAGATTAGCTTTGATCTAGATTAACTCTGCAAAAAGAATGATTTTCTGCTGCGGCTCGTCGGCTTTATATAGCCGCTATATCCAGTTATGCTTCGGTCTCATGAAGTGCTGCCCTGGCAACGCTGACTTCGTTCGTTCATACATAGACAGCTGGTTGATGTATTAGGTTTGTTCGATGAAAACACCGGGTAAGCCCCGGGCTACACCGGGCTTTACTATCTTGTTTTTTGAAAACCCTGGGCTTACACGAGGGGTAAACGTTTGACATCTGTCATTTGTGAACTGTCACATGTAATTTGTTCGGTGATTGCGGTCGAGTGCTGTATATAAAAGTGAAAAAATCGTGGAGCTCATACCAAATTCAGATTATATAAGGAAGTTGGATAGGAAATTAGATGACAAGATACCCATCGATAATATGCACATAGGAAATTCGAATGAAAATTTTAAGGAAATATTTGAGGAGGTGATTAAAGTCGAAGGATATGGATGAAATCTTAAGGTCTGCCTTTCTAGTAAGAAATTTGATCGTAAAATGTCTCTTTGCCAATTATTAACAAGTAATTTTTATAGACTTCACGTTATCCCTGCAGCTACCAAGCAAATGGATTTGAAGCAAACAACATATAAGAAATTCTCTAAATTCTTAAATGAGATGTCAGGAAAGGGGATTAATAGTGCTCGAGAAGAAGCCAACGGGATAGAGAAAATCATTTCTGTGGATTTTGATCATCCAAACTATTAATTTTATATCTAGTGACAAAACATCTGATGATCAAAGTGAAAATAGTGCAGAAATGATGGAGCTATATCTGCTCACAGATGAACCGATTGTCATTTTTTCAAAGTAAAGTTACAGAAAAGGCGATAATGTCGATGTAAAAAAGCTAATAAAAGAATATGTAATTAAGAAAAAACTGAGAAATATTTTTTGTGCATTTTAATATTTATTTATTCTTAAATTTTTAATTATTTCACCTATTTTATAAATAAATTTTGACACATCACTAGAAATTATTATTTAAATTATGCTCAGGAGAACTGTCAGAGAAATGTCATTACATTAGATTTACCCGGTGTTTTAAAAACTTGTTCGATGAATGCACAAAACCCCGGGTAAATTTGGGGAAAATTGTAGGGGAAAGTTTACACGGTGTTTTCATCGAACAAACCTATTGTCCCTTGGTGTCATCAAAAAACTTGTAAATATACGGAGATAAGTATGTTTGGGATAGGGGTGCTTGTTGAAATAAATTGAAAATTCCAATTATTTCGATTACACAAATCTAACTTATTTTACCAAAAATGGCTGCTGGCTAGTTGCTCTGCGCTCGTTAATTACACAGTTCTGACTCTAATAATTACATTTATTATAATATTGCCAGAATTAAAATTTAACAAATAAGAAGAAGAAGAAGAATTGGCATTGTCAGCTTACATTATATTTTAGCAAATAAGAAGAAGAATTAGTATGATATTCCCACATATGCATGGATACGTTTGTGGTTATTTGTTAATGAATTTTTTTCGATTATTTTCTTAGAACAAATGGTGGCGTGGCAACTTTAATCATTATTTATGCAGCGTGGAGTTATGGTTAGCATGGACAAATTTTTGACAACGAATCAACTTAGTTCTTTCTACATGACAACTAATGTGTACAAGACGCTATGGAAGTGGATAGTTTGATTAGATAAGTCTTCTATTTTTTTATAGTTTTTGGTTTGAATGATACTTTGTGTCTTCCTTTTTTGTGTATTTTAGGTAGATTAAGCGTGAAAGTGGAAGTACATCGAGGGGATATTGTTCTACCTGCTGCATTAAACATTCTTGAGAATATCTGACAGGAAGAAATTCATCGTGGGTCCTAAGTATATGTTGACATACCTCTGTGAGGACTAAGCACCGGCGATATTCGAATTTTCTTACGTGTTGACTTAGGAAATTCTTCTGCCTATCCTAGACTAAGACTGAGAGAGCCTATATAGACATTCCAAGCTATTTTTGTGGAGTGTAGAATCTAGCAAATTCATGTGTATGCTAAATTGTGATGACCAATTTGTTTATAATTACAAACTGGACAGGTATCGTAACCTTATTGGTATAGCAAATAGTCGTCTGTGGTCGATTGTGGACTAGAGGAAGAATCAGTTACCCATTTGCGGAGAGAATTTACTTTTTTCTTTGTCAAAAAATGTAAGTATTTCCCCTCATTAATTGTCGTGGCAAATAATATTTGCTTGAAATTGTTAGCTTCTGTCGGCAATTAGGTTCATAATTGCCTACTTGTAAAGTAATATAGTAGTTAGTCCTATCAACATCTACACTCATATTCCTTATCCCATATCACTTTGTACACTCAAAACTTTTCACCATCGTTAGATAGCTCCCTTGCTTATTTCTCCTCCGCCCCCTACTATCTGTCAGAATTTCTTCAAAATTTAAATTACTTAACAAACAAAAACTCTTTCCTCTACCTCAGGTGAATATTGCGTCTCAAAAATAAGCCTCTGCTCTGATGAATTTCATCCACGTGCAAATGGAGCGAAATGTGGACCACTTCACCTACTCGTGCGAATGTACCCCTGGCTATCATGGTGAAAATTGCATAGAAGACATCGATGACTGCCAGAATCATGTCTACCAAAACGGTGAGACTTGCGTGGATGGAATTAATGATTACATCTGCAAATGTCCAGAAGAGTATACGGTAAAATTTTGCGAAGGTACCCCAATGGTTGCAATGATGTATCCTCAAAAATCACGAATGCAAGCATGGAGTTTGGTTCCAACCAAATCTTTCGGGATCGGAATATTTGTGCAAGCATCATCCTTGATATTCGGGTTAAAGCCAGAGGCAAATGTAACCATAATATTTAGTACCACACAACACAACGGGGTACCTACTAATATACGATGGAGAAAATGAACATTTGGCGGTTGAACTTTTTAGTGGATGGATACGTGTTAGCTATGACGTAGGCAATTATCCTGTATCAACTATGTACAGCCTTTAAATAATCGCCGATGGTAAATACCACTTGGTGGAAACTTTAGCTGACAAAAACAATTTCACTCTTCGCGTGGACTGGCAAGATCAATTATCAGCGAAGGATCTAAGGATGATCTTAAGCTAACCAGATCAACAAGCCTACAAGAATTGGGGCATCTTAGAAATTTGTGCTCTTCTCTATAGTGAGATTGATAAGGATGAGGATATGGAAGTATAGAGAGGTAAAAATGTTGCAATAATTTACAATATTGTTTTGTATTAAGTTTCAGATTGATCCATGCGAAAATCGCATTTGTCGACGGAATGGAAAATGTGTTCCGAATAGCAACAATTAAGATGGTTACGTGCACAAATGTAAGAACGGAATTAAAGGACGATATTGCGATCAAGGTGAGGACATCACTGAGCCCCTTACAACCACTGGTATACTAATCTCCGTGCAAAATAATTTCTTCATCGAGTACCAATAGGCATTTACAACATTTTCGATTTTCGCATTTATAGCAATAGATAGTAATAAGCGTAATGCAGCATCCACCTGCAGCAATTGTGCAATAGTTGTACACATTCAAGCGTTAGTTATTTAGGAGTAAAAGCTGCTTAGCTGCTTCAGACCTCACCATGTCTTTAGCTTGCAGTTTGGAGTTACAACTGATAAGCCTCTCCACTGAAGTAAGCCTTGTGGCTGCTCCTAGGTAATTGCAGATAACAGCAACATTAATATCTACATTAAAGGGATAACTAGACCGTGGAACTTCCTCCCCTGGATAGTGAATCAACGCACCACATGCAATTACCGACCGAAGCTAGACGAAACTTTCAACAAACTGTTCCAATTAGCGGAAACTGCAAGAAAGCAACCATAGGCGTAAATCGAGGAGGTGACATTGTATCCAACAAACAAACCAGTCCCCAGGTACTTCCCAAAACCAGTTAACGAAGACCGGCATGCGTACTTCCAAGAATATAAACCGGGACCGGGAATGTTATTATATTACAAGCTTCGACCGGAACTAGCATCCACAGAGGAAGAAAAGAATAGGTACCTCGAACTTTAACGAAAAAGCAGATTAATAATAAGAAAAGCAAAAAAAAATAAATTATTAATTTAAATTAGGACTTAGAATTAGAATAAAAATAAATAAAAAAATTTTCTCTTTTAGCATCAAAATAGCATAAAATATATTCATGGATATTAAATAAATAAAAGAATATCAAAATAAAAACTCTTTTTTCTCTTATCACCTTATCACTGCAATAATGGATAAAAGTCAATCGCTGGCACTAACCAGCCAGCTAGAAGCAAATGTAGCTTAATAGGCGAGACAAATTAATAAATACAACAGGTAAAGACATCTGCTCCCTAGAGTTGTTGTTATCCTCGTGCTTCTAAGCATGGAGTCTATCCACTTTACCGTGGGGATAAGTGGATATCATATCACACGTTTTCTTGTAACACTACACCTCACATAGACACAAATTAAACACCGTATGACGTCATCAACAATAATGACAGAATTTACATTTTATACAATTATGCTAATAACTAAAGTTCAGATTGAAAACAGCTATTTCAAAAGCAAGAAGATTAACAGAAAGCGTTAACCAAAAACGAATTGAAAATCAAAGCGCATCAAATCCAATAAACATCAAAAGATTGATTTGATACTCTTGAAATTTAGTACTACCAGAAACCATACAAAGGTCCAAAGAAAAGTTGTCAACGCCATAATCGAAATAAACGGCACGCTCAAAAGATTCCATAATGATAGATTAAAAAAAATATAACAAAAATCATATGTAACTATAGGACAAAGAAATATAGGCTAGCACAGACTTAGATAGGTAGCTACATGAAATAGAATACCCAAGTAATATTGGAGGTTGAATTTTCTTTCATCGAGGGTCGACCGACCTACTTTGGTTATAATTACGTAGACTAGACTTAGGAATTTAACCTCAAAGGACACTCTCCTTTGAGGTAAATTAGAAATATAATTTTACTTAATAATTCCTTAAATTAGGCCTTCAAAGTAATCTTGACTTTGTAGTGATTTATAAGGGAAAAATTACATAAAAATGTCTTTTAATTTACCTCATAGGGATATGGAAAAAATGGGGAAATAAATAAGGAAAATGTCCTTACTCTTTACCAAAATTTTACTTAATTTTGAGGTCAAATTTAAGGAAATGTATGGACTTTGTAGTTGGATCTATTCCCAAGTTCAAGGCATAATAACGTAAATATTCCCTAAATAATTCCCTATTCGATTGATTGTGTTCGCCCTCAAAGTCCGAATTCCCAAAAAAGTTAATCTCAATGTAAATTGAACTAAATGGACACGTTTAGCGAAATCCCTAATAGTTGAAGTTACGTAATAATACAACCAAAAATTAAAGTTCATTTACTTTTGTTTCGCTTCAGTATCACTGGAATTAATGAACTGCTCCTCCCATTGAATCGCTTCATCAAGATTACAAATGTTGTCCTTATTTACGACACATTTATATCGGAATCAGTCAGGCTCTGGACTTTGCATCTTTTCTCAAAGATGATATACTTGATTTGGGCCAATTGGGCCGATTTACTCGGTCTTTAACAAATCTTGTATCCAAATAATGAAGCTGACATGGTTTACTATTTTCAAGATGTAAATATTATATAGGAATTAGTAATATCGAGATATCCTTACCATCTCTG
Organism: Dioctria rufipes; assembly: GCA_963924295.1. Classification (NCBI taxonomy): domain Eukaryota; kingdom Metazoa; phylum Arthropoda; class Insecta; order Diptera; family Asilidae; genus Dioctria; species Dioctria rufipes. Next base: position 8,566,091 of record OZ002740.1, read on the forward strand.
TTTGACAATCAATTCAATTTTTTCAATTGTCCAATGTCTCTTACCTAATTAAGGGGTTACATGGGTTTTAGTAGTTTCTGATTAATACTAGCCTCCTGTATGATCATTTGTAAATAGTTAAATATCAGTCTTGTATTACATTTTCTGCTTTTTTTTTGTTCTATTGAAATTATATTATGTATGTAGTCAGTTAAATTTGGTTAGTACCGCTACCTCTTATTATTGTAAAAAAATTGTGATGTTCAATCTCTAACTAGAAGCGGCAATAAACAGTTGGAATAATAAGTACTCGACGTTGTTCTTCTTTTATCTTTACTGGCCCATTTCGCAAGGTTAATCGCACAAAGTCTTAAAAAAAATATTAAGATTCAACAGGTTCGATGACTAAAAAAAAGCGTATTTTCTCAATTTTTTTTTTTTTTTTGTATAATAAATAAATTATTTTATTCAAAATTTTAAGCATGTAAAAGAGCGACATTTAATGAATATTAAAAAAAAAAAATTCATTCAAAAATTTCGAAAATTCAGCCGGTGGGACCAGGCTTCCGAAGACCCCTAAAAAAACGTGTCTTCGCGGTGGCCAGCATAACGTATGACAACCTTATCAGAAATTAAAAAGTAAGCTTTTTTCTGTTAGTAGATAAGTATAGCTCATGACTGAACGAAGGATTTAAAAAGAAATTGAAATTTGAAATTTTTGCAGAGTTGTATGCAAAAAAGTACAATTTACACTACGTGTAGTCTTGTAAAATTAGTTCTAATCAGAAAAAAGGAAACTTTCATTCAGTCACTAGTCAATCCTATTTTGAAGAAATGTGCAAAATTTCAATAAGATTGATGCATTAGTTTTTGAGATATCGTGTCCACTGAGTTGAAAAATAGTGTTTTTAGAAAAAACCGATTAAAGTTCAAAGTAGGAATAAAAGGATAGAAAGCAATTTTTTTAACTTACATAAAACCGTCGATTCCAGCTACACAAAGCTAAGATCATGCTGCAGTTGTAATGACCAGGGAATATTAAAATAATATATTTAAAATAGGCGACCATTGGAAAGTGAAAAAAATTAGCAAAGAAGACAGACAAACAATAGTTAAGCAGCTGCCTCAATATACTTGCGTTGCTGAGGATAATTTCCAAAATCTCTCTCCCTAGACTTTTAATCCGATTGCCTTGAAACTTTGGAAAAGTATTCTAAACATACATATAGGTATATTGTACTATTAGATAAAAAAATAAAAAAATAAATATGCTTTTTTTAAAAAGTTCGAAACCCATGTAACCCCTCAAGGCAAAATTCCATAATTTAGGTCGAAATGCCCTATTTTAAGTCGAGATTTCTTTATAGGAACAAATTATCATTGGGTTTGAACATAAAATTACCTAAACAGGGACTTTTGCTGAAAATTTTGGTTTTTTCGCCATACCATCCAGGAAAGTCATCATATAGCGTCAAATTTTAAGTCAAACAGGGCTGCCAAATATTAAAGAAATGAATAGAAAAATTGCATGAATTTAAAATTTAATTTTTTCCATAGTTACTGAAAAAACATCCAAAATAAATAAATTTTTCTTAATTTCAGAATGATTTAAGAATTTTTAAATTAATTTCAAGCTTCTAAATGGCAAACCAAAGAATAATTTAAAAAGCTTTAAAATTATTATTTTTTGAATGATGTTTTTAAAGCGCGTTGGTGTTTTTCGAAAAATTATTTCCATATTTATCAATAAAATTTTTGTTGTTTTAATTGGAGCGCTTAGAAGCTGAGAGAATTAATTTTGAATAAGCCCATAATTTCTACATATTTTATTAAAGCAATACTTTTCATTACAATTGTGCCTTGTTCATAATATTCACACCTACGTTACCCTGAGTTAAACAAGGTAGAAAATAGGTCGAGATTAAGGAAAATATACGTAAATTCGACCTGGAATTTACGTTAAATTTATCGAATCAAGGAAATGTGTCCTCTGGCCTATAGGGAAATATTCCCCAATTTCCCTAATATTTACGTCGATACGATGTCCTCTCATTTCCACTTATGTAAATCGGACGTAAATATTAGGTAATGTCCACTTAACCACAATTAGTCGCTTCCCTAATTTACGTCGAATAGACGTAAATTCATCCTGAAAAAGAGGGGAAATGTTACTTGGGTACGTAACTGTAACAATATAAAACGAAAGTAAACATTCTCACATTTCGTAGCATTAACCTGAGTAAAGACTTGTAACATAGTAATAGTAATACACTTTTGTAACATGTGTGTTTCGTCTTTAACAAGGCTAAAGACTAAACAGAAGGGCGAGGGTTTAATGATCTCATGATCTCATTACACCACAACATTTGTGGCATCCACATAGTGGCCTAGTAACGATTTCATTTAATCAATGAAATAACAGTAGAAGCGAATATCCACACTTTGACTCATTGTTTTTACGCGCACAACAAGTATTATGAAACTCAGGCAGAGGGCACTTGATAGTAAGAGAAACTATGAAGAATTTAGCAATAACAACAGAAATTAAAGAGGAAAGCGGTTTAGACAATTCCAACAAAAACAATTGCATAAAGACTGAAAGCGAGAGTTCTAAAAAGTAGTCTCGCACATAAGAAGCTTTTCATTAATTATAAGAATAAAAACAAAATTTCTGAAATCCACAAAAGAACCCCTCAGCAGGCATTATTCTTCCGGAAGTCTCTTTTGTCGTCGGATGCATGCATATTCGAACTTTTTGCTTAAAGTAAAAAACGAAATCATGTTTTAAGGAAATTTGACGAAGCACTGAAAAAATGAAGTTGCAAGTAACCGTCCAGTATGGATGTGGGTCTGTAACGATTTGGATTATGAGGTTGTTGGGGTTTAGCTGCGGTGAGAATAACCGGCGCAGGATAGGGATATCTTAGAAAGAAACTTATCACCTTTATTGGAGGATCTGGGGTTTTCCAAACATTTTACCTTTCAACAGTATAATGACGGAGGCATACTTCGGGTATAGTGAGGCAATACTTCAGGGGGAATAGCAATAACATTTTAGAATGGCCTCTGCAACTCCCTGATCTTAATTTAATCGAGAACAAATATGCCACTCACTCAAGCTAGAATCTTAAAGTTACGCTCTTAAGGCAAGCTTTGGGTACACTAGAATCAATTTTAGTGGGTAAAAAGAAATTTTTCGAAACTGGGTTTCTTGAAAAAAAAAAATTTTTTTTTTTTCGTAATCTAAGAAATAATGTAGCAAGTGTTGTACCATTTTAGAATCCTTATTAAATGCGTCAACTTTTAAAGTTTTTTGCCAGACTGGCGTAGTACATTTTTTTTTCAATACAGTCAGTTAAAGTTCAACGAATTATTAATTTTATATTGTTGGTTCGGCAAAATGTGACATTTTCTTCCAAGCTGGAGCAGTTGGCTTAGAACTTAAAGCAACAGGTTACATAAGCACTATTCGGGATTACATAAGAAAAATAAAATTGAAAAAAAGTAAAGATTTGTAGCAACAGGAGCTAAAAAACCATCACAAGGTGTACATTTTCTCGAAAACAAAAGAAAATAAAAAATACATGATTTTTTTTATATTTTTCTGGTAACTGTTACGATTTGGTCTATCACCCGGTTCTGGCTTGACGTCGACTTACGGGACAGCCTGTATATATGATTTTCGTGAGCACACACAGCATCTTGAAAAAGATGTATTTTCTGATAAATATTTTGTGATAACATGCGCGGGTTACAAGATACAGAAGAAACGAGGGGAGATTGTTTCTTATTTCTTTAAATAGCAGCCGTCTGAATTTAGGGTCTGCAAGACACCCAGAAATGTATCATGTCAAATTGAATTGATAACAGCTTATCACACAATCATCAGCTTTGAAAATGTATGTGTGAATTTATCCTTTTCTCCTCATGACATTATCATAAAAATATTAAATTAAATTATGCACCCACTTTCATTACACAAAGTGATCGACAGCACTCTTCGTATTTGGGGTTGTAAAATTTTTAAGTGCGGATGTATTCCGTGTTTTTTATGGTAGCAATTTTTTTATGAGACCACAACTCATTTCGGTCGTCAACTCCTTTCGCGCCCCTTATATTTTTATCAGGTGAAAATATTTCAATTTTTATGGCATTTTCGTGTAAGCAGCTACTACTGCCCAAAACATTATTGATGAGATATTGAATACGATAATAATGGGCATGAGAGAATCGCTGTTGAGGATGATGTGCAGATTAAAAAAAGATATAGAGACTCTGTGGGAATTTGTACCAGGAAAAAGAGGATTGTTTAACCGTCAGCAATGATGTGAATTTCATTCATGTTTTATATTCGTTTTTTCACTTTAATTAAAATTGCTTCATTGAGAAAGCATACAAACAACATACTTCACTGGAAGGAGGGGAGGCTGTTTAATGTAATTTTATTTTTGTGGATAATTTATATGTGAAGACCTGCGTTATCAACTAATAGTCAAGAATGTAATTGATTTGTTATTGCTTTTTTTTATGTAATCGTAATTATTTTTGTTCCGTTAAGTTTTAAAATTAGATTTTAATTTAATATTTGTATTTATACACAAAAGTGTTTAAGAGATAATTTTGTGATTGGAATGTTGTGAAGGTAAGTAGGTATGTAAGCGACGGAATTTTTGTTTAAGTCTAATTGAAAAGAATGTTAACGGCCGTAGGATCATTAATCCCGAATTTGTATTTGTATATTAAAATTACTTTTTTTGACTTAGAATTTATCTTAATTTTTTGTACATTAATTTTTTTTTACTTACGTATGGTCTTTATTGTTGTAATTTAATGTAATTTTAACATTTAAGATGACCTTACCTGTTGGTCAGTGCAACATAAGTTGTAATTTTGTGGCAATTATTAGCTACTACTAGAGATGAGAGGTTGCCTTTAAACTATTTGCCCTATATCACTTGACATAAGTAAACAGTCTCACAGAAGAGAACTCTTTAAACCTAATAACATTTTGCATTTTTTATTGTAATTTGACTACCATTTGTCTACGTATGTTGGCATATGTGTCAAAATAATGTTGTATTTTCTTGATCGTATCTAGTCTAAAACAACCCAACAGAGTTTTAGAAAAATTAATTTTTATTCTTATAAAGAGATGTAATAGACAGCAGTTGAAGAATTCATTGTAGCAGTCACCTATAAGCAGTACAAGCTCCATTAGCACAGAGGACTTATTCCAGAACTCTTGATCCACCGGCCTTCGCCCAGAACAAGTTGGATACGCTTCAGTCCGCCCTCCAATCTGTGGATGAGCTGAAAAATTTACTTCACAGACCTGATGCGCTTCATATTAATCGCCAGTTAGTTTCAAAGTCGAGTTTAAACTAAGGTTTAGTTTAAACCATCCTCCAAAATTAAACTTAGTTTAAACCAAATAGGGTTTCACAATGCATTCTTTTAGTAACATTGGCAGTAGGTACATATGTACTGGTTAAATTGCGAACTAAATTTGTTATCGCCGCCATTGTGAAGCAATTTTTCTATCAATCAATCTGTGAATCAGAAAAAGTAAACAGATCCAGAAAGTAAAAAATAAAAACATGTAGTTATATGGACAATTTTAAATATGCCACCATCCAAAAGGGCTGCAAGTTTCAGCAGAAGTGAAGTTGAGCAATTGCTTTCTCTATAGTGGTTTGTTGTTGAATGTGAGGCGCTATAAGCTCGAAAATATCATACGCCAAATCTTCACTTAAACGGAATGTAGCATAATCAACATCGTCCCACTCATTAAAATTATTTGAATTTGACCGATTTCTAATTACCCTCGATCGTCGACAGAGTTTTAAATTTAACTCAGACTTCTGCATCGCTAAAAATATCTGAATCCATGATAAAACTATTTTTTTCAAAGAAACAATGTCAAAATTATCAAACTGTCAAAATAAAATGTCACATATGTCAAATACTTTTATCTTGAGTTTAAACCGAGGGATGGCATGGTTTAAGCTGGGGTTTAAACCAAACTGTGAAACCCATTCGTCGAGTTTCAATTAATATTTGGTTCAAACTCAGCCTGTGAAACTGTCCATAAGAGGACTGATTGGTTTTGGTGAGAGTGGGCGGTACTTTTAGCAGGGATGTGTTAAACATTTCAGCTATAGCTGCTTTTAGATGTTTTCGTATACTTTTGCCTGTCCAAAGTAAGGCGAAAGCTGCTTTTTCTTACTTGCTGACTCTAAGCCACACAGCAGCTATGGTAATATAGATGTGTGTATGGCAGTCATTTTCTTTAAAATGCAAAGATCTGTTGCCAAATTGTTTGCACGGGAAAAAAATTAAATATTTAAAACTTCTTGAAGTGGTAATCATCTGCGGTATAAACAAAATAAATATTTCTGGTCGTTCATTGTAATTTATGTATAAATTCAATATAAAAAATCGCAATTAAAAATAAAAAGAGCTTTGGACAATTTACACACATAAATTGCTAAGCATAAAATCATGTCCAAAATCTCGCAGCCGATTTTTCTTGCTATGGCTAAATTGAGAGTTCTCAAAGTGTTGTTTTGTTATGCTATCGAAGCAGCTGTAGCTGTAATATTGAACACATCCCATGTAAGCACAAATTCATGTTTAGGATCTTTCGCCCCTGCCCTTAATTAAAAAAAAAAAAAAAATCATCAAAGTCGATGAGGTAGTTGGGTGTGACCACCATCAATCTCCATTTTAAAGTAATGTTTTTATTTTTCTTTATCATTAAATCAATGTTAATTTTCCATCCCTTTTACGTTGTGCTGAATAACAACAACAAAAGAAGCAGTTGAAAAATTCATTTCATTTTGTCCCACATATCATTTGACAATTACATTACAACAAAAGAAGCAGAATACAGAAATAAATAAAAAATAATTTTTATATAAATATTTGTTTAAAAAAAAACAACATTATAATAAAATATAAACTTACTCCCATTTAAAAAATCCACTTGTTCCCGTGTTGTAAAATTAAAGCCGTATAAATTTTTCCCACTTGTTGAATGTTTCTGTAAGTGAGTGTCCTCACTGAGATTATTTCCATTTTGTTTTATTCTAGTTCATATCCATACCTTTCAAAATGGCGAAAAATAATTCCACCAAATTATAAGAAATCAGCGCGCTGCTAAACACACCACTAGTTTTCTCCACCACACCACCGACTGCGGCATTTTTATTTTGACATTTCTTATTGAAATAATTTCTTCCTTTTCTTATTTTTTTTTTGTCTTATAAAAACTTGCTACACTAAAAATTATACACTCGCACACACACTAGAAATTCAATTATGTAATTATCCTGAAAAAAACGCCATTTTCAGTAAGGAAAATGTTGGTCATTGTAAATTTTACTTGAGTACAAACAGAAACAAAAGAAAAAAAGAACAAAACAAAAAATTGTTTGAAATATACTACACACACACATATTTGATAATTTACACATTAAAATGAGAACATTTAAGCCACTGCTCATTACTTAAAACAATTCAAATCTTGAAATATTTTATTTTTATGCCTGATTTAATTTCTAAAGGAGTTAACATGGCGCGACACGACGTGAGTAGTTACAGAATAAAAAAATGTCAAGTTCTTGCTGGGCGATAAATCAAACGTGCTAAGTACAGCTATGACCGGTAGAAGAGACGAAAATAAAAGAGAAAAATTTCCTATTGCTGCTATTGTCACAGAACTGCATCGGATCGACCGGGAATGAAATATCTATGATCAATGAAATGTTGAGCCGGCGAACATGTTGAGGGGGTAGAGGCAGATAAAAGAAGAATCATCAAACTTTTGTCTTCGCTGAAAAAGCACCCAATTTAGGGTAGGCCACTGACTTATAACAATGGACTGAGCGTATTGCAATTTTCCTATAGGAAAGCATGGCACAAGTTTTATAGTTCTCTCTTTCGCCCTATGGCAGAGTTGGAGCTACCAACATAAAATATTGCATTCGGGAACATTTGCTTATGCCATTTGATGTTTTTATGTTGGCTACAGATGCAATCACTTCAGAAGGAATAAGGTAAAGATAGTGTTTACCATGCTCCGTCTCTCTTGCCCATAAGCAGGATTCAGTTAAGAATAAATTTTGAAAATTTAAGTCGGAATGAGTTTAATTCCTTATAAACGATTAAAATATCACTTGGACACAAGAAAATACATTTTTTTAATTTAATTCGATTTTCGGGTGTAAAATTTCATCTGATTGGTTGAGTTTTACATGTTTTTTATGTAATCGTTTTAAAGGGTGCTCTAACGGTGATATACAGAAACACAATATTTTTTGTGCCACATGAAATAGCAAATCGCTCAGTCCATTGTTATAAGTCAGTGGGGTAGGCAGATTAAATTCCCCATGCAGGAAACCTAATGGGAAGAAAACAAAATAAACAGTGACGTATCAATTCATATTACAAGCAATGCTAACTGGGGGGTTATACGAGGTAGTACAGCTTGCATGCAAGCCTCCCTTCAAACAAGATTTTAAATTTGATAGCAGAAGCAAAGTTCTCTTGATCCCTTCTCATCTTGCATGCAAGTTAATTTAAACAGGTGAAAAAGTTAGAACTGGTCTAACATGGGGAGGGTCCCTACTCGTCATCACCGATTTCGTTCATGTAGGGTTTGACTAGAAATGAAAGTGACGCAAGTGAGAGCTCCAGATGACCAAGCGAAATCGAAATAATGCATAATGTAGGGGAGCCCGGATTTTTGTAGGCTTACTACCCCTTGTAAAATGCCTAAATTTGCGAATTTTCGCGGGAGTTGTCTCGGTTAAATTCCAACAGAATTTGAACGAAAACGCCAAATTCATTCAGGTAAAATGTGAACAGAGAAGGTACGTAGATTGCTGATTCTGTAAGCACCATTTCCGTGAGTTTTTAAAGTTCGCCGGCAGATGGCGAAAAGTGGGAATGGAAAATTTTAATATATTAATTTAATTTTAAATAGATAAATGGCATCCGAGATTCCTGAGATTTTGTACAGATAATCTTTTGATAACGCCGCATCCAATAAAATAAAAAAATGGATTAATTGATAAGTCGTATAACAACATTTCGAATGGAATTTTTCAGACAGAAATTTTAGCCGTCGAAAATTAAATTTCGCAAATTAATTGGAAGGGGAGGGGAAATATACCCAAAAAGTCAGAAAAAAATCACGAAATAATTAGCGGAAGGAATTTTTCAAATTGGATACTATTTACCCTACCACCTTCAGACACCCGAGTTCTGGAAATGAGAAATTTTTTCGGATCTTTTGACCTTGAATTTATCATCCGATTTTGATAAAATTTTGTACGAATACTTTACACAGATGGTGGAATATAAAATAAATATCCCCACCCCCTTAAAATAATATTTTTTATATTAATATGTGGTTGTGGGCTACTACTCTTTAATCCGCTGCCGTCCGAATTTCTCAATAGCCTAAAAAAAAAAAACAATAAATTTAGCAACAAGAATTTTTGAAAATCAGTTAGAATTTGACCGAAATAAGGCGTGGTGGGTTTTCAGTAGCACACCTATACATACATATGCAGCTAATTGAAAGTAATTTTATTTTGGAAAATGCTCCTAAACTAATTGGGGTAATGACCTCTGATTTTTTGTAGAAGAAAGATAACAAATTATAGATAATTGTAACGCAAAGAAATATTGCGAATATACTCACAAGATGGTTTTTGCGAAAACTGATACTTTTAACCCCGGGCTCCCTTACATTATTCATTATTTCAGTTTGGCTCGGCTATCTGGAGCTCCTACATATGTATGTATTTTGTGAAATTGGACGAAACCGGGGATGACAAGTAGGGACCCTTCCCTCGTAAGGCCAATTCTTATGAAACCTTAAATCAATGTCCATATGTAATTTCGTATGGTTATCAATCCGTGCAAGTTTGATTTTTGAAGTGGTTTTTCGCATATATTTCTAGAACGGCTCGTCGGACAGAAAAAATGATTGTAACCAATTTCATACCATTTCATATTCTGAAAAACTTTTCAGTACATTAAAACCATATGGAACTTACCGTTTTCACAGTATATGTATAAAGCCTACATTTTTATATGGCAACACCAAGAAGGGATTGCCCCGATTTACTTCACTTTTGGAGTTATATTTACTATTTTTATAAAAACACTATGTACCTAGTTTCACCACTCGACATTGACGGGTTATCAGGTAATGTCCAAATATGTAGTTAAAAATGAAATTTTTGTATGGCAAACCTACGAAGGAGTTACCCGATTTCTCCCATTTTCAAACTTAGTTTTACTTTTTTTTTAAAATCCAATGTGAAAAATTCAGCTTTCTAAGTGCCCGCGCTCTCGAGTTATCGGGAGGACGGACGGACAGACAGACGGACATGCAAAAATCAAAGAAACTTTTAATTTTATGTGTGTTACAAACGTAATTATAAACTAGTATACCCTATCATTTCATCTAAGGTATAAAAATGGCATTGAGACGTAAAGTCTTGTCAAATTAAAAAAAAAATTGCTAAAGAAGATTATTGGCGGCTTGTTTAGGAGAAAAGTCGGAGTTTAGTCCCCAATTCTGCTCACACTCGATTAGATAACTCAGTCATTTCCAGGTTTTGCAATGTAACCAAAACCCTCTAGAAATACTTCCTAAGCCATGAAACAGATATTAATATGTATGCGTGCTAGTCCAATTCTCTAAAATGTTTTAAATTGATTCTAATGAAAAAGTGACTAGAAATTGATTTTATATATGCCAGAAAAAACCTAAACTACTGTCCACACACTTACTACGCTTACTATTTACCTTGCTTAACAAAATAATAAAATATTTTTGATTTAAAAGTAACCTTATCATTTTACGCTCAATAACTCTCAGCTGAGTAATAGTTGCAATAGTATATGTGCGGCCGATTGAATCGAATTCATCTGACCACGGTACATTCGCATATGCAATTATACTCAATTGAGAGTTTTTGTTTGGGGAATCGTAGTCATTTCGTTAAATAAATTTTTTTGAATAAGTTTGTTAGCAAAGATATAAAAATGTGATTAGGGTTGGGAAGATAAGAAAGTAAGCTTAAGATTATCAGAAGACATTTTTTAGGGTTTTAGTTTCGGGGGCAGGAACTATACAAAGCAAACTTTTGTCAGTTTTTACGTAAGAACACTGCAAATATTTTGAATGTTAGGACTAAGTTAGCGCTCTCATGTAGTAGTGAAGGAGTCTGTTTCATACCAGCGTGACATATGTCAACCGCTTGTAAATGGAAACGCTTCCACACAATAGCCAGAAAATATCTATTCCGAAACGCTCTCCCACCATAGCCAAAGAGATCTTTGCGGAAGCAGATCTCTTCTGTGAGTTTAGGCTCAATCGTTTATTGTTGTGAAAAGATGACTCATATGCATCTGAAAGCGCAGCAGAATTTTCATTCTTTAATAGTCAGTTGAAGTGTGAGGTTAATTGAAATTTAATATAATTTAAAATTAAACGGAGCGCATTCAGAATAAAACTGAAATTTCTAAAGGTCGATGCATACTTACCGGTACAGCACTAACCATCAACCGACAAATGCCGGTCTGGTCTCTAGCAACTGATATTGCCGGCAATGAAGTTTCCGTTACGTGCCGGTTGATGTGAATCAGCTAACGTGGTTCATATAAAAATGTTTTGCCTGGCTGTGCCGGTAAGTGTGTATCCTGTATCGACCATTATAAAGCCCTTATCTTGATTCCCTCTGTGTTCAATACAAGCGCTTAAATACTACTATCCTACAATCGGTCCAAGAATGCTACCCTGCAAGCGCTCCAAGAGTGCCACCTTACAAGCGCTCCAAGAGTGGCACCTTACAAGCGCTCCAAGAGTGCTACACTATAATTGCTCCAAGAACGCTTCCCAAGAATCTGCAACTGAGTGCTTCCCTCTGCGGACATGCTCACGTTAAAACGATACGGTGGGGAAGCGCTGCAAGCTGCCAAAGGAGCGCCCTTGCATTCGGCTTTGAGCGCTTCCATTTCGCTCTGGGAAGGCTTGGAACGTATTTCCCGACGGTTTTGTAGGTAACCCACTTTTCGTCCGTGTAGAGTTACATAACAAATAACTGAAATGTGTTTACATGAAAGTTTTCAATGTACTAAGGATAAACTAAACTGGCCGCGAAAATTAAATCTTGTTGGTTCAGAAACTAAAATTTCTTAAATTTCCTTCACTCTTTTGGAATTGGTAATGCTCTGAACTGGCAAATGTACTTTTTTGCAAAGAGCTTGCTGCCATAAGTACGCTTTTTGAACCGCCACTTTTTATCATATATTTTAACATACTCGCGAATGCTCGAACTATGCTGACCATGTCAAAATTGCCTGTATAATTTCAAGAGAAAGTTGCTCTTCTAAACTTCGGCTTATAGGCCTGCATTTTGTCATACTTTAACGCTAGTTGCTCGTTAGGAAATTATATTTATGCCATAGTTTTAGAACTAATGCGGCTTCAGGTTAGAAAATAAATTTTGCAAATAAACGACATCAAGTCAGGGAGCAAAAAGCGGTCGCATAGCTCAGAAAATAATTACCCAACTTTTCTGAACTAAGTCCATATAAATAGATAATAAATGTTTTTACACAGATAAATATAGTTAAGAAGTGAATGAATGAGCCTGCCTTGATAATCGTCTGCGGTCCCACTAAGTCAAATCCAAATCCTAGGCTATATAGACAACGTGTAGCGAGGTGTTTGAAATTTCATTCAAGATCTGTGCCAAAATACGCTCTTCTAATCTGATAAAATCTTGTGATTTCACGCCAATAAAACAACTTTAAACCCATGCCGAACGCTTTCAACCCTTGTACATAATTCGCTTGTTTCCGGTAATTTAACGCTTGATTGCCTTATTAATTCCTTTGATAGCATCAATGTCACGCCGCACTTTTACACTCTCGTGATTTCCCATGTTAGTAAATCGCACAGAGAAAAAATTAGTAGCTTGTCATCACCAATGAACTTCTCGATCCTGATGTTGATGCTATTTATGTCTGCTTGCCAAAAGCCCCTCGCACCGCCAATATGAAATCTCATTGGAAATTTGCCTAAATGTGGAGCTTTCGCATACAAAATGGTTTTTAATCGAAAAACAAACCATCGGGCGTCTCTATACGCCTCATAAAACCTTATCAAATGAGGTAAGAAAACCTCTCCCGGGGGATGAATGTCGTCGAATTGTTGATACAGTGATGGTGATATTAGGCGAATTACTTTTACCCTGGTTTTCTCCCCAAATGAAGTCAATTCGAATTTGTTTCTAATTTTTTTTCTTCACGTGAAGGTTACCAAAAAAGAAAAGGATTTCTGGTTACTCACAACTGAAGCACCCACACAATTTGGTATCAGAGTGACATTAAATCGGAAGAAATAACTAGAAGAGGAAGTGGTGATGCGGCAATGAATTTGCGGATGGAAAAATAAGTGAAAAGAAATAAGTAAACAACCTTTTGCAAATAGGATCCCACTATTTGCCTTAAGGATATGTGTGTGCTATCAGATCACAGTACCCAAAGACCTTCCTGATTTATGTGCCATATATGCATAGACAGAGTGCCGGGCTTAGAGTTTCAAACTTAACCTTATCAGTTTCTACTCCTAGAACTACTTGACATGGATTGGAACACAGACTAGATAAACAACAATCTGATTTCCTTGCCAGGTATAGGTACCAGTACCACTATTCAAGTACTGTGGGGGAATTGTCCTCGGCAAACTACTTGGCTGGCTCCCCTTATTGGGGTCATGTAAATATAAACTCATTCCTTTGACCTATTCGGGGTCAAATTTTCTACCTGTGATTGAAAACGAATAAGATTGTGTTTACCAGAAAGGGAATATCCAGGAATGTGTTGACTTAAGCGGTAACTACACTTCAATTTACTCTGGTGTTGTTGTGTTGACGTTGGATGTAAAATAAACTTTCTGACAAAATGCAAAAACTGAGATTATATGGATACCTGCTGGGAGTAGAAGGATTTATTAAACATAGCTATGTTATTCCTGGAGATTTCAGTTTAATTTTCATTTCTTGAACTACCCTTTCTTCGACCGTATATATAAAGCACTTCATTTCAAATATCCAAGGTACACATAGTACCAAATGGTTAGGTTCATAATTTGCCGTATGACCTTGACCCATGACCAAATATCGGATTACGATTTGAGTTTTATTTAAGTAAGTTGTTGAGGTAATTGAGAGTTACATACTTTTTGACGAAGGATGAGCTGTATACTAAATTGTAGAAACATAAAAACAAAGGTCAAGTAACTGTACAGGAGGTGTTCGGTAATCTCTATATATCATACTCCTTTCAGGCAGATCTCAAATCCCACCAATACATAAAATAAAAGTCTGGAATGACTTCTTGGTTCGTCAATGGACAGTGTGGTGCACGTACTTACATATTATTAGGGCCCCCAGCACTGTTGAGGTTTACCGTGAACTTCCACTTTGATGAGGGAAAGGAGAATGATAGCTACCCGCAGCGTTAGGTGATTGCTTGTTGGCAATTTGGGAAGATCAGTAATTCACCTCTCTGGTTTATTTTACCTAAAACCATTCATAACTAAGTTGGTGAGTGCTCTAGAGTTAAAGTCAACCCAGTTTCACCCGGCCTTTAGCTGGTGCTTATCAAAACTTGAAAGCACTCCAGGCAACTTAGTTATCCTAGAAACAATTTCTCATACATAATGCAGAAGATTCTGTAAGTTGAATACAATCTTGATATGGGAAACTGTCGCAGCTTGATGAACAGTAGCCGGTAGTTAAAAGTGCTCCGCCTTTGTCCAAGTTTGACCTTGACCAGTGCAAAACTGTGGAAGAAACGTCCAAAAAGACCTGATAGAGTTTTGTCTCAAACCATACTTCAATGTCTTTCACTAAGAATCCGTGGTTGAATTATAGTCCGGTACAACAATATTGGATGACATCCAGGGTCTAGAGAATTTCTTAGTTTCCATTCGTAGGCCAGAACCACCGCGTGTTGTCATCTCATCCAGCTTTATCAAATTCCTTGCACAGGTACACAAATTTTTTTTCTAAAGATGTGCTATCAAGCCTATTATAGGTTTTTACGATTTTCAGTGTGCCACATTAGTCCAAAACCTTGAATCTTATAAGCCTTTCAGATGCCCGAGAAAGTTAGTCAAGACTGCTGTTCCATTACAGCATAAACAGAAAAGTTTAAGGGTCAACCAATTCAGATTTCAGAATTTTTATCTCCATCGGAACGGATGAAATGCCCTTACTCATATGACCTGAGGCGTTAGGCTAGTTTATAATTTTATATGATATTTTCTCCTCTACGAAACTCTACGAAATATTGGAATCTGTACTAGGATACAAGCCCAGAGTAAATCAGAAGTTCATTTTTGGTTTGTGCGTGTGAAGCAGCATAGCATCTAAAATCTAGCATCCCATATAAGACTAGCATCAAATGGGGCGATGCTTAATGTTGGTAAGGCCAAATTGACCAGTATACAGAGCTTAGCCTGCCTAAGCAGTATTGCAGTTATAATCATAGTAACGATAGCGGCACTAGAAACACTGCTGAACCCAATACCTCTGAACCTAAAATTATAAGGTGCAGCAACCGCGGTGCTGTGGTATTCACGATTTCTAGAATTTTGGAGAGTTCATACTAATTACGATGGGAAATTTTTTCGGCAAAAATAGCATCCTGAACTAGTAATGGATTCAGACCATGTGTCGTGAATGAGACTCCCATTCAAACAGACTAACTACATTTGTTGAGGATCGAAATTCCTGGAATTTTTGCAACTGCCCTCATTGGCGGAATAGAAGTCTGATAAACAGATAGATCAAAAACTGGAACAGGTCTCGGGGGTAGATGCATGGGAAATTCACAATAATTTATTCCCAATTTGACACTATTCATTAAATCTAGCGTTCATGAAGAAACTCGGGCAGATCAATCTTCTTCAGAGCTCCCCCTTATGGCAACCCTCTCTTGCGGTTACAATTCGGAGCTTGTTATATGGCTGCATCCCCTGCAGTAATGAATTACATTACATGAGCACTTTATTTGAGTACATAAGATGAGGAGAAGAAAGTAGTCTCAGAATTAATTTCAAAAACAATATATTTTCCCTATAGGATAGAAATGATATAGGCAATGTCAACCAACAACAAGGGTTGCAGCACATGGCTCGAATCGACTATTAAAAATTCAACATTGTGCCGGCAGCTACCATAAGTAGTCGCGTAAATGCATCAAGGGGTTCGAGATTGCTTCTGTTTCAGTATCAGCCCCACAAATTATGGAATTCCTCTTTAACTAATTTCAATGCAAGGAAGCAAAATTACAACAATTTCCTCGACGGTTGCACCCTACATTTCAGCTGTACCTTGGCAGTTGGGATCCATGTCCCATACTCCTTCCACCATGCAAATTGGATTTTCAATTGGGATTGTCCCCCGGAGAGAAGTAGTTGAATGCGGCATAATGCATAGAACAAAACTAATATTTTACCATAGCTTGGCTTTTTAAAGGTGGCTGGGGCGCTCCATGGTGGTGCTGGTTGTATCTTTTGTTGGGCTTAAAACAAGAAAGCAGTTTTGGTATGGGCTCCATATACCACTACTGCTATCAAAGTTTCAAAAGCTCAGATGATGAATTGGGATGAAATAGGAATGAAGTTCAGTTGCCAGGTTTAAACATTTCATTGAGGGTGGGCCATGATGGTTAGAAGGTACACGGTAAGCAATTTAATCCTGTACTACATACCTCTAGAATCGTGGCATGTGTTCCAGATCTTTTTATTGCCGGTCAGTTAACGGATTTTTGAAAGAATTGAGTGGCACCAAATTTAATTGGAACCCGACACTAATTCGATTCTCTTGTTATCAGAATTAATGCATTGTGTTTTAGGGATTCACCCTTATTACCTCCATAGAACTTAGAATTCTCTTTCTGATGGAATCATTTTGCTATATGCGACGCACGAAAGTGTTACAATGCGAAGTTTTTTTGACATACTTAATTATTCGAGGGGAATGGATGGATGGAGAGTACGAGTCGGTTGTGTTGAATATGTTTAGTTCCGGTTGAATTTTAGTAGAAGTTGGCAGATGATTTTTTTTAGCTATTTCAAATATACTTCCTACGCTAGAGAATAAAATTCATATTATAACAAAGCTATTTTGGTATAGGAAGAGGGATTAGGAAATAAATTGCAAAAAGGTTTCTTCGTTTATAAAAAAACTTTTATTATATTATATTTAATTTACCATGTGGATGCTCCGACTAAAGAAAGTGGAATGCCTATTCCTTGCCGATGGCCTCGCTTATATAGGCTAGTTGCTTGAGTGGGGTGATGAATATTGTGTTAACCAGGGCCGCATTGGGAGTGATGTTACAATATGTAATTTTACTAAGATTCGTTGTCTGACACAAAATTTTCCCATATTTATTCTAGTGAATTCTTAATGAAATGTAAAATTATATTCTGTTTGTGTAAATTTTATGTAGTTTTTACGTTCTAAAATGTTAGAATTTACAGAGAAGGAAAAGAATGATTGCACTTTTACACCAATATTATGCAAAAATTTGCTATTGTCTTGCATTTTGTTCATACTAGTCCAATCAGTCATCCTAGATATGCCCGGAATAATCGGACTTTGGCGCGCACATGGAAAACTTGTGTGGAAACCGGAGATAGAATTTTTGACACGTTTTTTTTTTACGTGGTTTTCTCAGGAGGACTAATCCAGGGTTTTTTGTTATGTCTGTTTACGTTACATTATCCCTGATGCCTTTTGGAACTATTTTGTTTTCCCTCTTTTTGTTAATTCTGCTACCGTAGAAAATTTTTCGTTTTCGATACTTTCTATTTGTCGTTCCAAATTTGTTGTTATTTATCGCTGTATCTTGGCTGTACCGTATTATCCCAATATTCGCCGTTCCAGTTTTGACATATGTATGATCGAGAGCATTTCAACCCCGAGATTCGATATCTGCAAGTCTGTCCACATTTTCGTTGGCGCTTCCGTGTAATCATAGTTTCACAGGTGCATCTGATGCAGCTTTCCTCGTGATGGCTAATGAGCACTTCAGGTCCACTCCGGACTCTGCATTCTATTTTTCATTTCATTTTTTAGGATCAAGTCGGCTCCTAAGGCACGCTTATACTTGCAGGTATACGCTCGGAAACTGTGTTGTTTTACCGCGTCCGAAGTTGGTAAAAGAGATGCTCGCTTCAGGCTGCAGCATGTACGTGAAAAGAACAAAAAAAAAACGAAACAAAAAACACCATGTTGTAGCATTTTTCAAGATCTACAACTTTGATGCCTTACACTTTACTAGTAAATGTGATCGTAATTAACGAAAAACTCAAGGATCGTCTTCTGCCATCTTCTCGAGAGCCAGTGGATGCTTTTTGAAAATTTCTTCGCATATATTTAAGTTTGAAGGTCCTGCGTCAAAGGCTTTCTGTCCCGTACCGTTCCGTGATAAAAAATATTTGATGAAAAAAATATGGCAGAGCAAGAAAATTTCAAAAATTTGAGTTGAAATTTTTTGTAATGGATTTTGATTATGTTTTTATTTTTTGGAAATAGGTCTGGGAAAAACTTGGTAGCGTTTTTTATGTAAAATCCAACTGGTTTTCTTATAGTGTGAAAATGAATTTATTTAAACCAAATATGCTTCACTATTATCGACAATGTTTCGCCATTTTACGGGTAGAGTCATGATGCAATCGCTGAAGAACTTCTGTGAAAAACTGAATCAAGTAGTTTTCACAGGTTTCTTTTGAAGCTAGTTTAATTTCACTGAGAGAGTTCTGCAGAGATCAAAATAAGTGATAGTCAAAAGATGCAATGTCTGAACTATACGGTGGATGCATCAAAACGTCCCAACCAAGCTCTCGCAATTTTTGAAGGGGTATTCAAAGAAGTGTTTGGCCGGGCGTTGTCGTGATGGAAGACAATACCTTTCCTATTATACAATCCGGCCTGTTTTCTTTTAATAGCCTGGTGTAATCTCTCTAGTTGCTCACAGTAGAGTTGACAATTAATCTTCCGACCAACTGGAAATTCCTCATGGTGGAAGATTCACTTCCCTACCCAGCACACGCACAGCATCATCTCTTTCAATGTTATTCCTGGCTTAGCGAATGCTTGTAACGGCTCACTATCCTTTGTGCATGATCTTTGACACTTCCGATTTTCGTACATGACCCATTTCGTCAAAAGTTTCGGAAATGATTCGATTTCATTGCATTTCAGCAACGTATCGCGTATTTAATTTGGTCCGTCATGTTTTTCGCAATCTACTCATGAGAAGTTCACACATCGAGCTTCTTTTTCTTTCCAGCTTTGTGTAAATCGTTCAAAACAATTATATAGTCAATGCCTAGTCTTATATCAATACCGACACTTCCGATATTCTTATATTCCGGGATTTTTTCAAAAAATTTCATCAGCTTTTTCAATGATTGGACGACCACTGCATGACTCATCTTTCACATCAAAACTACCAGAAGACACTCGAGCGAACCATTTCCGTGCAGCAGATTTTGATAAAGTACCTTCATCGTACACAGTACAAATTTTTTCAAAGCCGCAGCGTTCTTCCCTTTGCCGTAGTAATATTGCAAAAGCGCTTTCATTATTTTTCTCTATTACCAAAAGCAAAAGGCTTCCTAATCACTGCACTAATTTCGATGTTTATACATTGAAAGTAACCCTGGAAGTGTCACCTGTCAAACAAGTGGTGGCGCTACGATTCGTGGCTCGTGAGTTTTTGCAATTGACGCCACCTATTGGGAAAACGTCACGAACTTTTTTCCAGGCCCAATCACTAACTTGTATAACATGGCCTGCATAATCTTCTATTTCATATGGGTCCACCTATGTTGTCAGGGGTGTGACAATTATTTGTATGTCAAGTTTCATTTTCATTGAAATATTCATATTTCACGCTCAATAAATTCCAAATACATTCGAAATTATTAGTATTATTGGAAGCTTATCTCCTATAACCAAATATTCATTAAATTTGAATTTTAAGGAAATAATATTAAGCAATTATAGGTTACAAATGTTGTATTGCCATCTATTTCTATTCTACATATTCATTTGGAAAATCCACTGAACTATGGTGGATTTCGTATATCCCATGATAATGTAAGTGAATTCAATAGTGCCAGCGGTCGATGTTATACATGGCAGTGGACATAATATTAAACAAGTAAAAAAGCTAGAATTGGTCTCAGACCAATTCTTATGATACCCTAGATCAGGGGTCGGCAACCTGCGGCTCGCGAGCCTCATGCGGCTCAGTAGAATTATACTTGTGGCTCTTGAGTATTTTAAT
This sequence comes from Dioctria rufipes, assembly GCA_963924295.1. Taxonomy (NCBI): domain Eukaryota; kingdom Metazoa; phylum Arthropoda; class Insecta; order Diptera; family Asilidae; genus Dioctria; species Dioctria rufipes. Next base: position 8,586,467 of record OZ002740.1, read on the forward strand.
AGTTAATGTTGAAAAATGAACTGTAATATTGCCATTTCCAAACAAATATAATAATCCTGCTCACACATCAAAACGCGCATCAGATCGGATGCTTGTAAACCCAGTTTGGCTAACCTTACTCTTCACACTCAAAACCAAAGTGAATAGAAACAGAAGCGTTACCAGGACACTGGAAGAACTTTCGTGAGCTTTGGAAATCAGCACCTTTTAATAGTGAGCCTTACAAATTTTCTGAAAAAACCCATCTTACAATGCGGGTAATTTCAGAGAAATATTTGTTTACTACCACTTCAGTTACCTTCAACTTCTCTTAATTTTCTCGTTTAAACTGATTCAAATGATCCGATAAAAGAATTCAATCGAATTATTTTAACAATTTTGTGCGAAAAAATTAACTGAAATCAAAGGGGACTAAAACGAATTCGAGAGAATCTTAGGTAATTTCTAAAAAAATTTCTATTCAAGGCTGATTTTTTAAGCTCTTTTTGCTTCAACTCGAACGAATTCAATAATGGAGTCCAGTTCCATCTTCTTAATCGTATCGCCGTATTCAGGTTGTAAAATTAACAGTGAATTTTTTGTCACCACCATTGTAAAAATGCAAGAAACCCTACTCTAAGCCACTAGTGGCGAAGGTGTGCGAGTTGAATTTTACACCATTCCCAACTATTGATAGAGCTAAATTTGAGTTACAGTTGTTAGATTTGAAGAACAAAGATATATGGACAGAAAAGTTCACAAATGTGCAGTCAGAACTAGAAAATTTAACTAGAAAGAAATGCAAATTGGCTGTCAGACATCAGTGGACGGATGTTTTAAAATGTAGGAAGGAGAAAGACATTATATTTGAACATGGAACTGTCTTTGCTCATTTTTATGATCAAGTGAAAACATGCGTTTGGCATCTTGATAATTTTCGGATCTACTTACTACTGTGAACAATTATTTTCAAATATGACGATTATTAAAAATAAATTAAGAACTTCGCTTAATGACGAAAGCCTCGAAATTTTCATGAATTAAAAACTTCTGAATATTCATCAAATTTGGAAAAACTTTGTGTCTGTACACAATCCCAAAAATCTCACTAATATTACATATTTGCGTTTATATTATTTTTTACATGTAATATGTATTTTAAGCAAAGCTATATGTATAACCTACTGAAATTAAGTTATAAAAAAAGTTTCTCAATTTTCTTAAATACGTTGACTAATATGTTCTGTTAGTATGCAAAATAGAATGTTTTGATTTCACAATAAATATATGTTTCACAGTAGATAACGGTTATATTAATTTTTGTAATACATATTACCTATGTATATACTTACATTTGGCTCTTTAAAAAAATTATTTATCACATCGGAAAAAAATGGTTCATAACTCCAGAAAGGTTGCCGACCCCTGCCCTAGATGAATGCCCGTATGAAATTCCGTATTGTCACCCTTCTGTGAAAGTTTGATTTTTGAAGTAGTTTTTCGCATATATTTCTAGAATGGTTTGTCGGACAGAAAAAATGATTATAACCAATTTTATAGGATTTCGTATTCTGAAGAAGTTTTTAGTACAATAAAAATGTCTTGGACTGATCGTTTTCACAGTATACGTAAAAAGCCAAAAATTTTATATGGCAACACCAAGAAGGAGCTGCCCGATGTAGTCCATTTTTGAAATTTTATATGCTAGTATAATGAAAACACCATGTACCAAATTTTAGCTCTCTATATCAATATGTTCTCAGGCAGTATCCAAATATATAGTGGAAAACGAAAGTTTTGTATGGCAACCCCACGAAGGAGTTGCCCGATTTGTCTCATTTTCGAACTTAATTTGACTTTTTCTTAAACTCCGTGTACAAAATTACAGCTCTCTAAGAATACGCGTTCTCGAGTTATCGTGCGCAGAGACGGACGGACGGACAGATGGACGGACAGACGGACGGACATGCAAAAATCAAAATAACTTTTAATATTATGCGTGGGTGTCCAATCCATTTTGCTCACCATCATTATTTCTCTAACTATTATGGTAAGTTGTTCGTGCTTATGACATGCAAAGTAGGGGGCTGCGATGCTATGGATTTTCCAGGCCATCTTGCCGCCTCTGCTGTTAATCATTATCACTACTTACTACCCTAAATGTTTGATTACCGTGAGTGCCTAGCAATTAATTATCTATCACAGTTGCAAACAATTTGTAAACATGGAAAAAAAAGTTGAAGATAAGAAAAAATCGAGGTAACAAGATCACGACTACGACGTCACGACGAGTACAAAGTAATTCGAATATCGATTTGCAGTATGTAAATGTCTTTTGATTAACGCAATGGCAAGGAACGACGGTGAATATTCCACGTCTGCCTATTGACTGAAAGAAGTGTCATACCTACTTGGGCGGATTGTGCGTGGGATATCACGGTAAAAGTGTAAACACTTATTCGATTCCATATGCTTAGTAAGAGGTGGATTCGATTTGTTGTTTGACTTAAATTACGCACTTTATGACTTCATGAGCACACTCCATGGGGGCTACAGAAATTGTGAATTCCTAGAAAATATCGCAGGTTTTAAATTGATTTCTAAATTAAGAAAATGCTCGTAAAATTACTTATAAACTTGCACGCAGACAAGAAACATAAAGTTTCGTAATCATTCGGATTTCATTGAAAAGTAAACAATCTTCTTTCAACATTATTGAACACAAATTGCTTAAGGTGGAAGTAGTAATTTGAAACGATTGAAGCCACTATGCTTGTCCATTCCCGGGGAAGGAGGAGTACAATAAGAAAAGTAACGAGGAAATTAATTTTTGGTTAAATTTAGTCAAATCATCACTGTTTTGAAGACATTTTTAAAGTTGTTTAAGGGCAGCAAAGTTGAGAGAGTAAAACACAGAGAGATTTTTTTTTTCATTCTCTACATGTTTTTTATTCAAAAGTGTGTATTGTGTGGCAAAAAAATAAATAAAAATAAATTTATTAAATAATTAAAATGGAAGAAAAAGTATTATTCAATGCGAGTGGACTTTTAAAAATAGTTTTTTCTTATCTCTCGAGGCTCTAGTTGAATTTCAAATCTGACATTTTTCGTTACATTGATTCCATGCCGTTAGAAATTTCAATTTAATTAAATTTTTAATTATTTAGGACGTAAGAAGGGTTTCAATTTTATTTTTGAAATTTATATATTTGAGGCAGATGAATATTAATACTGGGAAAGGGAGTGGCGAACTATAAAAAGTTTAACTATGTGCATACACAGTAATGTATGAATTTTTATTTCATTTTTCTGTGAGAGCCATCTATTGGCAACAGATATTTTGATATTTTAGTTAACATCTGTCTGTGAAATTATTTATCATTTTATATATGACGCTCCTGGCATTTCTTTTAAGCGTCAAAAAATAAAAACAATAATAAAAGTTAAATGAATTAACAAAAACGCGGACATTTCTAGAGTTCAATTTATACCAGTCTTTCGGAATAATGTTCAATGGAACCCAGCTACATAAATATTATTGCCTGTGACGTTAATTTTGATATATTGGGTCATTAGACCCCATGGTCTAGACACTTCTGAAATTTTTCAGTTTCTCAAATGTGGGTCGATTTTGCTGAAACAGAGTTGTAAAGATTAATATTTTACTACGTGAAATTTAAAGAAAAATCCATTTCCATTTCAAGAATTTTTTGAATTTTATAGAAATCTGACAACAAAGAATGCAGAACTAAGCGCTGAAGGCAAAATTTTCTGTAAAAATGTTTATGAAATGCTACTAGAATCAAGTAAATCGCTTCCTAAGTTATTTAAATATGAAGCCCCTCAATTATCTTGAGAAGCACTAAGAGTAACTTGAATAGAATGAAGACGGCATTCTTAAATAGTATTAGAGCGGAAAGAAGCTAGGAAAAAATATTAATTTTTCAAAGTAAGCCATCTACATTTTACCTGTGCCGAAAAAGCCATATCAGAGTGTTCGGATGACTTATAACATTTCATCATGTTGGCTATTAATGAAAACTTTGCAATCACCTCTATGCTGACTACCTACTTTAACGAAAAAGTGCAGTCCTTTACAGCAAGGAGAACTTCGTAAAATGGTCGTTTTTATCAGTACAAATAACAAAACCAATAAAAAAAACGCAAACCCCAAAATTCATTTAGCAAAATTATCTTAAAAGCCCTCCTTTAATTTTAATCTTCGAATCATATCAGCACTGAAGCAAATTGCTTGACATCCTTAACAGGATATTTGATCCGATTAGATAGGGTCGAAATTTTGTATTTGCTGCTGCGTAAAGTAGTACGTGCAGAGACCGAACCAATCGACCGACCGAATTTAAGATTCTTCCGTCGTCTTTCTCAATAACCCAAGTGGCGTCAAGAGAATTCTATGATAAAAGCGTTATAATCTCAGAGCCTTCCTTTCAACAGTAAAAAAAAAACACAACACAAAATCTGTGGTCGTAATTAGTACGATGGAATTCCGTGATGACAACGCAACGCTAGGAGAGCTATGCTGTCCTGTTTTCATTTGTAAATCAAAACTTAACAAAAGGCCACAAAGGCAGGAAGGATACTCATCAGGAATTACGCAGAGATGCTAACAGATAAGAAAAAGCTTATTTCGTTTTAGTCGAGACAAATCTCCTACCTATCGTGTTCGTGTATATTTTGGAGCCCAGCACATTTGAAATTAACCTGCCCTCTACCCCGAAGGAATTGAGTAGGCGGATAAGTCGTGAATCCTTGTTTCGTGTCGTCTTAGCTAAGCTAGGAGAGGGCATAATATGGTAGTATACACAGTTATGTCCAGTGTACACGTAGAGGCGTGGGAATTGTATCTGGAGACAATGAAGGGATAACAAGTGATACTCGTAAATATTTAATAAAAGAAAATCGAATAGAGGAGGAATTGTACGGAAAATTTCCACATAAAATTATTGTTCGACCAATGGAACGGGGGTGATTTTCCTGATATTTTTATTGTTTGGCATGACCATAAGATGGAACCGTTTCGATAGACCCTAAATATTCGATGTCGACTTTAAATAAATTATGAACCTGGTCGATTCATTGTTGTCTTCAGAGTCGAACATTTTTACAGTTCCAGTTGAACGAAGATGCCTATATCTTGATTTACGGCACAAGTAACAAGAGACGAGAAAAGTAAACTTCAAAAACTCGAGGGAAAATAAATTTGTCGCCGCCGAACTTACGGGGGAGGAACGAAGTCTGTTCAACATTATTGAGTATGTAAATTACTTCCTCAAAAAGTAAAGATTGAAGATCGCTCGACTTTTTATAAGTTTTGTTGATCTTAAAAGGATGAAAACGAAATTCGTGCTTATAAGAATGTCGGTAAATTTCATGATTTAAGTTGTTGGGAGGAGATCTACTTATTTGACATCAGAAGATCACTCCCAAGCCGGTTTGTTTCGTGATAGCTAGAGGCACTGATGGCTATCATCAATTTCTTCACACAAAACCGCAGCATTGAATTTTAAGCTTCTTTTTTGAGCTGACCATGGTCATTAAGTGTTTGTTCTTTTCCTATCTTTTTTAAACGTATTTGACCTTGATGAATCCACACAACTAAGATTGAGATGTGTATTTGAGTTTGCAAAGCCTTTGCAGTCTATTTTCTTAGCTGTTTCTGAAATTGAAAATTACTAATTTCTTTGGACTACATAATCACACACACCTGCTATTATCGGCTTTATTTCTAAAACGAGATATTTTTTATGGTGAAGCAGAAATATTTGCAGGAAATTAAAACCGTCGAACCAAGTCGATCTCGAAGGGAAAAATTAAGAACCTAACAAGGAAGGTGTATTTCCATTCATGCCAAAGATGTGGCTGAAAAGTAAATTGAATTTAATGGAGTTGATGGAGCTAAATGATGAACAATTTTTCTTAATAAGTGATCGCTAACATAATTTTTATTGAGTTTTCTCGGTGACTCAGCATTTAGCATAGATTAAAGCAAGGACAACCATCTTTTTTTTATCTGTCGAAAAAACGTCAAAACCCCGAAAATATAGAAGCAGTACCTTGCAGAGAATAGCTTAATCATAAAAACTAAAAAGTGACTTCCGTATATGGTATTTCAGATGAAACTTTTTAGATCCTCCTCATACCTAGAAATTTTGTTGAGCATAAATAATATTCTATGAAAAGCGTATGTGAAAAGTAGTTGAAAACGGCTCTGAACATTTGCGTATAGTTGCACGTAGAAATGACATTAAGCTGCGTAGCATCCAAAAGTTTTTCGTTTCTCCTAAATTCCCCTATTTTCATTCTATGGAGATCAGAAAATAAAATTGTCGTTACTTCTTAGGTTAGGTTAGGTAAGAAGGGTGCCGCTGTAACTGAATAGCCTGCTTCATTTAGACCACCAGTGGGTCCATTGTGCTCCTTGTGCTCATGGGATAACCTAAAAGTTGCCCTAAATCCACCCTGCTTCCCTTAGGAAACTCAGAATGAATCTGAACTCTTTGTTTTACAGCTCCCCCAGAATTGAAAAGAAGTAGCTACCCAATAGCCTACTTCTTTTATTCATCAGAGCGGGGCACTCGCAGAGTACATCCTGGACAGACTCGAATTCCTCCGAGTCATTACAGTTCCTGCAAAAATCGTTCGCCGCTATACCCAGCATTCTAGAATGGTTTCCTAAGGTCGAATGACCTGTAATGACCCCTACTAGATTCCTAGTATATGTTCTGCTGCCATTAAGCAGTTCCCTTGTCCTCAAAGGCAATAATTGCTTGGTGATACGGTAGGTTTCCCTGTTGATCCACCAGAGGCTTGCGTTTTGATAGTCGGTACCTCTTGATAGTGGTCAAAAGCGGCATCGTGTTTTAGCTTTTTGTATATTAATGGAAGCAACAAAACATTCGCTGAACTTTGGAGAGTAATTGATAATTTAACCATTAATATTTCTGAAGATTGCGTGATCTGGGGGGGACTTGGAACAGTCTCGAATTGCTAGAAAGGTTGCCAATTTTCATACATTGCATTAAAAATCTCCCAAACATAGAAAAATGTGGCAACATAACAAAACGTTTGAAATTCATTTGCGAAAGTCTTTCAATGAACAAATTCCTCCCAAGTCATTTACTTTTAGGTTAGAGTTGGTCAGCTCCCCAAATCTTAAGCTACCCAAATTCAAGAACAGACCGCAGCCACATAATATTATATAAATATAAATGTATTTACGTTTACACCTAAAGTGGAGAGATTATAAGCGAATGCTACAAATGACGGTGATGGTGGATAAACAACAGAAAATTGAACACCCGTCGATACATCCGCTTCGGTAGAAATATGATAAATTGACACTAAGAAAATAAATTCGTGACACTTTACGTCCATTTGTATCCATAAAATTTGACACATTCTCTTGAATTAAAAATTCATCTTGCATCAGGTTTCATAACCAACCGCTGCGATCCTAGTCAGGCATAATGTAAAATTTCTTGACAAGGTACAAATGATACCGCTCACTGCTGTCTGTATTCATGGATATAGGGTAACACAAAAATGGCATATGAAGTAGAATCCAAAAGCTGTACAGATTTAAAAAATGATAGATTTTTGAGTAACTACATACATGTTTCCATTTTACTGAAGAGCATCAAGCCATAATTCATGACAAGTTTGTTAAGAAACTAAATGTCATGGACCAAAGAAACGAGTTCAAGGGATTTATAAAAATTGAACAGTGATAATGAAACTGGCTACTTTTTAGTGACATATGCTATAAGCAAAATGCATGCTTCCATTTGGTAACCTTATGTCGAAATGTGTGTATTTTCTTGCATGAGCTCAAAGCTCAAGGTAATTAGTCTCATTCATTATTTTTACATTCTGGTGTTCCCCAAGGATCTATGCTTGGGCCAAGTCGTTTTTATTTAGTACATATATGAATAATTTTCACTCTATTTTTGTAGTCAATGCCTTATATTATATGTGTGTATACGTTAAAGGCGTACCGCTATATCTTGGTAGATACTTTGGATAAGGTTATGCAGATTATGAAGATCGTATGAGTGGTTTACAACAAGTTCTACAAAGATATAATCATTACGACGCATCCTGTGTTTTTCAATAACAGCTGATATTGTCTAAGATTATGCAAAAATTATTCTTATATTATTCAGTGCGGGATCTACCAGAGAAGAAGATATTTTTCTTACTTAAAAAAAAATTTTTTTTTCTTAAAGCTTCAGCTAAATCCCTTAGAAAACATTTAGGGCCTTTGTCATTTATCGAGAGCCGCTGTGAGGAGGTATATATGGAATATTTGATGAAGTCAGCAACACTTTCAGGACTGATAGTCCTCCAAGTGAGTATGCATTTCATCAGTTTTTTTTTCCTTTTTTATATTATTAAGCCAAGCTCGGAGGATATCTTATGATGCATGGCCGGAAGGAGATAGAGAAAGGATTAGGGGAGTGGCGAAGTGCCGATGTATGTCGCTCTTAAACTTCCGAAGGTTGTATGCCGGAGGAAAAACAAAGAATGGTAAACTGTTCCACATTCGCATTGTTCGGGATAAAACAGTTTCACGAAATTTTAATGTACGGCCGAAAGAAATTTCAAGGGTAAAAGGATGTATTCGGTTTGCAGCGCGAATATTGCGTGCAGTAATCATTCTACAAGGGATTAGACTAGATATTTCATCACAGCATTGACCATGCATGTAGCGATAAAGGAGTGAAAGGCATCCAACATTACGGCGGTGCTCAAGCGAGTCGAGATGACAAGTTAATGCCACATCCCAATTATTCAATGAAGTTAAGGCTGTGCGACCAGTCCCAGTCCATATATGAGAATTGTATTCCATTCTATGTCTAACCTAGGACTTGTAGAGGAGCGTTAGATTTGACGGGCTGATATATTTTTGATACCTTTTCAGAAATCCATGACATTTCGATGCTTCTTTAACAACAGAGAATATGTAATTTGCCCAGTACTTAAATTTTTGGGTTCCAACCTTATCGTCCACGCTCTGTATTATCTTTGTTAGTACCTTTGATTGGTGTATTCTATTGAAATCAATTGTAACGAACATATCGATAAAATCATGGAACATCGACTTTGCCCAAGATCCTCACTTAGTTGTCTGTTCTCTCTTAAACACCACCAAAATTCTTATTCCGGTTTTTTGCTACAACTCATCTCACCTGTAATGTCAACTAGACAGAACAATTTTTCATCAATTTGGAAAATCTATGTTCCTGTTTTTCCTGCTAAGTTTGCCTGGAAACTGTAAAAGATCATTGAGGTATTCTGGACAGATACGAGTACAAAAACTAAGCTAACCTGGTACAGTTCATAAAATTCAGCTCGTCATAAAATAAGTGAAAATTAAACGACCACTTGGAAGATTAGGAATAAAATAAATCCCGAGAAATACTGATGAAAGATCCAGACATAAACTTACAACATAAGTTTTTTCTATAATGTCGATCGTGTAATAAATTAATGAAGATCAAAACACGACAAAGAGTTTATTAGCAAGACAAATCCTTCAAAAAAAGCTTTCAAACATCTGACAAATTGCACAAATTACAGCTGAAAGCCATTGCAATAAATTGCCGATCTAAGTAAAGAGATCATCTACTCTTTGATGAGTGTCTTTCCAGCACATCTTATTCCCTTCCATAAGTAGCATTTCTGGTGTATCTATATATCACGACTATTTGAATTCATATCGTTAAAATTTTTAGTGTTATCTTAAATTTAAGCATAAAATTTCAGAAAATAAAGAAAAAACAACAACAAGATAATCACCAAGCATTAGGCTCTGATCAATATACAAACGGGAATCCATAAAAACTTAAAAGGCATCGTTGTACCCCCATATATAAAACTAACGATCATGGATCATCTTCCCTATTCACAGGCTTTTCATGTTTTATGCAATATATGCCACTCCAAATGGACCAATTGGATCCTATGCTTTGATCAAAATCGAAATGAGTGACAGCTCTCTGCTGGTCAGCACTGGAGGGAAGGAGATTTGTATACAAAGAAAGTGTCTTTTCAGGTTACCCGAAGAATGACACTCAAATGAAGCTAACGAAAGACAGCCCTCACCAATTATTCACTTCTGCAGCTGGAAAAGTGTAATCATGCCGGCAGCCCCATTAGGCACGTTTTACCAGAATAAAACATGAGTTACCATGTATAAGTAGGAGCTAAGAAGCTCCCGAGCCCGAGGTACTCTACATGTACGCAATGTAGAGACGCCATCTAAAGGGATACATCAAAAGTATGTCTGATGGAGCAAAGTCAAGTGGATGCCGCCGAGCTTTAAATGTGGCTCCCAAAAATCTTTTACATTTTGCTGGTGGATTATAAATCTCGAGCATGTCGAATCAACATAAACAACAGAACTCAACAGATGATGGTGGGAATTTTGCCAGCTCTCGAGTCTCTTGATGAATGAATTTAAAATGAAGTGACGAACTCCAATGAAATTTAAGAATGGAGATGAACACTTGTGTATTGCCCATTTCGAGATTATTTTTGAAAAATTTGTCAACAAGAATTGCGACTTTATATAAACTTTATTTTGGTGTATGTGTGTGTTTTTTTTTAAGATATCGGGGGAATGGGGAGGAAATGTGGGCATACTTATTTGTAGGAGCATGGATTTCAATAATTTGACTTGTTTGCGTCTAAGCTTTCTTAGAAGTGCACATTGCAATGCAGTTATACCGCACTTGTTTGTATGCTGCAAGAAGTAATCAAATGAAGACTTCTTTATACATATACGAAGAAGACATTTATTTACCAAACTCAATGCTCCCAATGCTCCTATAAGGGCAACCTATAAACAGCACGTTGAAATTAACCTGAATCATTAGATCTAATTGCTTTAGGTTATATGAAATTTTATGATCGCCCGTATCCGTAAATTGGATAGAGCATATGATACCTCAGCATGGTAGCCTCGCAGTTTAGCCATCCTTTGGTAAAATACCCCAAATTCCGTCTTCGTCTACTAATAAAGATACATGAAGATACGATGGAAATGTACATCATCCAATCCATTAACATTGTAATCCAAGGATCTTCCAGACTAGATGAAGATTATCATGGACGTGTTCACCTTTTCATCAACGTCAATTTGTAGGGGCAATAAACTATGTGTAATTCCATGATATTCAGAAGAAAATCATCTACAATGTCTCGTATCAAAATATTTTATGTTGCAGCTACCTTACACCTCGTAGCCTCACACCCTCATACCTAGAAAGTTCAGGCTTCGAAAGACAGGGGTTTGCGAATATAATCTATCATCCTCCTTTAAAAAAATCTCGGCGATGGTCATACTATGTTTGGAGAGGTTTGTGATCAAATTCCAGAGCTGGTTATATCATCAGACCATGTTCTGACAACATTTCCATTGTTCTATAAACGCAAAGAAGTAATGGAGAATCAAGAGGTCAGCAGTTTTCGAACTATTCACATTAGAAGTCTGGTCAGAATTCCAAGTAGAATTTTATACTGATCTATACCTATAAAAACTTATGGAGTTCTTCTCTGATAATTAGGCAGCAATTAATTGCATCTATTTATCAAAGTCAAGGCTTCTATCAAGCGAATGAGCTCGTGACGAATTGAATAAATTCAATCAATTTAGTCTAATCTGGATGCCAGAGTATCAAGGTTTTTTTTTTTCTAACAACGAGAAAGCAGAAAAATATCGTAGACAAGGCTCGGCGAAACCTACACAGACAGAGAGAAAAAAGCGTTTTGCGCTGAAACCGTTAAAAAATATGTCATATAGGATGTCTTAGATCGATTTGATCGAAAACCTATTAAAAAATCAGGAAATGAGCCAAAAGCTGTCGTATATAACAAATTCTGATACAGAGCTTATATTTCTTCCCTTTTCCATAATCAAAAAACCTTATCATTCCCCAGAGTCATAGATTAAATAAATCTCCCATAATTGACAATTCTTTATAACTCATATGCACTCGTTATCCACTTATATGCGTGGTGCTTCATATGATCCTAAAAATACGTAAAACCCCAATTTCCAGGTAAGTCACGTACGTAAACAATAACAAAACCCGCGACTCCGACACACAAATCGCATGTAAATGTAAATTTTCCCAGTCTAACCCCTACCTCTCCCTCTCCCCTGCTATACTCAATTATTTCGAAATATCATAGAAAACAAAATGAAGAAAACAATCCTCGGCAGCTTCATATACCATAACAAATGCGGCAAAGAAGGGGACGATATCCTCCGAAAAAATAATCGAATCACCTGAGAATGAGAATGGATATCTGATAGCTTACCCCCCCCCCCCACAAGTCTCGACTAGACTAAATTTGCCTTGCCAATCGTCCTTCAGCATTCCTTTGGGCACGTTTTACCTCCCCTTGTCCATTAAACGTGTGAATCCTGTCTTCCGGATGGAATTCCTATGTAGCTTCGGTCGATCTAATTACGTTTTCAAGAGAAATTTTGTTAGTCCTTCAGTAGGTAAGGCACTATATACACAGCTGACAACGGATACCCTATTCCATACAGAGTCACCCTGTATTTTCTGAGTACTAAGCATCCAAACGAATTAACATCAGGCAGCACTCTATAAGGTAATCGACAATGCTAGTCCTCCTAGTGGTGAATGGATACCTACCGCTTCTGTGGTGATCCACAGGAAGAAGGAAAGTCAAATGGTTTGGGTGTTTTTAAGAGAAGATTAGAAGAACATGGCACAGTGGGTGCTTCCTGGCTAAACCTTCTGTGTAGCAAGAATTAATGCAGATGGAAGCCCATCCACCGGAACCCTCACAATGTTCAGACAATTTCAAATTCAAAACTTTGCCCAAAATAAGGATGCTGAAAATGCCTAGGCCTGTCTGTTTCCCGCTTGTCTTGGTCCATTACTACCATTCTGTGCTGTGTACCCCAAACCATTTTACTTAATACAGAAATTCTATTTTGTGCTGCAGCACGCCTGCGGATTTTATTGATGGCCGTCTCCTGACGTATTACTTAATTAAATTTAACAGAATTAACTCAGGTGAAATTTGACAAGGGGTAGAAAATCACTGTGCTATTGGGGGTGCACGTGCATGTGTTGCATCACACCGACCAATATATTTAGAAAAATTATAGTAATGCCCAAGCACACGTGTGCAGAAAGAATGCAGTTGATAATGATGATGACAGCAACTACTATTAAACTACCGGTAACTAAAATAACGGAAACTACTGTCAGATGAGGGCAATATGTATATTAATTCACTTTCACTAGGGAGGGAACGGACTTCATAGAATGTTGAAGTTCAACGGATTTTCTTTTTATCACAGAATGAACTCTTAACGGTTGACTTATGAAAATACCGGAAAAAATTACAGTTTCAAAAGCTGTTTACTTCGCTTAAAATTGTAATTAGGGAGCGATAATTAGTGATGTTCGGCATTACTTTTTTTCAATTCCACCCAATAATATTAACGCGAAAAGTAATACGACAAATTGCGGCGGAAAAACCGCCGATCATCTAATCCAACCACGTCAAACAAGTGCTGTAATCGAACTAAAAGAAACTTCAGACAAATTAATCAAGAGGCGCTTCAACTGCTTGCTTTCTTTATGCTCTTAAATGAGGAAGTTGTTTTGTTTAGGTTGGATTTTGATTGTTGTGTGGGGATTATGTACGGCTTCACTGCGTGTGGTGAAGCTTGATTTTCTCTGCATGAACCATACATTTACATGTGTGTGGTACCATTGTCGACGGACAACGCCGCGACGTCGCTGATGAGATGTAATTTCGAAAAAGCTGCAAAAGAGACCTAATATTTCTCTTCACTGATATTAACATGTTTTCGAAATACACCAACACGAGCGTTTCTCTTCTTACAACAACCATATTCATCAAAATTTCAGTCAAAAACAAGACTAAGAGCGAGAAGCCAGCCGAGTCGTATTCGACTTCGAAATGAACGAAATTAACTCTTCAATTTAATTCCTCCTCCTCACTTATATTACATTTCACGTGTGTCATGTCGTTGATGACATTCATTTCACACAAAACACAAATGGAAAGAATTTGTTCACTATGGTATGGTTAAAAACCCTCCAGAATACTTCACAAGCCATGAAAGAGACTCCCTCCCTACCCATGCGAGGACCACCGGAGTCCTTACATTCCAAAATATTTGCAGTGTTCTTATATAAAACTGACAAAAGTTTTATTTGAATAGCTACTCCACCCTAAACTACTATTCATACAGAAAAATGGTGTTCTAATAATTTTAAGCTTGTTTTCTTATCTTCCGAACCGTAATAAAACTTTCATACCTTTCCTAACAAAATTATTTAAAAAAATTAATCTTAACCAAATGACTACGAAGTATTCTCGAGGGTTTTGTATGGTTGGATAATGTTGCACATGGATAGATTTGTATACCCGAGTTCGAATCTAGACGATCTCGTTACATGAAATGATGGGACTTTGCGAATGACGTCAAGATATGCCCAATTACCCAGTTTAGATGGATTGGTCGCAGTATGCTGCCTCTACCGCACGAATTCTGTAGGTGGGATGATGTTGTATTCCTGCCCCCACCATCATCTCACCGTCAAGCCTTCGCACAGCAGATGCAACATAATGACCCGCCTAAACTGGATCAATAAATTTTTGACATCTAAGTCTTTACGTCATTACGGCTAACTTTACATGGTGACTTATGAAGGGATAAAATGAATTGAAAACAAAAGACAGCAAGAGAGACAAAATGTCGTACATAAAGGTTTTTTTTAATCCAAAATTGATTTCGAGAAAAAACAATTAAAAAACACGGCATTTTGGCAAAAAGCATATTCCCTTTTAAGTAGGACTACAAACAGTGGCTTTCCAACTTTTTCAATCTGATCAAAAAAATATGATTTTTCAAGATATGCAGAATTGCAGCAAAAGTGACAAAAAAAAGAAATAGAAGAAAGTCTTGAAACGGAGACACAAACTGTTTGGCGTATTCTTGCTGGAGAATTTTTTTTTTTTTAATTAACCTGAAGAAATTCTAGGGACGGCTATAGAATCTAACAACATCGCGAAGCAAACACAACTGTCTCATGTAGGACCTGAAAAGGCGGTGATGATCAGACAGCCCTATGCGCATTCCTAGACATCGATGGAGCATTTGACAAGACAATATTGACAATACCTCCTTTGAAGCCATTGAGAATACGGCTACGAACAAAGAATCGAACCTTCCTTGATAAAATGGATAAAAGTCACAGCTAACCTCCGGAAGGACTCGGTAACAGTAGTGGCCGCCAAAAATGTCCCCAGATGGGGTTCTGTCCCGCTTACTATGGTCGCTGGTTGTCGATAATCTCCCACAGATGAAGTATGATCGGATAATCTCTGATCTAATGTCAAATACCCTAAACTTAGTTCACGACTGGTACCAAACTATGGGACTTCGAGCCAATCGTGGTAAGACAATAATTGTTCCTTTCCCGAAAAAAATGAAGCTTTAATTACAAGCACCATTCCTTTAGGAAGGAGTAGTACTAAGCTGGAACTCTCACTCAAGAATACTGGAGAAGGTCACAGTGGCAACATGGACATGCCGGAGGCAGGTCTTAGACCAAAAAGGACTATATGGTCATATACATCTATTATAACACACATCTTTACATTCGCTTCACTCGTTTGGTGGCCAGAAATAAAACAAAAGATAGTTCAAGCTAGTTTCCAAAACTACAACCGCTTGCAAGTCTAGGAATAACTGGTGCCTTAGAGCCTTAGAGGCTATGTTGAACTTACTCCCTTTACATTTACATGTTAGGAAGGAGGCCATCCCCAGTGCAATTAAACTGCAAAGAGCAAATATCCTGAGCACAAAAAAATTGGTTTTTCACTTGAAAGTCCTGCAAGAATTCCTAGAAAAGCCGATGGCCAACCCAATTTCAGGCGTTATGCTGACGCGCCATAACTTTGAAGCACCATTTATGGTGATTCCCGTCAATAGTAGCACACTGGGGACCTACCCTTTGAAAAAGGATCTCTTAAACACGAAAGGGTCCAAAATGAAACCTAGAGCAGGCGTGGGCATATGCGGGCCGAAATGCCATCTCTCAAAGACACTGGGGGCCTTACCAACCATTTTCCATGCAGAAATGCACTACAAAATATACGCAATGTCAGACAGCCAAGCAGCACTTAAAGCGTTAAACTCGTTTACCTTTGAGTCTAAGCTTGTTTGGGATTGTCTTACTGCCTTGAAGCAGCTGTCCGAAGCAAGCAAGTTGACGCTGATTTGGGTGCCAGGACATGAAGACATTAAGGGCAACATTTTTGCGGACCGCCTTGCAAAAGAAGGAGTCAAATCTATATTTATTAGCCCTGAGCCCATCTGTGGACACCCAAAAGTCACCTCTCAGCTCAGATTAGGCTTTGGCAAGACAGGATTAAAAAAGCACACTGGGAAAATATCCCGGGGCTGAGACAAGCGAAGAAATTTGTAAAGCATTCGCAACAGAGGAAAAAAGCACTCCTGACACTCAGCAGAAAGGAGCTAAGGCTCATAACGGACCTATTTATTGGACACTGGCCACTTAGATATCATCTTAAAAAGATGGTTAAGGCCGATGATGAGACCTGTGGTTTTTGTATGGAAGACGATGAAACCGCTGTCCTGTGTGACTATGAAGCACTGTACCGCATAAGACATCTAGGAAAGGCATCTTTTAGATCATGGTGACTAGATGATAGGAGGAAACTCTGCCCGTAATATTGCCCTTTATACGCAGTTCTAAGTTCACCTAAATTTCTTGTCTACTGATACCATTGTCGAGAAACAAATGAATTTCACCATCTGTTCCATATCTTACAAGAAAAAAATAGAATTGTGTATTCCACAACAAATGATTTCTGATTATATAATGCCAATTAGTGCACATCTGCTTTGCTTTAAGACAATAATCCTAAATAGGTCGACTACCATTATGTGAACGAAAGACGTTTTATTGACTCATCTTTACCAAACGATGAACAGATGACCCCTCTCTAAATTCATCTATTGTTTTCTTATCAAAATTTAAAAAGAACTCCTAAACCATGTCTTCACTGAATCTGTCCAATCAAAACGCTTCTATTCATAAAAATGTTAAAGAAATCATTCTCATAATTAGGGCCCCATTAGAACACTCAATTCAGCGGAGAGATCGATGAAAAAATCATTTAAATCAAACTCTGAATGAAATATAAAATTTTCCATGCAGCTTTTGTAAAATTAAATGACAATTTCGATCTAGACCAGCACTCGAGAGATAAATAACCAGAAAAAATTGGAATTTTTGATATATCTCACCAAATTATCACTGTCCGAGATTTATGGGTTCTGGAAGTGGCCAATTGATTGTGTCTGCTGGCAATTAGAGTCTATTAATATTTACCTCCACCCCTCCAGAATCCAACATAGTTAGCAAGTAAAAGTTCAATTTTTACGCGCAATAAATTCAAATGATGCCCGCTCACAATTAATCAGCTTAGCAGAAAAAAAAATTTATTTCCCTCATAAATTTTCCTACTGACAGATGTGGAGCGGGAGAATTGTGATTTTTCCTATCTCTGGATAAATAATTTCGAAAAAGTTAAATAAAATGGCGACCCCGATGTCCTAACCAAAACATCGAGCTCAGAACTTCTATACTATCCACATTTTCTCTGTCGATGTATCTTTGTAGCTCGAATCGATTGACAGAACAATTGCCCCCATAGGTCAATGGTTTTTTTTTTGTTTTTTATGGGAACAGCCGATTACTTTTGGTGCTTTGCAATTCAGGTGTCCATTTGGAGCTTGCAATGTCTCATGGCGCTTTAGTTGGAATACAAATCATTGCCCTGCCATCGACTTTGATGTTGAAGAAAGCTCTACTTTGTAACTATTGCCAGGCAAACGTTTTGGCAGATTTCTTGATCCGATTAGGAAGTGAGAAAGAATTATAAAAATTGCAATGCCACGTATTTGATGATGTTGCTAAGGAACGAAAGGAATACCTTAAGCACCCCTTTTTAAAGTTGACATTCTATTGAACAACTACCGAACAATAAAAATTGCAATTCCCAAACAACCCTTCTTAGATGTAACCACCCAGGCGTTCCACTTGAACGCTTTCTCGGGATAATATTATTCGTCCGACTCTAGTTCTTCTCTTGTCTACATCTACCTCGACATCTTATTCCATGACATTCTGATAGCAAGGTTTTCATCCTTAAAATGAATGTAGTCCCTTTAAAGAGTTGACGAACTGGGTTCACTTAGGATGGTGACATTCTCCAATATCAAGGACTTTACTGCATATCAAATGCGCTTAGAATAGCGTTGGTACTCCACCATGCCATAATATGAATTCTTCTTTCGATGACATTATCTCATGCACAGGGGGAGAGAGCTTCTTGATTATGCGTCAAATTTCATCAATATCTGATGAATACTAATTTCAAAGTCCATGTTCCTTGGCAACTTTAACCTTTCGCTTGTCGAACTCGTCATTTCCATAAAAATATAAGAAGGGTTGAGCTCCAGTTGGTGGATTTAATTGAATTTCAGGAAAGTTACAAAAGTAGAATTTCAATAACTAGATTTGTCATCAAGAAAAATGTTTGTAGGAAACATCGGCACCATTTCGTAGCCTAATAGGTGTAGATAGCGGATAGAGGATAGAGGATAAAGGATAGAGGATAGAGGATAGAGGATAGACAATAGAGGATAGAGGAGAGAATATAAAGAATTGAAAATAGAGGATAGAGGATAGAGAATAGAGGATAGATTGATATTGAACCGATATAGACATTAAGTTTGAGATTTCGATAGATAAAAGTATATAGGGTCAGATTTGAATGATACAATATGCCACAGAAATAACAGTAATTTAGGTGTTTAGCAATCTTTACATCACTTGTAAAAAACGAAAAAACTTGACTCAACTACTGTGAGAGATTTGACTTTGGTAAGATAATAATGGTTCCACCTCCTACTCGGCTACGCAGTACATATTCATATACTCGTATAAGGAGCTTCTAGCGCTATTGAGTATATTTCCTCTATAGATATAAGATTTAGATTTTTTTATTTATTTTTCCTGGACGGACCCACACTTGTTAAAATCGGTAAGTGATGGAAAATAGAAGAATTTTTAAGAACTTTTATTTTTAACGATTCTATATCAAATCATAAATACAGATTTTCATTAGTCAGCCTACCCAGCAATTACAAACCATTGAAGCACTCAGTGCTCCCGTAATTTCCATCAAGTTCCAAACAGAAGTCCTGCCCTCTGTAGTTACGTCGTTGTGGCATTGCTGTATAGCCTTTTCGAAACCTTAAACTTTTGTTCCATCATGGATCCTACTTCCTTCTAATTTCCGTGTTAGTACAGCAATGAAACTACTGAAAATATCCTGTGTGATTGTGAAGCTCTATGTCGCATAAGGCTAGAATATGTAGGAAAGGCATTTCCACTGCCAGAAGATGCCGCAGATGTCCCCGAAGAGCGTCATAGGCTTTATAAAAGGCCTTAAATTTGAATGAGCCTAGAGCATTTAGGTGCAATGTCGCAAAAGATCTTATAGGTCGCGGTGTCTAGATTAGAGACGTAAACTCTGTCTGCATTGCTCCCCCACAAATAATTATAATAATAGAATAGCGTAAATTTGCAACGTACCGACATAAGCTCAGACGGTAAAGTCTATATTGTATCAACAACAAATTATAGGTTAGCATCTTAAAAGTAATGGTATTTCCTTCCAGATTGGGTTGTACTGTGATTTCATAAAACAGATATTAAAAAACTAATAATACATCAATTCGCCCGTAGCATACTTTGCACTTAGCGATGGAGCAATCTCCAACGTGTCTAAATGCTCACATAACCGAGCCGTTACACTCAATTATTCGAATAAGAAGTTACTTTTTCGGTGGTACCTCAAGCTGGTAGAAACGATAGAAGTTTACTTTTTAGAAACGTATTCGCATACTTGTTACCTCTCGTCGTAATTTAATTCTTTAAACAATAGAAATTAGTTAGGTTAGGTTAGGTATGAGGGGTGCTGCTAGACTCCCAGCCTGCATCACTTAGACCTCTAGTGGATCCATTGTGCCCCTAGACCACATGGGATAACCTTTCAAGCCGCCCCAAATCCAACCTGCTTCCCTTAGGAAACTCAGATATAGCTAAGACTCTTTACCTATATTCATCCTGCTTCTCTGGGAAAACTCAGGATACATCTGAACTCCCGCAGACTTGAAAAGAAGTAGCTACCCAATAGCTTACCTCTTTTATTCATCAAATCGGGGCACTCGCAAAGCACGTACTGGACGAATTCGATTTCCTCCGAGTCCTTACAGCTCCCTATGGCCCGATGACCCCTAACGCCCCCTACTAAATTCTTGGTATTTGTTCTGCTGTCATTAAGGAGTTCTCTTGTTCCCTTCCTGTCATAAGCAGGCCACAATTGCCTCGAAATACGGCAGGCATCCCTGGTGGTACACCGGAGGCTTGCCTTTGATAGGAGTTCCTGATGATTTCCTCTTTCAAAGCTCCAATTCGTATCGTTACATAAGCTACCGCTGCGGTGCCATTCATTTCAAAGCCCTTTTTGGCCAACTGATCAGCCATCTCGTTGTCTGAGATATCCTTATAGCCAGGTACCCAGCATAAGGTCACCTTGTGCCTTGTAGTCAATACCTCAAGTCTGGTCGTGCATATCTGGACCAATTTGGACATTACCAGCACAGCATCCAGCGCCTTGGTGGCTGCCTGGCTATCGGAATATATGCAGATGTGCCGTGAAGGATCTCTGTAGAAATTAGTTACGGCTTCCTCTTTCAGTTCTACCAAAAATTGTGTTAAAAGTCAGATTTTTTATTTTCCATTTCAACATGCCTCAAATTATTGGAATTCATACGAGTCAACAACACTCCTTCCTCCAAAAAGTTCACTTAGATATGCTCAGCAGCAAAGTTGTTGTGGTGCTACGAGTTATGTTTTCCAAAGCGAGTTGTCTGCCACTAAAACACTTTTCCTCAATCGAATTTTAACATGAAGTGGAATTTAAAATCCTACCGTCTTGCCAAAAACATTATATTCGACGATGGTGTATTCAACTTTGCACCAGGATGCGGGCACAGCGTATTCATGTCTCTGGATAGCAAAAACCAAACGTCAGTTAAACGTGTACCCGAGCAGTCAGCAGGAGTGTACAGTCTGGAATTTTTGAGCTTATGCTCCCTAAAAGTGGTCCTGTAAATATTCATATGACGAGGGAATCCGTAAATGTTTGTTCTACGTTCATAGCATCCTTTGGGACTTTTTATTGATATCTCCCTCCCATCCTTATAAGAACACGTAAAAAATTCTCTGAAAAGATGAATCATTGGAAGAAAAAATTTCTTGCTTGGTACGCGAAGAGAATAATCGCCATGTAAGCCAACCAAGGTAGTCATCTGTTGCAGTCGCTGACTTCTGGGTGAGTCTATTTAGTCTTGATATACTCAAAAAGGGCTTCGGAGCGCGCATATAACAAACTTCCTCGTATTTACAAGCTACGGATTCTGTACGTAGAGAGTTGAAAAATGTTCCTTAAGACATTGCGAGACACACCAGATAGGATGCTCTCATAAATTTCAACCAGAGTACGGCAGAGAATGTACTTGCATACATGGATGAATTTACACTTAAGAAGGACAACTACAAAATTTCTTTTAAGCAGATTCTACTAACTTTACGAGTATTACAAGTACAAACGTAGTTTGTGGGCAGCATACTATCTACAGAACTTTACCACCCTGATAATTCCCTTAAGATTGTGAGGAATGATATTATGCCACACTGCGCTTAAGAATTTATGCTACCTCAAAGGAAAAAAATACAACAACGAGGAAGTCATGACCCAACCGTGATGGAAGGGCATCTGTCGGGCCCCCTGTATGCACATTAAATGTTAGAGAGCGGCTGTAAATATTTTATAGGCTACGGCACCAGTTCCCTAAGAGGAGCTTTAGAAGCTTATTTTTCTGTGGAATTTTCAATTACATCGATTTTGTTGGCTTCCCCTTTCTATGCTCTCGGGCATTGTGTTTTAAGTGTTCTACACGTATC
Organism: Dioctria rufipes; assembly: GCA_963924295.1. Taxonomy (NCBI): domain Eukaryota; kingdom Metazoa; phylum Arthropoda; class Insecta; order Diptera; family Asilidae; genus Dioctria; species Dioctria rufipes. The sequence goes on from OZ002740.1 coordinate 8,608,615, forward strand.
CACCAAACCCATGTCAAAGAAAAAAGCGGAATCATGTAAGCTGCACACCCTTCTTCCCGGATATTGCATGCGTGAAGGGAAAGTGTATAAGGGAAGTCCTCCGGACTTTTTCTTCCTGCGTTTATATGTACGACCTCCTGCCCAAGAGTGATATTTGTTTTTCACCCCTCATTAAAACATCCCAGGAAATGATGACACATAACTTTCGGTGGAAAGAAAAAAAGCTGTTTATTTCGTGGGGGCTTCCAACCTCCCAAATGGGTAGTGGGTGGTTGGAAAGATGTAAGGATCTTGTAATGGTTTTTGTGGTGTTCAACAAATGGGATGGAGATAGGGGTGACGGTGTTGTGGTTTTTGCTGTGTAGAGCTATGTCGCTTATGCTTAATGTCAGCATCATGCCAAAACGTTTTCAAGCGTTGACCAATTTTCATTGTAATTCGCCGTGATTGTCACAATTTGTGTTTACCGTGGTTTAAATTAAAAATATTCTTTTGAAGAATTTGTGATTAGCGCATTTGCGGGAGGAAGCTTGATTTTGTGTTTATAGCGAATATAAAAAATTATTATTACAGTTTTAATGGTTTTGACGTCTTCTGATTAATTAGGTTGTCTCTCATTTATTTTAATCTTGATTATTAGATTAGGTTTTATGGGTGCTTAAGTACTTGTAGACCTTCGCAATTATTGCGACCTGAACTATTTGATGTGGCTGTCTGTTTTCAATTTATTCCCAGCTAAGGTTTAGACTCTCAATGAAGATTTGTGGGATCACGTTTCCATACATGACTCCGGGAAGGAAATTTAATCTGCTTCTATTCATTTATACGCAATTGTAGATTATCACCCCCGGGATTACTTAATCATCATAAAAGAAGTAAGAGGTGGTATTCATAATAAATTTTTTTTACGCCACAGTGACACCTGACATATGTGACAGTGACACATGGAATGGCAACCAGATAAGAAGATCGCTTTACTAGTCATTAACTCTCATTTTCTAACAACAAAGATTTTTTTTTTGCAATAATGATGAATTTGTATTCCTTGTGTAGCCCTTCCAGCTTACTTGAGTTAATGGATTGCTAATTTTTAGAACAATCTTTTCAGACAGCTTTAAGATAGTATTTAAAGGTAGCTTTAGTGTTATATGTAACACATTAGCACATAGACCATTCGGCCGAAATCCCACCGATGCCACAAATTATTTCATATTCTACTAATAGTACTAGTATTCTTCGGTGGTTGGGAATCTGCTCAAAAACTATACATCAGCATTTTCATTGTCTATATTACCTTCGCATCTGGGTGTATCCCAGTATCCAAATAAGGCTAAATTTGTTACTGGAGTGTCTTTCCTAGAGAATAATGATGGTAGTATCATGTAGAATGAATGGTCTTACCAAATTACCAAATCTAGTGTAAATACAAGATTTTAGTAATCTGCTTCGAGATATTTAGATAATTGACCAGTTCTACTGGTTTACACCATTTCACTCTATAGAGCTAATTTCCCTTCTTGCTTGCAGATGTAGGTTTTGATAAGACGTCTGTGGATAGGTATAATAAAGAAGGTGTTTGTGATGCCTATGATTCCTAGACAGGCTGAACGTTTGATTCTTGTAAATCAATACGGCTTCTTTTGATTCTATTTTAACCATTAAACAAGGGCCGTCAAGGTTATCATGGGTCTAACAACCGTGAATTATTTATATCCAATGAGCATGTCTAGTTTCAGTAGCTCTTACAATCATTCGCATGAGTTCTTTTTCACTAGACGTAAGCAGCATCCAACCATATATGTCAATCAATTACAAAAGAAATACCGACCCAATTGGATAAAAAATTAAGACCTTCTAGAGTAAGAAATAAGCGATGAAAATATTCAAATCATGATTGTGATATGTCAATCGATTGTAATGATCTCAATCAAAGGCATTTTATTTGATACCAAACAACCCTTATTGAAAACAACTTATATAGTAAAACTATCACTAGAGAAAAATGGTTCTTCTACAAATTATAGCCACTAATTAACTGAGTTATAAGAAAAAAAAAACATTTTACAATCATATCTCCACGAAAATTTTCTTTTTTGTAGAAAAAGTGTAGAAATAAACACAATCTGTTCCGCTGTAGTGTTTCTGCCGGCTTGACGAAATGTATAATAGGTCGAACTGAAGGATATTTCTAAACTCATCTCTAGCAGAAAAGCAAATAAAAAAGCCCCTGATAAAATAAAAAAGCGAAACGCATATACATGTACATATGTACTTCGACAGATCATTCTTACTTTGTAATATGTAGAAATTAAAACCTCGCACAGAATAAGACGGACTCCCATTTTCAATTTTTAAGAGATACTTCTTTGTCAAATGTTTTCTCGATGGTTATCTCCTCGTTTCCGTTTTCAATCCGAATAGCATCATTTCTGCCTTTATCTAAACTCTCTACTTAAGGTATATTCAAAGATAATTGGTCATTTGTAGAATCAATAGTACTTTTGACGACCCCACCTACGCTGAATATTTTACGAGTTTACACGAGCTATTATGCTCTCACGATCCTTATGGATTCATATGGCAACTCAACTAATCTCTATACTTGGAATATGTCGAAATGTTTTTCGTGTTAATTGTTGTATTAAACTGTTTCAATTTTTCTTGTTAGATACTTTGAATCTTCGCAATAAATTAGATATCCTATTTAACTTATGTTATCCATGCCAAAAGTTTGGAACAAGCTAAATTCCAACATTCCTCTTACTCAACTTAGTTTTCTCTGCCTAATCGTCACTAATTCCCAATACTCTCCCAGTACTAACTATACACTTGAAAACAATAATTAAAAATCTTTCATTCGACCTGTGTTGTCATAAACAAGCGATCCTTTAATGACTTGTTATGACCTGCATTAGACATGTGTTGGTCCACTTAAGATTTTTTGTTTAACAATAAAATTGTACTCTCTAAAAAAACACATCTACCACCTACAACGTTAGCATGCAATTGCCCAACAACATAAACCTAATTGAAAAAAAGACGAAATTAATGAACCCCTGACCCCCTTCAAAAACAAATATCCAGCAATCTTCAGAGACTAATTCCGTAACTGATTCTTGCTTAAGTAATAATTCTGTCATCGCGTCGCTTCTAATGTAATCGTCTTAGAATCACTTCTAACGCGCATTGCGTGCCCACCGATGTCAGATTCCCCAAATAGAACGCGATCTGGAATTTTTGTGATTCTAAAGATAAACAAACGCCACGACATCTCTGAACAAACACCTCATAAATATGGACTCAAAAGTAGTCGTCTAGAATTAGCGTCTAGAATTTTGTATATACTCAAGCCGCCCAAATCGGCTGAAGGTCCTATCAAAGAAGAAAAAAATTCGCGTCAGCACTTCTTCGGTCTCCATCAAAGTGAAGTCGACTACAAACCATATCGCAGCGATAAATCATAACTCAAACGGCTAAAATTAGATGCACGACTAAAGGAACGCCACAAATTTCAGGCAATCATTAAAATGAGCCCGGGAGGTTTACGCGCCAATGGTGTCCACATTAACAATTTTATTTTTTTTCAAATTTGTCTATTGCCCGTTATTGAATTTCTTAATATTAGGAAGTGATTGATGGAGGAGAGGCTATGGAGATAACACGAAGAAACTTCTGGTTAGAGGTAAGAATTGTTTGGATAATAACCATAACCCGCAATGTTCGCCCATTAAAATTCATTTCCGATCGATTCGGACTTGTTTCAAGTTGTTAGTAAACAGTGGCCATAATTTATGACTATACAGTACACCACGGTGCTGGCTTTAACCAGTGGGCCAACACACTTCCAGGGGAATCCTATCGTGTCCTAAAGCCATTCTATAACAGCTTGCCTGAGGTGGAGATGGAGGACTCCAGAACGAAATAACTTAAGCTAGCCGGGTAAGTTTTGCATCAATTATTAAACTATGTGCGCTGCAGCTAGTTCTAGAGGTAACCAAACTGATGGTCATAAATTACAAGTAATCAACAAATGAAGAGTTCATTAAGTATGGATATAAATTGATGATAACATGCAATTAAGAATACCGTTACCAGGTGTTTCGGTAATTTGTTTTAATTTCTCAAAGTTTCTCTCTGCTAAAGATGATGCACGCGCAAGCTGCTAATGAGGTCAGTTCAAGTTTTTCTTTGTTTTTCGAAAATGATTTATGAAAATTATCTGTAATACGGGGAGAGTGGCTGAAGAGTTGTTTTATGGAAGATGTAGAATGTGTTTTACTTTCAGTAATTTACGATAATTTGTTTTTTTTTTCAGTATTCTCACCACAAAGCTTCTCAACCTGATTCGGTTATCCGACGCTGTGCTCCAGTTTCTTTGAATGACATTTGTTCACTATTTTAGGATTTACTTTATAGTAACTACCCAAATTGTTACACTGCCATCTGTCGCTTATTAGAAAAAGGACATCGTTTCTGGGGAAGTTTATTTTTTGGTTACCTACTCTAGTAGATGGTTCTTTTTAGATTGACTCTGCTGCTTACGATGAAAACCATACAAATATCTTACTATAGTCCTTGCAAATGTTTTTCCCTTCCCTGGAGCCAATATCATGGTTTTGCTGGAAGAAAGGGGTGAGCGAATTTTAGTAGGTAAGGTAGTAAATAATATTGGAGAGGAGAAACCATAAAAGCCTAAAGGTCAAAAGCTATGGCTGACATAATCCAACAGCCATAAAATAGAAGTCAATGAAAGAAAAAGTTCCCAAGTAAAGATGACAACAACCAACGAGGGAGGAAAGTAACACATCATCGAGCTGAGGGTTAAAGAAAAGCCCCAAAGATGCAGATAACATGAATATGAAGATCTATTCATCGAAGGAAAAATGTGATATGGATCCAAAGGATATATTGCACTAGCAGAACTTCGACTTCCACTATAAAAGTTGAAACGAAGCTAGAAAGGAGAAAAATCGCAGGATAGCGTGGAGATATTATTCGCATCTACGTTTCCCAGGGCTAAATCAGCATTTTTACCAGCTTTTTTGAACCACGATGACCACCAAGGTATTTAAGACTCACCAGAATATATTAACACATGATCTTATGAAAACAAACTTTCCTGCTAGGGTCTCCTAATAGAGACCGAAAATGGTATAGTAACTGTCAAGCATGGAAAACTCAGGAAAAGTCAATGTGAGAGTAATTTCCATTGTTTCGGTAATGCTCTATGGGTGCTGTCTTGGAGGTAGTAAAAATGCTGTACTGCAGAGAAAAAAACTTTATAATTAGTCTTGCTATGAGCCATAATATTGTCTACTTCGACAATGAAAACTTTTATTTTGCCCCTTCCCCCCCCCCCCCCAGGACACAAAGTGGAGTATTCAGTTTAATAAGCAGTCTGATAAAGGCCAGAGAATCGGTAAATTTTTACAACAGCGATCTTTTTCTTCTTAACCTGTATTAAATCCATCGTGGGTCTTCTCTCCAACCACTCGCCTTTTCTCATGGTCTAAGGACCTAATCTCTACGTTTCAGAACCGTCCATCATACCATCATAAATCAATTATCTTACATTAAAAATAATGCAGGACAATTTCTAATGCAGTTATACCCTACACAAACTATACGACCTAGTTTTCCAATAATAAAGATATGTTATGGCATGGAGATAATAATACAACAACATCAATAGCTCTCACTTAGTTTCTATTTAACGTTTTAGAATCTCTCATTGACGAAAAGTCCAACCATAATTGTCGTAGATATTTACATCCAAGACTTTCGATAGGTTGTGACATAGAAATTATAGCTCAACTAAGAAATTTTGACTTCATGAATTGTTAACTTTTTATCTCATCGTATAGTACGGTTTATATTTGTAGGGTGTCTCGTCAAGCTGCCGGTGTCCCTCAGGGCTCTATACTATCTCCGATTTTGTTTTTAATATTCATTAATGATATATTGCCTATCAATTCCAATTTTCTTTATAGCTTTGCGGACGACTGAACCTTCAATTTCACTTTTTACTTGTGAGTCAGTATCTCCTAAACTTTTACAGGAAGGATATAGCAGTAAATAGCCACGCATAACTAATTAAGTAAACAGCAAACTCACCAAATAATTCGCTTAGGACAAGACGAATCGAACTGAGTTCATTGCATCAGAAATTTAAAAGTTTTGGCCTGAGATCGATACAAAATATTATAAAATTCCCAATTTACATGAATGAAAAGAAAAACGAATTAAATGACGAATACCATCGTCATATAAACGAATCCCACCGGAAACTTTATGGCCATATACTTCCATTTGCATCTCCAAGGTGCTGCCACATTGTTTAATCTGCAAAAATAATTAAAATCCCCGCCATTGTCATGAATTTCCAATTAAATGTCGTCGGCAGCTGATTTTCGCTGGTTACTGGTGGATCTTAATTAAGGCCTTTCAAATTTTATCTAAAATTTCTATAGGCGCTGTCGTGTTGAATCAAGGCTGTAGACTTGATTTGGCCATAGATTAAAGGCCGCACATTTAGTTTGACTTTAATTGAGAAAAATTACAAACAAATTTTCTTAATCAGTTTCCAAAAATTTGGATTATGTTTCGAAGACCCGGAAATTAGCGTTCTATTTATTCCCATATTTTTTAGGTAACTTAAAACTCGGCTTACTTCGGTAGGAATTTCAGAAATTTAAATTTCACAACACCTGCTACTCTGCATGCAAACAATGCAAATTTTCTGATTTTTGCGGCGAACGAGATAAATATCGGAAATTCATCACCATCCTAAGCAGGACTTAATTTATCGCTGAAAAAAATCTCAGGGAATATTTTTTTTTAATTCCAATGTCCAAATAAGGCCCTGAGCAATGCAGTCTTGGTGAGTTACTTGGTTGTTCATTCGAAAAGAACCTGAAGCTGTTGGCGGTAATTTACTTCTTTAATTCGAAATGCACGACTGGTCAGTGGCTGGTTAAAATTTATTTTAATTTATTTTATTTATTTTTTTCTTATTTTATTTTATCCAGATCCAAGAGAATCTTCACCATCCAGAATACGGCCAGGCCTCCTTGTGTTTCTTTTCTTTTTTTTAATTAAGGAAGATCGAAATTTCTTTAGACTCTGTGAAACCATTTCCTTTCGCGATTGCTTTGCTCAATTCTCAATAATTCTTCGGATACAGCACCCAATAGCTAAAATCGAACCGATTGTCCCCAAGGCAATTCCTGTCGTTCCTTTGTGATGAGCTGTTAAATCTCCCGCGATTTTCAACTGAATTCCTTCCCTCTTTCTGGTGAATTTGTCCTAAAGGAACAATGTTAAAAATTCGTTCGTGCAAGGAATTGTTGAAGATGCAATCACAAGCCGCCAATCGACGGAATGGGACAAAGGTTTGTACATAGTTGGGTGAGGAGGGTTACAAAGATCCAAAGGTTCTGCAATCAATCCTCTAGGATTGAAGTATTATACCTATCTAGTCTGAGTTTGTTGTATACAACTTGCTTGGGAAGGAATAAATGGATATTCCCGCGAGGCGCTTTATACAATAGAATCGCAATCGTTTCAATAAGGTTCAAATGGAATAGAAAAGGAAGATTTGTGCGCGACTTAGTCTTAATTTTTTTTCTTGTCGTTCCCTGTCGTTTTTTTTTTTTTGTATGAAAAACTTGAGAGAAAAAATGAGAATAAATTTTTGTTAAGTGCTGCAAGCAATGGTGAATGTTTTTTTTTAATTTGAAATTAATGCTAAAGGAATTTAGCGAAATATTTGTATATAGTGCTTGTGGATGGGTGAGATCGAGTGGATATAGTTGAGAAAATTATTTTTATATATCTGTGCTCTATTTGCAAGAAGAAGGAAACTTGACTCATACTAAAAAGGAACTCTAACTGCATGGGAAGATTATACAAATTTCTACACTGGTGCAATTTCTGATAATTATTATTATAATTAGTATTTTTGATATGCTAAAAATGTGGGTCCAAGTCACACCATCATGTAGATATCTAACCCACCATTATTAGACCTTAAATGACATGCTGTGTCTGTGTGGTTAACTTGGACAAAGTCTGAAACAGTTCTAGCAAAGTTTCAAAATATGTAAAAGAGGAATGCACACTTTTCATACAACTTTAAGCCCGACACATCCAGACATGAGAGATGTCTTAAACTATGCATACGACGATACTCTGTACTTTGTTAGGCATGTTTATTTCAATTAAACGCGAGAAAGCGATCGGATATAGCTTAACCGATTTTCTTGGGTGAAAAAGTGGTCTTTTCTACTTCACTTGATTGCGCGGAGCTAGTGAGTCGTGGAAAATGGCTTCCTATAAGAAAAATTTTCACAACAGAATACTAATGGCCATGGAAAAAATAACTGCAATATATGCAAAATCTAGTAACTGGTGTAGAAAAATGGGTTTTCCAGCTGCACAAATGTCCCGAGAAAGTTATCTGAATCGAAGTAAAAGTACACCACCCGATAGTACTCGGAGATACCTATAATTTGATATGCAACATTCATATTGGAACCACCCCCCCCCCCTCCCTCCGCCGCGGTTTCAGACATCCCACCCTAAAAGTAGTGTAGTAGTAGTACAGGCCAATTGTCTTCCACGAATTCTAGCTGGTAATGAACTGAGGCGAACAGTGAAAGCCGTTGCTGATCCGACATAACCCTACCAAGTTAGAGCCGATCCAAGGTGCGAAAAGTCTAGTACCTACTTCAATTCAGAGGGAAATACTAAAAAAGTTAGTATGGGGATGACTATAAATTGTTATTTAAGCCTGCAAGTATAAGAGTGGGGGTACACAAACTTATTCTCAGGACCTAAGTAATTCGATTCTGTACTAGATTTACCAAAATGTACTAGATCAAATTTGACCATCGGCTTCCCGCTTAATTGAACAAAAAACATCGTTAATAAAATATGTTCAGTGCATTATAGTGCATCGTTTAGGAAATCTCTCATCCTTAGAGGTGTCGGGCCTAAAGGGGGCATTCCCCTTTGTATAGGTACCTCGGAGTTATAAATACTATGAGGACCTATTCTATTTCAGCCTTAGAGTTGCTACTAATCCTAAACCTTTACATTGAAGAGTTAGCTGCTCTAAGCTGCTGTAGAAGACTAAGCAAATATTTGTGAATGCCTTATAACGCACAAGATAAGCAAATTTGAGCACAATTTTTAAGAAAAATAGTGGGACACGTAATTGCAACCCACCAAGGTTACCAAAATGTCTTTGTTTTTTTTTTAAAGACGAATTAAGTAAATCTTGGTTGGGTTTAAGGACATGGGCAGTATTCATAATGCAATTATAAGCGTCAAACAACAAAGCATTTACCTTCCCTTTTCAAAAATTTTGTTTATTAAATCTCTAAAAATACCGTTTTTTAAATATCGTAAAACAGAATTGGATATTAAGAAGCTGGATTCTTAAAAAAAAAACTGAATTTAAATAAGATATGGTATTGAAAAGCAGGATATTGTACTACTTCTATTGTTTCCGGGATTTCAAAGATTGAAATTTTGAAAACAGCATATTAAGAAACGGATTTTCAATATTCCATTATTCCCGCACTTTTTATACGTTAGGTATATGTTAGGTAGATACATACATATATTAAAAATGGAATATCGGCAGGATATGCTGAAAATCGGGTTATGTAAACCGTCATTTTAAAAAACCGGTATTTTTTTATATAACGTTATTTTTTGTAATAAAGAGTATTTTTTAAATAAAGTAAATCTTTCATATAACGGGATTTAGAAGAACAGCGAAATTTTGATAGGGCTGAATTTTTAGCATCAACATATCCAAGCGTTCGCATCTTGATCCTGTCAAGGCAAGCATTGAAAAATATAATTCATTCAATTCTAATGATCAACATACACAAATAGTATACATGTAGAATTGTGTATCTGACCGTCAAGTGTACATATCAAATTTTCGAAATCCTGATGGTAATTAATCGAAAATAATTGCGGACCTAATATAGATCCCTAAGGTACTATTAATAACACGTTAAAGTTCGATTAGGTGAGAATCGAAAAAGCGGAAATAGGTTAAATATGTAGAAAATAATAATACGAATAAAAAGTACCGGACAATGAACTACCTCAAAACAAATTCCCGGAAAATAATATTGCTGAGAAAAATATATTGATTAAATTTCCTGTGCGCGACTCCCCCCTTTAACAATTGCGTATACATACTGTAGGTATAAATAGCCACATATTATTTTATTAGTTCGACAGAGGATGGCGATTTTCGACAACAACGGAACACACCATTCTCATAATCGCGACCTTATCTATAGTAATTTCTTATTTTGTGTGGAGCGAACAGAAAATTTCCCACTATTTACTTCTCCCTAATCCGATCCTACACCCATTAATTTTCCTTCCTCAGGTCCTAAAACAATTCCACTTCATTTTTCTTGAATTTAGATGCAGGAAACATGGTTATTACCATTCCATCAAATCTCAATTTCAGAAGTAATTTAAAAGGAAAAGGGATTACTATCAGTTGAAATCTAATAAAATTCAATAACAAAAAATCAGTTTTCATCCCCTCAATCTGAGACTACCCAAACCTGTTAAAGCACATGCAAAAAAAACACTAAAACTGTCCTTAAAATTTGTTTGCGAATTAGTAGTAGCGTGATGGATAGAATTCTGAAAAAAAATTTTAGGTTAAAGAGATAATCACAAAAATTACGATTAAAGTCCCCACTACATACTTTGATTTGCCCAGGTAAAATAACTTCACAGGGTCCTGAGGAAATCTCCCAAACTTTTAGCAATAAAATATCATCACAAAATAAACCCATCATTTTTGAAATTCTATCTCAACTGCCATATGGTTCCAAAAGTTTTAAATTCTACTCAATCACCTTCAGATGCCGTCCAACACTTACGGCATGCTAGAAATTTACATCCATAATAGTTCCTCGAAAAATAAACAAAATTTTCTTAGAACAACAATTGAAAACAACACATAAAAATTGATGACCTCCCCCTCATTTTGTTAACCAATCAGTCAATCAATCAACTGCAGTCAGTCAATTGACATATGATTGATGGGGTATACTCTCACGCCTCAAGTACTAATAGAAGCCATTAAGAGTTCCGCTGCAATCTCTAAAGGAGCTAAGATTCATCTCATTAGATTATCATACATCTCAAGACTCGAAAGTCGTCTATTTTTCCAAGTCCATCAAATTCCACCACAGAAGTGTGATCTTGACAGTCAGTCCTTATTAGAGCTGATGATGGTAGTACGATTATTCAGTGGGACTCCCCAATTTACATATCTCGTCGAGATAGAATTGTCAATACAAGAAGAAGACGAATTTATTTTCTAGTGCGTCTTGAATTATAGAAAAGGACCAAGGTACCTGGAGTTCTAGAGTCAGATAGACAGCCATACTAACTTTCTTCAAGTGAATTTCTTTTGTAACGAGTCCACTTGCTTAACAATTTCTGTACCTACATAAGTAGTACGTACATATATCAAGGAAAGGTAGTAGGATTGATAGCTTCATATTAAACCTGTCTACATAGGTGCACATATATAAAAGAGGAACTCGAACCAAAATAGGAGAAATGTAAAAAAATTCTAGCATCTTTGGGTATAAAGAAGTTGTGTTACGTGTAGAGATTCGGGATAGTCCTTCGAGAAAGTTATAGGAAAATTCGTACACAAAATAGGATGAAGTGGTTTCGTGCTTGATTTCTTGTGATTCTGTTGCTGTTACTCGATAATACTGGTCGAGTTAAGGTCTCATGCAAATTTTATGATATCTTGGATAACGGACAAGAACCTTTTGCATCCTTGTTAGTTTTACTTCATAACCAGGATAAAGTTTATTGTCAGGTGAGTTCATGGACATGATAATGATCGGAAAATAAACTCTTTATGCAAACGAAAAATATTTGAAAAAAGAAATTTTATTGCAAAAAGAGGGCGTTTCATATAAGTAAGTACCATATAATCGTCAGTACGGCTTGGTTCCTGCCTGCCGTATACGCCAAAGAAAACAGCCAAGCTGACCTCTTATATACACTTAACATAATTTCTAAGTGTAAATTATATGAGGCGAAATACTAGGTATTTACTTGAATGCCTAGCAAAATTAGCCCTATGCGGGACTAGCATAAAAATTCATAGCGAAATAAGTCAATCTGAAATTGACTCAGCATTCAAGTAAATACGTAGTATTTCGCCTCGTACATAATTCACACTTAAAAAATATTTTAAGTGTATATATGAGGTCAGCTGGCTGTTTTCTTTGGCGTATACGGCAGGCAGAAACCAAGCCGTACTGACGATTATATGGTACTTGCTTATATGAAACGCCCTCTTTTTGCAATGAAATTTCTTTTTTCAAAGATTTTTCGTTTGCATAAGGAGTTTTTCCTCACATTTGTGGAGCTGCAGACTTAGCAGCAAATTGAGTCAATTTCAGATTGAGTTATTTCTCTGTGAATTTTCATTGCAAAATTCTTTATGATTACGATCATTGGGGGCATGAGAATTTCTCTGGCATTCTGACATTTTCCCGCGCTTTCATTCCAGTTAAGTTTTAATGAACTAAACCAGATTCGACAGATATGTAGAACACGGAAATGAAATAATTATACAAGATTGTGTTACTTATATCCTGGACATAAGTCTTTTTCCAGTAAAATACCTAAGCTGTTTTCTTCTCGAAAATTGTGCCAATAGTAGAGTTAATAAAATAATTGTTGGAAGGGGAAGGGGAAGGGGTCAGATGTAGTCTAGGAAATATTATTTTGTCTCTCATTCAATCAAAAAGCTAATAAAAATTTTTCTTTCAAAGTTTCCTTGGTTAATCGAAAAATACTTTTTATTTCAAACACCAACCAGCAACGCACTAAAGTTCCATAGGGTTCAAATTTCGGGCCATTATAGTTTTGTGCCCAATGTAGATGTTATTGCTTATTTTTATTTTGTTAAGGATATTTTCAATTTAAGTTGTGTATTTTTTGGTTCTCATGTTAAGGAGGACCCTTACACTATCTATCTACTAATTAACAGCGTTCAATTGTTTCTTATTTAGTTCAACGACTAAGGCGAAATAAGCATACTTTAGACCCATCTGGGATTTGTTGATCTATTTGAATAAGTATTCAAGAATCAAGTTAAATGCCTTTAAATTCCCACATGGGATAAGTACTAAGATGATTGGAATATCTCCCAGAATTAGAAGCAAGATTAGAAATCGAACCTACCTAAAATATGTTCAAAATTGAAAATTTTAGGCTTACTTATTTGCCAACTATAATTTCATCTCCTCCCGTAATGCAAGAGATTATTCTGCAATAGCTGGTTAAAATAAAAATTACACACACCCAAACACACATGCGAGTACTTCATACAGAAAAGTCTCATCTCTTTATCTTCAGGTAATGTTTCCATCAGAGTACAACGCTGTGTCGTCGTCAGAGACTACGTCAACTTTCATTTATTTATTTCAGGCATATTGTTTGCTCTGTTTAGCTAGAAGAGGTGAAATGTCTACAGGGGCACTCCATGTATGTTTATCCTTAAAATCTACTCTGAGGCTGCTATAACTGGTTTCAATAAACAAACTTGAAAATTTTCGGAGCATGGATTTGCAGCAGCATAACAAAAAAAAACACAAAAATGGCATCAAGAAATACATTAGAAAAGTAAACATAAGACATGAGGCCCGGAGCTTAAAGTGTTTGTTCAGCTCATTAGGCGTCACCCGCCACCACCGCCGCACCGGGAGAAATTTTCATGTAAACAAATCACAACTCCTTACCGGACTACTTCATTTCGATGGCCCCTCTTAATCGCATATATTCTCTGTATATATTTGTGTGTTGTGTGTCTCTGTGTGCATCTGCAGCCCCTAGCTTTAGAAGTAATTTGATATCTAGTACTATGGTGGGATGCTAAATGAGATTCTGCTCTTAACTACATTTGATTTGAGTGAATTAAAAATGTCGCAGAATCTCACGGACAAAGGTCGTTGAAATTTGATATAAAAACAGTTGACGCTGTAGCAGGAAGTAACTGACATTCATCGTCGAACAAGGAATAATATTTTACGACGCACAACTCAATTTACCCACAGATCTGAGATGAAAAGAATTAATATGACACCAGTTGTCACACTAGAGATTATTATTCAGCTTCTGTCTGGACTAAAACAAAAATTCACTTAACTTCAAGTTGCTTGGTCTGATGAGCAACTAAATTCATTAACACCAGACGTCTGTCATGTTTCGCACTTTTATCCTCTTAAGAAACTTTTTCCTCTGAGGGATGGAAAGGGGGGTAGTATACAAGTTGTTCTTGAAATCCCCCCAAACTGGACACAACATTCGAAAAGAAATCGCTGAATAGAGTGCGAAAAATCCGCCGAAAGGAAGAGGCAAGAGATTCTTTAAGACCATAATCCGATTTCAAGATGAAATAAATGTGTCCACGTGCACCTTCTGCTCCTCTCAGACGCATCTTAATCCTATCTTCTGGATAAGTTATTCCTGTGCTAAATATCTTAAGGTAAAAGATTTTTTTTTTTTTTGTATTTCTTAGAGCTTGTGTTCTTTTTCCTTAGCATCATCATTTCTTTCTGCTTACTACGAGTAAATTCATTGTGTGGCTAGAAAAGCGGGTGGTGAATGTCCTTCTTATAGTTAGCCAACTTGAGGAGCCCACAAATAATGAAGATCAGACGTCTATGTAGCATTAAAGATTATTTAAGCAAGACGGCATTATGGGAAAGACTTTGTGGTAGGAATGTTCTTGTGGGACTATATGTATTTGAGCATGTACGTTGCAGGCGCGTATCCAGACCTGTAGCCGGGGGGGGGGGGGGGGGGGTCACAACCAAGTTCGAGTGGGTGGGGGGGGGGGGGGTTGAAAAGTAGGAAGAAGTCTCTTTTAAATTTTTTATCATATATATACGAGTATATACGAGTAATCGGCGCAAGCATTTCATTCCTTTTTTATTCCTTTTTTCAAACAATAAAATAAATATGTATTCCAAAATTACTTACCATCCTGTGATAGATACGATAGATGACTTTTCGTTCGACACTATATAAAATCACAAAAAAATTCAAAAAAATTCGTACGTGTTTCAAATATGAAGAGCTACGAGCGAATGGCTATTATTGCCACTATTAGTACTCATAAGAAACTCAAAGAAACACCCCCACCGCAAGCAAAGATTAAATAACTAAATATAGGACATAGAAGATATTTTCGATTGTTTTCCATTTAAATGTACACGGCTAGAAAAGGACAGAAAGAAGAAGAAAAAATAACAAAAAGAAATCGAACTCTTTTTAAAATTTTTATGAATATGGACATAAAATGTGAAAACGCTGATTACATGCAAATAAACGGAAATGGCAAATGTTTCATTTTCATAAATAAATGAGAAGGGGCGGACTTTTCAGGTTTTACTCTCATAAAATGCTCCCGCGTTTTTGTGAAAACCTATTTTTGTTGAAATATTGTGAGAAATATCCAATGTTTGTTAGTATAATTCCTATGATATTTGAACAGCACGTGCTTCTGTTTACATTCGTTTTGCTCTGATGAAGTGATTAAATGGGAGAAACTAATGCTGGATTCTCTGATATTTTCGGGAAAAATGAAAATTTTATTTGGGCCAAAGCGCAGTTTATCTTTTATTAAAAAAGTGAAGTACTGTGACCGGGAGTACATTATTATGAATAATTTGATAGGATTTTGAGGAATTTAATAAGATTTTGTCGTTCGGATAATCCTAGGTTCTCTCGTTTTGATACTCTACATGAAATTTAAGGGTATAATAAGTTTGTCATTCAATTTGTAACACCTCGAAATAATGATGGTAGAACAAAATGGATTGAACACCCACGCATAATATTAAAAGTTATTTTGATTTTTGAATGTCCGTCCGTCCGTCTGTCTGTGCGCGCGATAACTCAAGAACGCGTATACTTAGAGAGCTGAAATTTTGTACACGAACTTAAAAAAAAAGTAAAATTAAGTTCGAAAATAAGACAAACCGGGCAAGTCCTTCGTGGGGTTGCCATACAAAAATTTCGTTTTCCACTATATATTTGGATTGGACACAGTGTTTTCATTGTACTAGCAAATAAAACTTCAAAAATGGACTAAATCGGGCAACCCCGTTTAGGTGTTGCCATAAAAAAATTTAGAGTTTTTTCGTATACTGTGAAAACGATTAGTCCAAGACATTTTTATTGTACTAAAAACTTCAGAATACGAAATTCTATAAAATTGGTTATAATCATTTTTTCGAAAAACCACTTCAAAAATCAAACTTGCCCAGAAGGGTATCAATTCTAACTGTTTTACTTGTTTGTTTTTAACTCGTTGTCTCAGCTCAGTCGCACTACAATAATGCATAACGAAGCTCTTTCCCCCATTCATGCAAAGACATAAGTACATAAGTATATGACATTACTTGTTTCCTTCTAGAAAACACGAAAAATTTCCAATCTTCTTCGCCTCTGTCTTAACTTATCATTAACTAAGCTTTGCCGCAGATTATCTCTGTAACACAGCAGCGCTAAAGTTATAAATTTAGAGAAGTTCGCTATATCACCAGCATTAAACGCTGGCGTCAGCTAAACATTGTGCCCGTACCATACAAAAATCGCCCTGTGAAACTTTTACAACGTGCTCTACAGTCCAGCGCGATTTGCTTCAATTCACCGCGTAGGTGAGGTGGCACTCTTTGGGGGGGGGGGGGTCATGACCCCCGTGACCCCCCCCCCTGTATACGCGCCTGGTACCGTGTACATAACCATCCTCATGTCGGATGTTTGGATTGTTCTTGGACCTTATGGGCATCCAAATCCAGACCAGAACGACATTAATTTGTCCAAAAATTTAATTTAAGAATTATCAATGGCATAGTTTATGGTGTGGTGTTTCTAATGCACCCAAATTTTTTTTTCTGAGTTACAGTTTTAAATTAGAAACCGGATTTTATAAAATATGAGAAATTTGGAATATTGGAATTGGGAGAACTAACTTTCAGAGACTAAAATACCTAGAAAATCTGACTCGAAGGTACATAATAGTATCTAACTACCTGTTATGTCAAAGAATTTAGCATTTATAAATTTTCAATTAAAGACTTTCAATTTATTTTGAAACAAACATTATGTGAACTTAACTTAAAGCTTAACTTGTAAAATGTCATAATTTCGAAATTGCAACTTATACTTTGGTACTGCACTTTTTCTTTTGGGTCAGCACTGCTTTGTAAAATTATATATACATATAGAAGAGCCTTGAATAAAACTATCTTTCTTTTACAATCGTCAAGCAGTGAGTCTTTTTTCATTTATTTTCCCGGCTAATATACAGTCCATAACTTCGTTTGGAATTAGCAGAAATATTATTCAAAAAGGCTTGAATAATCAACACTATCTACATATTTATGTATTACCTAAGTCCCACAATATTAGCCTAGTCGGGAAAAAAAACTCGAATTGCAGAGTTGAACCTTTTCTGCTGACATAGAATTAGGGCTGGTACTCGTATTGGTAGCGTAATAATAAGTTTGGACGATTCTACAAGGGAGCTTTCCAACACACCGGCCTCAATTCAGAAATGACATTAATATTTTTATTATTTGCAACATTTTCTTAGAACAAACGAAATATCAATGTCAAAAAACAAAGTGCGCAAGGAGGAATGCCCAGTCATGAGAGATATTTTAAACGACGCATTATTATACTCTGAAAATATTTTATTAACAACGTTTTGTTTCAATTAAGCGGGGGAAGCCTTGGAGGGTGTCATAGTTTGATCTAGTATATTT
Source organism: Dioctria rufipes (assembly GCA_963924295.1). NCBI lineage: Eukaryota > Metazoa > Arthropoda > Insecta > Diptera > Asilidae > Dioctria > Dioctria rufipes. The sequence continues at coordinate 8,626,470 of OZ002740.1, forward strand.
TGGAAAATCTAATATATAATCGAATTTTGAGTACCCATGATCCTATACTCGTGTTTGCAATACTACATGCTGTATATAGAATTAAAGGTCCCGATTCAGAAAACTTTCTCGGGACGTTTTTGCCGCTGGAAACCCCATTTTCATGGACTTTGGGCACATGTACCCCAGCTACTACATTTCGCATATATTTTTGCATTCTTTCTTTCTTGGTCATTAGTTCTCTGTTCTGAGCAATTTTCTCATAAAAAGTCATTTTCCACGACGCATCAAATCCGCGCAATCACGAGAAGTCGAAAGTTCACTTTATCACCCAAGAAAATCGCTCAATCCGAACGAACTGATGTCTGGATGTGTCGGCCTAAAGTTGTATGAAAACTATTTTCATATAAATTATGCAAATACATAAGTAACTACATGTCTTAAGAAATTAATACCTTCTTGTCTAGACAAAACTTCACAAATTAACTACGAGCGTTCCAGCTGTCAGACTAATTATGGCATCCGATTAAATTATGATTTAAAATACAATCAGCCTAATGGCTACCACTGAATACAGGGTGTTTCAAAACAAAGTGCCTTCTGGTATACCAAGTCATTCTTATTAACAACTTTATTTCACATTTGTACCATTTAGAAACTGTAGATTTTTTTAATCACCCTATAATTATAAAATAATAATAATAATAATAATATACACACCCTATGATTGTTATTTAGAATTTTTTTAAATAGGTAATCCTTAAAGCTTTCTAATAAATTTTCTTAGACATATCCAGCAAAAATGACTTAAAAATCCCCCGAAGAAAGTCACTGTCTCTAATGTCTTTGAACTAATTTCTGACGTATTTTTTTGCTGTTAAAATTTAAGATCAGTTTTTCGAAGCATGTACTGCTTGCATGAGGCTACGTCATTTGATGTTAGAAATTATGTAGTTCAAATATTGTCTTCTGTCTAGAGCATTAGGCATTTACTGAAATTTTTTCCTAAATTTAGATAAAGAATAATTGGAGTAAACCGAAAAAGAGTTGCATTTTCGGTACGAAAATTAGTGTGAAGTTCCATAAAGTTAAAGACTTTGGGGTTCTAAAATTCGAAATGAAAAGACTGGTATTGATGACATACTTTTTGATAATGAGCAAAATTGGTGAAAAATTTCAGAATATTTATTTGATTTCCATTTTTTTTCCTATAAACTTCAAAATCAGGAAGAAAAAGACAAGAGGAAGAAGACAAAATTATGAACCATTACAAAGCCTCAACTTTTATCAATCTAATACATTTTAAATCATCCTTATAGGGTGTATCCTTCGAAAGTTTTAGAACATAATGTGTATAATTCAAAATTTATAGACTAATTCATAAAATATGAAGGACAAATCTTTAAACTCAGAGTCCACTCCACTCCCACAACGATGCATTTAGCACCTACTCTCTATACGTATGAATTTTTTGTTTGTGTCAATATCAGCTATCACCCTATGAAGGTTGTCCCTCTATGCGTAAAACACCCACCCTGTATACAAATAGCCATATTTTATTGATTGGATAAAAATCAACCATACAATTGTCTCTAATTTAACTAAGAGAGTAAAAACTTATAAAACAAAAAAACAAAAAATTTGATTTTCGAAAATTCGAAAATTTGAGAATTTTGTTTCCAAATTTTTCGAATTTTTTTTTTAATTTTTTTAATTTTTTCTTTTTTTTGTTTATTAAGACAAAATAAATTTACTAATTGTTAGCAAAGGAAACAGAAATAATCCTAATTCAATGTGTATCTGAAATTTGTTCTTATCATCCACGATTTGGTTTTTCTTGGGAGGTAGAGAAGCAATCCGAGGAGACATTCAAATTTGAAACCTCCAAAAGGAATCCATAACATCTGGCATTACGAATATCCCCACCGCATCGCTCCTTTTTCTTTTCTTTTTTCAATATATTTATAGAAATTTCCCAAATTTCCACTTCACTACCCCTAAATTTATGATATTTTACTTACAACTGCCACATCTGTACTCCAGTATCCCCAACCCATAAACAATCCGTAATCCGGTAACATGACACGGAATGAATTAAAATTTCCGCATGAAAAATTTTTCATACAGCAGAGTTGAGTTCATAGGTTAAATTTCTACAAATTAACTTAAAGCATCGTTGCAAAGAAGAAGAAAAACGGATACAACGCCCGCTTTTATAATTCTTTTGCCTCTTGCCCTTGCGTGTTGACAGAAGGAGCTTACATTACGTAAGCCTTCTAAAAACAGCTCCAAATTTCAAGATGACAGAAAGTCAAAAATCTTCAGTTAATTTATGGAAACGCATTTTCGCGGGACAAAAGCTAGGTCCCAGCTAAGCCTACTCTTTTGTATGACGAAGGATTAACTATGGCGAATGAATTCAGTGACAGGCTTTTATGACGCACTCATACAAGCGCACGTCCATTAATGTTTACCGAGTCGTGAAAGTTCGGTCGGGAAATCCTAGGAGAAACATCTAGGACATCTCTGCGTGAGATCCTCTTATAGAAAGCTTTCGCATAATTGAAAAGGATTTTGGTATTTTCTTTCATAGACTTTCTGCGAATCTTTCAAAAGATTCCCGACACATGGAACTTTTCTCAGGGAATCAGTGTTTTTCAGAGATTTATTTTAGGTTTGTTTTGCTTTGGGTTGACACGGAAAAACTTTTAAATGTTTTTTTTTTTTGTTTTTTTTTTTTGTTTTTTTAGTCAATTGCTTTTGGAATGATGCGTATATATTGGGAAAATTATGTCGTTGCTATGAATATTCACAAGAGCTTATACGAGGAAGCAATGGCGTTGTCTGTCGAAATGTATACCCATTCCAACTGGGAAGAAGGGTAATAATCGGATTTTTTCAAAGTATGAAAGAGTTAAGGGATATTTAAACTCTAAATCCAGATTTCTCCCAACCATAACCCAGTGTAACAACACATATGTGTATATAAGATGCTTTCAACGGGAGCTATTTTCACCCTCAAATGTGTCTGCTGGCAATACACATTTACTCTCGTCAGCAATGAATGTGTCATTAAAATTCATACACAGGTTCTCTATGATTCAAGTATACCTTTTTAAGTCCTCAATTGAACTTTTCCACATCTTATTCACAGGGTTTTTAGAGGCCCAATGAAGTTTCGTAAGACAATCACTCCATCAATACTTCAAACGCATATACCGTGAGAAACTGCAAATTTGTTACTACCTTCTTAAAAATATTCACACAGCCTTAGACAAAATTCCTCCCCAATCCGTCCGCTTGGGATTGCTCTATTCTACCAAGATTCACTCAGCTATACCAGGCCATCTAACCAGTGTAAAACAATGTGCAAGACTATAGAATGTAAGTATTCCGTTAAAACCTTCGTTTATAAAAAAAAAACCAGTTTGCTGTCCCATATATAAAGATCAAATCTGTTGAAGTTATGAACTCCAAAATTTGTTCGGCATTGTGATTAATATCCATATTCTCTGCCTGTATGGTCCGCTTTGGCACAACATCCAACTAATATTCCAAACTAAGTGTAACAAAAGTACCACATCATCATTTCTCGTAACAAGCACACAAATTATTATTTTTCAAATCGAACATGCGATGCTGGAAAATACTCAAACTCAAGAGGCTTAGAAAAACCACGGATGTTGTCCTACCTTCTTTGTCTATATTTCTTAAACTTTGGCTTCAATATGGCAAGGTGGAAATTCTTCTATTTCATAAAGAAATGCTAAAAAACAATATCTTATGATTGTCCAGCAATCAAAGTGCGAGATAAATAAAAATATATATGGAGACATTACACCTCATCGATACCGTTTCTGAAGTATAACGCAGTTTTCATGTCTTGAAATCACGAATAAAATCTGTGGGTACGTACAGGATGTAGAGGTCTGCAGTAACAAAAGTACTTCACTTATAGTTTCCTTGGTAATTGGTAAATACAGTAAACAACAATTTATTAAGGTTCGACGTTAAAAACAAGATCTCAATATTGTTATCATTCCAGCACAGAAATGATAGTAAATCTGCCCGCCTCCGCCCGTACCCATTGTTCGCAAAAATAGTGAAAACAGTACTTTTTATCCTTCAACAAATAAACCGCTTCGAGGTTTTCACTTTTTTCACCAAAAAATTGTCGTTACATTTTCTGCCATCATTTTTCGGCTATGGCAGTACTAAAAGAATCTAAAAGAAAAAATGGTTCCGTCCAGAGGATAAAGGATCCCGAAAAAAGACACTGCAAACGGTAAGCAACCTTTATTTTCTGCACAGTAGAAACTGCCTGCAATTCATCCTTTTTTTATCTGCACCCTCTCATCAAGGAGTAAATTTTATTGAACCCTTTATTGAGCAGATTGAAGTCGACACTGGAATGAGCCTGTTGGCTTCAGGACAAATTGTCTATTCCTCAGTTTCCGTTGCATAATATAATATAGCATCCTCGAAGATGTGCCTGAAGTATATTCAACTTGAACTGTTGTAAAATCAAAATATCGACCTTCTGTGGAAAATATATAAAGTGGAAGATTCCAGCTTTTTACTAGAGTCACTGAAATTACGTTAGGATTTTCAGTATACATCTACATACTTTCGCTTCGATAATTTTCTATGTAGGGAGGGGGCATATTAAGTCCTGGCTACACTGAATCCATGCTCAAATTCCGAGTGGACAAGGTTCTATCAAATCACATGTTTGGACTTGAGTTTTTATTATCATATGGAATCCTTCAGCGGAAGCATCTAGTTAGTCCCATCCCTCCCTTCTAATATCATCATCGTATTCCTTAAGAAACTCACTTGAAAACTAATCCACTCGGGTTGGATGGGATGGGTTGTTGGCCCCAAGTCATGTGCATTAGTGGAAAGTTTTCACTTCAATGAATCCCTTGGATAGGAGTCCACTGCGACTCCATATACATATTGCAACGACATACGATACGATGAATGACTTATTGAGATTCTTCTTCAGGGACATGTACTTAGCATGTGTTTTTCAGTATCCCGAAGAGCAGCGATGGAAGGGCAGAAACTGGCAAAAAGTCAAAGCGAAACAAGTGAATATTGGGTTTATTGAGAAAAGTTCCAGACAAAATGCATTAAAGGTAGGTCTAGGTACATGCTAATGTGTTTTAGCCAAATTTAATAAGAAAGTCTCCATTTTGAGTAGAGAGTCACATAAATGCTGGAACAAGATATTTTTTTGTATATTCTTTCTTATCAGTTAGGAAGGACTAGGGAAGGATACATATACATTACTAGCACTGACGGTACCCCTCGCAGAGTGTTAAATCTCATCAATGCATGTCTTAATTTGAATTCAATAAGAAGGGGGAGGGCGTAAAATGCGTCATTTCCGTGGGGAAGGGAATTCATGCTTTTGAATACTTTTTCATTTAACGTTTTTACTACATATTCTATGAATCCTGTTATAGTGATATTCTTGATAGAGAACCTTCTCCCCCATTACAAATTATAAAATTTCAAGCTACAATAAATGGCCAAATCTTCACATTTTACTAATTTTCCGCCAGTGACTTACGCTTTTTTTTATTTGATACCCATAAGTACCTACCTAAACGCAACCGCTCTGAACTTATGATTTTTTTTTACCGCCACTTAATCCCTTTTAATCACCTCCAAGAACAACAACAAAAACCTGTCAACACTGATTTGCAACACAATTATTATTCTTAGGGGATTAAAGGGAATTCCAAAATGTGGAATAGCTTTACAAGGGTCGAATTTAGGTAGGTACTCATGGGTATCAAATTAAAGGTGAAATTTCGAAGAATCTAGCAATTCACTAAAAACCATGCGTCGTCGCGCATTTCCTGAAACGAACTAAAATTTGTCACAAAGAGAAGTGTTGCTTTGAAAAAAACTATTCCCTTATGTCAAAATTCGATTCGTCTGACCAAACATTTTTCACGCAATCCCCCTCAGTCCAGATTATATAAGATCTTAATTACAATTATACTTTCTTTTATTACTTTCTAATTGCCACAACTTTTTATGATCTTGAAACCGTTTAACCGAGCTTGCCATAGCCTTTTTCTTAAAATTTTGGCACTTTACTCATGTCCTCTGTCAAACTTTAATGCTATTTTATAAATGGACCACAGATGGACCCCTGTGGGCAACCTTGAGTCGTATTTTTTCAAACGCACTCCTTTTTCTTACTACACAAGCTTTGCGTCCATAACTATATTAAAATCCTTCGTAACTTTCACTTGATTGAAAACAAACGGACTCCAGGAAGCAATTCTGTCAATTTCTGCAAACTACCAATCGCCAAATGTTAAAACCAATATCTAGACAAAAAGACAAAAAACAAAATTTCCTACATAAAGATAAAACCCTCCACAGAGCCAATCATCATAGCAAATTCCTATACAAAATTAGGAAATTTCCCGTCGACAATACAACGGGGCTCAATACAAGCATAAAAGCTTAGCAGGACAAGTACTTAATCACTGCATGCATAATAGACATCCTGTGAAGCAATAGTATACCACCTACCTGCTCCAATGAAGATATACCTCATCCCAAAGCTATACCTTTCCGGCAATCTTTGCAGTAATTAGTGAATGCTCTTTCGATAGACCCTAAGCGAGAAAATATTTATTTGGCTTGAGAGATTGCAGGAGTAGCAATTAATTTGCATACAAGAAGAACGCAAATGCAAATGTGATGGCAACCTGTTCTGACCAGGCATATTCCAACTCCCGGAACAGGAGGTGAGCAACACACGCAACGCAACAAGCCAAAACAGATGCAGTGTATAGCGTCACACCAAACCGTGTCCCCAGTTCTTATATATCGTTCTTCATGGATGTCTACCTTCACCGGGATGATACCTTTCAATTATAGAAAAAACTGCCAGACGACGTCAAGTTCTTTACGCTGGTCCACCAATATTCAGTGAACAGAAGCCATGGGGCGTGAAGAGTATCTAGAAATATCTGTCCAATACCGCTCCGTACATGTTCAGTTTGACATTCAAAATCCACTCGGCAAATTCTTTTGGGTCACATTTACCTTGTGCAACTTTATGAATTTGTCAACTAAGTAAAATTTGTTCTGGTTTCGCATAATTCTGGTGAGCTTGATGAACTAGTCCAAGGCATACCTTTACTGTGCAATAATCAATTCTACCCCTGAACCCTCAGGGAATCATCCGTAAATCAGATCCCGTGCCATTTGTCTAAACTACACCTCCTGGTGCATGCAAATCAAAATAGAGTTTCTGTTGAACCACTTAGCTTGGGGTCATATCGACATTACCCACATCCAAAAATGCCGACCTTCTTGATGCAGTTGAAATGTGATTAAAGATTGCATCCATGCAAGAAAGTCAAATAATTTCTACTCAGCTCATTGTTCCTAAGCCGCAATGAGAAACTAACTGACCAATCCAAGAAGCGGTCACTTGCAGACTCATTCATTGATAGCATCACTCCTGGAGGAGATATATAAGAGTCTCCAGAACATAGGTTGGACCAGTAATTAATTTAGATTGGTTTACGAATTGAATTCTGTTATCTACAAATATTTGCTGTCCACTTGACACCCATATTTATGACTTTGCCATATTTTGTCCATTTCGATAGAATTCCTAACTTCCTCCTCTTTAGTGATTTTCACCCGTTCGTCGCCTTCCTCCTCAACCATTTTTGCAAGTACTTCCACATATGAACGAGGAAGTCTGCTGTCCACCTTTAGGACGGCCTTAGACAAATTGCTTGAAATCTTGGTGGTAATGGTTCAATGGCATGTTTTAGGCCATTCCCCATAGTAACAAATTGTTGTCTAATGGATTTTTTCAGTTATTGCTTTTCGGTATGAGGTGCGCCCATTACGACGAGTGCAATTTATTATATGAAATAGTTTTGGTTAGATGGTCTCGAAAACTCTGCACAATAATTTCCAGATAATTGGCCATAAGTATGTAAGTGCTTGCGACTAAGTCCCGTGCCGTGTAGAATTCCAATTAAGACAATTTTTATCGTCAAATATAACTGCGATAAAACACTTTGATCACAGCGGCAATATTATAAGAATTTATGAGTCTACCTTCCGGGTGGGCTCGAACCATTTACGTTCATTGAGAGCTTGTTGCAAAATTACCAAAGTGTCAGGAAATCTTTTTAAAATCTGCCATGGCATTGGAAATGTTGAAATGGACATGTCTAGGCATAACACTGTTGGAATTATGGTGTTGAATTGGTGTTTCAAATTTTGTACATTTTCATAGAAAGTTGTCCTGCCCAGGATTGAATTATCACTTATCACGGATTTATCACATTTGATAGCTACACGGTTTCATATTTAAGTGCATGCTTAAAAAATTCTAACGCCGCGCAGATAAAATTGAAATATAAATTGAAAAAAGTAAAAGAGCAGGAAATTAAGTTATTAACAGGCGACAGTTGATTTCAATCTTGAGAACTGGAAACACCTGGCAGGCATAAGTAATGAGAGTTCTTTCAGGGATTGTATAGTTGCTTGAATTATATTGAAAATATAAAACGACACCTAAACAAGTTACAGTTATATGCTTAAACTTCTAATTTTGAATTAAGTCATATTAGTCGAAATAGTTTGCTGATCGTGTTGGAGTACTATTACCAAGTTAGTGAAAAAGAGTTTGACAGAGAGAGGGACAAGTAAAAAGGCCTATTGTGTAAACTTGTCCGTCATGTTTAGAAGTGTGGAGGTGATGCACTGTCGGGCCACAGTAGTACGTGGACCCTTTTCTTGTTTGCATCTAACATTGGTCTTAAAGTCCAACTATAACGTAATTAAGGGACCTGAAGTAAAAGACAAATGACAATAACAATGACTTGTCGCTAACTTTCGCTAACTTCTGCTAACTTTCTCTGATTTCTACACAGTACATAAATTCACCTAGCTAACTTCAGTCAATTTTGATAACTCAATTTCTTCATGTCAATTCAGCTGGGACCGCCATTTCATGATGCAAACACTTTCAATACTTCGCAAAGGGGAATGCCTACTTTTCATCCAACTTTAGGCCCGACATCAACAGACCTGAGAGCAGTCTTAAATTATGCATTATGATACTCTGAACATATTTTATTAACGATGTTTATTTCAATTAAGCGCGCGGAAGCTTTGGTGATCGGATGTAACTTGAGCGACTTTCTTAGGTGAGCAAGTGGACATTCCTACTTCTCATGATAGCGCAAAATGTTCACAATAGAGCACTAACGGCCATGTAATGAATATATGCGAAATGTAGTAACTGGGGTGTGTTACCCTAGTGCATGAAAATGGTGTTTCCGGCAGCAAAAACGTCCCGAGAAATTTTCTGAATCCGGAAAAAGCACACCATTCGATAATACTTGGCGAGACACTTTATTTTATATGCAACATGTGGTATTGGAACCCCCCCCCCCCCACCGGTCCTGCTTCCATCCACCACCCTAAAAGTATGCAGAGAAAGATTTTCTTCTACGAATTGTAGCTAGTATAATGAGCTGAGGCGAAGCGAACAGTGAAACTGTTTTTCGATCGGACATAAGCCTACCGAGTTAGAGCCGATTTAAAGAGCGAAAAATCTAGTACCTCAGTTTTAATAAAAAGAGGATAATAGTACAAAAAAAGTGAATATGAGGATGTGCGAGTATATGTGTGTGGGTACTCAAACTTCTTCTCAGGACCTAAGAAATACAATTCTGTACTAGATTTTCCAAAATATACTACATCCGAATATGATCCATACTCAGATACCATAATGGATCGTTTAAGATATCTCTCATGACTGGAGGTGACGGGTCTAAAATGGGCATTCCCCTTTAGGACTGAATTAGAACTAACTTAATATCTGTCAGATAAGCTGGACTGTATTATTGTTCAATTCAAATTAAAATCAGATATATGTTTCTGGGAATCGTTTCCTAAGAACAACTTTGAATGTCTCCAGGAGACCTCAGTTTCTCTGTAATAGAATTTCATTTGGGTTTTCGTCCATTACAATCTTTAGCAACTGAAATCAGGATACCGGGAAGGTCTAGTTTGCATCTGTTTCTGTTCTTCGTGAAAATAAATATTTTACTTAGTATATCTTTTACGAAGATTCGTCATAGCCCTCTATTTCTATACTGACTTGTCTGAGTTTCCATGTAATTCGTTTGCAGTAAGAAGGATAATACACAACCTTGTGGGCACCCTTTAGAAATTACGACTGTTAAGGTTTCACTTGCTATTATGATTTCCCTACCTGGCTAGTATAATTTTTTTTTCTTCATTCTTTCGTTTTGTAGTTATTCATCTCTGATATGTCTATGAAGGATCTCTTCCATAAAATTAGACTTCTTGGACTACAGCTAATCAACTTTTGGTGTGTATGTCATTCTAATTATTCTTTACGTTATTTTAGGTATGTACGAATGTAATCCCAGAAATAACTGGATCTAAAGATTTTTATCAGAATATGAAGTAAAGTAGATGTGATAGCCTGCTTTGTAAAAAAAAGCCCTGCAAAAAGCTCTATGGTAAACTTAAATAACTCCCGCACCTTTTCTACAATACTATTCAAATGAAAATTGCAATATCTTGGAATCTAGCATTTCTTCCAAGATATCCCTAAAATTTTATGAATTTAGCTGATTTTCCGTTAATAAAATAACTCTGCTTTCTTCCCTCTATACCAGAACTACATATAGGCTCGCTACTTCATATTCCTTAATTCTCGAAATAAACCATAAAATACAAATTTTTGTAATGATTTATTATAGGATAGAGAAATTGAAGTGCATATCTTCATTCCATCCAGATAAAGAAAACTAATTTCAATTATCTTCGCAAACCCGAAGTACTATATTAGAACTCCGTGAAATTCCCTAGTCCAAGATTAGAATTTAGTTCTCAGCTTAAAAAAGAAGTCCTAACGGTATTCCTTCAATTATTCATACATATTTACTTTCATCACACCACTGTAGATGAAAACACTTAACCTATCAAAGGAATTTCCCTACCAATCCCAACTGTGCTCTGTTGGAACCGTAGCATATGAAGTTCATCCTTCTACAATAGACAATGCCAGGAGCTCTAAAGGAATCGAATACAAAAAGTGGCACTCAGAGAAGCATTCATTTGAAATTCAACTCCCCCCCCCCCCCCCCCATTCAATCCCACACTCCTAATTTTCTAAACTCTCCAGTTCATTCTATTAAATATCTACACACAGCACGACAGAGCTAGGGTGTGGTAACTGGAAAAAAAACAACCTCCTCAATGAAAATAGTTCGCTACTCTTTCAACTCAATTAAAAGTCGAAACACCTCTAATCTTCCCCATGCAAACTAATCCAAATGCCTTCCAATCTAATTCCAACCCATAAAAGCGAATATTTCTGCAGAACTCTGACAACAATCCCTCGCTGCGCCCCGCCCCTGTGAGATATTTTTCAGGCTTTGAAACTATTTGACCGAAGAACGTGTGACCACCGCTCGAACTCAATTCGAAGTTTCCCATTTTCTTTTTCGTATGAAAATAGACACGAAATTCCCTTTTATATGGAGCGCGCCAGTTTTTCATCACCTCATTCAGAGCCAACTTTAATTGAATTTGAATACCAGCAGTGGCGTGCTTGTGGTGCGGGTGCAATGATAGCGCCTACTATCTTCCTGTCCCCACTCCTTGTCTGGGGAAGCTGTCCCGCATTTTATACACAGGGAGCCGATTAGTTGAAATTCCACTGATTGATAAACCATGCTGCGGCAGCCGGGGGCGGGCGTGTTCGAATCGACTCAAACAAAGAACTTCTGATTGAAAAACGGACAGCAACAACAAAAACGACAACAACGGCGCATTATGAGGGAAATAAAAAAAACATAGACGTCGTCAAGGTGTAAAAAAACCTTAAGGTGAACTGAAAAAATCTCTTCAAGATCCGACAATTTTGATTTTTAGCATCACGTTAATGATCATCGTCCGAAACTCTATAATTACTTCAATGTTAGAGTTCCTTTGCCTTTTTGTTTTGCAGCCACCGATTAAGGGCTGAAATTAGTTAAAATATCGCGCCTTAATGTACCCCCGAAATTAGAAGTTTAAGACCCACTTCATTTCCATATCTCGGGGGGCTTGTAAATGGTAGATAAAAGGTAATTTTTTTCCCGACTAAGTTAAGTGTTTTAGGTGGGTGGGGTAAAAGTTTTAAAGAATTTCAGATATTCTACCCTAAGCAAAGTTCCTTGCGGATTAGGTTGTCCTCTATAATCATTGCGTCTGATACAAATCAACATAGAATTGTTACTTTCTGGATTATGCATTACGGGAGCCTCCTATTGGTGAAAAGTAGAATTAGCATACCGTTTGTATACTGAAAATGTAGGGCAATAACTTTTTATTTTTTATTTTTGCTCTATTACACACATTCTTAGGTAATTTGTGAATTTTTCGGATATCATCGTGAACCTATACCGGAAGAGGGGCAGAAATGCTTCTTTTACAGGGGAGGGGATCACGTAATTGTTCTAAAAGGTCTTGAGGCTTTGAAATTAATTTTGAAATATTTGTTGATAGTTTTACGTTCTTTCAAACGACTCTCTGCATATTTTACACCGTATTTGAAAATGTTCTACTTTTTGACACTAAGATCAGTTACAAAATTTGTCTGGATATAATTTAATATAAAAATCTGTCGGGGTTAAACGTGGACACCTATGAAGCCTTAATTTCACGGCAGTCTTAAAGCATGCATTAGTGTCAACGCAACAATCAATGCCCTCATGAGACAGAGTATATCCTGCCACAACGTGTACCAGTTCTCCAGTGCATGCTTGACGTTAAATTACTGGTCGAAGCGAGGCCTCTGCCGATCTGAGGCTCACGGCACCCAGGTGATTTAACGCAACACCAAGCCAAAAGCCAATTATCTAAGCATACATTCATAAGCATAAACAAGAATATCCGAATAAGTATGCAAGACTCAGACATTGTCTGTCTGCCGGCATATGGGCTACCATAACCACCACGATGCTCCCAGCAAGAGGCCTTCTCCATGTTGAGGTGAATAATACTACTATAGTAGAACTATCCAGCGCTCCTCAACCCCATGGTACCTAGTTAGGAATGTAGCTTTGGAATGGATTCGTACTGCATGACCATATATGGCCGTACATTCTATTAGTGAATTCTCCATACAGGATTCTAAACGAGACTGTTAGCTCCATTCAGGCTTGTCATATTAGCACATAAGTGACGGCGGTGTACTACGTGTAGGTTATGATCCACCCTTCAAGTTAGGAGAGTCTTGAGACTACAGCCAGTAATCTTATAGCATATCAAGGTACTAGTTTCAAGCCAAGACTGCTAGGCAGGCCTCACTCTAAGCACATACAATCATCGGGCCATCCCACACGAGTATTCTTAATGCAGCATGCATACCGGTTTTCCAGAGAAGAGGTGAGAAGAAGCAAAGAGATATCTCTATACTTTGGAGAGATATTTCTTTGCTTCTTCTCACCTCTTCCCTAGAATACCTCTTTGAATACTGCATCATGAATACTCGTGTGAGATGATCCATTATTGATCACAATAGCTGTATCTTTTCAGCATGTAGCATGTATACAGCCTTTCCCTTGCTTTTCCACTCCCTTAGCATCATTGCGCATCACTACCTCCTTTTGCAGCTGCCAATTAAATATACACTCAGAAGGAACAATTATCACCCTCAAAAGCGATAAGTTTTTAAGCTTCTTGGAGATAACCAAAATATGTGGGAATGTTTCTGCCAGTGTTACCGTTACATTAGATCGAATAATATTTTAGCATATTCGTATTTTCAAGATATACTAGGCCCTCTCGACCACTGGGTAAGATATACTGACCGAACTATGGAACTTCTTTGTGCATTTTTTTTTCTAGGTCCAACATGGCTAGTTGGCGAAGGTCTCTGAAATCGACATAAAACCCACATTCGGCCACAATTAGCGTAATGATCGATGAAAGCTTTTAGTTTAACGACTGTAAGCGCTAAGGAACGTCCAATTTAACCTTATATTTATTTGCTGCCTTACCAATAGATAGCAGTCCTACCATGTAATTAAAAGTAGTAAATTTATAACTAATTTAAAGTCATCTTGAGAGCATTCTTATTTGCATTAACGAACTTCCTCACAATGTTAACAGAGCACATCTACAAATTATTTTTAAGCTATTTCTATTGTCCAGGTAAACTGGTGAGAACCACATTTGAGGGCCTCTTTATAGCACTGGATACAAAGTTTGTGCAAACAACAGTTTAAGTTTTTGTCGAATTAGAAAATTTTCATGTGACACCAATGATAGAATATCAAAAAAATCAGAAATCGTAGATAGTGAGAGGTCCACAAAATTAATAAATAAGTCAGTTCAAGAACGCATTGTATTCCATGATGCAAAATGAATTCAACTTAGACTTGAAAAAGGGGCTTAACCGAGAAAGTTTTGTTCAGATCATTAAATAGTATTACATTGAGGTATTTATATTAGGACGCCGTCATTACTAAAAGATTTCTCAGAGTAGGATTTTCTGGTCTAACGATTCTAGATATAACATGGAATCAAATAACTCCTGGTACAGTTCTAAACAAAATTCTTAAGTTTTTAGAAAAATTCACATTTCTCACAACATTTCATCTTACATTTCCAATACTGCATAAAAATTCTGAAGAAAAAAATTACTTAGAAAAAAAAAAACCCTTCCCAACTCAGATATAATGGGCACCCAAATCGATTTAACTCTTTTGCATAGTCCTTACACGCTTCTATCTATTGAAAAGCAACGGAAAAATCTTTGCAACAAAATTTTTATGAGTATGAGGAAACTCTCTCTAGAAAAAAAATCCATTCAAAACCGCGTTTCAACGCTCAAAACTAATCTAAATGACCAAAAGTTTTATACAATTTCCATGGGAATAGTCAAATCACATCGCAGAAATTTAGGGCATAGATCGCAAATTTCATTTCCTCCTAATTCCATTCGCCCCCGCAGTAGTATCCATCACTTTATTGTCGTGATAACGTGAATCCAATTAAGCAGTTTTTTGTTAATCTCTCTACCTCTTCCGTTCATTCATAAATCCACGAAATAAATGCAGCAAGAAACCTTTTCACACCATTCATCACCTGGTGGAGGAAACCAGTTGCAGTAGCAGCACATGTTTTCTCCTATGAGAAAACGTGTTTGGTCACAATCACAAAGCAACGATGGGACAATTTCAATGGTGGTATATCAGAAATCAGCAGAGTCTGTGTAAATGTGTAAATCGCAAAATACCATTCATATACAGATCCGTTGCTAAAGGTGTTCCGCTTACAGCATCATTTGGTCCATAAATCATGAAGAGGTTACACGGGCATCAGACGGACAGCGTCGCAGTGTATTATGAAATCTCTGCAAAATTAACGCTTTGTGGTGCATAAAATATGGTCGTAGCAGAGAGAGAAGGGCAAACGTATTTTTCAACACCACGCCGGCACAACAGCCTAATTTCAGTCCTATCACTAATTGTAGGAGGGATTTTTTGCCCTTTGTTTCTTACGAACAATAAGTTTTCTCATGACGCAAAAACCCTCTCTAGAACAGGCATAAGTCCATATGACCATATCCAATTTTTTTTTTTTACCATTTCTCGCACACTTATCCTGTAGGATACTTGGGATAGATGAAGCACGATATCTGGATTTCCGGTTTCTAAATTGGGGGACTTCTAAATGCATAAACGAAGGGACTTTCTTCCACCACGGCAGGACAGGAATAGAAACTGATGGTGGTGGTCATGGTAGGTGACTGTGGCGGTGAAAATTAATGCTGGGATTTCATGGATACTGCAAGTGGTTAACAGGGAATTAGATTTGCTCACTGACTAGTGTTAATCGCATTAAGGCTGAACTGAATCTGTCGTTTTATAAAAATTAAACAGTGCAGGAGGTCCGAATCGTATGAAAATCTTGGAAAAATATTGTCCTTATGGCAGTTTCTCAACTATAATTGCTCTTCACGCAACAGCACTAGTTATTTCTTCTTCTAAACGGCAGTGTAATGGGGGATATTACTTGCTTTGTCTGCATGAGTTGTGTGGGCGTACTTCCAAACATTCTGGGAGCTTTGAAATTTGTTCCCTCATGCATAGATAGAGAGTAACCTTAAACCCTTCAGAAGATTATAGAAAAATTGTTGTCTACAGAGATTTAGAAAATTTTATAATGTTTTTGAAAAGAAAAAAATTTGTTCTAGAATCGCTAGAAGACGCTCAATCGATGCGCTTGCTTATATTTTTAGTAGTAAACTTATTTTTATTGGAAAAATTTTACTGCATTGTTTCATTGTGTGGATCATTAGATCTGGACAGACCGGGGGGGGAGGGGATATTCAATAACATTATTTTTCAGCAAAGCTAATGATTTCAATTTTGTTTTCTAGGTAAGTGATAATGTTTTGTTTTTTGTTGTAAATGACACTCATTGTGCGGGGGAGGGGGTGCCTCTAATTAGAGAAGTTTGATATCAAATTAAAGGTCGAAGCATATTGTTTAGTATAACTAGTTTTTCGATCTGGACTATGCAACTACGTAATTCACATTTTACGCCCCATAGTTTCGAAGCTTTCATCAATGGGGTGGGTCGCACACACCCCTGTTTACAAGGCATTTATATACAGGGTATTTCATAGTTGGTGCACATAACTCAAGGATTTGATTGATGAGGTGGAGACAACCAAAAAATTATATGGCAAAGGAGGGGGGGGGGGGTGAGACGCGTTATTTCGGCGGGAGGGGGTTTAACATTTGTAATACTTCTACTCTATAACTTTCTTGATTTACACCCTATCAAGGTGTGATTCATCTCAGATGATAGCAAACCGTCTCAGCTTTTCAATGAATGCCCAATAATCCTTCATCTCACCTTCCGTCGGAAGTAGTTGGACGTTAATTAAAAAAATTGGAAAAATATTCCTAATTTTTTCAAATTTTACTGATTTTCCCGCAAAAATGGATGATATCAATACAGTTTTTGCTTTAATTACCTAAATGCAGCCGTTTTTTGAGATATTCCCGTTTCTATGATTCATAATTTCATTAATTTTCCTAATTTTGCGTGGAATTTTTTATGTATTGTTAGTTAAATCAAAAACAATACTTCTTAGCACTACGTTTATTCAAGCTGAAGATTACAATTTAACTGCTCATCTAAGCAAATCTGACTCAACTGCTAACTGTGATGTCGATCCTTGATATTAGTATAAGTGTTCCGATATCGTTGTGTGTTTAGATGTAAGTGAGTTAGGTATTTAATAATTGCATAATAGTAAGTACGATTACCATACTTACAATTACTTACAATTTAACTTAACCTACCAAATACTAGTAGCCTAGTATCCTGGTGGACGATTTGAATTTTGGATTGATAAAAATATAAATTTAGCTTTTGTATAATACATAATATTTTTGAGAATTAAGTTTATGGAAATATACAATGAATATTTTGATTTCGCACTTCAGTGCTTGAAAAACGTAAAAAACATAGAGGTGGGATCTATAATTAGCACTTTAATATTGTTTTATTTAAATCACGCTTTGATGTGTAGAAATCACAGATATTTTAGGCCATGAAATAAAGTTATAATAATGTTAATCAAATATGTTCCAACCAAGTGGTTATGATATTTCCGAGATCTGTTCAACTGTTTCTGGGTAAACAAAAACACAAAGTTAATGGAAAGATCAACTTGGAACATTTTCTTTAATTCCCCTTGGCCTGGATCAGATTCACTAACTTTTTACATCCGTAGTATTCTTTAGGTTCCGCATAGTGAACTATTTTGAGCCTTTATTCCTTTTTTCAAACACTGCTTCTCTTTTTTACACTTTTTTTACTTTTAATTTTCTACTTCTCCTTCACTACACTTTTCCAACCTCTAGTTATATTTGCTTCTTCATACTTGGCTGCTTTCTTTACCCAACCCGATCGAAAACTAATATAAATTTTCATGTTTCTTTTGTATAAATTCAAATTCTGTTCCACTGTCTTCTTCGTCGAAAACCAGAATCAAAAAATCTTTTCCTGCACTTTCTGTATAGAAAAAATGTTGTTACGCATGCTTATGAACGTAAAACTGCAATTCAATCGTCTTCGTGCTAATGGTGAAGGGAAAATCCACCGATCAAGCTTTCAAAGGTATTGATCCTTATATTTTGGATTGCAGTTGCTAATATCCGTGATGGAAGGAAAATCTAAATATAGCCTGAAGTCTGCAACTTTTACACTCCTAACATCTTTTCAGGAAACTCAAACTAAAAAAGTTCTAGGAAATTAACATACATACATATCAAAAACAGGTATTGATCCGAAGTGACAGAATTTCACTTCGTTTATTCCAAAGCAGCATCTTTCAATTTGCGTATGACCTCTGGGATGAGCAAGACTTAGGTTTGATAAATGATCCAACGAATATCTCATCCTAACAAGACCGATACTTTCCTGATGAACACCCGCGTATATTATGTACAAACATCCATAACATGAAAAAATCCCCCAACTACTCTTGCCCATAAATTTCTCCAACAAACTCGGATTTTCTTTATTTTACCTTGAATTTTTACACAATCTCCAGTTTCACAACCGAATCGCCAATATTTATGGCTCTCACCTTTCAAACGTAGCACAAACAAGACACACAGTAATCGTGCGAACATCAGAAAACCGGGCGCAAAGTACGTACATGTGGAATGGACCACAGCATCAGCAGAAAATCCTACCAAAAACTGGGTTACTACTAATACACAACATGCTAACTTCAATATAAATATTGATCCTGAGATTTACACAAACTTTATTAGCAATGATATAACGCCCAGCCCAGGAAAGCCCACGATATACGATGGAAAAGTTTACGCCGCCATTCATCGATGATGGTGCGGATATTTGGAATTTTTGTTGGCTAGCAAATAATATCGACTCCCCCCATCATTGGGGCATATCAATTGGCGACGTCGTCGTCGTCCGAAATGAGACTCCTTCCTGACGTAAAGTTGCGGTCGTAAAATTTCCGTTCTCAGCGATTAACGTTCTGGCTTTGCAGCCAAATGAAATGGTAATGGCTAATTTGGTCCTGAAAGTTGGAGAGTTATTGAAAAGATACACCGAATGTGGTCGTTAAATCTTAATCCAATACAGCCGGGTGAACGCTGTTCGTATTGCTGTCATGGGACGACGATATGTTGGCTTTAATGGAGGTAGTTATGTTGGATGGAACCGCACAATGAGATTATACTCTTCGAAGGAAACTTTAAGGCCTACTCAAAGACGTTAAGGGAATTCGGATTACACATATTAACGGTGAAGAAAACAATATTAGAAGGAGGCTTGTTCACGGGAGAGTTTGTCGTAAAATTTAAATACTCTTTCAGGGAAAATATTGAAACAAATTGTTCATAGTTTTCAAATTTTACTAACACCCGCTTAAGTAGGGCGTGGGTAATTAGCATGTGTGGATTAGTCCTATCACATCGAAGTCAATATTTAGATAGGTAACGAAAACAAAATTACCATTAGAAGACCTAAATAGATCAAACCGCTGAATCCGAAGCATATAGCGGATTAGACCAAGAGTAAGGCAAGGTATATAAGGCCCATGTTATTCGAAAGAAAAGTACTAAATATATAAAGCACCGATGTCTTGATGCCTTCAAGATTTAGACAAAGGACCCTTGAACGACAATCTCTACTTCACGGATTGACATATGAAATCTTGAGTTCAATAATTAGTCACAAGTTCATTCGAAAATTAAATGTCCCCTGTAATAATCATTGTTCACGAGTATTGTAAATAAGTAGTACTGGATTCAATTGATGGGCAAAATACGCCAATTTTACTGACAAAGAGTGCCAAAGTTGTAATTTTTAGGAAAACAGAAGCTCGCACTTCCGATACACAGTGAATTTCGAAGATTACATCAAGAAGCTACATCTATCTTCCAACATTAATCCAGCCGAAGTAAATCGAGGAACAAAGGTATGATGAGGCCCTCTAGTAGATGCTTCCATGCTCGGTCGTAAAATATCCCCTAGACACTTAACTACCTTTAACATCTCTTATTTCTGCACGACATTTAATCCATCATGTACTAATTACGCTAAACATTATCCGATTTTGACAATGCTTAGATACTTGAACAACAACTTCGACAGCATTAACTTCAATTTGTGGTAGAATTGATTAAGAAATCAATTTTGTTTAGGTAATATCTCTCGATTGTAAGATAGAAGCGTCAGAAAGAAGAAAAACATTTATAGCAATCATCAAAAAAAAGGTCCACCAACGCGATGAACTGTTCCTAATAATCAACCAATAGCAGTCGTCTTTAGTTAGCGACTGCATGCCTATATGCAGAGCCTCACATAGCAAAGTTAGGTGATGAAGTAGGAAAAATTAAATAAACCTATCAATAAAATGTATTAATTGGTATTAAATAGAAACTAGCTCAATTCCAAAAAAAAAAAAATGTGGAGAAGGTGGCAATACTATCAACCAATGCAATCGCTTAGATTTATTTAAATGATATTGAATCTAACATTAACAAAAAAATAATAATGCTTTCGATTTCGACTCTTATCTGGAGATTTGCAGAATTCAGAATTTTTCCCGGACGGTAGTTTCCCAAAACATTGAGGAGTCCAAATTTATTTCAACAAATATATCTAATGTCATTGATAGAGTCTGACAACAGTTTGATCATTTGATCGTCACGGATCGTATATTAAAGTTGACGTTCTTGCGCATCAAGAGAAATTAGAATTGCAATATCTAAACAAAACTTGGATACCCAAACATGCCCATAGGTGTATATTTTGGAATAAGAGTCACAATCAAAAACTTAACATAGTTAAAAAAAAAAACATTAAGTAATTATCTCTCTACAGATCCGGATTCATAATTTACCAATGCGTCCTGGCCCACGCATTAAAAATGAATTAGTAAAAAAAGAAAATGGATTCGGAATTTTGTAAAATAACATCCGTGAATAGTTCAGACCTATAAATTCTAGTGATTACATGATGAGGGCTCTCAAATACAACGGAGTTTTTGTTTTCATCTTTTCTATACAGACAACATAATGTCCGACATGGACGCTGTAACATAGCCACTTCTTTCACAATTTCATAAAACTAAGGTAAAGCAACATAAAATCTGTTCTACACATGCGTCGTTATCTTAAGAATGAAATGACTTTAATTTTAATATTTGATTCATTAATTGTGGTGACTGATGATGATTTTGTAATGATGATGATAGGTGACAGAAGGGCAATAGAATGCAAAACATTATATTTTTTTAAATAACCGTAATCAAGGAAGGTGTTATTTCTTCAAATAAATCCTCTTTTCGAGGATAGGATCTGAGATACTTATGGGCACGCATTTTTGATTACATAATTTATTTATATTTTTCTATTTTACTTGCAATCAGTTATGGTCAATTTATGCAGGTAGACAATAACTAGAAGCAGATCCTACAAAAATTCGAGAGTCAACATTGAATCTTCAGTGATTTTTTGCAGTTTGTTGTTTTTGAAGCTTGTGCTGTTCATTCGCGAGTAATCTAACAACTGTAACCAATCACGCAAGTAGAAAAAATTTGTGTTCGAATTTCAATAAAAAAAGCAGATTTGTCCACCGTTGTGTAGCCGTCCGTTGTGTCGAACCTTCGATCTATCAAATAAAATTATAATTTTTAATCTTTAACTTATCTGGAAGTAGACTTGTATTTCTGGATATGCGCGCGAATATTGTATATGTGAACCCAGCAAACTAGCTTTACAAAATAAATTTTCTTAATGTTTTTTTTTTTTCGAAACAAAGATGGCGATAGTTTACCTGGAAAAATATTGTACAACTCCTTTATAATTATTTATAAATAATATTTTAGGTTATTTCTTAATAAAAAATTTACATAAATATATCACAGAAAATTGAAGAATTTTCAATACTTTAGAAACAATTATTAATTTCTCCTCTGTATGTTAGTCGATCTGCTAAACTTTGCCACTATAAACACACATCCATTCACAATTATTGCCTTATGTAAATATTTCAAAAACCTTTTAGCTACAGAGACTAATCTGGTCTTCTGCAGTGCTATCCCAGTGTTTGTTGTTGTTGAGTTAAACAATAGGCCAACTTTACTGTTCTAGTTAATAACATTTTCCAAATCTCCCTTAATTGATGGCTTTACTTTCCTAAGTTTCATAAAACCCGTGTGTAAACTTGTTTGTGAAGACCCCTCGAACCAAAAGGATAAAGGGACAAGAATAATCATAAAGTTTCAATTCTTGTCTCTTACGACGTGTTGGTCAAGTTGGGGTTACATACCCCCAAGGAACAGGGAGGCAAGTTCTGTGGAAAAAGGTCAGATTTCTTGGGTTACTCCATGTCGAGATATCTTTCGGGAATGTGAAGGTGTAAGAAAATTTCTTTTTCATTAAATTTATCTAATTTTCTATTGTCATGTCGTATGAGAACATGAAGATGGTTGATGTGATGTGCATTATATGTGTACATTTGGTAAGTATTAAGAGATGTATTATGGTTCATCTGGGATAAATGTGGTCTAATTAAACACAACGAGGGAGGTTAAGTTTTGTTTGGAAATGAGCAAGAATAAAATCTTATAAAAGCGATTGTTACGCAATGCTCAATGGGATTTTTTTGTGTTAAGTGATATTGTCGAAGTTAACACATTACAAATTCTGGTTAAGTTTAGGAACACAGAGAGTGAGAAGACTTGATCGGATATAGCTAAAATTAAGTCTACATCAACACCCTCTTCCGCTAGGAGAAAAGAAAAATTATCTATTGCAATTATGAAGCAGGATTGAATGGACTGCAATCCATTTCTAGATTAGTACAATCTTGAGTAGAAGGAATCACGCTGGTTCCAGTTAAAACAAATATCATCGATGTGGCATTTCAGTCTGTGAGAGAAGACATTGGCGAAATACAACGGCTTTTTTCCCCCTGACGTCTCAAAATATTCATCGTGACCGCCTTATAGTGTCAGAATTGCTTGCAAAAACTCATCAGTCAATTTTAGTATTAAATTTCTTTCCATCGACTTCGAGTGGTCCAGATTCGGCAACTATAACCTAGCTTTCAGGTACTGAGAAAACATACAAATTGTTAGTACTTGTATTCGTGTATTTTTTAATACTTGGGTCACCGTGGAGGTTAGCTTTGCAAATCGATAAAAACTTCAAGGGATTTGGTCGACGAAGTTTATTATTTTTATTCGCCAATTATACCCGTCTTATTTGTATTGACCTTCATTCAAATTGTTATATCGGACCTTATGAATTTGACCTTTGATACTCAGCTATTTTATTCATGAGTTTGCTTTAGACCAATTTCCAACGGCACATGGTGATTTTCAATTATTTGTTGCCAACATCAAACCTCACAAATTGTAATAGAAAGATGGGATTTGTATTTCTTATTCATCTTTCCACCACCAGCACAATTGTGGTAATATAATGTTTACATGATGAGGCAGGGTCGCCATGTAATATGAATTCGTTAATCGTGGTCCAAACAATAGTATGTGTAACTAATTAATAGGATACTGCGCTGTGCCGCCTTGTCGCGTTTACAGATAACGACAATGATCGAAGTCAGGCATTAGGCAGTGCTCCTATTGAGAAGGGGGAGAGGCTATAAAAGCAGACCTAAGAGAAGCTCAGAGAGCACGTCTCTTTGTAGGCGCAGTTGCGAGAGCAGATGCCTAGAAAAAGAGAAGTGCAGTTAAGGCTAGCGAACATTAGAATAAAAGTGTCGAAGACTAAAGTGTCTAAATACTAAATAACGATTTCATCTTATTGAACTATCTCTAGCTTATTTATACATGATTGAATTTGCTAACCTAATCTTAATTATGATTTACGCAATTATAATGCGTACACATGGCCGTTATTTGGGGCATGTTAAACAAAGTTACTTACTTGCACTTTTTGCTTAACATCTATTTTGATGTGATCCAACTCGCTTCACCCGTGTTAAACATGTTGCAAAACATGTAAACAAATGCAGTCACCTGCTGTTCGAGTGTGACATGCATTTGAGTGCATGTTTTGCATTGTGTCACATTTATTGTGATAATTCAGAATTGATTGCGGGTCAATTGTTTATTGCAAGAATACTGAATGTGTAGTCTTGCATTTTTAATTGATTTGCTATTTTTTATGTGTAATTACATCACACTCTCATGGAACTTTAAAGGTCCAAAAATTTATTGAAAACTCCAAAACTTTTTTGAAAACTCTTCTAAACTTTTTTTGGAATTTCCAAAAATTTCTGAAAATCCCAAGCCTTCTTAGATAGCTGCAAGCTTTTTTTGAATGGTCCAAAGCTTCTCTTGAAGACTGCAAAGTCTTCTTCAAAAGTTCTCAGGCTTTGCTTTAAAATCTCTCTTGAAAGCTTTTAAGTCTTACAGCTTTAAAGCTTCCCGAGTGAATATAACCAGCATGAACTGTGCAGTTTTTCTAGAATAGCCTTCTCTGGTAGCGGATATTCTTCCTTAAGGCGCGCATACACAGTCACGCATGTTGACCAACTCGAGTAAGACATGTTGTCACGTAAATTTTATCATGTGTGTGCCCGTTTGATGGTTCGACACGCACGCAATGTGTCAAGAGGTTGGACGAAAATCAGTTTGATTTTTAGGGTCGGGGCTACATGTTTGACGACATATTGTACCGTGTCGGGGCGATGTTTATCACGAATTCGTCATTATTAAATCTTGAGTGAACTCTATTGAAGAAAAGATAATAGTTAACAGTTCTAGCAGCTCCGGATGTGTGCTTCCGTCCTGATATATTGGGCAGCATGTTTGACAGTATGTGGAAAAAAAGATTTCATGTGTGACACGCTAAGTTGGACAACATGTTTGCCGTGTATGGGCCGCTTTAGAAATGCAAATAACTTTGAACCTTAAACAAATGATTTTAAGCCCTTAACAAATCAATTTAAACCTTGAACAAATGATTTTAAACCCTTAACAAATATATTTAAACCCTTAACGAATGAGTTTCAACTATTAACAAAAAGACTTAAACCTTTTGCAAATATATATAAACTCTTAGAAAATTTATATTTAAAATATTTTATTTCAAGTTAAGTAAACATTTCATAAATTTTTTTTTTTTCAAATTTTGGGTGCATATATAATCTGCAATACTTCTGAATTTTTAGTGCAACGGTTGGTCATCCACAACCTTGGGAATAAGTAAAACCAAATCCATTATTAGTTGGAACAGTCATTAGGTGTGATTTCTTGCAGGCTATCGTCGATCACTGAGAAAAGATTATCTACTCATGTCACCTATAAGTGAACGTCCATGTGCCTTCATTTTAGAAAACGATTTCGAGAAAGGAAGCAAGTGTTAAATTCGTGGTTTTAATATTCATCTTAGGAAATATCAAGCCCGCGCAAGAAGGGACCCGTGCTTGAGTTATAGTTCCAGTAGTATGTGGCAGAAACGACACACTTATTGCTGCGATAAGTAACCAAGGAATTGCAAATTATATTTGCAATTCCGATAGGCTTTCTCTATTTCTGTGCGAACTTGTTAAAAAATTGAAAACAAATCCATCGCTTAGTGATGCATTTTTAATTATGGATAATGCGAGAATACACAAAACACAACAAGTTCGCGTGTTATCTCAAACGAATTTAACACTAAAAGTTTTTCCTCCTTACTCGCCTATGTTAACCTCTATCGAAAAATCGTTTTCTAAAATGAACGCTAATCCACGTTCAGTTTTAAGTGACATAAGTGGAGAACACCGTGTTTAATTGTACTGCTTAAATTTTGTGGTTTCAGTTCTGGGATACCATTATTTTCGCCGCGGACGAGAGCAAATTTAACCTTTTCGGAAACGATGGAAAGGGTTATGTGTGGAGACAGCCAAATACCGAACTGAAACCACAAAATTTAAGCAGTACAGGTAAATACGGTGGTGGACATGTGATTGTTTGAGGATGCATGTCGTCTTCAGGAGTAGGAAACTTGGTGTTTATTGAGGGCAACCTAGACAAATTTCAGTATTTGAATATCTTGAAGGCTAATTTACTGCAGAGTGCGGAAAAATTGAACATAAAGGACAATTTCCGTTTTTACGAGGACAATGATCCCAAACATACCTCTGAATTAGTGCATACATGGTTGATTTGGAACTGCCCGCACCAAATTAAAACGCCTGCTCAGTCGCCGGATCTAAACGTCATTGAACATTTATGCTCCAAACTGGAAGAGGGAATCAGAAAACATCGCATAAGCTACAAGGACGACCTTAAAAGGGCACTACAACAGGAATGGGACGACATTTCATCTGATTACACAAAAAAGTTGGTATATTCAATGCCAGATCGTCTCAAGGCTGTTTTAAAACAATTAGGCTATCCCACAAAGTATTAGAAATAAGTTTTGAAAAAATTAAAAATCATTATAACTAGTATTAAGGACTTCCACAAGAGAACATCATTTAAGCTGTGAGGTTATTTTGTGAGTTTAAAATGAATTTGATTTTTTTCTTGTTAAATGAAGTAATTTTGTGTTGTGTTTTTTATTGGAACTGATAAATAAGACCATGGACTGAAATATTTTTTATGTTTTTATAAATGGACTTTTCATATCCTAGAAGTTCTTAAGCATTTTCCCCGTATTGGGTACTCACATCATTTAAGCTGTGAGCGACTGTACATAATCTTCTCTCAGTGATCAATGACTATTCCAAATGTGTTATGGATATGGTTTTACTTATTCCTAAGGCAGTGGATGGTCAACCGCTGTACTGAAAATTCAAAATTTGAAAAAAAAAAAATTTATGAAATGCTTACTTAACTTGAAATAAAATATTTTAAATATAAATTTGTTAAAAGTTTAAATACATTTTCCAAAGGCTTAAGTCTTTTTGTTAACAGTTGAAACTTTTTCGTTAACGGTTTAAATAAATTTGTTAAGGGCTTAAAATAATTTGCTCAAGGATTAAATTTATTTGTTAAGGGTTTAAAATAATTTGCTCAAGGTTCAAATTTATATGTTAAGGGTATAAAATCATTTGTTTAAGGTTTAAATTTATTTTCTTAAAGTTTAAAGTCATTTGCTAATGGTTTAAATAAATCTGAGAATACTAAATATATGCGCGATATTTATTAGAGTTTATGATGGACAACGGTGTGAGTTTCATATGACCTAGTTATTTTATTCTTAAGAAAGCCATTATCTAACTGAAAGCGCCTCTCTATAGAATGGATCGAATTAACAATGGGTACCGTAATAAAAATGATTACCCTTCAAGAGACACCTTTCCAATAACACTACTTAACCAATCAACACACATTTCCGCCGTTCTCCTTCATATCAGCATGCAAGAAGCAGCTTCATTCCACACTCCATTGTATGCGCTCATTAAATCAATTAATTCACGGATACCACTCATGTCAGGAAGTGGTCATAAATCTCATAACTCCATCCTACAAAAATGTAATCGTTCATTAAACCGTGCTATGTAAACATGAATGTGCACGATATACATTCATTCATTCATAAAAACATCCTCCTGAAATTGTGCATACATCATGGAGTCTCAACTTAAGTACTTCATTCACATTGGAGCTAAAATCATCAAATTAAACTCTATCTAAAGGCAAGCAACTTCCCGTGAACATATAACTTCCCAGCATTTAAAAAGGAGTGGATCGATCAATAAACATCGGTAAAAGGAAATACGTAAACAGGCAAGACCGCCATCCTACCTGAAAGGGTATCTTATCGCAGATACTATGTACAAACAAATAAGTAGTAACCATATCTTGCACGATTATCTCAAAAGATAGTGTGTGGCAGACGAAGTCACCATATCCGAAACACCTGCCCTAATCAGGTTAATAAATATTTGGTTTGGGCAGGCTTCCAGGGCGGCTCTGCATCGACGATATGACAACAAGCGAATTATTCCCGAGAAATATAAACCTGAAGACAACGTTGAACAGATAAAAGTCAAGATAGTGGCGTGGACGATAATTTCGATTTTTATTTTTCATTTTTTCATCTCTGGAGAATCTATTGTTATGCAGGTTGGGTGGTCCATTCAAGGTGCTTAGTGTGGTTGTCTTGCATAGTCTTAGCAATGCACTGCCCTTTATATAATAGCTTCATCCTACGTTCATTAACATAAGAACCAGAAGATTTAAAGTCCATCTCAGTGTAGAAAAATAACCAGCAAACATTTAGGAGACTGGTTTTCTTTTGTTTTTCACTTAATTCTAGAGTCTCTAGTCTAGCAGGAAGTTAGTTCATCAGAACCTGCTAAAGTTTATCTGTCCCGAAGAGAAGGAGTTAATTAGTGTGGGGGGAACCAACTGAGTCTTTCGCTTTCACAAGTAATTTCATGTTTCATAAAATACAAATTAACGACCGAAAGGTGGATGTTTACGATTTTATGGATTTTATAGATAAACACGAGTGTAAACATGGAGCTTATTTGCATAAATAGTAGATACAAGTTCGTTTCCTCCCTGTTTATTCTGTTTATTTTTTTAAATAATTATTTATGATTGAGCATAAAGATTCCAGGTGAAGTCCAGTACAAAAAGACTAAGTATGCGTGTGAGTGTACGTATGGTGTGTCCGGTGGATTTTTATTGTAAGCTGCACTGTTCTCATTATGATTACAATCAGAGCAACTGTTCGAAATAGAATGAGAATCTGAGATATTGCTAGAGTTAAGGGAAATGATAATATTTTCGCATGGGTTTGCAAAATTAATTTTTGTTAGGAATAGGCTGCTTATAGGATCTACATACAGGGTGATTCAAAAACGAATACAAACAAGTAAAAAAGCTAGAATTCGTCTACGACAAATTCTTATGATACCCTAGATGAATGCCCGTATAAAATTTCGTATGGTCACCCATCTATGCAAGTTTGATTTTTGAAGTGGTTTTTCGCATAAATTTCTAGAACCGTTCGTCGGACAGAAAAAATGATTATAAGCAATATTATAGGATTTCGTATTCTGAAGAATTTTTTAGTACAATAAAAATGTCTAGGACTGATTGTTTTCACAGTATACGTAAAAAACCTAAATTTTTATATGGCACCACCAAGAAGGGATTGCCCGATTTAGCGCATTTTTGAAATTTTATTTGCTTTTATTATAAAAATACCATGTACCAAATTTCAGATCTCTATGTCAATGCGTTCTCAGGCAGTGTCCAAATAAATAGTGGAAAACGAAAGTTTTGTATGGCAACCCCACGAAAGAGTTACCCGATTTGTCTCATTTTCGAACTTAATTTAAATTTTTCTATTTTCAAAGTCCGTGTGCAAAATTTCAGCTCTCTAAGTATACGTGTTCTCGCACAGACAGAGAGACGGACGGACAGGCAAAAATCTAAATAACTTTTAATATTATGAGTGGGTGTCCAATCCATTTTGCTCTACCATCATTATTTCGAGGTGTTACAAACGGAATGACAAACTTAGTATATCCATTAGATTTCATCTAGGGTATAATATTACATATTATGCTATTGCTCAATTGATTTCAAAAAGAAAGTTATACAAAGTAACCCTACCAATAGTTTCAACCGACTTAGGTTTATAGGGTACTCATGAATTTTTACTTTCAACAGAGTGAAGTACCGTAAGGACTTATATTAGACCCTACTTTTTTTTCTAATTTTATAAATTTTCTCTTCAAACTTGATGGATCAATTTTCATTTCCCTACCGAGAGGCCTCCATATAGCATCTCCATCTGATTCTGTTTTATACGTCCATACCTAAGGCTCTGGTTCGTTTTTTTTTAACCATTTATTTTCGCTCTGCCAGGTGATTAACATGCAGGAGCTACCTAAATGATGGGGTTCTATCTATCGCTCATTAAGAAAAGCACACAATTTTGAGAGTTCGTTCGTTGTTGTCCCAGATGTAACCTTACAAAGGGTATCTATCAAACATATAGGAGGATGTGATACGGGATTAAATTATAAAAGTGCGGATAAGTAATGCAAAGTTCTCGAAAATGCGAAAAGAGACTATGTAGGTAAAGCAAACAAATTTAAAGTATGGAGTTGTCGTAAAGTAGAAATATAAAAAAATTAGTTTTTTTTTAGATATACTGAGATTAACGGTCATTTCTAGATGTTTTTAATGTTCTGAAAAGTTCTTCGGAATCCAAAAGCCTGTGCCAATGAAATTGTATTAGGATGGACACGAAAATCCAGACATATCTAAGTATCGTAATCAACTTAGGGGCATAATTTTAAAGTACTGATAGGATGCCATTTAAATTCAGATAAAATAGTAGGGTTCACTAAATAGAGCCCTGCGGCAAGTCTACATGAAAGTGCCTAAAATTAAAGAACACGTAAACTTGCTGTTCATGATTATTAAAGTCATTTCAAACAAATTGCTTGGAGAAATTATGTAGTGTACATAAAAATACATCCAGCTGATTTGTATGCGTCATTCATGAATAGTCTACCGAAGCAGAGCAGCTCACATAAATGAATGAAACAATCATTATACATGTAAATCATTTAAAACATAATATAAAAGATTTGTTAAGGTAGCACTGCTGAAATTACTTACTTGAAATTTTTGAACAAAAGGTGTCCACAGTGAATGGAATTATAAATGAGACTTGAAAGTTTAGAGAAAATTTGTCCCGCGCCCTGCCACGTTTAGTTCAAATCTCTTTACATATAAATTGAAAAAGTTTTGATTGGACAAATTACAAAAAGTTTGTAATATTTGCCGAGGACAACCACTCTTCTAACAAACAAAATAAGCCTTGAAGCTTTACAAAGTGGATTATGTCAGTCTGGATGGTGGAAGTTGGTGAAGGTTTCATTGAAGCAATGGAAAAACGATCAAAAAAACTTCTCATATTTCTACCTCCTTCCGGTTCAGTTTTCCTTTTGTTTGCTTTTCAGATTCGACAAAAAAACACTTCTGAGGTTCACATTTACAATGTAAATGAAAACACAATATTTGCAATCCGTGGGTGCTGGTTATAAAAAACGTGGAGGGTGGTAATAATTTAATTCTACTTTCCGCTTAGCATGCCGCGTATTATTCCTTAAATTGCACTTCAAGATTAAAAATTGATTAACTTGGGGTGAACAGAGTTACTTGAACTAGTTATGGTGGCGCAATGATTTGAACCGAAATCCCCCACTTATATATATAAAGAGAAAATATTCTTCCTCTACTTGCCATGTTTGATTGCAACCGGAAATGTAAGCATGACTATACTTAAGTCTAATATTATGCCCTTTGGACATGAAAAAGTGCTTTGTTGATCCCATAATTCCTGTCTGTTATAAGTCTATCGTTTTTTATACAAATGCGTACCAAGCCGTCCGTTAAAAGCATAATTCGGTGTGCGTGTTACGACCAGAAGCTTTTAGAAATAAACGCTGGACAGGAAGTCGCCTGTGCTGATTTTTTGTCTGCACTTCCTTTTCTGTCTTCTCTATAGTTTCTTTAATTTTCCGGATTCTTCAGTAAGAAATTCCTGGCCGAAATACTTTTTCATTGCAAAGAGAATAGGCAAAATAAAGTTCTTTGAAAACTGTAGGCATAAATTATGTTAACAGACATTAATAGACAAGTCATTGTCCGAATTGGGTAAGAGACAACAATTAAACTGAATTGGGAACTTCTTTTGAGGGTCTTTTACTCTTATTATTGGACACAAAATGGAATTTTATTAGCCGTGGTTCATAGGATTTATCTTATCGGACAGTGTAGGACATCAAATCACTTTCAATAAGTTCTCTTGTCTGTACACTTCTGATTATGATTTTAGTGATTACAAGACAAACAACAAGTGCTGTGCAGAAATGAACTAACATAAAAAATCAACCGACCTTCAAATAATTTGGTCTATATTAGCGCAGAACTACATCTACAATAGCTTGTCGGCATATTTCTCAGAAAACTGCACGAAACATTTCTGTTATAATGGGACTCAAGAGCAACCAATTTATACAGGAAATATAAAATATCTCTCATTCTACAGTTAATGGGAGTCTGAACGGAGTCTGAACGGCTTAGTCCAGCATAAACAAAAAAACTTACCGGAAAAGCTAAAAACAAAGATAAGATGTTTTTCTTCAAAAAACCAAAGCTCTCAAAAAACAAAACAAAAATATCGGAAAACACACACACAAAACAAGAAAAATTCTAAAAAACTTACAAACAAAAAATCTTAAAAAGAATCCCACAAGCTTAAAAACAATAACAAAATATCGGGAAAGAGTCCGGCAAGCCAAAAAAAAACGAGAAAAACCAAAAAATATGGTAGAAAACCACAAAAATTCCGACAAACAAAGAAAATCCGAAAAAACATAAAAAAAACTTAAAGAAACAAAATTAATAAAAAAATCAGACCAATACAAACATAAAAAATCCCAAAGAACAAAACAAAATTCAAAAACCAAAAAATCCAGAAGAACCAAATAATCTCAAAAGCAAAACAAAATGCAGCAAAATGATCCCAAAAGAACTAAAAAAATACATAAAAACAAAAAAACAACATGTCCAAGCCTAAGAAAATTCCGAAAAATCAAAATAAATAAAAAAAAAATAAAAAAAAAACAAAAAAAGGATAAACTGAAAGCATTAAATCTTACTTTCATAATTTTGTTTTTCCAAATTGTTTTCAGGATTATTCGGATTTTTTTTATGCACACAAACATTCCCGAAAAACAAAAAATCCCGGAAAAGTA
Organism: Dioctria rufipes; assembly: GCA_963924295.1. Lineage (NCBI taxonomy): Eukaryota > Metazoa > Arthropoda > Insecta > Diptera > Asilidae > Dioctria > Dioctria rufipes. The sequence continues at coordinate 8,659,293 of OZ002740.1, forward strand.
AAAAAATCCCAAAAAATAAAAACTCGACAAAAATCCCAAGAAAACCAACAACCAAATTCCGAAAAACTAAAACTAAACTAACAATTAGAAAAAAACGAAAAATAATCAAAAATTAAAAGCAACAATACCCCCAGAGCAACTAATCCCGACAAAAGAAACTAAATTTCGAAATTTAATAAAAAAAAAGCGCTGAAGAACGAGAAGAAATCCAAACATCAAATTCCAAAAAAAAAAAGAATAAAAGCGCACATTAAGGAAAATAATCCCGACGAACCCAAATAATTCAAAAAAAAACTGAAAAAAAAAACAAACCATTAATCAAATATATTCCACTGACCCAGAAAAAAGCCGGAAATTTAAAAATCTTAAACACCAAAGTACAAAATTAAGAACAAATCTTTTGCATAATTTTGCTTTTCCGCCTTTTCTTTTGATTTTCGGAATCTATCCTATGGGATTTTGCCTTCCTGAACTTTTCTCAAAAGGTTTTATTTCTCAATTTTTTTCTGAATTTGCTACCAGACCCCTTTCAAATTCTTCTTAAGATTACATTATCCGATGAACCATTTCCATGAAGATCCATCTCCTAGATCTATTACATTATAACAATTTTCCTACCGTCTCATGTAAAGTATTGTTTATGAAGATCTTCACATGGAGCTGTCTCCTTAAATTCTCCTTGAGTGATTTTTGTAATCCAACACCAAGTTACTTTTCTAGATGTATGGAATAGATATATATATATATAATATTTAACTACTGATAGACACACTTCTTTGTTTTTGCTTGAAGACATTTTCGTAATATTTTTTTATGGGGGAGAAACCAAGTCAAACTGAACAGCGGAAAATAAATTTTATGACACTTTTCTATGGCCCGCATAATTTTCTCGCATTCCAAATTATTAGTCCTACGTGAACGAAAGCAATATTCTTGCGTGCTAAGTAGAGCAATCTTGATCATCGTCGTCGTCACTTTCATCGCTCCGGGCCGTACTACTGCATCAATCAAACCCAACGAAGCGCCACATCACATAATAAAGCCATTTTAGAGTGGTGAGAGGGAGACACAGAAACTCTAAGACAATCAATCAATCACAATTAATTATGCTAATCAGATTCGATCACTTAATTAATTTAAGAAGAAAAAACCCAAAATAAACTGGACCAATCCACTCGAGTATTATTAAGTGTTATACAAATGACACAACGTGCGTGTAGTGCTAGTGTTGGTCTATCACACCATAAGAGATGCATAAGTGTTTCAAGCATTTATTCGTATCTAGCTGCAATGGGGGTCATCAAATGTCGTTGGAATATTTCTCTTGTAATTTTCTGAACAACAATACCGAGTTCAACATTTGAATGGAAGGGCCGGGGGCGTATTGAACAACCTCTGCAATTTACATGCGAGCCGTAAAATAGGCTCCTCCAATCGATTGTGTTGGAATGATTGGGGCTGATATTCGACACATGTCGTATTCATTAGGCGTCTGTCATAACAGCCATGTCTAATTGGAAGACACCTCAAGATATGAAATTTCTTATATTTTTAATTATTTCTGATTACCATCATAATTCCATTTGGACTCAACCGTGGGCTGTGAAATTATATTTTCTTTTAAGACAACTTAATTGTGAGTTTTTTTTTATTCAATGCTGACAGTATATCCAAAAAAGTTAGGCACCAGGTCTGTTTCGATATACTAATGAGGTTAACGAAAAGTGTAACAACTTAATCGAGGGCCTATGTTAAGATAATTTTTACGACTATGTTGGAATTTTTGTTGGTGATTTTGAAGAGTTCTGAAAAACTAGTATCGCAATTAGGCAATTATCGCCGTACAACAAGATGATCTTGCATCTAAAGTGCTTAAGTTGTCCCAAAATGTTCCTCTTTGGGGCTTTAATCCTGCGACCAAGGCATACTTCTCAGATATACAAATATACAAACCTCTAATGGTATATTTTTATACCCTAGATGAAATCATAGGGGTATACTAAGTTTGTCATTCCGTTTGTAACACCTCGAAATAATGATGCTAGAGCAAAATGGATTGGACACCCATTCATAATATTAAAAGTTATTTCGATTTTTGCATGTCCGTCCGTCCGTCCGTCTGTGCGCACGATAACTCGAGAACGCGTATACTTAGAGAGCTGAAATTTTGTACACGGACTTTAAAAAAAAAAGTAAAATTAAGTTCGAAAATGAGCCAAATCGGGCAACTCCTTCGTGGGGTTGCCATATAAAAATTTCGTTTTCCGCTATATATTTGGACACTACCTGAGAACGCGTCGACGTAGAGAGCTGAAATTTCGCACATGATGTTTTTACTACATTAGCAAATAAAATGTCAAAAATGGACTAAATCGGGCAACTCCTTCTTGGTGTTGCCATATAAAAATTTCGGTTTTTTACGTATACTTTGAAAACGATCAGTCCAAGACATTTTTATGGTACTAAAAACTTCTGCAGAATACGAAATCCTATAAAATTGGTTATAATCATTTTGTCTGTGCGACAAACCGTTCTAGAAATATATGCGAAAAACAACTTCAAAATCAATACTTGAATAGATCGGTGACCATACGAAATTTAATACGGGCATTCATCTAGGGTATCCTAAGAATTGGTCTTAGACCAATTCTAGCTTTTTTACTTGTTATTAGACAAAATACTGAAGAACGATTTTCGAAAAAATTTCCAAAAAATGTTTACTCTATAAGCAGAAATTTCAAAATTTTGAAAAAAAAGAGAAAATTTTCAAACTACGACAAGTTTTTACAAACCAACTTTTGGTTTTATTCATTTGGTAAAAGTCTGATTTTAAAAATAGTACAACAACAAAATGGTTATAGTACCGAGAAAATTCAAATCTTTTGAACTGCATTCTCAATATAAAAATCTCAAGAAAATTGCTCGAAAAAATTCCTTAGAAAAAAATTAATATTTTTCTAAGCGATTGTTGAACTTGCGATGCAAAGTCATTAACGGTGAATAAAAATAGGAAAGAAAAATCTTCCAGTTAATTTGAAAACAAACCCTTATTTACGCCTACTAGGCTTTTAACTTTACTCTACATCTCATTTGTACCGTTGTCAACTATCAGCAGAGCAGCCCTTTCAAACATCTGTCAACCATCCTTATTCTACCTATTATGCTCTAATGCAATGCAAATTAAAATTTTCTTAAGAAAAATGTTATGCAATGTAATGTAACGGTAAACAGAGTTGAACATTTTACGCCTGCACGTTTGAATCTAATCATCTAAGAAGATAGCAAAAACGTTAACATCATTTTTAAAATGATTTGCTTTGACTGAAAAAGCACTATGCATTAATTTTTTTATCTCAGGAATTTACTCGACAGTTTTTCTGAAGAAATTTTTTCACAGCTATAAAGAAGCCTTTATTTTCTTAGAAATTTATTCGAGATTTTTCATTAGAGTTTTTGACACTATCAAAAATATTGGCAATGGCTTGGCTGTCGATAATCTTGCAATTTTGTTATTTTTATAAAGCTTTATTTTGTGCGGACAAAACAGCTGGCTCTTGAACTTGTGCTTCGTATTCGTAAACCAATTAACGAGAAAATGAGATTGATATGATTTTCTACGCTCAGGATAATATTTTTATGAAAAAAGATTATGATAGAAGGTGCAAAATAAAAATTGCAGGAATTTTTCGAGCGACTTTTGCTTTGTTTTAGGATTTATTCAAAGATTTATGCGCTCTTCGATCAGATAATGCTCAATTTCTAAAATTTGTTTCTAGATGTCAAATATTGACATTCTATACATCAAAAAATTAAACATCTTTTATTGGAAGCTCATAAAAACTAAGTCATACAAAAACTACATATTCATCTCAAAACCTTCCCCTAAGCCCTGGTTTATATGAATATGATTTTAAATATTCCATGAACGCAAAACTCTTACAATCACCTGCTGCCTCACGAAATGAAATTCAATGCAAACATGTCAGTAGAGAATTCCACAGAAAAACCATTTTCACGTCAATAATTTGCAACAAACATAGCACATTACAGCCATGTCCTGAATTTAATATCGTCAGAAATTGCAATCCTCAATGTCTGCACTCGACGATAAAAGAAATTGAGATTGCATCATAAAAGTGTGCAATAATAACCAATGATGCAGGAGCATCGTCGGAGAGCACCCCGGGGCCCGGAGCAACCCTTTTATATACCCGTCAGCCCAGTCTCAACATATGTAACTAACGACAGCAACATCCGGAGACATTTTATCGCAATAAAGACATCATTTGTTCGTACAGATCACCCTATCCTGTTGGGGTTCGTCTTTCTGTTCAGCTCGGAATATATGAAGTGCGAAAGTTTTCTTATTTTATCCTCAATTTCAATTCAAATGGATTCACCCGTCGTACAGGTGACAACCCCCAATTTTGTTATCCATTTTTGCGAAAACATCAAGGGACATGTATGTGTGCTTGCATTTCTAGGGGGGATAAAGAAACTCTAGGGATTCCATTTCGAGTGGCATTTCTCTTTCATAAGAGATCTACACCTAAAGGTAGGCAGGGAATCGAGCATTTGCTACTAATGCATTTTTTATATGCCTGGGAAACACACTCAAGGATTCAATAGATTTGAATGGAAGGGAAAAATGTTGGAAGATTTCGACAAGCTCAGACGAAACATTTATGCATGTCCTTCAAATTGCAAAAGTGGGAAAAACTTTGTTGAGATTTATGTTCGCATATATTTCCTCGTTTTTGTTGCACCAATGGTGTTGGAAAACCACAGTTGAATTATAACAAAACAGATAACTGGTGGGCTCCTTCTCTTATGTCATATTCATGCTACTTGCCAGAGCTCCAAAACACAGTCTCTTTCCTTTCGACATAATCAAAGCAAAGGAAAGCAAAGATGTAGGAAGAAATACAAGTTGGAGTTTTGATTGATCAATCAAATCTAGACTCATTCTGTCATCGTATTCTAGATGCTTTCTAATTAAACAAGAGAACCATATTCATCCGGATCGGATCCTGTCATTTTATCAAATCATCAATGTCCGATAGATTTATAAACAAAGCGAAGTGACCACTGTGTACCATCACAGGATATTCACGTCTCATGGAATCATTCAAAATTGAATTTGAACTCATTTCATTTGCATCTAAGTACGATTCTCCCTCTACACGCACTGAATAGTTAGGAGCTGCAGGGGATGATATGCAAGTAGAAATGGCTTGTCGGATCGTATTAGGACCATATTTTGAACAAAATTTTAATTACACATCAAAGCTGAGTGGAATTTCAAACTAAAGCGAAATAGAGCGGAAAATTTCTGAGACATTTGAAATGCAATAGAACAACAAAAGTTTTTGGTGTTCCTTTGGAGAACATTTGGAAGCACTCTGCTAAAATGGAAATTGTACTGCAAGCACTGCAGGCAAGAGGATGGAAGGCCTTACTGGAAATGTAATGTTATGAAATTGAATCGAGGTTGACTAAAATTTTCACTTCGTATTTAATGAGCCAGGATAATTTGCCATTATGTTTGTTTACATAAAAAGCTCCAAAAAGGTGGGTGTTATTTAAAATCCCATTGAAACCATTGATATAGTACAAAGCAGTCCAAATTAATTTTAAAAAAACATTCAGTTCTGTGAATATTTCAATTACATTAAGGTTTGTTTAAATAGCATATCGTCTTTGTATTTATAAAACCTCCTATGTATCACATTAAGCTATTTTGAGGTTTTGGTATCAACTTAACCGCCGTTTTGCTCTTTATCTATGGAAAAATACTCCTTTGTGAAAAAAATATTTTTGTTGAAACTTTAAAGCAGAAGTCGAAAGGTCCTATGGGCTACTTCAATACTTATAGTTGATAGGAATGATCAGGTTTTGTCTCTCCTATAAAATTATACTTTTGCCACATAGGAGATTTCATAAATACAGTGCCGATATACAAAATAATAAGGGCCCAGGAACTCTTCGGATTCCCACCACATACATTTTTTTTTGTTTTTTTTATGTTCGCATGATGTTATGACAATTACATCAGCATATCTTTGGTATGACATTTTACTATACTAATGACCTGTAAGTCCATCTTTTCTCAAGCTCGCATTGAACTTTTAATATTAATATTAACTTTGTAACGAGCCATTTATGAGGTTTTTCAATAAGAAATTTTCCGTCGCTTATAATTCATAGTTACTTCTTGAACTAATACTATAAGTAATGCAATAGAGATTCACTATGCACCTTCAACCTACCACCAGAATATCCTATCCCAAAGTTGAACTGGCTTTTCCGGGAAACCTCTAATATCCGTCTCTGCCTACAAATTTCCCAGAACGTGTACAACGGAAGACTATTGGTTGTACGTATATCAAACTGAAGATTTTAGTTGGTACGTGTACAACGGAAAGCCATTATACAGGGTGTTTCCCACTAGGAAGTCAGTAGAGCGGGAGGTGATAGTACTCACATAGACGAACCAAAATTTGAAAGGCAAGGAGGGGGGGGGGGCATATCAACCGTTTAGGACTTACAGGATGATTAAGAAAGAAAGCTAGTTTTTCACAAAACAGCCTGTATCTTAAAAATTACAGGGTGCTGGTTGTATACAGAACTCCATGGCCTTTCGAACGACTGCTCAGTCAGCCCCATAGCCCTCTCCCTTCAAGAATTATGGTTGTCTAAACTCAAAATTTCGGATTTACTTACTATAACTATAGACACTCCTCTTTAATATGACCAATTACACCCAATGTGCTATTTGAAGCCCTTTAAGAGTTATTAGCTCTAAACCTATTCTCAAACCTATTTTCAAACCTATTTTCAAACCTATTCTCAACGATAATTTGTTCCCTTAGCACGTCATTTTACAAAATATCGTCTAATTTCGGTGTGACCTGAATAGTTTATGAGTTAATAACTGTTTAACGGATGGTGTAATAGGTCAACTTAAAGAGGAGAGTCTACAGTTTACAGTTTTTATAAAAAAAAAGTTATGTGAACCATCTTTTTGCAAAAATAATAGAGGTTAAATTAAAAAAAAGGTAAGAAAATCCGAAATTTTTAGTTTAGACAATCATAATTCTTCATAATAGATGGCTATGGGCCTAATTGAGAAGTCGCTCGAAGGGCAATGGAGTTTTGCATACAATGAGCACCTAACTGTGACTATGCACCCTGTAGTTTTTAAGATATAGGGTGTTTTGTGAAAACTAGAATCACCCTGTAACTCCTAAACGGTTGATATGCCCCCCCCTGCCATACAGGTTTTTGTTCATCTAGCTGAGTACTATCACCTCCTGCTCTACTGATCTCCTAGTGAGAAGCACCCTGTACAGACGGTACGTGAAAAATAGAGAGCTAGAGGTAGTACATGAACAACGGAACCACTAGTCAGTAGGTGTGCAATGGAAAGCTAACCTGTCGCCAGAACGTGAACACCGGAGAGCCAGTGGCGTTAGGTGAAGGTGACCTACTTAGTGCGGGTACAACGAAATCTTTCCCGTCACATCTCTCAGCTAGATATAGGCAGTACATTTACACTAAATTTAAACATTTTACATTTATAATAAGGACGTAAGCAATAATATCAAGTAAATTTAATTCATCCAGCTGCTATAATTTGGACTCCTTACTCCACTGAAAACACTCAGCGGCAAAAATCTACGTTGTGCTACTGACCGAAACCATTGGCGTCCGAGCAAAACCCTCCGACCGTGCAAACGACGTCACGACTTCCAGAGGTATCTTCCATTCTTCAAAACATCTTTACATTTGTCTTGAGAGCTTGAAAATCAAAATTTGCATTTTATTCATTAATATGACCTTCAACTCAAAGATATAGGGCTCACAACATAGATTGCCCCAACAGATAAGAGAATTGAAATAAGGTGTCTAGACCAAAGTCGAAGGGACGAGCTCTTCAAAGTGGTAGATTATTACCCGATAGTTCCAATCTTAGCTCTAGGCCTCATCAAAGATGAAGATTCAAGCTGTCCGCTACTATTTTATAACAACAACTCCAAAAATTTATTTTCTCAGTCAGACTGGATATGAAAATCCAGTACGATGTCAAAAATAATGGATCGTAATAGGTATTTTCGCAAATCTTTAAAAATCACTGGAACCCCATAGGCTCAAACGGAATTAAATGCATGTAAAATGTACACACTTTGACGAAATAACTACAACATTATAAGGCAGGGCCTATGGACTTCCCAAGAAGATTCTCCAAAAGTTTTTATTCACCATGCTGACAGGGTTGCAATCTGCCGCTTATTATGAAAGATGTACCCTCTATTAGGATGCTTTTAGTTGCAGCCATTGATGTTTTTTGGATTTGATGACCCTGCTCTCCGCAGTTTAAAAAATTCTTAAAATTGCTGTATTCTTTCTCTTCTTCCCTGAAGTAGGTACATATTATGCCACTGGAAGAGAAGGAAAAGAAATTTTCTTTTAGTTACTTGAAATGAAAATTTGCACCTCCTAGTTAAATCTGAGCATATCCTTTCATAGGAAGAAGTTAACAATAAGATTGGTTACCTTCGCAATAATATAGTATAGAAAGAAAAAAAGAGCACCAGGAGGCTTAAAAATATCCAGGTGCACTAACTACAGAGCTGCGATCACAATCACCACCTAATGATTTCATTGATTCCATCTCATTTGAAAAATAAACGAATTCTTGATATTCTAATCCCACACCGAGAACAAGAATCAATGTGTCTTCTCATAATTTATTCCTGCCATTAAAGCTTAAAACCTTGGCGATAATAACCGATGAGGTAAACACAAATTTTTCAGTCTGTAGTACGGGCTATCTTAAATCATTGTCAATAATTGTTTACTTTACGGCCTGCTAGCTTATACCCTTAGGAGGCCATTAATCACACTTCCTGGCCAGTTGTAGTGCTCAATTAATCAAATCCTTCTATGGATATAGTCGGCATAGGCTAGGCAAATACACTTGTATGTACGGCTCGTGGAGGTCTTTTATAAGACTTCAATGAGGCGATGGGTGTTCACTTGAAATTTTGTCGACATAGAATAGGCAAACACTCATAGTCGAAGTAGGAACTTTGTGAAATTTGTTTACCTTTTGGTTGATGTGCTGCCAGTTTTGAATGACTGAAGTGCTTTATTTGGTTTATTTTGGAGGTATTTTGTCACCGATGAAGGACTTAAAGAAGTGCTGATTAGAACAAGGAATTATGCAAAATAATTTTATTCTAAACGTATTCTAGTTCTCTCTGGAATACGACTAATATATGAACTTGAATGCTAAATTAAGCAGATGTACTTGATCAACCTTAAATTCAGCAATTCCTGTTTGTTAACCCCAGGAAAATATTCAAGCATTTTTGAGAACAAAACGAGCAAATCAACAAAATAACAGAAATCCCCATTGCCAGTTTTAATGAAGGAATCTGAACCCTGTCACAACCGGCAAAAAAGTATAAATTTTTCAATCAATAAAAGGCGTTGAAGAAATCAATGTCTCCATTGCCACTTCGTGCTACGACTAAGTGTTAGCACGAGTTTGCAATAACCAAAAACCAAACAAGTTAAGAAAAGACTGCATAACCGCATGATTGTAAAGGCGACCATTCCTGACAATACTAACAACTAATTCGCGCATGCAATATAAATATGCAAGAATGCATGCATTCATGGGGCTAGTAAAACAACGCTCTAAGCAATTGTGACATATGACAAATTAGTTACAATCCTTGTTCTAACTGATCTTCTGCGCATGGCAAGCTAGTTATGTATTTCCATTTTGATTAAGTATGCAAGGTCAACTAAGGAAGAGACTTGAATGTTGTTGCGTTACTTATTACAAAAAACTTCAGGGTTAATTTCCCTGACCAGGCTTTGAGTTAGGTCAAGTGAAAGATCGATTTTTAATAGACTTAAGAGACAACAGCTGCACGAGTTGCTAGCAATTTCTGGAACTGATGATTGTTGGTATTTGCTCAATTACGGTACTCACTTTTGTTGTTGTTTTTAGAGCGTTCATCATCAGAGACGCAGGTGTACGCACTGATGAAAAACAATTTCACGAGGAATAAATAATTGTTCTTCTTAAAGCTTAAAATTTGCTTACTAAGTAGCAAAATACAAAACATATTTTCCGAGGGGTGGGGGGGGCGTATTTCCAATATTTTGTTCATCTGTAAAATGTGGAGCGGTTTCCACATCATTGTTCAAGCATCACAGAATTTCTTCTTTTCTTTTAAAAGGCGCAAATACAGTAAATTTCAATTTAATTTTATTTGACTAATTTATTATTCTAGCCCCTCCTTTCCTCCTAAAGAGTAAAGCCCATCGGTTTTGAAAATATTTCACCTTAATAATATACAGCGGACATACCTTCTTCATCGATGGCATGTTAAAGGATACTCTATACTACTACAATGAATCCCATCCAATCAACCATTTGTTCGGTGGTGTAAGCTGTCATCTCGGGTGACTACCAACTTAAAGATCTTCACGTTTTAATTCGATTTTTACCAGTTTTGCCAGCATGAATTACTGACGTTTATAAAACAGCTGTTGAATTTTTCTTATTTGGGAAAACGCTTCAATGGAGTCTTGGGCTGGTACTCTTCCATTAGATCAGTAATGATCACAAGAGACTCTCCCACAAGAAAGTGGCCTGATCTTAAACATTGAAATCTTTGTCTCGATCATGACGGATTAGAGTTAATCAATTATCAGTTCTCTGTCTGCTAACATCCCTCTCAAATGGAACGTGGCAGATTTAACTCCAACACTTAAACCAAACTGCCGAAATGAAGTGATCGGGCTGAAGCGAAATACCAAGTTAAGTATGTGTTCATCAAGTGAACTCGACTATCTCTGTGTCATTTCGATGATGTAGCAATCGCCAAAATATTTTAGTTGTGCTAGCCTCGATAGTTCGAACACCAAAAATGTATACCCTGTTCGGACGTACGAAGCGTTAGGATTATGGTATGTACATATTTTGGAAGTCATTTTGCCAAATAAAGCAAACTTTTTTGTGATTGTTGGAAATGTTTTAATCCTGCAAAAATGTCATATAATTAAAGTATTGTTACGCGCAACAAAGTCACACAAGCGACATCTGTTTAAATGGAAACAAGTGTAGGTTAGTGACATCTTAGTAAATTTTGGGTTTGGAGATCGGAATATTCAGGAAGGTTCTAGTATAATTTGTAGAGTATTAATACAGCGCTTCTCACATCCAGGAGGCGAATCTTATTTCAGACAGTAAAGTGAACGAAGTATTTTTTCTGGAATCGAAATATTGACTTCATCCGCCCATTCCAAGCAAGTACTAAGGCAGGCTTATAGGAAAATTATATTTGGGATCGGAATCTTCCATATTTTGGCCAGAAATTTCCTCTGATTCGAATAACAAGGGCTACAGTGCCTTCCAAAAGTTTTTAATCAGATTTGAAGACAATTGCTGCCAACTTTGGGCCAGTAAAAACACTGCATTTTTATTGTGGTTTTTTAAGGACTTCAGTTAGTGTGCATTCTGGAACAACTTCTTGCTTGCCGAAAACTTGCAACAGGAGTTTTTTGTGATTTATTTTAATGTTCTGGATCACGTTTTAGTCCATGGGTTGAATTTGGGCTGTACAAAACAATAAAGTTTTCATCAATCGATATCAGATGTGCATCAAGAAGATCAAGTGCTTTTGGCGGTAAATTTTTCTCCGATAAAAACGGCGTTACTTCGGGAATTAAATTTTCCTTCAGCCAGTCTAACCACATTGGTCTTTCAATCCATGCATTACTACGCTGACTTATGGTCACTTTTTGACTGTTGCTCTAAAAACAACGTAAATAAAAAGTCTTCAAGCTTGGGATTTTCAGGAGTTTTCAAGGGCTTTCTAACGCCCGGACTCTTTTCCTGTTTTTATTACAAATGATCTTATTTTTACCACCTTGCTTTTAATATCCACAATAGTGGACTTTTCAACATTATACTGTTGTGCGCGAATTTTTAACGAGATGCCTGCCTAAATCTTATCCAAAATCTCGCACTTTTGTGAAATTCTCAACTTCACGCGTTTTGTTTTTTCGATGTTGAAGCCATGATTTAAAACGCACAAAAAGTGGTCACATTTAAGACGCCACGCTACAGTAGTAAATAAAAAAAAATGGCGGAACGGTGCGCGGCGGACGACAATTACTTATAGAGGCGTTCGGATTAGCTATGGTTTGAACTATCGAAACCCTAACCTACAAAATTAGCTACCTTACCACTGTAGATATTAAGGTGGTGACCAACTTCGTCCAATAAACTACACAGGGGTCTGTGGTTACATATGATTTTAAAAGAATGGGTTCAACTCCGAACATCCAGCGTTGACCAATGGTCAAGGCAGTGGAACAGGATATCCTATCCCAAGCACGGAGGCCGCAGTGGCCTATTGTGCCATCCTGCCAGAATCCCTTTCACCAAAACCTTCCTGTGCTCTTAATGAAGGGCATCGGGTCTTTGTGAGGAAGGTTTATCAGCTCATCCACAGATTTAAGGGCAGATACTAGAGTATCAAGCCTAATCCGAGCGAAGACTGGACCCGCACACAAAAAGGATTCGGTTGTCTCAGGCTCATCTTCTAGGCAGGACAGACATTAAGGGCGGCCGACAACTCCTATCTTTGTTAGTTAAGCGTGAAGTGAGCTGTGGCCGGTGATGACCTCAACCACAGTCCTTCCCCTTTATTTGCATATCAAAGGCTATCTTCGCTGCATTGCGATGGCGAAGATTTCAGCCTGGAAGACAGTGGTGTGTCTTCCAAGTGAGCACTCCCAATGTCAGGTTCAGAGAAGTAGACGCCCACCCCAGCTCTCTTGTTCGTGAGAGATATATCGGTAAAAAAAATTAGAGCGGACCGGGGAAGACCCGATAAGGCACTTCTCTCAGTCCACCATTCCCTGCCAGAGAAGCGACACCCAAAACGAAGCTCTGGGACCATTGTATATCGTGGCATACTGGTCAGATGGTTTAGAGGTTCAGCCCATACGCCAAAGAGCAATGTGAAGAGCCAGTCCAGCCGTCCCACTAAATAACGCAATCTGCATACGGCACTTTTGGCATCTGCCTGAATTAACACATCCAGGGGTTGCAGGTTAAGTAAGGCCTCAAGAGCAGCAGTGCCCGTAAACCGCATGGAGCTCGTAATTCCCAACCAGGCAAGCCTTTGCAGATCCGCCACCTTCCGGATCGCAGTCCCCACAAGCGTCCTTGGCCACCATACACAGGAGGCATATGTGAGCATAGGTCTGACCATCAAGATGTACATCCAGTGCACAACACTTGGTTTTATGCCACGTGTAGAGCCAAAGGTTGTTCTGCATTGAGCGAAGATCCTCATACCCGCATTAGTTTTTACCTCTACGTGCAATCCTCACGTCAACTTCGAGTCAACGTAGACTCCAAGGTGCTCAACATGGGAAGAGAGCTGCAAAGAATGTCCAAATAGCTTTGAAAGAGCAAAGTACCCAAGCTTATGTCTTCTGGAGAAGAGAACCAAGCTGGTCTTTGTTGGATTCACTATCATATCATCACGTGTGCACCAGTCCTCAACAATATTGAGGCCTTGTTCCATAAAAGCACAGGCAGCAGCCATACTGTGCACACAAGATTACTCACTAGCGTAATGAGCAAGAAATATTTCACTGTTATTTGGTTTGCTGATCAAAAAATTTTTTTGTTTTAATTACAACAATTATGGAGTAACAGAACATTTTCTCCTTCCAGAAGACAATGTCCTAGGCGGGGATTTAACGAGGTTCAACCAGAGAAGAAGAAGTGTTATTAGAGTGCATATTCCATGTAAAACAAACAAACATATTCCTTCAATTATTATGATCTTGCTGGAATGACATTGAAAATCTGCTGCCTTCCGGAATTTAATCCTTCTATAAAAGCAAGATGTCATTGTTTAAGGCGACCACAATTGGTGTCTGGATATCTCATAAAAGTCAAAACTTGTAAGGTAATCGTAGCATTTATATTTGGCCGGAGGGTTAATTTATATTTAAACATTCCACTTTTGAATAACAGTAGGAAACATTTCCTATGTTTGTTCTAGTGTTTAACTCACCACTGTTGAATATTATCAAAAACAAAGAAAATTAAAAAGTGTGGTTAACACGAAATTCATATTCAGCGATGAATATCAAATTGCAGCTACATCTAAGAACTTGAAAACATTCTCTTTGTTCGTTTTCGAAAATAAGATCCGCTTTTCCATTCTTCTATACAACCGAACTGCATTAAATTTCCTTTTAGCGTTTATTAAAAATTTGTTGCACCTTAAATTTGAGTGCATTTCATGCTCCCTCCATTCTCCATTAATTTTTCATCTTACAGCGCATTAACATTCGTGATATTCGCACCCCCACCACCCTCCCCTACACCCACCGCTTCCTATAATCGTACTCAGCTGGGCGCATTAATACCAAAACAACAACAAAACATACAACTGAAAAGTCCCATTGAGACAAAAATCCATTTCGATTTGTAAAAAATCGCGTAAAAATCTCCGATGATATTTTCGCGTACCCCAAAAAAAAAAGAAATTGAAATTGAATGCATCAAAGAGCATCCGTCAAGTTGAATTCAACAATTTGAAACGAACAAGAAAAGTGAAAAGGGTGCTCCGCTATTATGACATAAGTCCTCTTCCTCCTTCCAACTGGGCAGATTCTCTCTTTCAAACATGCTGTAAGTTCCCATTGTTTTAAGGGTGGCTAATGAAGAGTCCTTGCGAAAATCCTAAAAAACTGAAAACCCGTGTGCTGAAATTGAAAGCGGGCATTAAATGCAAGACAACTTAATCCGGACCTATATACACATTCTAAGGGCCAAAGAAGGGAACGTCCTGTTGCAGTAATAAAGGTGACTTTAATCGTGCAAGCTATCATTATGATTAATTCTCGTGAAAACCCTTTTGAATGCGGCTTAGAAACATCATATGTGTAGGGAGCGGTGTTATGGATTCCATCTAAGCCGCAGAGTTAAATTTTTTGTTTGTTCAAAGGCTGGGATGCTGGTACATATACGCACAAATGCACGCACATAACTAAACCCCCCATCGTCTTCGCGATTTTGAATTCATTTTACATAAATCTAGAGGATGATGGTGATGCTTTCTGGACCTGTATTATATGTAAAGAAGAGTAGGATTCGGACAGCAGGATATAGCTAGCAGATCCAAAAGCATAAACTGCAGTTAGGTGAATACCTCAGTTCCATTCATTATCCTGGAACTTGTGTCCATGTCCATTTTTATCCATTTTTATCCTTTTTTATCCATTTCGACCTGTCACTTTGATTTTGATTTAGTAGTTCAAGCTTGCTCATTTGACTCGTTTATTGCATGCATGCAATGCATTACCTCATCCAGGTGGAAGAGTCTTCAAGCTCTGCTCGTTTGTACATACAAACATGTCTAGCTGTCATTGTCTTATTTGATTTATGCTCTGTCATGTGACACGATTCACACCTGGAAGATGTTGAGATTTCTACTTATTTTATGCCAAACGTTTTAACGTTGATTAACTGATTTTCCGGGTTATATTTTAGCGGAAAAAGCAAAAGCAAATATTAATTAAGATGCCAGCGAAAAATGTCACTACATATTTCGAGGTGAATGCCATATTTATATTTGAGGGAAAGAATGGTGGACAATTGGTTTCTGCAGACAAACAGAATAATTTTTCTTGGTTTTATTTCGTTATGGTTCGTTCGGTGGATCCACCTTGAAGCTAAGTTTGGTTTATACATGGCAAAGAAAATTCGAAAGACACAGTATTTTTGAGGCCAGCCCGTCCCTTTAACTCATACACGAATTTGTCTGTCTGTATATTTATTTATATATTTCTTTTTTACTATTTTCGACAGTCTCGTAGACCCACTTTTCGTCATCACAGCAAGCTGAAATTGGCACACACGCGTGACAATTGAATCTATCAAAATTTGAACCGGAAATTTTCATGGAAAACCCGGGAAATCGGCAAAAATCATTTGAAAATTTGATACAAATTTAATTAGTGATAAATCCGGTTCAGGAAAAATGCAGAGTTTTTCGATTTTTCCGAAAAAATTTCCGAAATTTTCCGACTTTTCCGGAAAATTTTCCGACTTTTCCGGAAAATTTTCCGGTAAAAAAGTTTTCTAAATTATGCAGGATCAAGTTTTCTATCAACTGGCATCATTACTTTCTCTCCGACAATGGTGAAAACTTGCAGAAAAAAATCGAGTAAAATTCATGTAAAACGCTTTTCCGGAGTTTTTCCGACCAAGGAAGCGTTTGAGCGTTTTGCAACCTAAGACAAAGTTGTAGAGCGAAATGAGTTGCATAAAGATGCTTTTGTGGAAAACTCAGGCCCGTAGCTAGAACCAAATTAAAGGTAGGGCATTAGAAATTTGAAGTAGGGCGCAAATTTTCGGTGCGTTTGGGATACATTTGTTCAAGTGAAGAGACTTTTTTTTTGAAAAAATTTGTTTCTAGAACCCTCAGTTCACACGTATCTCTGAAGGATTCCCTTTGTCGGTATAGAAATTCTAATATTTTTTCGTTCTGATCTCCTCGACCATTCAAGTCATTCAAGTACCTTTTCACAATAGTAGTATCTTCTTTGGAAGGAATTTTAATACCTGAAAAATAATTGCAATTTCGGATTTGTTTTTTTCTCATTAATTTCCTGACAATAATTATATATTTAAATGTTGAACAGACTCCAACTCATCAAGACACAAAATTGAATCTAGTAGATCTTCATTATCTGCAAATCTTTTCATCTCAGCTGTTATTATGTCTACAGTTTCATAATATTCGGCGGAGCTTCCATTATGCCTGCAGTGTTTTGATGAGAAGGTGATACAGCACTTAATCGTCCAGATGTATTGCCTTTAATTGTCTCTTCTCTTCTGGAAACTATTTTGAGCTTCTTGTCTACAATATAGGATTCTCAGTTTCTTCCAAAATTGTCTCATACATCTCTTCTGACCTCAATTTCTTCATAGACACATTTTATTATCAATATGGCATCCTTCAATCCCGTGCTTCGACCCTGTCAAGCCACATCAGCCAGTTGCAGAACACATAATATTCTTTTTGCTTTTGCTTTTTGCTTTTTACTATCTTTGCCAATCGAACTTTCATGTTTAACAAAACGCCTTTGATGTCAACACTTTTTGCAATATCATCACCTTTGAATTTTCCATTTTTCATTTTATCTGGAGTCTTCAAAATCAGAGAATAATTTTCATATACGACTCTTGTAACAGCCAAATGTCCTGACGAAAGCTGTTCAAGTAGTCGACCAATCATTTTACCTTCATACATGGCAGAAAGAGGTTGGAGGTAAGCAAGGCACACATACCCGATTAGTAGCTGACTGGTCAATCTTGCCGATCATACAGATTCGCCGCGATGACTTTTATGACGGCGCCGCAGAATACCGAATAAGTTAGTAATTTTTAAGGTAGGGCATTACCAGTTTAAGGTAGGGCATTGCTCCTCTATGCCCTCCCCTAGCTACGGCCCTGGGAAAACTCCATGGAAAACCCGGAAAAGCGGGAAAAACATCGGAAAATTTTTCATCGATATGATTAGTGATAAATCTGTTTCAGGAAAAATGCAGAATTTTCCAATTTTTCTGGAAAATTTTCGGGAAATTTACGGAATTTTTCGAATTTTCCGACAAAAAAATTTTATAAGCTATGCGGAATCATTCTTTTTTCGTCCTACTGGCATCAATACTTTCTCTTCAACAATCATGAAAGCTTGCATGAAAAATCGAGGAAAATTCATGCATAGTTTTAAAAAAAATTCATAGTAATAGGAAAAGTCTGCGGAAAACATGGAAAATCGGGAAAATTCATGTTATATGGGATCAAGTTGAAATACAGCTAAAAAGCGCTGTTTAAAACATAATATGAATTTCATAAAGAAGACCGTTGGTCCGTTGCAGTACATACTTCAACGGTTTGATACTCGAATAAATTTTTTGAAAAACTGGTAAATCAGTGTCTTTTCAGCTGTCATAAAATTGTTTTAAAATATCTCCATGCAGCACGTAATAACGATTTAGTTAACGTGAAAAAGGCAGAAAATAAAATAAGTAAAAAATGAGTTTTCAAACAAAACTGAGGCCAAGCCGCATGAAAAAGTGCAAAATAAACTTTTCTTCACACACAGAGGTGGACTCAGATTTTATTCGCTGACAATCACCGATATATTTCAGTATGATCAATCAGAGGTAATAAGTGATTTGATTCATGAAGAGAAAGAATATTCAAGAAAAATGTCCCAATCAGAAAATCTGAGTCCACCTCTGTGTGTAAAGAAAAGTTTATTTTATACTCTTTCATGCGGCCTGGCCTCAGTTTTGTTTGAAAACTCGTTTTTTACTTATTTTATTCCTTTTTATTTTGTAATTTTTTTCATATAGGACATTCACACGAATTCAAATTAATCCGAATTTAATTGCAGTTAGGCTTACTACCGATTTTGTGGTTTTCATAAATGCCACCACATCTAAGCATGCTTCACCACATTGTGGCGTATGGAAATCGACATTTGTAAGTAGCACGTGTGGATGTGGATGTTTCCAAGAGATTTTAGGAACATCGTGTAGCTTAACGTACGAGAATCCACCGAAAGAGTTCTGTCCAAAATTGTCAAATAACTACAAATAAGCAGTTCTTGCATATTTGTAAATTTTATCTTGAAAGCTAGCCTAGACATTTTTAATGAATTGGGGTGAATTAAATGATTCCGAATGCGGGAAAACAACTTAACTTGGCAACTCATTTGGATGGTAATGAAGGGCAAAGGGGGAATAGGGGATACTTTTGATGAAATGGGATGATCTACTATTTTCAGAACAATTTAACAAGGTTCAGACTTTGGTAAAACTCATTTAAAGAATATTTAAGGGATAATTAGGGGGTAATAGGGGTAATATGAAAAATAAGTTACTATCGTTTTTGGTGCGATAAAATCATTTCCCTATCCTGGACTCAACTTTAAGATTATTATTCAGGGGGCGTAATAGGAGGTAATAAGAGGTATATATAACGCATCATTTATGAGTGGTATCAGAGTCTCATACTATGTAACACTTTTCGGATAAGAGACAACGATTCAATTACAGGTCTCAATTTTGGAAAAACTTATTTAGGGGCCAATTGGGATAGATTTAGCGAGAAATCGACTTTAATAAAATTTATTTGGGAGTTAAAGGAGGTTAAATTTTACCTTTAAAATGAGTCTAGTGACTTTGATGAACTAGAATGGGCTTATATTTTTCATTTGTATTAAAATGACTTAGATAGATCTTCTCTTTCAAGAAATTCATTTAAAATTGTAATCAAGATATCGTTTTAGGCTACGAGAATGTATGGGGTAATAAGGGGTATAAAGGAGAATTGGGGGTAGTGTGAAACCGTTTGAGTGCAAAAAAAAAACAATTTAGCTAGAACTCGAATTAAGTGAAACTCATTAAAAGGATATATAGTAAGAGGTAATAAAGAGTTAAATTTTAAATAATTAGGGTAAATCTGCCGTTTCACTCATTTAGAGGGCCAAGTAAACACATTGAATTCTAACAAATAAAAACATATTAAGGGCACATTTACAACTCAAACAAAATTACTTACTAAATTCACCAATAAATAAATATCTTACTCTACAGTGGGCATTATGAAGTAAATTAAACTTAATTTGACGCATTTAATAAAGGAAAATTTCTGTGATTTGACATTTTCAATAGACAATCTCTCCCCTGATTTATCGTCATTGTGGTGAAAGATAAATTCTAAGCAATCATTTGTAAGCAGAAATTTCATTGACAACAAGAGTTGGTTTTAAATCATCATCTCTGAAATTTATGCTTACATCAACTCAAGACATTTTAACTCAATGTTAAGCTCATTAATAACAAATATTTATTTTCGTCACGGTGTGTTCTTTCCAACAACTGTTATTGTCGAAGCTCTTTCATTTCGTTGGCGCTCCATTCTTGAAGCTTATGTACTTCCTTGTATTCTTATTATCAAAGACTGCTTGGTTGTTTGATTAACCATTTTAGGGCTTTCAATAAATTAATTTCATAATCATAACCACAATGCGGTTGGCTACTAATATTGCGAAAAAGTGCTAAGATTTTCAATTACGGGTTAAAGCAAACTTTTAAACTTGTTGATAAGAAAAGCAGTTCAGCAAAGAGGGAATGTTTTCTCTCAAAATAAAATAGTAGTAAAACTCTCCTATCTTCATTCTCGCAATAGACATTTATTTGCTACCAATGAACGTACATTCAATCAATAAAACATAAAACGAAGCTATAAGAGAACAATGAATTTAATCGACCAAATCACTCATCATCGTCCCGTTTCCAATGATAGCTGATAAAGCCGATAACTGTATTTAGCCTGCTGAAAGAGTCTATGTGTATAATTCACAAGTTGAGAGCTTTTCCCGGGAAAAAGGATTTTAGGACGACTAAAGCCTATCGTGGTTGAAAGTTATACCAAAGTCCTGATATGTTTGATTTGATGTTCGTCAGGTCTAACTGAATAGTTCCCCTAAGGCTGGAAATTTTGTCTGTTTTATCAAATTTCACTGGCGCCGACTATTTGCGGTAATATAGCGACACAACAGCACTTTCCACTTGACAACTTGAACTATTCGTTTTGTTTCGTAAAGTCCTGTGCGGACATAATCATAGTGAGGAGGACAAGAGTATCAAATCTTTTCGATAATTTAAGATTTTAAATGATTTCGATCCTTGTACAGAGCACGAATTGCGTGGAGACTGTTTAAAATTGTTTTCAATTTTAAAGGTGTAAAACGGTTGCTTTTTGCTCGTAACTATTTTACGGTTTAAGAGTTTGAAGTTATCCGTTTTTCTATCAAACTTCAATCTTAGACAGAACTCCGTGGATTTATCCAACTTTCTTTCAAGCCATGAATAAAACTATTCTTCTGTTCAATGCTATCATTGAGGTTCTTTTCGCAAAAAGTGCTCACCTCATTAAACATAACCGAATGCAACACATATTTGTTGTCTATTTTGGCCAGGCTTTATCGCTGATCCATACTCTTGGAAATTGTATTACCTTCCGATGGTCTTATAATTGCTCCTGTAGTCTCATTTCATTCATGATCAAGATCAGCATCTTCGGAAATATAGAACTGAGCGGAACTTCTCCATAAATATTAGCACAGTCCTTTAATACTGTCGTACAGGTCATGTAGGTTAAACATTTTTTAATTTTAAATGCTGCGTTGCACGCTCCTTATATTGATAATCCTTAATAGTTCTCCACTCCAACTGATAGATTTGTGGTCCTATTTTCATGCTTTTCCATCGCGTGGTAGACCAGATGCTATTTTATGCCTGATGAGAGGAGTACAATGATGAGAGGAATACAATTCACAATACAATCTACTTGTATGAAGTTAACTAAAAATTTAATATATTCTTGAACAAAGTATAACTTCTTCTCAGATTCCCAAAAATCTATCAGTCCACAACCCGCTCCTGACACCAAATTCACTTCATTACCAGTTGAACCAAGTGGAATCTGTTTTTCATACAAATCTAAATATTCTCACCCGACGTCGAACGAGGTTTATTGTTTTCCTTAATCTGGATGCATGCATTTAACGGCACCAAAATCCTTTTACATGTTTTCTCTTTTGTTTCAGTTATTCCGTCGTACTACCCGAAATTCAAAAATACTTACATACATGAAAGTCGTCTGCAGTTTGCATGCAAGATTCCTTTGCCAATTATTAAAGAATAATGCTTTCTTTAGTGCAGATAAAGTACTAGAAGTGGATTCCATGGAGTTATATGCTAAAGTGGAAATAACATCCGAGGGAAACTCATTCATTCATTTACCCATTCTCATGTAAATATGATTTCTAGGAAGATTGCTAGCAAACTTTTCCGATGTTATGTTGTGTGTAGCGTGGAAAATGGTGTTCAGTGTCGTTATTTACCTATTCACCTCCATCATCCTTACACGGGATTTTATACTGAAGCCCTTAATGACGTTAATATGGAACGTGAACCTTCTTTAAAAGGGATATACGCATGATGAAAATGTCATAAATAAATTTCAAGCTAAAAAGTGTTTAACATAAGAAGCAAAATAGACGGACGATGAGTGCTGGTTTCTAGGACTTGAGGAAGAGGAGATAGTGCTTGTAAAGTGTACCGACTTTTTGTATCTAATGGACTTCAGGCAGGAATGAACTGAATTATTTAAAAGCTAATGGCGTTTTATACAAATGAGAAGTAGATGTGGCCGTTTACCTTTGACTTTTAGATTCGGCTTTAAACATGTTTTTTTTTTTTTTCATATAATAAAAATAGGAAAACTTTTAATATCAAAAGATGAGTTGCTTCCATTGGTTTTGTTTCTGCTTGTAAGTACGAACTCATGTCAAAACATTTGCTTAAAAAGGATCGGTAAAACTTAATTTTTAATGAAATGAAAAGGTATGAAAATCGTAATTATTATTAAAAGTTTAATAAAACTCGACACAAAATTTATTTAAAAATTTAGATACACCTACATAATGTAAACAAGTATGATTTTTTCTTTCGAATGTAGGCACATACAATACTAAAAGGAAGACTGGAGTATTGTAAGTTGATAGTCCCGAAATGGTAAAAGTGTGGCATTTATCCAAAAAATATACGACAATTGTTATAACCACATTGGTGGATAAAGGAAAAGAACACTTTTCCATGTAGAAGTGTAAATAGTGTAAATTTTCAATTAACATTGAGTGAAAAGATCCATGTAAAACTGAGTACTGTATTATATTGATAACTTGTGAAGATTTTTCTTTCATATTTTATGAATCACAACATATAACTCCTGAAAAATACCTACATTACGTTTTCTTCTCGGTAAAGCCGTTTCAAAATACACACAAGTTGTAAAAGTGCAGAATTCTATCTGTACGCCGTTGTCCCTTTTCGCTGGTGTTCCTCAAGGTTCGGTCTTAGGACCTATTCTCTTCTAGTTCTATATAAATGACCTTCGTTCTTTTATGTATAGTGCTTCGGTACACTCGTATGCCGAAGGCGTTCAGCTGTACCTTAGCAGACCCATTGGCCTGGTCAAGGGACTGTATTGCTCGAATCAATAAGGACTTACAATACGTACACGTATCGGCAATAGACATTGAGCTTGCAAATAATCCAAACAAATCTTACCGCTTGCCGATATATAGAAGCGTTTTCCCAATATCTGATGTGTGATCAGTTTTTTTTTTTAATTAGTTGTTTACTGTAACTACATCGGCGTTTTAATGGAGAAAATTATGGCAGTCTTTGTCAACTATCTCTTTCCTCCAGTTGTCTGTTTGTTGATTTTCGCAGGAAATTGGTAATGATTCTTATTGTACCCCATTTCAAGCCTTATTTTGAGCAGACTAGACTCAATATGTCAAAGAGCACCTACTGTAGCCTTTAAGGACATTACACGTTATATTCAGAACTTACTTATCTTGCTTATTTTGTCTCACTGGTTAATTTATACTAAATCCCCTGCATTTCTCTCCGAAAGCCTACCGTTATTGCACTCTAATATACGCCTTCAGCTGCTTTGCCGAGATGTACATCTAGGTATGGTGAACACTGTTACTTCATACAAGTTACCCGAAAATGTAATCTCTTCCAAATTTAATTCAACGCACAGGTTCCGGCCTGACCTTTGCTAAACTAATTACAATTTGATTTAATTAGTATTAGATTGTGATTGGTATTAATTCTTATGCCGCATTTACAATGCAGAGGGGAGTAGAGTAGCGTAAAGTGGCAACTGTCATCCTTTTTTTGCACGCAGTAGTGCATATGGCTATCTCTGTTTTATTCAGAGTAGCGCAGAGTGGAGCTGCATGAAAATAGGTTCTATTCTATTTTCACGCTGACATTTCCGAAAGCTTACAAACTGGAATTTCGAACTACTAGCATGTAGATGGCGTGGAAAAAGCTCCATACTTCTTTTTATCATAACTAACATGTTTTAATGTTATTTTCTGATTTAATATTTTTTATGAATGCTAATAAAAACAAGAGGTATTTTTTGCAAACTTCATGCTAATAAAAACCAAAAAAAGAAAAGAATAAACGTTTGTGTTTAGCTAGTTTCGAAGCAATCTTATAGTGCAACCAGGTGTCTACTTTTACGAATGTATTATTTTGAGTAACAACGACAGTTGTTTGCTTGTTTGCAGATTTGGCGTTGTTATGGCATTTTGTCATATTAACTCATGGGATAAAGAACTAATAAGGAAGCGATATATCGGGTGAAAATTTAAGCCACTCGGCGAAATGTGTTTGTGTTTGTATTCGTTTCGTCATGACAGTAGTGAAATCGTGACATTTTGAAGGGGTTTATTTTTTATAATCCAAATTGCTGTGTTAAGTAAACAAAACATTATAGCACCCCCTTTCTTTAGGTAAAAGAAGTATACCACTGCCATTGAATAGAATAAATCTTCTGACGTTTCTCTATTTCTGTTATTATATTTAAATTTTCATGAATAATTATAAAACAAGAAGACATTTCTTTTTAAAGATCTTCACTTGCTTAAAAAACGAGTTTCCGACTGAACTTTAGCGATTGCTTCTGCAACGTTGCACCGCATAATTTGTTACTCTAAATTAATAGCTTAACAGCTTTAATTTCACAAAATACTGAACACAATTAAAATATGCACTTCACGCTTTCGAAATAGCACAATGTTTTATTAAAACGATTATTATTTAAAATAGTTTAACTGAACTCCCTTAACTCTGAAATATTACTTTCAGAAAGGTGAAAAGCAAGTGAAACCAAGTGCAATCAGAATCCCTAGTATAAATTGCTCACAGGAAAATTTGAATTGATTTTTGTGATTTATTTATTTAAATTTTTCAAATATTAATTTTAAATTGATTTTTTTAATTTGTTTTTCCGCGGAAAGACTGTCGCACATATGCTGAATAAGACGACGTTTTGTCCATATCCCTACGGCTCAGCGTCGAATTTGGAAAAATATATGAATACCATCGTAAAATCAGATTCTAATTTATGAACTTATCATGACACTCATTGCTATGCTCATTAATAAGCCCATCGTGACACTCATTGACATGCTCATTAATAAGCTCATCGTGACACTGACTATGTACTCATCGAAGTGCTCATCTAATATTGCAAAATGCACAAAATAGAAGCAAAGTATACATTTCTAAATAAGTGAAAGAGATGCAATATCTCATGCACAATATCTGTTATTAAGTAAATAAATAATTTGTTCCCGGTTTTGACTCAAACGTGAATAAATTTCATCAGTACGTTCATCTAATTGCTCATGAGGAGCTCATTGATGAGCTCATCATTATATGTCTACCAGGGCTGTCATTGAATGGCTTACACACGTACATTGTACTCCCACCCCTGCAAATAGAGCCTTCAGACAGTCCAATAATTCGGACTGTTATCGGAAAACAAACGGAATTCAGAAATATTTTCCGAAAATATTATATAAATCTGACGGAAATCGTGTCTTGTGAATTTATTGTAATATTCGACAACTTCTACGATTTA
Organism: Dioctria rufipes; assembly: GCA_963924295.1. Taxonomy (NCBI): domain Eukaryota; kingdom Metazoa; phylum Arthropoda; class Insecta; order Diptera; family Asilidae; genus Dioctria; species Dioctria rufipes. The sequence goes on from OZ002740.1 coordinate 8,684,938, forward strand.
GTCTACTGAAATCGTAACTCTTTATGCAACAAATTTCTTATGAATTCTGAATTCCGATTTCGTGATGATTACTAGCAGACTGTGTGCATTATTCTGTTTGAGAACAAAAGTTGTGATTAAAATTAACAGTGTTTTCCTGAGCTCTACAAAAATATATATTCGCGTAAGTTTAGTGCACTATAAAAATTTTTAATTAAGACGTAAAATGAATTGCTGGTCAAAATTGTTCATATAAGTTTTTATTTTCTTATATTATACGCAAAAGAAGTACAAAAATACATAATTAACTTTAAAAAAAAAGCTGCTATAAATTTCTAAATCGATTGTTCATATCAGTTCATCACATAATTTTTCTGCTATATATTATAGTTTGCAGCGTTTCCATAAAAGTTAATTATTCATTTTTGCACTCTTTTGTGGGACTATGGGAAAATAAAAACCTATGTGGACAGTTTTCATCTGTAATTCAAATTAAGTCATAATTTAAAACTTTTATTGTGCGCAAATTTGGCAATGCTATTCAATGAGCTTTCAGAGAGAAGGGATAAAGCTTTCAGAATTCCTCCCTATTTTCTTCTAGAAATCGTAACAACAATTCTTTTCGAGCTCTGGGTAACCGTTTCATATAGAATTATTAAAAATATAGCGATAAATTCCTTTCCGAACTCGGATGAATTCCCACGACACTCGTTTCACATTTCGTAACGAAATCTAAAAGCTTTGTTTGCTGGGACGCTACCCCGCTTTCTTCATTGTATTAATTTCAAAGCTCGTTGCCGATTTGTCGTTGTTAAGGCTTAAACAGAATTGCGACGATAATACGACCGACGAATTCCTATGCAATATATACGCTCCATAAAACGTTCCTAGAAAAAAATTTCTGGTCGTCGTAACTGAATTAATTCAGTAAAGTTGTCGAGGGCAACGAAAACTGCAGATTCCTATGTAATACACTCTCCATGAAACGTTCCTGGAGAAAATTCTTCATATCACTGCAATACTCGTCGGTCGTCGCAATTGTGTTCAAGCCTTTATGGCGAATTGTTACATTAATTTCAAAGTTCAAATTTCACTCTGAGCTGTATTGTGAACAGCGTCGCTATGGATTCAAAGCTCACTCTGCTTCGCTCTGCTCTACTCTGCATTGTGAATTCCGCATAAGACATTCAATGTTACATTGTCTTAATTAATTTTTTTTTTTTTTTTTTTATATTATTAAGCCAAGCTCAGGGGATACCTTATGATGCAAAGCACAGCGTGGCAGGAAGGAGATAGGGAAAGGATTAAGGGATATGAGGAGAGCGGCGGAATTGCCGATGTATGTCGCCCTTAAACTTTTGCAGGTTGTATCTTTTTTTTATCTTTAATTTGTTGTATTTTTATTTTTGTTTTTGTTTTTTTCTTTGCGCTATTTATATTTAAGTATTCTTTTTCTTTTTGAACTTTTGGTTTTATTTATGTTTATTGTATTTTTATTATTACTTTAATATTACTTATATTTTCTCCCCACTTAATTGTACTTTATAAGATTTCGTAATCTTCTGTGCAGGGCCTAATAAATATATTGTATTGTTTCGAAATGTAAACTGAAGTTTATTTATTAAGTACAATTTTGTTTTTTTTTTAATAAAAGACATTGATACAAGTTTATCATATGGAATTTAAGAATCGCACAGATTTCTCATTGCCATATCCTTCCCCACCTCATATCCTAATCAATCCACGTCTCGAATCTCCATACCCACCTTACCCGCATTTTTTATATAACCTCTCTAAACGGGACTAGATAATTTCATATCCTATCATTTCTATCCGAAACACACGGCGTGTAAAAAAAAGGAGTTTATTTTTACTTGATAGCCATTCCTACTTGCTATACACTGCCAAAAATAAATATACAACGCTACAATACGATACAGCCCGATATATTTCATTTTACATGAATTAGCCTGGTAAGACTTTACACCGAATTGTAATTAATTACACATTAAAGTACAATAACGCGGGGATGCTCATTAATATTTTTAAGGCAAGTAAGAATGTGTGTATTTGTACAAAATCTAGTTCTGATATATAAAAAAAAAATCCTTGTAAATTTGTGTATATGTTTATCTACCGTTTCGAAATAAAAACCATAAAACCCAAATTCTCAGTTTCCAATTATGATGAACGTGCAGTGAACTTTGAAGTGGAAAATGCGCGCATCGTTTCCAATTGTACTAGGCAGTCGAAAAACTACCACTAAAAACTTATTGAAGGAAGATAATATAGATACAGTTTGATCTAAAATAGGCTACTAAAAATTTTATACAAGAGATCCCCATGTATCCTAGGCAGTACTGCAGCTGCAGATCTTTTTTGAAAAGCAAATTGTCACAAAATTTCAAAAATTACTTCCGCTTCATTAGGCTGAAACTAGAATGAAGCTACTCGGCATAAAATGAATGGAATTGAATAAAATCAATCGAAGCTTCAATTCCAGAAAGCTCTTAGAATACTTAGTAAAATATTATTATCCACGAAATATACATACCAAGTATGCTTGGCAATTTTTAAAAATCTCTCCAAAGGTAGCACAACAATCTTATCATCAAAATCGGACTGAGTTGGAGGATTTTTGCACTTCCATCATCCTTAGTTGGTCTACTCAGTTGAGGTGTTTGCTTCCTAGTCGTTCATAAGTTTTTGAATTCATAAATTTTCTTCCTCGAAACCACCTTCACTGTTTCGCTCTCTCTCTTCTACTGTTTTTTTTTAATGGTTGATGTGGCAGTGGTGAGCCTTTCCACTAACATAGCAGGAGCGACAAAGAGTGTAAACCATCAACTACCCCAAAATCCTCCTTACCTTCGCACTTCGTCCCCCCCCCTACCCTGCCCACCACGTCACCCTCCCCTCCTGCACCACCCTCCCTTCCACCACAACCCACTCCTCCAACCTTATAAAAGCACTAAGGGATTGCAAATGTTATAATTAGAACGTGATGAAATTATGACCCCGTACTGACTCTAATTAAATTCTGTTTACATTCAAAAGAACTTCTGACGCACGGTTTGCTGTATGAAATTAAAATTGATGCAGGGGGAGGGGAGTAGTCAAGAGACTCCCCAACCAAGAAAAGATTTGTTTTTAATATTATTTTCGTGAAATTTATCGTGTGCTCAGGAATTATTAATATTAGCCACGAAGAAGAAGGCAAGAGAGAAGAGTTATCCCTTCAGCGTGAAAAGTTGGTACTTTTTGGCGGTAGTAGTGGTTTTATGGATTCATCATTTTACAGAGATGTTTCCGTTATTTTAAATTCATATTTCCCAGCTACAATTAATTAAATTTCATGATATCTTTAGTTCTTTTATTTATGTGCAATTTAGGTGGAGAGTAATTTCTTGGAATTATACTGCTGCCATTACGTCTTATGATGTTTGCGCGTGCTACAAATATTTAAATATTTTTCAGATGCAATACATCATGAAAGTTTCCTCTCTAATGCGTTAGAAAAGCCTCTCCATACGCAAACCAATTCTCTATCTACGTTGTACGTAATTTTATGGCATTCATTAGATCATTCTCGTTTTCCAACTCCATTCCCCTCCTTACCGACTATGTAGTTAAACTGAAGCATTTATTTTATACTTTAAAATCCCAAAAATTATGTCACGAATTTTTTTGGTGCATTTTAACCAACTCTATATCATCTATCAACTACCAAACTGCATTTTACTTGGGTGTTTTGTTACCACTTAGGAGGGGAGGTCCTTTAAAATTCCATTAACTATAATTATTAGATACGAACCATACACAAAACTGACGCCAAATATTTGCCAACCCTTCCCCCATCTCTTACGGGTATTGCTATACGCATCAAGCTATAAAATAAATATAATAATTGCACGATGAGCAGGGGTTGGTAATTGAAAGGGATAGGATGACAAAAACTTTCATTAAAATACATGGAACCCTATTTAAGGCCCACCATATGATTTTCGAATAGACCTAAACAGGCATTAATGTTTGAATTCTGGACCTTGTTGTTTTCCCTATTTATATTATGTATATTCAAAGGGGAGTCCTTAAAATTTTAGTTTAATGGGTTTTGTCTATATTTACAAATGCGAAAAGGATGTACTTATTGGCGTGAATATTGCACTTCGAGGGTATTTTAATGGGATTTTAGTAAACATATTGGCCTGAACTGTATACTTATGTTGGAGTACATAATTTCTAATTATGTTGAAGGCGCTTTACACTAGAGAGTTAGAGGTATTTTAGTTTTTCATAGTCCTAAAAGCATTTCATAGAGAGAAAGTTTTATTTAATTAATTGAGGCTAGGACGGTTTCTCCAAGAGCATTTTGAAAAGTTTTAGGCCAGCAAATTTACGAATTTTTCATTCCATCCAAAAAATATGACTTTTCAATTATTAAATTGCCTGTTTACAACGTCGATAACTTCCTCATTTGTTAAAAATTTCTTCGTGCAAACCATTTTTTTTTTTCAGTTTTGGCAAGAGGCAGAAGTCGAATGGAGACTAGTCCGGTGACTTCTGAAACACAAAGAAGAAGCAATTTGAACCCCAATTCATGGAATTTTTGATTGTGACTTGTGAATGTGTGTTGAACCGCACATTGTCCTGATGTAAGAAGACTTTCTTAGCACCAATCTTCGACATATATCCAACAAATCAAGGTGGCTTTGAAGAGATTCAATAATGTTCTTGATGATTTTTTCCTTTCTACAGATAGTCAACCAATATGATTGGAAATACAAAAAAAAAACGGCTTAGTTGGAGATTAGGGAAACCTCTCCGATTTTGTTCAAATTTTGTGTACTTGTTCCAATTTACTAACAAATCACGAATATCAAATTTATTTTAACCGGAAACTTATAGTTTCCGAGATATTTAACTTTAAAATCCCGCACTTTGCTCTACACTCTTCACAGCACTTTTGCCATTTTCACAATTAATTTACTCTTCTTCTTCTTTTGAGTAGCAATAAGAATGGTATATATATAAATACCATCCGAGCGTTCGGGTTACCAGCATTACGTTTTTTTATTTATGCCAAACATTCAATTTGTGTGTAGTAACCAGCATTTAGTTAGAATGTAATCGAAAAACATTTATTAAAGATACACACACACACACATACACAGGCCGACACACGCACGCTCCGCTTCTGTGTGTCTCTACTGATGTTTGGGTGTGTGTCTACGTGTGTTAGTTTCGGGATTTTAAAGTTAAATATCTCGGAAACTGTAAGTTTCCGGTTAAAATAAATTTGATATTCGTGATTTGTTAGTAAATTGGAACAAGTACACAAAATTTGAAGAAAATCGGAGAGGTTTCCCAAATCTTGAATTGTTCCAAAAAAACTACCCAACTGTTGCATTTCCGGTCTTGACCTCTTTCAGCGCATGCTCACCAGCCATAGTCCATTTTTTCGACGAATTGGTGCAAAAAGTCCTGTACATTTCGTTTAAAAACAGCCACTCATCATTCTAATTATTGTGGTGCCATCTCATAGAAAGTCAAGAACATTTTCAAATTGACTGGCAATATTACTGTTATGAAATATCATAGAACTGACCTAATTCTTCGGTTTGTTTACCATCAACCTTGTTATATTCGGTCCATCAAAGTCAATATTCGCAAACTGGTCCTATAAGATTTTGTGTGTGTACAAAATTCGTACACTATTTTTTTATTTCATTTTTTTTTATGTGCGAAGAAATAATTATAGACGTCAATATTCATCAAAATGGGTATCGTTGATAGTCCAAAAAACCTCATCTGCTAAGTAACAGTCCTAAAAAAAACTGCACATTAAAATGTATTTCTTCACCCTTCATCAAGAGAACAGGAAGGTTGAAATTTTGGGTCCAAGAAATAAGACAGAGCATTATGGCACCTTAGTCTCCCTTAGTTGAGACTGGAAACTTCTATATTCTACAACAAAAAGGAGACCATTACGCCAACACAAAAAAAGTTTAAGAACAATAGACCAACTACTTCCGTCTCCATTCTAATATCTCCTTTTCCTGTACAATAAATATTTCAAAAGTGTCAATTACTTTTTATTATAAATACGCCTAAAAAAGGCAAGTTACTGACTAGAGCAGAAATTCAACGTTATAATTTTCTCATCTTCTCCATAAGAAAATTACACCCAAGTGTCCTTTTGAAGAAGTCCTCATTTCCATTTTGGGGCTGTGCAAATTGAAAATGTTACGCCATATTTTTTCCGGCATCTCTCAATTTATTAAGTTGTCAATATTTGCGGGGATAAACATCGAAGGGATCGATGCATAGTTGAGTTCTTCGAAATGGACTTACATAAAACGTTAGGAAATATGTCAGTGTGTCAGTGAACACATTTTACAATAAAATATTCAATTCGAGTGATGGCATTAGGAATCGAGTGTTACTTACACATCATAAAAATGTAGAATATTGTAGCGGTCCAAGGAATAATTTCAATAATCCCCCCTACAGCTGCTGTTGCCAATGTAGGTGAAAGGTTTGGTTCTTTTCTACATCATCGAAAGGGTAACATTGCCAACCAAGGACGGATAGTTGAGGGTTGAATTATGTGTTGGGTGTCTATTGTGAAGGTACAACTGAATTGATCTATAATCCTCCTGTTCTCCTACTCCATATAATATTAGTAAGGTTCCCTTAAATGTGACAGATTTTCTTTCCCTAAACACATGTGATCAAATCTTGTATACGCAGTATATGACCCTATGGCTGGAGGAGGGGGATGTGGCAAAATTATATTATGCAAGCACAAACTTTGCATATATACACAAAGTTTCCCACAAAGCCCTGCAATTTACATATCATCAATATGAGGGAAAACATCGACTGCTGTACGACCTTCCAGCACTGTGAACCTGTATAAATACGAGCCTGACACTATCGCCACAAATGATGTCATTTCATAATTTACGATTCCATAAATAAAATTTATTCCATGTGATAGTTACATATACAGCCACAGCCAAGTGGATACAGTGTTGTAAAGATGGGCATCAGAGATGCCAAAATTTGTGAGATATGCACACAGTTCGATACGTCTCTTATCCTCGGTGTTCAGTCTTTGAGTAAATTACTTTAACCATGAGTTCGGAACATTCGAGCATTCTTAAAGTGACTTGCCATCTTCTACCAGGTAACTTGAGATGAACGTAAATACATTCGACGTAGGTTTTTAAAGGTGAGTCAAACTATCGACAAATAACTTCATCGGAATACTACGAATCTTATTTTCATGAAATTGTCCGCTAACAAATTTATGCCAAGAAATGTGCGTAAAACGGCCAAACTCTTCCTTCACTTACGTTGTATGCGGATGCTTTTTAATAAGGTCCTGGCTTTGATAAGAGATGGCGCTGAAATCGCAAGAATAATTTTATTTTTGATATTTGTTATCTTATTTTGGCGTGTACACGAAAATTTTAAAACGAGATCTGTCATAGAAAATTGTCAACAGATCTTTGCAGTAATAGAAAAAAGTGAATACCGTGCTTTGATAAAGCAGGAAAAACCATAAAGAAAACTAAAACCGCGGTTGAAAAATGTTGTCGGAATGTCGATTGACTCCTACGACAATTCAACTTTGTTGTTAGGAGAGAAAGAGAGAAAGAACACTGAGCACAGTTACTGTAATTCACTAATATAACTTTTATTTATTAATTAGTACAAAAGCACTTAAATCAATTCAATTTCAATTCAATTATCTGGGATCCACGCATGTCCACATTGACTCTATGGCAATGACTGACTGCCTGTGCGAGAGTTGTGCTTTCTAATGCATTTAAACATTTTTCCACTACTTTCGTATCACTAGTACAGTGGTGTGCCATATATTGTTGGCGAATAAGCCAGTGACGTATCAAACTCTATTTAATTAATAAAATTGTATTTTAGGCGAAACGCGTTCGCTGCAATGTATCCAGAAATAAAACAGCAAACAAAAAAAGCTTCAGAGAAGGCAATGAAGGCATTGTCTAGAAAGGTCATGGTCACAATTTTTTGAGAGTCCCCTGTCACAATCATCAACAAATTGCTAGAGAAACAAAAAACCATCTATTTCGCGCTTAATTGATGTAAAAGTTTCGAGGAAAAAATTCTTTTCCATTATACGACAATGCACCAGCCATAAAGGGTTTTCCAATAAGAGGTGTTATTTTAATTAGCCCGCTATTTCGGTAGATGTCACTTTTGGAGCTGTCATTTTTTGACATCTGATAAGTAGAAACTACGCCATTAATAAAAATGGAACGAAACACGATTCCACAACGCACTGAAATTATTAAAATTCACTATAAAAATGGTGAAAATGTGGCAGAGACGGTTCGTAAAACTCGAACATTTTCGGGTCGTCGTGATGCACCTTGTCGGACCGCAATACAGAAATTGGTAGAAAAATTCGAGCTGTCGGGACAAGTTAGTGATGTGAATAATAAAACCCGTGCACGTCGCTCAAGAACAGCCGAGAATATTGCTGCTGTTGCCGAAAGTGTTGAAGAAAACCCAGGTTTGCCCATTCCTCGTCGTTTTTTGGAATTAGGCATTCCACAAACGTCATTACATCGTATTTTGCATAAAGATTTGGGTCTTAAGGCTTATAAAGTTCAGTTAACACAAGAACTCAAGCCGGCCGATCATCAACAACGTCGAGTCTTTGCTGATTGGGTCCTTGAAATGCATGAAAATGATCCGGAATTCCATCGAAAACTCATCTTGAGTGATGAGGCCCATTTCCACCTCGATGGCTTCGTCAACAAGCAAAATTGTCGCATCTGGGGCTCGGAAAACCGAAGAGTTATTGTTGAAAAGCCTCTCTATCCTCAACGTGTGACTGTTTGGTGCGGTTTATGGTCCCGCGGGGTCATTGGACCTTACTTTTTCGAAAATGAGGCTGGAGCAACAGTTACGGTGAATGGATTGCGCTATCGACAGATGATTAATGATTTTTTATGGCCGGAATTGGATGGTATTGATCTGGACAACGTTTACTTTCAACAAGACGGCGCTACGTGCCATACAAGCAACGAAACCATTGATCTTTTACGGGAAAAGTTTCCGGACCGTGTTATCTCTAGAAGAGGCTATCGAGGACATAGGGCAGCCACTTTGCGATTTGGTTATGGAAAATTTCATGAAAAGGATATGGTCCTGTAGGCGTGATCGTGGTGGTCATTTGGCTGATGCTATTTTCCATTATTAACGGCATACCTTCCACTTTATAATGAAATAAAGATCCGATCATTTATCTCAAAAATTGGCATTTTTCTTTGAATATCAAAATAACACCTCTTATTGGAAAATCCTTTATGTAAATGCCATGGCCAAAACTTTTGAATTACGCTACGAAAATTCCTTATTCCCTATTTAAACTAGTCGGGTTGCTGATGCCTCTGTCTCACGAAAACTTGTTGGTAAGATGATGACTGAGGCAGAAATGTAGCATCATCCTACCTACAGATTTCATTGGGCAGAGACTAAACTGGGTCTTATCAAATCGCATCCACCAAATTCTCTAGATTTATTCCCTTGCGACTTTTTTCTCGTCTCAAATATGAATAAATGTTTCAAAGAGCAATTTAATAGTATCAAATGTGAAAATCATCTCCGTATCAGAAACCTATTTATTTGTACCAGGGTTTTGAGAAATGGTTTGTTTTGTTTTGTTTTGAGGTCTTAAGAGAGTTGGAAAGCTATTTGACAAAATTTATCAAGCTATGTGGAAAAATTCATCAAATTTTGGTACAAACAAAAAATTCTTTCATTTCGAAACCCTCGTAATTTGATGGGATTACCAACATTTAAAAACAAAAACAAGCTGAGTGGACGATCTACTATTGTTGGCAAGATTTTTTTCAAATATTTCATATACAAGATTTTCTGGAGACATAATTTTTGAGAGGTAGGCAAAGTGTTTATAAGCCCTTGGAAAGGGGCAAATTAGGGTGAGCGAATAAAGGAAAAAATCCATTTGAAATTGGCGAAACTATAAGTCGGAAAACGACCAATAACAGTAGTGTTTATGACCCCCCGTCTAAATTTTTGAACTGCAATTTCACCATCTTGGCTCTGTCAGACATCGATTGAAATTGTCATTCCTCAAATAGAATCACCAACATTGTGGCAAATTAAACGGTTTGTAATGGAGCAAAACTTATTGTTACAAAAACAGCCGAAACATCCAAAAATTCGACTCGACGTAATCAGGTTAGTTCAAAACAAAGTCTGAAGTATTGAAGCCATATATTTCAATCATTATTCGACGACTGTTATCATATCAAAGGAATATTTACAATTTGGATTCCTTGGCTAGGCTTATCTATCACTTGAATGAAATTCAAACATTATCGAAAATAATCCCTTCTTCAAGAAACATGTTTCTGTAGTTAGTTTACGTCATCACCCAAGTCATTGAAATATTCACTTCGTGACCACATCTTAAATCTAGTCAAGATTCAAGCTCCCCCCCCCCTTCCCCCCTTCGAAACAAAGTCATATCGAAAATCTAATTAATTAGGTTCGTGTGCCACTTAGACAGCTTCTTCTCAACCTTCTAACAATGATACAATGATAAATTTCCCAACTAACAGCCGTATGTTAACAAGGAAATTATTCAATTCTTGGGCTGCCATCCAATTTGCCAACCGCCCCTTCCCCTTCTGGCTCTGGGGCGGCACTTCAATTCGAATCTAATGAAGAAGAAAACAACACATACATGCAAAAAAGGACCATGATGATGATGAAAATGATTGAGCACCAACGAACAAATGAACAAAATCTCAAGACGCATATGATTTAAGATTCGAAAAGTAATGAAATTCCACTAGAATTTCAGCCAGATGGGACTTTGGGTCTATATGAATTGGCTAGATCTAGAGTATGGCATTGGTATGGTAACCACAACGAACATTAACTGAAACCAAATGCAATTTGTAATTGTCGTCTCCATCCTCTTCAGATAAATGACCGAGCAAAAGTGTTCAGCAACACCAGCAGCAGCAGATTCTCATTTTGTGGAAATGTCCTTGGTAGTAGAATTTTCTTTCGGATGAAATCTCTGGACAGAGGGGAAAAAAGAACGCAAACGAGTGTATCGGACAAAAATTTTCATTGCTAATTTTAATTAACTCAAGATACACAAACTTAAGTCTATGGTGGGATTGATGATAGAAACACTTTGGATATTACTCCCAATCCACCCCTAGAAAGCTTACTCCGGGTAAAATTCTCTAATGCGGCTTCTTTCCATACACATGTGGGGTCCATCCATTAATTTGGTTATCTGCAAAATTTGCATGCGACAGAAGTTGTAGAAGATGAGAAAAAAAGAAAAAGTACAGGGTGACAGAAAAACGTTTAGAGCGTCATATTGCAATGACAGTTTCAACGAAGGCCAGTCTGTTTTCATTAGAGATGTACGTAGGAGAAGAGAGAAAAAACTCAATTTTTTCCTTTGTGAATGTTCGTACGCTTTTACTAGTTTCGAAAAAAAATTATGAATTAAAGCTGCATCAAGTTTATAGCTTCAAGGTTTTTTTTAAGGACAAATTAAAGAGTTATAAGAGCAAAGAGTTGAAGCTAATTAATTACTCTGTATGCATGAAGTTTTTTGGAAAAAAACAAAATCTTTGTTAATTACTATGGTAAAAGATGCTACCATCCGGGGGTTGTCCTTGTTGTAAAAATTATCACTCGACTATCATCAATCCTGAATATCATATTCTCGATGGATTTTAGAACTACATGTGTATGTGAACAGCATTATTGTAATGGTAATAGATGTGAAGTTTTTTTTTTCTCTTTGAATAAAAGAAAAACTCAGTTCGATTTTCTTTGATAAAATTATAATTTATTAACGATATTGGTAGATATTTAACTCGATTACGTAAATGTGAAATCAAAATTTGCTTAATTAAAATAATCTTGACCGTAATAAAAATAACCCGAGTCTACTTGAATATTACATGACCGATTCTCTCGCTTATCATTTATCGACTGCTTGCAGCTGCGTTGCAATGATGGTGATGATGACTATGTTATTATCGTACTCGGTACAGTTACGGTTTTGGTATTTTTTGATCGCTTACTAAACAGACTTTGCAAGATTATGTCCATTTTGCGAGATTAAAAGAATGTTTTTACTAAGTCCTTCTATAATGGATAAAGAAGAATTTTAAGAACTTTTATTTTTAACGATTCTAAATCAAATTAATAAATGCAAGAAGAAAAAACAACCGCCTCGTCCGGGGTTTGAAACCGGGACCTTCCGCTTGCCGGGCGACTGCTCTTACCACTGAGCTAACGAGACAGATGATTTTTCCTCTTGCATTTATCAATTTGCTACTAGCCTACTAAGCCACGATTTGCTTTCAGCTGGAATTAACCAGTAACGATGAAAGCGCACAAATAAATTGTAAATTCAATTTTTATTTATTTTTCCCGGTTTCAAACCCTGGACGAGGCGGTTGTTTTTTCTTCTTGTATTTATTAATTTGATTTAGAATCGTTAAAAATAAAAGTTCTTAAAATTCTTCTTTATCCATCATTGACTGATTCTAACAAGTGTAGGTTCGATTCCCGTCCGGGAAAAATAAATCCTTCTATAACATCCATTCGAAAAAATTTCCACAAAATTAATAACTAATTTTAATGCGAGAGCAAAGAAAGATGCGTTAGTAAGATTCTTTTGAAAATCTGAAATCTACTAAACAAAATTAGTTATTGCACTTTACTGCAGAGTCCAAGGCGTACAACATCTACCTGCACTTTAGAAATACTATTGAATCTACCGGAACTAGATTAATGGTTTACAGCGTCCTACAGATATAGTAAATCGGACTCGAAAAGTCTACGCAAACGAATAGAAGCAAAGCCAATACTGGATCTGATATCAGACTGAATGGTAGTTAAATACCACCTCGCATTGCCATTCAAGATAAAGATACCAAAATATATACAAATCCAGAAAATGAATTCCTAATATGGAACACCAACGATTCTAAAACCGAAAAAGTTGTAGGAGCAGGAATACATGGTGTATATCTATCCTAGGAAAATATGCCTCAATAGTCCAAGCAGAAGTTTATGCCATCACTGGAAATCACGAAAACGTCAGCCGATCCCACACTAACAGAAAAATATATGTCTATAGGTACGGTACAATCAGTCAATCGACATTGAAAGCAGTCTCATCAACTGAGATCAAAACGAAGTTAATGTGGGAATGCATTCAAGCATTAACAAACTCCGGCACAAAGAATAACCTAACACTTCAATGGGTCACACGACATGCTGGAATTGATGGGACTTACTTGCCAAAACAGGAGCATCCATGCCCCTCATCGGGCCGGAACTATTTTGCGATATTTCTTACACCGTGAAACTTACCATCCATAGCTGGATCCAAAACCGAATAGACCAGAGAGGGACTTCAATGATAGGCTCCAGACAAACCAAGAGATTCCTTAAAGGACCTTCACCAAAGAAGAGCCTGGATCGTTGCAGGCTGTCTAGGTATCAACTCAGAATCATTACAAGAGTCTTAACTGTGATACTGCAAACTTAACATATTATAGGCATATCACCCAATGATGTATGTATATTATGCCTTGAAGGGAATGAAATAACGGAGCGCGTCTTATGCGAATGCCGGGCTATTGTGCAAGGCCTTTGGTTCATACTTTCTAAAGCTTGCCGACTTCCCTGTGTGTGCTCTTCTTTTTATAACTCTTAATTTCAGTTTTCAATAATCGATAGATTTTAACAGTCCATAGTCGCCTTCTGATGTCTAACAATAACTCTGAAGAACAATTCAATTCAATTGTTTCTAAACCTCATGGGGTGAAGCATTTTCAATAAATAGACCACCTCAATCAATTTAAGTACATTTCTCTGAGCTTCCTCACCTATTTCAATAAAATGTGAAGAAATCATATCTTTCTAGAACACAAAGAAACTCACTCCCATCTCACATTATAATTTTAAATTGAATCCATTTTCAGGTACCTTTTATCTTAAGATAGATGCAAATTGAATTCCTGGGTAAAAGTTCCCATGGTCATGTCTTCATATAAAATTATTTCTCTCCTACAAAGGCAATAGGAAACTTAGCAGCGAAATTTCTTCTACACCGTTAGCATCTCCATCCACCTACCACAGCAGTAGAACTATTCTATGTACGCATATGAAAAAAAGATTTCCATCGTGCTTAAATAATCCTGATGAAAGATGAAGATGGGAATGTCACAAACCAGGCAGAATCTTTCTGCTACTAGTAATGAAAACAAAGTGCAGGAGTAGACCGTGATAATTGGTAAGGCAGCACCAACCACTATATTTCCTTCACCATATTAGCAATCCCTGGGAATCCGGGACAACAAGAAATTCTATATAAAAAAAAACTTTACGATCTCCTTCTGAATTGCACTAGAGTCCGCCTCTGTGAGAAAACATTACGTTCCCCAAGACGAAAAAACAAGTGCTGGAATTACGGACACGTTCCTTTATTAGGACTTAATTAATTAATGGTTGGATAAGCCACTAACCGTATTTTACTTCCCGTGTTCCTGGTTTTTTCGGCATTTCCTACTAAATTGTCAACCACCACTTGAATCCAGAAAAAATTTAGCTGGCGAAACATAACGTTTGCCTTCTTAATCGATTCAAACTCTGTGAAAATATTTTCAGGGATTAGCTAACCTATGCCAGTTGGAAGGGAAGTTCCGGTGGTTCCTGTTAACCAAACATAACAACAACAATATCATCATCATCCCGGCAGATTCTACTGCAAAAATATGAAAATATGTAAAAAAAACAAAATCCTGAAGGAGAGACAGAAAGTTGCTGATCAGGCGATTTTGTGTTATCGTGTCGACTTTGCTGCCACAGGAATAGATTTGCATTGCTGTTTATACCTACATACTCCAGGAGAAAATCAGGGATTGGTGTTTATTTGTGGCTACGAAAATGCATACATAAGGGATTTTTCGTTTCTATGGACATTCTGGTCTCATAAATTTCAGACGTGAGTCCCGAAAATCTCGAGCAAGATATTGGCGGAGTTTTAATATTGCGTCACCACAAAATCGATATAGTAGGAGAGGTTAATTTTGAGGTCGAGGATTCGCTCCATAAATGTTTACGTTTTGAGGACATAAATTTAAATAAAAAAAAAGAGACTGTGAGACATTTTCCGTTCTGTAATCACCACGCACACTTTCACTTTATTCCTCTGCAATCCAACAAAATCATCTAAGTGTTAACAAATCAAAATCCTCGCCAGTCATGAGGTTGTCCCAACTCGAATGGCCTTTAATTACCTCGGACGTAAGACGATTAAAGAAAATGAGCGAAAGGCTAACCACGTTGATGGATTAAGTTTGCCATCATTTTGACACATTCTTTTTAGGATTCTGATTTAATTGGGGAACTTCTTTGGATGTTGTTTTATTCTTGTGCGTGAGATTAAAGCATCTGAAAGGATCTGAAGAAATTCAACAAAAAGACTCTACAGAACTGATAATGGAGCGGAACAAGTGGCTTATGACTTTGATGTTTTTTTGTTCTTTTTTATTTTGTTCAAATATTTTTAATAAGAAGGTACGCATCCTCTTATCATCGCTTCAAGATCAAAATCAAAAGAATTTCCCTTAACGAACTTCTTAGTGGTACTTTAATCAATTTCTTCATCGTTTTTCATCTTTTGTGTATCAGGCCGGTCTTATAAGAAGGGGATTTTGGAGTGTGCTGAGGATGTATTTGGAGAAGACTACAATTACTATGGTTCCATGGACACTAAGATAGGAAGATCTCATAATGCTAGGGAGCTGCTGATAGTGTCTCTTATGAATACTTTCTGAGATAGTGTACTCTTTTGGGATTTAAGAAATCACAATCCGATTAATGAAGTTATGTTTCGTGTTGATAAGACTTCAACATACGTGCGAAGGTGTCAACAAATAGAAATTAATTTCGTCTCGCATACCTACAGTATATACGTAAAAAACTTAGCTCCTTATGTTACTACTTTTATCTCAGTGTGTGCAGGTATTAACTTCCTTAAGTTGATGGTGGAATGAGAATGAACATAATGTTGGGGATTCAGGAGATGAGCGATTAGATACTTCGAGGAAAGACGGGTCTCTAGACTTGGCGATAAGATTTTAAAATTGCATTAAAAGGTAAGGAAAACAGAAATTTATACTAGCAAAATGCTAACAACATTACCGCGTTGTGTATCATTGCTGAAAAACAGTTGAGCTTTGGGAATTATCGTTAACAGGAATAAATCGCGGGGAGGGTGATGGAGGTAGATGTCCAGAAATAATTGCAGATCATTATAAAAGTAAACCAGGAAGAAATGGTCGCAAATAAAATTAATTGTGACATTCCAGTAGGTTAGAAAGCATTGAAAACAAACCCCGAAATATTCGATCTCGGATTTCTCAATCTCGGAGATGAAAGCCTAGATTTTATCTCCGAAAACATAATTTTGAAAAACAAATCTCACTAAATTAAATTCCAATAATCCATTTTGCATGATTCTAGTATTTTTCGAAATCATTACTACGGGGTTTTTTGTCCTGATCCTTTGATATCATAAAACAGTCATGGTACGAATCTCTACCAGTCGAGAAAAAGAAATTTACGATTTTTTATTTCTGAAATGAAAAAAAAAAACAAAAAAAAAGTTCAAATAATATGTCTACAACAAAAATCTCTTTAAAAAAAACCCCGAAACATATTGAAATCCTCTTTTTTTATACATTTCATTGAGAAGTAGGAAAACTAAAGTCGGGATTTGGTCGAAATTTGTCATCAATCGGGATTTTGAACTCTTATGTCGGTAATTTGAAAATCTACATTTGGTCCCACTCATTCCAAATCCTTCGATAAAATTTCATCTCTGGGATTTTTCACTTCACTAGTTAGTGGAATTTTTTAATTCCACGAATGGAACTCTGGTATTCATTTTCCTTCGAATTAGGAATCCGTTTATTTTTAGATATTTCTTGAAAAGTGTAAAAACTAAAGTCGCGATTTAGTCGGCAGTTTTCATTAGTCGGGATTTTCATTTGATGGGATTTTAAAAATTTGCATTTTGTCTCACTACCCTCGAGATATCCCTTTCCGGGACTTTTAATTCCATAGTTTTGCTCCGAGATTTTGCATTGCGAAATCCTGGACTCCGGGATTTTGTATTGCAGGTTACTCAAATCCCGGATTTTTTAAAAATTCCGAATCTATCAAGCAACTATAACATTTTTGTGATATATGCGTATATAGGCGTGGGACCTGACGCATGAAAACATTAGAGAATTGCAAGATTTTTCAGCGAAATTTTCATCGATTTACATATACTATGTACGTACATATGTGGTGGTGAAACGTAACTTTGCTTACCAATAAATATTGGAATGTTTTCGATCTCTGCGTAATGCCGTAAACAAAGAAATGACGTGAATGTTGATGTTAATAAACTGAGTCAAAGATGTATTTCAACGTCTAATTCGGGCAGTGAATGCGGCAGTTATTGGTATAATATCGATCGCATACATCCTAGTTTCGTTAAAGCTATTCTACCTATTTTGCTACCGTATCTTACATTCAACTTAAACGCTATCATAACGTCCTCCTGTTTTGCCAAAAGTTGAAAATTAGCTAATATAATACCAATTCCTAAAAAAATCTTCATCAGCATACCGTACTATCTCTATTCATCCATTCTTCTCTATGGTGTTCGAGAAAATACTACACAATCAATTTTGATTTTATATTGAAAATAATAACTTTGATATCCGAATATCAATCTGGTTTCAGAGTTAAGCTTAGCTGCACAACTGCTTAGATTAAATTATCCGATGACATTCGTAATTCAATTAATTCTAATATGGCGACAGTATTTGCGCTGCTGGACTTCTCTAAGACTTTTGACAATGTGGATCACATACTTTCGTTTAAGAAGCTCGTAGCTCACTTAAATTTTTCCTCATTTGGCTGCAAACTTATAATGTCTTACCTTAGTGGCCGCCAGCTGCGAGTTGTTAGTGGAAATAGAGCCTCTGATTTTCTTTTCGTTCTTGCTGGGGTTCCTCAAGGATCACTTTTAGGCCCATTACTGTTCAGTATGTTCATTAATGACTTAACGTTGATAGTCAAACATTGTAAGTTTCATGTGTATGCTGACAAATTTCAACTTTATATCTCTAAGCCATTGAAATCAATTGAAGATGCAGTACATTGCGCCAACACACATACATTCTTGTGCACTGTAGAATAAGCTAAATCTTAACACTTCAAAGTCCTCCTCAAAATTTATATTTAAAGTTGAGCTTGATACACCTTTTTCCCTGCTTTAAAGATTAATGATGAGGTGCGACCCAATATAGCAAATCAGTTAATAACCTGGGTACAGTATTCAATCAAACTTTAAGCTAGATTGCTCATATTAACCGTGTTATATGCTTTTCACTCTGCCATTCGTTATATATTTGGTTTGAAGCGCTGAAGCACTATGACCATGTCTCTCCATATGTAAAGTTGATCTTTGGATGTACACTTAAGTCGAATTTGGAAGTAAGAATATAGTTTATAACCAGAAGCCCATTTACTTATTTAATAAAACTAATTTTGTACAATAATCAAGAACACTTAATTTAATTCAGCCGAGTTTTAAATATCGAACTACTGAACGTCAATTTTTGGTACAACCTGTGAGGCTGTGGAACGCTCTCCCAAATAACATAAAACGAAGCAACAATGAACGTAATTTCCGATTCTTGTTATAAACTTTTTTCAACAGTAAAACATGCAATATTCTTTAGTAAATAATGTAATTACTTTATTTACTAATTAGCATACATAATATGTATTAATTCAAAAAATACTTAAATTAAATATATAGAAATTTTAGTGTATTATTAAGTATTAAGTTTCGTTTTTCGAATTATAGTAGGTCCTGCACATAATTATAATTTGAAGAATTTAATTGTGTAGTTGTTCTTCAAATAAACTGAATATAAATATGAAATCCTGCATAATGGTGTCGATCATTGGCAGAGTGAACTATATGAGATCTTGGAGATCCTAACATTTATAAATTTTAAAAGCTTGTATATCATCGGCATGTTTCGAGAATGAACATTCCCATAAAGATCGTCGAGAGTAATCTCAGAGATTCAAGGAAATCTTCAAAGGTTCAAAGAAATCCCCAGAGCTACAAAGTTAGAGCAAAATTCGATTAATTCGAGTGCCTGAGTTGTTAATGATTTTTAAAGTGAATGTGAACAAAAAGAATTTTTCCTTTGGAATTTTTTTAAGAATTTTCTTTCAGAATTTTTATTGGCTGCCGACAACAGTTTTCTTAGGAATCTATTCGATAATATTTCTATATTTGGTGCCACTGTTGGTGCCAAGCACTTAATCGCTTTTGTATAAGTTTTTGCAAGAGTGGTCTTCTGTGACACATTTTATGATTTAAATTCACGAATTGAACGAGTTAAAACTTCATATCCCCATTATCGCTTTTTTATTTTGGCACCATTTTGAATTATATTTATTCCTAGCTTGTACCCCTTTTTGAATTGCTGCTTGATTTTACCTGCGTTCCACAAAGTACCTATCTGCATTACAGTCAAAACACTCTAATTAAAATTCAAATTCAATTACAGTCAAGAAAGAAACTTTAATTTAAATTTAAAGCAAATTTCACGAATTCCATCCTCGCCATTATTCCTTCCAATTTCGATTTATTAAATGTCCATCTTATAACAGGTGCCATGGATAAAGTACACGAATCCGGATGCAAATTTCCTATGTATCCAGGTCAGGCCAAAGTTATCCATGATTTTCTCTTGCACTATAACGAATTTATGCTCGGAAGATTTCGAGATATTTATGTTAAATATCATAACATTAGTTGAAATATGCATGCAATTCTTACTGATTCTGATAGAGGATCTCATGTTTCATCAATGGAAATTCAACGGAAGATACTTTATTGAATGAATCTTAAGTCCTTATAAAGGATTTGATACCCGGAAAAGTGAAAAAATAAGAATTCGCTGTGGCTCCTTTCAGAAGCCTATCGGGGTGGAAGACAATTGAATAATTGCCACAAAAAAGAAAGAATCGAATCGAACACACAAACATGGAACGAATAAGATGAACGGTGCTTCTAGTGGCCTTAGTCGTCTACAAACATACATATAAATACTGGTTGGAATATAGGTAACACAATTGATGGGTACATGCTACAAGCAGTCGGAAAACTTCTTTTTTTCTTTTTTCCAATTATACGTCCGAGAACAATTGAAGGCATCGGAAAGCATCGGTCTAAGCTATCTCAAGAAATTGGGAAACAGATACAAGGGGATACCAGACGACTCTTGTGGTAGGAGAGAGTTATTAAATTCATACTGAAGACCAAAGAATTCAAGAATCGAGTGGGGAAGGTTATTGGATTGGAATCTATATTAAAGCCACTTTCAGACACTGTAACCGATTTTAAGTGGGTTCATCTGCCACTTGAAGATTCTTTATTGCTCTCTCAGTGGTCTTAGACCCGTCAGAATCGTTCATTTTATAACTTGAGAGGATTACAAATGTCCAATATCTGTTCCTATATGAGATGGGATGCTTCATCAAATGTTCATTGAACGATGACTTCTGATATTTAATAGTAGAAATCATATCTTTTCTAGGGATCCAGCAAATATTACGAAAATGATCATAAAATGGGAATATAAATGGTTTTAGTCAAATTTGAAGGAGAATATTGAAAGCTTAAGAAAAGAGTCGGTTTTATTGTGGTGTGGATTTGGGTGAATCAAATTGATAATTTTTTGTAGTGTTCTATTTAGTTTCTGACCATGGATTGCAGACATTTCAGATATACTGAAACAATACTCTAGTCTTCATGCCGTACGATACTCTGGTGCCGAGGCATCTGGCAGTCAATTTTCGGTAACTCATTAGTAGACACACTTCAAACTAGACAAGTGCACCCTACTAAACACATGTTTTCTTACTAGATACTTTTTATGGATTATAAGTTATGATGAAACTAAAAGATGGCAGAAAAGGACGATTCTAGCCCAGCATTGGCTATATTCGAAATCAGTTTTTTTCATGTGTCTACTACATTTATCAGAGAATTAAGCAGGAAAATATGGCCTGATGTGGAACCCCCGTCAGTCTGTTTCTAGTCAGGTTTGCTACATAGTCTCAAGAAAAATCAAAATCATCATGTAGACCTAATAACCTGTATATCCGCCAGGTATGTGTTGAATCACAAATAAAATTGACGGTCTTTCTGCTGAAAGTCGAACAGGGAGAATACATACATATGGTCCCCGTTTCTGGATGTTTTATGACCATCTTTCTAAAAATGATCGTCGATAATTCGGGAAGTCTACCCTTTGTGGAAGTAACGGCTTAGAGGATTACAATCTTCTTCAGCTTTTGATCGGGATTCGCCTGGTGATAGGTGATAGGTATTTTTGGTTAGGGTATTCCACTAGAGAGCAGATATTGGGAAAAACAACACTTGATTTCCATGCTTCCCGATGTTTAAAAAAATCAACCAATGATGGAAATATGGAACAACAACACACCAGATACTTAGATGGTATAAGCCGAATAAATGTTGAATATGCGTCGATGTATGTTACTCTTAACTTTCGACAATTATAAGTGCGAGGATAAACAGATCGTACTAACCTGCTCCAACTTCATTCACAAAAGCTCTGGATAAATGATGACCTCAGCCGAAAATATCTTTATACTTAGATGAACAGCTCAACTCGAAAGTAACGAGCGCAGCACAAAAGGCATTTGAATTTTATGATCGACTTCTAGCGAGTTGATATGAAAAGTAATTGCTTCGTCGTCAATTGAACTCTCGTTTTTAACATTGGCGAATCTTATTTCAAATAAGAACGCTAAATTCTAGGTATGATATGGAATTTGTGGAAGTACTCTAGATTCGATGGGTATGAAACAAAACATATCCAAAAGAAATAATCTAAAATAATTTACCCAACAATAAAACTAAAATTCCCCCTTACTCCTCTGAAATTGTTGTTATTGCCTTTGATCGAGATTAATCCTTATTTACATTCCCCACAAATTAAGTAAATTCTAAAGTCATTTCAAATTCATAAAATTAACTAAGACACGCGCCCGCATTTCTCAATCTTGCAATCGTCTGCCACCAGGATTATGAATAACAATTAAGGATTGCAGGCTAACTCGGAAATAATTACACCAACATTTATTCTTTCGTTTCCTTTTTACGCCTTTCTATATCCTTCGGCTATTCCTGCGTCTGTCTAGTCCACCTTTATTATAACTACTACCCAAAAAATAGTTCGCTATTGTCGTTATAATACCTATATTAAGTTACTGTAACGCTGATTCCGCGAAACAGATCTGTAGAGACCCAGACAGGCTGGATTAAGTAATGTTATGCATTCCAAACTTTTTACTAAATGTAGGAGAAGAACTGAGATTTGACGCCAGAAGCATGTTTTAATTAACTTAAAAGCAACTGCCTGCCTACGCTCTTCTGTTTGAAGCAAAACAAATCTTTTAATGGAGAGATTGAGAGTCCTTGAGTTCTGGCTCAATATAGTCAGTATATAACCGTAGTATTCGCATTTGCAGACTAGTGGCACCCCCATTATGTAGAGATAGTTATACGCCATGAACGAAGAAAGTAAATCCAAAGATTTGGGATTGGATGAGAACAGCAAAATTAAAGGACAAAAAAGGATGAGAGCTGGATGGGAATTCCATTAAGGTAATCCCATTATCATAAGATGTGCTGCTCTCGACATTTCGAGATTTCACTATATCCTAGGGCTTCTTCCTCCTCCTCTTAGTTGGTGAGCGGCAAGTGGGTGTGTTTCGAGTCGGGATGCCGCCGATCTGGGTTTTTTTCGCTGTGCAAAGCGTTACGCCTCATTGAAATTCATTTTCCTTTAGATTTGTTGATTTTTTTTTTTTTAACTCGAAGAGTTCTTTATTAAAACCGATGTCTTAAATTCGCAGAATACAAACAAGTGAGAGTTTTCTTAGGCAAATGGGGTTATCCACTAAAAGAGGTTTAGCAATTGTTTAGAAGGAAATTTCATTCTTTTGCTGCCATACTGCGCTTACTCAGGAGAAATTAGAATCTCAATGGTCGGTCATTGGTGATAAAATGAAACGTTTTCGCTTAATATGTTTTTCCTCTGTCAAGCAAAACTTCCCAATTATATGCGACATCATCTCAATCGAGTCCAATCACTAAATCCAATCAATCAAATTACCACAGTTCAGAGTTTTTAAGCTCAGCATAATGAAGCTGTGGTATCACTTTCGAAACTGGGTCTGTGTAGCCGGTAGCCGCAAGGAATAATTATTGCCGAACTGTTTGCATTTTAATAGAGCTGTTCACAAACTGTCCGCAAAGTAGTTTATAACGGCCGTAAGGAAACATGCTCCAGTTTCTGGCCATGATTTGTCCACCCGTTCACCGTTTTGTTTTTTTTTTTTTTTGTATTGATGGTGCTCAGGTAATGGATGATTGATATGATTTTGCTTGCGGCTTGATTACCTGACGTCAATTTTAATCATTAGTTTTACATCTGTTTGTTTTTCCATTGCCTGGTGTGATAGGTAATTGTATAATAAATTGAGTTCGTCTGATGAATGTTTAAAAATTAACTTTTTATTATTTTATAATGGCCGTCAAACCCTTATCTGTTAGAGGTCCGATATGACTGTTTGTCGCGCACCATTCGATATTTTCAAATGAATGAACTGTTAATACTCGTAACCATATTACTAGAGCAACGAAAAAATTTTGCAGCCATGTCTTTTGTCACCCTTCGGACTCACTTCAATGTTGTGGAACTTCTTTCATTTACAATCGTAACCATTTGTCTAAAGCAATGAAAACTTTTGGCGACAATTCATTTGCCAACATGGGATTTAGGAAAACTAGAAAAGAAATCAAAGTTTCATCCAAATAACGAACTCTTGTAGAATCACTAAAGAAATTGTTTCCTTCAATCTACAGAACCGATTTTCTAGTGATCTGTGAAATATTGGTACAGGATCAACTATACTTGATTCATATTTATGCTCATGGAATCCATCTCGTTATGGTACCCTTAGATTTTACTGATCGATCTAAATGAGATTCATTCTTAAATAAACAGCGTTCAAGAGTCATGAACTTACAACAAATAAACTAAAGCAAAATTTGTTTGTATTCAAACTGCACCTGATTGACAAATAATGACGACCAAATAGTACAAAAAAGTAATCCTCTACAGCTATTGTCGAAATTAGATCGAGTTAGCTCATTAGCTCAGTTATTGGTCTATCAAGTAAGAGGTACTAAATTTAATTTTCCGATGAAGATGATAAGAGTTTGGGCAGCTGTTGAAATTGGCTAATTTGATCTTCAAGTAAAGTTCTGCAGTCGTACATGTATCGACACCGATAGATATGAACATCTTTGAAGCGAACTTACCTCTTTGGTTCATCAGTCAATTTTTTTCGGTCCTGAATAACACTATTTTCCATCTTGTCGACCTTTTCGTTGAACTGAGATCGATGGTCGAAGTCGACTATTCCTTTAGCATTTCCTCACTGTGTTTTTCTACATAAAATTAATTCTAACACCACTGGGAAGTAATGTGTCTCGCAAAAAGTCATTAGACTTCAGCATCTCAAATGACACCATTGTGTATAAGCTAATTAACATGGTGGATTATGGGGGTCACCCCTTCCCTACTTATTTTGGAAATGATTGTTATCACTGTGTGACTTTTTATCATTTTATTCCAGGTGACAATTTTTATATTTAAAATTGTCTTTTCTAAGATCAGCATTTCGTACGCCTTAATATAGATTCCCCTGTGTGTTATTAGACGACCCTACCGAAGTTTTGTCTTCCAAATTTTGAAAAAAAATTCAAATTCATGGTCCACAATTCACCATCAATGTGATTTATCGCATATTAAAATTCCTATATACTAAGGCAATACACCAAATGGCCAAACCTACCACCAATCATTAATGGAAAGAAGTGCCTTTAGCGCTTCGTTAAAAATTTACTGATTTTTTCCTTTTTATAATTAAGCAGAAATGCATTAAAATGTCGCTCCTCTGCCATCCTCCATTCAAGCAAATCCAACATAGAATTTTGTAAAAAACTCTCAACAAAGCAAAATATTTTCCAAAAGTATTTTGATTTCCTTTGACAGAAATTTCATTCTTCACATAAGAAATGGGGGCCATTTGTACTTTAGTCAAGAACGTTCTTTTCAAAACCATATTCTTCCCCCTTTTCTTCCTTTGACATTCTCTCCAAAATTTCCATTGCATTTCCATTAACTTCTTCAGCAAGCCTCATAAGGCCAAAACAAATAAACAGAGAACTTTTTGTTCAGCTTTTTAGTATCAATTTTGCTTGCTTCCGAACTGCATATAACTATTATATACACGCCACCTTGAGTATGATATCTAGGCTGATTTAAATTTTACCTCCCCCCTTCCTCTTCCTACCAGAAGTATAGTAAATAATTTCAAGGCTAAAACATAACGTTTATGTCAACAACCACAAATTCACGCTCAAATAAATCATTTTTAGGCAACAACGTTTTTGTTTGATAACCTCTGGGAAAACTTTAAGTTTGCCACGTCATGGTCCGTGCTGCCATCTACATATGATTAGTGATGGTGCACGGCCACTCTACGAACAACGGTTTAAGCGAATGTAAATTTCATTTCAGACTTAAAAGACTTCTTAAAGAACAGGGCAATAATAGAACAACAACTCTTATCACGTTCATAAACATCCAGGCACAATATGAATGCCGACTTCCCATAGAAAACGCTGAAAGCACCATCTAGCGGTTTAATTAAAAACGTTTTTTGCTGCCTACCTACATAGCTTTCTGCCTTTTCCGTGGCCGAATCATACTCTCTCAATGGAGCAATTTGTTTGTTTGTTGGAATATCCATACTATGTAGGGTTTGAAGACCATTTCTTTGAGTAGTATGGGGGCACCCTTTCTACTTATTTCTTTGTTATCCATAACCTAACCCCCCCTAATGCAATATGTTGCACTATATCCCTTCCATGGGGAAATAATGGTATTTTATCTACTTGCAGAGGTATAGGGAAGCGAAACAAGCTACAAATCAATTTTATGCACCCACAAACGCTTTGTTCATATTTTCTTTCTATTTTTTTTTCAGCTAACAGGTTGAAGGTTTATTGCAATTTTCACTTTATTCCTCCCCGTCTATTCCCTTTTTTCCAACAGAATACAAAGTTCATTCAACAATGTTTTTATTATATTCATACGGGGCGGATAGAATAGTATGATTGCTGCAACTTTATGGGAGCTCACTGCTACCCTATTTTGCTGTCCTTTTGCATTAAATTTGTAGCCTCCCGACCTTCTTCCACTCGCAATAAAGATAGTCGTTTTGTTTCACTACATTTATTGCTACTGCTACTATCCACTCGCTTCAAACGACCTCGGACCCAATGACTTTTTGTTGAAGTTCCTTAGGCACAAAGGGGCCGGCTAATTGTAAGGAAGTGCCCCGGAAATTTTTATTGTCAGAGTTTAAAGTTGAGAATTTATGGTCGACCTGAAGAAATAGGAAGTTGGGGAAGTTAGAGGGAAGAGCTAATAGTATAGTGTGGAAAGTAGATGATGATGATAGGTCACTTATCTTGCACTTCGGTTCAGTATGCGGCTGGAAAAAGTTTTTCAATTAAGTGACTATGACGGTGGAGAAAGTGAGCTTTTGGAAGATGTCTTTTACGGGCTACCATCCAGCAGAATGGTTGTCTAGACTAAATTTATGTATAATTTTCACTTCTTCTTCTTAATTTCAAGGACAGTGAGCATTAACTTTGTTAAATAGAGTGGTGGTAGTTAGTGGCAAGGAATGTACATAATAGGTGGGGTGGGGAGAATATTATCAGTGGACAGAATATGAGTAACAAATTTATATTATTTCTGTTGTGCATTTTGAGGTGGTGGAAACATGAATTGTGTTTTTTTTTTATCAATCGAATTGTTGTTAACATTCATCTTCTCCCATTAACTCATATTTGTGTAACGTAACACAGGATTTATGATCAATGAGTTTGAACCAATTTCTACAAGAATTAATCTTATAACCACTTCTTTTCATTTTTTCTAGACCACTTTTGAATATACAGCGATTTGCGTTAATTCTTCTTACATGGAATGATGATATCCACACCATTGTTACAAAAAAAAAAATTATGGTAAATGTGGACTTCTACAAACACGTGTTCCTAGATATTTGAAACAATCCACGCCCCCGAAGTTCCAGTTCACTAAGACTAAGACTTTATCTGGCTCTATGTTATGGCACTTCTCTGTGGTAAAAAAAAACTAAATTGTAACATATTTCAATGCACAATCAGCATAGTGTAACCTTTTAGTTAAAGTTACATTACAAATCTTTACAGCTCGATGGATAAACGTTTATATAATAAAAGATCTCAGAACCATTAAGAAATTACAAAATACTGTAACTTTTTATTATATGGTATTGCAAGTATTTCTTAGTAATTTATCTTTCCTAATATCAAATAAGTTAGTTAAACTTACCAACCTAAAACTAAAAAGTTATTTAAGAATCCAGCTATTTTAACATTAAAAGCCATTCAAAAATAACAAAATATTTATTGTAGTTGAAAATCGAGGCAAAAATGATTGCAGCTTATTTATTGTCGCTTACATTTCTTTTACTGTACGAAATTGGTTAAATTTAACCAAAACATACCGAAAAAAATTAAAGAATCATACAGAAGTTAACTACTGTGTCAGATTAGTTTACTACCTTACATTAGATGAGGATTATGTACTCTATGTATTCGAAAATTAAGACACAACTACACAACTAAAAAGCTCCAAAAATTGGTAAACGTCAAATTTGTCACTTTTTGGTTACAAATGCATTTATAGAGCTTATCATTATATCATTTCTCTTCTTACCTATGCTGTCTTACAATTGTAACGATTGTTTTTATAATAAAAGTTTTACCATAAACATAGTTTACTTCTTGGTTCTCTCCTCAATCTAAATTTTTCTTTCTCCCTTTTTTGTCATTCAAACAAGATGTTTTGCGTGGTCTAACTAAATTTTAAGAAACTATTTTTTTTTTTTAATTTAAACTTAATCTGACAAATACAATGTACAGTCCTATAGAAAAATCGAAGCCATACTCATCATAAGTTTTAGGATCAAGTTGTTTTTTCTACACATGAAGTGCAGCTGGAATGAATAATATGATTTATTCATTATTTGTTACATTTTAGTAAATTGCTAGTAAATAATTTATTTTTCGATATATAGAAATTAACAAACCAAAATATTAGAATTGTGAAATAAAACATAAAAAATACCGATAACCTTCTAGCAACTAATTCGTTACGTAATTCTTATATAGCTCCAGATATACATATATTGGATTAAGCAACCAAAAAGAGTTTCAACTAAGTGTAAAGGTAGTACCAACAACGTTTTAGTTTTCGTTGTTATCTATTCCACTTCTTGCCGCAGTTTTCCATTCCACCACTATTCCAATTATTTCAAACAATAACAAAATTTGGCAAAAACTAAGCAAATATAATGTCGATTGAATAGTTTTACCGCTAGCAATAATATCAATCAACACTAGTTTGTATATCCAAAAAAAATTTCTCCCAAACTAGGCTGATGTTTATACGGCAAAGATTAAGACAACTTAACGTCATCCAATATTTCTCTGGACATGGAGTCTCTTTTATTGTAGCACCAATGAAGTTTCCTTATTCTGGGAGTTTTTCGATAGCCATATGTTGCCCTTATTCATATCTACTGACTTTTATGTAATCACAGCAAGAGCACTATTTTCGCAAACGTAATCCTAGGATGAAGAATTTCCTTTAATGGCATATCAAACTGCAAAGACGAAAGCCAAACCGACGGAAGCCTGAAGCACCCAGCTAATTGCCTAGGCTGAAGGCTTTTTGGCTGCTATTAAACCCAACTGTGTGTGGTTGGCGTTTATCGTTCTCGCAGTTTATGTCTTGCATTATCTTGTTATCGGATTTCCCTATACTTCTGTTATTATTGCTCTGGAAACACCCTTCACTCTCGACATTCCGCAACCGTATCACTCAAGGGATGATATGAATCGAAACTCGTCTCTATCCGACTTTCAGACCAAATAAACTTCCCCAAACTTGGGTGGCCTCGGCTTGTCGGTTTCTAGTAAAAGGATAATGCCATGCTGGATAAATGGAGCCACTGAAACTTTCTGATCGTTCAAGCTTATGAAATCTGGGGAGCTATAGAAATTCATACTTCTTGCCATCTTGTGGGTTGTTACAACTACCACACGATATTACTACTACTGCTTCTGCTGCTGCTGCTGCTAGATTCGTGCTGTCTTTTTGTTTATACTAGAGGCGGAGTAATCATGCTGTGAATTGCTTAGGCCAGTATAGCGGCCCTGGTGTATTGTGCCATCCCCAGCAGATTAAAACATCCCCGTAGAGTACACATGTTGAAATTAATCAAATGAGGTTGGGATGACTTCCGTTCCGTGCTATACTCCTCTATGGTATTTAAACTTCTAAATCTATGAGAATTGTAGATGATTACTTCTGGATATGGATTAAGTTTAGCTATAGAAGATATAGGGAGATTTAGTTTAAAGTCAAACATAGTTGCATGTACATATATGTAACGTAAGAGGGAAGTTAAGAATTGTTCCAACTCCAAGTACAATGAAACAGCTTGCAAGAGATTTTGTATTTTGTAGTCTGGAGAAGAATAAGAGCTTAACCTAATGCTGCAGGAGCTGTTATGGAATATAATAAAATAAGTAAAAAACGAGTTTTCAAACAAAACTGAGGCCAAGCCGCATGAAAAAGTAGAAAATAAACTTTTCTTACTATGAAATTTTTTTAAAAATTTACATCAATTTTCCTCGATTTTTCATGCAAGTTTTCATGATTGTTGAAGAGAAAGTATTGATGCCAGTAGGACGAAAAAAAAATGATTCCGCATAGCTTATAAAATTTTTTTGTCGGAAAATTCGAAAAATTCCGGAAATTTTCCGAAAATTTTCCAGAAAAATTGGAAAATTCTGCATTTTTCCTGAAACCGATTTATCATTAATCATATCGATGAAAATTTTTCCGATGATTTTCCCGCTTTTCCGGGTTTTCCACAAAAGCAACTTTATGCAACTCATTTCGCTCTTAGGTTGCAAAACGGGGAAAAAGTAATGATGCCAGTTGATAGAGAACTTGATCCTGCATAATTTAGAAAACTTTTTTAACCGAAAATTTTCCGGAAAAGTCGGAAAAATTGGAAAACTCTGCATTTTTCCTGAAACGGATTTATCACTAATCAAATTTGTACCAAATTTTCCGGGTTTTCCATGGAAATTTCCGGTTCAAATTTTGATAGATTCAATTGTCACGCGACATGAACCTTTGTGCCAAATTTCAGCTCACTGTGATGACGAAAAGTGGGTCTACGAGAGTGTCGAAAATAGTAAAAAAGAAATATATAAATATACAGACAGACAAATTTGTGTACGAGTTAAAGGGACGGGCTGGCCTCAAAAAAGGAAGGGAGCACATACGCTAGACCTCATTAACAGTCTTTTTCTTGTTCTTGCCACCTGTTGTTTATTTAGCTAATGGAAAGAAATTAATTATGGCGAAATCATGAAATAGTTGGGCTTTTCACCTTCTCCTACTGACCAAGTCTGTGAATAGTCGTTTCTTCGTAATAGATGTAAAAATTTTTATTTAGAACCCCACAGAGAGCTATAGGAGCCTGCAAAGTCAACACGTTCTCTAGTTCCAATAGATGGAAAGACGGACAGGTGGGACAGATAGGCAGACTGTTGGAGAGACAGGTACAAACTACACATTTTATTCCAAACTGACCAAGATCAAACAGCCAAAACTTTAAGATGTGATAGATTTCAACAAAAATTTCGCAGATAAAATTTCCGAAACATGAGTGGTCAGGATAAGTAAATATACCTAGACTCAATTGGACCTCAATTTAGATAACCACGAATATTTCCTTTACAAACTTGAGGACGAAAAGCCGGAATTAAAATCGCGGAAATTCTACTCTTAGAAAACAAAAACTCGAAACCGATTATCTCGGAACTCATAATTACGGGCCTCAAAATTTTGGAGCCAAAAATACAGAAATACAAAATCCCGGAATGTTGAAGAAAATTAAAAGAAAAGTGACATTTTCTCTAACATTCCGGGATATCTTGCTCCTAGAATCTGACTTAAGTAGTTTCAAACCAGAAGTCAGCAGTGATATAGCTGTGTCGGCGATAGCACTACTTTTTTAATAAATCAATTTTGAAAATTCAAAAGTTTCAAATTATTTACATATCGTAAAAGACGCATGTTTTTAATAAAACTTGAATTCATAAAACTGGGTAGTTCAGAAAAAGGGTTTTCATTAAAACGGAATATTGAAAAATGTACTCTATTACGCTGCCGGCCTCATTGTAGCTCTGGTGTTTGTTACTAAATGCGAAATAGTTTATAACAATCCCGGGATTTTTAAAATATGTTTTATGTTTCGGGATTTTCAATACTAGGAATCTATGTTCGGAGATTTTCAATTTCTAGATTTCAAATTCCGGCATTTTGGTTTTGGGAATTAATTTTTACAATTCTTTGTTTTGGTTATTTTCGGTTTGGGGATTATCGATTCCGGGGTTTTGAGTACAGCTTTTCGAGGTACTAGGATTTCCAGTTTTTAACCCCCTAAAGTCTTTACAAGCTCATCGTACAATTAGCACGCTTTGTTGCGTTATCTGAACAGACCTAGTTCAGAACGACAACTTTAAGTTCTTTAATTTAGGTTAGGTAAGCAAGATGGCGCTAGAAGACTAGCCTTTATCACGTATACCTCCAGTGGATGCATTGTGCACAGTTTTAAAGTGGCTGGTTAAAAATCTGGTGTTGTTGTACATTTTATTTAGCCTTGCGTCAGCCAAAATTAGCACACTTGCAATGTCTAATACTCTAAATGTTTCCTTCACCTGTAATCGACAACTACCGAAAAGTCACAAAAATCCGTTTGACAACAATCAACAAGAGAAAATTTCCAGTTAAAAATTTGAAGTCAGACTTAAATGAACCGTCATCAGATGAAATCTCTTGAAAAGCAACAAATTTCTTAAAAGTGCTAAAATCTGCAGGTATAAATTGACAGCATCAATGTTGGCACTAGTTTTTCATTGAGTCATAAGAAATCACTAACAGAGCCCTCGCCCCAGGCCCGAATCAATCCTCAGATAAATAATGGATAGATGAAGATGGCATTCGATTGCAATCAGTGCCAAAGATTTGTGGTTTGCAGAACATTTCAGGTGATTTACAAACAGTTTTTAGCTCACAGTACAGGTTCTCTCTAGCATAGATAAATTCTATCCTGAATCTGGTATAAATCACTCAAGTCGACGACACCTTTAAGTTGCGTTTAATGGACCTGAGGACAACGTAACAAGTGCTTCGTCCAAAACATCAGTCGTTTTCTGTAGTAGTGTGTAGGCCGATGTCATATGGCTTCAGCTTAGAGGTGGCATTTCCGACAAAGAGTCGTTGACCGGAGTTTCTTCCTCGTTTTTTTTTTTTGCTGATTTGATTTGCCATTAGAAGAGTCTAGTCTGGCCAATGAATCTCTGCGCAAGGATAACTTCTACAGATATGCAGACTTACATAAATCTTTCAACTCCAAGATAGCCACTGCAGATAAAGCATTTTAGCCAATAGACTCGTCCCTCAACTGACAGAGTTATGCGACCATTATCGGACCAACATCGATTAATAATGAAACTCTGCATGGTGGCTCTTTGCTCCGCCTGGTGTACCTCAATTTGCTAAGTGTCTGATTTTTTATTTATAGGTCTTCTCTGACTCTGTCTCACTGAAAACGTTTCAATACGAACTAATGTACTATATATGACCCTAGCGTGCTTGTGTTGTTGTTGTTGTTGGTCATATTCGTAATCGGGGTCTTGGGTTAACCTGCAAAATTTGTGATAGACGATTAAACATGAAGTGGGAATGGAGCACGTCTACGTCCAGTCACGTTCATTGCAGGCAAAATTGCTTCCCGTTTCTTGAAACGGAGGACTAACTGAGCAATTGAGTAATTGGGGCTAATTTATCATTTTTTGTGAGATGCTGGACTGTGTATTGGGAAGGAAGTATCACAGACACCTGTGGGATTTCCAATTTTAGATTATGCTTTTTCGAGTGGGTGAACATTTTAATGAAATTGGTATGCCTGATGGATCTATCATAAATATTTACTATAATTTCTTTCATAGAGTAGGTACTATTAAAACGCATGTGTATTAATTTAATTGGAATCATTCATCTACTTAGAGGTATTCATAAAACCTCTATGGTCAGATCAGAGATAACCATACTGATGAGACCTCTCTGATCGCTGGCTAGAAATTCATTGAAATTATTTTCATTGAATTTCGTTCTATAGAGATGAGAAATTTTCCAGCTAGAGGTTCTCACTCAGTTAATGGAGTTGGGCAACCAAATTTCCCAACCAAGTAGTAGCCAAGGGTGAACCCTAGAAACTTGAGTTTTAAGAAGGTCTAGATTTAACATCGCGTTCCTATATCCCACACAAAATTGAAAAGTTACTGAGACCAGCAATTGAATGTCAGATGTTTTTGGGATACGGTATATGTACTACTGTACGCTCAAAAAAATAAAAAAAATTAAAATTTACAGTCCTCAGTACTCTCAACTAGTCATGCAAAGAAAAGTGTCTCAACAAAACGAATTAGATCTGTAGGTACTTGGTTAATATTATGGCCGGACAAAAAGCGGGTGTTTCTAATAGAAACATGGTGCAGTTGGTGCTTAGATAAATTCGAAATTTAAAAAAACACTTGATTTTTAGGCATTTAGATATGCAATTCTGTGATTTATTCAGAGATCGTTGAATTTTTTAGACTCTCCAGATGATACAAATAGCTTAGTGACTTACCATCCAATTCATCAGAAAAGAGGTCTCAGCTGCAAGTTTTTGATAGTAATAAAGTTCCTCCGACACAATAAGTTTCCCTTAAAAATAGAAAATTGGTCCCCAGTAGTCGTGTTTTCGAATCCCACCTAGGTAAAATCCTGCGCTTTTCGTCCTACCCAGTTGCTTTCCGAGCTTCATTCGACTTTTATAGGTTCTCCTCTTTCACATTACATATTAGCCTACCTATTTTCTAGTAGCACCACAATATCCAGTAGAACAATATTCCTGAGAAGTAGATAATCCTTTGCGGGTGGCGGAGGGTTAAACATTTTTGAGGCCTTCACTGTGAACAGAGACGTCAATCGTTATTCTTGGGTTGAACCAATGGCAACAACTGAAAAGTTCAATATATCTTCTTTTCCTAATAACCGAAAAATGTCAGCCCCATCAGCTTACTAAAAACTTGATTGTCTGTGAATCGAATCTAGGGAGTTTTTGAAAGCGAAGTGGACAAGGAGAGTTTTTCAGTTTGGGCATTGAAATGATCTTGCTCCACCATGCAGAGATGCAACACCGCAGTAAGATTGTCGACAGTAGACCTAGCACAAGTAAAATCTAATAAAAACAAAGGTTCCTAGAAGTTTTCGAATCTTCCTGTAATACTGCAGGATAGACACCGTCAATTCTAGCAGATTTAAAGGGCTCAAGAGTAGATAACATTTCTGGTTGCCCTAAGAGAAAAATACCGCAGGGTTTACAGAGAACGCATCCCAGTAGCGAGATCTATATAGTCCTTTTTTAATGCAGACTAATAAATACTTGAATTAGTCTCCACAGTATATTACTAGACTTTGGTATCAATTATTAGTAAATTAAATATATATATATATATTAAATATCGAAAATCTATTCAAACTTCTAAATTCCATGAAAACGTAAAAAAGTCCCGAAAATCCAGTGTACAATGAAACCCATGAAGTTAACCTCAATTGAACTCCCAACTTTAAACCCAAATAGGATTAAAACTACCATCGCTTCCTTTAAACTTTTACAAACACATCAATGTCCGAGACCATTCCGACCATATCACCCCTCCCCCCGCAGCATTTACCCAACTACTAAAATCATTTGCATTAAATTTGCACTACTAGAAGGAGATAACCTCCAGACTAAAGCGTCTCCTCACATTTTCCTTGTGTGCCTCAAGGAACAATGAACGAAATCCGCTTTTTAAAAAGGAAGCGACTCCAGAAAAGTTTTCCAATAAAATTGAAACAAACACAGAAAGCTATTACCGCGACGGGTGAAGGTGGAAAGCAATTCCCTGCTATCTTCAGGCAATCAACTTTGCGTCCTAATTCCTGATGAGAACATCGCCTCCTTTCCGACTAAATACATACATGCATAGCATATGCGTGTGATGCATGGCAACTACATTCATAGGTATAAGTTCCTCTTGATATCATGTTAATAGGATTAAGTCCTTGACGCGGGATTTATGTGCTTAAATCATTTTGTAGCGGTGGCACTAGAGAGGGAATTTCAGATTTAGCAAATAATATCCGAAAATTGATATCTCCGAAGTATTGATGGGATCTGTTGCGCCCCCTATAACGGCTCCACTTCAATCAGATGAAAAAAATCTGTGTAGAATGAAATGACGACGTTGATGGAAGAACTTTATACTTTCAATTGTGAGACGTTTACTCTAACAGTAGCGATGACGTTTGGATTTATTTTAAATTATTTTCCCGTAGGATGAGTGAGAGGATGAGAAAGTGATAAACTACGATAAAGAATAAGAAGAGGTGCGCGTTGAGAACACTTTGAGAGAAATCTCTAGCACTTTGAAAGTGCTTTCGGCTTAAGAAGGTATGAAGAAAATTTGTGGAAATGGATTTCGAGGTGTTTGGAAATCGTTGTGAAAGTTTTAATAGGGGATTGACTTTTCTCTTGTTCAAGCGAGAGAATAGTGTTGAAATTTAGAAACTAAACATTTTGGATTGATTTTTTAATGGAGGGGGGGGATTTTTGTCTAAACAAAAATTCTATTTTATGTCGCGGAAGAAGTGAGCCAAAACTTTTGGCACTTACTCTAAATTCAAAGTGTTGTTGGATCGATTAACTATAAAACGATCATGGGACTACAAAAATGTAGCCACCACTATCAATTTTCAATAGATTAAATAATTGAGAGATTTTATTGCGAGTTTAATGCAAGATTTCAATTTTTTAGCTCTATTCTCGAAAAGGATAGCTTATGTTAGGGTAGGTTAGGTTGGGTTAGGTAAGAGAGTGGCTACCGGAGATATCCAACCTGCTTCACTTAAGAAATCTTAGGATACATGTGAGATCTTTACTTTGCAGCTCCCACAGAATTGAAAAGAACTAGCTACTAAATATCCTACTTTTTTAATTCTTCACGAGCGGACGGATTCGATTTGCTGCAAAAATCTTTCATCGCTATTCCTAATCCACTAGCATGGTCTCTTATGGTCCAATGGCCCCTACTAAATTCCTGAGATCAGTTCTATTACCATTAAGGAGTTCTTTTGTCCTCTTCCCTGCATGGACAAAATTGCCTAGCAATACGACAGGTTTCTCTGTTTACCCACCAGAGACTCGCCTTTTGATAGGCGCTCCTGATGATCTCCTCTTTTAGAGCTCCGATCGGAATCCTCACATAAGCTTGCGTTGCTGAGCAATCCATTTCAGAGCCCTTTTTAGCCAAATCAATAGCAATTTCATTGCATTTGATATTTCTGGCCATACCACTAGAACAGTTTTGATTTTACCAGCATATTATCCCGCGCCTTACTGGCTGGCTCCCTCCCAGATGTACAGTTTGGACTTTCTATACATAGGTACCATTAGTGCCGCCTGGTAAATCGATGCAAACTCTACGTGAATTTGTCCGACGGTATATAAAATTCGTGCCACTGTCAGTCTCTGACGTCCCTCCAAACCTTATGTCCGCAGTTGTCTTGGATCTATCCATAAAAATAGAATTATCGGATATTACCGCCAACTCCTTCCCATCCCTGTCACTCCTGGTGGGCGTCGACATTGGCACACCCACCAAAAGTTAGGGAAGGCAATCTGTTTCTTCCTTGCACTCACTACAGTCTTCTGGAGTTTATTAAAATACTCAAAACCACTCACAATCCACTCATCCCATGTTCTTAGCCTAACAGCGCTGATTCTAAACGGGAATAAGACAGGTGGATTCTTAGGATCATACTATGAGTTTTTGGAAATTATCGTTTTCAGAAATTCTAACCATAATAAACTTGTTAGCAGTTATAAATGTTTCGATCGTAATTAGTATATTTTCAAGTGCCCCAAATTATGGAAAATTAAACTGAAATAAAAATATGCCACATTTCATGATTTTTGTATGGCATATTATGAAAAACCTAAGAAATACATCGCACGCTATTTTCAGTGGACTTCCTGTGATCTAATTTTCGATGTTTTATCTAGCTTAGCTAAACAACTCATTCAGTTGCTTATAAAACTCTTTTTCATTTTCTTCTTCCGATATCTTCAATTAGAGTATAAAATTACGCTGTTGTCATGTTTCAGAAAATGATACGCAGGCACGTTATAATAGTTTTCTCTTTAACTGGTGACCAGGTTAATGATATTGAACGTGGAATATATATAAGACGAATGTTGTTCAGTTGAACTCTCACCAAGGTGTATAAAGGCATCACTCCCCACTACCCATCACCACATCAATTGTGTCTTTGAGCATCATACAACATGATTTCATAAAATCCCTTAAGAGGAGCCAGTACTCAGCAAAAGTTTCAATTTAGATGCCAGCGAACCTGTATGTAATAAAATTTACTATACGTAGGTTTGTGTCCTGAAAGTGAGAAAATTTAAATAAAATTAGACCTAAACCACGGAGCATATTGGAGACATCTACTGCAAAAGACACAAACCCAACATTCGACAAAACCATACAATTTAAGACGAAAAATGAAAATTTGCAGTTCACATAAATTGAAACTTTTTAACGAGAATTAACTTTCCTAAATTTTTTTTGCTCATAATTGTTAAAAATACTGTTTTGCTTTGTATTTCAACGACTTTCAACGAAATATTGCAATATCTCGTCGGTGAAATATCGGGAGAAAAAACAAGTACTATTAGAGTTAAATAATTATAAAAAGCGCCACTAAAAATGAAAAAACTCAACGTTATTTGAGATGTCTAAAATAGTCACAATTTAAAGAATACTTACTAACAGGAACTTGATTTAAAAGACTTCAATTTTTCTCTCCATTCCAATACACTTTTTTTTAATTTTTGTCGACTTTATTTACTAGACTTCTTCATTACCTTTAATTTAAGATATAAGTTATTATTCTGCTACAAATAGTTTGCCAGAAATTTCCATCGAAAAATGTATAAAACTAGCAAAATCTTGGTACTGACCCCTCTTAATTCTATGTTTGATATCTCATCGTGAGGTCGCTCGATTTTCCTTTGTTCCAATTGTGTAAAAA
This sequence comes from Dioctria rufipes, assembly GCA_963924295.1. NCBI lineage: Eukaryota > Metazoa > Arthropoda > Insecta > Diptera > Asilidae > Dioctria > Dioctria rufipes. Next base: position 8,723,565 of record OZ002740.1, read on the forward strand.
GTGTGAGTATCACACGTGTAATTTTACAATATTACTTACACTTACTCTATAAATTCGGTGTAATTTTACAACCCAAATATGTACGAATATATGAATACGCACAAATTGCTTTAATTTAAGGGAATTATGAGAAACTAAGAGCATAATTTTCCATTGAATTCGATGCAATCGCGCTCATAAATGAATTGGATTTCATTCAGTGAAAGTATAGTGTCTTTTAGATTGGACAGTCATAGAGTATAGACACAAATCGAACTAAAATAACTTTTAATGTGTTTCTTACAATATTACAAATTTTTATAAAAAAGTTTTAAAGAAAGTGACAAAATTTGTTCAATCTGCTTGAAGTGTAAACTTGCTCGCTTTGTGTCGCATCGTAACTGGCTCTATTTGTGATTCAAACTTAAGTCCAGAGTTGTATAGATTTATTATGCAATAATTATGTAAAATAGTTTAAAGATACGGAAGCGTATACATTTACAGTTATTATATAAGGAAACCAATTTCATCATGAAGCAACTTAAAATCCTTAAGCTGATGTAGATACATCATGATAATGATAAGAACCTTTTAATCTGCTTGCTATCAAAACATAAAGTATTAGCCCACTGTTCCAGCTGATTCTATTCATTCGATTCCACAGCAGCCTAATTGAATGGATAGACGAAAACAAAATAGAACAAATACCAGCGATTACTCGTTTTGTATTAATCATTTTTACTTTTTTTAGCTAATCTACGAAATACAAATGGGAAAAAAATCCACATCTTCCCCAGCAGATTCAGAATTGATAGAGTCCTGTGAGATAGCTTACACCATGGTTTCAATCATGGGTCATGGTAAATGTACTATGAAATTGGAAATTTAGTCATAAATCTTTAGGCATCTGCTGGCTTTCTACTTAATTGGACATGATTAGGTCACAGTTAATCTTCTCTCCTTATCGATTTCCTTTGACTTTGCGCCGGTTCGTCTTAATGTCAGAATATTCGATGAGCAAATCAATGTCAGTCTCACAAAATGATTATTAATTAAAGAAGAACGTGTCTTATATGTCATAGAAATTCCTATAATTTATTAAGGACTATGTGTTTTATGAATAATGAAAGAATCTCGAATTGTAAGATGTCTCTGCTCCTCTGGTTCTGAAATAATTTAGAATTTTCGATTATTTTTAAGTATGGAGGAGGAAATTTCTCATTCGGATTATGCGTCCTCAGAATTCATTTGAATAAACATAGTGAGCCAAAGAAAGTATTGATCGAATACACTATCACCTGCCGAAACTGTTATTCATTTAAAGAGAGTTTGACATGGATCATGATGTAGACATTACTAAATGTCTAAATTTCGAAGGCTGTGGACTTGCTAGACAAACTTCAGCATGAAGATTAGTCATGATCTTTTGTAAAATCTTCAATGATTCTTCGGAACGACATTGATTCAATATTAACGAATTATGGTTATTCGTATACATAAAAAAGGGAGAACTTTTCATTCGATATGTGGATGAAGCTCGACACTCGAAACTTGGGCAAATGGTAAAAGAATGTCTCACCTCAACTCACATTCATATTAATCGTAGTACTTCGAACAAATGCGTGTTCCCGAAAATATTTTAACAAAAATATTTCCATCCTCTCTCTCTCTCTCTTTCTCTAGAACTACCCATCTCCCTCTACCTGTTACTCTCTCTTTCACAGTCTCTCCCTCACTCTTTCTTTCTCTCTCGCTCTCTCTCTCGGTCTTTTTCTCTTCCTCTCTCTATCTGTCTATATCTTTCTATATCTACCAAGTACCTAGTTATTCTTTAGTCTTCATGATCTGTTTACCCTTTCCAGTTTTATTACTTATCCTAAGATTTTGAATGAGCGACCAATTTGGTTTGAATAAGTCTGTTGTCAGTTGTCCTTTGACTTTTGAACCTTGCAGATTCAGAAAGGCAACACAATGTAACCTTTTAATCAAAATCACAATTAAAAACAAAATGTTGCAGTTCTCAGAATTTTCAACTGTTTGGTTATTTTGGTGAAATTTTTCATAATTTTTCACAGCTTTGCTGACGGGTTGCAGTTTGTATCATTTGAAATCTCAAAATCATTAAGTAAATAGCAAATACAGCAACGGTTTTGTTACACGAAATTTCAACTATCTGTTACTAATTTATAATCAGTAACAGTAACGAACTAAGTGATATCGAACAAGATAGTTAAGCTAACCATCAGACTGCAACTTAAAAGCATGAACAACATATCGACAGCAATTTGTTAATAATAAAAGGTTTATTATAACGAAAAGACGACACAAACGTGATTGCAACTTGTTAGTTATCACGGAATTATCCGTGAGTTTTTTTTTTCGTTAAATTTAACCAAACAATTAAGGTATCTTGGCAGAAAGAAATAGACATCATCGTATACGAACTATTTAACTAACTAAAACGTTACAAAGAGGTATTCAAATTGTGAAACAGAACTTAAATAATATCGATATCATTCTAGAAACTAATTGGTTGCATAAGTGTGACCTAGCTCTATTCAGATATACATACGTATTTTGAAGTAAGCAGTTGAAAAATAAATGGTTTAAACCAAAGAGTTTTAAATAGAACCAAGATTTGTACTTTTCTGCAACATTTTTACATACATGCATAACATTTTCATTCCACTTGCTGCAAAGTTTTTATCGATCATTGATATTTACTAGTATTTTTAACCTGTGCTTCTACTAACATTATTTTTTACAATTGTGGACATAAAAAATCATTTATTATAATTGTTACAAGTAGGTATTTAATTCATAAATCGTAAAACTTCAAATCAAACTAGATGTTACCTTCAGTAACTTAATCGTTACATTACCAAGAACTTTTAAATTTTACCAAGTTTAGCTTCAGGAATGGTGACTTAGAGGAACTTACGAAAGATTTTATGTACACACGAAATATGACAGATAGAATCCAAATTGAAAGAGAACTTTTGAGTATCAGGACAGAATGTTTAAAGGTTTGTTTAAACTACAGCTCGCTAGTGCATCAGTAAACCTCCTTTACTTATGGCATTTATCCAAAACTTCATTCAAACTGTACAAGAAAATTGAATTGGACTTTTGACAGCATTCGATTTATTTATGGAAAACATCAGTTCTCTTCTTTCAATATTAATCGCAACATACATTTACCATAGTCGAATAAGAGGAACTTCATTTGTCGCCCAAAAGAGTTGTATTCATACCATACAACTCTTTCAAAATTGTCTGAGAAGTTTAAGAGCTACTGATTGCTCTTCTTCTTACTTTTGCATTTTAAGCATTTGCTTACTCGTTACGTAAACCAATCTTTTTAGAATACTTTTACTCGACGATCCCTGGATTTCTATATTCTAAATTTTATTTTAACTTTTGCAATCTTGTAGACTAACCCCCTCCCTTTTTGTCTAGTAACCAATAGATTTCATCCCGTTTTTAATTTCCATCAACATCTAAATATATATATCGTCAAACACATAACGGCTCCACTGAAATCCCGCTAACCGTTTTTCAATTATATTTAACCCAACACATTCCATTAGAGAAGAGCAATAAACTCCTAGCAAACACAATGTTTCTGTCATACACGAAATCAACATGTGCTCGTGCCTTGTGAAAATATTTCGATTAGTTTCATAACCTAAAAATTCCCTATGATGATCAGTCAACATGATATTCATCCATTTAGAGTTACTTTTCTCTCTATATAACTACCAGCCAGCGGCACCTTCCTTGAAAATGAAGTCAACAAAACCAATGTTGGCCCTTCTCCCCCTCAACCTCACCAGAACCTTTCTGTTGACTCCTTACACGGATTAACACGGTGCATGTTATCATACCCTAGATAACGGGAATGGATATTGGAAAAGGAAACTCTCTGCAGTGGTATCAATGTGTCCAGTCAATAAATATTCCGCTAACAATTCACTTTTATTGGTCTTGCTCTACAGCCGCAATGGTCATTCGATGGATCCTTCCAGGAGCTGGATATGCACACACACACACACATAGAAACCTCTGCAGATTGTAAGAGAAAAAAATTAATATTTTGTCGAACTTGTCAGGAACAGTTCTATTATATTTGGCTGATTTTCCCTTTGGACCTTCCTTAATCTTTCCTGTCTATTATTTTAGTCCTTTGCGAAATGTTGAACAATTCACAGGCAACTTGAATGTGGCATATTCGCCATACCCTTATCTCTTACATGTAGCAACAATTTGGTGTGGTAACATACTGCTAACTCTGCACAGGATCGTCTCGAGCCACTGCAGCAACACTCCAAAATAGAAGCAATGGACGCGGCTAGGGGGACTTGCAAAATTCCCTGGTGCTGAAAATGGAATAAATTGATATTATTTTCTTGCTAAATGTTTGTGGTACGTGCTGGGATGAATCTGCAGAGAATCGCAAGCACAAGGATTGGGTTGGGATAATACAGTCAGTCTGTTTATTGTATACATAGTACCTGCACCTTTGCCCGAATGAGTTATGTACCTTTGTTAACCCACAGGATATACCTTCGAATTATCCGAAACAATCAAAGATTGCCTGACAATAGCACCACTCATACACGCATCGAAATCTGTGCATCATCCGAAAACATTTGTACTTCTTTAGGGTCGAGCTAGAGGGCGGATGGTCCTTGAAATATTTATTTTGTATGATGATGAATTGTCAGGAGGAGCCTAAGCAAATATTGACTCGAGACGTGTTTTACAATGAAAACTGATGGCAAAAAAAACGATAGAACTAATAACATGATACCCATCCAACATTTTTCCTGTAACTCGTTCAGATTCGGATTCATCTCCCAACCCTCCTTCCACCACCCTGCCACTTTCAGAACCTGTAGTGGACGTTTTAAACATCTCTCGACAATTGGAAGTAAAATTCGATTAAAATAAATCCAGGGTGCTAGCGTCCGGATGATTCAGCCTTAAATCGCAGAAAGAGGATTGCAGCACATGAATCAAAATTTCGAAGTAATTTACATTGTTCTAACAAGGCAGGGAGTTTTCCTTTTGGGGATGGATGGATGGGTCGATGAAAGGATGCTGTGGAGGCGGACGATATCAGTTCAATCTTGATAATGGTCTCCAGTTTGAAAAGTATTTACGCCTGATATTCTCACATTAACAAAACTGAAATTGTCGCTTTATTCTTATCTCTTGAGAAGTACCTAAAACCCACTCGGGATTGTAGTCTTCCTCCTGGAGGAATTAATTTTTTTTTTTTCATAATAGCTTGGCGGAATACCAGAACAAGGTTGTATTGCTAAAGAACTTTGTATTTATAAAATGGGTTGTTGGTGGTTGGAATACAAAAGAAAACAAGACAAAATTCGAAAAAATAGAAGGGAAAGCGGCACTAATTCAGCTGCCGCGACGAAAATAAACTCAAATTGAAATTGGAGTTTTGTTAAGTGAATACAAAATGAGTCGTAGTATGGAAATGAAAATCAGAGGAAAACTTTGTCAGAGACAATTACCGTGTGTACCAGAATTTGTATGTCATTAAAAGTTTGCTTTTTGGTTTATCTAAATTAGATTTTATCAAATTCGAGATTGGGAATGGGTAAGATGAAATTAAATGTAGAATTTCAATATATTTGTTTGAATGCATTTTAAATCAATGCTTCCAGAGAGTTAACGGTATTGTTCCACCCAGATCCATTCTGGCCTCACTGCTTTTACTTTTGACTTTTGAAACGTTGGCAGATAGCAAAAATAGGAAGTTAGTATGAAGTTTTTGAATATCGTTCATATAAATAGCGAGGCTTTACTAGAATTGAGAAAATTATTATTTGGCCTAAACTTTTAAGTAATAAGTAGTGTTCCGCAAGGATCTAATCTGGCTCCACTGCTTTTTAGTTATATTTTAGATTTATAGAAATAAGTAATTAGTTTTTCCTCTCAGATCTTAACAAAATGCATTTGAACATGTTCAAGTGCTTATAATAAGCCGCTAGCGTTGTTTTTAAGTGAAAATCTAAATAAATATTAAAAATATTTCAAATCTTAAAATCATTTTGAATTTTCCTTGGAATTTTTCATCATTACATTTTGTTTCGACATTAATTTTACAAGAGGCCCTCAATTATCTGATATAGTTTTTCTTTCAATCTATTATTATCATATTACAACTAAATCTCACTCATTGCTAGTCATACTTGAGCTATATAAAAGAAAACAAAATTCTAATAAAAATAAAAATTTCACCCAACTACAAATGAAATTAAATTAGGAAAATTGCATTGCCGCAACACCAACACCCATAGAAACTCGCAGGTTTATTGTTTACCGTCACATTAATTTAAATAACCAATTTTGGCCAGCCTCAATCCAATCTTCTAACTCTGGCCACCAAACCTCACTTGTTCTACTCAAATTAGTCGAATTTAATTATATTCTTACCCCTCTTACCCAGAATCTCAGTCACGATACATACATGCATCAAGGCTCTGGGTAAGGTGGCATAAAACAAAACCTTGCAGCAACGGATTGTGGTTGATGCAATTAAAACAGCCGTAGCAGAAGTAACCCCTAAACAGCCGTAAAGAAAATTAGTGCACAACTAAAAATACAACCTTTTTCCCATAACGCTGCGGCTAAATGTGTGCACATGAAAGGCAATGCTAAAGAAAAACTAGAGTTTTCCATATGTACGTCTGTATGTCTGCCCAGCCAAATTAAAAGGACCAACGACATAGTGGCGGAGCTAAAAAACATTAAAAAAACTGTTTTGGGCCATTCTGCTCCTGCAATGCAGAGGGCAAAAATCATCTAATTTACCCCGTCACAGGGATGTTTTTCTTCGTATATAATTAGAACTGTCTTACCGGTATCACCAGTAACTCACGATATTGTCTTCCTCCCATAAAGTGACCATAATATTATTAGAGTTGTCATCCTAAATCTAAAGGAGGCGTTACAAGAACAAATAGGTTTTTGCCTGTTGAAATACTCCCGCGATTTCTATTTATGCGATGACTTCTATTAACTGGACCGGCTTAAATTTTCAGATGAAGATTGGGGTAAATTGGAAAACGTGTTCAAAAAAAGAGCTTGGTGTCCATTTCTGCGTATATAAATTTTGTAGACACCATTTTTTAGGTGTGATATGGGATGAATTGTGTCAACCTCTAAAAGAGAGAAAAATTCTCTTAAAATGTAAATTTTTGAGAGAATGAGACAGTCAGAACTCACTACTGAAGTGCAATACAACGAAAAGATGGAATAGAAAAATCATAACACGTGCATTATTTTAAAAAATATCTTGATTCTGTCACAAAGACTTTAAGGAAAGCCAATCAACCGTATTATGACACCTATGAGGTAAATATTCACCTGATGTAAACTAGAACAGATATCAACTCCTTTTGGAGTCATCCAAGCAGGAAAAATTGGGAATCTGATAATGACATAGACGGAAGCATTTCCGTTTAAATGTGCTTCTGTGATGTTTACTGACTGGAAGAAATCATGTTTAGGTAGATTCTCTTAGGATCATTTATCTGTTGAGAATATATTTTGTGCAGCGAATTGAACTCATCAAACCGATGCTTCTGTGGATTGCTGCACATGGCACTGAACTGAAACAACAACATACGTGCAGCAGCTACCGGGTAGTGATTGTCAGAATAGAATATAAATAGAAAGTTTGTAGGATTTTGTAGGATATTTTAGATTAAAGCCTAATGGAAAATCTTCTCAGGAATTTTTTTTAACTCAGTGTTGATTGAAGCACACAGAAAATGTGAAAAGTTTTTTAAAAAACAAGATCTTAGCTGGATGAGTTCTCGTGATGCCAAAGTTTAAAAAAATTAATTGTAATAGATCAGATACTTCCAAGGTAATAAGCAGTTTCCTCTCTATGTCTTTAGGTACTTGTTTTCTTATACAATTTCTTCGCATATCTTAGAATAAGATCATCGGATCCTTTATCAGCAGAATATTTACACAATCGTTTATTTGAGACTAAGACTTTTGGATGCGATACAAACATTTATTTACAAAAGTATTCAATTTTAAATTGGGTGACCTTCCATGATTTGCAACAATTTAACAATAGGCTGTTATCAAATTTTAATTAAACCCGTTATATTGAGTATCAAGTTAGTTGGACTAGTTTCTACCCTGCGATATTTTGTAATATTTTATATAATAGGTAATCACGTAATCAATCGTCAAAATGTGCAAGATATCCATCAAAATGGACCAGAAATTTGTCAAGATCCCATCAAAATATTGACTACAATGGTTAGATATGAGAGACATAGTAACTGCTATCATGGGATCAATTTTGACCCAATTCAATTTATATAATTTTCGACAATACTAAAATTTTTCTCGAAAGTGATTTTAAGAAATATTTCTCTAACGAACGAGCAAATAGTTGGAGTTATTTTGGATTTTAATTACCAGAAATATTTCTTTCATTTCCTGGAATCGGCTGCGCTAGAGTTTCTAGAATAATTTCATCCCAGCAAAATTTTTGTGCACAGTTCTCTTAGTAGATTTCATATTTGGACATGCATCCAACTACGTTGCAACTATTTGTGATCTTTTCTGCTTGTATGGTAAAGTGCAGACTTTTAATCTAGAACGTCTACTCAGCCTTTTACCCATCATGGTGGATGAATCAGACCAGTTAATAGATTTCTTTTTCTTAGGCATGTAAGATACCCATCTCTTGTTATACTCCTACTTGTCTTAACTGACATTTAAACATTTAACCATAATCAAATCGCTCAGAAAACCTTTAACATAATCTACCTTGAAGCCAAAAGTGAAATTTGAAGATGATCTGTTTCTTGCCAGCTAATAGTTATGAATATTATGAAGGTTTTTTTTCTTCTAATTATACAGGGTATTTCATCCATGATAGCCCATAGAGCGGAAGGTGATAGAGAACTTCATGGCCTTTCAAACAACTGCTCAACCAGCCGCATACTCTTCTCCTCTCAGGAGTTATGGAGGTCTAAACTAAAAATTTCGGAGTATGCTGCAAGTTGAGCAGTCGTTGGAAGGGCCATAAAGTTCTGCACACAATAAGATTTTGACAGTGACGGTATACACCCTGTACTTTTGCAGATACAGGGTATTTTGTGAAAACCTGGCATATTTTCATCATCACCCTGCAACTCCGAAACGGTTGATATGCCCCCCCCCCCTTTTCAGCCATACAATTTTTTATTTTTCTTGGTAGGTACTATTACCTTCCGCTCTATGGACCACCATGCAGAAAACACCCTGTAAGCTCGGAGTAAAAATTTTCAGTGACAATTTGGTCGCCATTACTGAAGTTTGTGTAAAAACGTGACACAATTCTAGCCACTATGTAGAAATAATTTTGTTCCTTTTTTTTTCTAAAAATTGTGTCCAAACGTTGTTACCAAATGTTACCAAAAAATTTTACAACAAATCAAACAAAAGATTTAAGACTGTAGCAACATTTTATTACAAAATATTTTTATAATTTAAACACAAAACCGAAACTGTGAGATCTAGTCTCGGACGTGGGAGGGAGTGCCGGTTGTAAGGGACAACCCAGTCGTTTAAAAGTTCAAAATATAAAATTGAATTCAAAATAAATGCTTAAAACTATATCACAAAATTCATTTAAAAAAAACTTAAAGACTACGATAAAATTCAATATAAAAAAATTCAACAAAACTTCAAATGTTGATAGTGCGTGAGGGCACACGGGAAGTAAAATGCTTCTATAGAAAAACTAATTCAGATTAATCTCTGTATATAGATTTATTGTACCCAAGGTGGTATAAATACATGTGTTTCTATATAGTAATAGCGTGCGGGCACAAGGGCAGCAAAAATACCGTTTCTCGTACGTGAGGGCACAAGGGCAGTAAAATGCTGTAGACGGTAAAAAGAGTCAGATTAGTTTCTGACAGTATTCTGCTCATGCGCAAAAGTGTAGTAATATGCTACTATAAAAAAGAAATGCAGATTAGTCTCTGCAGCAGAATTATTCTTGTGCTTAGATGTGGGCAGGAGTTTTGCAGTTTAATCTCTGCGCAGAATTATTCTTCTCCTTAGGCGTGGGCAGGAGTTTTGCAGTTTAATCTCTGCGCAGGATTATTCTTCTTCTTAAGTGTGGGCAGGAGTATTGGAAATGATAGGATTTTCAGATTAGTGTCTGAAATATAGAATTAATCTTCTATGTTGGAGATTGGGAATATTCTTGTACTTAGATAAGTCTCTAAACCAGATGAGCTCTGGACCAAGAATGAATTTGTGCTGCGGCTCGTCGGCTTTATATAGCCGCCGCATCCAATTATGAGTTGTCACCTTTTGGTAAATATACGGACATAGGTGGATTTCAGGTAAGTTTGCTATATTTTAGTGTAATTTATTAAGTATTAATGAGTTTTTTGTTCATTTTTCAAGTGGAAATATCTTTAGGATGGCTGTAGGTAGAACCTGAAGTGGAGGACTTATTGTACTAGATAAGTATATGAGTTTTTTTTTAATCTTAAATACTAATTTTTTGTGGGCTTTTATTTTTTCTTTTTTAGGAGGAAACGAATATAAGTAGCAACAAGGAAAAGCATCGGGGGAATAAACTACGTCGGTGGACTGAACAGAAACAATGTGACTTAAATGGTACCGTTTCCAAAATTTTCCATACTCTGAACATTTATATATAGGCGCACTCCCAAGGAAATATTTTCAGATGTAAGTAGAATTTTATACAAACAAAAATGTTAAATTTATAATAAACTAACCTGGCCCTAGAATTATAAACATTTTCCAAGTTATTTTCCAGTAGATTGACCTCTCCATCATCGTGTTTACATCGATTTCTGTAAATATTTTTCCACTCAACAACACATAATTGAACCCTCATAATTCATCTGTAATCTGATCACATTAGAACAACTCAACCCTGCCACCATTTTCAATTCCAATAAATTTTTACTTTCATTTCTTTTTTGAAATTTTTATCTTTATACTTTACTGCAAATGTAACGCCACACGCATATTCATAGTCTTCATGGCATTCGTTTGGAAACTGTATTTAAAATCCAATTTCGCCAGCTTTATTCACTCACCCCAGTGCTTTATGAGATTTACTTTCTTAAAATATCATCAATACAGAGAAAATTGAAAATTTATTTTCAAGACTATTTTAAATTTGGGGGAGTTGAGGACTTGAAGAGTGAAAGTATCGATTAATGTTTTGTAAGTATATTTTGTGCATAAATCTGAACACTGAGAAATGGCCACAAAGTGGTAACACCAACAAGATATGTGTACTTCTGAAATATGAAATTTTTTTAAAATACCACATTTAGTTTAATATTATGATTTTGTGCAGAAGCATAGTTACTGGTACGTAACTTTTTATTTGTATTGATAAAAGGCTATTAATCGCGTGTAAGAAATGTTACCAAATGAACACAGTGCTCGAAACTAGATATTATTTTATAAGTTAGTTAATTGGAGTTGTGTTAGAGTAACTAATAACTGAAAATTGTGTTCATTCTGTAATATAATTTTTAAAATCTTGTTACCAAATGTTACTGGATTGGTTACTTTGTGACGATGTGAAAAAAATTGAATAAAATGACAGAAACCTCTCAATTTCTTTTAATATAATATACAAAAATTGTTTTATTCAAAACTTTGTACACCACTTCCTCCATTCGGAACTTTTGTCTGTACAGAGACCTAGATCTAGAACTATTCTATTGTTCATTGGTCAGAGCTATTTTTGTGATGTCTTGGAATCACAATCAAGTCTTGGCAACTATCGACCGTTGAAAAGATGTCGTAAAAAAAACATTTATACTTAAGATACTGTTTTACTCCCACGTCTTCTTCATCCTTCATTTCCCCTTCAAATGGGACATTTCAAAATAATAACATTATTCATTTTTACACTCTTTCGGAAAAAACATTAAGGATGCTTCGAAGGTAAACATTTTATCTTATTTTGGGGTAGAAAGATGTATAAATAAATCCCTGACAATAAGAGTTATAAATCACCCTCAAGGTACTGCTAGTCATTGAAATTATTTAAAGCACGTCCGACCCTTCTGTTTCTGATATTCTTGACTCGTCGTCATTCGACTTCCTCATCTATACACGAAGTCGAGTTTGAAGGCCCTTCTAGTTTCTATTCAAACTTGATGGGGGGAACTTGTAAGCGTGTGCCTACTTATATCACGTTAATTCTAGGTTGTATTACAGGACTGAATTCTGAGTTTTATTTTATTTTAAAGACTTCTTATTGCAATTTTTTCCAAATTTTTGCAAAAGAACTGAGTCCCAAAACATATTGACAAATGTTTTTCTATACATTAAATCTTACCCTCAAAGGTAGTCTTATAGGGGAGAATACCTATGACAAAAAGTGAAATTGAAGTGGGAGTACTTTTACATATTATGGAGAAAGAATTAATTTTATGTGTTTTCCACACAGCCACCATTACCGGAAGTTAAATCAATTTTCCAAGCTTTTTGAAAATCATAATAATATGTATAATGTGAGTATCTCCTTGGAGAGTGATCTCTTCACCTTATGATCGCCCAAGATTAGAAATTGGAGGCTTTGATTCGTTTGTAAGATTACGTTAACTATCGTAATACTTACGTATCATCCTTTAGTAATCATTGTACATACAAGATTTTTCTCTTATTAATCCCAAAATTGGAAAAAACACTTAAATAAACAAATATTTGTGATAATTTGACCATTTATGCCATCTATTGAATAGCAAGAATATTGAGAAGCAGCTTTTTTATCCTAAATAACGGAAAAGTATTTAGAAAGCAAGCTACCACTATCAAACCATAGAACTTGCAAAAAATTATCAGCTCCTCCATCTAACACACGTAGTTTGAAGTTTTAGTTATCCCCCTTTAATTCGTGCATGCAGTATCTTTCGAAACCCTACATTCGATATCGACAATATTTCTAGAACGGTCAACATACTAGAGAAGGAGAGGAGATAGAGAGTGGCTTTGAAGTAGCAACTGCAATGAGCATGTGTACATCAATCTTCGCGAAAGACATTCACCTGATGAGTAGATTTTGTAGTTTCGAAATGAGCCTTACTAATGCGTCGGTACACATATGAATATTTTTGGTAAACAAAAAGTGTAGATATCCATCGCAATAGACAAAACATTTGATCATGAATCTATATGCTTGGGTTCAAGCACCACCGGCTCCCATCAATGGTCCTGATAACTTCCAATGTCCCCATTGCTCCAAATATAATTCTAGGACTTGCCTAGTAGTAAATATCAAGCTATTCTTATCGGAGAAAAACTGAAAATTAAGCCCCCTCCCAACGAACACCCATCGGCATTAGACTCCTAGTAAAAATCCCAATTTTTCTCCTCAATGCCAATTTGTTAGTAATTTATGTATATGTCGGTGTCACATAAATTTCAAAAGACACAAACTTACGCTACTGCTGCAGTAGCAGCAGCACAAAGTCACGCAATCATAGAAAAGAGAACCCATTTGAGTATATAAAAATGGAAAAAACAGGATTCAACTACAAAAGTCGACAGGATAACTTCTATAGATCCACCGCCATCTTTCTGGAGCTTAATAGTATTACTTTTCTCATACTACATTTTGTGTTTTTTTTTTTTCGAACTTTTATTGGGGTCCTTTATGTGCTTGCCAATGGCCCCTGGCACTAACTTGTCCCATAAAATGGAAAAGTTTCGATTGTAATCCGACCGACGACAACGTCGAAAGCGAAGCAGTAAAGATGCATAAAAAATAAGTGAATCTTCACCATAATAAAGTGCTTATGAAAATGACGATTAATTTGAAAGAAATCTTATTCCACTGGATAAAAGGAAGAAAAAGATCGATGGGAGGATATCTAACGACAAAATGGTATGGTTTCCATGGAGGAAGTCTGTATAAAAGTTTGTTTGGATTTTATGACCATTGGCACTTGTTTATTCAGTTTTAACCATCAATGGATGGCAAAAACTTTCAATTCTCAGGAATAACAGAAAAAACATGATTTTCTCTTTAAATTTATAAAGCGAAGAAATATATCTATGATGCTACACGCGTAGATTTTTGCTCTTTTTGAATAAAATGTTTTACATTTTCATGATTTTATCGATACATCGTTTTGAAATGTCATATCGATTGTTATAGTGACTGCACGCTCAGTGAATTTTTTATATAACATACAATCAAATCCATGGCAAGAGAATACATTTTTTTTTTTCTAATGGGTGAGATATGAATGCACAGATCGGCTCTAATAATATCGGCCTTGCGTATGTCATTCAACAGTAAAACACCAACGCCAACGCGACCAATGACCTTTTCTTGTACAAGAGGAGGAGGTTCGACAATGAGAACTTAATATCATCAAATGAAAGAATACGAAACCAAATTGATCCTAGGTATATCCACCAACTGCCGGTGAAGAAGTTTCCTTAAAAAAATCCCATATAGGAATTGACGCCTGAGAATAACAACTGCAAGCAATGTGCATCATGACACCAGGCAAATCAATAACATACCAAGAGTGAAACGAACACAAGAAAAAAACCGCCCTAAGTGCAGTGCAAGAAATCTTAGGACATATCCAAAGTGGTTAACAAGCAATCAATCCTGCGTAGATGACTTCAGCACCTTCGAGATCATCCTGGAATAATCCACAAAAAATCTCTTCGTATCTATCTATACCTTGTGGATTATTTTCGAACTAGTCATATAATAACTCCAGATCCAGATACGTAATATAAGATTGTCAAATAGTTTCAATGTAGGTTCAAGAGTTCGACAAGGATAAGGATGTCTACTATTACTGGTATTATTATTTATGTTGATTAAAGAAAGATATTCTTGTGAGATTTACAGAAAGTTTAATTGATGTGAAATAAGCCGACGATGCCTGCTTAGTAGATCACCGCCATCGGAATTTAACCAAATACCACAAAACTGTTTAATGGACAGTAAACTAGTCTCACACTAAATCCGTCGACGATAAAGGAAATATGCAAAAACATATAGGTTGGAGCTATCAGATCACTTCTGCTATCTAAGTAGGGTAATTCTCGAATGAATGGACATTAAAGACGTCGTCGCTTCCCATAAAAGTAAAGCAACCAGCTTAAAATAGATACGGAATCACAAGGAAAGTTCAGTTGGAACTATAAGCTTCGGCGTAGATAACACACCTTTTATGAACATTGATAAATAAGTGTCTGCAACGAATCCTAAAAATATGCCAGAGATATAAAGTATCGAACTAAGACACGGAATAATATTTCAGAAAGCTACTGCTTACGCTCTATGTCCCAAGAGGGATTACAGAAGTTTTTACAGTTTTATATCATCCGTTGTACTACTGACAAAGTGACGAAAATATATGAAACAATCGACACCCGCATAATTCCAATATCCACATTAAAATTGGTCCATCTCTGCTCGTCATGTCATCTGAGACCAAATTATTGGAAAATATTAATGGGAAGCGAACATAAAATAAAATATGAGACAAGAAAGAATCATGTTTAAGTAATTACAAAACGTGTACGAAACGTGTGTTACATTAATTTGAAATTTAAACGATTTCTTATCTCTTATCCATAAACTGTAGATATCGCCCTGGGGGCAAAATTAATCCGCGAATTATTTTATTGGATACTGGTCTGGTCACCATGACTTGGCCATTCATATCCTCATGCAATTTTCATTTTCATTCACTTAAAACTAACATGAAACCGAAACGAACCTTCAAGCGAAATGAGATTTTCAATGAATGAAATATCCGGAAACGTATCTAAAACACGCTCGAGAAAAACAACAACAACAAAATGTAAGAAAAGAGCAAAAACTTCGACATGTTGCAGAAAATTAAACACAACGCAGTCAGGGGCTCCCCAAAGGCAATGAATATCCAATTTTCAACTAAGTCTACAAACTGATGCCGACCGAACCCAGTCCAACATTGAAGAGGCATTTTTTAGGTGCGACTTGGCGCATGGATTTTATTTTTCCGCTTCACTTGGAACATGACTGGCGGCAATCTACTCGTATTTATGGAACCACGTATATATCCAGGTTTAGGCTGACATACATTAAATCTTTATAGAGACAATAAATTGCAAAAAGCGTTTGCTCGCAATCACTTCCTTTAGTCTTATCCATATGCACTTAATGCAAACTGAATTGCATCATAAGAGCTCATAAGCTCATAAGTGGATTACTACCGCTTCGACGTAAAATAAATCGTGGCAGTTGTGCAAACGCCAAACAGAGTTCAAGCCCTAATTTACAAATTCTTGGGTATAATTGCCGTGGAGTCTGACTATATATACCAGGTGATAGAGTAAGTCATCCAGGAGAATCTCATTTGATAGATTTCCATTCCTTGTCACAATGTACAAAGTTCTTTGAACGGTCATCAAAGAAATTCTCTAACACGAAATATAACAGAAATGCTTGTTACCCTGTCTCTCTCAATTTCTTTTAATGATTTATTATCAAAAATACTTGCCTTGCTTGATACAGCATTAATGTGAGATGGAAATAATCAGCGAAATATCACGACTTTAATCAAGCATAACAATAAGCCTATAGCATCCTACCCAAAGCTAGTTACAAAAGACTCTATAGCGGTATGGATGCCTACTCTTAGTTTATTTCACTGAAGATGGACTCGAAAAATATGTAATTAACCTCGCTTGGGTTAAAATGCATCTACTGAACACGCACTTGAGACGGTACAGAAGATAGGCGCTATCTGGAAGCTCATGGATGAAACTATTCCCTATAGTAGCTCCTCAGGCATACAACACACCATAAGTGAATGCAATTTGTTAGTTTCGTCAAATCAGATTCTGCAAGAGCTGAAATAATTCGTGTCTGGTAGTTGTACTCCCTGTGGCAGTGGGTGATTAATCGTACTGCAGTCCCATAAGTGGTTTCATGTTGCCTGCAATCTAGTGATAGTAGCTTTCAGCTGAGATCTAAACGATTTTTGTATTTCGTTCTAGATGGATTACGGTGCTCAGAAGTAATGGTGAGATTTTTATTTTTCCTTCTGATTACAACTAAACATAGCATTGAAATCTGTTTTAATTTTTTGTCTGAAATTATGAATGACTGGTAAATTAGAGCATTTTGCGATTCAAAAGAAATTCTTCATTTTAGACTTGATACAAAGTTCCTTCACACTTGCCTAGTTGTAAGAAAAGTACAAGGTACGTTGGGAAGGAGCTGATTGGTACATCGAAGATATCTTCCGCAACGAACTCCTATTATGCTAACACTTTCATGTGTAAGCTGGGTTAAAGAGATTTGCCAGCATAGCTAGTCATTTCTATTCTAATTTACACCTAGCTACATTAACAAAAATCGCGTTCATCAGCGCCATCTATCAGTCAGAGTCCACA
Organism: Dioctria rufipes; assembly: GCA_963924295.1. NCBI lineage: Eukaryota > Metazoa > Arthropoda > Insecta > Diptera > Asilidae > Dioctria > Dioctria rufipes. The sequence goes on from OZ002740.1 coordinate 8,741,004, forward strand.
AAATTAAATCTATCAGCGAGCTCGGCTATAACCATTCATAAAAAAGTTGTTCTAGAGGTGAAGCCAGAACAGCTAAAACAGAACTCTACTCATCTCTAGCCAGAACATGAACATATCCCTATTACTCAGACATCCCTCCCAAAAGAAAGCAATGATATTGGAAAAATTTTCATTAATTTTTATGAAGCAGCCTATAGTGTCAGCGAAATAAAGGGAAGGCTTTAGGCTCATTACTTCTGCACAAAAGACTGATGTAGGTAACGGCGAGCTTATGCCTAGGCAAACTAGACGGTTTCCTAGGGGCCCCGCGCAGGGTACCATATGGTATACGCGGAAGACACGGATGACACCGCACATTAAAAAAAACTTCTTTAATTCGCTCTAATGCTCTTGCATACAAGGGTGGACTTACCAATAGGCAGAGCAAGGCGTGCAAATTTTTGGAGTCGACAAATTCTCAATTGATAAAGTAACAGGAAACGAGATCGAGATCGTTACCGATTTCAACATCATTATCGACAGGTTAATTGCAGAAGTACAAAGATCTGGTTCTGCTTAGGAAAACTTTTAGTACATCCCGGAAAAGGGCTTTTTAGATATTTATCCAAATGTGGAAATAGCGCTCCGGATGTTGTTGTGTACATCAGGATGAAACTGTTCGACAGAACGGTAATTTGTAGCTCTAAAACGAGTGAATAACTATTTAAGATCCACAACAGGGTAGATCGGGCGCAATTCATTCTCTGTGCTATACTTGAACTTAGAAATAAATAAATAAATGAAAAATACCGATAACATTTTTGTTTTGTCCAATTGTTTAAAAAAAAGAGGCTGTGACTCCGTTAACCGCCTAGGGGTCCTGGGTCTTCATGTTTGGGTCTGGGTGTGAGTGATATATTTTTTATTAAATAAAATGTTGGCCAAATTAAAGAAAGTGAGTTGAAATTCCGAAATTTATTTCAAAAGGAGTAGAAGGCATATGGAAGTAATTTAAAAATAAAAACCTGGAAAGGCAAAAATGTTTTTGCATTCAATGACGTATCAATGTTATCCATAACTTATATGCCTAGTTTCAAAAATGCAGGGGATTTCTTAACAAATTAGGGAAAGTCTTCAACAGTCTTTGTTGGCATTGATGTCCCGTAGCAGAAAAAACTTACAACTAAGGTCTTTACATTTATGCCACATTCTGCATCACATGCTCTATAGTAAATTCACAAAGGCCTGCTGGCATGTGATATGATGCACTTAAAAACTCTAATTTGGGGAATAAACTTAACCCGAACTAATTTTTGTATATTACTGAGAGTTTTAAATGATTCTAAAATAGTAAGCTCTGCTTGTCCAAAAATTTCCATTTTCCTGTTTTATTGAGGTTGATTTCATAACCATGCTTTAACAGAATGCGAATAAATCTAGAGATTGCTGCGGTAATCTTGCAACACTCCTTGCTAAAAGTACCCATGCACTTCTTTAAGGATAATCATACTGTTATCGAGTCACTAAACAATCTGTGTTCAAAAAAGTAGCGAAAGCCTCGACAGCGATTGCATTAATATGAGTCCCAAACAAAGAAGAATATTAAGGAAGAAATCAAAATCTATATTGACAGGCAGTTGGTAGAACACCATCTACAGAAAAAATATGGAAAATCCTGTCATCATTATCATTGTTAGGGATTTTCCAATTACTGATTAATTTACTTTATAAAAAAACGGTGGACCAAAATGGCTGCCCTGAGGAACACCAGAAGTGTGATTTATTCCGTTAGAAAGAGCTGCGCGAAATATAATTGACTACGTATAACCAAATAAATAATAACAAATCCAGTTGACAAAAACCAGAGGAGAGCTATGAATTCTATGTATACATATATTCCAAAGAACAATTCCCTTCAATTTCGACATGGCAATATAATGGCGACCATTTAAATGCGAAAACCCATTTATTTTCTTTAAAAAAACCTCCGTCATTCCCAGAAATGAGTAAATCACTTGCATACATATATCACTGCGGTAAAACATATTCCAAAGAGAAATAAAAACAGAACATATAAAATTTATTTACTTTCAGTCTGCGGAAATGTCCCCATCTCGAAATCCAATCCCATGCCAATGTTTTTCCTCTGAGTTTTAAAATTTCTCATTTCATTTCCCAAAAAAAGGATCAAACTTACTAAAGCGAATAGGGGGCGCAGCATGAAAGAAACATTTCAACATGGAAAAAATTAATTACATAACCTAGAAGCAATTTTAACAGGGCAACGTCCTTCGGTCCACATATGCAAACTTTCCTTTTTCTACCTATCATATTCAAATATGTGAGGAAATATGGGCTTTTATCTAGCTCCATCACTACCACCATCCATCACTACCATCCTGGAGCGACGCGACGGGCAGAATTTATTTGAAGACGACACGACAAAGATGGACCGCAATAAAGACATAAGAGTCGTCTATCAAAAAAAGTTAAAAAAAAGATATCGTCCTCAGGAAACCAATGAAAATCAGAATCCAATTTTCAAGCAATTTGTCCTTGGGAAGGATGCTACCGATAGTCGTCGTCATTGTAGGGCAGACATTTTTTTCTACGGTTGCCGGAATGTCCTTTTGAAATCATATGAAAGTTGCTGGTAGGTGAAAGGGACAAGAGACAACAGCTAAAAGCAATAAATTGAGTGGATACAATACAATACTTGGCGGAAATTTGGCACTAATAATGAAAAAAACATGGAATATTGTCTTACATAACGCAGAGGTCTCTTCAACTCTCATCTTTATGAATCTTAAAGAACCATCCCCTTGGACACATAGTCAAAATTTTCCGTGGTATCATGTGCTTGAAATGATCCAACTCGACTATGGTTTCTTTTGAAAATTGACAAAAAATGTCAATATTTGCGGAGTATACCCTCGTCAAAAAATATACCCGGACACAAATTCAACTCCATTTCCGCAGGCTTCCTTCCTTCCTTTTTTTTCATTTTAATAACATTGTCCTGCCCCTAGGTTTTGTTTCTATAAATATGACTGGATGCGAATGCTTGCTCCTGACTTGACAGGTGGATGGACATGAGGCATAGCGGATGTATTCCAAATTAATATTAAGCAAGTACGTTTTTGATATTTTTTCAGAGCTCTCAACGTCATCGTCAGGATGACGTATGTAGTACCAGGCCTCTCATTGGTCTAATTTAATTACGTTACTGTTGTGAAATAGTTCCGCCCCCACTCCTCATTCATGTTGCCATTCAAAGTAGGGTTCCGCAACCCTTTTTGGTGGTTGTGAAATTTTAACTTTTCCACAAGACGATGTTTTTCATAATCACTAAGTTTACATCGTTATTTGGGTGTCCGATGTTACGATAATTTCGACAAATTTATTAAATTAAACAAAAGGTCTTAACAGTCCTGTTCTAATATCCTCCTTGCATTATGATAAATGTTGTTGCAGTTGTCAAAACAACGGAAAAATTTCAAATGAAATGAAAAAATCACCAAAGAAATGTGGTGCTAGATTCAGTTCTCGTTACAAATTCTGGCGCCAAAATCTTATTAAAACTCCTTACAAACCAAACTAAAGGAAAAAAGGTCAAACCAGACCAGCTCTGTCTGGCAAGGAACTATAAACACTTTCAGAATTGTTTTGATTAATGGTGCCATCGCATGTCATAATTTTCTCAACTTAGGCTTCTGGTGACAAGTCAACCCCCACCATGATATTTCTAAGCCAATGAGAAAACATTTCCCATTTACTTTTGACAGGAGAGAATTGCTTTCTAATTATTTTCATATTTTCTTTGTTGACGGAGAGTCGACGAAAGCCGGATATGACTTGTGAGTAGAAGCGATACAACATTTTTGAAGACATAGCATCACATGACTTGATGCCATTTGTATGGGAAGTTTCCATACCCACCACCAATACTACAATAAATAAGGCTCGAAAAGGTCAAAAATAATTTTTTGATCATATGTGCGACAAATATTTGACAAACGATTTGAGGGGTTCCAGAAATTGTGTGATCATTTTTTTCCCTAGAAACTGGAATATGTTTGATAAATCTGGTGAATATATGTATGAGTGATGAATGTGCCAGGGAATTTTTGGAATATTATTCTTAATTGACTCGAAAATCAAGGAAACTCTTGAGCTCATATATTTCGATAAGTTCGACTTCTTGTGGGCGGTAGTTATTTATTGACCACAAATTTTTAATATCCTCGACGTAAAGTTGAGTTTTTAGGAATAAGAGTTTTGCGGTAAGATAAACAATACTTCGACTTTCAATGACGCCAAAGACTATAGATAAAAACATACAGACAGATAAATTTTTTTGAATAAAAACTAAGTGAATTCTGCAGAGGAGATTAGATTGGTTCAACAGATCTGCCCAATCATCTAAACTCTATTCTAGATCACCGTCCATCCTAGATAAAGATAAAACTTAGTCAAGGTAAGAGGAAAGCTTCCAAATTGTTGTTGCAGAAATGGTATGCTACAAATAAGCACTAAATTTTATTCAACAACACCTCAATTCACTTCAGAAATTTAGTTGGTTTGGATTCGAGTTTGATTTATTTATTTCTTTTTCTTTCCTCCCTCATCTAAGCCCTCCATAATAAGCTCTCCATTCTCTGTTTGCTAATTTTTTATACAAACTACAGTGTTTTCAAGAATCCACTTTTAACAACAAAATCGAATGCTACCTATTCTTATAGCTATTCAATTAGTTACCGAGTTAATTGTGCAATAGTGATACTATACATAAACATAAATGGAAATAAAATGAAAAAATGTGTAGTGTCAGTGGTGGGAAATGCTTTACTTTTGATCAATTTTACATCATATAACAATTTTTTAAGCTTAACTTAAATTTCTTTCTATATTAGATACTTAAACCTTGGTCCTGTCCATAACTTGGTATACACAACTTCCATAAATAAAGTTTCATGATTATGGTTGCCATCATAATCATGAAACTTTATTTATGGAAGATGTGTATATGTATAGTTTCGACATGGTCTCACAAAAAACACGTACTGCCACTGAATTCCCACACAAAATCCCTTGAAATCTTACCAGAAATCTCTTTATTTTTATTAAAGCTCTTCCATACAATTCTCCTTTTTCGAAAGCTTCCCCAATAGAAATTCATCAGAAAAGAGCTTTTCTTAACTGAAATCTAAAATCTAAGAGAAAATTACTTTCACTATTTCATCTCTACTATTTCACAGGAGATGATGAAAATTCTGACTTGAATTTAACCAAAAGTTACGACGTTAGGGAATTATTTCGGAAAAAATATTTGAAGTATTTTCTTTTGCTCGAAAACCACATTGTTAGCTCACTCCAAATAAAAATATCGTCAGCAGAAGGAAAAGTTGTGTAAACACTTTGTCAGAGTGACACTTCTAAATTCATCAAATTGACCTCAATTGCCCAGTCAAAATAGGGGAGTTTCATTTATAACACAACATTTTGCACTTAAAGCATTCACCAGAGAGATGCCAACATTCAAACCCCCCACAAAACCCTCAGGATATAAAATTCAGAGATAAATACCATGGGAAAAATGTGTAACAAATGTCGTCTGGTAAAATGCGTAGAGAAAATTTGGAATGTAAATCTTTGGAACTAATTGAATAATTTTCTTTTATTGTAGAATTTTTTTTCACAAAAACGACAATTTTTAGACTCCTCATTATTTTCTACAGCACTGTCTTTCAATTTATAAAAAATTTCTTTTTGAATTTTTGAATTTTTTTTTCTATATTTCTAAGAGAACTTAAGACGATTATGCTAATTAAAAGTGAAAAACCGTCGTCCTTTTAAAAGCAGAAAAACTCTCTCTTGATGTTAAAGGTACATACTGGACCGAACGAAATTGTATGTAGGTACGTACGTATACAATACTAGAAAAAGATGGTCTACAAACATCGTCTCCTACAACGGAGGGACTATTCGAAACGTGTTCATCACATCGCTTTGGCTGCCCCCTGGTGGCTAATCTTATTAAAAGTGTCCTTTCTCTCTAATGGCCTTTGTCTTCGGCGGGAATTAATGATGAGATTTTTTACAAGACATTTAATTTAATTGAAAGTACTTTCGAAGATGACCTCTTCTCTTGCTTTTATCCTCCACACTTTTTTTAAATTAAATTAAATTCAAAGCAAAGTAAAAAAAAGGTCGATATAGGTGAAGGAAGAGAGAAAGAACAACTTGTGGTGTCTAAGGACGTAGATACCATTATGTCAAATATAATTTTAATACTTTACACTCGATTGAAACTTTTGAAAAAAGGGTTTCTTGGAATTCTACCTTTTTCATGCGAATTCAGTCCATTTGGTGCCTTGTGTTCCTTTAGACAGGAAGGAAAGAAGGAAATTTGATTTTAATTGCTGTGGATAAATTTTGTTTTTTATTAAAAAAAAATTCCACCAATGACAACGAACCATCAAAAAAGCTTCAAAAGTTCTCTTTTCTATATATATATTTTTTTTATAAATTAAAATTCAATTAAAACAGCTTCTCCTCCCAATACCGCTAATTAATCGAACCAATTTTTTAATATGAAGTAAAAGCGATCAATATACACGGGCAACCGGCGGTTGCAGGTGCTAACCAATATGTGGTTTTATATGGACTTAATACCCATTAAAATAGTAAAGCAGCTGGTATTGAAATCTCATAACCCTCTACTAGGTATACTATACCTATAATGACCCATGGTTAGAGTGAGTAAGCGCCCTCATTCCAATTTGTGATTGCTGACCACCATATCCATTTCATTCGCCAGCACCAGAACTCGTTCCCAACTTCCGAGCATGTATGTATGTGGATAGAGCCTGCACCTGGACTGCACTCAATCAAATCAACGGAAATTAAAATAAAATCATTTGGCGTCATATACAATGCCGCCAGAAACAAATATTTCACCCGATACTGGATCTCCATTGCAATTTAAAAAATAACAAAGAGTTCAACACTGAACTGGTGCGGGCTCAATTAAAATTAGCAAGGGGGGCTCATAATTTTAAACTTTTAATTTTCCAAAAAGCCCACCCTGCCCGTTTTCACGTGCACTCACTATAGCCATACACTTCGAGCTGTAAGTTAAGTGCTGCATTCAATTGTGAATTGTGAGCACTTCAGCCACCATTAATTCGGAAAATGTATTTATTCATGGCACTGAACTGTAAACACGAAACTTTTAGTATCTCCCATTTCCGGGACTATTTGTGTTGTGTGCTACCCCCGCCCCCTAGGTGTAGTTATAATTGAAGAGATACCAAGCAACACCTACAAATCTCTTTTGTGTTACCAAAAAAATCCTATTTATGTAGTCCTGCGATCAGGGCCGGATCTATGGAAGGGCACGCGGGGGCAATTTCCCCGGGCGCTGGTTTTAAGGGGGCTGTAATACGATGGACTTTTGCACACCCATAACTAAACGAAAAAAAAATTAATTACAAGAATTGGAAACATTTTTCAGACCATACTTAACACTTCAGTCTTCTGTCCGGAAACTAAAAGCTCTCTTGCTGATATCAAACTTTCAATTGTGCTCATACTTATACAGTCAATCAGTTTACTGCCTATTAAATTTAAATCTGTAAGCCTCTGTAAGCTAATTAAACTAAAAATTCCGCTAAATTCTCAAATTGTACCTTTGTATCATATGAAATGAATTCAAAAACACATCATTCTGTCAAGGCAGCCGAGCGAAACAGAAGTGTTAATTTACGCGCTTTTTAAAAGGAAATAATTAAGGAATTAAGTGTAGTACATATAAAAGCAAAAGTGATTAAACATTGCAAAAAGCCGAAATTATATCAGTGTCTCGTGCTTTTTTAAGAACACAAATAGTGAAATATAAAATTCTGAAGTACGAATTGAAATCAAAAACTCCAAGTTGCCTTGCCAACGCTGGACTGTTTTACATAACCAGTAAACAATGAGCTTTCATATGTCAAATGCGCTAAATTGATTAGTTCCTGAATCTGTTGAGAGAATCCGAAAAACGCATTCACGCCCAATTTTCCCAAGAGGTTGTAGCAACACAGAATATATAGGAATTGCTGCCAGCAGTCACACCACTACCGAATGGTAGGTGGGATTAAAAACCTGGATAGAAAGAGGTTTTTTCTCGCTAATTATATATATTTTGTTTGTTGTTTTTGAATTTGAATTTGGTTTCCTTTTCAAAATTTTCCTAGGGAAAGCTTAGCCTTAGTTTGTTCTTTATAATTACAAATCATCACATAAACTTATACGAAACGCATAACACACCGATTTGAGACTGAAGACAACAATATAATACGCCCAAAAGGGCGCAAAAATAATGGCCATGGCCGACAGGCCACAAAACCGCTTTGCGATCCTGGACATGGAGGAGTTGCCCAGGAAGCATGCACGTAAAAACCATAATCGAGGGACACGGCTGGGAGACCTGCCGTCAATACAAGAAACCTTTGCCGACGCATTCACAGGCCCGGACCCCAAATACGTTACTATTTCATTAGCAGAGCCCAATAAAAAGATCACGGATCTTAATCCGTTCGTGGTCTGCAAAACTATCGAGCATATGGCCCCCAAAGTCAGAACATGCAAAGCTCTACGCGATGGCAACTACTTAGTTTTCCTTCCATCTAAGGCTGATGCAGAGAAGCTAAAGCACTTATCAAAAATTGGAGAGCATGACGTAAAGGTGGAATACCACGGAAAGCTAAACTCTTCCCGAGGTACCGCCTATGCCCCAAACCTTACGAACCTCACTGAAGCAGAGATCCTAGACGGGCTCAGAGAAAAAAATAAAACTGTCACAGGTGTTAAAAAAATGACGCGCCCTGGAAATACCCAGGATGAAAGAGTCCCGACTGGAGCATTACAAATAACTTTTGACCGGTTCTCACCTCCCACCGCAATCGTCTGTTGTCTCGAAAAGTTGCCGGTTCGTCGATGGTATCCAGCCCCCTTAAGGTGTAGGAGATGCTACGAATTCCGACACCACGAGACGAATTGCAGGAATACGCCCAGGTGCCCAACCTGCGCCGATCCTAAAGCACAAGGCGAAAAGGACCACAAATGCGAGAAGATATTTTGCATAGGCTGTCAAAAGAAAGGTGACCACGGTACCCTCGACCGTATTTGCCCTAGCTTTGAAAAGGAAAAAGCTATCGTTAAAATGCAAGTAGACCTTCACTTAACCCGTTATGATGCAAGAAAGAAGTGGTATGCCATGTATGGGGATCTTGCTCCGGTGAACGAAAGCCAGAGCAGAACCCTGCCGGGCATATCGTTCGCGGACGCAGCAAAAAACAGTTCAGATAACTCGCAGACGAAGCAAGAGAATATCTTCATGACCACTAGCAGTAACGTACACAACAAAAATACAAACCACCAATCTAAACCAACACTCGCTAACAAACCTTACACCCCCACCGAACAACTAACACAGCAAAATATAAACATTAAATCTAATCAGCCCACTAACAAAACTAACAGCACTACCCAAGATATAACACAGCCAAATATTAAAAAAATAATCAAGCCCAGTAAATTTACCGAAAGCATAGCGAAACATGAACCAAAAGCCCTCACAAAAGAGGAACAGAACTCAATCAAAACAACTTCACAAATTCATATACAACAACAAACATTCGCAACATCCCCAAAAATTAATCCAAAAACAGAAATCTTCACACACTTCTCAGAAACTGTCAGGACCAAAACTGAACCGACAGAACTAAACATCGCCTTCACGGCAGGAGCTACAGGCTCTTGCAGTCTAGCAACGCTGGAAGACGCAAACAAACTTTTCTCCCTCTCCCCCAACACCTTCAAATCCATTACTGCACCAAGATTGGATTTCCCCCAAACACCAATCACCTCGCCTCTTACCAAAAGAGGTGAAGATGAATCGACACCCCCGGTGTCGGATACAGACGAAGAAATGAACGGTTTTGAATCAATATCCTCATAAATATAAAAAACAATCAAAAACTAATTTTCAGGTACTCACTTTAGAATTTATGTCACGCAACCTCTCTCAAGCCCAGAATAGAAGTGGAGATTTTACTATCATCCAATGGAACCTCTGCGGCTATTACAATAACTTGGGTAACCTCCAGCTGCTCATCTCCGACCTCTGCCCTGCTATTTTGGCTATTCAGGAAACGCACATCCCTTCCACAAATCCTCCTATCCGAATCCGAAACTACACCCCATATCTTGCCAATACACAGCCAGGACGCAGAGGCGGAGTGGCCGTGTTGGTCAGAAATGACATCCCATCCACACGTATTCCCATCTCCACCACACTGTCAGCTATAGCTGTCAGAGTTCATACTAACCCCTCTATTGACATCCTATCCATCTATGTGGGGATCGAGGACAGGATTAACTCCAGGATCTTAAGCTCTCTAGTGAAGCAAGTGCCGGGTCCGACTTTCCTTTTGGGAGACTTCAATGCGCATCACCCATTTTGGGGATCCCCAAGGAGTGACCCAAGGGGAAACACGATCGCGGAATGGCTGGATGATTCAGATCTCGTTCTCCTCAATGACGGATCTCCCACTATATTCAACACCCGTAACACACTGACTCACATCGACCTCTCCATCGCCTCACAATCACTTGCTGCAGCAACGGACTGGCACACAATTGAGAATCCAAGAGGCAGCGATCACTTCCCAATTGTAATCAGATTGGCAAGGACGCTCCCAAAGAAGGCACACATCCCGAGATACGCAGAACATCGCGCAGACTGGCCCAGATTCCATACAGAGGTTGAAAAATACCTCTTACGCTATCCGTCCAGTCCTAACGTGGACAAAGAAGTAGCACTGCTGGCAAGGTCTATAAGATCAGCGGCCAACAATGCCATCCCTATGACGAAACTGACAATCAAGGTACAACCGCCCTGGCTCACAGCGAGCGTTCGTCAGTACATACATCGCAAGGATGTGGCCTGGAAAAAGTTCAAGAGAATCCCAACCAGTCTGAATGCAATGGAATACAGGAAAGTAAATGCGCAAATGCGGAGGGAAATAAAAAGCGCGAAAAAGCAAGCATGGCAAGAGTTCGCCTCGAACATAAACGCTGACACACCCATGAAAGAGAACTGGCGGAAGGTCAGAGCTATCTGCGGTCACCCCACCAAGGCAGGTATTACAGGTCTTAGGATAGGGAACGACCTTATTCAAGACCCAGCGTTAATAGCTGAGCACATAGCCCAACACTTAGCGCTATACGCAAAGCACGTTGACTGTAGTCCTACATACCTAGCAAGTAAGACACAGGACGAGACACTCAGTCGTAGTACTCCAAAACTAGTAGCACCTTCGCCACTAGACATACCCTTCTCCTTGCAGGAGCTCGAGCTCACACTTAACTCTTTCCAAGGATCCACTCCAGGACTAGATAATATTTCCTTTGGAATGCTAAAGCAAGTTCCAGATGCTTGGCGCCAAAGAGCAATAGGGCTATTTAACCATATTCTTAACCAAGGCAGGTTTCCACGAGAATTTAAACTAGCAGAGATCCGCCCGATTCCAAAGGGGAACAATAGAAATCTCCTTCCCACTGAGACCAGACCAATCTCACTTTTAAGAACAACTTCTAAAATTCTAGAGAAACTGATGGCCAACAGACTATCTTGGCTGCTTGAGCAAAAGCTGCTGCCAACGATTACAAGCTACAGGCCGGGCAGAGGTACCCAATCACTCCTGCAGGTACTGGAGCATAATCTAGCATGCGCACTCGTAAGACGTCAGCATACTGTTGTACTATCAATAGATTTGGAGAAAGCGTTTGATAGAACACCGAAGTTCTCCGTCCTACAACAATTGCGGAAGTGGAGCGTTGGCACTAAATTCGTCAAAGCAGTGGACTCATTCCTTTCGAACCGGAGAATCAAAGTGAGAGTAAACGGACACTTTTCGAAAATCCATAACTTAGAAAACGGACTACCCCAAGGTTCTCCACTTTCGGTTCATCTTTTCTCGACCTATATCCATTCACTATCTGTAAAGTTAAATGATATAGCTAACCTCCATTTCCACATATACGCGGACAACGTTATCTGCTACGCTTCTGGTGAAGTTCCGTTGGTAAATCACGTACTCAGCAGAGCTCTCAGAGCAATTTCTGTCTGGGCCGACGCTAACGGAGCCAAAATATCTACCAGTAAATTGGAAGCTCTACATGTCTGTAGGAGACGAAGCTGCAACGAAACACGCTTCTCGGATGAAATAGCTTCTACCCCCCTTTTAAGGGAACTTCGAATACTGGGTCTGACCATTGCGCACAATCTTCTTTGGAACAAGCAAGCAAGTATAGTGGCTGAGGATATCAAAAAGAGGAACAATCTCCTTAGACTGATCTGTAGAAGGAACAACGGCCCACCTCTCAACATAGCTACGCAAATCGCAAAACAGCTAGTTATTGGTAGAATTGACTACTGCTTGACCATCTATGGCCATATGAGCAAAAAAAGCCAAGCCAAAATCCAAACTGCACTAAACGCCACTGCTAGGACAGCTTTAGGTGCGCTTCGAACCACTCCGATTCCAAGCCTGTTAATCGAGGCAGGGTTCCCAACCCTCCAACAAAGAAGAGAGGCTCTGAACTGCAATCTAGTCCTTAAGAGCATTCACAATCCTAACGCTCCCCTTCGCAAAATTATACTAGATCTCCTCTCCACCAACCGCACCTGCACTAGGGGAACGCTTTCGGGTCTAAACAGGGCGGTAACTTACATCCCCACGTCCCTCAAAGAAATTCCACTTGATCCCAAAGTAACCAACCCGATAACATATCGTCCACCCTGGCTCTTTTCATATAACAAAATACATACGAACGAAAAAGAGTACCAACAACTAGATGACGACAACAAAAAGCGTTTGCACTTAGAATTTAATAACAGGTATAAAATAACTAGTGCTATATACACAGATGCAACTAAAGGGGACCAAGGCGTCGCTATTGCGGTTAATATCTCCAACCAGCTGGACGCAGAACAGAACATCTGCAAGGTATTACCTGCATGGATGGATGTTTTTTCAGCGGAGCTAACGGCTATCTGGGAAGCGTGTAGATGGGCCAATCAGCAGGATAGAAGCACGGCTATCTTCACGGACAGCCTGTCCTCCCTAAAGGCAATAGAGAATACAAAAAACAAAAATCCTCTAGCCGAAAATATACGTCACTCTCTCGCCACAAACAAAATTCTTTTGGCATGGTGCCCAGCTCACGTGGGGATCCGTGGTAATGAAATTGCGGACCAACTGGCTAAACAGGCGGTAGGCTCAAACGAACCAGACATTGTCCCTCCAGCCTATAAAGCTGCAAGGTTCCAAGCAAGGAGGTTGTCTGAAGCAAGACGACTAGTATGTTGGCTTGATTCGGACACCTTCCTGGCAACGCACCACAGAACAATAGAAAAACCGATAATGCCGGATCTTCCGAGGCAAAAAATGATCTCCATGGCCAGGATTAGACTGGGACACTTTCTGGCGGTAAAAAGCCACCTCTTCGAAAGGAGCACATGTCCCACATGCACATACTGCCCAAACTCCTCTCTCACAGCTCGTCACATCCTATTACAGTGCGGTGAACTACAAAGACGACTACACGTACTAGGGACCACCAAAAGACCTAGGGACCTCCTTAATTACAACAAGGAGGACTCCGACGTACTCCTCACCGCACTAAGACAATACTTACTGGACAATAACGGAAACACAAGAATATAATACGGAAATAAAATAAATATAAGCAATAATTTTAATAATATTTATTCATTAGGATTCACTAGTCTTAGTTCACTCAAAACGTGAATTTTGTTAGCTTTTATTATATTATTTTTTATAGTTTACACATAATTTAGATTTAAGGCTTAAGTAATGTACTGTTAGATTTATGTCAGATGCGTAAATAGTTTCTAAGCCACAATGAATTCCTAGTTATAAGTCATGAGCAAAAGGCGAATTGTAGAGATATCTCAAAATTTTATGTGAAACAAACTACATTTGCAAAACTATGAACTAAATTAAAGATAGCATACAAGGAATAAAATTGTAAAATTAGCATATAAGAAGTACTAAACTGAAAAGCAGCTACAAATTACCTGTAAGAATAAAAATTTAAATACAACTGAAGTGAGGAGCCCAGATGGCCTTGTAGCCGTGGGTATTGAACATTTATTGTATTAGGCTTAGCTAGAGTTCAAGCAATAAATGTTTTCTTGAAATTGAAATTGAAATTGAATTCAAAAATTGCACAAATGTGGCTGTCAACCCTATGTTCCCCATCATCCATCAATCTTACCTCGAATGTAGACATAATATAAGACAGTAGAGGCACAAACACAGAGTTACCAGAAAATTATTTTTATGTCAGCTAAATTTAGTTATTTTAGTCGGAGTTAAGGCATTTGAATTTGAGTAAAAAAATCGGCTAAATCCTTTTAACCTGAACGGCAGTACGACAGAATTCCTACCCAAAGTTTTTATTGACACCGTTTCAAATTTTAGTACTTTTAGCCGAGAAGATTCATATTGAAAAGCGGCAAAAATAAAAAACTAATCTGTAACATAATTTAAATTTTTAATTTGTTTACCTTGTGTTAATAATACCGGAGACAGACTTGCAGTTTCAATATTACATTTTGCGCTCTACCGAAAGTCTGTGTCTATATACTGAAAAATAGCTCGGTGTACGGTCGGTGTACAGTCAATATTGAAATTGCAAAAAACGTACGCGATATACGAGTTTATTGCAATATGACCCTAGTTAAAACCATAATCATTTAATACGCGAACCTTTTAGAATCAAATTTTATACTGCAATGTTGACTACAACTTTTTCTGACATTTAGTATTTGACACTTGTCAAATTGAAGTGCCTATTTCGTTTTTATTTTTCATATAGACAAATAATTTCACAATATTTGCTGGCGTTTTCTACGTGCGCGGAGCTTTCTTAAGTCAAATGACAAATAAAGTTGTAAATCAAATGTAAATTCTCTAATTAAATTCTTAGTATCGTAAACCGCAAGTGTGTGTTTAAAATTTTATATTGCAATTGACATAATTGCATTATCAATATATCAATATTGAAAATATATAAAATAAACTGTATTTGCAATGATACGATTTTTTACTTTTCTTTTATTTTAGAACAGTGTGAGATTTAAATGACATTTAAGATTTATAATGGATTTTAATTTTTGCTTGAATTTCATATTCTTTTTATTTAACAATCATTTGTTTCAAATTCTGGCAATTCTGGTTCTAGTTTCAGGGTATGTAGTATGAATAGGTCATCTATCATAGACATATGATGAATGATGTCTAGTATACCCTAGAACTGTCAAAAATGTACCACAAATAAAGATCGCTGTTAGACGGGGGCGGTAATTTATGTCTTTGCCCCCCCTTCAAAACTTTCCCAGATCTGGCACTGTCTGCGATGTAGAATATAATAATAGCAGCCTTCGAATTCGAACACCAGTCTGATTACACCATTCCTAATTTCTACTTTCTACTCCTATTTATGGGTATGATAGTATGGCAGGTATCATTGTAGTAATTGTAGTGACATCTAGTGATTAATAGCTACGGCGTAATGTAGTGAAAAATTAATTTGATTCGAGCAATGGAGGCGAATACATTTTCTTGCAATAAAATTAGCACTGCTGCCCCATAATTTATACGCCTGATAGAAAGATAGAAGAAAATAAAAGATTTTACATGCTTACTTTATATAAAAGATTGAAATAGGGTGCGACAATCTAATCGTTCAGAGGTATAAAAATACTTACAAATAAAAAAACATGCCGCAGAAAAGGAGGAAGAAAATGACCTTTTCAATTTTATTGATAAATTTTAAGTCTTAGGCAAAAAAAACTTTGCAACCTTTTCAAATAATTTTGTTCGTGTAGAGTTGAAGATAGAATGGATCGTTTCCAATATCGCCATATTTTAATGCAAGTAGTTTTGCCATACGGTAAATTGAAAATACCATTTTGACAGATATTTCAGCAAGATAACAATCCGAAAGATACGTCAAATACGGTAGGTAAAGGTTTGATTTCAGCAAAATAGGGTTTCGGTGATCACAATCACGGTAATCACAATCACGGTAATCATACACGCGTAGCTTCGAAAAGAAACTAAACCAATTTCTAACTGGCCCACTTCTATTGAGCCGTTGACATACATCCGTAGTTGCAATTAAACTATATAAATTTTTCACACATTTTGATCAAACAGATTTGCTTGAAACTTGGCACACAGGTGAAGTTCCGGTAACAATGCAATATTTTCAAATCATAGTAAAGTCCCGAAGATCTTGAAATTTTTTGAAATCAATTATTGTGGTAGTTAATAAAACTCATTGAAATGTCATTTTGACGCAGTCAGCAATAACTCTTCTCTTCAACATCTTGGTGGGTGTGATTTTGACACTTCATCACTGCATATGAGCGGCATTCTGTTCCAGGCATAAGTCTCTTGTTAAGTCCTCCTTATTTTGGAATTTCTGGTTGATTCATTTTTTAAGTAAATATCGATATTTCTATAGAATAAAATTTTGAAAAATATTTCATTTTTCATGGGGTCCCCACTTGATATGACCAGCTCTGTTAAAAAACTATTTTTTTTTCAACCAATATTTTCTATTTCTAAGGGAAACTACAGTCTGCAAACTCTTTTATATTAGAACTCTGCTTAATGGAATTATTGAATTTATATATTAACACAAATTCCATTCAGTTGACTGGTTGATGATATTGGTAGTTTTGCCGCAATGGTTGCGGTGGTCGAATATCGCCCTATATGTACTTGCACCATATAACCACCCACCGTGCATACATATTTTATACAAACTACGACCCCTAATTAACTCGCCACTAATGAGTGGTTTTACAGTTGCAGCAATTACATAATATATCATTAAACTCCCCTTTTCCCAACTCGATTCACACGAAAATATAAAATCAAAACATTATCCTTGATTCGTTTGGGGAGCTAAACTCTCCAGCTCAAGTGAACTGCATAGACCCATTTTATGAAGGATGGAAGATGTTGTTGGATCCTGAACTAAAGTGGCTGTGGGGTCATATAAAGGTTGTGGGTGTTTTAGCAATGTAGCATTTTTCATCTTTGAACAGAAGTCTGATTTTGTTTTTGTTTCTTTTTTTTTATATTAAGCCCACAGTCCAGTAAACTTAATTAATACCAGTTCAGTTCAGTTGATATTAATTATGTACCATGAACTCTACAAGATTTACTGTTCCACAAACTTTATATCGTGGCTATGGTTAGTTTATTGGTTATAATTTTTAATGCTCGTACTAAATCTGATTTATGATTGTATGAATCATTACTATGTATGACGTGCGCTAACTCTGTTATAGATGGGGATTTGATCCGTAATAAAAGCCATGAAGCCCATGTTTTCCGCCCCAGTATGGGGGGGATGTTGTCGACCTACCACGCTAACTTCTATGCAAAATATAATAGCTTTATATGAGACTATAAAAATGGATTACAAGACTTATACGACTATACGATTGCAAGATGTATCGATAGAAAAAAAAAAAGATTGAAATTTAAAAGGGATTCTAATGACAAGATTTAGTAAATTATGATTTGAATAAAATTAAAATTTCTAACGTTATTGTAAAACGTTATTTGAAAAACTTATTTTCATATTAAAGAGAACACCGGTGATAAAAATCTTAGTGTTAACTGTATATATAATCAAAACCCATTATGAAAGTAGCAACTAACGTTAGAACTTCATTAATTTGCATTTGCAAAATTTATAGTTTGACCACGATTCACGAAAAACCACTGAACCGAATAAAATTGTCGAAATCAGATATAGAAATAGAACTAGCCACCAGCACCAGCAGAATTCCATTTAATTTTGGTAAAGTGCACGCGAGGAGGCAATGCGCTCCAATTATTTTCAATAGTTTTCCATCTATACCAAAACGTCATCAGGTCAGATTTTATCGGAATTTTATGAACTCAATGAACTAAGGATTGATAGCGATATGAAAACATTCTCTAAAAGCAAAACATTTTCCTGTTAATCGCTGGACTGGACTGGAATTCTGAACTGATTGAATGTTGTTGTTATTTTCTGGATGTACACACGTATTTGCACCTTTTCCCCTCAACCCTATGCAATTTCAGATTTTATCTATCTCTGAATTGGATTTGTTAGGATTTTAATATAATTAATGTGAAGGGTTTTGTATTTTGTTAATCCTCCAGGTTAGGTCTTCCACATTGGTTAGTAATTTATAGGTAGGTACATAATTAAGTTAGTGTAAAAGCACAGATAGCATAATCATTTCTATTAGGTACCAGCAATGCAAGCAAACCTTCACTGTATCTTTTTTTTTCATTTTAATTCTAATAGCTCATCTTACTATTGCTAGGGCACGCTTCACTTTTTTCGGGCGAGAGGCATTGGGGGTAGGAAAAATTCCGAAATGTCAAGTTTCGATTGGGAGGACGGGCAGCATTCCAATACTACTGAAAGGAAATTAATTCGGCCATTTCCAAATTACAAAATTTCTAATCGGACGGCTGTACAGTTGTTTAGCTGTGATTGGAGATATGTGTATAATATATAAATAATATAATATAAATAAATATAAAAAATATAAATATAATAAATTAACCTGTCATTACGTGCTTTGAATTTGTGATACAGTTATTGTTTATTTCAAAAACCGTAATTTAATTGAATACACACTCAATTAATTGCGGTAATCAACGAACTATCGCGGAGCATGAAGCTTGTAGGTTGGCCCATTCACAGTTGTACCTACATACCATTATACTAAGCTTTTGAGCATGAGCATGAGCACCCATGCGTGAGTGACTTTACAGTCAGCTTTAAAATTAGAAAAGAACAAGTAAAAAAGCTAGAATTGGTCTAAGACCAATTCTTAGGATACCCTAGATGAATGCCCGTATTAAATTTCGTATGGTCACCGATCTATTCAAGTATTGATTTTGAAGTTGTTTTTCGCATATATTTCTAGAACGGTTTGTCGCACAGACAAAATGATTATAACCAATTTTATAGGATTTCGTATTCTGCAGAAGTTTTTAGTACCATAAAAATGTCTTGGACTGATCGTTTTCAAAGTATACGTAAAAAACCGAAATTTTTATATGGCAACACCAAGATAGAGTTGCCCGATTTAGTCCATTTTTGACATTTTATTTCCTAATGTAGTAAAAACATCATGTGCGAAATTTCAGCTCTCTACGTCGACGCGTTCTCAGGCAGTGACCAAATATATAGCGGAAAACGAAATTTTTATATGGCAACCCCACGAAGGAGTTGCCCGATTTGGCTCATTTTCGAACTTAATTTTACTTTTTTTTTTTAAAGTCTGTGTACAAAATTTCAGCTCTCTACGTGTTCGCGTTCTCAAGTTATCGTGCGCACAGACGGACGGACGGACGGACGGACGGACGGACGGACGGACAGACGGACGGACGGACGGACGGACGGACGGACGGACAGACGGACGGACGGACGGACGGACGGACGGACGGACAGACGGACGGACGGACGGACAGACGGACGGACGGACGGACGGACATGCAAAAATCGAAATAACTTTTAATATTATGAATGGGTGTCCAATCCATTTTGCTCTACCATCATTATTTCGAGGTGTTACAAACGGAATGACAAACTTAGTATACCCCTATGATTTCATCTAGGGTATAAAAATTTAACAGGGGTCTTGCAATTGCGACTATTTTTCGTCCGGTTTTAAATCTTGTTTCTTGGTGCGGTATGCTTTCGCACGTACCTAAAGAAATGAACCAGAAGAACTCACATCTAAAGCCAGGTATTGTGTTCATTTAGCGGATTAATTTTGTATAGATATTTAGCGGTGAGATTTAGTTTCTACATATTTAACCAAATCGCTGGGGAAAGTGGTATTGTGTTTTATTACCTAAAAGTTTGTTTGGTTTTGACAAGTAGATGGCAGTAATTTCCACAATCATATGTTTAAGCTGGCAAAATTTGAAAGGACGGAAAGTCTATGATGGCGTTCCAATGTGTAGCTAACGCTGGCGCGTGGAGCATCAAGCATCAATTCTTTGTTTCCTACAATTAAATTTTACTATACCTACGTTATAAATGGAGTATTGTACTGGCGAGTAGGTAAGTATTGGCGTGTACTGGAAGGTACTGGGAAGTACTGATAAGTACTACAAAATACTTGTACACACCAGTACCAGTTTTCGTATTGGTACTCAAAACATTTGAAGTACCAGTAAAAAATACTCACTTTTACTGGTAAATTTATTTCCAGTACAAGTACTAGTACTGGGGCATATAATGAATAACAAGTTACTTGAATATCATACAGCTCTGACCTCATCTTTTGTACAGGAGGTAATCAGTTAAAATTTTGCGTATTTCAAAAGGTTTCTTGGGTGCTATTATTTCCTAGCTGTATCGACGAGCTGATTTTAAAGTGATATTTCCCTATCGCCAAGCACCTTCTGTAACTTAGTCATTGTAAGAATCACAATAACTTGAAGGACAATATACACTACAATTATATAGATCCTTTTTTATTTTTAAAAAAATTGTGCAAAATTACACACGCTAGAACAGCTTTGCGTTTTTCGGGTGACTAGTAAGAATTTTTTTCCCAAAAACAGTAAAGCGGAATCCCATCACCATCACCACACACAGTACACTACTACACTCACTACACACATCTACAGATTTGAAAACTTAATTGGCGTCACAAACTGCCAATAAACAATGCTGAAGTGTCCTTTATAATTAAAAAGCTTAGAAGCACTTTTGGGAGGACACTTTATGGCAACATGCTTCCCATAAATGCAGCCCATGCAGTTAAGCATTTGCCATTTTCGATTAAATTCCAGTGCAATTTTTGTCCAATCTGAAATATTCGGGTCTGTCATGTATACTGGAGATAACAATTCCCATATCGCAATTCGAAAACTTCAATAATTATTTTTCTCACAGTGGATACACCAATACAAAGCCCCATGCTAAGTTGTTTCGGGAAATATCTTGTGGGAGATACCTAGAGGAATAGCAAATATTGAATACAAAATTCGAATATTTGTATATTTTATAGCTTACATTAACGTAAATACATTAATTTGACATTCCGGATGGCTTTCATCATCATTCTCCTTTATATACAGGGTGTTTCACAAGGTCACGGTCAGTGAATGTTCCAGTTGAAAAGATTTTAAATATAACAAATTGTTAAGATTTAAGGCCAGTCAAAGAATTAAGTTTCCAGTCTACCAGGGATGTTATCTTACTGTCTTTCTTTCAATACATTTACAGAGCCCATGGCGTGCAGAACTTTATAGCCTTTCAAATAATTGCTCGATCAGCCCCGTTCACCTCTCCCCTTAGGAGTTATGCTGGTCTAAACTAAGAATTGCGGATTTCTTACCTTTTTATTGACTTTGGCCACTTTATTGTACAAAAAGGTCCTTAACGTTTTTTTGTTTTTTACAAAAACTGTAAACTCTTAACTCTCCTCTTTAATTTGACCTAGTATACCTCTGTGCTCACCGTAGCCGTTAAAGAGTTATTAGCTCATAACCTATTCCAGTCATAGCGAAATTAGACGTTATTTTTGTTTTTAAATTAAGTGTTTTCAGTCGCTAAGGGAACAAATTATCTTTAGTTTAGGCGACCATAACTCCTGAATGGAGAGGAGTACGGGGCTGGTTGAGCAGTCGTTGGAAAGGTCATGAAGTTCTGCATGCGCTGTAAGTCACCGTATACTCTGTACTTTTTAAAATACTAAAAAAAAATCTTAATCACCATGTAACTCCGACATGGTTGAGATGCCGCCCGCCCCCTCCCCTTTGTCATACAATTCTTTTATTTGACTAGGTGACTACTATCACCTCCTGTCCTATGGACCACCATGGATGAAACACCCTGCATAAATGGTACTATTTGTATAGATTTTTTTGGAAAAATGTTCACGTTTCCGCCGCTGTAACTCGTTACACATCAGCCTTACCAAAAAGTGTTTATACAAAAAATTTTGGGAATTTAGCCTTCTTCAAAATAATATTTTTCAGTTTTTGTCGTTGAGGAATTATTTTGAAAAAATCAATTTTTGGTACCTTTAATGCAAGATGGTGGACCGCGCCGACACTCCCCCCCCCCCTTCCTGCCAAGGGTGAAAACTTCATCGGGGCCCGGAACTAAATAACATATAAAAATCACAACTACACCACCTTTTGTAAAGCAAAAGACTTATTTAATCCTTATTGACTGTACTATTATAGCAGGTAACGAATTCGCTTAATTTTTCTTTTTTTCTTAGAGGCAAAGGGCGAAGAATGAATTTTTTCACGCATAATTCATTTGCAGCTAAAAATACGGATCCGTGAGAGGACTAAAAAATTCTTGATCTGACATTTATAAATAAAAAACGTTACTTTCAAGCCAATTGATATTCGACGAACGTAGAGCATGATCAATGTCACCGTAGAACTTTAATGTAATCAAAGTATGTCAACGTGTAGCCTATCGGAACACTTAGTCTGAGATGTGTTTACAAGCATAGAATAGCTGCAGAAGATGTGAAAGTAATTTCATAATAAATACTAACATAATCTCTAATTTCGATTGTGTAATACCAATGTTCTATGCTGACGGCATATGTCTTATATTTAGGAATAAAATTCATTCCAAACTGAACATAAACATATTCAACACAACTGACGTGTATACTCTATCCATCCATCCCCTCAAATAACTATGGTAGAAAAACCTCGTAGTGTAACACTTTCGTGCATCGCCTATAGCAAAATAATTCCATCAGAAAGAGCATTCTAAATTCTATGGAGACATTAAGAATGAATCCCTAAAACACAACACATTAATCGTGATCTAATAACAAGAAAATCGAATTAGTGTCGCGTTTCCAATTAAATTTAATGCCACTCAATCCTTTTAAAAATCCCTTAACTTAGCGGCAGTGAAAAGATGTGGAACACACGACATATTTCTAAAGATATATAGTATAGGATTGGATTGCTTAAACCATCATGGCCCACCTTCAATGAAAAGTTTAAACCTGCCAACTGAACTTCATTTCTATTTCACCCTCATTCATCATCTGAAATTCTGAAGCTCTGATAGCAGTAGTCACATTGGAGCCCCACCAAAAACTGCTTTCTTGTTTTAAGCCCAACAAAGGAGACAACCACCATCACCATGGAGCACCCCAGCCACCTTTGAAATGCCAAGCTTTGGTAAAACATTAGTTTTGTTCCATGCATTATTCCGCATTCAACCACTTCCCTCCGGGGGACAATTCCAATTGAAAATCCAATTTGAATGGTGGAAGGAGTATGAGACATGGATCCCAACTGCCAAGGTACAGCAGAAATGCAGGGTGCAACCGTCGAGGAGATTGTTGAAATTTTGCTTCCTTTGCATTGAAATTAGTTAAGAGGAATTCCATAATTTGTGGGGCTGATACTGAAACAGAAGCAATCTCGAACCCCTTGATGCATTTACGCGACTACTTATGGTAGCTGCCGGCACAATGTTGAATTTTTAATAGTCGATTCGAGCCATGTGCTGTAACCCTTGTTGTTGGTTGACATTGCCTATATCGTTTCTACCCTATAGGGAAAATATATTGTTTCTGAAATTAATTCTGAGACTTCCTCCTTCTACTCATTCTATATACTCGCATAAAGTGCTCATGTAATGTAATTCATGACTTCAGGGGATACCATATAAGAAGTTCCAAATTGTAACCGTAAGAGAGGGTTGCGATAAGAAAAACCTGGGGAGGTCTGAAAAAGATTGATCTACGCGCGTTTCTTCATGAACGATAGATTTGATGAATTGTGCCAAATTGAGAATAAATTAATGTGAATTTCCCAACCCTCTAACCCTAGCAGCCGTGCCAGTTTTGGATCCATCTGTTTACCAGACTACTAGTCCCCCGTTTATGGTAGTAGTAGAAATTTCAGGAATTTTGATCCTCCATAAATGTATTTGGGTCTTTGGATGGGATTCTCTTCCACGACATATGGTCTGAATACATTACTAGTTCAGGATACTATATTTGTCGAAAAAATTTCCACTCGCAGTTAGTAGAAGCTTTCCAAGTTTCTAGAAATCATGAACACAGCACCGCGGTTGCTGCACCTTTTATTTTTAGGTTCAGAGGTATTAGGTTCAGCAGTGTTTCTAGTACCGTACAGATTCCAATATTTCGTAGAGTTTCTGTACAGCAGCTCCACACGAAAGAGAAGATATCGTATGAAATTAACGCCTCAAGCCATGTGGTTAAGAGCATTGCATCCGTTCCGATAGATATAAAAATTCTAAATTCTGAATTGGTTGACACTTAAACTTTTCTGTTCATTCTGCAGTGGAACAGCAGTCTTGACTAACTTTCCCGGGCTTCTGCAATGCAATACTTACAAAATTCAAGATTTTTGACTAATGTGCACACTGCAAAACGTAAAAAACTCTAATAGATTTGCTAGCACATCCTAAAACAATTTTGTGTACCTCTGCAAGGTATAAATATCGTCAACCGTAGTAAAGCTGCTCAGTATACTAGAAATTGACAGAAGGATAAGCTGGATGAATGGAAACAGAGCAATCCTCTGGAAGCTGGATGTCATGCAATATTGTTGTACCGCTGATTCTTAGTGAAAGACATTGAAGTATGAATTGAGACAAAATACTTTCAGGTCTTCTCGGACTACTCTTCCACAGTCTTGCACAGATAAAACGGCACGTTATGGAGTTTTTCTCAAGTCTAAATGTGCAACTTTAAAAATTTCTATCTTGATTGTGGTCTGAGGTCAAGCTTGGACAAAGACTGAGCACTTTTAACTGTCATCTACTGTTCACCAAGCTGTGACAGCTTCCGATATTAAGATGGTACTGGGCAATATGTCTGAGAACTTGGCGACTTACTGAATAGTTTTGGAATTCTTCAAAAAACTTTTGTAGGTCAACTGAGTCTCCTGGAGTGTTTTCAAGTTTTAATTGGCACCAGCTAGAGCCGAGATGAAACTCGGCTGACTTTAATTCTAGAGCACTCACCAACTTAGTTACGAATGGTTTTAGCTAAAATAAACCCGAGTGGTGAACACATTCCTGATCTGCTCAAGCTACCAACAAGCATTTAACTAACGCTACGGGTAGCTATCGTACTCCCTGCCCTCATCAAAGTAGAAGTTCAGTGTAAACCTCAACAGTGTTGGGGGAGCCTAAGAACATGTAAATAGATGCACCACACTGTAATTTGACGAACCAAGTAGTCATTCCAGACTTTTATTTTATGTATTGGTGGGATGTGAGTTCTGCCTAAAAGGAGTGTGAGATATAGAGATTACCGAACACCTCCTGTACAGTTACTTGACTGTTGTTTCTATGTTTCTACAATTTAGTGTATTGCTCATCCTTAGGCAAAAAGTATGTAACTCTCAATTACCTCAACAACTTACTTAAATAGAGCTCAACTCATACTCCGATATTTGGTCATGGGTCAAGGTCATACGGAAAATTATGTACCTAACCATTTGGTACTATGTGTACCTTGGATATTTGAAATGAAGTGCTTTACCCACGGTCAAAGAAAGAGTAGTTCAAGAAACGGAAATTAAACTGAGATCTCCAGGAAAAACATGGCTATGCTTAATAAACCCCTCTTTTGCTTTACTCCCAACGGGTATCCATATAATCTCAGATTTTGCATCTTGTCAGAAAATTTATTTTACATCCAACGTCAACACAACAACACCAGAGTAAATTGAAGTGTAGTTACCGCTTAAGTCAACACATTCTTGGATATTCCATTTCTGGTAAACACAATCTTATTCGTTTTCAATCGCAGCTAGAAAATTTTACCCCGAATAGGTCAAAGGAATTAGTTTATATTTACATGACCCCAATAAGGGGAGCCAGCCAAGTAGTTTGCTAAGAACAATTCCCCCACAGTAGTTGAATAGTGGTATTGGTACCTATACCTGGCAAGCAAATCAGATTGTTGTTTATCTAGTCTGTGTTCCATTCCATGTCAAATAGTTCTAGGAGTAAAAACTGATAAGGTTAAGTTTCTCTCTATACATATATGGCACAGAAATCAGGAAGGTCTTTGGGTACAGTGATCTGATAGCATACACATATCCTTAAGGCAAAGAGTGGGATCCTATTTGCAAAAGGTTGTTTACTTATTTCTTTTCACTTATTTTTCCATCCGCTAATCCATTGCCGCACCACCACTTCCTCTTCCAGTTATTTCTTCCAATTTAATGTCACTCTAATACCAAACTGTGGAGGGCTTCAGTTGTGAGTAACCAGAAATCCTTTTCTTTTTTGGTAACCTTCACACGAAAAAAAAATAGAAAGAAATTTCAAACAAATCCGAATTGACTTCATTTGGGGAGAAAACCAGGGTAAAAGGAATTGCCCTAATATCACCATCACTGTATCAACAATTCGACGACAATCATCCCCCCCCGGGAGAGGTTTTCTTACCTCATTTGATAAGGTTTTATGAGGCGTATAGAGACGCCCGATGGTTTATTTTTCGATTAAAAACCATTTTGTTTGCAAAAGCTCCAAATTTAGGCAAATTTTCCAATGAGATGTAATATTGGCGGTGCGAGGGGATTTTGGCAAGCAGACATAAATAGCATCAACATCAGGATCGAGAAGTTCATTGGTGATGCAATCTACTAATTTTTTTTCTGTGCGATTTACTAACATGGGAAATCACGAGAGTGTAAAAGTGCGGCGTGAAATTGATGCTATCAAAGGAATTAATAAGGCAATCGAGCGTTAAATTACCAAAAATAAGCGAATTATGTACACGGGCTGAAAATGTTCGGCATGGGTTTAATGTTATTTTATTGGCGTGGAATTTAATCACAAGATTTTATCAGATTAAAAGAGCGTATTTTGGAACAGTTCTCAAATGAAATTTCAAACACCTCGATGCACGTCGTCTCTATAGGCTAGGATTTGGATTTGACTTAGTAAGACCGCAAACGATTATCAAGGCTCATTAGGATTTGATTACTAAAATCTCAACGTTTTCACTTCTTATATTTGGATCTGTATAGGGGTATTGTAATTTTTTTTAGTGTCCCTTTAAGGACTTAGATCAGAAAAGCTGGGTAATTATTTTTTCGAACCTATTTGATGTGACCGTTTTTGTCTAATTCCATTATTTCTGAGTTGATACCGCTTCTCTGCTAACGTGAAGCCGTATTAATTCTAAAAATTATGGCATAAATAAAAACTCCGAAAGAACGACCGGCATTGACGTATGGCAAAGGACACACCTCTAAACCGGAGTATAAGCAACAAGTTTCTTTTGAAATTAGACAGACAATTGTGACATGGTCAGCATATCAGCTCGAGCATTCTCGAGTAAATTAAAATATGTATAATTGTATATGATGAATGGTGGCGGTCCATAAAGGCTACCCTGTGGTATACACCAGAAATATTATTATTTATGGCAGACAGGAGATAGGGATAGGATTAGGTAATATTAGAAGAAAGGTGGATGTGCCGATGAGTATTGTCCTTAAACTTTCCCAGATTGTATGCCAGAGGAAAGACAGAAGATGGTAAGCTGCTCCATATTTGCACAGTTCGGGATAAAAAATATCACGAAATTTTACTGTACGGCCGAAAGTAATTTGAAGTGTGAAAGGTTGTGGGCGGTTTGCAGCACGAGTATTGCGTGCAGAATTATTCTACAATGAATCAGACTAGATATTTCATCAGAATATTGACCATGCATGTAGCGATAAAGGCGCGAAAGGCATCCAACATTGCCGCTCTGAACAAGCGAATCGATATTGACAAGTAATTGGCACATCGCTAATGAAGCTAAAGTTGTGCGACCAACCACGGCCCATATATGGGAATTATATTCCATTCTAAAGGAGCGCTATATTTGACGGACTGAAATATTTCTTACATCTTTTTCAGAAATCCAAGACAATTCGATGGTTCTTGGGCAACAGATAAGATTTGATCTGTCCAGCTTAACTTACTGGAAATATTAATACCAAGAATACATAAAGACGGTGTATCGTAAATCAGTGCTCCATCAAAAGAAACGGGAGTAGAAGAATTATTATGATCTTATTTTAATGAGATGAGGCAGCTTTGGGTCTTAGATGCATTGAATTCGACGCGATTCGCTTTGCCCAAAGCGAGGATATTATTAAGATCGATATTCAATGATCTAATCATGCAGTCTTATTTAACGCATCCCTCTGGAGTCTACAAGAGTGCCAAAAGAGTAAGCGAAATCAAAGGTACTGTCATACTATGGATGGGATTGAAAGTACGGGAAAGTAGATCAGATTAGATAAAAAAAAACGCATGTAAACGCATAGCAGTTTTTTGTTATGGAATTCTATACACGAACGAAAAATCCTTTACATTCATTGAATAAATAACTAACGAGGAAGCCACATATCAAATGAAAACTTAAGTCACTCGCTCACAGAAAATTCAAATTAAAAGTGCGAAATTTTAAATGTATTAGTGAGCAATAATTTTACAAAACACTAAAACGAATGAAATATACACTTCAAGCTTTAGAAACAACGCTGTTTCAAATTTGTAATGTTTATTAATAATAATAATAAGCTTGAAAAACTCGTAAACTCGCGGAACTCTGAAATGTTTACTTTCATAAACGTCAAAGCAAATCCAACCAACTTCAATCCGACTGTCAGTGAGTGGCTTATTCACATACACCGGATTCGCTCGTCGTCCCACTTCCTTGTCAGTTATTTATTCAATGGTTATATTGCAAAATCAGGAAATGACTGAGTTATCTCATCGAATGGTGACCGGAATGGGCAACTAAACTGCGAATTTTCTCCTAAACATGCCGCCTATAATCCAACAACAGTTTCTAAGCTCGAGAAGAAATTTGGATGAATTATTGACAAAATTGACCCACATATATATATTTAAGCAACAATGAACTATTGTAACTAATGTAGGTACGTAGCAATGAGTAGCAATGAGCGAACCTGGATAATTGCAGGTGTACAAAACTTTTCCTTGATGGACCTAGTAGGAATTTCTCTAACTTCCTCTTGGGGCTCGGATGGAAGGCAATGGATCAGAGCTGAAGTTGGAATCATCAACAGCCACAGCTCGCTGCTCGCTGGATACACTTGGGTTTGCCCTGAAAAACTTACTTCACAGACCTGATGTACTTCATTAAGAGGACTGGTAGATTTTGATGAGAGTTCGTGGTGCTTTTAGCAGATTAGCACAACTCCGTGCTTGGAATCTTTCGTGTCCTTAATAAAATTTCAAATTCATCAAAGGTACTTGGATCCCGTGACCATCACAGGATCTCAATTTTAAAGTAATGTTTTTATTTTTCTTTATCATTCAATCAAATTTAATTTTCAATCCATTCTACGTCGTGCTGAATAACAACAACAAAAGAAGCAGTTGAAAAATTCATTTTATTTTGTCCAACATGTATTTTAACACTTACATTACGATAAGAGAAGCAGAATACAGAAATAACTAAAAATACTATTTATATAAATATTTGTTTGGAAAAAAAAATTATAATAAAATATAAACTTACCATTTAAAAAATCCACTTGTTCCCGTGTTGTAAAATTCAAGCAGTATATAAATTTTTCCCACTTGTTGAATGCTTCTGTAAGTGAGTGTCCTCACTGAGATTATTTCCATTTTGTTTTATTCTAGTTCATATCCATACCTTTCAAAATGGCGAAAAATAATTCCACCAAATTATCAGAAAATCAGCTAAACACACCACTAATTTTCTCCACCACACCACCGATTGCGGCATTTTGATTTTGACATTTCTTAATGAAATTTCTTCCTTTTCATAAATTTATTTTTCATTTTAAAAACACTTGCTACACTAAAAAATTATACACACACACACACCAATTTATCTAATTATCCCGAAAAAGACGCCATTTTACAGTAAGGAAAATGTTAATAATTGCAAATTTGCTCGAGTACAAAGAGGAACAAATCAACTGTTGCTATAAAAATTTGTTTCAACACACACACATTTCATAATTTACACATCAAAACAAGAACATTTAGGCCACTTCTTATTATTTAAAGCAATTAAAATCATTTCATTTCATATATAAAGGCGTTAACATAGCACGACACGACCCCTAAAATACTGAGTAGTTGCAGCATAAAAACGAAAAAGACGAATAAAGACGAAATTAAAAAAAAAAAAATCCTATTGGCTTGTCCCATTATGCATTGCTCTCCTGCCTTGTCACATAGCTGCAGAGCTGCTGCATCGGCTCGGAGAACGAAATGTCTGTGATCAATGAAATCTTGAGGGGGCAGATAATAGAAGAATCATCAAACTCTTATTTTCGCTGAAAAAGCACCCAATTTAGGGTAGGCGGATTAATTCTCCCCAATAGCAAAACCTAATTGGAAGACAAAAAAATCAGTAGGGAAGCTATCAATTCATATTACAAGCAAGCTTACCTAACATGTGGCTAAAATTAGAGAATAATTATGAACCGTTTATACACGAAAATTCGAAATCATTTAAAATCAGCAGCAGCACAAAAAATTTCACTTCCAAATATTATTGAAGGAAAAGCTCCTCCAGCGTCCATCACTAACTAGATCCGTTCAATGTAATGAGAATGAATCCTCTTAGAGGACGACACATTGCGTGTAAATTTACGAGGTCCGACAATCATGCAATTCGAGACTCGAAAATCGTCTGATTGAATATTGTTAGGTGGATAACAAAACATTTTGGTTCACGTAAAACGATAATGTGACGAGCTTTAAGTGTAGTGAAACCCCTGTATACAAACAATTAAAAATATTTAGAAATAACTGTCAGTTGAGTGGGATTCTAATTGTTTATTTTTTTCTCATATTTTTTTATAATAAAGTTATCGTAATTTATTGTTGAAAATGTCACTTTCACGTTACTTTTTTGCCAAGCAAAATGATTAACGTTTGTAAAGAGATCTTTGAGAGGTGAATCAAACCGTTTGATGTAAGTCTGGGTCGATCAAGCAAATTTCGCAGCTACTTTAAAGACGTTTTTCGGGCGGGGTACGCATATTTATCAATTTATTTAAAAACGGTTGACGGCGGGCAAGAAAATAATGAGCCAGATTTTTTAATTTTCATTTTGCTTTTTAAAAATAGTGGTTTGAAAATGAAGCTTTGGACAATTTTCATCCAATACGTACCTACCTACGTTGGTTTGGGTGGTCAGGGCATCCACCAAATTTAATAAAATCAGACGATTTTTGCAATCTCATGCTTTAAACATTTATTAAGGAAATACTTGACAGATTACTATAATTCGAACTAATTATATGTAAAAAAATGTTCTTACTTTTTCCGAAACGAACGTCTGAAATTATTGATGGGCATGTAATTCCTTATATTATATTTATCGAAAGAGTTCTTATAAAACATATCTAAATAAAACGTAAATGTGCAGCAATTTTCATTTAATTATATTAATTTTAAATCAGTACTAATTTTTTCGTGTTCACAAACTAACTTATAATAAGTGCAACGAAATAATAGAGACAGCTTTTAACGCTGGATGTCTGTTTTCTCGAAAAGAACGCTCTTTTATGATATGAATTTATGTAACAACGAAGATAGTTAGAAATTTCTCTTTCATTTATTTATTTACTATAGAACTCCATCAAAGATCTGATTAGTCTACAAAAAGTATACATAACAATAATAATGAATAAAAAAAGTAACTTTAACTAAGCTGATCTCTTTTTTGACTTGAAAGATGAAAGTCAATGCAATCAAACTGTTGGTTAAGGAAACGATACGTTGATGAAATCGGCTCGTACATGCCATAGCTTGTACTATGCTGAGGGACAACGAAGAAGTCATAGTTCCTCAAGAAGTGCACAGGAACAGATATATTGAAAGTATTTAGGAGCTTAAGGGAATTGATCACTACTTGTATACACTGAAATGCAAAAAAGAAAACTTTGGAATATTTTCGTCTATTCTCAACAGAATGCAAAGAGCTTAAGCCTGTCATGGGGGAAGAATAACAGGATGGTCCCACTGAAGTCCTCGCAGGACAAATCAAATGAATCTTCGCTGCATATACTCGACGCGATTTATGTAGATAAAAGAAAAGGGAGACCAGACTGGACTGACATACTCCGAAATGGTTCTAACGAATTTGCAGTAAAGGAACTTCGTTATGAGTGGTTCATTAAACACTTTTCCCCAGAGTAGCATTAGTCCTGACAACAATTGTGTTAATATGATATTCGAAGGAAAGACGAGTATTAAGGAAAAGACCAAATCTTTGATTTTGTCAAGTTTAGTTAAAAGCATCCATCTAAAATATAACTCAAGTCCAAAGACCTCATTTCACGAGAAAAAGACATAGCAGTACATTTAGTGATGTTGAAAGGAAGACAGCCAATAGCACACCATTTATGAAAGGTGTCTAACTACAAATTTAAAATTCTACGCTCGTTTTCATTAGAAACAATGCAGAAGATTTTAGCATCGTCAGTACAGCAAAGTATTCTTGAATTAGTCAAAATCATAGATACATCATTGATGTAAATTATAAAAAGAAGTGTTCCAAGATGGCTGCCTTGAGGAACGCCAGAGATATTATCTATTTCGTCAGAAAGAGCTGCACGGAACATAACTCGCTGCGTGCGATCAGATAAATAGGACCAAAGTCAATTGACAAAGATAGTGGGAAAACCAAGAACAGATTTTGTGATTGATTTCCGGCGAAAGCTTTACTGAAATCCGTAAAAATACAAACGAATTGCATACCGACATTTTTAATATGTTTTCCGGATTAGCCGCGGTATAAATAAATTATTTAAAGAGTGCTGAAACAAGTACTCACCCCGAACGTTTCGTTTCAAGTTACATTGAGCGTGGTCACCGGGTAACTGCCTGAAATGTTACATACGATTGCAGCTACGCAAATTGTACCGGTGCGTATGCTGTTGCTGTGGTTGATGCATTTGTAGTTGCTGTTGTGCAGAGTTTTGCGAACAAACATAACTCACTACGTCACTTTTTAAGCCAAGCTTATTTCGGATTAACCCTGAAGATGTTTTAAGGAATGCATCAACCACAGAAACAGCATACGCACCGGTACAATCTGCGTAGCTCCAATCGTATGTAACATTTCAGGCAGTTACCCGGTGACCACGCTCAATGTAACTTGAAACGAAACGTTCGAGGTTCAGTGGAAATACAGAGCATCGCAAACCATGGCTTCAAATATCTTACCAATACAACTTAAATTAGCGCCAGGTCTGTAGTTGGGAATGTCGCACTTGTTGTCCTTCTCAAAGAAAACTGCCACTGTTTCCGGAAAAATACCACAGGTTGAAGATAAATAACACAAGCGATGGACGTACCACAATGTTTTATGAGAGTGGAAGGAACGCCATCCAGAGTGCTTGAAAAACTATCAACTATGCTTGAAATATAAAGAATAAAAAGTCTTTAGGTTGAAGAGGTCAGAGAAATCTTCGTCTAATGAGTAAAATCTTTATAACTAATATTACATATTTCCATATCAATAGAAATCCACATCAGATATACACAGAAATATAACTGCATGCCATATGAATCTCTGTATGCTTAATACATTTTGGCATTCTCACCGTTTCCTTCCTCTAACTTTAACTTACTAAGGTACTTTTCGAGAAATAAAAATTGAATAACAAAGGCCGTAGAATAGAACTTTGAAACACACCAAAATATATTATGTATCTCAATCCATATGACTACATAGAACTACTTTCACCATTCAAGAGATGGAGTGAACCATAAGCCAACTTAAATTATGTTTGAAAATCTATTAAATAAATAAATAAACAACTTTTGTACATATTATTTCATAAAAAGGAAATACTTTTGTTTTTTTATTATTTCGAATCCATATAATCACCTTACACTCTACCTTTATGATACAATTATTTAACTAGCCTATGTAAAGAACAGAGTGCCGTTTTTATCGATATATAAATTAGCACGTAACACGTACATACACGAAATTGCTAATTTGGGCTTATTCTAAATTTATATTTTCTAAATTCCGAGTTAAACTCTTTTTTTTTTCTAATTTAAAATGTTCAAAGAAAAACGTATGAATTCATATTACGCGTTCCTTCCCTCAGGAAGTATGTACGCTTGAGCTTCAATTTAACAGGCGAATAAAATTCGTAAAATTCTCGATTAGGTTGGGATGGACTTAGTCACTTAAGTTGGAAAATATTCTTTGACAACTACATTTAAGAATTATGATAATAATAATTGTTGTAAAATCTAATCACGAACGATATTATAGCACTCACAATATTATTTATCAGGATTTCATTTCAGTTAAAATACAAATTAAAGGAAAAAAAATCTTTGGAAGGTTATGATTTGAGACTAAATTTTTTTAAGTGAGTTTTAAGACTCTTACACTAAGCAGAGGAACTTTCTTTAACAAAAAGATCAGTCGGTTCACATATACTGGCTGAGTGTGTAGAATTTTCCATTGACATTATCATTTACGCCAAACCCTTAGACCCTTACGTATTTGCATAACTGTACCGATTTTTTTCATTTTTAGAATTAAAAAGGAAACTTCCTCAGGTCCTCAGAATGAGACTGCCCAACAATCCTATTAACAAGGTTAGACCCATATTTACCAACATACCTTTGTTTATATCACTAAGTCATACAAAGTCGAAAAAAGAAAATAATCCTAATTTTAGCTACTTCTCCAAATTTTTTTTTTCCATTCGGTTTTGTTATAACTTTTTTTTACATTTCTTTTTCTTTTTCAGATAGCAAAATAATTTATTGATAATTTATTATGGATAAGTTAACAATCACAGAAAATATGGATATCGCTTGTTTACCTTGAAAATGAAAGGACATCGGATTTGTAGAACACTCAAGAAATTGCTGCTGTAGCGGTGTAGATGTTGAAGAGATTCCGAAAAAATTAACGAGAAAATGTTCTGCTAAATTAGGCATAAATTGTGACAAACTCTGAAAGCTGATTTCAAGATGTTTCCACACAAGATCCAAATCATTCAGGCTATACACGATGCCTATTTTTATACTATTATTAAGCCACGCTCAGGAGATACCCTACGATGCAAACCACAAGGAACGGAGAGTGTCGGACGTATAAATATTATGGTATCATTTTAAACCTGGCAAATGGATTGGAATTGGATTGAAAAGAAGTTGAGATCCCTGGAACGTATGCCAAAACAAGGCCCATTATTCACCCTCCAGACTTATGAGCAATTGCTCATAGGTCCCAACCGATTGCTCTTATAAAGCCCAATATTGGCCCCCAACCCTCCTTGCTGGCTTCATGCAGTTCGTTCAGGAGGTGTGAGCCAAGGAATCTGTAACCCATTCCTGAGAGAGCTGTACAGTGACAAAGAAAGTGAGTTATCGATTCCGATTGCTATCCGCAACTCCTGCATATAGGATCATCAACAAGTCTCTTCCTGTAAAGGTGATTCCTGAGAAAAGAGTACCCAGTGAGAATTGACACTAGGGTTCTCAAAGTTGACTTGTATAATGCCAAATGCTTATTGGGTAGTTTGGACTGTGTACCCCACATTTCCTTTGTTCTACCCGAAACGTGGAAAATGAGGGTAATACTTTTTTAAGTTGACTTATTATCATCGAGTGATTTAGGCTATTTCATTTTAGCGGATAAACAAATTTCACATTATTAGGGAGCCATAAATCCAAGAGCTATGCATAAAATACGATTAAATTCGGCAGACTATTTGGTGTGGAAGGAATTTCCATGCAAGGTGTCACATAGATCTGGTTTTTTTATTTCTTTTTCGATGAAGATGAAACCATCACTGGCACCATGTGCATGGCAGTGATAAAAGACTTTTTTGTTCCAAAACTCCATTGAATATAGCGACCGGATTTGATTTTCTTGTGTTTTAGATGCTATGCTGTGATTTTCATATGAAATACTTCGTAATAGCTTCACCAGCTGGTTTTCAATTTCGGGACATTGCACAAATTCAATAAACATTTTACTAACTTTAGATGTTAGCTAATCTGCCAGACTTTCGCCTTAAATTTTTTTTAAAAAAATATATAATACTCTGGTTGATTATAAAATTCACCATATAAAATGCTGTGTCCAGCCCAAAATAAAACTCTGCACAGCCCACTATAAATGAATTTCAATTGGCGTCAATTTTATCTGAATTTTTGTCCGTGGTTAAACAAAGCTCGGGATTATTCCAGAGCTCGATTCGATATTGTCCTATTCGATTAGATAGAGCTAGTCGATTTGATTAGAATTTGATATTCTTGAACTCAGTCGACTGCATAAAAAAATTCGAACTGAGTAAATTACCTGAGTGATTATGAAGGTAACCACCTGGCAATAGCACTTGGTAAATAATTGTCTATGCCATTTTAAATGTGGTGGAAGATTGATGGATGGCTCAGTTACGTTCATTTCTATCCTTGAAGAAGCATGACCATTTTTCATCCGTTCAGCTGCAGAACGGGGCCTTACAAGCTTAATTACCCTTTCTCACAAAGTTAAAAATGACGAACTGCTTATTTGGGTTGCCACCTATTTCAAAGCAATCTCTTTTACCCCATATGATATTTATTTTGGCATAGGATTTATTAAGGTCCCTTCGCTAAATTATTACTTCATATTGCTTTTGTGTAGTAATTTTGGGCTAAGATTTGTAAGGGTTTAAGAAAAATTGAGAATATATCGCACTTCCATTCTTTTGTTTCTAAAGCACTTAACAGAACCATTTTATGATAGTCGATCGAGTGAATTGTCTCGATTGGGCAGAGTCGTTATCGAGTTCTCTATTTACTCAAATTGTCAATATTGACAATCTTTTTTATTGGATCGAGAGTTCTTATGCTAATGCAATTTTCACTGCTTATAGTTGGCTGCTACAATGAATTCTACAACTGCTGGCTATTACATCTCTTCATAGGAATAAAAATTAATTTTTCTAAAACTCTGTTGTCAGACAAGAACATAAAGCATTATTTTGACACAGCTTACAATAAGAAATACAAAATGTTATTAGTCTTAAAGAGTTCTCTTCTGTGGGACAATCTACTTATGTCAAGTGATATAGGGAAGATAACTTAAAGGCAGCCTCTCATCTCTAGTAGTAGCTAATAATTGCCACAAAATTTCAGCTTATGTTGCACTGACCAACAGGTAAGGTCATCTTAAATGTTAAAATTACATTAAATTACAACCATAAGGACAATA
This sequence comes from Dioctria rufipes, assembly GCA_963924295.1. NCBI lineage: Eukaryota > Metazoa > Arthropoda > Insecta > Diptera > Asilidae > Dioctria > Dioctria rufipes. The sequence continues at coordinate 8,778,394 of OZ002740.1, forward strand.
AATAGGTAAATAAAAATTAATGTACCAAAAATTAAGATAAATACTAGATAAGAACAAAAAAGTAATTTTAAAATACAAATATAAATTCGGAATCAATGATCCTGCGTCAACATTTTTTTCAATTAAACTTATACAAAGATTGCATTGCTGACATACCTACACATACTTTCACAACATTCCAATCACAAAATTATCTCTAAGCATTTTTGTGTATAAATATATTAATTAAAATCCAATTTTAAAACTTAACGGAACAAAAATAATTACGATTGCATAAAAAAAGCAATAACAAATCAATTACACTCTTGACTATCAGTTGATAACGCACTACAAAGATCTTCACCTATAAATTACCCACAAAAATAAAATAACATCAAACAGCCTCCACCCTCCCTCCAGTGAAGTATGTTGCTTGTATGCTTTCTTGTGGTCAGCAATCAATGAACCAATTTTAATTAAAAAGTCAAAAAACGAATATAAAACATTAATGAAATTCACATCATTTCTGACGGTTAAGCAATGCTTTTTTTCGTGCTATAAATTCGGACAGAATCTCTCTACCCTTTTTTAATCTGCATATCATCCTCAATCGCATTTCTCTCATGCCCATCCTTATCGTATTCAGTATCCCATCAATAATGTTGGCGACAGTAGTACCTACATAAAAATGCCATAAAAATTGAAATAAGTTCACCTGATAAAAATATAAGGGGGCAAAAGGAGTTGACGACCGACCTGAGTTGAGGTGTCATAAAAAAATTGCCGCCATAAAAAACACGGAATACATCCGCTCTCAAAAATTTTACAACCCTAAATACGAAAAGAGTCCTGTCGATCACTTTGCGTGATGAAAATGGGCGCATAATTTAATGCACTCACGTCAAAATTAATAATATTTTTATGATAATGTCATGACGAGAAAAGGATAAATTCACACACTTTTTCGAAGCTGATGATTGTGTGATAAACTGTTATCAATTCCATTTTAACATGATACATTTCTCGATGTCTTCCAGGCCCGAATTTCAATTTCAAGGAATAAAAAGCAATCTCCCCTCGTTTCGTTTGAGTCATGCAACCCACGCATGTTATCACAAAATACTTATCAGAATACACCTTTTTCAGGATGCTGTGTGTGCCCACGAAAATCATATATGTATATATAGAGAGAGAGAGAGAGCAAAAGCAAAACAAATCCAATTTATTATCATCTCGTTCTTACAATCTAAAAGGAGATGTTAGGTTTGCTATTGATTTGATCTTAAAACTAGTAACAATGAGATCCTTTAAATTTAAAGGGTTTTGACTAATTTTCCTTTTAAAAATAAAAACAAAACAAAAATGTGTCCAAAGGAAAATAAACCACAGTCTGTCACCGCCGCATATCAGGTGGCTCTTCTCTCACTTATCGGATTTAGTCCTATTCTTTAAGGATTTATCGGATTTTTTACTACGCGGTAATGTTGAGTAGCTGGCAGACATCATTTTTTCCTGTAAAGAAAAAGATAAACGAAACTGTTATAAATTTTGTATTTTCTCAGCGATAAGTTTTTATAATGGTTTTGAAAACAAACTAAAAAGTAAAAAGAAAAAGTAGAAACGCAATAAAAACAGGAATTTCAACAGACGAGCGAGCGAGTAGCAGTTTGTTTTTGTTAATTATTTATTTCAAGACTTCAAAATGCATAAAAAACATTTCTTTATTTTTTAGTAAAAAGAAAATAATGACAGTGATATATGCAGAAGTATGGTGTTTTTTTCTTTCTTTGTAGGTAGATAAATGTTTGAGAAAGTGCGAATAAACTTTTTTATTAATATGAAAAAAAAATATGAAAAACGAAATGCATGATAGTTGTTATTGAATAAAATTAAAATAAAACCGGGAGATGGCGTTTATATGGCGAATACATCACAAGTGGTCTAGACTAATCAAAGTTTAGGTCATTTTCAAAATGAGTACTACTGCGTATGAAGTAAATAACAAAAAAGCAAAAAACCTGCAAATTATCTAAGGGCTTAAACACGTCCGACGAATAGAGCGGCCGACGGCCACTGCAGACTCCTATGCAATTATACGCTCCACAAAACGTTGAAAGAAAAAATTGTTCCTATTACTGCAATAGTCGTCGGCCTTCGCAACTGTGTTTTAGCCTTAACATGAATGTATATTTTGTAATAAAAAGTCCGGAAAACCACCGTTTCCGCAAGGGTGGGTGAAGGTCTTCCAATACCATAGATTTTGGTGATTTCATTTCAAGTATTTGAAACGTATTCTTGTAGTAAATAAGACATCTTATATTGCAATCCACTCTTTGTAGTAGCAATAAATGTCGAAAGCTGTTGTCATCCTAGAGAAGTTTGATATTAAAGTTCAGCACTTCAAACCTATATACTGTATTTGGCATGCAGGAGCCAAGCCGGCTAATCTTGCTAGGCGTTTAAGTAAAATACGCAGTATTAATATAATTCATACTTAAAAATTATTTTAAGTGGATACATACATGAGATCAGCTTGGCTTTTCACTTTGGCGTATACGGCAGGCAGGAACCAAACCGTACTGATGAGTATACGGTTTCTGCCAACACGAAATGCCCTCTTTTGCAAAGAAAGGTCATTTTCAAAGATTTTTCAATGTAAAAAGAGTTTTTTTCACCTCAAAACTCTGCTGATCCAATGTTTATGGCTTTTGTACAACAATACGATTTTGAATAATAGAATTCTATGGAGCTATGGGCAAAAAAGAGATTGTACGATACAGGAAAACACATATATGTAGCCAGAAGTACATATAAACCTCCTCATACTCTTGATAGGAAACACAAGTGAGTAAAATAGAGACTGAACAAAGCTCACACAAAAGCCACAGTGAGTCTTCATAAAAATCATAGAAAAGCAAACATAGTTATTAAAAGGCGTCCTAAATCTTAAAGAAAATTACCACCGCCTTGATGCGACTTGTGTAAAACAAGAGATTACCAGAGTAAGAAACGTTCAGCATAACATTTCCAGCTGAAAGGAATTAATGTACATATGTATCTTACGGAACCAGAAGAAAGAATTCTATACTACCGATGCAGAATTTCGGTATCTAGATCAGCTACATATTCCCAAGCGTGGAATGTAATTAATCAGCGCAAGAAACGCTAACTATGTATGTATGTTATGCTCAAACTAGTATGTTGTAGTTATTATATCCAACTTTACAGGAATGTTGAACCTCACCTTCTGCTAGATATATAGTAAAGCCTGAAAATCGGAAAGCGTGGCATGAAAAGGTACGACATAAAGACGGTAGATCACCGCACAGAATGCCTGATTCTTCGACAATCTTACGAATCCAATATACCGATTACTTGATTATGCTTATGATATCTGCTTGTAGGCCTCCTAACGGCCCATCAAAAGGTAATCAACCCGATTTAAGACTCAATTCAGGAAAATCAAAGAAATAAGTACGGATCAACTTTAACTACACCTGTACCACTGTTCTCGGTCGTTGACTGGGCTGGTTGTCGGCCAAAACCATAATACTTGAAATTAAGTTTGTTGTGACAATCACGTCCTGTATGCAGAGAGTTGAACCTACGAAGTACCTCCAAATAATATGAGTTAATACGTCTTTCCTATTTTTGGGAGAAAAAAGGAGCCACATTGTACTGGGCGAGGGATTTTAGGATGAGTTTACCCTCAATTACTAATTTGGAAATGACAAAAGGTTTGATCAAGGTATTTACAGCAGCAGGACGGTCCGAGCAGATGGACACCTTCTTGTTTTCCGAAAATTTCTGCTTCCAAGATAGTCTTGACTTCAGAAGACCGTGGGATGTCCACTTCCACACCAAGGTCTTCGCTCCAGTGCTATCAGAAGGTTAAGGTGCACAAAAATCTGAAGCACAGAGTGCTACTCCCATTTTTCCATAATAGGAATTGTCGCCTTAAAGTTGCCAATTAGCATGGTCTCAAGGATCAGGCCCAATACTCTGTGCAAATCGAGGATGGAGTTATGTGTAATTTTCGCTCCATAGGATAAATTGAAGTTCAGTCTCATAGCTATGCTGACCGCCTCCTTCTTAATCTGAATTTGGACAGGAGTAGATTGAAGATCGCCTCGAGTGCCAGAAGACTTGAACGTGCCATTTTAAATGTCATAATTCTTTCTCTTAACTTTTTCTTAAAATTATGTCTGACGCGACCTGAATCACACATTATGGAAAGTGTTCCTATATTTCCTATATCATACCTTTCTCCTAAGTAGATTTACGATAGAAGATAAAATGAATTAGCCACATGATAAAATGCAACAGCAACAATACAAAACAGGCCTTCTACTATAATCCGAAAGGAGCCCAGTCGAACAGGTATTCTTAGAAAACTACTTAGATTAGAACGGTTCTGACCGAAACAGTCTCAACTCTAAGATTCTAGAGTTAGCTAAAGAAAGTTACATAAAACAAAATCATTCTCGTTGTGATGATACACAGAATAATCATGGGAAATATTACAAATATGTATATACAATTTGACATTGAACATTCAGCTGAAGCACTACACCAGAAGAATGAGACCATAAGCATTTTACAATTAGAAGGAAGAGCAAGTAAAATCCAACAACGCAATCATTCAAATCCTTCAAGCAGAAAAAAAATCTAAAAAAACACAGTAAGGCTTGCCTGGGGAAGCGATGACATTTTTAGTGGGGTATAGCAACCAGTGTACACCGATTTACTCATCATCAGATCTGAGTCTCTTTATGGTAATCATCGAAATTTTTTTGTGTCGGCTTCGGAGACTCAGATCGAAACAACGAAGGTAGATAACTTTTTAAGAGCCCCTTCTTCGATTTCTTTCCTTCAGGCTTAGGAGAAGGAGAACGAGAATGGGATCTAGGTACTGGATCAACAATATTATGTGATTGCTTAGACGTATCAGGAGTTTTTAAGGATGGAACTGAATCGTAGGATGAAATAGTTGGACGGTTTTGATATTCTAATCGACTTTGTTCTTCGGAAGCTGTTTGTTGTGGTGATAGTTTTGGAGGTTCGGGAGCTTTTCCTTTACTATGAGTGGCACGACATTTCAAAAGATCTGAAATCATTTCCGATGAAATTTCATCCAATGCAGAATTTTTAGAGTTATCTAATTCTTGTTTGAGATTAGAAACAGTAAATTCTGGTATTGATGTAGTCTTAAATTCGGATAGTGTTGATTGCACCTGTTTCTGTATATCTTCCAGTAAGCTCTCAAGTTTTGGTGTGTTAGACTTTGAATGTATAATTTGTGATTCCATGGAAGTGTCTTTTTTAGCTTCTATTTCTTTAGGAGGAAGATCATTTGTTTGTTTTTCTGCATCACTAGCATCAAGTATTGACAGCTCAATCGATTTTGATTGTACCTCTTCTGATTTAATGGCGCTCTCATTAGGATAGGAATCATCAGAATCTAAAATCACTACATGTGCGAATGCATCTGGTTTTTGGGAATTTGTTTCCATATTCGCGCTTGTAGACGTTACTGAAGATCCCTCAATAGTTTGACCTTTCTCAGGAGTAGTTTTAGAACTATTAGAAACTACGCTATCCCTATTTTCAGGAATGACATCAACAAATTCATCATCTCCACTTGCTGTTGAAACTGTATCTTTAAATTCATCTTCGGAAATCTGCTTTTGAGCAAATTTTATACTTTCTGACAACTTAGGTAGCTGGTCTTCTTGTCTTTTAGATATTTCAATGCTATTAGCTTCTTTTTCTAAGCCTTGATTTAGTTTCTCATCACAATTCTTAGTCCCTTCATTATTTTCCAACCATTTACAGAAAAGTAGATATTTTTCAAACTTATCAGATGACATATTTCTTGTATCGATTACATAATAAGACCCATCACTACCACCACCACCACCATTTGACGACGAATCTTCTTCTCGTTTCTGATAATATTGTTGATTGCTGAAAAATGCCTCATCCTTCCAGTTCTCTAGAACATCAATGGGTTTATAAGTTGGCAACTGATTTGAATTATTAGGATTGGAAGGAGAATGTAAAGGATTTATAAAAGCAGGAGCCCTTAAAGGAGATTGATTGATTTCCCCAACATGATAATCGTCTGTGTCCTTTAAAATATAAAATTAAGAGAAAAACAAATCAAAATGTAAAAATTAAATTTTCAAAAAATATCTCTTATCATCGGAATTAACAAATAAAAAACCTACCTCTGCCCTTTTTGCCTTAAATCTAGGTCGTGTAGTATTAGTCATCGAAGATGTTCTACTCAATCCACCTGATATTGGTTCTGCACTGGAATATCCTGAGCTTATATCTTCTGAAGATCGAATATAGCTAAAAATTTAATAATAAGAAAAACCATTAATTACACAATGAAATAAAATTTATTTCGATTTTATTTTTACTTGTAATTAACTGGAGGAGCTTTTGGTTCAACATCAACTTCAGGAAAATACATGCTCGTCTGTCGTCCACCAGATGAAGATCTCACTGTTTGACTTCTCGGTCGTTGAAGTCTTTGAGGTCTTACAACTTCGTCAATCTGAAAAGAAAAACCATAGATTTACATGTTATGTAATATAGAAGCATCATTAGAGGCTTCATCTTTATAGAAAACTAATTGATCAACTGAGCTGTTCAATATTATTTAATATCAAGCGTTAGGCGCTTCTCAGTAATTTTATCAGAGTAGCAGGATTAAAGTCGTTAGGCTGGAAAAACACTGGTTTTGTTTTCACAACAATTCTTGTTACTTATTTAGACTATATTCTACACGAACGGCACTATAACATGCAGGTAGCTCCATCAGGTAATTCCTAATATCTCTGACGAATTTAGGGACTTCAGGATTCTTTTGATTACTGCCCTTTCAATTCAGCTGTATCGACGGATGGAAATTTCCTTTCTATAATTGGAGGGGATCTATTATCATCCATTTAATATCAAAGAAAGGTGACCTTAAAAAGATGAGGAACAGGAGGCCGAAATAGAAAATCCTCTACAAAAAATCAACATCTAAAAACCACAAGAAAACGGAGACTCTGATGGGAATCAGTACAATACATTTGCACAGCTTAAATCATGAATATCTTTTTACTTATCTCAATACGTTTAAGTTCCTACCCAGGAAGATCATCATAACAAATCAAGGGTACCTATTTTTTTTTTTTTTTCTGAGGGAATTAGACAGGTATACCCCACATCAGACATATTTTAGATGTAGTTACTTTTCTAAATAAATTTATTTTCCCATCTACTAGTATTAGACATTCTTTGCGAGCATATGCGAATGATCTGTATATCTATGTGACGAGCTACCAGTTACCCATGTCCTCTTCCAGCAGTATGCACGGTGTTTGGGAAACAAAACTTTTACAGCTTTTATGAAACTCTACTAAACAAAAGTCATACACGTCCACTGGGGAGGTAGAAGATAAAAGCACCCTCATTTTAAGACAGATCAAGCAAGACGGTTTAGATCTCACCAAGTGCTAGCGATCCAAGGAATATTCTAAAACAGAACACTTTAATTTCTAAGCTAGCACCTGATGATTGTGACAATAGGAAAATTTTTCTAACTTTCTCTCCATCCAGCTGTCTTATTTTACTGATCAATCCATGATTTATACCTGTGGTAGAATGCTTCCCATTATCCTTGCCTTCAAGGCAAACGAAGATGAGTTTGAACTGTTTTTTTACAATGGTACACAATAAAGTAATCGTGTTAGCATTACGCTAATTCATTTTGTTTTACAAGAGAGAGAGCAAGATGAACTCAGAGCATCGCAAAACAGTTATCCAAGTTATCCAAAGTCCCAGTCGTCAATAGAGTTTTAAACCCAGAACTTCTTAATTGATAGAGTTGACCACTAACCACCACTGAATTAATTACAGTCGGGTACAAAAGTATGCGAACGACACTGAAAAAGCATTAAACTCGATTTGTCCCAAAATATTGCTACTTATTTGCGATACTAATCGCATAATAGCAATTCTTAATTGGTGTATGAACCACCTGATATAACGGTTTCTTATTTACTCTGAAGTTGAAAGAAGTGGACAAAAGTAAGCAAACGATAATTTGTGCGGTAAAATTAATTCGAATTATTGTATTTTTTAAATTATAAGCAAACAAACATCCTGCATGCTAAATCTTTATATTTGTTCTCTATTAAATTAATATCAGGGGATTGCGGATACTTTTCTAAAACGTTAATATTGCTTCACCATACCCGAAGTATTTTTCGAGTCGTTATCTTGTTGAAAAGTTAAATTGTTGGAAAACAGAAGTTTCTTCAATAAAAATGTGGTAAGTTTCTAAGATACATATGCCTGTTGCGGGATAACAACCCCATAATTCATATCGTTACAACACCCACCGTCATCCTGCACTGGTTATTTGTAAGTTCATTTTCTTCAATGCTTCGCCAGGCTTCATCCAAACACGATTTGGTTTTTTTTTTTTTAAGCAAAAAGTTCGAATTTGCATTCTTCCGAGGATACAATAGACTTCCGGTAGGACAAAGGCTTTTTGAGATGTTCTTTTGCAAATTTCAATCGTTTTTTCTTATTCTTATTATTAATGAAAGGCTTCTTACGTGCGAGACAACTTTTTAGAGCTATCTGCTTTACAGTCCTCTTGCAATTGTTTTTATTGTAATGTCTAAACCGCCTTTCCCTTTAATTTCTGTCTTAGTTATTCCTGAATTATTCAAAGTTTCTCTTACCATCAATGTGTCATCTGCCTGAGATGTTTTCTTCGGCCGTCCATTGCGCTTCAAATTCGAAACCCTTCCTGTTCTTTCATGTTTTTTTTAAAATTTTCCATGCGGCATTTATTAATATTTTCTACTTTTTTTACAATTATATTAAGAGAGTCTATATTTATGGTCAACAATTATTAAACTTTTGAATATTCTGGAAAATCTCCTTTGCTTTCACCATTACAACTAATACTGGTTAAAATAAATATCTTTATAACACGCAAACACAAAACAGTGAACAAACAATTTCCTGCTGCTAATTATAAATTCTGAAAGCGATATTTTAAAAAAATTTAAAAAATGTAATAACTTAAATTATCGTTCTCTTACTTTTGTCCACCGGTTTCAACTTCAGACAGATTAAATAAAAGATCGTTATATGAGCAGGACTTGAATTCGCTCTGTGGTTCTGACATTTTTGGATAAATCGAATTATATTGCTTTTTCAGTGTCGTTCGAATATTTTTGTCCCCGACTGTATATCAAATCAGGATCAACATTGTACCAAGGAAATTTGTGTTGAGACGGAAATCCGTTATTATTAACATTTTTCCACAATTCCGTATACTCTCGACTTCTGCAGTAATAATAAAAGCCTTCCCAAGGGAGGAAATCTTCCTTGTGAAACTGGTCCACAATTTTAGTGTAACTGTTGTGATGTTTGGGATTCCCCTATATAAAAAACACTACTTTTTTTTTGTACTATTTTTATCTCTTCTCCAAATTTAACCACTCAACATGGAATTTATTTACTATTTCACACCATGGTGGTCTAAAAAATATTCTCTCCGGTGGCCTTGTAATTGTGGTATAAAAATATCTATAAGAAGGGAAAAATTATGTGAAAAGTCTTAAGATATTAGATTACGAACATTATGTCCTCCTAACAAATATGACTTCTTCTAAGACTACACAGTCAGATTAATATGCCTTGTATTTTCAAAGAAGTAAGAATAAAGACTACAATTAAAGAAAAGGACACAAAGAAAGAGAAGAAAACGGAAGGAGTAAACTTGTTCGGTAACCGGGTTTAACTACTTTCAAAACAGTCACATCATTGTATAGAAGTTCTTAACAAAATCCACAAGACTAAATAATGAGAGTGGAGGATGAACTTGTGTGAGTGGATGCTAAATTTCTCTAAAGTTGGTACATATTTGGAAATTAGGAAGAAAATAAAAAGGAGGGTGGTGAACTTAGCACAAAGGTTAAGGTTAGACTAGCATAGCAGGGACCAAAATAGTTTTCAGTCTGTCACACTTAAAACTTACAATTATTCGTTTTGATATCACCTCATTTATTGGAAGCTACCAAGAATATTAGTTGAATCCAACGTGAAGACTTGATACAGTCAAAAGAGTTGATGAGTTTTGCTAATCCTTTGATTTCTTTCTTCGTCTGATATTCACCCCAAAATACAGAAGAAGTACATTTATAGCCCCCCCCCCTTCCTCCCACAACCAAGATTACACCAAAGATGCTGAATACTTTCCACATCCTCTTCATATATAACTTCCACTGAAGTCACGCAATATGTACGCTCGGCATGTTTGCATAACTAATCCTCCTTTTTTTTTAGGATATTTTTACAGAATCTAAACTAGGGAAGATTTTTGATGACATCAGTAAATATCTTTTCAATTATAGGGCCAGTAGTTTCTAAAACATTCTAAAACAAAGACAGTCGTCATCATTGACCAAAGAAGTTCGAAATAAAAAATTAAATCATTGATACAGGTTCCATCACATCAGAAATATCATCCTGAAAGTAAATAGTCAAGATCTCGTTATAAGAGCATCCCATATGAATGCATATTTTTCCCAGGCTTTATACAATTCAGTACTAATTTAAAAACTAAAATTAAATTAAATTATAATAATTGATTGTACAACAACAACAACAAACTTACTTCGTCTTGTGTTCTATGCACATCCGGTTCTGATAGATCGCTCAGACTGTAACTCCTTCGAATAGTTTGCACTAAATTGCCGCCTCCCTACAATAGTTAAAAAAAAACAAAGAGCGTTAGATATTTGCGAGCAAAGAAAAAATGAAAAATACAAATTATTTTTACAACAATCTACTTAGTAATTTTAGTTAAAAAAAATTAATAAATAAATAAATTAGACGTACCAACCAAGAAAATTAATGTTGTGCAGAATCTTGTCAGCGCAGTAGCAATAAAACCGCAACAGGTACATAGGTAATGGATTTGGATGACATTTTATAGGTGCCAGAAAAAAATTATTAGAAAAAAAAAACAAAAGAAAAACCAAAAACTGAATTCAAGCTTAAACGATTTTTATTTATTCACAAAAAAAATCGGAAATGGTAACAAAATGTTGAGGCAGACGCTTAATTACATATTAAAAAAAAATTAGCCTAAGAGCAGCTAGAAATGTGAGAAATAATTATATCAAAATGCATTTCATTAGCGCCAACTACATTTATGAGATCTTAATAAAATCGAGCTAAAGTATAAAAATAATTATAAAAAAAACACAAAAAAACAAAACGTAAAATACAATGAATGTCAAAAGTGTGATTGAAAGTGCACCTCAGAAGTATAAGGAGAAAGAAGAAGAAATAAAATCTTCTGAGTGCACGATCACTTTCCAGGAAAGTCAAAAATAACAGCAGTGAAGATACCGTTTTGAAATACTCAAAACGATCTCACTGAGTACTTGATTCTCCCCCAAATATAATTTTTGCTTTTTTAGTTTGTTTGTTTGTTTTTGGCAATATACAATATTTCACTCAATATCGACGTCAATATCAGGTTCCTGCTTGATTTTACGTCGTCCCCTAACTGCTATTTTACTAGTGTGCTTCTTCGGAATTATAGTTGATTTAGCCTTCCGTTTTGGAGGCGCACGAGCTCTAGCTGCGCCCAAATCAATGTCATCTTCATTCACTTCTACTATAAGAGGTCTTTGGTCAATACTAAAATCATCATCTTCTGAGGATCCTTCAAATTGTACACTTAATGGATTGACAATATCTAAAGATCGGGATCTAGGCATCGAAGCATCTGTAACATCATCATCATCATGATTATGAAGATTTGTAGAGAGTGAATAAGCAGAGCGACTTGCTTGAATCATGCCGCCTTGATTGTTGATGGCCACATTTTGAAATGTCTGTGCGTATAGGGAGAGAGAGAGAGAGAAAGAGAACGTATACCATGTGGATGAGTGTTTTGGATCAACAAAAACAACAACAACAAAATAAATAAATAAATGTTTATAAAAGATGTGTCTACATGAGAGAGAGAAAGAGAGTTTGAAGGCATGCAGAAGATAAGAAAAAAAAAAACACTATCGAAAACAGGACGTTCTGTAACACATAAAATATTGCGCATTGAGTTATTCACTGTATTTGTGCCGATTGATTTTTAAACCATTTTTAAAGTTTGAAATTGTTAGCTGATAGTAGATCTGTGACATCTCGGTCCAAAGCAATATCAGGAAAAATTCTTAAAACTGCAAAACACTCAAATTCTACCTCCTCCCGATACAGAGTATGTCCAAAATTGTAGGACCAGGCAGAGAAACTTTTGCTTCATTATGAAGAGTAATAAGTTGAGATTTGTGGTAAATTATTCTGTAAGTAAATGATGTTATTTCCGGAATGTGCTCTTATCAAAGTATAGGGATGGAACTGAAATATATCTCACCACGGAATTTAGGCTTGTACAAGATAGTTCTCTAGCGTGAATGATATGAAGACAAAGAATCGTAGAACCGTGGAGGAACTACAATACTTCAGACTGTCCACAGTTAGCTGTGTAGGTCTCCACGAATGGATCACTCATAGATAACGGGGTCGCAACGGGTGCTTTTTTTGCTCGGTATTTAGAGCTCAATTTCAGGCTGAGATCCTTGATATGACAATGACAACTAAAACTAATTCTTGACGTGCATATCAAAAGAAACAAGTGGATATCCTAGACAATCCTCCTCCTTCAGATAAATTTTTGTAGGGATGAAAGGGAAAGGGAGCCAGACCGAATCCATAGAAGATGTATGTATTTACAATATAGTTCTCAGTTATGGATTTGTGAATAAGTACGGAGCAATTATCGTAAATAATATGTGCTGACCCGCAAGCTAGGTTCGAATTTAGCAACCCTTGTCTAGGTCTGTCTTTCTAGGAAACTAACCGTAGCAGACTTACATAATCGTTCTGTCAGTTCATTCAAAGCTCAACTAGCAACTTGCATTATTTTTCTGCCGTACGTCCTAACCGAACGATTAGCAACATCTTAAAATTATGTCGATAATTAACACACTCAGTGCCCTCAGTCTGCCTTTAAATTTTGCCAAAGTGTGACAGAATTCCATTTTCCAAATCTCATTATTCTTTAGAGATAAATGTTTGGTCGTTGGAACGAATAGGTTATAATCTCACCTGCCAGCCAGTGTCAACATTCAGTAAAACTCATATTAGGCGCTCAAATATAAAGCTTTAAATCAAGAGAAATCCAACGTTTTAATTGTGAAAGATAATCGCAAAGTATCCTGTAGAGCAACGAATTTATGTTGGATATCGCTTATAAGGTGCCTGCTTTCAAGATCTTTCATTAAGATTTACTTTGCCAGTGCTTCGAGTAATTTTGACGTAATCCATGTAACTTCTTTCGTCTTGTTATACCAATGTATGTAAAACATCTCACTGTAATTCAAGCTGCTCTGTCAACAAGTTTAGTCATAGTTGAGCGTGTAATCATCAAAATGTAGTCTAGTGCCACCACATCAAACCTAAGAAAACTATTGGAACAGGTTAACTCATCTTTAATTTTTTTTTAAATGGCAGTTCCAAATTGTAGTATACACGAGCTTTATGGGTTATCAGAATCTTTCATCTATTTTTGTACCTTCAGCTAAGAAAACAGGCAACAAATTTATGTTTGAGGAAGTAGCTAACTGTTTTCTACAAAAATATTACATAAATCAGCGGCTGAATTCTCTATATCGTGAATTTTCTGAAATAATTGTACTAAGAACATCACAATTGATACAGTATTAATCGAAAGAAAGCCAGTTCTATGCAATATATGAGTTCATCAATACTCCAACTTCTCATTCCATTTAATCAATGACGGCGCTCCTATTTTTTGCTCCATATAAAACTGTATGTAAATAATACACTTATCTTCATTTAATTGATTATTGAACAGTTTGATAAAATTCTAATTGAGGGACCATAAAAATTGAATTTTTATTAAGAAATATTCTTAGACTATTCCAATGTAAAACAATCTTCGGTCTGCTCCAGTGGCTTACTTCCTGACCAAGACTTTCATTATAGGTTAGGTACTCCCTAAAGAAGAGAAGTTCAAATTCTTCTTATTTGGCCTACATATTATAAAATAATTATAATGTCGAGAACTAAACGCATTAGGATAGGCTGGTTGTTAACTATTTTTTTCAAGACAGCGGGAGGAGGGGAGAGGGGTCCCAGGCACAGACTAATGGGGTCCAATCTGCTAACCTGCTAAGCCCCTCCTGTCTTTTTAATGAGGAGAGCTTTTCAGCTCATAGGAGGGCAGACCCCAGAGTATCCAGCTTGCGCCGGACAAAGGCCCGACAAACGCAAGAAAGTTGTTAACTACTTGCTGTTATAATAGAACCAAGCTTCATGTATGATGAATGCCATTGGACTGTAATAACAATATTCGTTTAGTCTCTTGTTGGACTCTAAATCTGTTCACGTTCATTTTTATTAGATTCCTATTCCTCTTTCAATTCTTTCAATTGAATTTTACTAATCTACGAAAATATATTGCAAATCAACATTTTACTGTGGCAGTTGCGTAATTTAACTAGATTCTAAAAATATTTTCTCATCTAACAATAAAATCAAACGCTATGCACTTCAAATCTAATTATATCCGTGTTGCACACACATGCTTGACAAAATTCCAAGCTTTATAGAAATGACACAGAGTTCCATCGTCCCGGTAAATGGTCATGAACACGAGATTCAGTGAACCATTCAAATCCAGATAGGGTCGGCCATGAAAGATAGGCGCACAATAAACGTAAATATGTGCATTGTCTCAGGACATGGTTCAGTAAACTTTATAACAACGCATATTTTTTTGTTTTTGTAATACCCCACATATCCGTCACCCCAACATTTTTTCTGTTCTTTTCCAGTAGATAGATACCTGCTGAAAATGCTAAATTAAAACAGAACAGACACAATCGGTCAATGCTAAACAATGAATAGTTCTCTGGACAAAAGGCAATATCGAAAGCGTGTGTCAATAAATATACAGAAAAAATTTTAAACTTGAAAAATCATAGTAATTGTTACAGACGTAATCAAAATTTTCGAAGAATTATTTCGGAATATGTGAGTGCGAGTGAGTGTTACAGAGCCTCCTGTAAAATATTTCTGCAGCAGCAGCAGCAACAGCTGCTACGCAAAGTCAATTAGGTTGCCAAAAATAAATAATAATAATAAGTCAAAATATAAAATTATTTCTTCTATTGTTCAAGCAATTTTTTGACAGGCACTTAAAAAAGAAAATGATATAAATAATGTTGTTGTTGTTCTAGTTGTTCTTAAATAAAAATAAATAAATAAATAAACAAATAATTTAAATATAATGAACAATTATGATTAGGTGCGTTTACGTGAGCGTAAATGATTATTTGGCATTCTAGCGAAGCTGCCATGCTCAAGCAAGCAGTAGCAGTCTTTGTATACCTTAAGAGCAGTCTGCATGATAACATTTGTTGCATAATTTACGCCCTTCGATCCAAATTGTAAAACGGCTGAATATCCACGTTCTTTGGCTTGATTCAAATATTCATCTATTTCCTATAGAGCGAAAAGAAAAGAAAAGAAAAAAATAGAAAAATTTATAAAATTTACAAAATTATCTCATACCTGTTCTCTTCGTGTGAGCATTGGATGAACGAATTTTCTATAAAGTGTTGAGCTGCCTTTGGTTGCTGGCGATAACAGCCAAAGCACTATGATTACTTTGAATTCGTAATAAAATGGAAACCATGCTAGGAAAATATCCGTAAATGTTTCTATACATGTAAAAAATGCATAAACTATCCAGTACATCATCCATTTTACCTAAAATATATAAAGAAGATTTATTATCATGGCCCGGTTGAAAGTATGTTGACTGTGCAAACATGAAATTTGGTTTTATATTTAAAATCTAGATTGAAAGCGATTATTTAAGAGACAGCTAATTCATAGTATGCCCCTAGTCATCAGCAAAACATGCACTAATACCCCACACACATCCGTAGACTTTATATCCGCGGAATCTATTCAGGTACAGGATTTTTATTAATTCAGGCTTAAGGAGGTTCTTCTTAATTGACTTTAATTGAATTTTAGAACTAACAAAAACATCAAAACCAACCGGCAAATTAAAATATATCTTGGGTACAATAATTTTTTTATGTCTTTTGTAAAGAAGATAAACAACAACGATCCCAATATTGAACCCTACGTCAAACCTGTTTTAATATTTACTAGATTTAGATTCGTGGAGGGGCGTTCAAGCGTTGGCCTCGTATTCACTGCAACTTGAAAGATCTGGTGTGAGTTCCCATTCAATTTATTCCCTTTCTAGGTTAAGACTGTTACTAAAGTCCAGAACCATAAATTCCACACAATGAGATTCCACACATAGTTTGGTAGAGAAAAAGAATACTCAAGGTGAAGTTATCTCCGCTTGGGCAAAGCTGGCAATTACAGATTTGTTACTCTGCAGTTTCATGAGCATCCTAACAGAAGCGATAGAATAAAGTGTCAGCCGTGATACCGCAAGGAGCAGTATTCTGAAAAGAGCTCTGTGATCGTTTTAAGCTCTGTTCTCCTACAAAGTAGGAGTTGTTATGTTTTTGTTGGGGTAAAATACAATCTTGTCAGAAAGCCAAATATCTTGGATGTCAACTTCTAGGAATTTTTCCATTTTAACCATCATACAAGGGCTGCAAAAGTTGTACAAAAAGCGAATTACGTCTACAATCTCCACAGTCCCGTCAAAGAATGATAAGATATGAACTATAAGCAGATCTCCTTTACCCTGCGTCAAAATTACAATCCCGGCAAACAACACAGCAATCTGTATTGAAAAACTTGAAAAACTTTATCACACATGAAAGTTTCACTCAAGTAGACAAGAATCAGCAGAGGTGACATGCATAGAGCCACATTGTCTCAGAGTGAAGAACATTTACGTTGCCATAGTACAGATATGTATAGTCTGCTGACGAGTTTTTTTTTTTAACGAAATGACAGTTTCAATGCTGTCATTCATACGAAACCCTTGACATCTGATTTGGGGGCAAAGTTAATGTAATGAAAAGTGATGTATCACCTAAACTAGATGGGCTTGGCTGAGGCTTGAGATTCTGTCTCTTCTGCCAGGTTGCTCATGAAACTTCAGAACACTTACTCTGTAATTGCGAAACATTAGCCAGGTGTAGATTACTTCACCTCTAACATGCTTTTCCTCCACCAAACTGTGTGTAAAATCTCAATCCCAGAATGGTTCTAGACTTCATTAAAGAACTTCAGGATCAAAGAACAAACTCTACCACTCTATTACTACACTCCCCTCCCCCTTTAATTTGATAGCCCACACACAGCTTAGAAAGGGAATAATTTAGAACGGTGACCCGCAATAGATCTTTAAGGTCGCAGTAAATGGCGGGGCTAACATCTGCATCTATGCATCTACTCTATTCTCATGAAAAGAGCAACTATTACGTTTGGACGTATAAAATTTAACTGCATGCCTGCACATGTCTACAAACTCTTGATGATATGTGAGACATGACTGGACGTCTTCAGCACTGATATCGTGAAAGATTATAGAAACTACTTAAGAGCCTTAGCTGAAATTAACATTGAAAATTAATGTTGATTTTAGAATTAGATGTTTTATTGGCTTCGCCGGGAAGACAAGATGTAACTATGTGTTTTTATTGAAGTTTGAATGAAATTCAGATTGAAGAGATTCACTATTCATTGGTTTATGAGGACATTTTCGTCAGATGGGACACAATATCGATTTCATCTATTCTTAAGCTGTGATGAACGTCATCGATGACAACGCTCACATATTCAAGCTCAGAACATTCACAGGATTAATCAGTTTATCGATTTTATTGTTCAAATTACTCAGGTGATCAGAAAATTCCTAAGTCTAGCTCATAGATGAGTTACTAACTTTATCAGCGATGAGGAAAATTAATTGAGTTATTAGTTAAGTCTAGGCTTAACCTATTCTCTAAGAAATAAACAGGAATAGAGGTAACTTGTTTGCATTTACGTGATTTACATTGTGAGCCAAGTCTGGTCTGTGAACTATTTAATGCCAAACGTTCGGAACATCGATAGTTCTTAACTATACTAAAAAAAAAACATCATTCACCTTCCATTAATTTATCTAAAGCCAATAAAGTATTATAATTCCTGTACATATGTAGACTAAAAAAAGGCATTCCACAAAACCACTCTGACCTTATTACACCATAAAGAAACACACGATCATAACAAAATAATTAAAACTAAAAAGCATTCTATGCGCGTGCAATTTTCTCCATACTTCTTGAAGATAACTCGTTAAAATCATTAGAAAATTTGTTTTAATAAGTATTAATTTATCCGCTCGCACCGTCGCCGTCGGCGCAGCCGCAACCGACTTAAACTTTTGTTAGCTAGCTAGCTAGCTAGAATGTAGTACCCTGATAATAGCGCTCATGCGTGCTCTTCGTATTTGTTTTATAATGTTGTAATAAACTTCTTGCTATTAAATACTCTCTTCACTCGTCATGTAATTAACTTTTAGGACGTGAAGATTCCGCAAAATAAATGAGGAGGATTGTAACGGTATTGCACGCAATATTTCCAATTTTCTTTTGTTTGTTCATCACTGAACTAATTATATATTGAAATTGGATTTCTGTCCCAGAAAACCAAAAATATAATCTCGCAGTTGTGGTTTTCCTTTTTCTGCAAGCACACTCCATTGTATCGGTTAGATAAGCTTTGTAGGAAAAATACAAATGGCGAACGGAAATGCTTTATTAAGAAGAATATTTTCTTAGCTATAGGGCCCTATTTTCTATTTATGTGATATATTTGCCGGTAGTCAGTAGCCGATAGACCGTTGGCGTTAACTGCTAACTAATATGCATATGTAATATGCATATGTTTTAGTCGTTGTGATTTATGCAAACCAACTCTGCTTACATGCCATATATGGCATATAAATTCGTAAGCTGATCACATCTTATGTCATTAATTTATGTAAAAAATTTGCGGCACTTACTTACGTACAATTAATTAATGGAAGAACGCGGGTGGTGATGTTTTATAAGAGGAAAAAAAAAGTCATAGTTCAATTAGTTAATTATAATTCACTTGAGAAATGAAAAAATTTAATGCGAAATATATACGAAATGTGAGGGTGTGAAAAGTAGACAATTTATGATTTCACCGAGACAATAAAGGCAAATCTTCATATAAAAAAAAAACAAATATTTCCGGCTTTATTCAAGTTTGTCTGCAATTTTTTTTCTCGTTGTTGATTTTATTAATTTTTGTAGGAGTTTCTTTTTGTATCCACTACAGAGTATAAACTTGTTTGAATAACGAATTTTAATTTATTAATAAAATTCTTTTCAAGTGTGTTTTAATGAATTCAAAAAGCAACACTAGAAACCACCCATAATTTGAATTTACTCATAATCATAAAAAGCGTTATTGATGGTGTACCGGAAAATTCATTTCTAAGACCGATACTTTTTTGTGATTTGAAAAACCAGAAAAAAAATATTCATAACGTTTGCCGCAAATTTTAATTCTAAAACTAATGCTTTTTTTTTTACTCTATCTCAAGAGCACTTGTTTTCATCCCTGATTCATATTTTCAATGGAATCGAAATAGATAAGCCACCCCGAAATCAAACCACTGAAATAGAAAATCATCTACAAAGCATCAACATCTAAAAACCAGAAGAAAACGGAGACTCTGATGGAAATCAGTACAAAATATTTGCACAGCATAAATCATGAATATCTTTTTACTGATCTCAATACGTTTAAGTTCCTACCCAGGAGGAGCAGGAGCACGACCACGTTGGATCATTGAATCATATGAGCTTCTACACTAAAATTCATTATTTATGCTCAATTTTAAACTTATTAACGACAGTTTAACTGAGATTTATTACTGTAATAATATACAGGGTGTTCTATGAACAGTTGACATCTGGCCAGTCCTGAATAGGTCTCGGTAAAATAAGCAAACAAGTATAAATAATTTTTGTAGGTGAAGGATAAATCCTAATGGTTTGGAAGATGCGGAATTTTTTCTTATTTTCTTATTAATCACCCTATTATTATTTTTAATGTATTAGATGAATAGCCTCGTTGGAGATTTGCAATACTTTATAAATTTTCTCCCCCCTTCCACTCTATTTCAAAGTGGTTCAAATAGGCGACGACTTTTTGGGATTCTACGGTACAATGGAAAGCAAAAATTTATTTGTTATTCAATCAGACAATCTTTTATTTAATATATTCATTTGTTTTTCGAGTCACTCAATTTTGTTGTTTGGAGCCTGTTGATATTTAAGAAAAGGTGGAAAACCCCAATACGAGTTGCATTTTGGGTAGGGATGGTGCTAATAGATCAATTTATCAATTTAAACAAAATACATTTTTGTTTTTAAAAAAAATCTAAATATTTTGTCATATTTTAAGTTTGAAATTCTATAACTAATTATGGAAGAGAAAGGGAGAGAGAATCGAGAATTCACTCCATCCCTACCCCTCATAAAATCCGAATTTAACTCCTCTATTCCATGCAAATTATGACTTGTCTTGATGATATGTATATATCAGTATTACCCTGCAAGAGATTTGTATACTATAAATAAGTACAGGACACCCTGTATACATACATAGTATGTACGGATGGTAAACATTCATTTTAATTATGTTGATGAAGAACTAAATTCTTCTTATTTTCTCCCGGAGTCTCGGTGCTCATTATCATTCGGTACTGTCAATTTGGTTTTTCGTTCTTTTTAACTAGGCATCTAGGGGACACCTAAATACTTAAACCATGAAGGAATCAAGGAATTAAATTGGTACATCCGCAATAGAAAATCAGTTACCATCGGGTCCTTTCCAATAATCAAAATAGGTCAATAGTGACTCCCAAAATTTCCACTACTCCTCATTCCAACTTTTCTTAATCTACAGCATGCATTCTTTGTAATGTCATGACAGTAGATTGGGCTATCATTATAACCCCTCCCCTTCCGTTCCCATTACTTTCACAGAACTAGCAAGAATCATGCCAATCTGCCGAAACCTAGTAAGAGTTAACCCTTTTGACTTTATCCAGTAGAATATACCAACACTATACAACCTACAAGGTATGGGTAATAAATAAGTGATGACATGGTAACTTCTGAAGAAAAACAGGAAAAAACAGGAATCAGAAAATATTACAGGAGAGGCTTACATAAATTTTTCAATGTCACGATACATCTTTGAATCTTCGTATGCCGTGGATTTTATTTGTCATTTATATGTCGTCCAACTACATATCTCCCCAGAAATTTTTTACCTCACAGAATCGTGTAGCTTAAGATTGTGTTTCAAAAATCAAACTACCCATAATTGTGTAGCATTCCTGTACGTTTACGCACATGCAGTTCGATACACGTTTAAGTAGCACTCCTCTTTCCCTCTACTGGAAAATCTGTACGAATACTATTTACGCAACTAAATCTGACTTGAGTTGATCTACTCTTTTATATATGTATATTCTTGCACCCTTTCTCTTACATAATTACAACAACTCCAGTCTATTTTCTAGAAATATCTGGGTACTCGATTATAAAAACTCTTCTGGTTCCATCTACTTAATTTCATTTTTTGTACATACGGTAAAACACAATTTCCATTAAATTTTGTATTTAAATTATCAAAAATTATCTATTCCATAAAAATATAAATACCTTTGAGGCTTTAAAAAAATTTCTAAAAATTTAATAAAAGATACTGTGTATATCAAAAAATCTGTTTCGGCTCCATTCCGCCCAATTAAAGGGCATTTACCTTTGGTGTGCCATAGAGTTCAATACTAGAACCGGTGCTTTTTCAATAATTTTATCAATAAATTGACCCAATCTACTTGGTTGAAATTTAAAAGAGCCTTATCTTCGATGTTTTTTGTGGGTTTTTTTTAAATAAATTTTAAATCGAATATTTTTATCTATCACTTAAAAAATAATAATAATTAAATAAATAAATAAAATTAAAATTAAAATTACTGCATACATATAAAATATATTACTTACATATTCTTTAACATTTTTTGTCCTCACAGCCTTATAAGATGCATACGCTGGATAAAGTGTTCCAAATGCCAATCTGAAAACAGGAAATAATATATTTTCACAGCAAGCTCTTGGACAAATAAACACAGCGAAGAGGAAACATATTCCCATCCCAGTGAATGATAGTGGAAGAGGTAAACGACTTAAAAGATCGAGAAATCGACCCAATCGTGTTAAATTGTTGGCGACTTTTTCCGTTGATACTAAATCCTCATTTTCATGATCGTCATTAAAACACTCTGAATCTGTCAGTGATGTCAGTGATTCATTGTGATGATCTTGCTGTTGTTGGTTTTGTTGCTGCTGTTGTAGTTTGATTCGCATCAGTTCAGCATTTATATCAGAACGATTGTACCCATAGTACAATTCCAACTCACGTTGCAAATGTGGTGAAGACAAAATCTCCTGAAGATGTGGCCCATTTTTTGTCTCATAACGATAAATTAAATCACCGACATTTTTGCTTAACTGTGAAGGAATAGCCTGCGTTTCGTAATAAGAATTTCGACGCATTTTTTGTTTTTTGTTTTTAGCACGCACACGAACGAGTGATTTTTTTTAATGAAATCGCGTTTTAAACACCTATTTTTTTTTCTTCTCTTTTCTACGTTTCGATTTGATTATAAAATCATCTCTCCGTAAACTAAGGATGCATTTCTATTGGCATTATTTCCTCCCGTTAACCAAAAAACAATTAGTTCAGTTCCATATTAACATCCAAAAAATAATGTATGTTAGGGAGAGAGTAGAGAAGTATGAAGGAAAATTTTAATTTTATAATTTTAAAACGCGAGTGATTTGAAGAAAATCTAAAGATGAACTGAGGAGAAAAATCACAACAAGCAGCGTAAAAACTTTAAGGCTGCTGGGCTGGCTAACTAAGCTATAGCAAATTGAAATTGAGATGTGCGCATGTGTCTGACTAAAAATAACACCGAAAATACTTGCACAATTTTCATCGTAGGATCAACACCGGTCTGAACATGAAAATTATTGACGAGGAATGATCATTGCAAGAAGTTCAAACTTCACAAAAAAAAAAAAACAGTAGACGAATGTATGCATGTATGTAGGTAGTCATGATATGTATACATATAGGAAAAATGTTTTAACACAACAGAAGCAACAACAACAATAACGACCGCCCTAGGATGCAGCATCAAAACGCTAATTTTATTCGATTCTGCGCCTGGGGTTTCTATTACTAGCGCGAAACTAGCGCGCATCATTGTTCATTTCGGAAAGATTAATTTTGAAATATTTTTAGATAAATGTTTTACTTGGATATGCTATAAATGTAGTCCCTTGGATGAGATAACTGTAACATGTTGAGCCGAATCAATTTAACTTCCTTGAATTTTTGGTTGGCTTGTGGAAATTTTATGTATATAGAAACTGTACTTGACTTGAAGTCAGCCGCCAATTTATGACACGACAGAGCTACATTTTCGATTTAATCCTACTTTTTGAATCTTCTTTGCGTTAATTAAGTACCCCAAAAACAAAATACAGACGTAAAAATGCAGTGAAGTAAACCAGAATTTTATCACCCCTGCAAGACTTTATAAGCAGACTGCGAACAGAATGGTATTCAATTTTATTTGTAGATTTCCATTCTTATTTAACTGTAAAATATCCCTCCTGGTTAGAGCAGAAAAAATGCACAGAAATTTATCGGATTAGCAACGCCACAAATTTTTAAAATATAAATGTGGAGAACGCAGACCACAACTTTTTATTGTCTTCATCCAAACATCAAAAGCAAATCTTTGAATGTGAACTTTCTTTCCGCCCCGTAAAGCGGCTTGACAATCTGAGAGGATATATACTTCTCATTGATACTTGAAAATATTTTCATTTTAATAGCGAATGCCCGACTCAAGAAATAAAACTTTTACACCTGTCCAATGCCCACATATTATCTGTAACGAAACCAATCATGAAAATGTACAGAGCTGACTGTTTGGAAGAATTACCCTCTTAGTCTACGCTTCTTGGCTCGAATCATCAACGGCCAAAGTGCATATCTAGTCCTCCTCCTGCCATACAAACCAGATTTTGCATATGTAGGCCTGTCAGCTTTTTATTCGAAACCCTAATGTAGTCAAGCTTTCGTCTTCTCTGGTGAAGAGTAGTACCAAATTTGTCTTCGTTGTAAAGTCCATTCATGAAAAGCATATCAGCCTGGTTGTAAAAGTAAGGCAAGGATATCAGCCGAAGTGTAGAATAGTTAAAAATAGAGGCCAGTAAGCTTATTACGAACGTGCAGAGCATCGTTTAATAAAAGTCGGCACACTTAAACAGTGTCGAGTAAAAGTAATAGGTAGACGAATCTGTCGAAGCTATGGAGCTCCAGATCTATGAAGAATTTGACAATCTCAAATCTAAGACAAGGATATAGGAAAAACGTAAATTTTTCAATATTTTCAGGTTGAACTATGTTAGAGCTAAACTTTAAGCAACATAATGGATAATGATATATACGAACCCAAATCGCACAGGCTTAAAAAGTTACACGAATTTTGCTTAGATCGTGCCTTTTTTAACGGAAAAACGAAGTCATGGGCTTTAACAAAAAAGCAGACTTAGACGTTTGGTATGATGAAATCCGAAATATACCTATATGATATGACAATTAGCCAGAATCATGAACTGCATGTAATTTTCTGTATCAACCTTGTGATATTGGGCACAATGTCTACTTGGTTGGTCTCGTCTACCAAAATAGACAACTGCAGATTTCTTACGGTATTCCTGAAAAAGAACTCAGAAAGCAGCGAAATATGTGGCAATGCATCTTCAAATGTTGAAAGTTTATCACTGCTATGAACATGGACGAAACTACGAATAATTTAGACCATGTCTACGCTAATCACCAACGAATCCAAGATTATAACTATAATTTTTATTTGTTTGTGAAACTGCATAGGGTTACATAGTGTAGTTTTTGGCTCTTAGTGCGTGTCTTATTGTTGCCATTAGAACTCGAACTCAGACCCATAGATTATAATATGCAATATATTATCAATTACACCACCCGCTACGCAGCACAAAATCTAAAAATATTATTGGTTTTCATTAAAGAAAACAACTCTCCAAAACACCCAATCGAAAAATGAAACCCAACTAAACCCCAGTCACAATAGTTCTATCACAAACACGAATTGCGCTGACAAAGCACGAAAGGCACAAACATTTTTACTAAGAAACCACAAACTGCAGTATGCGCCTGCGCAATACTGTGGCATTTTCATCAAACAACAAATTGACTGAAATCCATGTAGAGCAGATCTTCATTGCACTTAATGAAAAGACCACTCTTTCTGAAGCTATCTTTGTACATGGGGAGGTTATGTGATTATAACGCCATTTACATACATCAACTTATTGACAAAATATGTAAACAAAATTTCTCCAGCAGGCTGCATGCCTGCTGCTTTTGAACGATAAAATATCTTTGTAAATACACCAAATATAAATAAAAGCGACCGACGAGTATTTATTCAAGCGATATGAAAAAAAAAGCAAAATATTTCCGCGAGCATAACGATCGCAGTCAGTCAAGAAAGGAATTCCTCCACGCTCAAAGATAGACCAAGACCAGATGATGTTGTTGTTGTTCCCAAAAATAAACAATCGTTTGATTTTCAACAAGTAGATCATAAAAGGTATTGGGAATTGGAGTGATTTCAGGCGAATCATTCATAAATCCAGCGTAGCAGAAGTTACAATCCACTGGCCAATTCTAAAGGCATCTACTAGCATACCTTACTAACACTAGAGAAGGATTAATAATAATTCAGTCAGAGGGCAGTTCCAAGCAAGAATCTTTTAAGTGATGATCCATTTTAATTATAATAAAAAAAACTATTAGAACTATCTATAAAAACACAGCCTTGCCTTGAATAGCATTTTCCTTCCCTCCGAGGTCTAATCTTGTTCTAAAAGATGAACAATGACTGCCAGAAAGTGTTGTGCACTTCTTTTCATTTTTTTTTCTAGTCGTCTGAACAAAGGGACTTTGTGACCATCTATTTCTGGACAGTTGGAGTTTAATGTTGCTTGCCTCGATTTAATGTGATTCAGCACAACTCTCGCCTCGCGCAGTTTTATATGCGAATAAATACAAAGGAGAAATACAAGGATAGTAAAACTTGAATTGTGTTGGATAAGCAAGTACATCTCGGGGTTTTCGCGCTAGGAAATTACTTGATTCCTTAAATGGAGTGAATAAATTAAGAGAAAAGGTCGAAGAAAAAAATTCTTCTTAAATCATGATCATCGTGTGTGATGAAATATGTTTTCACAACATAATCTATGTAGCAAACGTACTTGATTCGGTCGTTTCTATTCTCAGGGAAATCAAGATTTGATCTTTGTTTGAACTGCGTATGTTTTTGGATCTTTTATTATCTCGTTTTGGAAAGTTTATAAATTGTATACCACCCTTCCTCCCATGAAAATAGTTTTGCGTTGATTTCATTTTCATATTTTTCACGCAGCATTTATTTCCATTGCACAACTTTAATGGTTTGATTCAGTTATGCGATCAAGCATTAGCTCTGTTCAATGATCACACAGAAAATGATTGCGAGCATTGCAGAACGGGCCCCTCCGTATTTGGGATTGATCGAATTGAAAAAAATATATTTTGGCCAATTTCGAAGAAAATTATTTTTTTGTCTATACGAAGTACATCGCACACAGCAAAATTTGCAACAGTGTAAAACAAATATAAAAATTTGGTTGACGCTTATTTTGACGTTTACTATAACAAAATTCGTGTTAATTCTTGTCTATCAATCAATTTCATATTGAAAAGGATTACAATAGTAAAATATATAGAGGAACTCAACAAGAAGAAAACTCTTAAGGTGATTTGTATCAAATATTATTTAGGGGGGAAACTCTATTAAGGGTATCCTGGATTTTGGAAAAAACTATTTGGTTGTTCGGAAAGTAATTTCGACCTAGTCATTTTTGTAGTAAAGATTTTACCACCATAAAGGTCTTGCCCTTTACAAAATTTTGTAGAGACCGAAACAAGTAATAATCCGAATGTGCCAGATCTGGAGAATATGGTGGGTAATGTAGTACATCCCATCCAAGCTGTTTGAGAAACAAATCACAGACGTCAATGCAACCGAGCGAATTTCTTTCTGTAAGAACATGTGTAACCCATATGTCCACCAAGACCTTTCACGTGATCATGAACAATCGAATTTGCTAAATGTAGGTAATTTCTTAGCGATCTCATCAATTGTTATTCGGTGATTTGCATCAATCAATATCCTAATTATTTTTTCTTGCTTGATCAGCATTTTTTACCTTTTCGATAATAAAAAAGTAAAATATGCCGAAAATGCAACTTTGTACTTTGCATATTTGATAGGGCATCAAACAAAATCAGAATCAAAGAAACTTTTTCACAAACAAGCTCTTGCCATATCAGCTGTCAAAATATATAATGACAATGCGGCTTAATTATGAAGTTGACTGTGGAAAAGACAATTAAGTGCCCTGTTTGAAACAAATGAAATTACTTTCCGAACAACGCAATAGGTGAATCTACCATTTTCCGACGTAAAAAAGGGACTATCAGAAAACTCATCTTCTCGGTTAAAAACTCATACAAAACAAAGTGTATTTATGAGGTTAAAACTGAATTTAGATAAAATAGGTTGATTATACTGTTTTCCGGCGCGAGAAAATAATTCAGCAAAAGGTCTTCACTTTCAGAAAGCTCCAGTAAGTTTATGAAGTGGTCTCCCACTTAAATTTATTTAGAGAGAGTACCTACTTAGGGTAATTGATGGGTCAAGGGTTTAAGGGGTAAAATCGTTAGAATATTATAAACCATGCTTACAGAGCGCAGTATTTTAAAAATAGAAAAACCAATGTATGTTATGAAAACATCAGTCTATGGCCCCATGATCTACAACGAATTAAATTTTACATTGCAAATGCTTCACATAAAGACCTCATAGCATACCTACTAGGATCTTTTAGGAAGGACAAGGTATAATTTACACTTTCCAGCTCCTAATTGCCGGAAATAAACCTTCTCCTATCTCAAGCACTTAATTTCACTGGATACTATCTTTCATTTCAATCACCTGCTTCACTCATTGTCACGGGAAGACGTCAGGTCTTTACATGTTCGTTTCATTGTTTTGAATACAAATCGGGTTTTTACCTGTAGGGAGCAATTAGGAAAAATTCCTGAATTTTGATGAACTGAATTTTCCAATATGAAAAATCAACTTAGCTAAATATCGACTTTCAGATAATTTATTTAGGGGCATTTTGATGAAATGAGGACGAATATAGTGTTTTAAGTTGAAAATGCGATTTAGCTAGGTCTCTACTTGGAGAAAGCTCATTTAGAGGTAAATTGAGACGTTAATTCGGGAGATTTTGATGAAAGGAAAAAGGGGTTTCTCTCCGTTTGTGTGATATTTGAGTTCATACATACGATGTACATTAGGGGTGATCCGATCACTTTTCTATAGTTTTCTCTTTTTGGTGTAAGTACTTAATTCCGCTAAACTTCAAATAATAATTTCTGTACGAAATCAACTATAGTGCAGTGGTTTTCCAAAGGAATATATAGAATAGAAATAGATTGCAATTCAATATATATTTTTAATATTTTCTGTCCGCATATCTACTTTCAGAGTTAGACAAACAAAAATTGCTTAATTTTATTTCCTTAAAAATCGAGTTTAAGGAATATTTCATCTTAGATGAGTTAAGCTTCCAATAAAAGAAATAATTTCGAATATATTTGAACTTGTATAGGTAACTAATATGATAATAATTAAATCAAGAACGAAACTTGAAATTAAGATAATTTTCACAACCCTGCTAACAAAATTGGTTCCGCATGAAATAAAAAAAGTAACAGACGATTTTATACGTATTGTATGTACATGTCAGTGAATTCCTTGAAATCTACTAGGCAAGTGCCACACCAGAATGTTGATGTGCTGATATGGTGATGGTGAAATTTTAAAATAATCAGCAATTGATATATTGCGAGGACATCACATCAGTAAATTCATTCACTTAAAGAGATCTGATTTTTATACCAAATTTGCAAGCACTTAGAATGGAACTCAGCGAGAGGAAGAGCTTTTGCTGCTTTTATTGTTAAAGATCGAAAGAAAAACGCAAAATTGGGTGCTGTGAGTTATATATTAATATACACTTACTAATATATTCGGGATTTTTTGATGGGATAAAGGACAATATCTAACTATCAATCATTGTTATGTTAAGGATTGGCTTTAAATAAAAAGACACACCTTAGTTAAAAGCCTAGTTTATTATTAGTTCAAGAGCCAGCTATTATTAGAATTATATAAATAAGTGACTACTAACTAATGATTCAGACCGACTCTCCAAATGCTAGAACAAGACTGACTAACTACAGAACTGGCCTCATTGCTAACTCTCGAGACTGATACACCACTGGGTTCACTCTTAACTGTTTAGACTGATAAAGGCTTAGTATTTCCATAGGTACATACAACTACTATATACAACAATCATGATCAATAATAAAATTGAGCAACAATTCATGATAAACAATAAATGCCAAATATAATTCACGATAAGTGATAAAATCCAGGAAGCCCAACGCCTCTGGAAGTTGAGTTATATTCTGTGTATGGAGAAAAGAAGCCATGCTAATGACGATTGTAAATTGCAAATTTGAACTTCAAAAATTGATTGGAAGAAGCGTTTCGTATTGGCAGAAACCCTAATACTCTTCTGTATCTACGGAGTATAATTTAATGAAAAATTACGCAAGAAAACATACCATCTTTTCCAATTTACGACGAAATTTTTCTCCAAGCTTTTTTCAATTTATCCCTTTTGCAGTTGCACAGGTTGAACTTTGCACAAATTTTGAAACAAAATTTTGTTCTCATTTTTAATATTTTAAACTAATCCGACATAATTAGTTTGAAAATAAAATATCGACTGATGTCAGTAAAAATCAACAAGACGCAAATAACTTGCTGATTATCAGCAGATCAGTACCTCTTACAATGTAGCATGCCTGATTAAGATATTAGTGCTGCTGATAATCAGCACATCAGTACATCAGCATATCAATGGCCTGGTGTGGCACTTGCCCTACCTATATTGTCTCCCATAGTATCCAAATATCTAGCCTTCCACCACTTATACAAAAGTGAGGAATTCCTCAGTAAACTTTGGTTTTTTAATACTATAATTTAATAAAGTTCAGCAATTTTATTTTGAACAGTACAACAAAGAACAAATAGATATGTATAATTTTGAAATCAACGTAGCTTTAATCAAAACTCCTCAGCATGTTCGTAATAGTTGCTCAGACTTAAATTTTGCCATTGTTCGTGAAATTATGGCCGCAAGCATGAAGATACGCCAATTCGACGTGGATCGTTTCGTAATCTAATATGCATGGATTTTTTTAAAGGATTTACATTTACACCCCTATAAGATCCAAACAATCTAAAAATTATGACGTGAGGTCTATTATCAGCAGCATCGTGAGTTTGATGAATGGATGCGGGAATAAGTGTGAATTTTTCAAAGAAAATCAACTTTAATGACGACGCACGTTTTCATTTTGTGGATTAGTGAAAAAGCATAATTGGTACCACATTTGAGGAATGAAAAATACAAGAAAGATTTACGAGAAGTAAATGCGAAAAGTGACTGCTTGGTGTTACTTATTTCACTATACATAATACTACTGCGACAGAAATTGTCAGGTCGCATCATCTGATCAAATGACAACTACAATTAATCGCCAAGATCATGCAACCTAACTTCTCTAGATATTTTTCTGTAATGGTTGAAGAATAAAACTTCTGGACAAACATTTTGAAAAGGTTGATCAACTCTCCTCAATGGCCACCAGAGCATACTCATTGTAATCGGACTAGGCAATATGAACAACATTTTTCGTTAAAAGTAGTGGAGTATGACCTATCCTTAATATTTATATAGGACTTTCTAAATCCGAAATATAACAAGCGTTTGCAAAGACAGAGCTTCCATATCATAGCCAGGAAATATCTTTTTCGAAGCGCTCTCTTAACATACACAAAGGAATCTTTACAAAAGCAAATCTCTTTACTGATCTTAGAATTATTCATCAGCTGAAAAGATATGACTTATATGCATATGAAAGCGCAGAAGAATTTTCATTCTTAAGTAGTACGTTAGGTGTACGGATTCGTTTAATTAATTAAATGTTGAAAATATTTTTAGCGTCATGCCCATATAATTCGTGCAGAAATACAATCAACCGGAACGCATTCAGAACACATAAATTTATACATTGAATAAAGTTTTCTCTTGAGTCCCTTTGCATTCCCTATAAGCGCTCCATGAGTTCTACCCTAGAATCTCCAACTATACGCCGGCTTCCAGACATTGGTCGCGTTAAACATACATACCTATATGAACGATGATACAGTTGGGAAGCGCTTTAACGTTCATCTTCAAGGACATCTATTTTCCGCTGGGAACGTCGCAAAGTGTATTGGCATTGATAATAGTACGATTTTCGCTGTGAAAATGATAACAATCAGGACTGCCAACAATCAAATCTACATATTGTATACTTGCAATAAGTATGTATGTAAATCCCCCATTATTCTCGAGGGACTACCTTATTGAAGTACACAGGTATGTTGGAGCTAGGAAAAAGATACAAAATATTTATTCGCAATCTTATTAGTCAGAAAACAAAAACCAACCTTTAAATTCACCATTTCCGCATTTTGTAAGAGCATTACAAATATGGAGAGTTTATATAATTCAAAACAAAATTCCGTCGAATTTAAAATATATTTTAAGAATAGCCAATCCTTTTCTGTGGAAATAGCTAACCCAAAATGAATAAACAGTTCTTGACATTTAAAATTATTCAAATTCAACAAAAAAAAACACATACGATCCAAAAAACAGAACAACTCTTTAAAACCATGATTAATGGCATTCTAACAAGATTTAATTTCGTAAAAAACATTTTATATTACCTAAGTACAAAAGATAAAAAAATAACAAAAACAACAATAAAAGCAACAAAAGTTATCTCTAAATCAGAAGCAATTCACGCTAAAGTGATTCCAATTTGCAAAATGCGATTCACTTCTCAGATTCCATTCGTGACAATCAGTCGTCGTCCGAGATCAAGGCATTAACGTAAGCCGAGCTATGATAGTTTCATTGTGGGTACCAATTAGGGTAGTGGTGACTGGTGACTATTGAGTTGCCAGAAATCCACCCACAACAGTAGACAAGATTTTTCTCTGTTCTTTTCACATATAAATTGCAATGTGGTTTTGTGTGAAACTTTATAAAAACCATTCACATTCCTATTCACTCCCCCGAAAAATTTTTAATTTCTTACTCTTATCGAGGGTATCACAATGGACCATAGATGGTCTAAGTGTGGCTGGTCGTAAATTTTTTTACGATATCCGCAACTGTAACCTAACCTACTGTTACCGATATTAGAACAAGCATACTGAGAAACTTTTTCTATTTATGGTTTCAATACGCAAACATAAACCACAATATAATATATAAAAAAAAATTCTAGCTATTCGTAACACGTGGAAATTGTTGAATTTGAATTGAATTACTTTTAGGTAATAACAAATTTTTACAATTATGCAAATTTCTCTTGAATACACGTAATACGTTTTAGAGCTCACCGCGCCGCGTTACCATCAACAGAAATTTAATTCTGATATAAGAAGAGTTTTTTGCAAAAAAAATAATAAATAAAGCTTTTCACTTCGACTGATTTATTCGAGTGTATCAACGGGAGATATTTCCCAAGCCGAATGAAACAGAGTTCTTTCTCACTACACAATGTAGATCTTATATTTGTTAAAAGTGACTATAATAAGTAGTTAAATGTAACTCGCCCCGCATTTTCTAAACCATGGCTTTAAATAGAATAAAAGTCTTCCAGTAATTTTCAACTTAGTTTCGCTATTTAAGGGGGTCACCCCGTGTGACCGCCTGTTTTTTTACCTTTTTTTGGGATGTGGTTTTGACGAACAATAAAAATGTAAAAGTTTGAACTTTTTACTATATATTAATTGACATTTCAGCAGTAAGCCAGAATATTTTCAGACCAAAATATTTATCCCAATGTGTGTGGCACCACTACAAAGGCACCCATGTCGAAAAAAAGTGTGTCGACGGTCTCCATGATTCCAACTAATTGGCTTATCTGAAATCAAAAAACCAAACGGCGGTTCAATCTATGAAGCTGTGGCTATCGAATGAACTAGAATCATTTTAAAATATTGAAATTTGAATAATTGAGATGTTTTTGAAAATTAATTTTCAAATTTCGTGATTTTTTTCGATCATTTTGTTACGAAAAAAAAACGGTTCGGAATTTTTGCATTATTTTAGTTCACTCGATGACTATATATGTATGTGTCGAATCTACCGTTAAAATTTCAAGGCAATCAGTTCAAACCCTTTTTGAGATATCGTGGAGACCAGTTAGAAAAACGTAGTCTTGAGAAAAACGCGTTTAAAAGTTCAAATACGATTATCACAAAAAAAATTCGAACACTTTGGGTGCTCAATTAAGACTAAACTAACTGTCATATTGGAAACAGAAAATGAGTTTAGAGATATAACGACTTCTATATTGTACATTTAAATCTATGTTTGTATTAAAAGGGCTCAGGTAAGAAACCAAAGCTCAAAAGAAGGGGTCCGATGCTCGAGCGCACGCTTCAAATACCTGCCGTGATTAACGCTGTAACTTTCGAACGGCTCAGAGTATCGGAAAATTATTTTACCCACATATTCTGCACTATATTTGGATACAACTTATGTAAAAAAAAAATTTTTTTAATCTGTCACACGGGGTGACCCCCTTAATAAAATTTTAATTGAAAAACTATCATTAGCCGCGTTCTCTTTTCCTGATGCGGATCAATAGTCCAGGCATTAAAGACATAAAAAACAGTTTGGTGTCCTCATTAATATTCTGAGTTTGCGACCTTGAGCGACCGCCCACTGATGGTCGTAGTAAAGCAGGCTAGGCACTTCTAACATAACTTCTGCCTAACCTAATCTAAGTGCAAGAAGGGCTACGGTCTAGTCTGCAGAAAACAGCCTTAAAGTGTTCTGTTATCTGGACATACTGTAATGGAGACGCGTGTAAAAACAGCACAGAGATTTTTTCGGGTTTTGGAAAAAGACTGACCGTTGCAAAATTACATATTGGCAAACGAGGTCGAAGAAGACAACGAAGATGAAAACTTGGAAACTTGAAAAATGTAGCGAATTTGCGAATTGTAGAAATTTGCTGAAATTTACTCCGCTGTAACTCGTGAACTATTCATCTGATTGGAAAATTTTCCTATGAAAATTGCAGGAAATTTCATCTCTACAATTTTCGTAATAGCTATTTTTAACTCTGGAGAGAAAATATTTTCAAAAAACTGATTTTATAAACTCTGTATATTAATGAGGACACCAAACTGTACAAATCCACCAAATTAGAACTGTCTTTGACCTTTTGTAAGTCAGAACCTGCGCATTGCCTGGCCTAAAAAGGAATTTATCTATTGACGTGGGTTCCAAAAAATGATATAAATGTCATGGTTTTCTAAATTCAT
The DNA here is from genome assembly GCA_963924295.1 of Dioctria rufipes. Taxonomy (NCBI): domain Eukaryota; kingdom Metazoa; phylum Arthropoda; class Insecta; order Diptera; family Asilidae; genus Dioctria; species Dioctria rufipes. The sequence continues at coordinate 8,813,225 of OZ002740.1, forward strand.
AAGAAATCATCACATTGCCATGCTTTTGCAACCATCAGGCTCTATTTTTACGTTTTGCGAAGATTGAAATTATGATAATTCACCTCATATGTAAAATCTTGGCTATCTACATTATTTAGAACCAAATCTATTTGAAATTTCCAATGAACCAGATGAATATAAAAAAACGCCGCTCTTATGTCTAAGAAAAAAACTATCACCCGAGGCATAAATGACAAATCATAGTTAGGCCGTTAAATTTGTTTATTAACTATGGTACAGAAAGTCTACTGGCTTTGAGAAGCTAAAAAACAACCTACAAACTATTCAAAGACCATTTTATGTATAAAAAACAGCTGAGGCACTAGGATTATGAAGATCTTCATTTAAAACTCTAACTCCTTCAAAACTCGTATTAATCGCACATACAGCCATTCCACATGAAACCGATCATCTTGAAACCCGATCATCTCGTCCGATAAATTGAATGTGAAAAGTTTGTATGGAACTAGATCACCCATATTTTTGTCTGAGAATTTCATCGAAACCAGAAATGCGCGGTCCAAAATCAGTCCAAATTGGTTGTTTTCGTGTGGACAGCTGGCCCCCAGAGCACAGAAATAGAAATATCAGGTTCAAAATTTACCGATATGATCAACAGTTTTTTTTTTCTTCTAATTTTTCAAATTAATGGAAAGACTCAACCGGAATTGAGAAAACCGTACACCACACCACTGTGGCAACTAAAAATGTAAAAAACGGCGGATAGCTGAAAGTAGAAGTCAAAGCAGGACGGCCGCGTGTGGGAATTAAGGCTTCCCCATAAAAAGAGAAATTAAGAGGAGAATCGAACAAATGGCACCCAGTTGATATAACTATGGAGGGCAGAAGTAGAAATTCAAGTATGGACGTTTGAATCTCACTGGTTACCAAGTATATTTTAAGATAATCGATGAGTCTGCCACGTACAAAATTCGAATTTCGAAAAAATTTCAAGTAGGTAACTCCGAATCCGAGTTGGAAAATGCAACCAAATAAATTTTGATATTTTTAACCGTAGGGCCTTGAAAATTGGTACACTGGTAATTTCGAAATTTCGAGGATGTCTTTAACAAAACTGCGAATTTTCGAATTTTATGAATTTATGCTTTCTCATCTTTTTTCTTTCTTTCAAATTTACTTAAGTCTTTATGGGACGTTTCTAAATCCCCTCGATTTCAATTTAAAAAAAAAAAAAAGAATACTTCCTGCCTCATATTAAAAAACAACAATCCAGACTGACCAGATTGGACAACTTCTGGCCGATTCGTATACCTTTACTTTCCCGTCGCGGTAATTTTTTTTCTTTTGTACGGTGGCTGTTTTTGTGTGTAATTAAAAAAAAACAAGTCAATTTTATCTCGTTCATTGTCTCGACTTCAATTAAATTCAATAAAACAAAAAAGATTGAAACATCCGGCGTGCAAAAGATATCAAAATCGATTTAAAAAAGGGCTCTACCTAAAGAATCCTTTTCACATTACCGTTAGTTGCTGCATTCTACGGCTTTTTCACTAGGAAATTTACTAATTCTTTTATTGGGCAGTTTTGGATTATAAAAGTATAAAACTTAAGAGCTACAAAAACCTTTAAATTGCTTATTCAAGAACAGCCGAGAATATTGCTGCTGTAGCCGAAAGTGTTGAAGAAAACCCAGGTTTGTCCAGTCCTCGTCGTTCTTTGGAATTAGGCATTCCACAAACGTCATTACACCGTATTTTGCATAACGATTTGGGTCTTAAGCTTATAAAGTTCAGTTAACACAAGAACTCAAGCCGGCTGATCATCAACAACGTCGAGTCTTTGCTGATTCTTGAAATGCATGAAAATGATCCGGAATTCCATCAAAAACTCATCTAGAGTGATGAGACCCATTTCCACCTCGATGGCTTCGTCAACAAGCAAAATTGTCGCATCTGGGGCTCGGAAAACCCAAGAGTTATTGTTGAAAAGCCTCTCTATACTTAACGTGTGACTGTTTGGTGCGGTTTATGGTCCCGCGGGGTCATTGGACCTTACTTTTTCGAAAATGAGGCTGGAGCAACAGTTACGGTGAATGGATTGCGCTATCGACAGACGATTAATGATTTTTTATGACCGGAATTGGATGGTATTGATCTGGACAACGTTTACTTTCAACAAAGCTACGTGCCATACAAGCAACGAAACCATTGATCTTTTACGGGAAAAGTTTCCGGACCGTGTTATCTCTCGAAGAGGTGATCACAATTGGCCACCGAAATCTTGTGACTTAACACCTTGCGACTTCTTCCTTTGGGGCCACGTGAAAGAGAAGGTCTACGCCAACAGCCCAACGTCGATTCAAGACCTCAAAGATGGAGTTCGTGAGGCTATCGAGGACATAGGGCAGCCACTTTGCGATTTGGTTATGGAAAATTTCATGAAAAGGATATGGTCCTGTAGGCGTGGTCGTGGTGGTCATTTGGCTGATGTTATTTTCCATTATTAACGGCATACCTTCTTCTTTATAATGAAATAAAAATCCGATCATTTATCTCAAAAAATGGCATTTTTCTTTGAATATCAAAATAACACCTCTTATTGGAAGACTCTTTACAATTATTTTATTGAAGTGTTTATTTTTTTATTAAAATCATAAAGGACGAACATTTTCGGATATTCTACTTTCTTGCATTCTTTTCAGCTTGTCCCCGTTCGGGACAGGGCTAAGCTCGGTGTAGATCTGACAGATTCTGGTTCAGTTCAGTGTCTGTTCGGTTTTGTTGAAAAGAATTCACCAATAGTTTTCCTTGTTTTTTTGAAAATGTGTTCGTTAAATTATTTGAGCTCCTTTCAAAAACGGTTGGTTGAACAGTAAAAAAGAAATCAAATTCATACGTTCTAAAAAAAAAACCACCTCAGTACCTAGACCTGCATTAAAAACGACTTGGACTAACCGTTTTTCTATAGTACTATATATGAAAAATCAGGATTTTTGTATAGCAATTCTATGACAAGGTAGCCAGGTTTATTCCACTTTTAAAAATATATTTAAAATACACACAATATTTGAGGTCTGCATGTCAGTACGTTCTCACCCAGTATTCAAATTTACGTAAAAAATAACTTAATTATCGTATAAGAACTCTACGAAGGAATTTTCCATTTCGATTTTACTCATTTTCGAACTTAGACCTAAGACTTTTATCAATACGCTCTCGACATGTGAACAGACATAACAATCACAATATATTTTGATATTATGCTTGGGTATCAAATCCAGTTTGTTGTGCTACAATTGTTTCTATGCATTACAAATGGAATGACAAAATTTAGTACATAAATCCGATGATTCTATCTGCGGATAAAGAAGACATCACATTTTAATTTACAGTTTTTACAATGAGTACAACCAACTATCTGTTCTACTTGAAAGAGGCGTACGTGAACTCGAAATTTGAATCAAAAATTCCCTGTTTAATGATCTTGACAGTTGACTAACCATTGAACGTTCTCGAGTCTCACCCTGATATATACACATATATATTATACATAGTAAGCATGCCATAAATTTATTAAAAGGAAATATTATTGTGTAATTGAAATTTTAATAAACTTGGGATAAATATCGTAAAAGGAATGTTATTTTTCTTTTTCTTTAACTGTTCTACTATTTATTGGCAGAGTTGTCTTTTTACAACTTTTAGCTTTCATAAGAAAGTTCATTGCCTCGCTACTTTAAGTTGAATAAACTTTCTTGACGAGACTTGATTAAACAAAAAAAAAAAAAACGCAGCCAACGCAAACTCCTTAAAAGGTATACCAAGCGAATCAACTTTTAATGGTGTCCCCCATTTCCAGTTGAAAATAAATCTGGGTAAATCTACATATTTTGATGATCCAAACAGATTCAAAAAGAAATTTTTAATTAATATTAAACTAATGGTGTTTGTACTAAGATTCTGTTCTACATATTTTAAAATTTTCATTTTGGTAGTAAAGAAAACACGACGGTAGTTCTGAACTACTAGGTCTGTTGAGAAACAATATTTGATGAAACCCATTAATAGATTTTCACCTCAAAAATACTCAAAAGTTGTAGTACCTGCTGAGACAATAGGTCTGTATATTTACTCGAAAATGTTTACCCAGGCTTTAAAGTTTTTACACAGACTCGAAAGTTTTTTACCCGTAATGTGTATGTTAACTTCTCGGACTAGAAAAATTTGACAGTTGAATGTATTTCCCCTCCTGAACAAAAGTTAACATTTTTACACAGGGTAAAGTGGATGAGTAAGCTCATTATTTTCTTTCGTTTGTCATTTGAAATTATTTTTTCAGTTATCGGGGCGATTTTTTAAAAAATAAAGTAAATAAAATAAGTCCGATTTTATTAAAAAAATTATTAATCTTGATTTTTGACAGCTGATAAATTTACGTCGACTTACCCAGACTTTACTCATAAGTTGTCTGTTAACTTTTTCATTCTTATCTAGTATTATCCCTTCTACCGACAGAAAGTTTTTACTTGATTTTTACTCAGGTTTTTTAAACAAAAGTAAACATACAGACCTAATTTATAGATGACTACTTTTTGTTAATTATTAGTTCAAATTTAATCAAGAAAATAAACGGAGTAGCTTTTGGCTCCATCTAGCACCCCCCCCCCTCCCACTCCTACAACGCGTCCGTAACTTGTCATACTTTTGACCAACCACTTTCTAAACCTAGCAAAATTTATTTCGAAATTCGCGTCTACATACAAACACTGCTGAACGTAAGAAGATTTAAGCGAGACCTCACAAACTTTGACAGTTCTGTAGAATATATAAGGTTTGGGTTTCTACTTCGAGGAGAGAACTAAAGGAGGCGACATGTGATGAGAAAAGCGTAGCAACTTTCGTTCTTCTTCTTGTTTTTGTGAGGTGCCAGAGGAGGCGTTAAAAATTGTTGATGCCTTAAATAACACAACAAATTATTGGCGCGAAAATTCAAACACATTTCTTAAAAACTCGGCACAATCTTCCGCACCACCCACTGACATGTATATAAATGGACTGACTGATCTCCTGTTTCATGTGGCATCAGTTTTGATTACAGCAAGTATGCTCTCACTGACGATATATTTCAATTATTTGCGAATTTACTTATATATGCATGTCAGTGGAATTTACCGAATTTAACACAAAAGTATTTTTAAAGCATTTTCCTCAACACGGCTTGTTGTATCTAAATCTTCGAGCACATATAAATCCTTTTTATATTACTATCACTTAGTCCAATAGCCATTAACCATTTCCTATAAAAAGTAAATTATCCCTTTTGTAACTACGTCTCTGCGCCAAACGCACTTCGCGGCTCTTTGTTTATAGAAAAGTGACAGTCAAACACCCCGCCAAAATCAAGATGGCGAAAATTTTTGGCTACGCTGCCATACATATACTTTACTATGGGATGTCATCTCCTTTAGTTCTCTCCTCAAAGGGTTTCTAGAACTCAATGGCAAAGTTGGTGAGGTTGGCCAGGCTGTGGTTAAATTGGAGTAAGTCTACTTCCTACTCTGCTTTGACAGGCAACTTTTTTTGTTGCATGCATGTTTTACGGTAAGAAAGATATGTTTAAAAATAAAACTTATTCCTCCTGTAATAAATTATTGCAAAATTACTGTAATCTTCAAGCTGACAGCCCTATTAACTGTTATCAATCAGAAGCTATCAAAGTTAGTATCGTGAATTGCAAAAGTTGACAGAGCTCACAAAATTGCAGTTGGAAAAGCTATCACCATAGACAAAGACTGGGCATGTATGTACGTAATACAAAATTCTGCAACGCTTTGCTCGAATATAAAATCGACGATGCCTCGACTTGTGACGTAACCAATTCCTCATTATTTTTCCTACGAATTTACTGGAAATTTCTTCCTTGGAATTTTAATGCATTATTGGAGGCCGACAACGGCACACATGAAAGCATTGTATCTGACTGAAAATAACTCCAGTCGCCCACTAGACTGAATAAACATTCTGCCGAAACATTTTCTGTAAATTTCTCAGAAGAAATGAATGCTTATTGTTCGTCTGCATGACTACGCTCATAAAAATTGTTAGTGGCGCAAGCATCCGTTGTCGGCCTCCAATAATGCATAAGAATTTCAAGTAAATTTCTAGGAAGAAATTTAGGCCTTTTCTACATCAGTCGAGATATCGTTTATTTTGTATTGGAGCAAGCCATTGCTGGCTTAACCAGGGGTGTGCTACCAAGAATTTAACAACCGGCTCGCTAAAAAAAACAGTAAAGACAAGATAAACTCAAAATTAAAAGTATAAAATTTTTTTTATTATAATGAACATAAGTAAGTAATATTTTGATAGTATACATTAGTATACTTATTTAATAAGAATTAACATAAGCTCCATATGTCTACTTCATTATCCGAAAACTATTTCTGGGGACTTTTTCTAATTCTTGTTTCGGTTGCTAATTTATGATTATTGTTTATCCAAGATTTTACATATGGAGTAGCATTATAATCCTCTATTGGCTTCCCCAATAAATTAACTGTCATTAAATCAGCAACATGATCCACTGTTAAACTTGTTCTCAATTTTGTGGTAATAATATTCATTAAACCGAAACCTCTTTCCGCATCTGCACTACTAATTGCGATGGTGGTTGCTATTCTTTTTTTTTTATTTTAAAATTATATTTGACACATGAATATTTTTAGACTCTAAGGAATCACGGAATTAGTTAATATCAATTTTATATTTTAGAATTTCCTCTAATTTTAAACCTTTTTCTTCCCCTTCTAACCAAGGTGAAACGATTTTATCTATTGACCACGTGCAAGGATCTAAAATTTCGAAAAGTTTTATAAAATTATTATACTTATCGTTATCATCCGTAGGTTCTTTATTCAAATTTATGTGGGTAGCAGATAAAAGTCGTAGTTTTATATTTTGCGTGACACTATCTAATAATTTTTCTCTTGGAATAGATTTAAATTTATTGTTGTTTTCAAATGGTATACAATTAAATTCATTTTAAGTAATCAAACTTGCAACTTGTCTTTCATGGTTTCCAAAATTATTTTTTCGCAATTCTATTGGTCTTATTATACGTTTAATTAATTTATCGGCAGCGCATTTGAAAGAATGGAAAGTTCTTCTAATATGTCTATCATCAATGCCAAATCTTTAATAAAATTTGTATTTGCTAATATTCTATTCTAGAATGTGTTACAGAGTAGGCAAAATGCGTGTATAGCGCAGTATATGCTCGCCAGACCACAGTAGCAGATCTTAAGCTGCAAACTGCCCACCGAGGATCTAACACGTGACCAATCTTAATTATTTCGATGTTCACTTCTTTGGTTTCCAATTCAGTTTGGTTCTTGTTGGAAAATTTTAAAGTGGTTGACCTGATTTATTTCTTTTATAGAATCATCTAGTGCTAGTTGTAAATGGTGGTTTAAATAATGCCACACCACGAAATTAGGAAACATTTCAACCAATAAAGTGGCTACCCCAGACTTCCTACCTAACATGGTCGATACACCATCTGAACAGAATGCTATTAGATTTATTTTTTAAATAATCGTTATTAAAACCATATTCCTTCAAACACTCAATTAACGTCTTAAGAGTATTCTCTGCCGTTGTAGACGTCACGTCTTTTAAATCTGCAAATATCTTTACCGGTTCACCTGCAGATTCGATTTCACATTGTAACATATGATTAGAGTACTTTTTCTAGAAAACGTCGATGCTTCATCAATTATTATACAAATTATTGAATTTTATTTGATAATATTTTAAAATACCGTTACTTTAATTTCGTTTGCAATATGTGTTGCTATTCATGTGGCACTAAATCTGGAATGCAAACAATTTACAACATCAATCCCATTTTTTTTTTTTCTAATTCTAAAGCGCCTCTTTATCCTAAAATGGGCGATGAGGCTTACAAGACTATAAATGATATTAAAAATTTTAATTGTAGTATTAATTGCTTCTGAATTTAGAACGTCAGCTACTGTAAGCAAATTTGTTTATCGCATTTACTAATGGTCTCCTGAATTTTAAGATGTGCATGAGACAGGGAATGCTCTTTATTTTTTTTGGGAAGAGAAGCTTGTCTAGAGTCTTTTTTTAATCCGTTAGGAACAATCAATCCTGCTGTCCAATCTTTCGAAACATGTACGTGTTTTTCGTTTTCAATACCCAAGTTATTTATTTGCGAACAATCTTTGCAACCTAATTTTCCATTTTTCTAAAATATGACAACGATCTGAATTTTTATTCGCGTAATAATTTAACAACCGGCTCGCGCGAGCCGGTGCGAGCCGGCTCCAGCACACCCCTGGGCTTAACCCATTGCTTACGTCAGCAAGTCGAGGCATTGTCGATTTTATATTCGAGGAAAGCGTTGCAGATTTTTATTCTACTTGCCCAGCATTTGTAGTCGTTACTTTGTCTATGCTATCACTGTGTTTCTCGCTTTAGCTACAGGTAGCCCTTGACTTTATTGTAAAGGAAAAAAAAAATAACACAAATTATTCTAATGTCAACCGGCGAAAAGAATAAACAGGTTCAACAGTAATAGCTACATTAAATAAAGCAAAACCCCCAACAGGACCTGACAAACGATGAACCGTAGTTTTGTTTAATGCTTCCATAAAAAAAAGCTTCTTTTCAAACTCCACTCTTTCTTAGACCTATCAAAGACGGACTAGAGATCTCCTGCGGAAACATATGATTCCTCCCACAGTTGAAGCATCACTTCTGCTGCTGTATACACATCCGCCACGTCGACTTAGTAGTCCAAACTATCAGAAGCTAATCTGCAGACAACACGAGCGTTGTAGGTCCTCTGTTCGCAGACTTCAAGACGATATAGGGTAGGCTTGCTCAACAGATTGACCTTGCGTTAGCTTCCAGTCTCCATCAAGCAGACTCGGAGCCTATAAACTGATATCAGGTCTGGAAATTACTCACCTTAATCTGACTGTTGATTGACCTGTAGCCAAGCCTTCAGGACACATCATTGCCTATATCGTAGCGAATATTTAAGCCACTAATACCCTGCATTAAGAAGGTTTTCATGACATCGGTGCGAAGCAGGCTTTCAGTTCCCTAGGTTAAGCAAGCTTCCAGGACATCACAACAAGACTTCAAGACATTAATTACCCTCATCAGGCAGCCGCTCATGACGCCGCAGTTTTCTGCTTTACATCGTGTTTCTCAAAGAATCAAATCACCTTATGCCTTTCTTATGAGAATTATTTTAAAAAAACGGAAGAACTATATTGAGAAATGTATATGCCCAAGAGATAATTTAATGTAAAAATGATGACTACTTCTAGTTTTCGAATGCTCAGCTAACATTTATCGCGTCTAGGAGTTATAACAAATTGTCTACACTATAATTCCATCAGAGTTTTCAGAATGCTTTAGGTACATTTTTATTATACATTCGCTTGTGAGAGGCTCGTTAAACGGTTGTTAACATTTTGTCTAGACCTTTTATATACAAGACTACCATTTGACATAGGGCAGAATCAACAACTCATTCACCCCATGAAGAACTTTTTCTCGAAAAATGTCTCTCAGTGTCAGTTTCCCTATACAAGTTGGTAAATTGCATGTACATATGCAAACCAGTTAGAGTTCTTCTCTACAGCAATCTACTCATGTAGGTCGACGTTTTGACTTGTAATAAGCTTTTTAATAATTCATTTAACTCTTCATATACATGAATACCATGAATAACCCTTTTTCTAATTAAAATATATTTTTATTCACTCTGCAAGTTCAAAACCACTGTTCATTACTGGACGGGCTGACAAATTTTCAAGCATCCAAAATTCGATTGTTTTGAATTAATTATGTTAATATGGGTGATGCTCACAGTTTTATGTATTGCAACATGTCACAAAATCTGGAACGTGGGAAAGAAATTTTTTCTTTTTAAAAAGTTAAGAATGATTGGAGGGTCCACAAGGAAAAATTTTCAGCTTTGAGTAGAAACGTACATCAAAATTTAATATCGGTATAGTTATGTGTTGACTGAGCTCATGTGGCTTGCAATTTTACGGAAGTAGTTCATCGCACCTTCCTCCGATGCCATTTGCAATGGGATTATTATTAAAAGTTGTTGCTTTTACCAATTTTACACATTCAAATAAGAAATAGCAATTGAAATTAATATAGCTTGATAGGCTAGAAGAATAGGAAAAACAAAGTGGCGAAAGTATTTTGGCCATTAAAATTAAATGTCCCGAGTGGGAATCTTAACTTAACTATTAACAAAGATTGAAAAGTGCAATTAAATCAACTGCTAAAGAAAGCCTAGATTACGTCCAATGGGACCAAAAGCAATGGATATCAAAAAAAGTCTGATAGAAAAAAAAATTTAAAACAGGCGAACATTGGCAGCAATATTACCTCTATTAGAGATACGCACGGGAGAACTGCAAAATGCGCAACATACAACGATTGATAAAGGAAATGAAACGCAGAGTCTGTTACGAAGGTAGATTGCAGACACCAAATCGATTGAAAAGCTCGACTTTGTCAATTTTCATATAAAATATGCTCAGATAAACAGATAAGATATTTTGAGTTTGCCGTCTGTGTAGAGTTTTGTTATTGGTGCTCTCACTAATGTCCACGTAATTTTGTGACTGAATAAACAAATAATATTGTTGACACATAAGCGGTCAACATCAATAATACCGCTAACAATAATCAGATTCAGTAAATGATTGCAAACTCGAATCAATCGAACATCAGTGTACTAGAATTCCGTCCCAGAATTATTATGTGACAACAGGAAGTACAAGGAAGTATTTATTTAACGCTCATTGATTTTTTTTCGTAGGAATTCACTTAAAAATTTTATGTGCAATAATCGGCCTTCGCTCAGCCCATCACATCATAGTTTAAAGCCGGTCACACATGCTCAGTTACAGTTTTTTATGATTTCAAAGCGATCTGGAAAGGGAGAAGTTGAATGTTCAAGCTTAAATGCATTAATCTAATTCCTTCCAACTCACTTGGTAATTGCAAAAAACTACTGCTGCTACTTTAACTGAGCGTGTATGAGCGGCCATGTTTAATTTAGGTTGGATTTTGATTCGACTGCCTGGGAAGATATTCATTTTTATAACCTAGACCTAGAGGACCATATGAATCTTATGTATACCAATATTTTGGAAGAACGTTTGTGTCATACGGCCCGGAAGACTAAATCCAGCTTTCAAGAACAACAATTTTCCACAACTGGCCTTGCTTTGCCTTGCTTTGGAACTAATGGATGAGTGAGTTCTAGTGGATGTGTAGTCCAATTTATCAACCGAAGCAACGCATGGGTGTATTTACAAAGCGCAGAAGCCAGATAAAAGCACCTAAATTAACGCGCAAGCACAAGTTTGTGAAGCGCACGCCTATTGTTAAAGAATTAAGCAATGTTTTGAAAACACGCAGCTACGGTTAATAACAACGAATTGTTCTAGCACGTGTCTTTGCCTGATCTCTGTAATATACCTAAACATATAGATTTAAAGGACTGGATTTAAATTTTCATCATTATCAGCTTGTCCACCTGGTTTAAATGTCAATTAAAAAAAATATTCTTAAAGTGTTCTTCAGTGTTTTTATTCGGTGTTCTAAATTCTGAACATTTCTGCAAACATATATTCTATGTTTAGCCGAAATGTTAAGTCGTTGAAAGTAATGGATGACTTTAAATTCTGTTTGGGTCGTCCTACAGAACAGGATCAAAAATGGAGATGCACGAATAAAATTTGCAAAGCTGCATTTTTGACGGACGTAGATGATATTAATCCGAATAAGCATCAGAATCTACGCTGTGCGGTCAATATATTTCAAATAGCGTCAAGAGGAAAGCACAATACGTATCATAATAAAAAGAAAGTTCTAGGCCAGTCATAATCATCTAAATATACGTAGGTATATATTACTTAAAGCAGGTAAAGCTAGAATGCTAGAACAATGCCCGCAACGCATAATATTAAAAGTTATTTTGATTTTTGCATGTCCGGGACAAATGAGGTAACTCCTTCGTAGGGTTGCCATATAAAAATTACGTTTTTCACTATATATTTTGACACTGCCTGAAAACGCATCGACATAGATCTGAAATTTTGTACACGGGGTTTTCATAAATATAGTAAATACAATTCCAAGAATTAACTAAATTGGGCACCCTTGAAGAGGGTTGTGTTGCCATACATAAATGTAGTTTTATTACGTATTATACTGTGGTGAACGACGAGTACTAGAAGTTTTTATTGTACTGAAAAATTCTTCAAAATATAAAATCCTATGAAAATGGACCACTATCAGCTTTTTTCCTTGTTTTTCTTTTGAATTAACTTAAAAAGAATTCCAGAGACTTTATTTTACGCCAAGGAGTCTAGAATCTCTAAGCTCCTTGGCGTAAAATAAAGTCTCTGGAAAGTCATGCCTATGCCAAATGTACAATGACGTGCCAGAAACGTTATGCGATTTGGTCATCTACTAAACAAGTTTTAACTTTCACAAATTTGTTTTGTTTATAGCGATAAGATACAGGACTAGTAAGAATTACAAAACTAAGAAAAAGAGCTGAGAGTACAGGAAAATAAACCAAGAAAAGTTATTCTGGAACCAACACCACAATTTTATAGCTGATCATAAATAATAATGTTTAGGTGAAACAGGTAGATTTTCTTGGAACTTTATTAGATGCCAATTGGGAGAATTGAAAAAGATGCTCTTAAGAAGATAAAAGGTGATCATTACTGGGTATTATTGTTAATTGACATGGAAGGGTTACAGGTTGAGTTAGTCTAGTGAAGGATACTGTATGTATGTATGAACCGAATGAAATTATTGATATGCAAAATCTCTTTAATTTAATCATACATCAAGGCGTTAATAATAACTTTTTTATAATGTTGAGGATTAATTTGCATTTGAGTCACCCTTAATCATTTTCCTTCTTACGCCCTTCCTCTTTATTTGTCTATATTTCCAATTAACTGAGATCGGTTGGCTATTGAGAGTAGCTCACTTTCATGCCACTGTTACCTATATCTATAGTTATTATTTATCTGTGCTAACGCCTTAAGGCAGACACGCAATGCCAAGAGCTAGAGCAACAGTAAGATTTTAATCTCTTCAAGTTATTACTGATGCTACATCACATTAAAAAGTTGGCATTGGGTATTTAAATAACCAACAGCAAATTTAAAATTTGGGCTAACATTACCATTTTTGTCTATCTTAACGTGACGTCACGACCAAAACGAATATCGACGTCACAACCAAAACTAATTTCAAAGACATTTTTATAATGGCAATATTATTTCAAGGCCGACATATTTTTCTTATTTGCTTCTGATATTATTCTATTTATTATTGTTAAAAGAAGAGCTGTGCAATAAAAACTTGTAGGTATGCGTTTATCATTTAATGGCAAGGAGTTCTAAGGGACTATCTACATATGTTCAACTTGTCCGGTACACTGACGACACGCATCCATTAAAAATTCGAAAATTTTCCTCAATAGCGAATAACCATTTTTAAATGTGTTAATTCATTTAATTCTGCTTTACGCACGCCTCCCGTATTTTTTTAATCACGCAATTAAAATCGAATTATACAAAAACCATGAAAAGTTACAGTTTTATGAGTCATCTTTAAAAGAAAAATAATAATAACAAATTGCCTTTTTCGTTGTGTGTAATTCAAGGTACATTTCCTCTACTACCGGCAAGGTTTCGAAAAATAATTTCAAAACTTACTTAAAAGCACTCAAATCTCTTGCCTTAGTCACGGAAATTACCTGTAATCAGTCTAGTTTCAAAGCATTTACAAAGAGTAGCTCGGATTGAAAACTCCGCTCAGCTGGACTTTGCACAAAACTTATTTTGGAAGCAAATTTTCACGGTCACTGCACAATGAAATATGGAAGAGCTTCATTAAGACAACAGAGACGGAAGACCTATATCTGAGCTTATTATGAGGAATAATAAGAGTTAAACTTGAAATTTCCTTTTATGGATTGAAAGCATGTGCGACCTGTGACGTGTATGAAGACAATACTCGGTTGTTGTGTTATTGCTTAATCTCCATTATATGGAAATTGTCCAGTGGAGACCGATGGGTTTGGCTTAGGTATGCTTACTGGCTTAGCAATGTGTGAGTTCGTCTAAAAACGACAGCTTGTTTATCATGCAAAAGACCCATCAATTATAAAATGCACCCACGACTATGCGATGGTCGTTGTCGCCAGAATACTGCGCCTGAGAGTCTAGAACACTTTCTTTGATTGTTTTTCTTTGTGTAAATTGTGTATGACCCTGAGGGCCTCAGCAAGAATACATTACTGGCAGAGTAGAGAGAACGTAGCGAACGATTTTAAAGAAAGAATGAGGCTAGCGAATAATCGATAGCAATAATTTATGATATTTCACAATTTTATTCATCTCTGTTGGGCCTACAAAAGTAGTAAACGGGATCATGATTTCATCATCGATAATATCTATGGTCCTCGTTAGAACCAGTTCACAGCTTCAAAGTTATTTAAAAACCAAGATGATTTCACACAAAATAAAACTTGTTTCAAAGCAAACCACCATTTATAGGATGTGGGCCCCAAATTAAAATGCAAATTCTAAAGCAATGTCAACGAACAGAATTTTTTCAAAAATCAGCTGTCCTGTCCTGCCTGCCATTTATCTCTCAGCGGAGACATCGGAGACCCCCTTTTCGATGCTAATTAAAAATTTGACAGAAGGATAAAAATCAATTCATCACTGAGATGGGGCTCCCCATTTTCGATTTTTCTCAAAAGTTTCCAGGATCACAATACTATAATATACTTACATAGCTAGACGAGATATTATAGCACTAATCATTATTCGCACGTTGATCACTACATTAAACTATTTAAAAATAAAAATAAAACACTGAGCGCCAACAGAAAATCAAGAAAACAAACGGCAATTTTGATACCGCCGAGGCAATTTCGGGATCTTTTGTTTCTACTCCTCCTGTGTTCCGCTCTGCTCCCTTCGTTTTATCGGCTCACCTAATGTCACGACGACTCACCGCACGATACAACTAGACCCGACGGAACTTATTTACAATTTTTACACGGAACACAGTAAAATTATTCAACACAAAATTAAAATTACCCTCGCCGTCGTCGTAGCAATTGTGTTTTTTCTTTTAATTTTTGCTCTCACTTCGACGCTTGTTGATGATATCAAGCATTTTTTTTTCCAGTACCCCGACCAGACAAAAACGCGAGCGAATTTGTATTGAAAACGACGAACAGCTGTACAATAGCAAACTACCTCCTCCAGCCGCTTGGAGTGGAATGTGGAATGCGGAAAGTTTCCATTTCGATGAGGGCGCCACTGGTCTTAGTTAGCGAACTAGATGGCGCCAGCAGATTTAGTGTGTTTTGTCAGCTCCACCAAGAAAAACCAAAATAAAATACTGCGACATCTACCGTTTAATAGATGTATTTCAAAATTTAACAACTTTATACTTTAAAAAAAATATGAGAAAGAAAATTTTTCGTTTAATTTCAAATAAACTGGAAGTTTTATAAAGTTTAAAATGGATAAAATCTGAATACTCCTTTGTCGAGTAATTCTTTAGTATTGAATTTAAATTGTAAAAAATTAAACATAGCAAATATATTTTGAAGTGCAGTTTTATTCTTACGTATCATGGTTTTATTTTGTTTGTACAAATCTTCTGCGTTTGGGCACAGTATATTAAATGTTCACACTAGTCATATTCTTTTGTGGCCACTGAACAGAGTGAAACAGAAAGAGCAACACAAGCGAAAAGGATTTTATTTCAAGTAGTTAACAATATTTTTTTTAAATAATTTAAATAATATTACTAACAGTTTATTTGGGAAAGAAAATGCTGTATCAAATCTTTTTGATATTTGATACTATAATTATTTTCACCATTCCCTTTTTCAAGTAAAAAATTGAGAAAATGTGGAAAAATGGATATTAACTATCACACTGCCCTCTAGATTTAGAAGATTAAAATAAATCTATAACATCATAAAATGGCCTCTTTTCTTTCCTTCTTATGAAACTTCCGACACAATCAGTCTTCTTTTTTTTCAAAATTTCTAATAATGTTTTTACGCTTTTTTAAGTGTATTTCAATTAACATTACTACAAAATAAACTTGGTGATTTTCTACTTTTTCTCTATTTTTTGTTTTCATTTTTCACCATGTTTTTCCGTTGGAGTTTACCGGAAGGACTGTTAGGAGAGGCGTGTCATTACTCAGTTCATCCCTGTACCATACGCCCATATATTAGCAAACGTTTTGGGGCTATTAGATGAATTGCAACGATTATGCTTTCTTAGAGTGCAATACATTAAAATCTACTAGGATCAAAACGGATTGTTTGTGAAACCATTTTCTACCTTTCATACTCATCACCTTCTTGATGGTATATTAATCACCAAATTCAAAGTGACAATCCTAACAATTGGTGCAATTTTTAATATTTGAGATACTGCAGTACAACCAGTCTCATAAAAATCAGGGACTAGAAACAGGGATGATATTACAAAACTCGCTTGACTATACTATAGAATGTCATAGGAACATGTGCAAATTGCAAACGAAAATAAGGAGGAATGTTCATATTATTCTATATTCTCGAATAGAGAGCAGCCGTAAGGGGTTACATAATTCCACTCCCTAAAATTTATTACTAAAATCACCTCTTTTAATCTAACAAATCTTTAAATTCTTGTAATTTTCTCCTTAAAAGGTTCGAATTCAATCGATGCATACAGAGAAACTGCCCGTTTAAAAACAGAACAGGAATATCATACCGATAGAGTCTCAGGTATCTCACATTTTCTTTCTTACTGATGTCAACTTTTTCCAATTCGATCTCATCTTGAAACGGCTCCAATTCCAGTACTAATTCATCGCAAAGTGGACATGGATTTTTGGTGAAAAGAGTTAAAGTCGGTTTCATACCCGGTGGTGTTGGATCAAATCTGAAAACAAAAAGAAACAGAAAAGCTTAGGCAGATGCAAAGAAAAACCACTTGAAAGCATATTTATACATTTCTGTTTTGTTTATTACATAATAACAAAATATAAATTCTCTCTTGCATAAATGCTGCGTTGATTAAAAAAATATAATATTTCGCTATTCACTTAAATCTTACAATTTCTGGATGAGGATTGAAGAAGCACCACCGCCACCATTACAAATCGAAGCACATCCATATTCACCTGGCTTCAAAACATGCGCCAAATGTGTAACGATACGAGCTCCAGACATTCCAATAGGATGTCCTAGAGATACAGCTCCTCCGTGGACATTAACTTTAGCAGGATCTATATCCAATTTCTTAGTATTAGCCACAGCAACTACAGAGAAAGCTTCATTAATTTCCCATAGAGCGACATCTTCTTTCTTAACGCCACCTCTTTCAAGTAACTTGGGTATAGCCAATGCTGGAGCAATAGGAAAATCAATTGGATCTGTTTCGGCATCTTGAAAACTAACAATGCGTGCTAAAGGTTTGCATTTCATGCGTTCAGCAGCTTCGGTGGTCATTAGAACAAGAGCCGCACCACCATCGTTTAAGGTAGATGCATTTCCTGCTGTTACAGTGCCATTATCCTTTTGAAATACTGTTGCCAATTGACCAAAACGATCGAAATTAACACGTTTGAACTCCTCATCTTCGGATACAATAATTTCTGGTTTCCTTTTTTGTTGGATTTTTACAGGTGCAATTTCAGGATCAAAGATTTTATCCGACCAGGATTTAGCTGACCGTTTATAGCTATTTACTGCATAATCATCTTGTTCCTTACGACTAATTCCCATCTTTTTAGCTGTGTTTTCAGCACAATTACCCATATGGAATTTATTGTAGACATCTGTAAGTCCATCAAAGACAATACCGTCAATGAGATTTAGACCACCATAAGGTGTAGCACCTCTTTTCATATAGTATGGAACATTCGACATTGATTCCATACCGCCTGCAACAATAATATCAGAGTGCCCTAGCATCAATGTTTGTGATGCAAGCATAACTGATTTCATTCCCGAGGAACAAACTTTGTTCACAGTAGTGCAGCACACATTTTTTGGTAGTCCAGCAAATATTGCTGCTTGACGTGCTGGTGCCTGTCCAAGTCCAGCAGATACTACATTACCCATATAAACTTCTCGTACATCTTCCTTGGCGATTCCTGCTCTTTGAATCGCCGCTTCAATAGCAACAGCACCTAATTGCGATGCGGACAATGGTGCCAATGAACTTTGAAAGCTGCCCATTGGAGTCCGAGCTGCCGATACAATAACAACATCGTTTATTTTTGTACTGAATTGTCTTGTATGGCGTGCAATAATCTAAAATTCCGAGAAAAAATCAATTTAGTATTTGCTGGTCAAAGATCACAAGCAACGTAACAACATAAGGATTGATGCCTTAAAAAAGTATAAGTAATTCGAAAAATTTGCGCCTTACCTTACTAGCAAAGGAAAACGTTGCCATGATGTTTGAAAAACTTTTAAAAATTAAATTTAAAAAAAAATAAATTAATTAAAAATCTTTCCTTCGTGGACTCCCGAGCGATGGATACGTGAGCTACGTTGGGGGTCTATACAGCTGAAGATAGCAAAATGTCTTATTAGACTTTTGGTTATCATTCAAACAGGTGATAAGAAATGTCAACGTCATGGTTTGAATCCACACTGAAAGTGAGTAGAAAAATAAGTTTTTAAATTAAAATATATATTTTATGTATACTACATTTACGTGAAATTGAAAATGAAATATGATTGAATTGCAAAATTAAAGACCGTCCAATCTATATTTCGCACAATTTCTGAAATTTAATGTTGAATATAAAATATGTAAATTGTCCAAATGTATTATGCCATGAATCTACAAAGTAATAAATTCAGGAAATATTATTCGTGTTATTCTAGCTTCACAATAGGTCAGAATTTAAACTAGTTCTAGTATACTTAACAAATTTATATTTTTCAACTTAAGAAATAACAAAGTACGAGAAATACCAAAAATTATACTTTTTTGTAAACATTTTTATTTTTTCCAAATCATAGACATTTACCACATTCGACTCAGCCCTGCGCAAAAAAAATCTCCAAATGTTTTCTCGTTTGACATTTATCTTGCCGTCAGCTGTAGGCATATTACCGCTGCTGTTTACCCGTAATCAGCGCTGCGCACTATGCAGACAAGACGACATACCTTGCAGACGGAGACGGGAATTTTTTTCTAGAGGCAGACGTCAACATTCCTGCGAGGGGATCAGAAAAATATTTTAAAGTTTTGATAATCACAGTTCTCAATGGCTTAGTTAAGTAGAATTTTTTAATTTCAACAAATTATAGTGAAAGCGGTGTGTATTTTGGTTCAACTTCTGAAAAACTATTATCTCTGTAGCTTTGCTAAAACAAATTGCGATATCCGACTATCCACTCTGCATTGCAAGAAATAGTTTCCCTTGTCAGTGAAAGTTGCATAAAAAAAGTTTTATTTATATTTGGTGACCGCATTGATAGTAATAAAGTAAACAAATTACGAAAATGTATTGTGTTTTTCACTGATTACATATATCCTTTCGAAGGGCGAATATCACATAAAGCTAGTGTCGTGTATATAATCTTTTGTAGCCTACGAAGAATCCCATAAGAATATGGTTGATATGAACGTAGAAATAAATCGCTTAAATACTTATCACTTCTGGCCAAATAATGCTCCAATTGATGCAGAAAGACTTGCAAGAGGTGGATTTTTTGCAACGGGGAATTACCTTGAAACTCAATGCAATTGGTGTAATAGAAAAATTTCTGATTGGCAATACGGTGATCAGGTAAGTTTCTTTTTTGTGTGTGGAACACTATAAATAAAAGCTAGATAGTTCTAAATCATATTGACATAATATTTATTATCTATTGCAGACAATGGTCAGGCACAGACGGCTGGATCCACTGTGTCCTTTTGTAGTTAATCCTACTAATTCTGGTAATGTTCCGATTACAAGTTCCACTAATGTGAACAATTCTCAAACCCAAGACGTAGTACTTCAAGGTGATTTAACAAATGAGATCTGCCGTCTGGCGACGTTCAAAAATTGGCCGGTAATTTTATGCTTAAACATTATGGAAATATATGTATAACCTACCTACCTATAACTGTGGGAAATTTAATTAACATTGAAAACATTTTGCATTCGATTTAGAGTAACTAAACCAGTTTTGAACGTTTTAAATGTTTGGGGCTTTGGCTTACGTAATTTTCTGTATTTTAATTTTTCTAGTTTGGTAGATAATAATTCGGATTTTTGCAAATGATCAATTGTGGGGGGGTTGCCTTCCTGGTTTCAGCCTGTTATTTAAACACGTTTGCTCGTGTTAGAGATTCGTCTATGCGAATTAATTTCAAACTAGTGGGAAAATCTAGTAGAAAAGAAATTTTGTTTATTTTATTAATAATTTCCATATAAAAATGGGTCAAGCAATAAGAAGGGTATTTTGTTACGGAAAAAAAATGTTGCATTAATGGGGCAAACTCCACCTATTAACCGAAAATCGAAGCGTAATGTTGAAAATATAAAAATCAATAAAACTTATCATAATTTTGGTGGGAACTTCAATCCTTTTTTCATCGAGAAAAATATGAATTATAAGTTTTCAAATCTTTTCGTTATTTCCGGCCACCAGATGGCATTGAGCCTGTTTAGAGTCAGTATGCTGCCTCTGCCACAAGTAACTTATTAGTAGGATGATGGTCGGGGGCAGGAATGAAGTGCAACTTAAAATTCACAGGCAACATAAGCAGCTCTTGAGACAGCACATATGTTTATTAGGCGTAATGAGTCACGTGATCATTTCAGTGTGTAATTGTTACTTTACATAATTTGCGATGTATTTGTTCCACCGACTGAAGGCATCAAGGGCAGCAAGTTGACTGATGTAATAAGGGTAGTTTGAGGCAATCAAAGCGCACTTTAGCTTAGCTTTCAAGCTTTCATCTTTATGCATTCTTGGCATTAATATTTCCAGTAAGTTAAGTTGGAAAGATTACATCTTCTCTGTTGTTAAAGAAGTATCGAAATGTCCTGGATTTCTGAAATGATATATTAAGAGGAGTCAGTACCAAGATTTGCAAGTTTCATACATTTTTCAATGCGAATTTCTGGCAAACTGTTTGTACCAGAATAATGACTTATATCCTAAATTAAAGGTAATGAAGAGGTCTAGTAAATAACGTCGAGAAAAATAAAAAAATAAATGTATTGGAATGGAGATATTAGCTCGGAAAATTGTAAAAATGGTAAAAATTGATTTTTTTCAAATCAAATTCCTGTTAATAGGTATTCTCATTTCTTTAGATTGTGACTATTTTAGAAAGATAAAGCCTAAATCTACAAATAACGTCGAGTTTTTTCATTTTAAGTTGCGCTTTTTTTAATTGTTTAACTCTAATAGTACTTGTTTTTTCTCTCGATATTTCACAGACGAGAAATTGCAATATTTCGTTGAAAGTTGTAGAAATATAAAGCAAAATAGTATATTTACCAATTATGTGCAAATAAAATTTAGGAGATTTCATTCTCTTCTTCTTTGAACTGCAAATTTTCATTTTCGTTTTAAATTGTCGCATGTTGGGTTGCTGTCTTTTACGAAAGATGAATCTAATGTGACTTGTGGTCTAGTTCTACGCTAATTTTATATGAATTTTCATACTTTCAGGACACAAATCTACGTATAGTAAGCTTTATTGCCTATAGGCTCGCTGGTATCTAAATTGAAATTTTTACTGAGTACTGACTTTTCTTAAATATTTCAGCCCATCGAATCTAGCCCTCCTTTACAAAATCCTACTTTAGACATTGAATGGATTTAAAATCCCATATTTGGGCCGGAGATGGTCACAGCCTTAGCTTCATTGGATACAGTGATGATGTGTAGTAGAATCCAGACGAAAAGTGTAGTAGATTAAGATAAAATGTAGTAGAATCTAACACAACCTATTAAAAACTAAAAAAAAAAAAACAAGCAAACTGACTTGCATAATTGCAATTCAATGCAAACTTCTCGAATCGAATGAAAAGCTGTTGCGTAGGCTCGCTATACATGATAATATATGATATTCTTATAAAGAAAACTTCTTATTAGTTGGCTGGCATTAGTTCTGATTGTAGGGCCGGGCAAGCTTCGGTCATGTAGTGCGTTAACCGAACGAAACGTTCGTTTCACCACCAAGGAAGTTTACTTCAATCCCAAAATCGGCTGTAGTGAAATAGAAATATCGGCTATCGGCTAAGGTAAAATTTTACTACAACCAGATTCACATAATGAAATATGTAGTAGAATTCTGTTAGTGAGATGCAGATTTTTTTTAGATGAAAATTGTAGTACGGGGCAACATACATAACTTGTCATATCGACCCACTTGAACACCGCCGCTCCTTTATCCCTACATGCATCGTCGATATTCCAATGAAATATCTAGTCTGATACCTTGTAGATTGATTCCTGCACGCAATACTCGCGCTATTTCTTTCACCCATACAGTAAAATTTTGTGATGGCTTTTTATTCCAAACTGTGCGAATGTGGAAGAGTCTAACTTCTTCTGTCTTTCCTCGAGTATACAATCTGCAAAAGTTTAAAGGTGACAACATCAGCATCTCCCCCACTCTCATCACGTTCCCTATCTCCTATCCGCCATGCTGTGCTTTGCATCTTAGGGTATCCCCTGAGGTTCGCTTACTAATGTAAAAAAAATACTGACTGGCCACTCTTAGTAAATTTCACTAGCAACATTTGTTTTACGACGAGCCTTATGCATCGGTACTATTTGATAAGAAACGAGACATTTTTTGTCAATTTTGTATTAATTATTTACCTGTCCACTTCAGCAGCTTCCAACACTGGTTATATCTTAACACAATGAAATCGTTTTGAAACACCATCATATTTATGTACTTAGTTGGTCATGAATGATATTCAAAAGCAATGTTTTGAAAATTCCTGTATCTATGCATGCTCCCTTTTTTTTTATTTGAGTTTTTCTATGTATTTTCACCAATATGATAGACATCCAGATATAGATCAGTGCTTGAATCGCATTTTATAAGGCCCGCCGACAGAATACAATAAACCGACCTAATAGCTGCATTGAATTGTTAAGAAACAAAAAAAATATTTTTTTCTTCACTGTCCTTGAAAGCAGAAGGCCTCTAAATACTCTCCCATGTTAACTCTGCTCTAGGCCATTTCTTTCACTTTAGAGCCTGTGTGAAAAATTCTTAATATGGATCGCGCTCTGTTTAGTTAGAGGTAGCAGAAACCGCAGAACACTTGCTTTCCGAGTATGAGGTGAGGATATTACTAGCAGATGCTGCAACATTTCTGTAAGGTAACTGGCTACGATATCTATTCAGAGTCTAAGTGCAAAATAATAATAAAAATTTACTTTAACTTAATTTATTATAAAAAAAAAAACTGTTACAATAGCAATTTTCTTTTTATTTCAGAATCCCAATATTTCTCCTCAATCCTTAGCCAAAGCTGGTTTCTATTACATGAACAAATATGATCAAGTACGTTGTGCATGGTGTAATGGAATTCTAGAAAACTGGAGGGAAGAAGATAACGCATTCCTTGAACATAAACGACACTTTCCAAATTGCCCTCGTGTTCAACTGGGTCCTCTAATCGAAATGCGTAGTGATGATTTGGGAATTCAACATATTACTCCAGCTCGGCAGCCAAAGTATGCAAGTCCAGATGCAAGGATAAGAACTTTCACACGATGGCCTATTAGTGACATTCAAAAACCTGAAATATTGGCGCAAGCTGGCTTCTATTATCAAGATGTTGATGATCATGTTAAATGTTTTCATTGTAACGGTGGATTAAGATCATGGCAAAAAGAAGATGATCCATGGTTTGAACATGCTCGTTGGTTTCCAAATTGTCAATTTCTAAGATTGGCTAAAGGTCCACAATATATTACACAAGTTCAAGAGAAAGGTAGGCAACCCGCTGTAAAAGATGAGACAACAAGTGAAAATTTCGAACAGATTATGACAATAGATGAGGCTATGATGACAGAACCAGTACGACGAGCTTTAGAAATGGGATTGAATGTGGGTCGGGTAAGAAATGCTACAAGACGACATTTGGAATATTTTGGAAGACCATTTGAAACGATTGAACATTTAGTTGAAGCTGTATTGGAGGGGCAAGTAGATGAAGAAGAGGATGATCTCAGTGAACAGAGTTCATCGATTGTTCGTGAGGTATCAAGAATTTTAGATAACATTTGTTTTCCACGTAATACATCGGCAGAAGGAGAATTAATAGATAATAATACCAGTCCAATAAGCGATAATGAAGATCCTCCTGAACGTGAATCTGAGAATGTTGTCCAACCTAGTAATGAAGTCCAAAGCGAATTTCCAAGAGCCAATTTCGAATATAGTCCTAATGTTGTACCTGATACGCCTAGTAGGAATAGTACTCCTATACAAACTTCTGAAAGAGAACAAATGTCTGACCAAGTAGTATCATCGGATGAAAAAGTTAATCCTGACCTACAAAAACAGATCTCTTTGGAGGAGGAGAATCGTAAGCTAAAAGATGCACGTTTATGTAAAGTTTGCATGGATGATGAAGTTGGTGTAGTTTTTCTGCCTTGTGGACATTTAGGTAAGATTTTTGATGTAAAATGAGGAGATTGAGGAAATTATTTCGATTCCTTACATTGTTATTTCAGTTACCTGCGTACAATGTGCTTCAGGTGTAGAAATGTGCCCCCTTTGCAGAACTGCTATCAAGGGATTCGTACGAACTTTCCTATCATGAAGTGATAATGGACTAGATGGTATCAAAACCTATAACCGAAATGCTGCATCACACTATATTCTAGTTTATTAGGACGACAATATTTGATAAAACATTCAAAAATGTAATTACAAAGATTTTTATGTTAAAATTGTTTTTTATACCCAGCGAATATGGCAATTGATCATTAACGCTTGTTCACGAGCGTGATATATCGCAAGCGACAGAGCTCTGATTGGCTGCAACAATATGGACGATACTAAACATGCTTATTCTTTCTAGGTTTCGTGTGAGAAAATAAATCATCTTACGGATGCTCTTAGTTTTGTTCGATTTTCATTTTAATTAGTTAACATTTGTAATCGGGTGTCGGTGATGTCGAAATTTACTATAATATGTAAATATATAAATATAAATATATGTAAATTTCCTACTAATATCTCCTTGCAATCATAAAACTAAACAAATTAAGTTGTAGCCGCTGTCAACCTTGTGAACGTATCGCGCTCGTGAACAAGGACTTATTGCATACATTGCTAGATCAGCCAAGCAAGAGAGTTATAGATTAAGATTTCGTGATTAGAAAAAAGTTAAGCAAGTTTTGTTATTTATATAAAAAAAAAATTTACAACGAAAATTAGTAATATTATTTAAAAATCCGGAAGTGTGCATAAGATTATCTGAGACACATAAGCGTCATCTATGTATAGGCTAAGCAAAATTTGTAAATTTGTAAATCTTCAAGCTATTCTTAGTAAGCTTTTGTTTTATCTATTACTTCATATATGAGGTTTTATTTCGCTTTCTTCTCAAGACCATGCCATTGCTATATTGAAGTACCTACAACAGACATGTAATACGCAGATTCCATTATATTTGGTCATATAATTGAGATTTATTTTTTTCCTTAATACGGTGAAAGCTAATAGTTAATAGTAGGATAATGGCGGGGGGGGTGGGAGAATAATTCCAAGTAATGTTTTCGCATTTTATGTTTATTGGTGCCCAGATAAGCCTTTTTTTTAATGGATAAGTTTTTGCTTAATTAGCTTAGCTTTTTTTTCTTTTTTACTTTCCACAAAAGAAATTTAGGATAGCGATTGTCGATTGATTTTTCATTTTACCCTCCTTTTGTAGAATATATTTTACCTGTACTCAATAACGTTTTAGATAGGGTGAAATTCTGGCAAATTAAATGGATTGATAGCTTTGGGCACAACATCCAAAATTTTGTTTTTGTGCTCTCTCATCATCGGAATAGTGGCAAATGGCCTATTTGCGCAGGTGGAGAATCTTACTTAGACTAGTAATTCATGAACACAACAAGCACACAAAGACAACGTGGATATAATAAATATCAAGGAAGCTAGCTCCAGTCTTATTAGCTGATCACCACCAGAGCATTGTAACTGCCCGATTAAGAACCAGAATGAGAAATATGACTCCCATTTTGTGTTATTCTGCTCCGGAATAGGCAAATGATGAAATGAGATTTTATACGCGACTGAGCAATTTGTTCCAATGACGATGAATGCGGTAGTTCTCGTGAATTACTAATTGGTTGAAGCTTTTTTTGGACATATATGCGTACACAAATGGATGTGAGTATCATCCGATGGACGAGTCAAATAGATCATGTAACCATCAGGCGAATGGAAGAATATTATAGAGAAGAAGTCTAAACTTTCAGAGGAATTGGTATTACCTTGTTATAAACGAAACATGCTTGAAGGTTGTTGCGGTAAAGGATACGCGAAGGAAGTCCATTAGCTGAAGGAAGCATAACACAGCCAACTTTTTTGACAAAAGTTTAAAATAATTAAGAATTATTGTGTCACGTATTGAAAAAAAAAAGAAATACAGGGCGAGCACAGATTTTTCTTGATCAAACTGCGTATTATTTAGCTTTATACCTACTTTACACAACACAAAAGCATCTCTCAAACTGTCTCTTAGATAATTGGCATAAAATGTATTTTTTTTTCCAATTATTATTAATAAAAGTCGAAGATAATATACATATTCAGTAATTACTTAACATTTTAGTTGATATTGCGATGTGTGATTATTTTTGTATGTGTATTTAACTAGAATGTAAAAATGATGTTCCTTCAAAGGGAATTCATATTTCAGTAGCTTTGTTAATCAGCATTTCCCTCCAAATCATATCAAAGTTCCTGAGTAATCAATACACAGAATCCTACATACATTCATATATAAATCCTTGTAGGTAACAAATACCTGTTTTTTTTTCTAGTAGTCTTTTCCGTCAGGATGTAGTAGGACAGAAAAGCACTTTGTGGATCTTGGCTGAATTATTTAATTAATTCTTGATTTAGTTATATACTAGAGACGGAAAGAAGTTGTGATTTTTATCTTAGAGCTCATGTTGTTAATTTGATTATAAACTAAACTATATATGATTTCTTGGATATTTATGTAACATTGTTACATTTATTGCAAGAAACCGACAAATTGATTTTGATATTTGTCATAGAAATAAATTATTTAAGCAGTTATATTTTACGTGTATATATATTTATGATTCAATTGATATAAGTGGTTTAGTATCCTTATCTTTGAATATAATCAGCTCTTGCATGTATTCCCCAGAGATTATTGAAATAAGTAAGCATCCAATGAATAGGGTATGGAATTCAATTAAGAGATGATAAAAGAAGCAATAAGTTTTAAAAACTTCTTAGTCGACAGAGAGTGTTAATCAACCCTCATAAAATTCTCAAAAAGTATGATTCTTCTCGCTTCTATAGACTCGAACTCACCCACCATCTACACAAATTATGCCAAAAAAGTTTTAATAGTCGATTCCAGTCTAACTCAGTTTGATAGATCTCCCGTTTCGCTTCCAAAATTTTAGAACTGGCAGTCTTGTGTAGTAGGAAGGCAAAGTTCATCCCTGTAGGAAGGCTGTTCATACAGAATAACTGTAGAAAGAAGGATGTATGCGCATTAGGATCATTAAGTTGATCATCTGAGAACCCAATTGACTTAATCGATAGGACGGAATGTATATCTGTTTTTGGTTCTGATTGTATCTCACAAAAAAAATTTTTTGAACCCATAAAAATTAGGTTACAAAGTGTTTCAATGGCCCTACAAAAGGATGGGACCGCATCAGAAGTCTTTATTATGTAATAATAGTGATAATATTGGCGATAATGTGAAATTGATTAAATCAGTCCGGTTCTGGTTAGAATTAAAATTTTTACTAGAGATGTCAAAGAACCAGAGTCATCGACAATCATCCCAATTACAACAGAAGAGATGGCCCATCATGGCATAATACGAAAAAACTTGTCAAACATTTGACGTAGTCAGCACAAGCTTTAATACTGAGATACATGCGTGTGAGGGAACTTATCCTTATCAAGTCCCACCAAAATACTTGAACTTTTGGAATGTTAAATACTATATATCATTTCACTTAGAAACTCCTTATAAATTACCTCGACATTTATACATAATAAACTGCAGAGCGGCCTCAAGCACAGGAAGTGAAATGAAAACAATGAAAACGTATCATAAAACTTATATGATCTTTCACCATGAATTCGGGTTCTACAATAGAATATGAAAGATTTCAACTTTCCTTTTTGGGGTGACAGGCAGCAATCTTGCCTACCTACATACTTAAAAGTTTATAATCGATTTTTTTACGTCATTGTATTCCAATCCAATCCAAAAGAGATTCAGTACCAAAAAATTCTTGCATTGGGCTCGTTTAACACTCGTTTATTATAATTAATGCTCGATCGCCTTGATTGATTACAGAGGTCTCTC
Source organism: Dioctria rufipes (assembly GCA_963924295.1). NCBI lineage: Eukaryota > Metazoa > Arthropoda > Insecta > Diptera > Asilidae > Dioctria > Dioctria rufipes. Next base: position 8,841,919 of record OZ002740.1, read on the forward strand.
AAGAGTGATCGTAAAGGCAAACCTCGGATAAAAATGAATGAAAACCAGTGTGGAGCTTTGACTCATTTATAACTTTTACATATATGTATAAGACCACATATGTTATGTACGGATCAAATCAAATCAGCTGATATCGGCAAAATAAAGGTTGTGGTTTTATATTCTTGTATCTTAACAAGTTTCAAATTAAGTTAAGGTCCATCACCTCTTTGGAAGAACCAAATCTAGAGCAAACAAACTAGTTCCAATTATGTACTATACTTAGTTATGCTAGTTACTTACTTTCCGCCACCCGTGCTCCTCTGTTTATCATCCTTAGTAACGGCGGTGTCAGGTTGTGAGCTTAAAAAACCTTTTAAAGTTATAATGAAAAGAACTATACAGAGCTGCAGCATAATTATACTAACACCAATTCAAAGTGAAATCTTAATTTTTTTTTCTTTAACTTAGAGTCTTTGTTAGAGCTATATCTTGTTGGAAGCGGATATACATATGTATGATCGCTGATCATACTTCATTGTGATTAAGCGACTCGATCGAATGGAATAAGGGCAAATTTGAATCAAGTTTAAATGTGGTTTTCTTCTATACACAGTCACTCAACTGTATAATGTGCATTCGACTGCAAGTTGCACTACAGATTGCAATGAATATAATGCATCGCAGCAACATGTAGCAGCGCGGTTTTCATATTTACGGGTGTGCTATTGCTATTGTCGGTATGTGGTATGGAGATGGACGTCTGCATTATATATAGAGCTTTTTACCGCAGTACTTTGCCACAACAACGCTCTGTTAATCGCAGGCGGCTGGGCTACTATACTATGCTATGCCACCAGCCAGAGCAACCCACAAAAGAAACGAAACCTCAGATAGAAACCAGTTTCAATTTAGTCGCTGACGCGTTGGGATCGGTATCGTGGCTTGAAGCTCTCTACACAGATATCCGCGAATTAAAAACGCTTTTTTCTTTGATTTTTGACTGAAAATAGTGGAGAAAAGGGCTGACGACAAGCCCTAGACAGACACGGTAGATTTTTATTTCAAGTGTGTTGCGCATACGCGGATAATAAACGCGAACGAATTATTTCAAGTGATGTATAGTGTGAAGAATGTGAGTGTGGTGATTTAAGTGTTTCCAGGGATAAATAAACGAAAATATTATAAAAATCATATAAAACTGGGGCAAAGATTCGTTTTTTTTTTTTTTTTTTTTTCGTTGATTCAAACTATCTAGGACACACGTATATACATAAATCAGAATCAAAATCTAGAGAAAGTTGACAATATGCGGCGCCAGTATTGATGGATAAAAGAAGCTTCCTGCAGCGTTCGTTCCTCTTACTTATGATTTTGGACACCTACAGTGTTTAAGAAACAATTGAATTATAATTACTTCCTGGTAAGCAATTTGTTTCTCATCCCATGGTATCTAGGTATACAAATAAATTTGCTCAATTTTTCTTTTTTTTTATCCAAAGAAAAACATTTGCATATATTCTTTACGCTACCAGAAATGGTAAACATTTAAGAAACAAACTTTCAGTTCAGAATAACACACATTAACGATCGATGTTTACTTATAGTGGGTACGGTTAATTATACTGTCGTGATATGTGTAGGTATTTATCTGAAAAAAAAGGCAAGAAAAAACCAGAATAACATCTGGATAGAAACCTGGTTGCGAAATATTATCTTCTTTTCAGTTTTGCTTTTTTTGTTTTTTTTTTTTATAGAACGCGATATGAGATTTGTGCTTTTCTAATAAAATCATTTGCGACTGCGCATAGTATGAATATGGTAATTGCAAAAATGGTCGTTAACCTCCATTCTGGGTGCATGCACTTCATGATGACATCCATACTTGAGGGAAAAAACTATCGCGCTTCTCTTAAAGTTTTCTACACAAAGTATCTTTCACTTAATTTGCGGATTTCTCCTCATTCGCTTTTGTGTTGTTTGCTGCTGGGCTCAGAAGAAATCTTTTTATACCTACATACATCTCCGCCCTCCGGTCTCTCCCAAAAGATTAACCTGTCTCGATGTATCCGAGCTCTATCTTCTTGCATCCAACTAGTTATTTCCATTATATGCATGCAGGTGAGGTACAAGGCATCTCCTCTACCTAGTTTTTGTGTCTTCCCTTTTTCGATATCATGTGGGATTAAGATTTAGTTTCAGAGTCAATTTGGATATGGTGAGCAATGGATAATACCTCAACTATACATATATAATTTATGTAGGTATGTAAAAGAGTTTTCTTTTATTTTATTTTTTTTTACCTGAAGACAAAGGGTAAACAAAACAATAAAATTTAATGTAAGTAAAACAGATTGATGACTTTTTGTCCAAATATTTTCAGGATTTGTCTTGCTTAAAATACAATTTGATGCTAATGAATTACCTATACAGTTTTTGGATGGGTAGTTTTTAATAACTTAGCAAATAATATGGAACAGAGGTCAATGTCCTGGCCAAAAAAATTGCAAGCCTGTAATTATAGCTTCAGTTAGTATAAAAATATAATTGAAATATTTATCAATATATCTTTCACCGATAGCCTAAAAAGAAGCGGTCATAAAATTGCTCCCTGTGGAACTCCGGAAATACCTACCAAATTATTGATTATCACTAAAATACAATAACAACTACTTTCTTAGTAATCACGATTATTATGATTTATTACCGGGTTCAAGAAGCTTTTTTTGAATTGTCAGGTATAGCAGCAAAAGCACATTGATATTGTGAGGCAAGCTTAAAGGCCGCTACACACGCTCAAGCAAATCTTACGTTTTATGCATGGTCCAGTCGTTTGATTTACATGAGCGTGTGTAGCGAATGTCGGAACTTGAGTTGAGAGGGCATGAGTGTAATCGTCCGAAACTATTGCGTACAAACAAAACTTATGACTTTGCTATGGAATTGAACTAGACAAAATCAGATGTTAACTTTTGCCTCCGCTCGCAACGAATTTTGTTCAAACTTTAATTCATTCCTATAGCAAAGTCATCAGGTTCGCTTGTACACAACAGTTTCGTCAGATATCATTCATGGCAGACTTCAGTCTGAACTCAAGCTCCGGCTTGCGCTATACACGCTCATACAAATCATACCATGCATGGCCCAGTCGTATGATTTGCTTGAGCGTGTGTAGCTGCCCTTATAAGTCTAATAAGTGAATTCTTATCTGCGACTCGGTGTTAACACTATGCCACCGAATCTGCCATTCTCGTGTTCTTTTCTTCCCTACTGGTGTAATGGGAAGAAAAGAGTCGGGAAATAACAGATTCTATGGCGGTGGTTACACTGAGTTGCAGAAAAGAATTCAATATTTGTTTTGACTCATCAAGAGGTCCCAATCGAAACGCTTATTTTCTTCTGCTTTTTTCAGTCCAATACGGACTTACACAGTCTTATTTCGTTTTGGAATTAATCTGTCTTTTTTTTTACTTTTTCCAGTACAAAAATTGGTTCATATTTTTCTCAATTTTTTCATTTATTAATTTCTTGCCATTTTTCTATTTTCATTAATTTTTCCAAGCTACTCAATTTCGCTATTTGGGACCTGTTGATGAGTCAAAACTAATACTTGAAGCTTACCACCCAAAATCAATAAGTTGTGTGCTGGAACAACAAATAAAAAATTTGTCGCATTTCTTACTGTACGGGAGAATCAAAAAATATCCTTCTTGAACAAGTTTCTTAATAATGTCTTTTCTATTATGTCGCTACAATTCAATAAAATGTATCAATGTGAATTACTTTTTTAATGTTTAAATCATGCTTAATCTTCATTACTGTTTGCAGTGCCTATTTTTTTAGTCCAAATCCTATTAAAAACTCTCATTTTAAATCTAATACCTACAGAAATCCTAATTCTGTAATTTCTGAGACTTTTGCCTTTTATTATCAGAGAAAGCATTGCAATAGAATAGGCTCATCCATAATTTAGAACGGCGAAGAAGAATGGAAAAACCCAATTTATTCCACTTTAAAACAAGATTTTTGCTCCAATGATTAATAAAATCATGGGAAATAGGATAAACTAAGAATTTTATTGAGAAAATAGTTATATTTATTTCAGATTTTTAAGAAAAACACAACTTTTATGTTTTATCGACCGAAATCGGTCGGTGTTTTTCTTAATAATCTGAAATAAATAAAACTATTTTCTCAATAAAATTCTTAGTTTATCCTATTTCCCATGATTTTATTAATCATTGGAGCAAAAATCTTGTTTTAAAGTGGAATAAATTGAGTTTTTCGGTTTACATTTTTTCCGTTCTTGTTTTTATGTGAAAGTGCTTGAAGCCAGATTGGAAACATAAATTTGAAAATGAGAGTGTTCGTCTATAAAGAGGGGAGTATTGTGTTATGAAATGAAATGTATTGCAATTTACATACCCAAGTTGAGGTCACGAACTTAAGGCTGACAGGTTTGCTAAGGCCACGGTATACTGATTGTAACAAGGTATGACTGCTATGAACCATGATAGATCATCTTGAGCGTCACGGCATCATACGATTGTACTACAGAACTTTTATATTATTTTTTTTTTAATTGTGTACCGATTACATTATTTTACAGACCTGTTAAGTTAATCTATTAATTAATTCTAAGAACAGTTAACACATCTATAATTATCAAAATATGGTTAATGAAATCTAGACAGCTACGAGCCTTACAAATTATAAGCTCAACATGCGGATCTAACACAATTTAGTATCATGCATAACCCTCAAGTCAATCATTTCAAAAACCTTAGAAAAAATACTGCTATTTATAAGATAATCAAAAACTATCAGATTAGATACCTAAATGATGAAATGTCTTAGTTTTACATTTACCAATGTTTAAGTGAAAGTTTTTGCCAAAACACCAATCAGAAGAACTATTAATATTACGACGCAGGAGTGCACAATCATCCACAGAATTGACTTTTAAAAGCAATTTCAAGTCGTCAGCAACTATCTAACATTCAATAAATTTGAAACTTCTGACTAGTATATCGTTAATAAAAAGTAAAAAGAGCAAAGGACCTAAGTGGCACGGATTATAATTTCTGTAATAATTTCTTAACTGATCACTTTACAAAATGTATTACTTTTCTTTATTAAGCTGTCAGGTAACTAATGTAATTTTGACTTTCCGTTTGATTTTTCAATACTGTTACCAAATAATTTATTTTAATAATGTTTCTGAATTCTTCATATAACTTGTGATACCGTGACGTCACAACTCAAGTGTCAAAATAACTAGTAGGCAAACCTTGTTATTCTACAAGGTGTCTCAAAAGAAAATTTATATTTGGTTTAACAATTTAAAAAAAGGGTTGACGTCTGTTGATAAAATCTTTATTAATTATTATTAAAATACACAGCTTATGGATTTACTTCTTAAAAATAACGTCGTCTAACTGTAAACTATAACGTTCAAGGCACTCATTTAAACGAACAACGAAATTTACCATGACGGCTCGGCATGTATGTACACTCCGTGATGGCTCCCATTTCATAACGGATATTTCCTCTCAATTGCGCCAGCGTAGTCGGATTATTGACGTAGACTTTTGATTTGAAATATCCTCATAAAAAAGGCCATAGGGCTAAAATTAGGACTGCGTGAGGCCAATTTATATTACCGCTTCTGGAGATCAATTTGCTAGCTAGGGAAAATTTCACGAACTCGTGGTAGACGTTGGACGTATGTGACGTGGCTCCGTCCTGCTGAAAAAATGTTCTGGCTATAACCAGGAAAGTCTTGCAGTTGAGGTACCAAGAAGTCGTCTAACATCTTCACATAACGTTCTGAATTCAATGCAACTGCCCGTTCCCTTTCGTCTTAAAAAAAAGTACGGGCCGATTATCCCTCTCGCCGACAGCACAGCCCATACAGCCATTTTAGGGGAATGTAAGGGTTTCTGGTGCTTGAGTTTCGGGTTCTTTGTACTCAAGTAATAGCAATTTTGCTTTTTAACATGCTCGTTGGGGTGAAAATTAGCCTCATCGGAAAACAAGATATTACTAAATGTTGTAAAAGCACTCAGTAACTTGCTTAACGATTTGAAGCCTATGACTGGCATCCTGAGGCTTTTTTTAATTCTTGCACCAATTGGATTTTGTAGGGGTGCAGTTTTAGGTCTTTGGGTAATATACGGTATACGCACATATCGCGTTTACGAATGGTAAGCTTCGGCTTGTCATGAACAGAGTGATTTATACTCTCCATGACCTTGGTCGTCCGGACTTCGGGTTTTCCAGTGTTGATTCGGTGTCTTCAAACTTATTGACTCATTTTCGAATGAGGGGAATACTTGGCGCATCATTTAAGTTATGCAGACCACGATGACTGCAAAATTTTCTCCGTGCTTTAATCGTCGAATCACCGTTTTTGTGAAATTCTCGCGCACAGAGCGCACCGACCGCTCCCTAGAAAAGCTCCAAAGCACCTCAGATGTGTTGCGCTTACGCAATAAGCTAATCGATTACGAACTTTCTTTTGAGACACTTTGTCTTGTATATACCGTATGTCAGATAATATTACTCTTGCTATCTACGGTTATACGATCGCTAATCGCTATTATGGTTTTACTTGCCAACCCTGTATCTGGTCATTCGGAGTCGCGGAGGATTATATGGAATAATGGGAGAGAGGCTGGAGTAGATATCTTCATAGCGTTTGAAGCTGGAATACCATATAATTCTGCGATTGGTTCTTATTAAACTTTCAGAATATCTGTTCCGTGTATGGAAGGGTTAGCTAAAACAATTGTCATCGAGCTGGTTTTCTGTTCGGTTGGGAAATTGCCTCACCAGGAACTCCAGAACTTATTGGGCTTCATCAAGGGGTTGGAAGATTACAGTTGAAAAGAACTAAAATAATACATTGGGGCACTTTAAAGCCTACATGATTAGAACTTTTGTCCGTAATGTGCTTGAAAACAGCATAAAGATATGTAGGGCTGAGCAAGTCATAGATTGTGGCCATGTCTATGACCAACACATTATTGTATAAAAAAATACCCGATTTAATCCTCGTCCCCTTCACCTCAATTCAATGCTTAGCTATGTGTAATACTCTTTATATGCACACTAGAGCATATTCATTTGAAAACACTTCTATAGCCACATTAAAAAACAAAAAGAAGAAAAAGCTGAGATCATAAATAAAATCTACTTCTTTCATACTCCATACCGCTTTCTGCTTCATTTAAGTATATAAAAATATTTTTCATTTTTCTTTAACCCAGTGGTGGGCATTGTGGCACAATGAGGCTCTTCTATCCATTCTGCACATAAATCATTTCTATTTTTATATCTAGCTGAGTCTGAATGCGAGACAAGAAAATGACTAAAACGATCTGAACTGAACTTTAGAATAAACCTGATGCATCCAAATGAGAGTTAATAATAACTATATACCTACCTAAACATATTTATCTATATCTAAGTATCTACGTATAATGGAGTCGCATAGAAAAATCTTGTTGCAATCCCAGGCACTTTTCTATCTATAATCGCTTTACCCCATTCAATGTGCAATCTCAAACCGATTATACTTACAAGTTGTCCTTGATTATATGCAATAATCATAGATGTCATAACTGTCGTGCCGCGGAACTGCATTAAATATCGTGTGGTTCGAATATCGAATATAATGCGGTCACAAAATATATCATATATTGATGCTCATATCACGTGATATCTAACTTCACTAAGAAAACCTGACCTACTGCATTTATACAGTATACATAGGAACTGATAGGGACTGCCTGTATAATTTGATCAAATCTAATTCAACATAAATTGCGAAGCTACACTACAACTGCCGCCCCGGGACTTACAAATCCATGGCCACTGAACTCTGTAACATTGATGTTTCCACATAATTTCATATGAGCCTCTGTAATCATTCCATCATAAAAGAAGGAGGAGCACCGCCTATGTGTGATGCCTAGAAATTTAACAAATTCTTTAATCGTTCTGTAATTGGATGATTATCATGATAGTGAATATAGGAGTGACCCCATTTTTTAGGTGGTGAGCAACGCGTAGGTCTTTGACTTTTAATCTGTTGTAATGCACTTTGTTGGCTGGCGTACACAACTCTTACATATTTTATTTGAGTACATATCGTAGACGTACAGTCTAAGAGATAAAATTATCTTTGCGTTTTCTGATTTGTGCATTTTTTTTAATTTATAAAAAAAAACATAGCTACATGCACGTACAGGCTTAAGTTATGCGCGCGATAGTTAAAGTTGAAGGTGAGAAATTATAGATGCGCTTTCGACCTCTTGGACGTGTAAGATTAATGTTAGGTAACTCGGCGATTTAATTTTTCAAATCAGAAAAAACAAAATTAATTTCTTTTAATCTGGAATTTTTTTTTTAGTAAATTTGTGGTTTTTCACATTATTTATTAATGTTTTCACTTTTATGAGCACACACATAATAGGATGATGTTTAAGTTTCCAACTTTCTGCCGTATTTAAGAAGTGAAAAGATAAAAATTTGATAATTTTGCAGATAAAAATCTTGAAAATTAAAAAAATTTTCATCGTTTAAAAAAAGTAATTATTTACTTTCAACTATGTCTATATACTTAGGTACGCATGCGTAGTAGAATAAGATGCATTGTAATACAATAGCGTAGCGTGCATCTCTTCCATCCGGTTCGAACCTTAAATTTGCCGTCCCTCCCCCCTATTTTCGCAACTAAGCAACAAAATGTGTGATACTTTGTCACTATTTCAAATGGTTTCAAAATAAAACGTCTTTCTTAAATTAAAATTTTATTCTGTGTGTTTTTTGCAACGCAAATTCTTTAATACATTCGTCAATGTTAACTTGTATCGCTTGTTCGATTTTCAAAATATGTAGATTTTTTTAAATATCAGCGTGAACATTGTATAGACCTTAATAATTTTTAATCAGTTTTAATTTAGAGGAGCTTTTATCACAACTGGCATTACTTATGGCAGCTGTGAGAAATACTCTCAGTATTTATAAATATATTAGATTACTCTCTTTCTAATTTGGATACAAAAATAAACTTACATAAACCCATTCGGCCAGAATCAATAAGTTCTTTCTTACAGTCTATTGTATCTACGAAATCCCGTAAACGCACGCATTCAAGCTTATACCCTAGACAGATTGTCTCCATAATGACTTAATTTTTAATTAAATGGAGTCAAATGTACAGTGTGTCATACATTTGCAACATTTCGCTTCATTTTCAAATGGAAAGTGCCACCTACAGTTGTTAAAATAAGCTGAATTTATTTGAAAGTGGAAAGTTTTTCCAATAAAGTTAGCAATGGCAGCCATTAGGCGATCATGAGAGAAATTTCTTTACCGCTTTCTTCTCTTTTTGGTCTCTTTCAATAACAAAAATTATTATTATTACTAAATGCTTTGCAAATACATTAAATACTCGCAAATTTTCTTGTTAGCATTTAATTAAATTATTGAACTCTGCCATGATCCTTACTCACATCGGGGAACTGTCAACGACATTTCAAATGAAATAATTTTCGTTCATAGTCTGTCATCTCTGCATTTCCTTGAAATGACTGAATTTCAAATTAAGTCATTATGGACACAGTCTGTCTAGGGTATTACACTCTTCTCTATTCCACGAATCGTATAAACTTGACTTTACAAAAACTAACAAATTTGGGTACCTACACTGGAAACTTTATGAAAGTATAAAATAAAGAACATCAACGCAGCGCCGCTCTTCTAAAAAACAAACAATTTGAAGAAATTAAATGTCATCTGCTCACCGTCACGTTTAAATCAAAATGGACACATTATGTAATTGCATTTGTTGCGTGGTAATGGCAACAGCGGATTGCAGCCGGTCGTTTTGAAATTCAAAACGAGTAATTTATTTTCTTATTTTGAAAAAAGTATTTGACAAGCTTTTATTTAACTTGACATAAATATAAGTATAAGTATTTGTTTAAATCAACTATACCGCTTACAACTATATTTTGAACCTCTTCCACTTGTCCAATTACCTTGAAAATTTGCATAAGTACCTACCCGATGATAATACATGGCCTAATACTGCATACAGGATTAGCCACCAGCTCGGCCACTTCCTGCGCTCCCACATCTGTAAATTGAAACTTTTTTAAGAATCCAAAACTATAAAATTTACATCCACATTCATCAAACATTCCACAAATGCTTGAGAAATGTTTGTCGAACATTTTGGGAATGTTTGTTATGTGTGGACGAGCCTTAAGACACCATCGCCGCGCCTCTGGAATTATATATGTAAAAAAAGATATGAGATCTGATCGCTGTTTTAATGCTTCGTTTTGTAGAATGATTTCCCGTGGCGAACTATTCAGTTATCTCTATAAGTTATTTGATACATGTGGACTGATCAACGCTACAAGTGAGGCATCTCCTATGCACAATATTTTTTTTCTGGTTTTATTACTATGCTTATCCATATTCTTATCGACTTAAGATTCACCTCAATCACAATATTTTTTGTCTTATAGCTCAATTAGAATTCCACCCACGTAGAATTGTAGCCAATTCTACCTCGTAAGATTCATGTGATCACCATGAAACTCTCCAAATGCTCCTAGAACTCCATTCAATCCTCATAATTGAATGCTATTCTACAGCATAACTCTTAGAAAGGTCTTAATAATAAAAATAATAATTATTATTATTAATTACTCAATACATTCTTTCAAGTATATTTATGTACTCTTCTCTAGACAAGATTCTTTAATGAATCAGTGAAGAGCAACAAAACTCTTTATTTCCCTGCTGAAATTTGATCGTGCCTTGAATTCTTTTTTTTTTTGCAAATAACAAGAGAGGCAAACGCCCAGAATAAATTTCACAAAACAAAAACAATTTTTCATAAGATTTCATTGTTTTTGGCGCAATGTTTTCGCTCAGACCCGTATAAGTTTTTTGTTATCGTTCACTTAGCAAGTTCTTATTAAACTTCCGCGCTATCTTTCCGGATGTGCCATATGGGTGTCTTTATTATAACATTTTTTTGTCGTGTATATGCTTATATAAAAAAAAAAATTCTTTTGTTTATGTTTTTAAGCTAATAAGTATGTTAAGCATTTGAGCGACATTTATATGGAAAGCGCAGAAAATTTTAAATTAAAATCCATCCACATATGTTAGGTTTGGTTTCGGTTATTCAAACGTGTAAATTTTATGGCAAATTATCACACGTATGTATGTATAGCTTTGATTTATCACAAAATTAATAACACTGATATTTACATAGGTAGGTACTATACTTAGATTTTTAGTGGGTCGTATAATAACTGCCAAGTGTAAAATGAACAGACAGACAGACTTTATGGAGGAAAAATGTTTAGTTTTTGATTTTAGCAGAGATTGTGCTTATCCTAAATCGTGATATACTACTTAACTTCCTCATTCGATAATATATTTGTTTTGAGGTCACTATCACAATTTAGAGAATTTATCGTCTATGTTGGAAAAAATTCTTTAAAGAATTCAATACAATACACGTCGGAAGGTATTATGAAAAATAACAATGCAAAATTCCTACCCTGGTCTGATTATATAAAATTATTCAGAATTGAATAGCAATTGGGATAAGGATGGTGGTAACTGACACGATTTAAAAGTTATACAATTTCCTATAAAGCCTGAAAACTATGTACATCTGTTATATGTATACATACTAACGTTACAACCAACCTTGATATATCTCCGATATTGCAATCCTTTCTCAATCTCTCATGTGCTTTGAAAATTGTATATGTACAAACATCCCCGTATAAAACCTTTCAGAATCATTTTATTGAAAATCAATGAAAATCTGTAAAATATTAGACCTTGGCATGTATACTGTGCCTTGGCATCTGGCGAGCTAATCATTTCTGTAGATTTTTATACCCTAGATGAAATCACATTGTATACTAAGTTCAGACCTATAAAGTACTTCAGTACATTAATACTTAAGTACTTGTACCAGTACAAAAAAAAAATTGTTTAAGTACAAGTACCAGTCCCGATACTGGTACTTAAAAAAATTGAAGTACAAGTTCAGGTACTGGCACTGGTAACTCGTAAGTCCTGTATATAAGCTTAAATACCCTAAGTACCAAAGTATACACTTACTCCAAATAGAGGTTATGTGGATCTCGACAGTATCTCAAGTAATCATACCGCCTCCAGTAAAATAGAAAGACAATTCGCCCAATATATGAGTAGCAGTAGGACAGAAATTGACATGCTGAAATGATATCCTTTCTTGAGAAGGTTGGCAATCAAGTGCTCTCTCTGCACTACTTGCGCACATGTGGAGCATTTATTTTCATTTGCATGTCTTCTAAATGCTCCACAAAGGCAATCATTATCTGATGCGATATTTGAAAAGCTAGTTTTGCTAAAGGCAAACTCAAATACTGTATAAGCAACTTTCAAAATTAGAATTAGCTATAACAGCAAAAGCTAACACGATTCTGTTTCATTTCCTATCTTTTTGCAGCATATTTTATGATATTTTGTAAATGGAAACCTCATCAGTCATTTGGCTAACAATAAATTTTTCAAAATTTTTGATTTGAGTTTTCGATAGCTCTATTATTAGAAGGCGTACTTAAATAATTAACAAAAACGTAATATTATATATTTAGCGGTATGGCGGCATTACTTGTGTACTTAGGTAGGTACTTAAAAGCGAATATTTTTTTTTTTATATTATTAAGCCAAGCTCAGGGGATACCCTATGATGCAAAGCACAGCGTGGCAGGAAGGAGATAGGCAAAGAATTAAGGGATATGAGGAGAGCGGCCGAGGTGCCGATGTATGTCGCCCTTAAAGTTTTGCAGGTTGTATGCCGGAGGAAAGACAGAAGATGGTAGACTGTTCCACATTCGCACAGTTCGGGATAAGAAAGCATCACGGAATTTTAGTGTACGGCCGAAGGTAATTTGAAGGGTAAAAGGATGAGCGCGAGTATTGCGTGCAGGAATTATTCTACAAGGGATCAGACTAGATATTTCATCAGAACATTGGCCATCCATATAGCGATAAAGGAGCGAAAGGCATCCAACATTGCGACGGTGCTCGAGCGAGTCGATATGACGAGTAATTGCCACATCGCCAATGAGCTTGCAGGCTCTCTGGACAATATCCAATGAAGCTAAGGCTGTGCGACCAGCCCCGGCCCAGATATGGGAATTGTATTCCATTCTAGTTCTGATGTAGGACTTGTAGAGGAGCGCTATATTTGATGGGCTGAAATATTTCTTACACATTTTGATGCTTCTTTGGCAACCGAGAAGATGTGATCTGTCCAGCTTAACTTACTGGGAATATTAATGCTTAGTGACGATGAATCAGAAATTAATGCACCATCAAACGAAACGGGAGTGGTTAAGTGATGGTCTTGTTTTAATGAGATGAGACAGCTTTGGATCTTATATGCATTGAATTCGACGCGATTCACTTTGCCCCAAGCGAGAATATTGTCAAGATCGTTATTCAATGATCTAATCATGCAGTCTCGTTTAACACATGCAGCGTTTCCTCTGGAATCCGCAAGGGTGTCAAAGGAGTATGCGAAATCAAGGGTACTGTCACCAGCAAAGCTATGGATAGGATTGAAAGTAAGGGAAAGCAGATCATTAATGAAGATGAGAAATAGAGTCGGAGAAATAACAGAGCTCTGGGGGACACCGGCATTAATAGGATGAGGATCAGATATAACGCCATCTAATACAACACGTATTTGGCGACTAGATAAAAAACTTTCAATCCATAATAGAAGAGGAGGGGAAAGACCAAGTGCTTTGAGTTTGGCTAGAAGGGCTGGATGCCAGACTCTATCAAAGGCCTTTGAAATATCTAGAGCAACGATTTTGGACTCACCAAAATTGTGAAGACTACGATTCCAACGTTCCGTAAGAAAGTCAGCAAGTCTCCAGATGAGCGTCCGTGCCGGAAGCCGTATTGGCGATCGTTGATGAGCTGATTGGTTTCCAGATACTTCATTAATTTGGAGTTAATGATAGTTTCAAAAACCTTTGAAAGAATCGAAGTGATTGCAATTGGTCGATAATTTGAGGGATCGCTACCCTCTCCTTTCTTAGGAATAGGCTGAACGTGAGCTAGTTTCCAAGCAGTTGGAAATTTTCCTGTCGAATAGGACAGGTAGAATAGTTTGCTTAAAGGTTTAGCCAAGGATGAGGTACAGCTTTTAATTAATAGGGGCGAGAAACCATCAGGGCCTGCGGCTTTAGAGACGTTGATTCCTTTAAGGACCGTGAACACATCCCTCGTACGGATGTGTATTGGCTTTTGTACACATCTGCACGGGGGATGCACGATAGGTGCCTGTGAAGTGGGTGGAAGAAAAGAATTTGATGCGAATCTAGCAGCCAAAATATTAGCTTTATCCAGGGAGTCAACAACCACTTCACCATTATTAAGTAGTGAAGGTATAGAGGAACTGCTGAAGTTGTTCCTGATGGTTTTGACCAGGGACCAGAAACCTTTACTACCTTTGCGGCTTGCCAAGATTCTTTGTCTAACATTCTGGTCAAAAAGAAATTTTTCTCTCTGGATAATGGACTTGCAGGTGTTCCGTGCAGTCTTGTAGATTCCTTTCAGTTCTGGACAAGGATGCACTTGACAGGCGCGAAAAGCAGACTCATTCGCTTTTATGTGGGACTTATAATAAGAACCAATACCAGTACCTGAACTTATACTTGAAAATTGTTAAAGTACCACTATCGGGACTTGTACTTAAAAAAATTTAATTTCAGGTCTTGGTACTAGTACTTAAAAATTGTCAAGTATAAGTTCAGGTACTGGTACTTGTACTCAGAATTTTACAGGTATGAAAATTTCTCATTCCGTTTGTAATGCAAAGAAATATTGATGGTAGAGCAGACTGGATTGGACATCCATGCATAATATTAAAAATTATTTCGTTCTTGCATGTCTGTCTCTATGTCCGTCTGTATCAGTGTCTGTGCGTCCCTACGATAACTCGAGAACGCGTTCACTTAGAGAGATGAAATTTTGCACACGGCTTTAAAAAAAATGTAGATTTAAGTTCGAAAATGGGACAAATCGGGTAACTCCTTCGTAAAATTTGGTTTTTAACTATATATATGTTTATACGTAGGTATAGACAGCTGAGATTAGGTACAAGTCGTTATCATAAAAATAGTAAGTACATAAAATTTCAAAAATGTATGAAATAGGGCAACTCCTTCTTGGTGTTGCGATGCAAAAATTGGGATTTTATACGTATACATTTTTATTGTACTGAAAAGTTCTTCAGAATATAAAATCCTACGAAATTGATTGAAATCATTTTTACTGTCAGACGAATCGTTCTAAAATTAGATCCGAAAAACCAATTTTACTATCAAACTTGTACAGAAGAGTGATCATACGAAATTATATACGGGCATTCATTTAAGGTATCATAAAAATTGGTCTTAAATCAATTCTAACTTTTTTACTTGTTTTAAAGTACTTGCCTATCTATTTTAAAAATTTCAAATAGTTATACATATTGCCCTCTCCCCAACATTAATAACAACATAAAATATTTGACGGAGCGAGCTATCTATCAGTCGGTGAATATAGGAACGAATTTCGAAAATTCGAAAATAAATGATAGCTTTTTGACTCGATCAAGAAATATCAAAATAATGAAGAATATGAAGAATATGAACAAAGGGCGAGATTATGTATATATCCTCACTTTTTTTTGTTAGATTTTTTTTTTTCTAATTATATTATTCTAACGAAGCAATGTTTTCTTTTAAACCTTAACTGTAAAAATTTATACGTTTCAATATTTAAAATATTCGAACTTTAAGCAAAACTATTTTCGAATTCATATTTGTAAATTGGCTTATATGTATAGAATGAAAAAATATTCATTAATAATTATTCAAAAAATTTTTGTAGATTATTTCAATCTTTGTTATGTTCATTAATTTATCTTTTGTTTTGAGGAATATTTTCAAGTTTTTGTTGACGTATTTTGTTGAATCCAGTGATGTTTTAAAAGTTATGATATTCGAATACCATTTTCGAAAATTCAAATTGTTGCGCTTTTAGAATTTTAATAAACTTAATTCGTATGTTTTATAGCTTCCTCTAAAGCCCAATAAAAAAGAGATCTTCCATACATGCGAAAATATCTCTTTACCCCAAAAATATCTAGATTTTTACTAATCCATATTCCCTTGCTTGTCAAATGGCATTTACAATGAGCTAAAAATATTTTAAGCATGCGATTTTGACATATTTTTTCTATTGCAAACTTATAAAGTAGATAGGTACTTCATGACTTCCTTCAAATCAGGTTGAGGAGGTCGTTCAATTCAATGATTGTTATTGTTGTTGCTGTTAAACTCTTATAATACTAATACTAGAGTTTTTTTTCTACTTTCGAATATTCACTTAATTGTAATCAAGAGGAGTTCAAATGAAAACCAATCTCGAAGGTTAATTTGTTACACTTTTTCATTGTAGAATAGCGCATTTTTTTAACAAACACTTTCGTTCACGGCAGCGCAGAGCTTCAATATTGGTAAAAAGTTTATGCGCTGCAAAATGTATAGACCTTGAAATTGGCGAAAAATTTAAAAAGTTTTTTTTTATTGTAAGTTTTGTTAGCTCTTTTAATTAACCTCTCCAGATTTATAGTCTTGCATAAGTCAGTTGTCTGTTTCTTGAAAACTGAAGACCCCATCATCATCATTATTATCATCATCATCATCCCGCATTGATGTCTGCGTATCTAATCAACACTGTTCACCATTAGAGTAGGCGAAGTTTAAGGTTATAAAAGTGCTGAAATCTCTGTATATTATGTAACTTGCGGTCGCTTTCAAAATTGGTTCGATTTGGGTTTTTGTGCTAGTTATGGGATATAATTCGTGGTGATTTTTAATATTCTTTCGGTGAAAGTACTCGAAATAAGAGTTTTTGGGGATAAGCTGTTGAAGCAGTTTTGTCTGGAATCAATCAATGAAATTCAGTTTATTTAGAAAGTGTATGAATTTTGATCCATTAATATGGTAGGGTTAGGAAGGATGAACAATAAATATAGAAAATGTGATCAGAACTCTGCAGAATTGTAAAGGTTGTTTAAGAGAATAGCGTTGATAGGAGAAGAGGTCAAGAAGAAGAAAAATTAGTAACACATGTCATCTCCGATAATATTTATACATATGTACAATGGCTAAAAGATGGAAGCCAGTGCTTATCCCAGTTAGTTTTAATATCTTAGATCAGGGTTTCTTAAACTTTTTTTATTCACGACTCCATTTATGATTGTAATTTTCATTCACGACCGTATTTATGACTGTGATTTTTTTCGCAACCCAAAAAATATAAAATAAAGATTTATAAATATTTTGTGATGACTATTGATTAGATAACAATATATATGTATATGAAAAAATTTAGATTTGGAATTTGTTTAAAAACATACAAAAATAGAAAATTAAAAATTGCACGAAAAGTTGTAAAATTGTATTTATTAAACC
Organism: Dioctria rufipes; assembly: GCA_963924295.1. Taxonomy (NCBI): domain Eukaryota; kingdom Metazoa; phylum Arthropoda; class Insecta; order Diptera; family Asilidae; genus Dioctria; species Dioctria rufipes. Next base: position 8,859,468 of record OZ002740.1, read on the forward strand.
CACGAAGATTTCGTTAAGCGACCCCATTTGGGGTCGCGACCCATAGTTTAAGAAGCCCTGTCTTAGATGATACCTATCCGTCTGTCTGTCCTCACGATAAGTCGAGAACGCATTCACTTAGAGAGCTGAAATTTTGCACACGACCTTTTAAAAATGGTAGATCTAATTTCGAAAATGGAACGAATCGAGTAACTCCTTCGTAGGGTTGCCATACAAAAATTTTCTTTTTTACTATATACATATTTGGACACTGCCTGAGAGCGTGTCGATGTAGAGTGCCGGAATTTCGTTCACAACGGTTTTATAAAAATTGCAAACTAACTACATTGGGCAACCACTTCTTGGTGTTGCCATACAAATCTTTGGTTTTTCACTATATTTAACTGTTATTTTCATCTAGGTTATAATATTATTGGTCTTATAGACTAATTATTACTTTTTCTTCTATGATATATTTCTGGAAATCCTTTACTGAAGCCAGAGCGAATATTCTGACATGGTTCAGAAAAAAGAATCCTGTGTTTTCTACTAAGAAGGTTTTGAAAAATCACAACATTTTGTAGAAAATTTAAATTTCAAAAATTACAGATAAGATGGGGATTTTTGTAATTTATTGTAGGTTTTTTAAATAGGATAACAAAACTTTCCGACTTTCATCTGATCCTCAAATTTCATTTTCAACGAACGGACTTCGTTAAAGAGTTCATTAATAATATTGAATTAGATTGAAACGAGGTTGGGATCTGGGCTGGGTCCCTGGGATGTTTGCCCATTGTTTACCATCTAGACTAATGAGCAATTGCTCATAAGTCCCAACCGGAAGCTCTAACAAAATTCAAAATTGGCCCCCAACCCTCCTTACCGGCTTTGGGCAGTTCTCAAACAATATTAATACAATTAAAATCTCTCTCATTTTTTTCCAGATTTTATGATTAAGTGAAATGTATCATAAGAGTACTCCGAAAGTTAATTTTTCTCGTATCACCGTTAAAGCATTCAACATAAAGAACTGCATTCAAAGTGAAACATCAGTTAATTGCTGAATTTGCAAAATATCTGAGAAAGGGTGATGACCTATTGATTATTTTACTCAATTTGGCATTGCTCCTCACCTTGTGGAAATGCAAGATATATTGTGGTGTACTGTGATGCAGTGATGTAATACAACATATCCAATAAAGTCCTTGAGTATAATGATGACTTGGAATTCATGAGTTAAAGGTCAAGCTGATATCTTAAAAAGGCATGAAGGTATAAATAAACGACGAAAAGACTTGAACTATGTGGAATAGAAATATACTAACAGTGGGAAAAGCAACCTTGAATATGTAAGTCTCTCTGGGACGGGCAACATAACCTTTTCTTCAGTGACCTCCACCGTGTTAAAATAAGTCAATATAGGTAATGGATCCACTGAGAAATTAAAAGGATGGTAGTGACATTGAACTTAAAGCAAAATATTATTAGAATACCTACTACGACGTGTTTGATGAGAGTACTCAATACTCTCAAAATTGTGAAGTCCTAGTAGTACAGTCATTTGGTGCTCAAAAAGGCGGTTACCTGGAAGGAAAGTTTTCCGGGAGTTTTGAAAATTGGTATTTTTATAGATTTCGATGTGCTTTTTCCGAAATTTTACTTTGCTACTCTCGCGCCATACTGAAAAAATAGCGCCCAAAAACAGTTTTTTGCAATATCTCCTTTTCGACTCACTTTACGATGAAAATAGTTATATAATAAATTGAACTAGAGAAAATTTCCTATAATTTTTCTATGTTTTTTTGTAAAATGAATGTTTTCAGCGTACGAGCGCCGTAAAGTCTACTCCAACACGCGTATTTCGTATATTAACGAAAAATATTTTACTACACGTTGAAAAGCCGGCCTACTACTACTATACGAAATACGCGTATTGGAGTAGACTTTGCTGCGCTCGTACGCTGAAACCATTCATTTTACAAAAAAAAAATGTACATACAAAAATTATAGGAAATTTTCTCTGGTTTAATTTATCACTGAACTATTTTCATCGTAAAATCAGTCGGAAAGGAGATATATATTGCAAAAAACAAAACTGTTTTTGGACGCTATTTTTTCAATATGGCACGCGAGCGGCAAAGATAAGAGATGGCAAAGTGAAAATTCGGACAGAGCACACAAAAATTTATAAAAATACCAATTTTCAAAACTACCGGAAAAATTTCCAGTTAGAACTACCAAATGACTGTACTATAAGTAGAAATGACGATTATTGCTGCTAAATAACGAATGATGAACTTCATGAAATCTTTTTTAATGTTTATCAAACCGTAGTAAGATTTGAGTGGGCTTGGGAACAAACCCTTGGATGTGGTTTGGATAATTCTCGATCTTCTGCCTCGAAAGAGCAGGACGAGTTTCATCTGTTTCTGATGTTTGTACTTGAGAAAAAAGTGAACTTATACTCAAAGAAATTTGTTCAAATCCAAGGCTTTATAGACTTCATGACCAACTAACTGCACCATTTCGATTCCTAAAATATTTTCTGGAGAAATTTAAATGCTGATTGATGTATGTATATACATTATTTAAAGTGGTGGTGGATGAGTAATGTTATAAAATGTTTGATACCTTAAGGAGGTTAAGTTATGTCATAACATAAAATTACTGTCCAAAGTAAATTTCCTACGAATGCATTAAATATATATATATATTCGTTAACTAAAGGAAAAAACCTTTTATGTAACCAATTAACACTCTATAATTGAACCATTCTTTTCAAATTGTGCACTTGACAATAAACTTCAAATTATTTTTTCCCACCTCGTTACAAGTGGTTTGAATAAATGTCAACAAAATATAAAGTCAACCGTCTTAATACCATGACGTCTTACCACCTTCAGGTAATTAGCATATCAATTATTAACAGTTCGACCTGTAAGAAGGTTGATTTATAGATAAAAATAGTTATAGTATGTACTAGGTATACACAATCTCTTTTCAAATCTATATAAGCAATTACAAAAAAAAAGTAACTCTCCTTTGCATGATTCTTTTGTACTTTTCCTTATTATATATAGCACCCTGTGGCCATCAGGCAGCTTGCCATTGCAATGTCAAATTTTTCAAGGTCCATCAACTACCTATATACCTACTTATCAAGTCTCTGTACCTGTAATATTCCGCTTGAATGTCATATACATATTATATATACCTTCATACGTCTTTGATTGATATAAATGTAAACAACATTCACCTGGAAATGCAATTCACAGTACCCAGCAAAAGTTCACAGCCAGTTAGCGCATAGCAAATCGAAATACATGTAATCTGCGCGCGCACTCTAATCGATATTTTTCGACTTTCCTATACGGAAGGTAATAGGTTCGATTATATCATTTCATCTTACCTGCGCCAATGTCCATATGTAAAATATAAAATTAGTTTTACAAGAAAAAAACAAAAACAAAAACTTTTACCTTTTTACAATTTTTTTCTGTCGATATTTTGTCGCGCTGAAATTTTTTCTGCAAATTACAGCTAATTTAAGTTTACCGTGTCGTCGTCGACCGGTGTTTTTTTTTTTTAATTTTGCTACACAGGTGTGTGGTGCCGTACTGTGGTCATTTTAAGATTGTGACATAATTCATAACGTAGGTTAGTGACATTGAAGAGTTTTTTCTGTTTCATTTTTTCTTGTTTTATTTTTTATTTTTTTTTTTTTTTTTGTACGAAAAGATGCATACAAGGTCACTGTGGATGACTCCCATTGGATTGATTAACTCGTAGTGATTTTTCTTTTCATTCTTCTTTTGTGAAATTATTATTTTGATTAAATTTATATTCATGAAATTTCTAGGGCCTTTGGTTTTTGACCTTATACCTGGTCACAGATTATGTTTTAGTTTGATGTAAATTACAGTGGAGAAATGCTTATACCGTTCAAGGTTTTCTTTTGTCATATATAGTCTAGTAGTTATTATGTAGGTTGGGTACCCATTGCAAAGCATTCTGCTATCTTATTACGCACGTGCACTAAAAGTTTTTGTAATATTAAGCACACGACCAACAAAGTACGTATCTACATACAAGGGAGAAACAAAAAAAAGATATATAGGCGAAAGGTTAAAAGAGACAGAAATATAGGGTTCGGAAGATTCTGACTAGCCCGTAAATTAAATGTCGATTCAAAATTCTGAAATATAGTGTTACTCTGCAAAACCGACAGAAACTGGACAAATTTAGGTAAAAATGGCGAAAAAATATCACAGAACAGAATTAAATTGAAAAATTTATAGAGGTCTCAAATTATTATCACAAATGATGGGATTTATGGGCCAGAAAGTAAACGTATTAGGGCCTTCGCGTGGAAGGAAGAATATAACACAGTTTCCTGTGGGACTGCATGGAAGAATTTAATGGGCTACCTATTTGCAAGAGTGTACGTAACGACATCTGCATTTTCAGGTTGAAAATTTTTTGGGCTACCTTCGTATATGTATAAATTTCGGATTTGCTCATATGCTTGAAGTTCAGTTGGAAAATATTCCTCATTAGAGATCTGCTACGATTCATACAGTTATGGCCGCCTTTAGCCAAATCGGGGCCCTGGGCACTTAAGCATATCGGGGCCCCTAACACAAGTTATTTTCTAAAATACTTTGCGTTATCAACAGGAATAATAACGTATGTTAAGGCCTTTCGCGCACTGGAGATTTTGCTACGTAACTGTGTTTTTCATCACCATAAATTCCATAGGCTCTAATATAAATGTGTGCATGGAGTGATGTGACAGCCAGCTGACTTTTTAGTTTCTCCGGCTAACAAGTTTTGGGTGACGAAACTATCACCGCGCCTTGATGTTTATATGAATATGCACGCACTAGTCACATTTTTATCGTCGCTTGACGGCCAACGTTTTGGGAGACGTTGTAGAGCTTAGAAGTAACTTACGCATATTTCTTTAAAAAATGGCTGCTGCAAAAATAGTGTGAAAGAAAGATATATATAATGAAGCACTGACACAAGAATGAAGATAAAAATGGGTGGGAGAAATATCCATGAAAATGTTTATAGACTTTAGATTTACAGGAAGTCTCTCTTCGGATTCAATTGATGGTACTTTGATAAATTATATCAGGTCTCAAGATCTGTAGTAAATCACTCTACGGAAATATGAAAAGAATTTTTCAGGATGGGATCGTAGTTCATGAAACATTTAGTGAAATTTTCCTCTAAGCACCCTTTTGCTCTAAATTTTAAGAATCCAATAGCGATGATATTTTTCTTCTAGAGACGCAAAAAATCTCTAAAGAGAGCTTGTCTTTAGAAACTTTTTTGGACTCCGGTCTCCAGCCGTATATTTTAAAACAAGCAGGCCTCCATGTTCGGTCTCCGATCTCCGTAGTTTGTTCATTTGAAGTATCTAGGTCTCCGGAGACTATTTGTGTGTTCTGATCAGTTATGTGTAGGTCTACTCGGAAAGGAAAAGGAATAAAGTGGAGTGAGATTGACAAATTGTTACAAAGAAATTAATAAAAAAATTAATGATTAATATAATGGATTTAGGGCAGAAAATTTATTTCGTCAAAAGAGTTCTGGTTATTTTTGAAAAAAAAAAAAAAACAAAATCACAAATTTGTTATGTTTATCCCGTAAAATTTGTACACCAAGGATTTATATATTTTTTTAAGCTTTTCACTTTTCCCATAACAATAAAATATTAATAAATTTTTCGATATGATTCTTTCTACAATCTTTTGGTTGACAATTAACAAAAATCGGAGACGTACTTTTTTTATTATGGTCACCAGAGACAATAGTCTGTTACCGTGTAAACATTTCGAAGATTTTAGTCCCTGTAAGCCGGAGACTGGAGACCAAAAGTCCCTCACCGTGTATCTTTACCATTATGAAAAATACAAATATCATAGCTGCCTCCTCGAAATCTATATTGATGAATGGTGATATAAGACATACATTTTTGGGGTGACAGTTACTCATTGCGTGTATACTAAACTATCCCACCCCGACAGTGACCAAAAAGTTGCACTACAAAATAGTTTCTAGTGCCTTTGTATGAAAATTTGTTGCCATATATGTTCGAATAAATCTCATGGTCTACTTTCAGTACCTAAACGCTAACAGCTAAACTAACTTGTGTTACTGGTTGAAGAATTGGTAATCGGTTGGTCTACAATTGCAGGGGCTAAGGCGCCTTATGCATCGCGGTGCCCTGGGCTCAGGACCAGCGAGCCCATGTGTGAAAATGGCCCTGCATTATGACAATAAATTGGGCTGCATTGGTTTTCGAGATTGAGACTCGTTATTCCAGGTTAATGAAAAAGAGCAAGTATACCCAAAAATTCTATATTTTATTCCATTTGTAATAATGCAATACTCGCAAATAATAAACAAGATTCATAGAAAAATTCAAATAACACTTAAGGAGATCTTCTGAAAGCATAAAGAAATTCCATGACACATAGTCGACGTTATATTTACTCAATTTCATTCATTCACACCTGACTGATAAGATGTTAATCAGCAGAACTAAAGATTTCAAAATGCATAAATTAAAAAAAAAAAAATAACAAAAATATAAGCATACTGATAAAATCCTTTTCTAATGTCTTGTTTCAGATCGTTGAATTTCTGTCGACTTCATGGAATGTTAACCAACCAGAGAATCATTGGAAGTGAAGCAATATACCCGACGCATTAATCTGTATAATTATGGCCGTAATCGGTGAAACAAAGAGTGATTAGGAAGAAACTTTTAGCAACCGATGTGGAGAGCATCTTTCTGTTTGCATACTAATAAAATTGCAGTGTTACACATATGCTCATACATATATATCACGTGAATACGGTGGTAAGGCTATCTGATTTAAATGATCAACAAAAAGCAGTCCACAGGTATAATATTAATAAAAAAAAACAAGTAACGAAATATAATCGAAATGAGGTCAGAAAGCAGTAAATCTAGCAGTAATGATGAAGAAAATTCAAGCAAAAGTCATGACACCAAATTGGATGGCTATTGTACAATATCACGCTCGAGAAGCTTAAGCTGCAGGCAGCCGACGACCTCTTCAACAGATTCCGAAGATTGTTCTAATAAACGCGTTGATCAATTAGGTTTTTCTAATGTTAGCAAAAAGCTTAGAAGTTTCATCACGCATTCGGATGACACAAATTTGCCATATAAAAAACTTCAAGAGTCTGGCACCTATGCGAGGACATCCGGTGGTGGCATGAATTTCGGGTTATCGAACGATCTTTCAACAGAGTCAATTAAAAATGCTTGCGATTGCTATGATCTTAGTGATGACGAGACAGATCGCTTGCATGCTGAAGCTATTAACAATACACTTTTGGAGAAAATTGAAAATCGTTTAAGTAATTTTAAGCGATCATCACTGAGGCTATCGACAAAGTCAGCAACTTTTGATCGTAAAAATAAGCCTGATCATTTTCATCCGTATTGTACGTTGAGACATGATAAAATTTCAACGTTAACATCATCAAAAACGGCAACAGCACCAGCAACAGCAACAACAGTTCCTATTAAACCATATGAAAAGATCACTGAAGCTCGAACCAGTTCAATGACATCGAATCCAGATTCTTTGGAGGCATTCAACATTCTCAATGAACTCGATGCGATTTTGGACAATCATACAACAACAGAAACATCATCGCTTTCATCATCTTCAGTCGTGCATGATGAACCTGAGAAAATCGAAGATTGTCTCCTGGAATTAGATGCATATCTGGAAGAAATTGATCGTCGTTCAACGAGTAGTTTTGATGATAATAAATCAACCAAATCCAATATGACATTGGATAATCAGAATAACGAGAAAGTTTGCGGTAATAAGAAGTCAACAATTGGTAATAGATTTCAGCGAGCATTTACCCTTCCAAAGAAGTTAAGATCTCGAGAAAGTCATATAGGTGACGATCATCCAGTCCAAGTATCTGAAGATAGTGATCAGTACTTGAGACGTGGACATAAGTATCGCCGTACAATAGCTGCCACTCGACCGATACATGAATGCGCCAATAATACAGACATAAAAGGTAAGACAATCTTATAATCTTTTCATAAAACTATAAGTAACTCTGCCAATGATCTTCACGCTTTCGTGACTCTAAAGTATATTTTTTGTCGTTTTTATGATATTTTATTTCATTTTAATTTATGGTTAGTGAATGTAAGGTAAAATCGTTGTTTGTTACATTCTTGGGAGCAGTTTTCAGTGGTTTTCGCGCGTACCCACCATTCACAAACTCCAACTCAAATCCAGTTGGAAATAAAACTGCCAAATTTACCATACGTAATATAATCTTGTTATATATGTACGAACTACATTGAAATATATATGAAAAAAATTTAGTGAAGCAATGTTTACTCATCCATTATCTCTTTTTTTTAATACTGTACGTAAAGGAGAATAGAAGAATTTTTGAGAAAATATTGTGCGGTTAATTCGATAATAATATGACAGAAAGGTAAAATTAATGTGAACTTAACTGTTATCGCAACGCACTGCTACCTTAACATTTATCTTTCAGTTTCTTATACGCAACTATAAAAAACGTCTAAGAACTTAGCTAGGTATTTCATTTCTTCCTACAACAGTTCGTCGGCCAGTAAAATGTTAATAATCCATTTAATAGGTTTTCATAGTATTCCGAAGAACTCTTCAAAATATTAAAACGACTAAAACTGACACTCTTTTCAGTAAACGTTAAAAATAAATTATTATTTTTTATTTGATAACCCTACACAGTAAAAAATTCGGAGTTCCATGAACACCGAAAGAGTAATGAGGTCCGTACATTTTATTTATTTATTTATTTCCAGAATTTTTGAGAAAATATTGTGCGGTTAATTCGATAATAATATGACAGAAAGGTAAAATTAATGTGAACTTAACTGTTATCGCAACGCACTGCTACCTTAACATTTATCTTTCAGTTTCTTATACGCAACTATAAAAAACGTCTAAGAACTTAGCTAGGTATTTCATTTCTTCCTACAACAGTTCGTCGGCCAGTAAAATGTTAATAATCCATTTAATAGGTTTTCATAGTATTCCGAAGAACTCTTCAAAATATTAAAACGACTAAAACTGACACTCTTTTCAGTAAACGTTAAAAATAAATTATTATTTTTTATTTGATAACCCTACACAGTAAAAAATTCGGAGTTCCATGAACACCGAAAGAGTAATGAGGTCCGTACATTTTATTTATTTATTTATTTCCAGAATTTTTGAGAAAATATTGTGCGGTTAATTCGATAATAATATGACAGAAAGGTAAAATTAATGTGAACTTAACTGTTATCGCAACGCACTGCTACCTTAACATTTATCTTTCAGTTTCTTATACGCAACTATAAAAAACGTCTAAGAACTTAGCTAGGTATTTCATTTCTTCCTACAACAGTTCGTCGGCCAGTAAAATGTTAATAATCCATTTAATAGGTTTTCATAGTATTCCGAAGAACTCTTCAAAATATTAAAACGACTAAAACTGACACTCTTTTCAGTAAACGTTAAAAATAAATTATTATTTTTTATTTGATAACCCTACACAGTAAAAAATTCGGAGTTCCATGAACACCGAAAGAGTAATGAGGTCCGTACATTTTATTTATTTATTTATTTCCAGAATTTTTGAGAAAATATTGTGCGGTTAATTCGATAATAATATGACAGAAAGGTAAAATTAATGTGAACTTAACTGTTATCGCAACGCACTGCTACCTTAACATTTATCTTTCAGTTTCTTATACGCAACTATAAAAAACGTCTAAGAACTTAGCTAGGTATTTCATTTCTTCCTACAACAGTTCGTCGGCCAGTAAAATGTTAATAATCCATTTAATAGGTTTTCATAGTATTCCGAAGAACTCTTCAAAATATTAAAACGACTAAAACTGACACTCTTTTCAGTAAACGTTAAAAATAAATTATTATTTTTTATTTGATAACCCTACACAGTAAAAAATTCGGAGTTCCATGAACACCGAAAGAGTAATGAGGTCCGTACATTTTATTTATTTATTTATTTCCACAAATTTCATCAATGGCTGACAAAATAAGGTAAAAATAGTACAATCCGATTTAAATAAGGTTTAAATTAAAAGAAAAAAGAAGAAGAAAAACTCAAATACATGAGGATAACACATTAGATTATAAGAGTAAGATAAAATTACAATGAAAAAAGAAAAACAATAATACAAACTAAAAATGAGAATGAATAGAAAAAAAAGCTACATCAAGTAGGCTGACTATTCAAGAGACGCTTCAGTCATATATAAATCGAACTCACGCCAATGAGTATTAAACAAACGAGATATCGACGTAATAGGCTAATTAAAACCGTAATTTGTATTACAAAATCGCAAATAAAAAATGTCATGGTTTCTCAAGGAGCGACAAGGAGCAGAGATATTTTGGAGGCCCAAGCAGCTTAGGGGAATTAAATGCACCATGTAGGCAATCAAATACAAAGAGGATCCTAGAAATGTTACGCTTCCTCTCTAGGGTGTCGATGGAGAGCAATTTGAGTCTATCAGCGTAAGGTCACAGGACTACAGGACAGGATAACTCCAAGGAAAGCCACAAAGAGCAAATATAAGAAAACTGTGCTGGACCGCCTCAATCCGATTGATATGGACAGAGTAAAATGGAGCTCAAACAGGACTGGGATACTCCAAGATCGGCCTAACAAAAGCGTAATAGAGGATCTTGGTAACAAAATGATCATTAAACATATGAGACCACCTCTTAACAAAGCCGAAAGCAGTATTAGCCCTATTGACAATATTTAAAATATGGTTTTCAAATGAAAGTTAGGAATCAAAAATAACGCCCGAATTCCAAGAAGTTGGTTGTAGACCTGCCCGAAATAAACCCATGTTGGTTTGAAGAAAGCAAATTTTTACAGGAAATTGATAGCTGAGAGTAAATGATTGATTAAAATAATTTGGGCTTACAAGATAATTTCGCAATAGGCCTATAGTTAGAAATATTATTTTTCCTACCTTTTTTGTGGATAGGTATGATGAAAGAATTTTTCCACAGCTGCTGAAAACAACCACTATCGAGCGATTTTTGGAAAATAACTCTCAGCGGGGCTCCTAGGGAGAGACAGCATGACTTAAAAAAGGCTGGAGGAATCGCATCGGGAGCTGTTGTGAAGTCATTTGGAAGCCCATTAATATGATCAAGTATATACTAATGTGTAATTGTAGGGATAGTGAATGAAATGTTATGAGAGTCGTTCATATGGCTAAAGATGCTATTTCGAGGTTAAAAGTTCGACGAGGAAAATGTATTTTCAAAAAATGAAGCAAACATATTGCAAATTTCAGACGAAACATCACTAGCAGAATCTTTTTACCTCATGGTATTGGAGTAGTTGTCGGCTTTTTTCTTCATATTAATAAACTAAAGGAAGACTGATTGCCTTGTTGTCAAGTTATTAAGAGAAAGATAGTCATCGTCATCTTAATTTAGTACCCATTGAATATTGGATAACAACAAATTATGTATAAGTTCTAGTTTAAGAGAGACAGCTTAAGAGCTATACGCTCATCGAGAGTGTTGGAGAAATTGGAAAGCGCAATTTGGCTGCAATTAAACTTATTTTTACAGGCGAGGAGTACGCCGCCATCTAGAGCTACAGACTCAGTATGTCTATCTCTTCTAAAAATTTGATACGAATTGTCAAAGATTTCAGCATCGCGAAAACCATGATACAGCCAAGTTTCAATGAAAGCAACTATATCAAAACAAGTCGCGCAGATCCTTTGAAGATTTGTGTGGTTTTTGTCTGAATTTCCCTTACATTTTGATAGTACATAATAGGAAAGCTACTTCAGTTTTTTTTTTAGCAACATTGTTTATTTTAGCTGTATTTCTAGGTAAGCGCTCAGAAGGTACAAATAATTTAGTAAAAGTGACAGAAGGCCAAAATAATAGGTCTAATAACTCGTCCTGCATATCTGCTGAAACAGTTAGGAGAAAGCATGCAACCGGTTTAGAGCTTTTACTGATTTTTCGAAAATAAAAATAAATTCTACTTTCATCTACACTATTTCATAATTTTTTCTAAGCACGATAGAGCCTGTGGAATTTTACACCGAACGGAGTTTAGATACAATTCTGTTTGTGAGACTGAAGTTAAGTTACACCGAACGGAGTTTTAAAATAAATATGTATTTTCAAAGTTTTCCGCTAGATAGAGCTCTGCTGGGTGTTTTTGTTATCAGGATGGTCTCATAATATATAGAGGAATCTTTACACTATTCGGGGTAAAAAATTTAAAACTCCATCATCATGGGATATAAATTATTTAAAATTACCCGAAATAAATTCAAAATTCATGTTATCCAGCAAACGGAGTAAATTTACACCGATGTTTTTTTACTGTGTATGAAGGATTTACCCGATTTATTCCATGTTAACCTATTAAATACCCGTTTACAAAATTTCACGTTTCTAAGTCACCGCGTTCTCAATCATTATCAAAAAAACACCAACTAAATTGTTGTATGGCAATCCTGCAAAGAAGTTGCCCTATTATACAACACGCTTTTATTTATTTATTCCGGACTGGAATCGAACCTACACTTTTAGAATCGGTCAATGATGGAGAATTGAAGAATTTTTAAGAATTTTTATTTAGCTTCACATTTTAAGAAAGTTATATAACTATCACCTACTTTAACATATCCGATTAACTTGAAAATTGGCATACGCGTTGATGGTTCCCGTGGCAATGCTCTTTAATACTTTTATATAAAAAAAAATTAAGTTGGCGAACAAATTTTAACATTTTTATGCCTCCATTCGATTCAAAATCGTTATCTGGGGGTTTCGAGATCGCGGATTGGTCAAAATTTAGAATTTCAGATTGCAGCTCTGAAATTTCGGACAAATTTTGTCATTTATGGTCTGAATCGTTTCAAAACCGATAGATATCTAATTATTTTCGGAGTCGCAAAATTCGAATTTTGGGTCAAAATTTCGAAATTTTTTTTTTTATCTATTTAAGAAAAAACAACGTTTTATTTAAAATGCATTAAAACCGATAAAATAACCTTTTTTTTTACTCAACTAAAAAAGTTCTTCTGGAACAAAATCCTGATTTCTCAGCTTGTATGGCACGTAGCGTTGTTGTCCTGCTTGATGTATACTACATCATCTATAATACCCATAGCATCAAATCTTAGGCAGGCCGCACACAAATAAGTGGCATTTGCCACATTACATGAAAATGGCATATCTAGCAAAAGCTAGTTGCGTGCTTTTTAATGGTGCGCCACACATAAATCTGACGTGACTAAAGACATGCCAGATTAGCCACTTCATGTGTCATGTATTGTGGAACTCACTTGGTGTAGCTTTGGTTGCGCATGTCTATTCTATTTATTTGAAGTGTAAAAAAATGAAAAACGATCCAGAAAATAACATTAAGTTTTTGCAAATCATAGAAAGCTTTTTTATGTTATATGACTATACGCGGAGTGAATATCATAATTAAAATTCAGCAACAAAATCGTGAGAAATTCTTAATGAAACAAGTAACATATCTTTTTTTTTTTTAATATTGGAGTAAAAAGTACAATTCCGGAGAAACCAATGATTGCCAACGTTTGACTTCGAACATTAATGATTGCGCCTGATCTATTTTGCTTTTTACGTTATTTGACGATATTTTCTTAGAGGACTATCAGTTTTTAACTCGATTGTTTTATTCAAATATTTTTCCCCTTTTTTAAGGCTGCCGCGGCGATAATCACATCATCATCTGAATCAGACGAAGTCATTTTAAAAACTGATCAGACTATTGATATATGTATGTGTGTGCGGCTAAATTATTAGATAACATTTGCGCAGTGGATATGCCATTGCCATTGCCATGCCATATTATAAATGCCACTTGTGTGTCCCATTGGGAACCAGCCAGCGCTTCTGAAAGGAGCACAATTTAAACGCTTCTCTAGTCATCATTTGGCTGCTCTTTAGAAGCATATTCATTGATGTATCCAGACAAATAAACAAAGATGCAATTAAGTAACTCAAGTGCTTCTAGAGCCATCGCTTGTAAGCTCTATAGAAGATTATTTGATGAGCTACAGCAGAACAACCAGAAACAAGGGCTGATTTCATCTAATTTTCTACGAATTTAAACTATGGATTTTTCCGCTATTGTGCGAAGAAACGCTTTTCTTATTTTGAGTGAAAAGTTCAGTGTGGAGTGAAGCAGTGATTTCCAAAGAGTTTTTACTCTTTCTGTTTCCAAAATCTAAAATAACTTCAGTATGGAAGAAGCGCTTGCCTCTGCGGACATGCCTATGTTAAAAAGCATGAACTGGGATAGGGAAAAGAAGCACTACGAGCTTTTAGGTGGGCAGCGCTCTTTTTCCCAGTGGGTTAGGCCAAAAAAGCATATACTTCAACATCATGCGATAGCACAGTCTATTAACAGAAGCAAGGTAAGTTGGCGGTAAGAGCTTTATTTTTAAAAAGCCCAAATAACGCCCATGATGCCCAAAAACTGCATCAAATTGCTAATCTTTGTGCATAAAGTGACTACTCAACAATCATTCTTGGATTTTGGGAGCCCCAAATTTGGGAAAGTTCTGTTTATTCAAATATTCTTGCAGATAAAAACCTCATCGCTAAGAATGATTTTCTTGAAAACATTAGAGTCAGACTTATTTGCTATATGTCCAAATGCTAGAAAAACTTAAATCGTCCACAATATTCCTGCCATAGCTGCAATGTTTACTGTAGATCTGGATCTTGGCTCAAATTTATTGATAAGATTCATATTACTGAATTGTCTCCGGAAAATTTTCATCATTATAATGAATTTTAACAATTTCTAACCACTGCTCTTGCGTGTATCGTTCCATTTTTACTAATCGCGTGCCTTGTCTCCGCTTATTACTTGTTAAAAAATAACACCTCTATCTTTTGCATAGGTAAAAAATACAGGAAAACTTATAATGACACATCTTAATTGAAAACCGTATATAATAGCAATAACTTATCTAACTATACTAAAGTTAAATTTAAACTTGAACTTTGCACTTAAAACGTTATAAAGATTACAATTTGTCATCAGGACTAAACTGGTTCTCCCGAGCCTGATAATGACTTCACAAAATCAGTTAGCAAAAGTTCAGTAACCTTTAGAAGGCGACTGTTGAATTGTTAACCGGTATATGCAAGAGAAACGGTGAATCATGCCTCTTGAATCATTGTACTGACTAGACTCTAGGTCTAAAAACTACAATTTTAAAATTTAATTAAAACTCTAAATATTCTGATTGTTGTCGTTCTAAAATATTTCGCAGAATGCCATTATTATTTCAGACTTCAGACGATCTCTAAGCACTCGCGCCCCCTTGATTGACTGGTTAATTACATTTCTTGGGTAATTAAAAAAAAAACAAATTTTCATTAATGTTCATCGTTGTTCCACTTTTTATTTTTTATTATTTAGACGATTACAACAACAACAAAAAAACATTAATTACGTTCTTACAACTTTTGTATGTTAGAATCATGAGGTTGGGAGTTCTATTGCTATAAAGAAAACTTTTTTTTTTAAAATTAGAATGAAGCGAAGCTTTTAGTTTATAAAAAGAATTCTACTGAATGAAACATATCCTTGAAATTATTGCGTTTTTAGTGTGCGAATAAATAAACAAACAAACCGGAATTAAAATTTTCGCGATGCTTTGAAAATCGCTCCAAGTTTGGCCAATTAAATTCCATTCACCTTGCAATACAATAAAACTATTTTATTTTAGTTCAAAAAATTAACTATAATTAGAAAGTTTTTTTTAATTGATCTAAAATCAATTATTTGCCGATACTTAAATGCATGGAATGCTTATTTCAATTGTTTGTTTTTTAAATGCTGGCTAGTCAAGTGGTAAAACTGTTCATAAGCAATTTCGTAGGCATATCTATGAACATTTCGAACAACTTTTTAAAATACCTTCAACCAATGTCCCAGTATAGACTTGAAAATAAAAATTGTGTAATAATAATTCCATGACCATTTTCGAATTAAGAATACTATTACCATCGCCATAAAAGTACTGCAATCAAAATTCCAATTTGTTATGTTGCCAATAATTATCATCCAATTTTTCAATCTATTACGTGAGAGATTCTATATTTTGTAAGAACATAGATAAAATAATTTTGAGAGAAAAAATGTTGTCGATTTTGACAGCTTGCCTCAAGACAGCTTTTAAGCCTTCAAAGTACATTTTGAATTTATTGGTGGGTGGGTAGCTGCTGACAAAAATGCTTTTAGAACTATATATATAAAATAAAATCATTGAGAGTACGGGTAAAATATTGTTTTAACTCGTCAACTACCTTTCCAAAAGATAAACGGTTTTCTAAAAAATTTTTTTTTCGAAGAAAGTATAATAAAAAATATATTTTTTTATAAAAAAATGCATGAACCTTTTCCGCATCCCTGCAATCATTTTAGCGAAGAACTCGCTTTCTCGAAGTAGGTAATCTCGAATTTAAGCGAGAAATGAGATTCCTTCGTTTCTCTGATTCTGTTACGAATGAGATGAAAATAAAGAGCTTAGCATGACAATGCCGCTTTTTGCTCGAAATTTCTTCACAAATATGGATGACATACATTTAAGAATATAAATATTTTTCTACCTTATTTTTCACTTATTTATATTTATTTGTAAAGGGTTTTCCAATAAGAGGTATTATTTTAATTAGCCCGCTATTTCGGTAGATGTTACTTTTAGAGCTGTCATTTTTTGACATTTGACAAGTAGAAACTACGCCATTAATAAAAATGGAACGATACACTATTCAGCAACGCATTGAAATTATTAAAATCGGGAATTCCATCGAAAACTCATCTTGAGTGATGAGGCCCATTTCCACCTCGATGGCTTCATCAACAAGCAAAAATTGTCGCATCTGGGGCTCGGAAAACCCAAGAGCTATTGTTGAAAAGCCTCTCTATCCTCAACGTGTGACTGTTTGGTGCGGTTTATGGTCCCGCGGGGTCATTGGACCTTACTTTTTCGAAAATGGGGCTGGTGCAACAGTTACGGTGAATGGATTGCGCTATCGACAGATGATTAATGATTTTTTATGGCCGGAATTGGATGGTATTGATCTGGACAACGTTTACTTTCAACAAGAAGGCGCTACGTGCCATACAAGCAACGAAACCATTTATCTTTTACGGGAAAAGTTTCCGGACCGTGTTATCTCTCGAAAAGGTGATCACAATTGGCCACCGAGATCTTGTGACTTAATACCTTGCGACTTCTTCCTTTGAGGCCACGTGAAAGAGAAGGTCTACGCCAACAGCCCAGCGTCGATTCAAGACCTCAAAGATGGAATTCGTGAGGCTATCGAGGACATAGGGCAGCCACTTTGCGATTTGGTTATGGAAAATTTCATGAAAAGGATATGGTCCTGTAGGCGTGGTCGTGGTGGTCATTTGGCTGATGTTATTTTCCATTATTAACGGCATACCTTTCTTTTTATAATGAAATAAAGATCCGATCATTTATCTCAAAAAATGGCATTTTTCTTTGAATATCAAGATAATACCTCTTATTGGAAACCCCTTTATTTAACCCAATAATAAAAGGTTCAATGAAGTGTCATATTAGACTACTACTGCTATTATAACGGACAGATTATCCCTCGAGACAAAAAAAAATTGTTTTTTTTTGCATTATTAATAGTTCCGGTTTCTTAAAAATGAAGGAAATTGTTAAAAGTAATCTCCATTTACACGCTATTGATTTTATGTGTTTATGTGAAATTGTACTATATAAAACACTTGTCACTAATTTCATTTCTAGGTAACTAAATTAGTATACTAGCTTACAGCCACAATCTCTACAACTCCTGACTATGGCGTTTACATCACCATAGAACTTCATCTCTCTATTGAGATTAATTCAAGATAGAGACTTCGGCTGTTAATGGCAAAATATTATCATTTAAAATCAAAGATGGTGGTGGTATATCTGTTGCCACTGTAGAACTTAATTAATTCTAACAATCTCTTCCGCTGAGGATTATCTAAATATTTTGGATAGATCACAGTTAATAGATATAAGTAGTAATCGTTAAAAAGTCTGATATATCTACTGACGTAAAATTGTACATCATTGGTATAAAAAGTATATTTACGTCGTGAATTGTTTATAAGCCCTGAGAAATGCCTCATCAATACTGAGTACAACATATTTTAAAGCATATCCTGCGAAATAGGCAATTATCTTTTTGAATGACCTTTTTCAGCCATTTTTGCTAGAATGTAGTAGTAAAAGTTGGATATACTTAAGAAAAAGTGCAAAAAGCGCAGAAAGGGTTACATTTTGGGAACAGAGTGTGATAGGTCATTTTAAAGCTAATATTTTCTGGCTTCTTAAATCCAATATGAAAATCTGGTGTTGACGTGTTTTTTGATAAAAATATGTAGTAGTTAAATAAAAAACAATTAAAAAACTAGATTTGGTCCAATTCTTTTGATACCCTAGATGAATACTCGTATGTCATTTCGTATAGTCACCCATCTGTGCAAGTTTGATTTTTGAAATGGTTTTTCGCATATATTTCTAGAACGGTTCGTCGCACAGAAAAAATGATTATAACCAATTTTATAGGATTTCATATTCTGAAGAACTTTTGAGTACGTGAAAACCGTATAGGACTTATTGTTTTCACACTATATGTAAAAATCGTAAATTTTTTATGGCAACACCAAGAAAGAGTTCCTCGATTTAGTCCATTTTTGAAATTATATTTACTATTTTTCTCAGGTAGTGTCCAAATATATAGTGAAAAACGAAATTTTTGTATGGTAACTCTACGAAGTAGTTACCCGATTTGTCCCATTTTCGAACTTAATTTTACTTTTTTTTTTAAAGCCCATATGCAAATTTCATCTCTACACGCGTTCTCGAGTTATCGTGAGGACGGACAGACTTGCAAAAATCAAAACAACTTTTAATTTTATGCATGGATGTCTAATCCTTTTTGCTCTACCGTCATTATTTCTAGGTGTTACAAACGGAATGACTAACTTAATATACCTATAGATTAAGAGGCGAATTAA
Source organism: Dioctria rufipes (assembly GCA_963924295.1). Taxonomy (NCBI): domain Eukaryota; kingdom Metazoa; phylum Arthropoda; class Insecta; order Diptera; family Asilidae; genus Dioctria; species Dioctria rufipes. The sequence continues at coordinate 8,878,614 of OZ002740.1, forward strand.
AATTCCGAAATTTTAAATTTGTTGAGCCATAACTTCAAAACGGAGAGGGGGAGGGGAAATATTTATAAACCGTTGGAAAGGTCCAACAATTATCAATCCAAATCATCATCATAGGGTTTAACTTTCAGATGTTACAGGATGATCTATATAAACCTAACCCAAATATCTTTAAGTCCACCCCCTGCCCATACAACTTTTTGCTCGCCTAAGTATGACCTATCCATAGCCTTCGGGTTTCACACCGCTTACGGTGGGATACCTTGTAGAACGGATTTAATCAAAATGGACGGAACTTTCAAGTAACGCTATTTTATTGCGCATTTATTGCCTTGAGGTAAATAAGAAGATATATTTGTTGCGGCTTCATTAGATGGAAGATACAACAGGTATTTCTTTCTAATATGCTCGCAACAAGATGATGTGGACTTTTTATTAAAAGGAAGAAACAATTGAGATACGTATCTTGCTTCTCTTCTTATTATCACCACCACGAACTTAGTCATCATCGAGTTTTTATCATCCTTGAATATTTCTCAAGCAATAAAAATACCTACAACAAAGCTACGATAAATTTTGCGTATGGAATACTATAGATCGCTACCTTTTCGGCTGGGAAATCTATCGTCCAAATGTTTGCTGATCTCATTAAATCAATGTAAGTGTATTAGTGCTAGATTTATAGCGTTAAATTTCTTGTTTCTAAATGTATGTTTTATTGTTGAACATGAAATAAGTTTGTTTAATGCAGAGATTGGAAAAATTAATTAATTGTGATGCTTTTTCGAGGTTATCTAACTTTTGAGCAATCTTTCATTCATATATCCATCAGTTATGCCATGCGCTCGTGCAGCCTTAGAGGCTATGCTGAACCTACTCTCTTTACATTTGCATGTTAAGAAGGAGACCATCCTCAGTGCAATTACAATGCAGGGGGTAAATTTCCTGAGCACAAACCATTTGGTTGGCCACCTGAAAGTCCACCAAGAATTCCTAGAGGACCCGATGCCCAACACAATTTCAGACATTATGCCGAACCGCCATAACTTTAAAACACCATTCAAGCTGATCTTAAGGGACGATCAACAGTGGCACAGTGGAGGTAGAGCAGGCGTGGGCATATATGGGCCAGAGTGCCATTTTGCAAAGGCCTGGGAATCTCACCAACCATTTTCCAGGCAGCAATACTTGCCATAGACCTCTACGCTCGCGAAATAATTCACAAGAATTTGCCTGGAGCCAAAATGTACATATAATATCAGACAGCCAAGCAGCACTTAAAGAAGGGTTAAACTCGTTTACCTTTGAGTCTAAGCTTGTTTTGGATAGTCTTACTGTCTTGAAACAACTGTCCGAAGTATGCCAGTGGACGTTGATTTGGGTGCCAGGACATAAAGAAATTAAGGACAACAAGATTGCGGACCGTCTTGCAAAGGAAGGCTCCAGATCTCTGTTTAATGAGCCCATCTTTGGACACCCAAAAAAGTCACCTCTGAGCTCAGATCAGATGAGAGGTTAGGATTAAAAAAGCACACTGGGAAAATATTCCGGAGCTGAGACAAGCGAAGAAGTTTGTTAAGTACTCGCAACAGAGAACAAAAGCATTCCACACACTCAGCAGAAAGGCTCATAACAGGCCTATTTACTGGGCGTTGCCAGCTTAGTTATCATCTTAAAAAGATGGATAAGGTCGATGATGATACTTGTCGGTTCTTTATATGGAAGACAATGAAACCGCTGAACATGTCCTGTGTGACTGTGAAGCTCTGTGCCACATATGGCTAAAGGAAAAGCATTCCCACTGCCAGATGATGTAAAAAAAATGGCCCCAAGAACGTCATAGGCTTTCTAAATGACCTTAAATTCGAATGGGCGCCCTAGGGCCTTTAGGGGTATAAGTCACAAAAGATCTTATAGGTCGCGGTGACTAGAAGAGAGGCGAGAGCTCTATTGGCACCCCCCCCCCCCCACAAATAATAATAATAATACATCAGTTATGCAACGGGATTTGAAGGAAAAAGGCTAGAAACGTTAAGAGGTATGGTGAGATCTTTAATTGTATGGATAATCCTCTTATAATACTTAATAGAAAATTTTGGGTTGAAATGCAATTTCTCAAAAGGTAGATAATCCCGAAAAAGCATCACAATTAATTAATTATTTATACAAATTTTTTTATTTATTTTTTTTTTATAAGAAAAAAATTTTTTTTCTTTTTTTTTTTGCCAACAAATTTTTTGCAAATAATTTATCCTGCCTATTGTAACAATATCCGAACTCAAAAGTTTAACAATTTCGATTTTACCTCGACAAAGTAAATGTTTGCACATAAATTTTTTAATGCTGCCATCCTCCTTGTTTTATTGTTTTGTTAACTATAGAATCAGAACCAGCAACATCAGTCAGTCAAGATATTTTTTCCAGCTTTACTTCTATTTATACGAATATTATTATATTTATGACCTACCTACTAAAAGTCTACAGAAATTGACTAAAGCATAACAAACTAGTATAGGCAGATATTATCCCAAAATCTTTAAAGAAACCGAGTAGAAGAAGGTGTGACAAGCTCTACTAAAATGTTAACTTAATCTCGATAATTTCAATGAAGACTTGGAAGAATTTTATTCCCATTTACGGGTGGGTGATCAATTTGGACAAATATGTATGTAAGTATGCCAGATTCCCATCCCAGTAGAGTCTTACGATGTGTAAGATGTATAATTATCGCAAAAGAAATATATTTCAAGTGCGCTCTCTATAATTACACAGTTTCCTCTCTGTTTCTTTTCATGTTGCAATCTGATTTCACCGGTTCCATTTAATTACTTGATTCGTCTGACTATAATTAAAATTTTCTTGTTTTGTAAAGTAATTTTACTCTACGCAAAGAATAAATAGTTCATGTAGAAGTAAGTGTCAAGCTCCACTCTTCACAACATGAGTCAGCCGTTATCATATAAAAATTTAAAACAGCCGCAACAATAATTGGCGTGGTAGTGCCCTATGATGGCCCCGCATTCGCAACAAAATATCGGACATTATCAACAACAACAACTAAAATAGCTCCCATAAGCTTTTTATAGGTCAGAAATGAGTTTACTAACAGCGAAAACCGGTTCCACCGTTAAAAAAGTATTCATCGCACCGCGGTAAATAAAATGCTTTTTTTGCGCTAGAATCAAGATGCTAAGTAGACTCAGGGAGCTCCTCAGTCAGACCCGAAAAATCAACTGCCAAGCCAACTGTGAACCCATCATTAATGTCCGAGGAGGGAATCAAACTTTATTCAGAGATGAGGTGCTAAGCTATTCTCGTGTGTGGAGTGTTAGCAATAACTATAGACTTTCAAGGCTTTTGTTGGTCAAAGAGTTGCTGCGTTAACCTTGCTAATATGAAGATGAAGAGACTCGGTCTAATTACTTGTGCTAATGGTAAAGTAGGTACGTAATGCGCAATATATCTACTACTTATGCGCAGAGCACTCTTTTTTCATTTCAATTTAATTGTCGCTGAAAGCATGCGTCATTGTTATTGTTTCTTAGCTACAGGCTACAGCACGCCATTTGAGAGTGGATAATAATCCCAGGCATTCTCTTATAGGCTCCATCATGAGCAATTCTTTCCTACTAGATCTACTCAGGTTTTTCTACTTTCCTTTATTTCTTTATTTAGGCAAAGCCAATTTAGTTTTTGTGGTTTCTTTTTCTTCCTACATTTAGTTTAAAAATAAAGGAAGAAAATTGAATGCAATGTAATTAATTATACCGTTATGTAGTGTTTGTCATATTTTTTTTTTGTTATTTTCGGACAACTGAATTTGAGTTTCCAATTGTTTTTTTTTTTTTTTTCATTTTTACATTAAGCAGAATTGCAAAATGGGACCACAGGCATGCCTATACACAAACACTCATTCATGGTACAATTTAAAATGAACCCAGCGGGAAATCTGATCAGGCCTTCCACGTGAAGGCTTTTGGAAGCACTAAAACAAGATGCAAAAAGATAAAACAGCTGAACAATTTTTGATGCATTCCAGATTGATCCCGGAAGAAGCTTGTTGGAAAGTTCAACGAATGTTTTCAAGCTCATTCTTGTTTCGTTTGTGAATCCAAGTACAACGCAGCTGAATTTTCGCTGGCACAGACTGAATTTAATTGTGAATTGTTGTAATTTTTACTAAAGTGAACCTTCACAAGAAATAAATTGAAAGAAGAACTTTCTAAATAATTCGTATATGCATAAATAAAACTTCCTTTTAATATGCGTAGGTGTCAAATTCATTTTGCTTCCATTTTCGTTCCAAAGAATCTTGGAGGAGGCATACGAAAAGCTTAAATTACTTCCTTCCAATATCATGCCTTTACAAATATCCTATAAAGTATCCAATAAAGAGGCATGTATCCTCGTTCCTTCCAAGGAATTGTAAAATATAGAGGCATACATCATATCTTCAAAAGAATGCATCCGGATTGAATGATGGTATGTTTCCATTTCCCGCTGCCGCTGCATTAAAGCACTCACGAACTTAATGGCTGTTAATAAAAGAGCTGTTTTTGAAATTTATAAAGTGCGTTGAGATTAAGGGCCTTAAGATTTTTTTTATACTATTACCAGAGCTCAGGGGATCCCTATGATGCCGTAGCATAGCCTTGGTAGGAAAGGATTATTGGGTTGTGTCAAAGGGGTGCTTGAATGTTTGGGGTTCATATCGATTGGGGAAAAGCAGAGGATGGTAAATTGTTCCACATTCGTATACTGTTCTGCTTATGAAGGATTCGAGAAGGTGAGGTGAGCTCGGGTTATAGCTGTTGTGGTACTCATAGAGAGAACTCTACAACGAATCAGGCTAGAGATTTCGTCAGAGCAATAGCGATAGAATGTAACGATAAAAGACACATAGGCATCTAACATTACGACGGTGTTCAGGGGAATCAACAGTTGTCATTAATATGAGACTTGTAGATTTGCGCCAAGTCTGATGGAGTAAATTATTTCTTGCACCTTTTTAAAAGCTCAAGTATTTCATCGCATTTTTGCCAATACCAAAAATGTAATCGTGCCACCTAAGTTTGTTGAATATTTCAATCCCTTAGATGTTTAGGAATGGTAGGTTCAAGATATCTATTCCTTCGACGGACATTGGTTGAGTAAGTGTTGGGGTACGTTTGAGTGATAACATACAAATAAGACCCGATTCGCTCTACTCTAAGGAAGTATTGTTGTAAGGTCATTGCTTAGTGAACTAAACATATGGCTTCATTTATCAATTATACCATTCCCACAGGAATCATCCATACGGTCGAACGAGTACCTACACGTAATCAAAGGGGCTATTGTCTGCAAAATTATTAATAAGATTAATAAAAGTGGGACGGCGGAAGAGAAAACTTTCAATCTATTTTAAAAATAAGAGAGGGTCTAGAGCTAATGCCTGAAGTTTAGCTAAAAGAGCAGGACGCTAGACTCTATCGAAGGCCTTTGAAATATTTAATGCGATGAATTCAGATTCACCGAAATTAAGGAGGCATTGGTTCCAACTCTCGGTAAGGAATGTTAGTAAATGTATAGTAATGTATATTGATGGTCGCTAATAAGGTGGTTAGCCTCAAGATATTTCATCAATTGGATGTTGATGAGTGTTTCGAAAACCTTTGAAATCATTGGCTTATCCAGCAATCCTACTCTTCCCAGTATTTTTGTTTTTTATGAAATTTCTTCAAAGTCGGCATGCTTTAAAAAGTATGCACCAAAGGCCTGTAATCTACATTGTGCAATGGCCCCGCATTCGCATAAGATGTGCTCCGATGTTTAATACTCTTCGAGACATAGCCTACATACATCAGTGGGTGATATACCTATCCGATGCACGTGTTTATTTTATTTGCAGTGTCCGGATAGGACTCCTGTAATAATTCTGAGTTGATTCCTAGACAGCTTCAAAATATTCAGGCTCTTTTTTGGTGAAGTGAAGGTACTACTTGTCTGCAGCCTATCATTGATGTCCATTCGGTTCTGCAACCAGCCTTGGATGGTAATCTTCATACCGTTTTTTTCCAGTAGGTACGTCTGTGATACCATTCCCATCAATTCCTGAGTTTCCTGGCACCCATTGAAATGTTAGGTGGTTCTTTGTGCCAAGGTTTGTTAATGCTTGACTACATTCCCACTTTAACTTCGTTTTGACTTCGGTTGATGAGATGGTTTTCAAAGCCTCTTGGCTATCTGTATAGATGTATAAGTTTTTGTTAGTGTATGATCAGCTGAGGTTTTCGTATGCACATCTAGTGCTGGCATATCCTGGAATATTGAGGCGTATTTTCCTAGGCTTTGATAAATACGAGCTCTTAGCTTTACACCATATATGTCAGTTCATACACCTTTTCGGTTTTAGATCCATCTATCTATTTCCTCCATATTTGGTATCTTTATCTTGAATGGTAGAAGGTGGTTGTATTTAACTACCAATCTGTCTGATATCAAGTCCAGTATTGGATTTGCTTCTATTCGTTCTGTTTGGCAACAATCCCCATATTGAACCAACCAGTTTTCTCCAGTTCCACAGTATTAATGTACTTTTCTGGACTATCTTGTCAATATGTTTATTCCAATTGAACTTATCATCGAGAGTTATCTCAAGATAGTTAGCATGTTTTTACATTGAGATCTCCTTACCAAAGAGGGTCGAGATAGTTATATTCCTCATTATCCTTCTTCTAGTAAAGAATATAATTGTGTTTTTACTGGGGCTGACTATGTAAACTTGTGTACAACACACCAGTTTTGAACAAAACTTAGGTCTTCTTGAAGATTTCCAGAAAGCAAGCGCTCATATTTACCTCTGATAATGATAACAAGGTTATCAGCATAATCTTGCGATTCAGTACTTTAGTTGCTTAGTTGAACTAAAACGTCGTCAACTACTATGGACCACAGGAGTGGGGATAGTACTCCCCCTTGGGGCAACCTCCGATGGTGTGTTCAGTTCATTTTCCCTTTTGGTAGGCTAATTGATTGGGAATTAGTGGATGCTCCTTGAGCGCTCTGTATCAATCTATCTATTTCATAGTCGAGAGAAAATACTGTTCTAGTCAAAAAGATATCTGCGCCACTGTATAAAAGAAATGGTAACCAAAATAATTGCAAATAAATATTCCTCCATTTAATGAATGCTCTTTACTCCATTCCTGCCTGCATGTTACTATCAATAACCATGGGGGCGAGCTTATTATTTCTCTTTTATTGTTTACAATTTCACAGTTCGGTAGGTACTCCCAAAATTGATATTTCAAATTCAACGATTCCAGCATTCGCCCTCTTTTCAAGAAGAACAAACCGTTCTTATCGTAACCACTAAACTAAACACCACCACAACCAGTGAAAATATCGAACTGCGCTGACCACACCTGGACAGGATGATGGCAGATAATAAAAAACATGTCCAAACACACCATTCAATGCAGGCTCAGTTATTTTCTCTTTTCACACGCAGAGTAACGTTCAAAGTTCATTACTATTTTATTTCCTTGGCCAAGTTCCACATCCAGAGCTGTATGTACTACATCACCAGGCCTGTTACTTAGTTACCATAATTTCCAAACATAAGATATTTTCCTTAAATTGAATTTAAAAAACCACCATTGACCATAGATCACACACATATTCCTCGCAAGAAACATTCGCAAAACTCATGAAACGAACGAATTAGAATTAGTCGTAATTCGAAATGCCTGCGGGTCATTTAGGGGTGACACCATTAATTAAAGCAAGTGTTTTGTGGGCTTTTTTTTTTACTCTTTTGTTCATCTTTCCTTATTAAGTACGATGCATTTAATTTATAGTTAACCTTATTTGTTTTTCTTTCATTCATTTCAGAAGGCATACGAATAGCTCACCCAAAAACATGGCGCCGTCATTCAATGCGTAAAACATCACTTTTAGTTCTTCCAGATCATAAGGAGAACTCTGTAAACGAACCGATTGTAATTAATAATGACGCACCGGATACATCACGCTTCAATGAACCACTAAATTCATCACACAGTATTATGGAACCCAATGCATCTGTTGAGCTAGAGGAAATTAGAATGCCTAGTCTTGTTACATCGGAGCCACTTACAATAAATAATATAAATCCTGAAGGAGGAACAGCAGTACGAGATGTAAGACGATGTTTATCTCAAGGTGACTGCTGCACATATCGAGCACAAGATCTCACTCATCTTGATATTATCCATGACATTTTAAATAATTCATCACAAGAAAATTTTCATGGTGGCGGTCGTCCTCGACAATATGGTAGAAGAGCTGAATGTCATCCACGTGTGATATCCATTTTAGCCGAGACAAGTGCAACTGGTAGTCAACGAATTATTGTAAATCATGAAAGACCAAGAAGTGCTCCTGTGATACCAACCGCTAGAGCTATACCAACGACAACTTCATTAGTTTCTAGTGAATGTCAACGATATATCGGATCAGAGCCTAGCTCAGTTGGTTCATCACGTAATCCTAGTCCAATTTCATTGCTTTCAAGTACTGGATCCAGTTCTGTTGTATCTGCTAGTCCAGAACGTTCTGCTGAATGGTAAGTTATTGCTGCTATACCGTTAATGTCCTAACAAGAATTTCACTAATAGATCTAATTCTTATTTTATAGCAATCAACGTACAGGAAATTCATCTTTAGATCCAGACAACATTCAAGTTCCTATAAATCAAGGAAACAATTATCAATGGCCACATGGATTCAGTCGTATTCTAGCTCTCCTCTGCTGTACTCTTGGCCTTTTCAATATCTCTCGGTTTGCAATTTTAACTATCAGTTACGGTGGAAATTTCTTACTTCAATTCCTTATCCTGTCAATAATTTTCGGGATTCCGATGTTATGGCTTCAAATGTGCTTAGGCGCCAAAATCAAAAGTGGTCCCATCTCTATGTGGAAGATTAGTCCTATCTGCAAGGGGATTGGTATAGCTTTGCTATTGGCGCAGTGCATTATTGCACTGTATTCAACTATAAGTCTTGGATGGATCTTGGTGTACTTTAGAGACTCGTTTATATCTAGAAATGAACGATATCGGTGGCAAGAGCCTTTTTCAATTTATCGAAGACCTGGAAATGTTACAAATAATTTAACAGAAACTGTAGCTGACTACTTTAATGGAATTGTTCTGCAGCGATGGCAATTGGGACTTGGAAGGCGTATTGAAACTGGTGGTGTTAGATTTCAAGTAAGTATATATAAGATGAGGTAAATTACTTTGGGTTGTGTTCCTAATTCCTGGATTTCTTATACATATGAATCTTAAGTTGTAAGGGTTTTCGTTATTTTTTCCTTAAATACCTGGAGAGGCTTATGAAGGAGTTGAACAATGGAAGCTGGATGCTAAAAAAGGTTATTTATTTGACTTCATCACAGAATACATATTGCAGGGAAAGAACAGCAGAAGTGGCACTATATTTGATGGCAACAATCAGGTCATAGATATTTTTCTTCCTGGATATTTGGTTCTTTTCATGATTCCCTGTGCAAGCAAACCTAATTATCGAATTAAATTCGTAGATTGATCTTGGACCATTACTGGTTGAGATATGCTGCTCATTCAAAATAGTATACTTTCTCGTGCACTGATGTGTGCTATGTAGTCATAGAATTACTCTCTTGTAATTTTTTTAGCGTTCATCCAGTCCTAAAGTTTCTGGATGATAAATTCTACTATTACATTCAATTGGATTTTGATACTGGACAGCTAGTCCAGTCTAATAGGGACTAAAAAATTCCTTTGCCCTACAAAAGGTGGGATAGAAATGATTTTGATATATGTTATTTAGTTCCGGGCCCCAATAGAAAATCCAAGTTTGTGACCTTGGGCGGATGTCCGCGTGGTCACTAAAGGTACAAAGAATTGGGTTTTTAAAAATAATTCCTCAACGGTTGATCATACGACAAAAATGTAAAAATCTAAATTTGAAGAGGACTATATCCCTATATTTTTTGTATAAACACTTTTTTTTGTAAGCCCAGAGGTGTATCTAAGTTTACACATTTGAGGGAGCGAGCATATTAAAAAAAGGCGCCACTGTATAGAAATAAATTTTATTTCATATTTTGAAAAAAAAAACAAAAAACATAGACCTCCAGCTTCAAGTATGTAGTTCAAACATAAGAAAGTATATTCACATTTTGTTTTGAAGGAAAACATAACAAAAATCTCTTAATTCAAAATAAAATTAATATAAATATATGTATAGATATGAATTATAAAAAAATTAGGCAACTACAACAGCCTCCTCCGTCTAGGCTTCATTCTTGCAAAATTATCTATAACAATAATTATAACTTACTTCAGTAGCCAACTGTCTTTCCCAGCGAGTCTAAAAATTCTCTCGTACAAAATGTCATGTAAGGATGGATGTTATACTCTTTATATAAAATATATAGTAGTAAGAAAGGGTATTTGAGTATCCTGCCTTCTTTTATAGTAGACTAGTAGATTCCGCAATTGGTAAAATTCTATAGTTTCCAAATTTTTTTTAAATGCTGATGTGTTCAAGTTTACCTGAGTGAGTTTTAAATTAAATAACATTGTTAATTTAGATGAATTACTTACGTAATTAGTTTTTAAATGGAGACGCCTAAGGAAAGTGAGAAATATTGTAAACATACATATACTCAAGGGATAAACCTTTTCGCGAATACTATGTAAATACTTCTATACACAAAGGTTACGCGTTCGTTCGTTCGTACTTTGAAAAATATACTAAAACCACATCAAAAAGACTGTATTAATATTACAAGCAAAGTCCTGTAATTTCAATGATAAATGTATATATATATATAACCCATTTTTCGCACTGAAAATCTGGGCTTCCATCAATGTCATTGCCTCATCTTAGTCATCGTTCTTGATGATGACTTCTGGTGCAGTCTCGCATACAACAGAGCACTTCAATCCACCTTTCCTGCAGCCACATCCTCCACCGCATCCTTTTTTGAAATTACAAGAAATGCCATTTAATAAGGTATCTGGTGCGGTTTTCTCACGCATTGGTAGGTACTGGAGGGAGCTAATTGATACCAAGTTTCCAGCCCCAACCAAACCGATTCCCCGCCATTTTTGGACTCTGTGATAGGTCCTAAACGCAGTGTCCTTCGTTGGTTGATGTTGCTGTTCATTATCAATTTTACGAAGCGTTGATAGCAGACTTTTTCCATGTTGCCACCATACAAAGCATCAAGAAAGTGAATTGCAGTTTCTGCGATGTCTTCTAATTTGACATTCTGATCTTTGAAGATGCCAAGGACACAGCATTGAGTCGTTTGTTATTTTTTAGTCAAAATGAATGAAGATAAATGATATCGTGTCACAGCCGCTAACCGCATATAAAAATAGGCTGTTTTCGGCTGCTTAGCTCACTATCAAGCCATTTGCGGAATACATTCTTTCAGCAGTTTTGCCTCTCCTCGGTTTGGTACCCAGATTATTAATTTGCGCTTTAATATTCATATTATAAGCTTAAAAAAATGCAAATACATTCGAAATTATTACCTTTATTGGAATCTTATCTACTATGACATCAAATAAACCTTAAACTTAATTTTTAAGGAATAAAAATAAAGAAAAGATTACAAATGTTGTATTGCCATCTATTTCTAGTCTTATATTCATTTGAAAAATCCACTGAACTGAAATTTGATCATGGTAGATTTCGTATAGAACTTATTATTTGAAGTTCAGCAGAATAAAGTAGTTGAAGCAAGAGGATAAAACTATAGAAAAATGATCCCATGTTAATGCAAGCAATTTCAGTGGTGTCAGCGATTCATGACATGACAGTGGCAATTTACCGTGAAAAGATTAAGTTGGTCGATTTTTTCGAAGAATATTCACGTTTCCGCCACTCTAATTTGTTACACATCAGACTTACCTAAAAAAAAAGTGTTTATACAAAAAAATGTAGGAAATTTAGTCTTCTTCAAATTTATATTGTTACATTTTTGTCGTAGGATCAACCGTTGAGGAATTATTTTGAAAAAAAAAAAAATCTTTTTTCTTTGTACATTTAGTTCAAGATGGCGAACCGCGCGCACACCCGCAAGGTTTAAAGCTTGAATCGGGGCCCGGCACTAAATAACATATATCAAAATTAAATAGCTTTTCTTATCCATTGTTCATCATCAAGAAAAAAACAGAAATGCACTAGATCAGAGACTTCTAGCCTTAAAAAAAAAATATATATATATTAAAAACGGAACTACCGATTTACATAGAGCATGTACACAAAATATTCAATAATCTCATTCTTACGGACATTTATTTTTTCTTTATTTTTCCCTTTCAGCTGGCATTCAACTTGGCAATCATTTGGTCAATAGTTTTCATCGTTCTCTGCAAAGGTCTAAGATCTTTTGGTAAAATCGTTTTAGTCTTAACCTTACTTCCATTAACTCTATTCATAATTGTTTGCTCCAAACTTTTATATATAATCGATTTCTCTAGTGTACAGGTAAGAAATAATGTTATATATATAAAAAAAAATAAAAACTACTAATAAATTCTCACACACACACACACCTTTCTCGAACAGAATGTTTTCCAAGCATCCGATTTTGAAGATTTCTTAGTGAATTCAAAAACTTGGATTGCAGCAGCTCAGGAGACGTTCTTAACATGGACATTTCTTGGCCCATCTGTGATAGCTATATCAAGTCGATCTTGTGAAAAAAGCGAAGAAAAAACTGTACTCCGAAGAGATGCCATTATCGTAGTGGTTTTAACACTTTTTGGATTATCAATGGCAGCACTTTTCGGCTATGCATGCATTCAAATCTTGGAGAATAAGAAATTCATTTACTATCCAGGATCTTATGGTAAGTTCAACCTACATAGTTATGCCTTCAAAGTTTTTCAATATTTTTTTTTTTTTAAATATTTTTACAGAGCACATTGACTCGTATGTTTTTCTTTATTCACATCAAACACCGAATCTTCCTAGCCATTTATCTGTTCCACTTAAATGGACTCCACACTATTCAAGTGTTTTAGGTGAATGCTATAGGCGTCCACAAGCAATTCCATTTAGAGAGAGTGGATATCAGGCATTGCGGCTAGTAACTGAACTTTTTCCAGCAACAGTAGCCGTAGCTACACAAGATTATATATCATCAGTGTGGACCATAATGACATTTTTAATGTTTTTAATGTTTGGATTGGCACAACTTTGTGCCATGTGGAAACCAATATCAAGTGCCTTAGGAAATTCAACAAGCTCTGTCCTTCTCAGTTGTGTTACTGGACTACTCTTGGGTATTCCATTTGCAACAGAAATGGGTCTTTCAATTATTCACTATCTAGATTTGATTATTGGAGGATCATGGTGGATTTTAATATTGTGGACAGCAGAGATACTTGCAGTCTTTTTAATACGTGGTCGACCATATAACGGAGATGTGTTGGTTAATGATTTACATATGACCGGATCTATGTCTGCATTTCTTGCACTTTCCTGGAATGTTCTACTTCCAATTGGTTTAATAGCTTTAGCGATTACACAATACAAAATTTCTCAGTCAAATCAATTTTTCTATTGGAAAGGAAAATCATATTTTGGATTGTGGGCAAGAAAAGTCGGCGGTTTAATACAAATCGGATTCTTGCTTTTAATACCTATTACAGCATTTGTTCAGATTTATCGTTATTTAACTAGTGGACCAAGGGATATTTTAGACGTAAGTACTTAGGTTATTTGATATATCAGTATGTTTCTCTATATATATATATATATTTCTTATTTAAACAGCGAATCCAATTACTTTATCGTCCAACGCAAACACCATTACCTCATCGTAGAAATCGTTCAACAAACAACGAAAATCCTCCACTTACACATATATCTCCTACTACTCATTTGTCGAATTTGGAATCTCAATCTATACAAGATGATGCTCCACCAAAGTATACTCCACCACCATCTTATACTACAGCTACCGGTGCTCGATTGGCAAAAATGTTAAGACAAAGTATTCGACGCAGTGTTCGACGGTAAGATGATGGTCCCCTATATACGCGAAAAGCAATAGAAGTATAAATATTATATATTTTGCTCTAGCTTCCTTGGAGAGTCAAGCAGCAGAACTCGACCTTCAATATCAACAACATCTGGTCAGCAACAAGTCGATGTAATTCGTGATTCTAGTCTTCCACCAGAATATTCAACAGTCTTATCAAATCCATCGGGAAATGTTACTGATGATGATAATATCAATATAGAAATCGGTCCGAGGCCATTGTATAATAGTAGCACACAACGTACACAATCTATGGAACGACGGCCAGCTTCGGTGACGCCTTATTTAGCTGACCAAAGAAATCGTAATACTACGGTGACGACTCCATCATTTACAGCTTTTGATGTAGCACAAATTTTAAGATCATCACATCGACACGAAAGAAGCGCATCAGCTATTGCTACCAGTGTGGTGGATAGCGTTCTTAGAACATCGTCATCAATGCGAAACAATAAAAATTCTCGATCCGCTGAGAATCTTGTCCTAAATGCTGCTCCCCTTGGCGAAAGCAATGCAATCGTACTTAGTAGTCGTGGTGAATCAACAATTGATAATGATGAAAACACGTCTGTGATCTGAACAAATAAGGCGTGTGGCTTCTTTACATATATGTATATATGTGAGTGTGTGTGTCTAAGCTATAGTGTATGAGCAATATTTATTTAATATAAATTATTTTACAATAGACTATGAATTCGAATAATGTTTTAGTTATAAAGTTTTTTGGATACTAGCCGTCCATGTTTTTAGTTTACTAGGCAATTAACAAAGCGAGAGCCTATCGTAATAAGTATTTAACGGCTATTAACAGTCCTCGTTTTATTGCAGTTTAGTAATAATAAATTTTACTTTTGAGAAATTCTTCTAGTTTTTATAATATTATTTATCCTTTTTTATCTATTTATTAAAGATTTCGCTAATTTACTCTAAAATATTTATTATCGCTGCAGTGCAGATTTGATCCTTGCTAAAAAAGATGATGATACTCGATTAGCAGGGAATACAAGGTGTTTCATCTATTCCCATCAGAGTCCCCGAATATTGCCAAAATCTTTAAATAGCTATAACTTCTAAGAGGAACTCCTAGAAGATTTGTGAGGAGAGGGGGCGGGGGTATATGTGGAACTTTTTTAGTTTTTTTTTTATCAGCTCACCTCAAGGAATCGCGTGGTATACCGGAAAGCACCTTAATCAGAAACACCCTGTATAGACACACAATTGTTAAGTGTTCGTGCTGCAAAAGTGACTGACTCAGAATAGGTCACTCTTAAGTTCCTTCTTTAAAAAGCATAAAAATCTACTCCCTGGCGCTCTGGCTCTGATATAAACATATATAAATAAAAAGATGTATTAATAGTATTTTACAAATTTTTAGAATTATCTTTTTGATGAAATCTGGAATAATTATACATTTTTTTCAAAGTAAGATTCTAATTGAAAACGAAACGATTAAATCTCGGATCCTTTCCCTTGCCGAACGACAGCGTCATGGCGATCTCCTTAATATTTATTATTGCTATAACCCGAAAATGGGAACGTAACAAGTTCTTTTATTGATTTTATTTATAGGTATAGGACGTAACATATTTTTCCACAAAGTGGGAAGGGATAGTTTCTTCTCGTGAGCTCGTGGGTACGCCCTTTGCAAAACATTTCGTAATTCTGATCTTTGAATCTGTCCGCGCTGATTGTGTCTTCCCATATTAAAATCCACTTTTTTTGTTTTTTAATTTTTATGGATTGTAAAAAGCTTTTTGGTAAATATTTTTATGTCACGAAGCGGGAGGGGATAGAACTCTATCGACTACTGACTTATAACAATGGACTGTGCGTATTGTCATTTTCCTATAAGAAGGAATGGAACAAGTTTCATTGTTTTCTTTTTCGCGCTATGCCAGAGCTGGAGCTACCAACACAAAATGTCGCTTACTGAACGTTTTCTTATGCTATTTGATGTTTTTATGTTGGCTGCAGATGCAATCACCGCAGGAAGAATAAGGTAAAGATAGTGTTTACCATGCTCCGTTTCTCTTGCCCATACGCAGGATTCAGGTAAAAATAAGCTCTTGAAAATTAAAGTCGGAATGATTTTAATTTCTTATAAGAGTTCTTATAAGCGATTAAATATCACATGACATGTTATGGTCGCGGTTTCATACAGTAGGCAGTATGTTCCCCGTAAAGTACGGGACAGAGAACACAATAATCTCTCTCCTCTCTCTGTCTTTCCTATAAAAATGTATATACATTAGTCACAGAATTACGTAACAGCATATCAGCTGCAATGTGTCAAAATTTTAATGGGAGTACTTGTCTTCTCTATACCTTGCTTTACCGTGTCTGTCACACATCATAGATTTTGAACAACGTGTCAATATTAAGTTTTGTTTTATGTTCCAAAAAAGTACCAAAGAAGCTCATAAATTGTTGAAGTCAGTGCATGGCGATAATGTGGTGACTCTGAAGGCTATCTACAAGTGGAACGAGCGATTTAAAAGCGGGGAAATGAGTCGGTTGAAGACGAGCACCGGTCGGAACGTCCTTCAACCTCAAAAACACACGAAAACGTGCAAAAAACGGATTCATTCAAGTAGGCGATTGACTCGAGAGCTTATGAAAGAACTGATGAACATCACGCATGGGTCAGTGTAAAGCCAGAAAAATGATTTAATGGATTCCTCTTTAATCACGAGAACGGCCTGTGCCACACTTCGCTTCTGATCTGCGAGTTTTCGGGCGAAGAAAAAATCCTGTATATCCACATCCACCGTTCCTACTCTCTGGATTTAGCACCATGCTATTTTTGGCTCTTCCCAAAAATAACAAATACACTAAAATAAAAACGTTTTGACACCATTTTTGACATTTAGAGGGCCACTACAGAGCAGCTGAAATCCCTTTCGAAAAAAGCCTTCCAGAAATGCTTCAAATCATGGAATCATTGCAAGAGATTAATTCAAATTTGATATAAACTTATTACTTTGTTTGTAATAAAACCATACACCGTATTTTTTAATTATAGCTCGTATATCTAACAGTTAGTGGGGGCAGTTAGCTTATGAAATTAGTTTTTCTCATTTCTTTCTGGAAATGTTCAGCGGACGGTAAAAATGGTTGTAACAAATTTCAAAGGCTTTTACATTCTGAAGAACTTTTCTGTACATAAACAACATCTGGGACTGCGTTTTCCCAGTATTCGTAAAAAATCTAAATTTTTGTATGGCAACTTTACAAAGGGGTTCGCCGATTTTGTTGATTTTTTGCATCACGTACCTGCAAAATACTTTTAAGATATCCGTGTAGCACTTTACATCAATGTATTTTTTATCAGTATTCAAATATATAGTAACAAACGAAGTTTTTGTAGGTCAATCCTATGAATGAGTTACCCAATTTATTCTATTTTCGCACTTAGGCCTACACCTTTTTTTAAAAGGGCCATGTACAAAATCTTAGAACTCTAAGTAAACGCGTCCTCGTCACCGTGAGGATAGACAGATAGACATACTCTACTAGCATTATTTTTATGGGTTAGAAACGGAATGGCAAACCTAATATGTATATCTAATGATTTCAAATAAAAAAAATATATATAAAATATGTTCAGCTGTTTGATTTGCTTATGTTTGAAACAGATGAAAAACTCCTGAGGTTTTTAGTGTGACAGAGAGTAATTTTCATTTGCGGTAGAAGCAAAATTTTTTACTTAAAAAGAAAGAAATCCTTCGAAATAAATGTCTGAGAATATTTCATTATTATTATGTGTTAGAATGTATAATAGCAAAACTAAATAATGAATAATCAATAATAGCAAAAGGCTTAAGTGTAACCTGATTTTAAATACCTATAATGATTGCTGAGGACGTCTGAGGAGTTTGTGTGGCATGTCATTATTTTATATTATGTATCATAGGAACCCCTTTGCTGGGTCGAACAACACGTAACATTTACTTAAGTCGTTATTTATTGCAATTTCTGTAAAACGAAAGGTATAAAAGTAACGGTTTATAAAGTGTAGTATGCAATAGTAATAACAAAGTATTGCCAAATTGAAATTTAAAAAAAAAAACCTATTGACGGTGTAGATCGAAATTATTTTGTCCCGCAAAGGCTACATTCGACCTAGGGAATAGAAACGTGATGTCGCTCATGTGGCGACATTGCTTGTCACTATTTTACATCTATCTCCAAGCTATCGTCTCTGGGAGCACGATAAAGCTTATGTTATTGTAGCTAAATAAATAAGGAAAGTTAGTATTGTATACATTATATTCTCTAAACAAAAAGGCCAGACGATAGTAGATTTGCTCAATTATTTGTTCGAAGTAAAATCGGTCAAAAATAGATGCATAAAAGAGAATTAAAAATAAACGATTTTTCTGATACCTTTTATTGTTCAAATCATAGCCCAATGCTCATGAATTCCTGCTGTATGCATGCAAAAGATAGCCAGTACCTACCATTACCGAATCAAGTTGTAACTATACAAAA
The DNA here is from genome assembly GCA_963924295.1 of Dioctria rufipes. Classification (NCBI taxonomy): domain Eukaryota; kingdom Metazoa; phylum Arthropoda; class Insecta; order Diptera; family Asilidae; genus Dioctria; species Dioctria rufipes. The sequence goes on from OZ002740.1 coordinate 8,897,173, forward strand.
ATTTAAATATTCTATCTTGTTCTCGCTGCCATGGGCCAACTAAACTTTTTTGTACTAAACTAGTAAGTTGTACAATAAAGAGATTCTTCAATTTCAATTTTAATTTTACTATTCTGTTTAGTATTCCACCCTTTGCACAAATTTTATAAGACAGTATGATTTAATCTAAGATGTAAGATTTATTATATACATATGTCACCAATATTTGCTACTAAAAGTATTTATTTATTAAAATTTCACAAAAGCAAAAAATATTTGTTATTACGTTAAAATAAAGTGAAAACTTAATATCAAAATCAAGTTAATTTATCTGTTGTCCCTCTGCATGTTGATTGATACTATAACACGCCTGTACTGAACTTTCATTACAGCGGAAATAACTTCTAACACAGCCAGAATTTAACTACGCTAAATTTGGCTTATCATACTTCCTGTAATCTCGATATTTTAAGCACAAATGTTCAATGCAATTTAATTAATTTTCAAAGAACAAATAATTTACAAATATTTTTAGAGCCTAATTTTAAAGATGGAATTCGGGGACATCTTTAAAATAGATGTCGATCTAAATTGAATAAATCAACCTAACATAAAGCGCATAGGCACAAGCTGGCTTAAGTAATTTTTTCGCTATAAATGAATCTGAAATATTAATACCGAGTTGCTGGCAACTAAATTCTAAAGAGCTTTCTATTAGGAAGGACGGCAATAAGTTTTAAAATGAATAAAACGTTTATGCGGCTGCTTCAAATCAATCTACTAGTATCCCTGGTAGAAATTGCTCACTGTCTTACCTTGTCTCTTGCTCCGCAAGGTGTAGTTATTATGTAAATCAATATTAATTTTACTGAAAAGCATCAAGCCCTGGTAGCCAACGCTAATCAGTTTACAAAATTTTAGCTCCGGTGCGAGCGGGGCTCTTAATGTTAACAAACACAACTTTTTACTCAAGTACGACATTCTGAGTATATATTATGTGGTTGTACGATAAGTAGCTCTTGTACTGAGCTCCTCGGTGATCAGCTTTATCAGCTTATCAATAAATTCGTATGGATATAGATCTATAGGTCTAGTCACTAGTGCATCTAATTCACGAGTGAAACGGAGATAAATGAGCAATCGTTGAATTGTGAAGTAGTGCTAGAACAAAAATCAGCATTACATTCATTCAACCAAATATCATGAGCTCATCAGTGCGCTCATGATGATTGGGCTAGAAGAGGGGTGTTTGCAATTCATGAAGAAACATAGCAAATTAAGTCCCGCTGACCATTCAGTAAATCTAATTGAAGACCTATATATGTACTAAACCAGTAATAAATAAATACTTTTCCTTGTCATACACCGTGTCAGCTGACATTTCTACTAGGAAAATTTGAATTGATTTTTGTGATTTATTGTATTTTAAATTAAATTTTTGATTTTAAATTAATTTTTTCATTTGTTCTTCCGGGGGAAGACTGTCGCCCAATATTTTACAGAACGTTATGCACAAATCCTTACGGCCTAGCGTTTCAGAGTTTGATTCGAAACCGTCGGAAAAAATATATGAAATCAATCGTAAAATCCGTACTAATACTGATCGTGTTTCTTATTTATGAACTCATCATGACAGTTATAGACCAAGAGCACGCAGTAAATTTTTGGTGTGAAATATAACCATAAAATTTATGCATACATATTAAGTTAAAGGAATTTCAAAAACAATCGTCCAGCAGGAAATATCCGCGGCCTAAGTGAGTAATACTATGTTGAAAACAACCTTTTTTTGAAAATTGAAATACTTATTATAACCACTTAATGCACGTCTTAAAACACAGAGATGTTTTCCCTGAGCACAAATATGTAGGTCCAAGACGGTTTGCGCGCGGCTAACCCCTTGCCAGACGAAATTCGGCTCAGAAGCAGAGCTAATATCCCTGAGCACAAATATGCACGTTCAAGACATTTTGCGCGCGGCTAACCCCTTGCCAGACTAAGTTGAAAAGTGACAAATATCAAACAAATCTTATTATTGATATGGTCATTTAAGAATTCATTATGACACTCGTTGAAATGCTCATCTAATATTCTAAAATGAACAAAAGAGAAGCAAGGTACATATTTCTAAAAAAGTGTAAAAGAGATGCAATATTTCATGCAGACTATCTGTGAATAAGTAAATTAAAGGTTTTTTCCCCCGATTTTGATTCAAACGCGAATAAATTTCATCAGGACGTTCATCTGATTACTCGTATGACGAACTCATTGATGAGTTCATAATGATTTTTCTACCACGGTACGTTGTCGCTACTATTACATAGAATATTTCATGGAGGAAGTCGAAATTAGTAGTTATGTATCTGTTCAGTGAACGGTTTTTTCAGACTTGTTTTTAAAAACAAAAATAAATAAAAAACAATTCATTCGATTTGTTATTGTCATATCATATCAAAAATAATTACATTCTTGGAAATATTTTATTAAAGTTACAACGATCCCACAAGTAACATATATGTATGTAATGTACATACATATATAAACATTGAGCATCAAGTGAAAGTTGACTGAACTATTCAATAAATCGTTCTTTATTAGTATGACTCTATGTATACATAAATATATTATATACATATTGTCGTTTACTAAAATTATTTCCAAATTAAGAGTATTTACATATATGCAAGCTTAAATTGCAGAACTGTAATAAAATATTTGTTATGCTTAGTCGCAAGGCGCATTTTTTTATCACAAGTCGTTTTTATAGAAAACTTTTGTGATTTTTATTATAAACAGCCAATTGTTCTCAGAAGAAAAATATTTTAATAGAATTCGCTTCTACTTATCTCCTATCCTCAGAGTTCTTTACTCTGACCACTTCTTTATTTAACCACTATATAAACGGTTTTCCATCAATACTCGAAGGTAGTAAAATTCATTTTCATGTTAATAATGTCGACAACATAACATAAGGATTGTACCAGAGAGTTTTGTATAATTTTCAATTTTGACTATAGTTCACATTATGTGCCAGAATTAATTCGTTACTTCTGCCGATTTTAATAAATATTATCTCTAATTTGAATGATTATTTTGCATTTGGTTTGTATAAAATAGCTCAAAACGTTTAGACACGTTCAAAGAAATTTGCTAAATATATTTGGAGAATTAATTAAAATTGTATTCTTGGATGCACCAAACGCTTTTCATATTCACTTAATATTTTAAATATGATATTCAACTGGTAACAGCAGGTACTCAAACGTACCACAGTTTTATACCGGTAAATGACAATAGTGTTAAAGAAAAACTCGTTTTGTATTCAAAATAAAATTATAAAATTTAAGAAATAATAAAACAAAACTATTATAATATTTTTTAAGCACATATTTCATTAAGGTATCTAAAAACAATAAAACCAACAATATTTTCGAATAAATTAAATTTGCAGACACTAATAAAAACAAGTAAAAAAGTTAGAATTGCTCTAAAACCAATTCTTATGATACCCTAGCTAGATGAATACTCGTATGTAATTTGGTATGGTCACCCATCCGTGTAAGTTTGATTTTTGAAGTAGTTTTTCGCATATATTACTATAACGGTTAATCGGACAGAAAAAATTATTATAACCAATTTTATAGGATTTCATATTCTGAAGAAATTTTCAGTATCGTTACCCAATTTGTCCCATTTTCGAACTTAAATTTACTTTTTTTTTAAAAAAAACCCAGTGTGCGTGTGTGTAGATGGACATGCAAAAATCAAAATAACTTTTAATATTATGCGTGGGTGTCCAACCCATTTTGCTCTACCATCATTATTTATAGGTGTTAAAAACGAAATGCCAAGCTTAGTATACCCTATAGATTTCATCTAAAACATTAAATTTGAGTCACCCTGCGTGCAAGAACTCAGGTAAGCAAGCTACACAAAAAAAATATGGGTCCAATATTTTCCAATATTTAACTAATTCTGAAAGTTTCATTTAAATCGGAGAAGGTCGGGGCTGAAAATTTGTTTATGTATGTATATTTTATATTATTAAGCCAAGTTCAGGCGATACCCTATGATGCAAAGGACAGCATGACAGGAAGGGGTAAGAAAATGGTTAGGAGACATGACGAAGGTACTTATGTATGTCATTCTTGAACCTTCGCAGGATATAAACCAGAAAGAAAGACAGAAAATGGTAGACTGTTCCACATTCGCACACTTCCGTATAAAAAGGCATCACGGAATTCAACTGTATGGCCGAAAGTATTTTGAAAGGAAAATTATGTACGCGGAAATTATGTATGCAGAAATCAATCTACAAGGGGTCAGACTAGATATTTATTTTATCGGAGCATTGGCCATGCATGTATCCCTAAGAGATGACAAAAGTCGAGAGCTCGCCCCGCACATTTCTTTGTGTTTTCGCTTTAGCTGTTGTTGAATTTCATTTCGTTGGTTAGGTGTTCCTATAAATTTTACACAATCACTTGACGTGAGGTGGTATGATATATGGGAATAAGAGTGATTACCAAATCTCCAATGACTCTCTTTTGGACCAATATTCAATTAAGCTAAGGGTGTAAGCCACCCCCCCCCCCTCCCAGCGCGAATCATTATTGATTGTATTCAACATAGTCCTATAGTAGAGGAGAACTAGATTCAATGGGCTGAAATATTTAACACTTCTGTCACTTACAAAAACCAGGTGAGTGAAATTGTCACTTAATTATCACTTGCATTGACATTTGTCTACTTAATACGACAACAGTAAACGTCCAAAGTCGTATTTTTTTTTACAAATGTCACTTTAAACGACAATCATAATACCATTTTTGTGTCGTAAAGCCATTTCTTACTACAACGAGTGATTAAGTTATATGTTCTTTGCTTAAACGCACTGAATTCAACGCGTTTCGCTTTGCCCCAAGTGAGGATATTGTCAGAGTCGTTTTTCAATGATCTAATCATACAATCTCATTTAACATATGTTGCATTCATTCTCTATATTGCACAAATTAATTGAAATCAAGGGTACTGTCATTTGCAAAACTATGGATGGGATTGAAAGTAAGAAGAAATACGAAGAGATAACAGAGCCCTAGCGTACACCGGTATTTATAGGGTGAGATTCAGATGTAACGCCAAAACCTTCAATCCATAACAGAAAAGGAGGGGAGAGACCCAGTAATTTAGGTTTGGCGAAAAGTACAGGATTCCAGATTCTATTAAAAATGCTTTGAAATATCTAGATCAACGATCTTGGACTCACAAAAATTGTGAAGACTACGATTCCAACTTTCCGTAAGACCGTATGTATTACGTATGGAAGGTCCATTGCACAACTACAGTTAAACAATTCAAAAATTTATTGATTGACGTTGCCAGAAAAAAAAATTACAGAAATTTATTGGTGGTGTAAAAATGAAATTTGAAAAGTGAGGTTATATTGTCGATAAAGAGTGAATGAATACTTTTTATACTTTATACTTAAAGCTAAGCATGTATTAAATTACAAAGTTTTATAACTGCAAAAATTATTACTTTATTTTAAATGTGGTGCAAAACTTTCTGGTACAATAGAACATTTTAGTCGCACAATATAACTATCGTGACGCTTGTTTTGTTTTTTGCTTAGTGCTTTTACTCTACGTTTCATTTAAGGTCGTAGTCTGGTAACTTGCATGTTTTTTAATGCTTTTTTCGGTAATTTTTTTTAGGGGAAAATAAAATTCAATCGGTTTGATTTTTTAATATATTATTAATATTATCTAAGATTTAAAAAAAAATTTTTTTTTTAATTATTTATTTGTATAGTTTAGTAGCACTAATTGAGCGTCTCAAAAAAAGGTAGGTGGCTAACCGTGGTGATTTCGCCGGTTAAGGACATCTTTTACAAAAAAGGCAAAAAGATTATTGTTCTGTAAGCTTGTCATTCTGGTTGGAACTAGGATTAAACAATTTTGTTGAATAACAAAATGGTGGACTTCAAGAAAAAAAAGTGACTTTTTTTAGTGGAAATCGGGCTGTAAAGGGCTGGAAGTTAGGCACGAAAAAAAAAGATCCTAGTTCCTGCGAGAGCTATTGATGAGTAAAATAAGATATCCAAATTTCAGCCCAATTGGTTGGATACAAAATTTTTTATTACCCCGGCCGACCGTAAAAACGTTTTTTTGAGAAAAACGCGTTTGAAGTTTCCTTTGCAATCCATTTTTACGCTCCGAAGATGTGTACGCACAAAGTAACGAACATACACTGACTGTTCGTTTTGAATTTCGATATAACTGAGCTCCAAAATAAATGTATGTGAAGAAACAGCTAAAACTTTTACTATACCCAAAGGTATCTGACGCTCGAAGTAGGTATTATGAAGGTAACGCGAAAACAATAGAGGGGTCCAGCCGTTTGCTCAGCTCGCGCTACTACGAGACGCTCACATATATGTACTATAACTTCGTCAATATTTCGAATTTCGGTCTAAAATTTTTACAGTATATTCTTAATATATAGTTCTTTCGAAATATGTAAAAAAAAAACAAAATTGACTTTTCCAAACCAAGTTACCGGACTACGACCTTAACATACTGTTGATATAATTGATCTTTTAGACCTTTAATTTTCTAAGTATATGATTTCATTTTAGATTGAAATCGCATGTGTAAAAATATATTTTTTAAAGTATAAACGAAAAATATTAATTATTGTATAAAATATAAAATTCACATGAATTACATAGGCATAATATAAATTTCTTAAATGATGAATAAACTCTATCTAATATTATACAATTTCATATTTGTCATCTTCTAGGATAAGAACATAATTTTAAATATACATAGATACATATATGTATATATATTTTTTGTTTCGTTTTTGTAAATAAGTCTTTGCTCATTGAAATTATAACTCTACAATAAATTTCAAAGGTGATTTTACAGATTTCATAAAAAATTGTACTGTAACTTAATTGTTACATACCAGACAGGTACAACGCCGGTACTAGTGTAGAGGCAATGATATAAAAGCAGGACACAATCGATTAATATTATTTTGCTTGTCCTAGCATTTAGATTTTTTGGGGCATAATATCAAAACATTAAGGTGAGAAGAAAAGGGGAACTTGGAAAGCTCCAACGGGTACCTAAATATCTAAAAACAAACAAGATTCTGGAACGTAAACTATTTCAATAGCAATCAATAGGGGCTTTCGGCAAGCACTGTCTCAGTGAGACAACTGAGACAAAACTTTGAGCAATCGTCTCAGTTGTCTCAGTTCAAACCAATCAGCTGATTTGCCAATTTTGACATTTAAATAATTTTGAACACAGAATTGGATAGTATTATTCAAACAGCTCACTAAACTTTTATTTGTAATTAAAATCACAAAATAACGAAACTGAGTCAACTGAGACAAGAAAATTCAGTTTCACTTGTCTCAGTTGCTCAGTGGTAGCTCAATATGGAACTGAGACAGTTCCCCGAAAGTGCAGTCTCAGTAAGCCAACTGAGAATATCTCACTTGTCTCACTGAGAATATACTTGCCGAAAGCGCCTAATATATATTTGTCAAAGGATCGCTGTACCAAAATCAAAGATTTTCTAATTGGAAATTTATTTGCTTTCCCACCAGCCCTAACTTCAGTTTTACCGCAGTAATTAACACTTAGTAAACTGAAGAAACGAATGTTCGTATTAAACGTTTCAGTCAAATATAACACAAAACAAAATTCCGCTCTACAAAAATTCCCAGCAAGTGATGAACCAGATAAGGAATATGGCGCTCTGTTATCTTAAACATGCCATATCTTGTTAATATTTGTATCATAGATTAAAGGAACACTGAAGTGTAAATTTGTTGATATTTGTACACGCTGCCATTCTTTTATTACTCAAGCTTCCGGTTGTTACTTCCCGGCTTTTTTTCTTTCTTACATCTCATTCTCTACGTTCTTCATTATCATTTATCACCCCTTCGAGTTATTATTAGGTGGTTTCGGCTTCACTCTGCAATGGTGCTGCGTGGAGGCAGCTATACAGACTGTTTGTTTACATTTTATTTTGTGTCTAGGGGATTTACCTTGTTCCACGAACACCTAAATAGTATATACATACATTCCCGAGCGAGACTCTTTCCGTAAAGATCAACTCTTCATCGACGGAACCAAGTAGCTCTGATCCGCTATTGCAACATGAGATTTTATTGAAGCTGTTGAGTTGTCGGTGTGGTCTTTCTTCTAGGGTACGGATACAAGAGATTGGATTTGAAAGTAGTGCTCAAGCTTACGCACATATATTTTCAAAGTATACTTTATAATTTCTTTAGTTATGCATTAACCCTATTCTCCGGAGCTCTCTACTTAGCTATAAAAACTATAAACCGTATATTAGTCTCTCAAAGAATTAAATAAATTTATATGAATATGATAATCTGTACTAGGGCAAGCATACATATGTGTACAACTTATCTCCACTCCGCATTCGCTATTGAGAAGTTGGTCTCACGTGGTACAGCTTTAGTGCAGAATCTTTCTTCGGCGAATTTTTCTGTTCTGTGCTTTCCCTAAAGGCTTGGTCAAGCAGGAAAAACGCGGCAAAATAAGAGAAAATTAACAAACAAAAAATGATTTTTGAACACCGATTAATTGAAATGGTGCGTCCGCACGAATATTTATACAACATAAATCATCGACAATTTCGGAGAACCGATAAAAAGGAGAAAACGTTTAAAGATATTTCGCAAACCTTAAACTCAACAACTAAATAGAGAATTATTGAAAAGTGTTGGAAACTTTTAATTAAAATTATATTTCAAAAGATCTTTGTAAAAACCGCTGGAAAGGGATACATATAAAAGCCTGCGAAAAAAGGATTCACTATCAGAGAGATATATCTTCTTCTTTTTCGTTGTCGCTACAATTGTGTTTCATGTTTGTCCACGGAGGACTTTGACAGTGGTTGCTGCTCATAGTTGTCGCCGGTCGTCGTAATTGTGTTTAGGCCTTAAGTGTCTCGTACAGCCCCTTCCTTTGTAGAATTCCTTGTTCATTTTTGTTGTGGTATTCTTTCTTCGATTTGGGTGCTTTTTATTGTTTCTGAATAGAATTTCGTGTATTCATCCTTTTTTTGTTACCCTACAAACATTTTCTTTCAATTACCAAATTAACATTATTACTAAACACACAACTTTTTATAATTTCTTCTTTGAAAAATCTCTTTTTCAATTTTCTATCTTTACAATTTTTCTCTTTACTTTCTTGTTTTAACTCGAGTACCACCTTCACCTTTTGTTTTTTTTTTCTTCGGAGGAGGAAGTTTCTCTCCTTGTCGGCTTCATGTCCCGATACCCAGCAGGCCGCCGAAGAGTAGAACCAAAAATCATATAACTTATAAAGATATCGCATACCGAACAAATTCCATGTACAAGAAAATTTTTTCATGGGATGTAGCTCTACATCCCAAGCAACGTATGTCGACGCATAGTCAGTTAACCAAGTTGCTCAGCCAGCACTCAACTCAGCCGCACGGCACAACGCAGAAGTAGTCAAGCCAACTTGAGTACCGCTGTCGCCTGTCGTTCTGTTGAAGTAGTTGGATTGTTTGTGGGTGGAGGGAAGGAAAAGTGACGTTGCCACCGTCATCGCCAAGCAGGAATTGTCCGGTTGGAGCTTGGATTTGCGGAGTGCGGTGTGGTTAGACTGTATGTATAGTGATGCCTTGTCGTGATGGAAGGGATTCAGGAAAATATTTTTATACCCTAGAATTTAGATCATGGGTGCAGAGTTTTTAAGAAACGAGCCAAATTTAAAAAAGCGAATCTAAGGTGGGCCATTGAAAAAAATTTGTTTTTTGATTTTTTATACATATGTATATTTAATATAAAAGGAATTTTACAATTTTTCGGAAATGGTTGGAAATGCCCTGAACTAATTGTGTTGCGGCCAAACCCACTGAGAAAAAGCGCTCTAAGAGCCCTCCTGAGGCGTTTCCCTGGAAGCTCGTAGCGTTTCTTTTTCCTATCCCAGTTCATTACTTTTTAACATTATGCTGTCCTCAGAGACAAACGCTTCAATGCAGCTCTTAAGAAGCGCTCTAGCAGCGCTCTAAATGATGACCGAAGAAGTTTTTTGAACGTGTCTTTTCACATGACTGCGGGTCTATTAACACCAATTGAAGATTTGAGCTAGCTTCTTGCGGGTTAATTGAAAAAGAATTTGAAAACAGTTTGAAATCAATTTTATAATTTTAACCCTTATCACTCCAAGATTCCACCCGCACTTGACGGGAGCCTCCACCCACAATTTCTTCATTAATTTTTTCATGATTTTGATATTTCACGAAAAAATGGTAGAAATAATAAAATTAAGATATTACTTCAAAATGATGGCAGATTGTTCCACAGGCTTGATGTGTAATACTATATACGCTGTCTTGCACTGATTAATTGCAATAATAATATCATTGCCAAATAGTCCTACTTGCGGTTGGAGTAGAACGATGGCTTAAGCTTGGCAGTATTACTGCCGGTTGGAGTAGAACGCTGGCTTAAGATTGGCAGCATTATTATATCTTTGCATCATAAAATTGGAAATATTCGCTTTTTTTAATAAATTTTTCGCAATTTCGGAAATAAAAGCATTGGCCATTAAAAATTTTGCTCGCCTTTCTGTCTCTATTTGTATTATTAATTCGGCACTTGCACGGAAGGTGCAGCATGTCTTTTTAAATATTTTTTCCCAATACAATCTTCAGTAAAATGATAATGGTAAATATAAGGCTGTTTGTTGCTATCGAGAACACCGCACTTTTCACGCCATACTTTACCAAGAACTGTATCTGGACATGGGAATTTAAATAATCTCAGATCTATGATTGATCTTTTAGATTTCTGAGAGTGTACCAAGCTGCATTAATTGCCAGAGTTCCTTGAAGTAGAAATCACTTTAATTATGTTTAAAACAAACAAATACGAGTTCTATGGAAATTTTTAATAACAAAATCTAATCTCAACAAGGAAAAAAGCTAGAATTGGTCTAATACCACTTCTTATGATAGGCCTAGATGAATGCCAGTATAAAATTTCGTATGGTCACCGATCTATGCAAGTTTGGTTTTTGAAGTGGTTTTTCGCATATATTTCTAGAACGGTTGACCGGACAGAAAAAATGATTACAACCAATTTTATAGGATTTCGTATACTGATGAAGTTTTTAGTGCAATAAAAATGTCTAGGACTGATCGTTTTCACAGTGTAGGTTAAAAACTTAAATTTTTATACGAAGAAGATTTCTCGTCTAACAGACTGAAATTTATTGAAAATAATTTCAATAAATTTACAAAAATGCATTTTAGTGCAAAAGAATGATTGAACTTTTCGACCCAGCGATCAGAGAGGTCTCATCGGTATGGTTATCTCTGATCGCCTACCATAAATTAAATTTTAAATTTCAAAATCAAGAAGGGGTGCCCGATTTATTCCATTTTTGAAAGTTTTGTTGTTATTACTATGAAAACACCATGTACCAAATTTCAGCTCGGTATGTCAAGGCGTTCTCAGGCAGTGTCCAAATATATAGTAGAAAACGAAATTTTTGTTTGGCAACCACACGAAGGAGTTGCCTGATTTGTCTCATTTTCGAACTTAATTTTACTTTTTTTTGTTTAAAGTCTGTGTACATAATTTCAGCTCTCTAAGTATACGCGTTCTCGAGCTATCGCGCACAGAGGCGGACGGACGGACAAACGGACAGACATGCAATCAAAATAACTTTTAATATTATTCGTGGGTGTCCCAACCATTTTGTTGTAGGATCATTATTTAGAGGCGTTACAAACAGAATGACAAACTTAGTATACCCTTTAGATGTCATCTAGGGTATAAACAGCATTGCAAAAAATACCACAATCAATATACTCGACTAATAACTAAAAATGAATTTAAAGACAAATAAATATTTTCATGAATCCCGTCCATCACTATACATATGTAAGTCACACCACACCGCACTCCGCAAATCCAAGTTCAGTTGAGCTCCAGCCGGACAATGCCTGCTTGGCGATGACGGTGGCAACGTCACTTTGCCTTCCCTCCACCCACAAACAATCCAACTACTTCAACAGAACGACAGGCGACAGCGGTACTCAAGTTGGCTTGACTACTTCTACGTTGTGCCGTGCGGCTGAGTTGAGTGCTGGCTGAGCAACTTGGTTGACTGACTATGCATCGACATACGTTGCTTGGGATGTAGAGCTACATCCCATGAAAAAATTTTCTTGTACATGGAATTTGTTCGGTATGCGATATCTTTATAAGTTATATGATTTTTGGTAGAACGCTTTCAGAACAATTGGTGCATTTGTGCGTTAGGTTTTCTCAACGAAAAAGGGGATAGGTGCTATGCTAAGTTTGTCATTCCGAAAAGAAGAATATAATATAATAATATTAAAAATTATTTTGATTTTTGCATGTTTGGAATTCTGCACAGTGGCTTAAAAAATAAATAAAAAAAAAGTACATTTAAGTTGTTCTTAGACCAATTCTAGCTTATTTACATGTTTTATTTTAAACTTTAACTTGGAACGTTACATAAATAAGTTGAATTTTATACGATAACCGCATTCTTGTTTGTTATATGTTGTTCTAAGCATTCAACTTAAAGGCGGAAATGATTCTATACAAAAGACCGTTAAAGACCAATTAAATTATTTTTTTGTGAATTCATTTGAACTCTATTGGCTTAGTTATCCTGTAATTTGTGAAAGACTATAACTACGTGTCCGTGATGAGATTAACTTCATAAAATAATACATATATATAATATTAAGATGATAACAAAATTATATAAATACATCCATATGTAAATAATAATTTAACAGTTCATTTAACGACGCTCTATACACAATATGAGAGCAAATAAATAAAATAAACTCTATTTCTTATTCTTAAGAATTCCGGTGGATGATAAAGATGATAAAGATGAGACGATCCTAATTCACGATGACAGAATATAAGACCTGTAAAGGTAGAAAATAGAAAGCATAAATTACATACGTAACGAAATATATACAGGGTGTCCCACGTAACGTGTTCCCTGGGCATTTTTCTCGAAAATGTGCGGAGATATCGAAAAAGTCCTAATAATAAAAGTTACGCATCGTTAGTCAAGGTATCTTCTGGCATAGCCAAAGTCCTTGAAAAAGGACTCGGGAAAGGATATATTTTAAAAAATGTCCTTTTTGTCCTTATTAAGGATATATTTAGATTGCATTTTTGAATTCCGCAAATAAAACTAAAACGAAAATGTTATATTGAAAATTCCAGTTTAACCCTTTATTATCGAGATATAAGACCTCAAATTGTACTCTATGCACCGTGTTCCTTTGCCATTTTTCTCGAAAATGCACACAGATATCATCGAAGTGCTAGTAACAAAAGTTACACATCATAAGCCGGGCTATCTTTTGGTATGGTCAACATTTAAATACAAAAGCCACACAAAAAAGGATATGAAAAAAGGATATCTTCGGTTTGGTCCTTTTCGTCCTTTCTGAGGATGCATTTTGGCTACAGTGGTATACCTATAAAGAATTCTTCAATGTAGCCAAAATACATCCTCAGAAAGGACGAAAAGGACCAAACCGAAGATATCCTTTTTTCGTGTGGCTTTTGTTTTTAAATGTTGATTATATCAAAAGTTAGCCCGGCTTATGATGGGTAGCTTTTAGTACTTTTGTTACTAGCACTTCGATGATATCTGTGTGCATTTTCGAGAAAAATGGCAAAGGAACACGGTGCATAGAGTACAATTTGAGGTCTTATATCTCGATAATAAAGGGTTAAACTGGAATTTTAAATATAACATTTTCGTTTTAGTTTTATTTGCGGAATTCAAAAATGCAATCTAAATGTATGCTTAATAAGGACGAAAAGGACATTTTTTAAATATATCCTTTCCCAAGGACTTTGGCTATGCCAGAGGATACCTTGACTAACGATGCGTAACTTTTATTATTAGGACTTTTTCGATATCTCCGCACATTATCGAGAAAAATGCTCAGGGAACACGTTACGTGGGACACCCTGTATGTACGAAAATTCTAAAACTACACATATACAGACAAATTGAAATAAATAGGATTTTGAAGTTTAGGCTATAGAATACAATCAACGAAGATACACAACAATGAAAAAAAAAAGAAAAAAACTCTGTCTGTAGGTTTATTGAAGCATGTGGCGGTACGTATAACTGGGCCGCACATTTCCGAGCTCTTGACCGACCAGCTTGTAGGCTTTTAATTTTGTACAAACAATGGAACAAAAGGAGGAAAAGCAAGAATATAAATATCCATTACCTGAAAATTCATAAATTCTTTCTAACCTTTATATCTAACAAATAGACATTTTATATCAGCAACCACGCGATTTAGATTCTCTGCAAGTGGACCAGTTATCAGAAACTATAAGCGAAAATCAGGGTTTCGTGTTTACTTTGAGACAAGTTTTCAGCCAGGTTATCATAGAGACAGCCTATCCTAAGAGTACAATTGACTCACCGTCATACTTCATTTAATTTGGTTTATAAGCATTCTTTTTTGATATGTTTTAAGGTTTGGCGCTATATACGCATTCTTTTTAATTTAATGCTCTAATCGTCAGGTAGAAGCAAGAGAGATTGAAGAATATCTTAACATTAAGACGCATAAGATACTTCGTGTTTGTGTTACAAGATGGCTCTCCTTATACGAAGTCATTGTGTGCCCTCTTCGAAGCTGAGACGCTTTTAAGCTTTATTTTACAGCTTGTTTTTTTGAAGATCAAATAAAAGTAGCACAAGGCATTCTAGACTCTCTTATATAACATAATATGTATAAAGATTTATATTTTTTATTCCTGAAACATATTTTAAAATTAATCATCGATCTGAACATAAATTTTCAATCTGAATCACCAAAGGTTCATATACTGTTACAAGATGTAGCAGATGGCTTTCGCATTATTTAAAAAAAACGTATTTATCCGATAGTTAAGTTAACAATTCTGCTCTCCACATGATTAATCCAAGAGATAAAAAGATTTTTTGATTGGGACATTTCTCTTGAATATTCTTTCTCTTCATGAATCAAATCACTTATTACCTCTGATTGATCATACTGAAATATATCGGTGATTGTCAGCGAATAAAATCTGAGTCTACCTCTGTGTGTGAAGAAAAGTTTATTTTCTACTTTTTCATGGGGCTTGGCCTCAGTTTTGTTTGAAAACTCGTTGTTTACTTATTTTATTTTCTGCCTTTTTCACGTTAACTAAATTGTTATTACGTGCTGCATGGAGATATTTTAAAACAATTTTATGACGGCTGAAAAGACACTGATATCCCAGTTTTTCAAAAAATTTATTCGAGTATCAAATCGTTGAAGTACTGCAACGGTTTTCTGAAATTCAAATTATGTTTTAAACAGCGCTTTTTAGCTGTATTCCAACTTGATCCCATATAACATGAATTTTCCCGATTTTCCATGTTTTCCACAGACTTTTCCTAGTACTATGATTTTTTTTTTAAAAATTTACATGAATTTTCCTCGATTTTTCACGCAAGTTTTCATGATTGTTGAAGAGAAAGTATTGATGCCAGTAGGACGGAAAAAATATGATTCCGCATAGCTTATAAAACTTTTTTGTTGGAAAATTTTCCGGAAAAGTCGGAAAATTCTGGAAATTTTCGGAAAATTTTCCAGAAAAATTGGAAAATTCTGCATTTTTCCTGAAACAGATTTATCACTAATCATATCGATGAAAATTTTTCCGATGATTTTCCCGCTTTTCCGGGTTTTGATAGATTCAATTGTCACGCGACATGAACCTGTGTGCCAAATTTCAGCTCGCTGTGATGACGAAAAGTGGGTCTACGAGAGTGTCGAAAATAGTAAATAAGAAATATATAAATATACAAACAGACAAATTCGTGTACGAGTTAAAGGGACGGGCAGGCCTCAATAAATGGTTATATTTGCCATTAATACTATATCATTTATTAATGTTTTAAAAAAAAAATCATATGTAAAAAACTATTTTTTGATTTTTTTTTTCTATAAATCAAAGCCTGATTGTTACATCCTAAGAAATGGTCTGGAATTTTGTTGATTTTAATATTTGATTTTTAAAATTTTTAAAATATAAATCCAAAAAGAAAGTTACTTTTTATAATTTTAAATAAAAATAATAAATGTAAAAAGTATAGAAAGTTGTTGAAGATTCGGTAATAAAAATCATAATCAATCCTCTTATAACTATTTCTAGATATTTGGTTTTTGGATTTTGTGATTAGAAAAAATGAAAATAATTGTTATTTTCAGTCATCATGATTCCACTAGAATAGTCCAGAAAATATTTTTTTCCATAAGCAACGCAATAATTTAAATCCTTATCAGAACTGTCAACACAATTTACAGTTAAGTTACTCCTTCGAAAAAGGTAGATCAAAAAATCTTGCTTTAGGTTACTCCAGTTCACTTTAGAGCAGAATCATTAAACACAGTTCAGTTCACTTCAGAGTACTTTAGAGCAGTGTTCTGAATTCATTATTAAACGCAGTTTTCTGTTCTTTTCTGCTCTGGAGTAACCTAGAATAGCTAATTAAACAGACCTACTATAACTGAAGACCCAGGAAGTTGACACCCTTAGAGATAGTTGAACAGTTCCTGATTCGGACAATTAGTCTAGATTATCAGAGTAGTTTCGCTGTTGAAGAAAACGAAACTGCATCAAGCGAATTGTGCAATAGCAAGACAAATGGCTCACAACAAATTTTAGTAACCGATAAAAGCATACTTTCGATACAGTCGACTACCTTAAAATTTTCAAAACTCTAAAATGATCTAATTTCATTAAAGATTCTAATCTTTTGTCGTATATTTTTGCCATATACATATGTATGACATTTCACCATAATTTCGTCGTACTTCAGTTTTCACCTTTTGATTTATCATAAAATGAAATAAAATTAATTTGCACTGTATAAACGTCAGAATATATGTATGACAAAAAAATACTACTATAATTTGTCAACTGTTCATGAGAATGAATAATGAATAATATCCCTATTTTATTTTTAGATGATTTCAATATATGGCAAGATGAAGGGCCACATCTTTGTTTTGAAAATATGCAAACTACATAGATCGGTGAAAGTTGTCTTTCGCGTTTCTTATTAACTTTTGAGCTATTATAAGTAAATATTCAACACATCTCACATGCTCAAACTTAAAATACAATTTTTCATTTGTAATACTGTATTGAATAAAAACAAAAAAGAAACAGAAGAAAAGTTCATTTAACTTTGTCGTATGTTTTGACATTTTGATACACACGAAAGACCAGAATCACCCCCTAGGATAGAATTCCTCCGAAGATCGAGCCTAACACCTTGCAATGATAAGATAGATAAAAAAAGAAACTTGGGCATATACCGGAACTGATTGAAGTGCACTAATATTAGCTGAAGTACTGAAATCCTCATTGCTGACATTGGACAAGTTTCTTAAAACTGTTTTTAAAATTAAAAAGCAAATAAGTAATCCTAAGCACTAGTTGTGTATCCACAACAAGGTGTCCCTTCTGTGGACTCCTGGTCCCATTGGGATCATTGGGAATGAAAGGGCTGACCTTTTAGCTTCCTCGGACCGGAACCAGTCGTAGGCGTTGCCACCTCGAGTATCGGATGTTCATAGGAAGCATCAGAAGAGATGGGCGAACCTGAGTACTTGCAGGTGTTCATGGGCCCAATGGGAATATCTGCGATTTTCTCATGGGGCTCGGAAGGAAACAATGTAGGACTGTGGTTGGCATCATCACCGGCCACAGCCCACTTCACGCTCATCTAACAAAGATGGGAGTTGTTGACAGCTCTGAGTGTCTGTCCTGCCTGAAAGGAGTGTCTGAGACAACCGAACACTTTTTGTGTGCGTGTCCGATCTTCTGCCGAAGCAGAGTGGATACTCTAGGGTCTGGCTTTCAATCTGTGGATAACCTGATGCGGTTCATTAAGGGACAGGAAGGTTTTGGTGAATGGGCTTTTAGCAAGACAGCACAATGGGACGCTATGGCCTCCGTGCTTGGGATGGGGTCTCATGTCCCCCTGCTTAAAAAAAAAACACTATCAAGAAATTGTCTAACTTTTTCCATATTCCAAGGAGAAATTACATTTTTTTTTATATATTACCCTGTTAGATAATGTTGACGCAATAACAGTTACGCTAGATCAATAATTAAAGTGGACTGTTCTAATTTTTACGAAATTGATGACATACACCCAAGTTATGTAAATATTATTATCTTGATACATGGGATACACAATTATCGTGCAGAGCAAATTATAACAGCTGCAATACATTAACTTCTCTCAAAATAGTATATTACAAAATAAAAAAAAACATTAATATTTTACTAACCTCAATATAAATCTTTAAAAAGTGATTCCTTGAAACATTAAAATCATTTTACGATTGATGTAAAAGTTGTAGAGCTAATTTAGCTGACGATATTCTCGCCTGTTCAGTGTTTTTGCCAAATCCGCAGACCTCACGAATTTCACTTCTGCATGTAAACTTACATTTCACCATCACTACGTCATCATCAACTATGCCATCACTAAATACTGGACCAGCACCATGATATTCATACAATTTTCTAACGATTTGAATTGGAACATCTCGCATAAATTCGTGAATCTCTTGTGACATGATTCTATATATAAATGCCCATGTTTTCTTTAGATCATTTTTCGAATCTAAGAAAATAGCTCCAATGAGCGCCTCGAAAATATCTCCCAACGCTTTCGGAACATCAACGTAATCGGCCAATGATGATGACATTGATGATGATACATTCGATTCATCAACTAAGAGACGGCATTGATCTGTCACTTTATGATCCTGTGTTTCTTGGAAATTAACGAATTTTGAAATAGCTTGAGATAAGGCAGCATTTTGATATAACATATATAGATGAACTTTGTTTCGAACTGTCATGCATGCTAATGTTACATTATTCACTAGAGCAGACCGAAGATCAGTAAGTTTTCCAGGGTCCATATGTTTACACCTTTCGAAAATATAGCTTGAAATTAGAAAATCAAGTATAGCATCACCTAAGTATTCTAATTGCTGATAACATCCAGTCAAACGATTTGTAGGGTATGATGGATGCGTTAATGCTTGAAGCAAATAGGCGCGATCATTAAATTTATAGCCTAAATTTTTCTCTAGATCCTCACAATTAAGTAAGAAGGCATTAACCTCTTTATCGGTGATATTCGTTCTTAATCTTGGATTACCTAAATTAATGTCCAGAAGTGTAGACAGATTCTGTTCTTTTGAGCAAATATTTAAAAAACTCAATACGGAGAAGGTTTTTTGAATACCAAAATTCTTTACACATACACCAATGATTGCCTCCATACTGTCAGCACAAGTTTTATCTGAAACAATTTTACGATCGTTGTAAATAATTAGATCACTCTCTGTATCCGGACTGGTTTCAGGAAAGCGACCTCTAAAATCTGTGAGGGTCTCTGATTTACATTGTCCACTTTCGACTTCATCATCATCCAACTTTAATTCCCACAGTACTGTCGGAGTAATAAAATCGCGTAAAAGTATTTCCTTTACATTACCAGGAACACTTATTAACGGTGGTTGCCAATCATCTCTGGGATTGAATGAGCTTACTTTTAAGGCTCCGGGTAATTTAATATTAATGGCATGATAGAGCAAATTTTTATTGCTGACGAATTGTCCTTTGACAGAAGAAAGATTGCCTTCATTCCATGTTGGATGCTGATGGAGTAAATAAAGTGAGATACTGAATTTCAAAAAAGAATCTCCAAGTAATTCCATTCGTTCCATATCAAACACATCATTCGAAGATGCAGCAGTTATTGCAGAAAGTAAATCTCCTTGTTCGGGACTTGCAGCCGCATCAGTAATTTGTAGGATGTCGATTCTAAGCTGATCATCGTTAGGAACATCACATATAGCTGGACGATTTGATATAACTACAGCCTCATTATTAACACTCTCCTTGATGCGCATAGAAGACAGCTTGTTTGTAATAAATTGATGATAATAATCGACTTCTATTCTAAAAACTTTATCCATATAGCGAGTAATATCACAGGGTTCTTCATACTCTTTCCATTTGTACATCGTATTATCGACTAACGTATTAATCTCTTTAACAGGTTTAGCCTCAGTCTCCCTTGGATTTGGAAAGACTGGTGCCTGAACATATTTCTCTGGCTTTTTCTTTTCCTTTAAACGATCTAATGCTGAATCGAAAATCAAATCCTTTGGTGTATAATTAGGAAATTCATAACCGAGATATGAGCTGATAGCAACTCTTAGTTGTTCAGCCAAAAGCAGATAATGCATTCTATGTAAAATACTTGGTATAAATGAAGCCTTTTGCCACATATCGCCTGGAAATCGAAAATTATGACATAATTCTGGAATTAACAATATATCATCCAATTTTCGAATCTTTTTCTTTCCACCGCCTTCTCCACCACCTGGAGAAAGAAAATTCATTCGAGCTGTCAGAGGTTTCACTTCAAGCAAGAATTGATCTCCTTGAATTACCTTCACTTTGTACTTTTCTTCAGCATATGATGCAAAAGTTGGATATACATTATTGGGAAATGGACTTAGAGCTTTTAAGTCTTGACGGACTTTCACTACAACATAACGCACAGTATCGTCTACACTATACCATGTGTTAATAATCCGATTCTCAAAATCTTTGGCAACATATTTAATTCGAGCTCGTTGTACTTCGGACAATTCTCGTGCTTGTGGTAAATTTTGAAAATTTTTAACCAAATCCCAATTTATGTTTGCTCCATCGATTGTTGGAACTATCAAAAATGAGTTTTCCTCGTTGCGATAATCACAAGCAAAGAAAGTCTTCCAAACTCTTAAAATATCTCGAAATAACATAACATGAAATTTTCTAAGCAATGTAAGCTCTTCCTTCGCTAATTTGATACTGATCGGTTCATGGGCGATTTTAGCTCTGACTTTCCCATAAGTCATAAAAAGTGGCATCCCTGCAAGTTTCGGCAATGGTTTAGTTGTTGCAATAGCATATTGAGATGGAGTTGCCAATAAATCAACCACATGACTATTATCGTCATTTCTTTCAAATTCTGGTATCACGGTAATTGTATACAATAAAAATGTTGCCTCAGGTTGAGGCATTGCTGATACAAGTTGTGGCGGATATTCAATATTATACACACGTCTATTTTTTTTCGTTCCCGCTGTCCGTGGATTATCTGAAAAATATGAATTAGATGAGATTTTTATTATGAATTTCCATTTAGTAGGGTTTTTTTTATTGATAGCCACAATAAAAGCCTTTTAGAATATCATTTTTGAAATACTTATATATATTCGCAATAAATAGAAATATGAAATGTTTTCTCGTATTCTAATCAATTATTTAGCATAGATTTAAAAAAAAAGTCAAACTCACCTGTAGAAAACTCTTCCCAATGTTTGAAGTACAAAGGCTTCACATCATTAACAATATGATGTGCCAATACTGGCAAGAGATTATTGTTTAGTTCCCCATTAAGAAACAACTGCTTACATGCAGTAAATGCTGCAGATTTTTTAGCCCAATTTGAGCTACTCATGAGATCACTCTGTAATTATGCCAAAAAAATTAGTTTTCTTCTTTTTTTTGTTGATTAAAGCAAAAACTTACACATATATCCTCTTTGATTGTTGATTGTAGTGGAAGTCTAGCTTTCACCATGATTTTAGTATACTTCCCCGGTGTTACAAATTCTTCTTTACTCCAAACAACTTTCGGTACAGTAAATGAATCCGATGGCAAACCCATACAATAGCGATTAAGTAGCTGAATAGCTGAATCAGCTTCTAATCTGGCACCAATTGGAGTAACAAAGGGTGGTATAACAATTTGAAACTGTTCGTTAATTTGCTCTAATAACGGTGCTTTACGATCGATAGTTTTTCCAATTAAAAATTCTTTCAATTGTGCATCCATCTCACGATATTCCATTATTTGTTTTAGAATGGCGGTCCTTTTTGTTTCTGGGGCAAGTAACGCGTATACGCTCTCAAGTTGTCTTGCTCTACCTTTTGTTTGGACATAAGAGCGAAAAGATTTAATAAGATCGAAAGCTATTACGTGATTACACGACTGTACATCAATGCCTTCCTCTAGAACACTAGATGCAACAATTAAGTTGCACTCCTGACGTTTAAAACTTTGCAGAACCTAAAAAAAAATGTATTTATACCGAAAATAAATAGTAAAAATATTTAATGAAAAAAAAAAAGGTATCAAAAACGTAAACTAGATAAAATTCTATATTTGAAATTTTTTTTAATATAAATTAGAAATAAGTTGTAAATAAATCGACAGTCTGTTACCGTATTTTGTGTATCACACGAAAATCGGTTTTACTGCCCAAAACTGAAAAATTACTATTTTCTAAATATTTTATATGTTTTTCAACTACAAAACTAGTTTCTAAATTAATAAAAAACACTTCCCGGTTTGTATTTTTTTTAACTGAGTTTCGAAGTGTAAAGCCCTTTATATTATTCGCAACCACCTATCTATGTCAGGAAGATACTTTTTTTATTTAAAAGTTCTCTGCTTTTACATTTAATATTATGGCGATCTTTAGAATCCAAAAACTGACAACCCTACCTTTCTCTTTGGTCCCTTTTTTTTCATTCCAGGCATTGAGTAAATTTAAAAACGCATCACTGCCTCACTGATACGAAATTCAGAATATCACTGTGATAATATTTCCTTTTCTATGTTGTTGGATATCTATTTAGATAGTAGCAAGAGCAGCCCGGAGGCATTAACTCTTCTTGAGAAGAAGTTGGAGCGGCTATTGAAGCACTAACTCCAAGAGATAAGATGGGGAGTAGCTCAACAGCAGAATTCCCAGTAATGAATACGGCGTGTTATGATTTTACGCTAGAAAGACTTTCTACCGAGTGTATATTTATTGATTACTTCTAACTCTATACATATATTTACAATTGATTCGCTTAAATCCATAATTAATCCTACGGTGCATATTTCTACTATAATATGCCCGACCTTGCATTTTCACTTCATGAAGAAATGCTTGACCCATATCTATGCTTTGTTTACCAAAGCATAGTGTCCCTGACCGCACTTTGTATGCATCAAGAATGATGCGTTGCATTTTCTTGCTATTTGTGACTTGCGTCACTAGATCAAGCATGCATTTCGATTATTTGGGTTTTTTGCAAGGTATTGCAAGATATTGAATCAGGCACATTACACCTTTCCCCTCAAAAAAATTAAATAAACATGTGTTCATTTAATTATTTTCTTGTTACAATGTTGTTATGATATTTGATATATTTTTTTTTTGCTTTCCTTTATATAAAAAAATTTTGTTTGAAATGAATGTAGGTGTGTACATTTATTTGTTTCTACTATCTACTTGCATTTTTTTTTTATCTATATTTAGTTTGATTAGTTTTATTGTATAACTAACTACCTGTTTAAACAAAGTTTCTCTAATTGCTATTATATTTACTAATCGTCTATTTTCCATAATCTATTTTTGTGTACTGTTATTTTATTTTTGTTTATAATTGTACAATTTACCCTATCGATTGATTTGACCTCATATGGGCCTTTATAGAGGGAATCAAGTTTTCTCCTATTTTTGACAGTTATCAACGCCTACTTTCAACGATATTGGGTTGCAATGCAGATCATTGTAATCTTTTCGATGAGCTTTTGATAGTTGGAGATATTGTTTTGCTTTGTTAACAGATTGTTGTTATGTGTTTTATCACTTTGCTGTACAGCTCGTGATTATAGATGGGGTCTAGCTGATTAATTGTAAGTTCTGTTGGTAAAGTTACCTTTTTGGCGAATACTAGTTCGAACGGTGTGTATCCATATACTGTGTTGGGAGTGGTGTTATAGCAAAAGGTATAATAGGGTATCCAGTTATCCCAGTCGTCTCTGTTATCGTTAACGAATGATCTGAGGTATTCGTTTAGACATTTGTGGTTCCTTTCAAGCGCTCCTATTGTTTCAGGATGTGCTGCAGTAGCGAACAGTTGTTTATTTTTAGAATTTCATATATTTCTGTAAATATCTGATTTTTATATTCCGTTCCGAGATCTGATTTGATTTTGTTCATCGGTCCATATGTTAATATGAACTCGTTTACTACTGCTCTTGCTATAGTTTGCCTCTTTGTTTCTAGTTGGGATTATTGCGATATATTTGCTTATATCACACTGGATTGTTACTGCATACCTATTGCCATTGTGTGTTCGTTTAAATGTACCTACTGTGTCTATGGATACTATGTCGAAAACCTTTATGGGTGTGCTTGGAATTACCATTGATTCTATGTTATGTGTTTGATATTTATTTTTAGAACATAACTCACAATTTTTTATATATCTTGCTATTGTCTGTTTCATGTTTCTCCATCTACATATATACTTCGGTTAGTTTCTTATATAATCTGGATTGTCCCAAATGAACTCCTGTAGGTGTGGAATGAAAGTTATGAAGTATATCCTCTATTCGTGTTTTGTCTGATATGTATTTTTGTGCTTTGTATAACTTTTATCTTTTTCAGTATTTTGTTACATATTTGTTTGAATGCGGTTATATTTATAATTCAAAAATTGGGTTTTCGGCCAAAAGTTTCAGAGTCTTGGTCTAAAACCATTTATCTAAGTAATTTTCCAATGTTTTGAAGGCCTGCTCTAGTGCTAGTCTACTCTTTGGAAATTTTCTACGTTCATGTACCGCTTGTAATATGTCATATTTGTTTACCACAATTATTTTTGTCTTGTTATCTTTAGTTTTGAATTGCAATTCGGATATGTGTTTTACTTCTGATGGTGACAGAGATTCCGTTACACGCAGTTGATCAGGCTACTGTGTTATGTGATTGGACTCTGTTTCTGTATCTATATCTGGCTTAGTCGGTTTTGACATTGCTCGTGTTTTAACTTGCAACACTTTGATCTCTTTTAGATCATTTATATCGATTTGCATCCTAGATAATGCATCTGGTCCAGAATTTTCTTTTTACGTATTGGCTATTTTGATTTGTCAATATTTTTAATTACTTTATTAAGAAGATTATAATTAAGAATAATTTGAGATTAAAATTATCTTGTAGCTTATTTTGACATATATAGCTACTACTAACTTACTTTTATTTCACCTTTATTATTTATTTATAATTATATATATATTTTGTTTGTTTTGTTTCGTTTCCGGGATCGTTCTCAAGTAGGTGATTTATTCTTATGTGTTCTTCGAGATCTTCTTTATTATCATAGACATACCTACATTTGGTACATCTATGAACTAGATTTTCTGTTATCGCTTTGATTTTGGGGACTTTCTGCCTTAGTGCGGGTCGAGTTGGGCTTTACCCTTTTTTCATAATTTATCTCCCAATGCTCATTCAGCGATTCTATTGAACCTGCTATGAATTGACAATTAAGGCAATAAAACATGTTTTCATTTAACTTAAATCTCGTCACGCTTCTATTATTAGTACTGTTGTGAGATTCTGTCTTTTCAGCTGAGCGTGAATTTTCCGAATTATCATCTTCTGCGATAACCCAAATCCCATACTCCGATGGGTTAGCCATTGTGGAGTCGTCTGTGTAATTTTCGTCTTTCTCATAAGGAAAATACTATAATCGTGATAAGTTTTGTTCTGATGGAAACAATTCAGATTTCTTCCACTAGATATCTAGTTTCATGAAGTGAACAGACATCACACTGATAACGTACCGTGATCCCTTGGTAATTCTTGAAATGTTTCGCCATTTTTCCTTTTTGGGCGGTCGGCGATCAAATACTTAGATTTTTTTTTGTCTGTAGTTTCTATAAGCTTTGTATAAGATTTCAACAATCTTTATTGGAACCAATATGTACACAATGATGACTATTTCTTTGTTATTGAGACTGTGTCATCTATGACAATATTGTTTACAATTTCTCAGTTATTTTCATTTTTCTTGGAATTTGTAGTTCCCATATTGGTGAAAAAATAAATTGTCCTCTTTTTTTTTCTTTGTTTAAATTTAAAGATTATTATTTTGGAGTATCTTTATTAGAAGGAATTCATGGAGAAAATCAAACAATTTAACTTTATTTTATTGTACGGTTAAGCTAAGATATCTATAAATTACATTTCGCTACAATAATATCTACCGACAATTATTTTACTATTAAAAAAACTTTTTTTTACTTCTTTGTTCTTTTCAGTTTATTCAGCTCTTTCTTAGCGTTTTCGGTGTTGGTTACTGAAATCCAGATTAATTGTTTAAATTTCCTTATTTCCTCGTTAAGGAACACTCGTCGGCCTCTACGAGCTGGTTTTGTTGTTTCAAATTTCACCTGCCGCAGCTTATATTCTTCTATAGTTGTTAGGCCTGCTTTGTATTCTGGTACTTCTTCAGTTGACTTTGCTACTGGTCTCGGTATATATGGTTCTATTATGTTGTCCGGGCGGTATAACTTTAGGTTGTCAGTGCTTGCTTCGGGTTGCCTATACTTCTCAATGTGCGCGCAGATTTTATCAAATGCTCTGCCGATTTGATCTTTCATTTCAACTCTGGTGTATGGCTGATGATAATGTTTTTTCCTTGGTCTCCTTTTATTTTTGAACGGATTATTATAGCTGATAGCCCACAGTCACGGTCTACAAGAAAACGGCAAGTTCTAGAGATGAGATTATCGAAGATTGCAAACTGTCACGGTCGCCATGTGATAATATTTCCTTTTTTATCTTGTTGAATATCTTTTATGTAGTCACGTTATGTTTGGATAGTCGCAAGAGCAGTCCGGAGTCATTAAGTCGTTAGCGTACTAAAGAAGAGCAGCCCGTAGGCATTGGCTCTTCTTGTGAAGAAATTGGAGCGGCAATAATTGAAGCACTAACTCCAAGAGTTAAGATGGGGAGCAGCTCAGCAGAACTCCCAGTAATGAATACGACGTGTTATGATTTTACGCTAGAAAGACTTTCTACCGACTGTATATTTATTGATTACTTCTAACTCTATATATACAATTGATTCGCTTAAATCGATAATTAATCCTACGGTGAATATTTCTACAAAAGTTGTAATATGCCCGCCCTGCATTTTCACACTTTCCATATCTATGCTTTGTTTACCAGAGCATAGTGTCACTGACCGCACTTGTATGCATCAAGAATGATGCGTTGCATTTTCTTGCATTTGTGACTTGCCTAGTGACAAGCATGCATTTCGATTATTTGGTTTTTTTGCAAGATATTCAATCAGGCACATTACATCATCATGTAGCCGAATTCAGTGCAGTAACATGAAGGTGAATTCTGCATCAAAGCGACAGTGATGCGCTTTTGAAATTTTTAATAATTAAAAATCATCTCCCTTAATCCCTTGTGGGACATGGGGTAAATGGAAAAACTTTTGTTTGTTGCCTCTTGCGGCAAGATTTCTTATATCATTCGCAATAAGTCCTTGCAATTCTTGAAATGCGGCTTTTAGCATTGTAAGGTATTCATAGAACCGTTCCCCATCACTTTTCTCTGTTTTACTTCAACTAGAGCTACCAATAAAAGAAGTTATTCATCGGAACTAGAACACATTTTAGGGATGATAATTCATCTACTTAACAACCATCACTACCAATGAACTAAATACATACAAAATCTCGATTCGTTTCTGGTACGGAAAGTATCAGTATCGCGTTCGGCGTGACCAAGGCTTAAACTGTTGTCAGCACAATACTCAACCATTGGTGGGCACCGATGGGACCCGAACCTAACTCCAATAGACCATAACCTTTGGGCCTTATTATTACTTAAGTGAGAATTATACTTTTCGCAAGACTCTTAGGGACAGTTTATAAAAATCCGTAAAGCTCAAAAATAAAAACCAAAAGTCCCGTAAAAAACAAGCAACAACAGTCACATTAGAAGACGTGATTTACATAGTAAGATCCATTATGTTTGTTATTTATTATACTACAGAACACGACTACAGACATAATTGAATTTACCCGTTATTAATTTTATATTGAACTAGGCCAAGTTAAATCTTTTAATCTGGATAAAATTTCTTTTATACTGAAAATCATATAATTCACTTACATGTTTGTTCCATTTATCGTCCAGAATAGTCGTAATTGACTCTGACAAAATATTATTACGTCCAACCATAAACTGTGCTCTAATGGGAATATCATCATTATGTGTCACATAACGATTAATTATATGATATAAATTCTTTGCTGTCATACGACGCTCTACAAACACCAAGCATGTAATATCACTGGCTTTCTTTTTAGCAAATACTCTTTTCATGTACGATAACAACGCCTGAACCTTGGTAGATGAATTGAAAAGTATTAAGTCCGACTCAGTTTCTTCTTGTTTATTCAAATTTTCCATGAGTATGTGGCGAATTCTATCCGCATAAGAAATGCAGCAACGATACATATTACGCATGGATATAGTTTCTGCGGCTCTCTTTTTTAATTCCAACTCAATTATGACCGATAGTATAGCTATCGATGTACCGTAAATTCCAAAGTCTTTCATTTGATATAGGAAATCTTTAAGTAAATTTTTCAACTTTTTCAACGGATTGAACTCTCGTACAGAGCCTAAGTTCTTTGTCAATTTGAAATGTGTCTCATCCGACTTCCAATTACTGACTTTTTCAAGGCATTCATAAATAAGTAACTCAATCCTTTGGGATACTATCGGTATTTGCCCTTGAATATCATTGTACTTAAGAAATATTTCCTGCGGCTTCGTTGAGTATCTGTAGATAAACAATCATATTTTAAAAATATATATATGAAACAATAAATCAATTTTGTCAATTCATTTACATCAAAACATTCTTGAACTCTTCTATATTTGATACAGTAGCAATTTTAGATCGGAAAATTGCTTCAAGATCTAACAATTCCTTAATGACCGTATTTTTCGATGGTGATACTATAAGAATCCCAGTTAACCCGATTACTCTTGGTAATTCATTTGGTGAAGCATGTTGAAATAAGCTCATAAGTTGATGCATAGCGTGACCACCTTTGGCATTGTGAGCTTCATCAAAAATTAATAAATTGAAATTAGTTATCTTCATAAAGCCATGACGGACGACATCTACGATTATTTGACATGTAGCAACAATGACCTTTAAAAGAGTGAAGAGTAATATTTACATGGAAAATTTTATGAACATTATTTTATATACGTACTTGATGATCGTCGAATTCGATTTCCCATTTATCACGTTTCCAATTGTCCACATTTAGATCACCGGTATATACTGCACACTTAAGATTCGTTTGATTTTTTATAACATCACATTGCTGTTTGGCTAAAGCGATTGTATTGCAGACATAAACGGTTCGTTTTGCTCCAGATTTGATTGATCTGTATGTAGAGTAAAATTTAACAAACTATAAAAAAAATAATATTAAATATTTGTGATGTTAAACATCCAAAAATTAAAGAATAATATATCCCCTTTCATTGATATTTTGTTAGATATAATCTTTGTATAGATTACAATTTATACTACTTTATAAGTCTTATTTTTCACTATATCTTTAATGCTTCTCTTAAATCTAATAATATTTATTCCGTTCTTACATATATCGGTTAATTCATTATACATTTTTAGTCCTGTAATTACTAATGTGTTTTATGTACTAGCTTTCTTATATTTAACAACTCTGAAATCATTTAAATTTCTTAACCTCATGAACATATTCAACAAAGTTCACCAAATAACCAGGTAACATCTAATTTTTTTTACTTGAAAATAAGCATCAGAGCCTTGGAGAAGATCCTTCGATAGATAATCATCAAGATAAGGTCACGTAACATGTCGAATTCAAATCTGTTTCTCTGTAATAATATTCGCATAGCCCGGTTTTGAAATTAATTTTTGCAACTTCTCCAGCGTTACAACAGTATATTTTAGTTGCACAATAGTCCATATGAGAGGAAGTATTACTGTGAGATATATACAAATATATATACATATATAGAATAAAGATAATGGTGGATAAAATTGTTCCTTGCGGCAATCCTATGTTAACGCTGCTGGTTTGATTTAGTCTTATCTAATTTCCCTGCTAATTGTTTCAAACGCACGGTTTAAGTCCAGAAAAACAACCACTATTGTATTACCATAATCTGTCAAAGTTTTCCATTCAATAACTATGTAATTTAGTTGCGTTTCACAAGAGTGCTGCTTTCTAAACAATGATTGATGCTTATTAATAATTTTTTTTGTCTTACTCCAGATATACTTCTAATTGTAATTGCACTACCTTTTCTATGCATTTCTCGATAATCAGCATACTGTTTATTGGACGTATATTTTCACATTTGTGTATTCCTCTGATTTTTGGTGCAGGCGTAATCAACAATTCTTTCAAGTTACATAAATGGGAAAAAAATCCCTCAGTGAGCAACTGGTTCACGATCTTTTCTATGATACGACAGAGATATTGCTTATATTATAAAAGCATATAAAGCAAACAAGCATTAAAAGTAAAATCCAAATTCCTATAAAAGCAAATAATCGCAAAGCAAAAAGAAAATATAAAAAAAAACTAAATAATAAGTAATAGCTAAAACTAAAACTAAAATAAAGCTTGAAATGTAAGCTAAGTGTAAAATAAAAAAAAATAAAAGCAAAAAAATCAAAATCTAGGAATAGCAATGGAAAGCAGGGTTTTCTATGACGGCTGGACCTGAGCCAGACGCAGGGGTTGACATTGCGACGAGTTTCTTTCTACTGGTCAAACCAGGAAATCTGCTGCGTAGCGACTCAACTTCCGCAAAGCTCACCATTCAAATGTACAATCGTAGCAAGGCTAGCATTTATTTTAAAAGACCTAATTTTGCCCATCTTTAGCAGATCTAACTAGAAAATGTTTCTCCAGGGACAAAAAAAATATGAGCAGATATAGGTTATGTCCCTACGTGGTAGAATACGACTCCGTGCCCAGATGCAACACGCGTGGGACCAAAAATAAACTCCAGAAGGCAGCGCAGCAAGCAGCAATTGTTTAATTGTAACAAGATGACCAGTAAAATAGATTTACTACATGCAGCTTCGTGCACAATCACAGCATCACACACCATCAGCCAAAAACCGAAAAAAGCAACAAACTGATCAAGTCCACTATTCAAGAAAAGAAAATAGCAAAAATGATCAGAAATAGTAAAAAGAAAACCCAAATTTAACTATGCAAGCGGAATAAAAAGAAAAAAGTACTGCTGAAAACCGAGCATCACTGACACTTCCGCCAGATTAAAACATTACTTAAATCTGCTATTGTATCTTCACTCCATTGTTTAAAAAATTCACAAAATTGAATAACTAATGAGCTGGGAGATCTATATCCTATAACTGTTCACTATACCAATTTATTTTAAATACTGCTAGCCATATACCCTATCTACCCAAATCATCATTCGACATAGTAGGTGTGGTCACATCGGACGCGAAAAAATAGGTAAATAATAAAATATTTTTTGGGGATATACTCAGCTTCACCGTGATCAAGCAAGTCGCAAAATCATGTTTTTCCTATGACCTACTTTATACTACTCCAAAAGGAGGAATATGGAAATCGATTTAAACTTGAGAAAAATCAAATTTGTAGCTGTAAGTACTCATGAAGTATATTTGAATAATCTGTAAGAGATTGACACTTATTCGGAGTTTTGGCAAGTTTCCCAAAGTGAATTACAGCAAAGATATGAATTCTATGACACAAATATGTACATTTTAACAAGTCTTATTGGTAGTTGTAAAACCATCCTTTTAAACTATCAAAGAATCAAGCAAAAACAATTTGTACTTACCCTTCCAAATCCTTTGAGAAATGTCTCATTGCCATTATAGCTATAAAAGTTTTCCCCGATCCAGTTGGAAGGTAGATGATAACATTCTCTTTAATAGCAAGTTCCAATAGTTCTTCCTGGTATGGTCTAGCTGCATGATCTTCATCCTAAAATCATAGAAAAAAATTAATGGTAATATTAGAAACAAAAAAAGGTAATATTAAAATAATATAGAAGTATTCTCTGCAAGAGAAATCCTCCAACTAGTTTCTTCCTTTTCATATTTAAAAAAACTAAAACTAGAGATTATAATTAATGGTAACCCCAAGCATTGAGCTTAAACGTAAATACGTTGGGCACCTACGAAAGTAATTAGACATTTTTGTTTATAGCATTTTTACATTAGAATACCAACCAAATTATAGAGAAAATACATGTCATTTTATATCGAAAGAAAGGAAAAATTGTTAGAAGGGAAAAATTTGTAGATGAAGCACAGGACCAAGACTTGGTGGGAATCGAACCCACGACCCCTGGGTTGATAGTCAGCGCAAAACAACAATTACAACACCAATTACATTACATTACAGTTAAATATCACTTTCAGTAGTAATAAGGAAACTTTGGGCTACACCTAAATTTCGTTTATAATTTCCTTCTTTATTTCGTCATGGCATCAGAATTTGGAGGCTCATTGTGAACAGAAATCTTTATAGATATTTTCTACTGGCTACGACCGAGTCTCTTTACTTGGATATAAGCATAATATAAAATTTTTGCAATTTTTCTTAAAGATTAACATTATAAGACTAAAATGAAAAAATTAGAAACATACTTAGATAAACTGTCAAATGTTAGAAAAAATCCCTTCGTAATCACTAAATAATACTATGTACATACATACATCTGTACACAAGAAAAGACTACGTAGGTACAGTTATTATGCTATATACCGTTTCAGATATTGTATTCAATCAATGCTTACCATTTTGCTCATCTTTAAAAACTGACGAATTCACTCCAATATATATTGTAATAAATGACTTGAGGCACTTTGGAACTCAACAAACCGGCACTGCTATCAGCTCAAAAGTAGGCACATGAAGTAACATGACACTATATACATATATATGCTGGCTTGCTAAGTTCTTAAGCAAATTGAAAAAAGCCACGTCGGCTATTTACAAGGGGAAATACCGAGAAATGTAAATATTATCGTTTTCTAGATGAGTCACTTTATCTTATTCAGGCCCTTTTTTTTTTAATAAATAGTACATAGTACAGTAAAATTGAAAAGAGAAGAAAAATTCCATAATTATTTTTTTACAAATTTCATACAACATATAAACAAATCAAATAACAATTATCCTGAATTTAGATATAATATACTCTCCTAATTATTTTTAAAATAAACAAAATTTTAATAACTAACTTTATACACACTAACTTTATTAACATTCACAACTGGCACTTAGCAGTCAGACAGCTGAAATGCGCTTTTGTCGCCCCTGCTGAAGATGGATAGGTTGACATTTTGACAAGAATTGTGTTCAAGCTGTTGGCTGCATGGGCATGCATGAATGGATTGGTGTGAGCTTTGCAGCTTTTGTTGCCAACATTAAAGAAACAATATTGTCTGTTTTAATTGCTAAACACCAACAACTTCACAACAAAAAGAATGCAATGAACTTTGTGAAAATGGCCTCTACTGTGCTGTCGTGTTGTTATGTGGTTAAGAAAGCAATTTGTTTTCAATTATCTTGAATAAAACTTATTGTTTATTTTTTTTTAGTATTAATCAGAAATGAATATATATTGTTTCAATGATATTCTATTTTTAGATATTGTGTAGTTATCAGAAAAAAATTTACTGTAAAAGTGGCAATGTGTGAAACGAAGAAAATATTGATTTTTTTTTACATAAAATTGAAGAAAAAAATCTAAATTACAATCAAGGAATGCTGGCGACTGCAATAAAAAGTTATTTTATCTTAGTTCATATGATTTTTAAGTGTTTGATATGGAAACCGAATCTATAAAATCTGAACATAGTGGAAGATCGAGGCGTTCCCGTAATCACAACAGCGCAACAGCTAACAGCGGTGGAAGCACTATAGGCAGTCACCATCATCGAGATCGTACTAGACATTCCCACAGAAGTACTCATTCCAAAGGAAATAAACGTTCCGATATTATGGCTCCATTTCAAACCAGTGTTAATTTAACAGGTTTGTTGTTTTCTGGTAAAATACATGGCTTAGAAAAAGTTTTATGGAATGATGAAAGGAAGTATACATTGACAAGGTGGATTAAAAAATACTACACTGCGTTAGATACATCCATTTTTTGGAAAGATTATTGTTGAGCGGGATATTATTATAGTTGAAGAAAATTAATAAATCAAATCAAATACATATTAATACCTACCTACCTTACCTTAGGAGAAAAGCTCCGAAAATCAAGGGAGCAAATTCAATGGCAATTTCCATACGTACTGAGCATTTCTAATAGATTCCGACTAGTAGTTCCATAGAGAAGCTCTCTGTTCAAACAATTTTATTCCATTGATGCCCTTATTCTAATTGATTCGTATCTTCAAAATTTGTGAGGGTGATCCCACTAGACGGCTCTGGTCAAATTTTTATAGGCCCTGCACGCT
Source organism: Dioctria rufipes (assembly GCA_963924295.1). Classification (NCBI taxonomy): domain Eukaryota; kingdom Metazoa; phylum Arthropoda; class Insecta; order Diptera; family Asilidae; genus Dioctria; species Dioctria rufipes. The sequence goes on from OZ002740.1 coordinate 8,931,739, forward strand.
TGATAAAATGCTCACACTTATGTCAAATTCTAGGCGGTAGAAATATAATATCAAAGGAAGCGAAAATATTCTCTTGAGTGAGCCAATTCAGAAGTTACAATTAGAAGATTAACACTGAGTACTAATGGGATAATACGTTCCAAGAAATTAAAAAAAAATCTGTATGTCTCAGCCGGTACCTTGCTGAAGATATCAAAAAACACGATTTGCTAATTTTATCGCGTTGGCTGACAATTTTATGATTTTTTTTTTTGGATAAAAAAGGAAGTGTTAGTGGGGTTGTGTTATTTTGACGAAATCCAGTGAATCTAATTATGCATTCTTCTGCGCAAGCCGATTTTCTAGACTGGGATATATGTCCCTTTTGCTTTATCTTATAGCAAGCTCGTTATTTCTCCTTTAAGGAGGACTATTTCCAATTGTACGGAAATCAGACAAAAATGTCCTATGTAACGAACATTCGACGTGTGGAACAGCAGTTGGATTAATTGTTATGAAACTATCTTGAGTGACTGGCTTGGACGTAAAGTCCAGACTGCCAGCATGAGCTGACAGATCACTCGACGGACAGCGTTGACTGCAGGGCGGCACGCTAGCTCGCCTCGGCTCATTGGCGGAAAGTGTGCGGAGGTTCCACGAAAAACCTGCCGCTGCCGCCTGCCATAATAAAAAAATAAATAAAATCTCGTGCCTATCAATAAAAAAAAAAAACCGGCACACATTCAGTCCTGTAGGGACCTTGACGTCACTTACCTACATCCAATATTGAAGGCGCAGATGGTTTGCCTTCTGTGCGTGCCCCAGCCATCCATCTGACTCTCAGGGCAGATGTTTTCAGAGTCCCTTTGTTGACCTGAGAACTGAGAGCGTAGTGGACCCCTAGACGCCTTCATGTGAGAGGGCTCCAGGAAAGTGGAAGTAGAAATAAAAGCGTTCAGCACTTCATTTTTACGTTATAATTTCGCTCAAGACATTTTTGAAAAAATATACATACATAATCCTGGATACAAAGCAAATAAATGTTAAATTAAAGTTAATTCTAATGAAATTATTATAAATTGAGTGTATATTCTAATATTGAAAGAAAATCTTAAAAGTATATTTTAAATAAGGAAGTTTAAGATTTAAATATTATTATTATTCATGAAAAGTACACAAGATTTTACAATCTTTTCAGCACAAAAACTGTTGGGTATAATTATGGGAACATTTTAGAAATCTAAATAAAAATATCCTAACTATACAAAAACTAAAATAAAATTAAAAATTGATAATTAAAAAATTATTAAAAAATTAAAAATCAAGAATAAAAACCTACTGAAATTAAGTAAAAATTTGGGAATAAAGTTCACAAAGGAAAGAATAGTGCACAAAAAGGAAAAAATCCCTAAGGCGGAGAGTTATTTCTTTAAATACCCTACGTTTGACATAACAGAGTGATGTAAATTAAAGTAAGTGCTATTTTAATAAAAAGCTCGATAAAACATGAGTGGAACACTAAGCCGTCTATCTATTATATAGAATTACTGATATATTGATATATCGCCCAGTCATAACTTTAATGGTTCAACAAGAATTGTTTGGGTATTTTTCTTTTTGGCTTTCTCGTAGGGTAACTTTTTATTAAGCGATGAATCTACCACTATCCACATCAATTAATAAAGAAATGCTCAGCATATCAACCGTTTAGGAGTTACAAGGTAATTAAGAAAAAAAGCTATTTTTTCACAAAACACGCTGTATCTGAAAAACTACCGGACGTACGGTCAATAGCTCATTGTATGCAGCACTTCATGACCTTTCCAACGACTGCTCAACCAGCCCCATACCCCTCTCCCATCAAGAATTTGGTTGTCTAAACTAAAATTTCGGATTTTCTTACCTCTTTTTTTTAAATTTAACCTTTATTAGCAAAAATGTCGTTAACATAACTTTTTTTTTATAAAAACTGTAAACTGTAGACTTTCCTCTTAACCTATTACACCCTATGTGTTAACCGCAATACCTAGAGCAAGGAATGAGCTTCATAAGTGGAGCAAGGTGGATCGAAATTTTACTCCTCGTTTCCGAATTCCACCTTTTGAAAAATCTTAAAAGACTTGGGACATATTATCTCAAACGATTTTCCAAAAATACAAAAATTTAAAAAAATAGTTAGCTTATTTTCTTCAGATATATTAATTCGTTCCATAAATAATCTTAAAAAAACGTCGAGCGCGCCGTCGTCCTCAAATGAACAACAACTAATGTGGGAATCGACTTTTATGTAATTGGTAAAGTCACACGGAAAGACTCCGCGTGAACAAATAACCCTATGCAACTTATATCCAGGCATTTCATTTCGCAAATAAAAATGGCACTAGCCACAATATACCAATAAGGTCTGATGTCAGCAAGGATTAAAGGCAATCATATTGAATTTATTTTGAGGCAATAGCTCTGCTCGGGTGATGCATCAAGCTAACTAGATTAACTGACTGGCTTAGATAATCATTCCGATAGAGAAGGTAAAGTGATCGTAAAAAAAATTAGTAGCAAAGTTTGCTGATTTTAGCATCAAGAGTCGTTAATTATTTCATGAGATGCTTGATATAAACCGCCATAAAATTAAAGAAGGCAGAGGCATATTTTGTACAAAATTTTAACTCTAAAGGTCGCAGCTGAATAGAAAAATATGAGGAAAATAATTTATTTGTAAGGGAACAATCAGGATTTAGGAAAGAATTGGACAATAATTCAATGGACGGAACCTGGAGCGCGTTCATGAAGTAAGCTGCAGCCGGCTGTGGTTGCAGCAGATGTGGTTATCGTCGTTCTGAAATGCAATAGCCAGATTTTTAACTAAATGACAGTTCCTGGCGTTCGGAAAGTAGCCGGTCTCATAGTCGGCGGCAGCCCGTACCGACTTAGAGTCCTATCCAGCATAGCTAACTAACGCAAACGTATTACATTTGATATTTTCGTTTGCCGTTATTTTTAAACTACAGAAAAGAAAATATTGTGATAACCATTAATGAGCGTGGGAAGCCATTTATTGATTTAATAGACGCAGCAGTTGGCAAAGCACCGCATGAATGCAATCTTGTGTAGTTACATTAAATTTAACTCATAGTCCAATGATGACAATTCTGAAGCTGGCACTGGCTAAATTCGTTCTTCAATTCATGAACAGCTTTATGCAGCTATGCCTAGCTAGCTACTAGATAGCTATGACTGACTGCAGCCTATTTCATGAACGCGCTCCTGTAGACAATGAATAGAACCGAACGTACTGCTATTCATCTTTAAATTAAGGGAGTGTGAATTGCAGAAATACATTAGAGATGCATACTGTTTCGGACAGCAACACTATATCCTGCGCAACGAAGAACAAACGTCGTAACCAACCCAAATGAAACTTTTCACTAGAGCCCAAAAACTTTTTAAAAATCAGAAGAAAAATCATAACTTCCAAACTATTTGTGATAGAAATGGTATTTTTGCACAGATTTTTTTTTTAGAAATTATATCTACAATTTGCAATAAGTAGAATTACGTATGGAACGAAATCAATGTTAAACAACTGAAATGTTGTATCAAATATACCTTATTTATTTGTATGATATATGTGAGCTGTATCCAAGTTCAATGTTTGAAAAAAGATCTAACTTTTGATGTACAATAGCACAGAACAAGACATGTAGTTTAAATAAAAGGCTGTAGTTACTATTAAGTTTTTATTTAATACTCTTTTAACGTATTCTGAGTTATCTTTAAGTGAAAAAGAATAGAATAACTGCATCTCTCATGCAAAACTAAGCAATAACAAAATGCATTAAAAGCTATTTATCATAATCAATAAGTTCTTGAAAATGTAGTAACTTCGAACAATGTCGAGTGTTAATAATAGAAGTCATCATTTTACGATCTGCAAAAATAATGTAAGCCTCTCCAGCCGTCGAACCTCGGATGCTGTATGTAACTCGCTTAAAAATTTGCAAACCTTCCTTTGCTTTAAGCAACATGTGTTTATAAAGTAGCGGATTTTGACCCTTTTACTGCAAATCAAGTCGTAGTTACCGGAAAAAGTACAGGCTTTTCAATGGCGTAAATTATTTTATTTTCATCGTAGAGATATGAGACCCAGAGCATTCGACGCTTAATTTTTTTCTGATTCAAATGGTGTATATAACGTATTTTTGACATTTTGGTCGGTTACGACGTTTATGCTTTCCAGCATCGATAACTTCAAGGCTACCGTTGTAGCCGGAGTTCAGAACTCTCTTATCTATAAGGACTTTTCGATGCATAATAAGCTTCCCTCGCATATCAAGAAGGAAAGAAGATTTAATGTATTTAAAATTGAAAGAAATTAAGGAATTGTTAGAATACTTGTATATACATATACACCTGCCGATATAATGTTATATGAATTTCAAAGCTATTTTTATACTAATAAAAAAATTATTATTATTATCTCATCAAATTTTTTTTTATTTTCTTCATTTTAGATGACAATCGTGACGGACAAGAAATAATTGAAGTACAAATTCTACCCCAAGATGAAAACTGGGGAGAGAATACGACTGCTGTTACGGGCAATACTTCAGAGCAAAGCATTTCCATGGAGGATATCAACAACACATGGAGTAGAGATGCAGAATCGGGTATAGGTTTTGCTTGTCAGCGATACATTGAATCATCGCTATCACTTATCCTTGGCTTTGTTTCATTTTTTTCTCCGATTGCGATGGTAATGATGCCAAAATTAGGATTTTTTCCTTCAGCATTTGATCATGCAGATATGACTCCCATTGTTAAAACACAATTATTAGCGTGCAGCAGTGAATGTAAGGGATTATTAGTATCATTAACAGCCAGATTAATTTTATTAGCTCTCGGACTTTGGGCATTGTTCTTGAGACGACCAGTCGCTACAATGCCACGTATATTTTTATTCAGAGCTACTGTATTCCTGTTAGTTACAGTCTCGACGTTTGCATATTGGCTGTTTTATATTGTACAAGTTACAAACGGTCCAAAAATCGTTGTCGAAGGAGGCGAAGCTGTTGATTATAAATCTCTTGTAGCTTATGCCACAAATTTCGTCGATACACTTTTATTTATACATTATATTGCTGTTGTCCTATTAGAACTGCGACATTTACAACCAACTTATTATATTAAAGTAATTAGATCACCGGATGGTGTTAGTAGATCTTATGCAATTGGACAATTGAGTATACAAAGGGCAGCTGTATGGGTTCTACAAAAATACTATATAGATTTTCCTATTTATAATCCATACTTGGAGCGTGTTCCAGTTTCAAAATCTCAGCGAAAGCAAATTTCTTCTAGCTTTAAGTATTACGATGTAGATGGAGTTAGCCCTGCACAGCAACAAAGTCAAAGTAGAGCTGTTTTAGCAGCAAACGCTCGCCGAAGAGATTCATCGCATAATGAGCGTTTTTATGAAGAGCATGAATATGAACGACGTGTAAAAAAGCGCAGAGCTAGATTAATAACTGCTGCTGAAGAAGCTTTTACTCATATTAAACGGATACACAATGAACCTGCTCCTGCTATACCACTTGATCCCCAAGAAGCGGCTCAGGCAGTATTTCCCTCAATGGCAAGAGCACTTCAGAAATATTTACGAGTAACACGTCAGCAGCCTCGTCACACATTTGAAAGTATTCTAAAACATTTAGCTCACTGCCTTAAACATGATTTATCTCCACGTGCTTTTTTAGAACCATACTTAATTGAATCACCTATTCTTCAAAGTGAAAAGGAAAGAAAAACGATTCAGGCATGGTCACTGATTTGTGATGACCTTCTTTCCCGACCAATCTCAAATAATTGCACTTTTCAATTGATTCAAACCGATGTGTCTTTGATTGTTTCCGTTCATAAATTGCCCCATTTCAATATATCCGAGGAAGTTGTCGATCCAAAGAGTAATAAATTTGTTTTAAAATTAAACTCTGAGACATCTGTGTGACATCGTGTTAACTCAATTATTCGCCAAATCATAATTAATCATGCGCTCAAGTTTCCAGGGAGTTCATTGAAAAATTAAATTCCAGCTTTACTTAATACATACATACTATTCCTCCCTCTTTCTGTTTTTAGTTGTCATTTGTACAAAATTTGCATATCGAATTAGTTAATTTAGCTTTTTTTTCTTTTGAATTAAGATTTTTCACTATGTATTTTGTAGGGCTATTTTAACAGTAGGTTACCTCGATATTTTTTAAACCAAGCTTCATAAGAAGTGATGATTTTGTAGTCTTGAAACATCCAAGCCCAGTGATTTTAATGACTTGAAGTGCATGTGGCACCATTTTGTTATTTGTTAATTTTAATAATTTAAAATGTTTGCTAAGCTGTAAAGAAATAATTTTTTTTTATTGAATGTTCAGGATTTATTTAAGCTAAAGTTTATCTGTAATCTTAATTCTGCTTAATTATCTGTATCAAATTAATTTAGGTCTGAGCCTGAGGTGGGCGCATTATATGTTCTAGGGTGTTGGTGAAGATTCTTTTGTAATGGTTGCCGCGACGAATTAATAATATAACTTTATTAGTTCATAACAAAACTTTGGACTCGCAAAAAGTTCATACATATCCATGATTTGCTTCTAATGTATTGCACATATTCACACTGTCCTTTCATTAATACTCATCCATATTTTGAAAAGTTACGACATGAAATTGTTTCATTTTATAAATTTTCTCCTGTGTAACTCTATAACCGCTGGAAATTGTAACCTTGGCAATTCCCCAAACAGCAACTGCAACAGATTTACTGGTCGAGTGGTACTGCTACTGAACGGCATCAAACAACATTTTGTTGTGATTAAAAAAAACATCGGAGTCGCTCAGTAAATATTTATACGATTGTTCATCTGCGTTTACGCTAACGGCTACAATGAGCGACCAAATCAAACTTATTTTTGCCTATTGTGTTTAATCTAACCTTTTTAGCAGGCGATAACGGCTAAATTCGTCCTTAAAGATTTTAGAAGTTGGCTGTTTGATTTAGTAGCCTAACCGGTGATTGCTCATGTGAAATGGACGTAGAGTAGATGATTAAGAGTGTTCTTGCTCAAAGAGCATTGTGGGATCAGAGAAACGTGAATTATTTCAAAAGAAGGATAACAAGAAAATTTAAGAAAATAAAGTAACTTAAAGTAATATATTTGTGTGTCTTCTACGGCTTCATTCAAATTTGTATTTTGCTTCTGGATTTCAACTTTTAAAAACCACATAATCAAATGTTTTTATACTCATTCGCAGATATTTAAAAAAAATGCTTGTTTATCATTTCTTAGGTCCGCATATAACATATTAAATTTACTTTGAAACTTTCTCGGTTTCAATGTATGGGATGAATATTGAATTGACTTTTCTTCCTAAGTAATCGTCTCCTCAAAAATGTGCTATTCAATAAATAAATCAATTCAAACTGCTGAATGTGCCATTATTTTAGAAATGTCAAATGATAGCTAGACGCAAGCGTAAATCTTTGATCTAAACACCCGATCAGTATCACTCACAAACGTTAGATCACTCATAATCTATTGTGGCAGCATCGATTATGGTAGCGTAGAAAGTAAACGTAGCCCTAAGTGTGGTCTAATTTTTTTTTTTAAGGAAATTATGAAATGGTCGATTATCGCCTAAATTAATTTACTGTCTAACAAGTGAAATATCGTTAATTAAGGATCCGTTATTTACAAAATTAATCTAATTTCCCAGACAGGTGGCTTTTAGACTTAAACAAAATTATCTATTGCTCTGAACGCAGTCAAAGGCTTATCTATTTAATGATATTATCTTCCTTGAGAAGAGATAACAAATCATTTCACTTAAAACTTGTCAGGGGTCTAAAAACAAGGTCCCATTCCAAATTACATTTCATATTTTAGCTTGAAGCATTCCATCTCCCCCTCCCCCCAAAAGGGGTAATTACCATGGTTGATTTTTTTTTTCTTTTTTATGAAATATGTAAGTCCTTCAAAATGTCTCACTGCACAATTTTAGTCATTCTAAAAACGAGGTACATTTTAGAATAGCCCCTCAATATTGCTTAGCTTATTTTTACACGTAAAGTATCAATTCTAACTGGAAGTCATAATAAGTATCAACATAAAAGTAGTAAATAGAACTTTTTATATTTTATACAAAATCAGTAGGTAGAAATAAACATATCAAACGCTTTTATGGAAAAAAAAAACAAATCCTTTAATGCTCGACTGTGATCTTTTATATATGTATTTATAAAAAGTTAAAGAAAAAACATTTTTAATAAAGCTCATTTTTAGGGAAAAATGATGCCGTAATTGGAAACGCACAAATATAATAGTTTCTTTCTCAATACACGTATTTCCTAATTAACTCTCAAGTAAATGCTCAAAGGCGACAATACAGAAAAACATATGTAAGTAGATTTTATGCTTATGTTTAGCTATGTATTATGACTTTCAGTAAATTGTGTGAATTTTCGAACATATAAAACACATCAAAACATTAACAAAAAGTATTATAAAAGTTGAATAATAGAATAATGTAAAATGTGGTATAGATGATGAAGAACAGTTTAAATATTTATATAAGAAAATAGTTTAAATTCGACTAAAACTTTAAATGCTAAACATACAATTCAATTGTAATCAACGAAAAAATGTGTTAAACAATGTAAACACTTACAATTTTCATGTGTTATGGCTTTGATTAAGGTGTTGCAACAAAACCAGAGAAAAAAAACCTTTAAAATTGTTAACAAGAAAATCAGTTTTAATTATAACAAATATGTATCATCAAAATATTGGTGTTTAAAAATAAGAAAACTACTGTTAAAACTTTGGAGAAATATATTTAAAAGCTGTAGACATAACGTACAGACGGTCGTACATTTCCGAACACTTGGCCAAACACTTTCTAAAGATAGCAAAATTAATTTCGAAATTCGCGTCTAGTAATACTTTGCTGAACGTAGAAAGGCTTAGCAAAAAAAAAAAAGACAAATTCAATTCAGTTTCTAAAAATTAAAAAAAAAAATCGTTTCGCTTTAAAAACAAAAAAATCAGAAACAATTTCGTTGCTGTCAATTCTAGTCACGAGAAAGGGGAAACAAAAATAAAACAAAGAAAAAATTATACCAAACTATAAAAACAGCAAAAAGCCAGAGAAACTCGCGTATCAATATTGGAAAGCATTTCAGATTTGTTTATTCTTTTGCTTCAATTCAATTTCTAATTTAGGAACTTAAAAAAGTGTGGTTATAATTTAGATCTACATATATATTATTTAACATTTATTCAACTCTAAATTTAACGGACGGTTGTATTAAAGCTTACAATTTATTTCATCGTATTTGTAACTTTTTAATCGTTGTTGTTAAAATTACTTCAATAAAAAACGGGGAATAAATACGGAGCTTTCTAATGAACCGTAGTTTGGGTGAAACTACGTATTCGCTTGTATAATATCGGCATCCAAAGGAGCGGTAGAAGTGAACGTACCGCTAGGAAATTCCAGTGGTTATTTCGCTGCTATTAAACGGAGATTGTTTTGATGTATATCACTGCTGAGAGGTCTCAGGACCTGAAGTTACCCTGAAAAGTAATTAGATTAATGCACTCTCGTTTCAAGCACCGAAAATGGTAATGGTTAGATTGTCCTAATCACAACCTGCCTAGTAGTTTGTCTTAGAGTCGGCAATAGTAAATGGTATGCTGTACCAAGGTACACGCGTACAAAAGCTTGAACTTAGGCTGCCACAATTATAACCTGTGTCTTGCTGTGCGTTCCAAGAAATTAAGATCTGGCGTATCAAGGGGTCTTCGAGAGAATGAATCCAGATTTGTCCCTCTGACAGTCTGTCTGCAAGATTGAGTCAGCAGATTTGCTGAACGTCGTGAAATATCAGTTCAGACTGTCCCCATGACAATCTGTCTGTAGCGATTACATCAGTAGAATCGCTTAAATGCTGTATTTCGTCCGAATGGCTTGAACCAGCAAGGTCGTGGTAAATCGATCTCCGATCTGCTCGCTGCAAGAAATTGGTATTAAAAAGATTGATTGATTGCTTTGTCGCTCTGCAGTAAATACTGAAAACTTCATTTTTTCTTTTATTTATCCTGCTCGAGAGAGGACACTGGGCTGTTGAGTGGGAGTTACACAAGACACGCGAATTTCAACATTAATTTTGTTAGGTTTACAAAGTGGTTGGTCAAGTGTTCAGAAATGTACAACACGGCGCAGACGCGTCGCATAACTTTGTCATGTGGATTGAGTGCTTCTACTATCAGTGGTCGCGTCAGTAAGATTCGAATACGGATCCAGATCATAGATATGTATAGGAGCCTGTATTCTAAATTACACCAGCAACGTCTTAAACTATAGTTATTAAAGAAAAGATATCCTACGGATATTCTTAGCTCGATTCATTACCTTTCAATTTCAGATATTCAAAGTCAATTGAGATTATACTTGAAATTTAGATCTAACGTCACAAAACGATGTAGCTTTTAAATGTCTTTCTAATTATACGAATATCAACCTTAAACAACATATAAAGGAATATGACCGTAAAAATTCTATTTTTACTCAATTGTGATACCAGGAAAGATATGAAGTGGTGTTTAATGTCGTCCTATAAATTTTCTCTAAGGATGCAAACTTTTGATGGCAAGGTAGTTTAATTTTTATGTTAGGGTCTTTGGGATTGATAATAGAAGTCACACTTTCTCTTTATCAGCCTTTTCTAAATTTTATACAACTCTTTTGGATTTATTTTCATCCTGCATTCCTAATTTATCTTGATGGGATACTTTTTATTAAATCGTTTTTGTCCTTTTCAAAAAATAAGCATTGATAGCAGTAGATTTCCCCAGCTCTGCGGAAAATTCATTCATTATATCAATGCAGAAAAAAGGATTTAAGGCCAGGGCCGGATTCTGTAACACGGAGAATTGGGGAATTTTGGGAAATGAGAGTTGTTTTGACAGTTAACTCTAGACTTGGAATTCTGTAACTCGTCGGATTTTTTTGAGAATTCCCAAATTTTCTATTCCACTTGTTACTTCTCCGGTGTTTTGCAAGAGGAAAAATTCTCAACTGACAGTATTGTCTGTTTTTGTTGTGCTTTGTGAAAGTACCTAGGTACCTAGGAATTTTCAAATTAAATTATGAATTAATAACATATCCTGGCTATATTTAAAAAAATTATGAATGTACATGCAATAGTTACGGAGATATATAGATTTTGGTGACTCAGATGCCCGCTAAAAATTTTGAATCACGTGAAAATGGTCTATTTGGTCGTCTTCCAGCACACGAAAAGATGCAAGACTATAAATATGCACGTTAAAGCTTGTGTGTGGGATGAAATCGTATGTACATTCTGTCCCCTAATTAGATATCTAATTAGGTTTTGAGTCTGATAAATGGTTTAGGAGATAACTGTAAAAGAAGTGAATCAGTTCTTTTTAAGGTTAAAAAATGGCCTGTTTTTAGTACAAAAATTGGCATATTTTCAACTCATCATTGTGAAGAACTGGTAAATCATGGAAATTCATTTCCTATAAGAAACGGAACAAAGTACTCATTGATGTGAAAGAAAGAATGGAATAAATACATGCAAAATACTGGGACTGGAGTATATGACCCACGTGTAAAAATGCCCTTTTTGGTCCGTAAAAGTTCCTCCCCACCCAACTTCCCTCATCTATCATATTTGCCCCGAGCTAAAATAATTATCTGATACCACATATTTCTCTCCTCATCTCCATTTTCCAGTTATTCTAGAGAAACTAATAAAACCTACATCCCTCAAAAGCTAGAATGAAATGAACAATAGTTGTTTCCAACAAACTTTTGTTTGTTTACATTAAGGCCATTCTACTTCGTTCTACAGCTGAAAGACTTCTCCACCGAACCACAGTATATTTATACAGTAAAACAGCTTATAACAAACTACTGAAAAGTGAATTTTAGAATTTGAGTTTAAAAAAAACTTCAAAATTTCTCCCATAAGAGGGAACGAACTATTAAGTATTATATGGAAGTAAATGAATACACTGTGACCGAACGATTTTTGATACATAAATGGTCTAACGGTATTTTATATGTTTTACCATATAATTTTTCAACCGGTATCTCGTTCTCTTGCGGGAAAAATCTTTTATTTGCTTCTTGTTATAATCGTTGTTCATTGATAAAAGGTTATTCTGTTATTAAATCTCAAAATGATTGCATTAAAAATTAATTATTATTTATAACAATAATTTAGAGGATTCATAACTCAATCATATTTGACTATACGTTCTCAGTTTTCTCGAGCCGCAAAGTGTTATGTCAATTAACTGTTAGTTGATGATAGGTGTAGGTGTTAAATGTGATCATAAAGTAAATTTTGTTTCCTCATTACTTTCATGGTATAAAAAAGTAATTCCCTCCTCCTGGGTTTTATAAAACTTTGGTCCAAAGAGTACCAGAACTCTTCCATAGCCTTATGTTTATACAATTGCTTTCTTAGACCAGTGCTTGAACACGTTAATAAGTTTTGGTCCTACATATTATATTGTCCATTTCGACCGTATAAAGTCTATGCCATAAAACTTTCTACGTTTTACTCTTCGATACCTTCTAAATTTCGATATAAATTCACATCAATTGGAAAACTCTTCTGATGCAGATGAGTATAAAAAACAATCGCATGTGTCTATTTACTGCGTAGATTTAGTGCTTCGATCCTATTTATAATTTTATTCGCGACGAAAAAAGCCATTGCTACGTGTCGAATTTGACACAATTAGATGCCACCTAATATATATGCTTTATATCGCTAAACGACGTAAACAAGGTCAATCTATATATGTAGTTAATTCTAGTCTAGTGTTTACAAATTTGATTGGTGATTTGCTTGCTTAGTAAATTTTCCTATGAAGATAAAAAATGTTGTCCTCGTATATGTTTATGCTCAAAGATTATCTCCTCTGCACTTTTGTAGAGCAGATGAAATCAAAAATATCTATGAATCTTTTTGTCTCTTTATATATTATAATGTACTCAGCAACACGAATAATTGCATTTAAAAACTAAAATTCCCTACTAATAGTAAGTTTATTCTAAGAAGCAGAAGAAGAAATTAACTATTGCTGCTGCTACTACTATTCGTACTACACAGAAATATGAAAAGATAATAATTGAATGTATAGTTAAATTTAACATGGACTGCTTATTGTAAGACAATTTCAAAGGTAACTTGTAAGAATGTAGCTATTAAGAAACAATTTTATAAGCTTTTTTACTATTTATATGATGTTTTATGTGGTCGTTTTATATTAAAATTGTACACAAAAGTAGATGAAGTTGTTCATTTTATTTGCTATTTAAAGGTAAAATGCCTCAATTTTCTTATACATAATAAATGACCATAAAATTCAAAGAAATTATAATAAATGAAAAATGAAAAGATAAACCCGGAAAATTTTAATCGGTTAGGGGTGGCACTTTTAAATTTAATAATTAAGGATCATATCAACATTCAGACTGTGGTTTGATACATTTTGGAAGAGATATTTTTAGTGTTGACTTCATAAATTTTTGTAGTTCATGTCTGTGGTGTAATAGCAACAATGTTTGAATTTAGGTCATCAGAATTAGCTCAAGGATTTCAAGTGGACAAAATAATTTGGGTCAATACTTATTACAGCTATTAGCTTATAAATTCGACCCAAATGAACTAAATCTCAACATCGAAAATAGAACATAGACATAATTCTTAACAAACACTGATGCCTTCGGTTATTGAAATTCGATATGCATTTAGAGGCACAAAATAAAATGTATATTTTCTCAATTAACAGTGTTTTTTTTATTTACTACACAGATCCCATACATTATCCAGTGAAAATATAACTAGTTGACACTCGGCTTGCTAGTAAAGAAATTGTTTTCGTTTATAAATAAAATATAAAAATTAATCAACTTCTTTATCATTCATTGTATTTACGAATTTTAGGTTCAAATAAAAATACTTCAAATGAAGTATTTAATGTTGTAGTTGTGCAGTATTTAAGAAATTATTGTTTGGCAACTCTGAATTGCTGCACCTGCCGCTCGAGGTCATTAAGCTTGTCGTTATGCTGGCGTGTTATGTAAATTAATTTTGAAAGTTCTTAATATTATAGAAAAGACCTGTTTAGAAGTGTCTATAATTGAACCTACCTTTTGAGCTCTTCCTCCTCACCACCACCGGTCAACAACTTACTATGATATTGCTTATCTTGGCATTGCTTTCAACTTGCGCATGCCCTGCTTTCTGTGTAGCAGAATTTTTCATCACAAATAAATAAAAGATGAACAATCGCCTAACAAAAAAAATTGATACATTCCCAATTTTGCAATAGCCAACAAAAACGTGATTTTATTTGACTGTGAGTAGTTAGGAAGCTAAGCTGGCAATATTTTGTATGTCAATTTTATGTGTGAGGCGATTATATTTGTTTGTGATTCAAATATTGAAAGAAGGCAAGTATGAAGAGACATTGGGAGCTAACCTGGGCTGGATGTTTGGAGTAGGCTGTAGCTTGGATTTTAGCAGAATTAAAAACTCAGTGCATTGTTTCCGGCCAAACGGAAATATCCTCAGGAGCATTATTAATTATTGTCATTATTTAACTCTTCGTTTCAAAATTGGTAGATATGGTCTACAGTTTTTCTCATTTTCTTAAGTGTGGTTTTAATAGACAGTGGCTAGTTATTAATGAATCTGATGCTTAACACAGTTTGAGTTTTCATATATGAGAAGTTGTCTCCGGCGAAGAAGGCTCTCCTTCTGTGGCTGATAAAAACTTTGTATTTTGAACATTACTTCTCCTGTTAGGTGACCGCAATAGTGATCGTCTCCAATAAATAAAGATTTTGCTCCTTATAGCCTAGTCCTGGTACCCACCTACAACTTAATTTCTTTACCTTTGATAGTACATAGATGTAACAAATTCCTGCGAGCATACTTTTATCCTTCAAATTACTTGCGGCCGTACAGTAAAATTTCGTGATCCTTTTTTATCTTGAACTGTGTGAATGTAGAACAGTCTACCATCTATCAGTTTTTCCTCCAGCATAAAATCTGCGAAGGTTTAAGAGTGACATACATCGGCACCTCTGTCACTCTCCTCATGTTTCCTAATTACTTTCATTTTTTTTCCTGCCATGCTGTGCTTTGATGCATAGGGTATCCCCTGAGCTAGGCTTCATATAAATATAAAAAAACAAAACAACTTACAGCTCCAAACCAGCTTTGAAGTGAAACAATTTAAATTTAATTTCTTATCGCAGGTTGGCTGTTAAAGTTTATATACATCCCGTTAGCTTCTAGTTTAAGGTATTCAAGCTTGGCTTACATGAAATAACATTATTATTAGATATAAAATTATCAAATCCAGATTTGTTTTACAATTTTATAAAATAAGTTATTTTCATTTCCATAATGAAAAGTTCAATTTACCGAATAATACCAAATAAGTGTTAAGTTGAAATTTGCATTATGTAAAGAATAACAATATCAAGTCTTTTCAAAAAATCATTCGTGAATGCTGGCAGCATTGAAGATAAGCTTTCATTTCCAAACTTCATGGAGCCTCTTTTTTTTGGGCTATTTGTCTAGACATACACTATACACTCTTAGCATGCTCAATTTGCATCACTTTTCGGGAATGAGAGATACTCGGGGGAGGAAAAATTTTACCGTGTGTGTGAATGTTTGACAGTGTGACAATCAGTATCTATGTCAACCGGTTTGACGAAAATCAGTGTCATTTATAACCCTGACGGGATCGCTAACACTACTGAAAGCGCTTACATTATCATGGAATCACTTTTCTATAGTTATCTCTTTTTGGTTTAAGTAGGTACTATATTCCGCTGAACGTCAAATATTAAGCTCTATACGAAATTCACCATAGTTCAGTTTCAGTCCAGTGGATTTTCCAAATGAATATATAGATTAGAAATAGATGGCAATACAACATTTGTAATCTTCTCTCTGTCCTCCATAACTACTTTTAGGGATACGCAAACAAAAATTGTTTAATTTTATTTAGCTAAAAATCGAGCTTAAGGAATATATATTTGATATAGGAGATAAGCTTCCAATAAAACTAATACTTTTGAATATACATATTTGAAATTTGTTGAACTTGAAATATGAATGTTAAAGCGAAAATGAAACTTGAAATTAAGATAGTTTTCATACCCCTGACAACAAAAGTGGACCCATATGAAATAGAAGATCAAGTGCAGTCTATGTTATACATGTCAGTGACAAAAATCAAGTTAGTTTGATTTTAAGGGGCGGGGCTACGTGTTTGATAACATATTGTACCGTGTAAGGCGATGTTTGTCGCTCAATCGTCATTCTTGTGTGAGCTCTATTGAAGAAAAAATAACAGCTATGAATTCTAGCAGCTCCTGTTCTGTGTTCCTGTCCTGATGTTGGATAACATGTTTGAGAGGTATGTGGAGAGAAAGCTTTCATATGTGACACCAAGTTGGACAACATGTTCGCCGTGTGTGGACCGCTTTAGGTTGTGTTCAGCCTGGCGAGGTTTGAAGCGATATATAAATGCGCTCGTAATCTTCAAAGCTCTAGAAACAGAAAATATGAAAACGTAAAGCAGGAACGCACTGATTTCTGTTCAATTCGAAGTGGCTTCGAGCGGTTGCTATTTGACGGTTTAATATGTCCATGTCAAGATCAATATGGGTTTTATATCCTAGAAATCTTAGGATATACATAGGTACGAAATTTGTCATTCCATTTGTAACGAACAGAAAAAATTCTAGTAGAGCACGTAAGTTTATCTGTATGTCCGTTATCACGATAACTCCAGAGCGCGATCACTAGGGCCCAACCAGAATAATCCGTATTCACGTCCCAGCAGAACTTTTTAAAAGTGCTTATATTTTCTTCCATTATTTCATCGCTGAAAACCACACAAAATTGATGCGATGAAAAAAAATTGTGAATGTAGACGGGAGAGAGTAAGCGCTCCGAATTTCAATCCTTTGAGATAAGTGCGTACGTAAGTCATTGCCAGTTTGAAAGTTTGAAATTTGAGTGCTGAAATTTAAATGCAAAATGACACCAATCGGGGGGATATGTCATACAAAAATCTCGTTTTTCACTATACATTTGGGAACTGTGTGAGAGCACGTCGACTTAGAATTTCTGAATTTGGTTTCGATAGATGTAATCTGCTCTGCATACAACTCAGTGACTGACGTGTTTATTTTGCGAATTTTATTTACCGAATTATGTCGTGAGTTTAATGAATGAAATTGCGTTGCTATGTAGTACGTCTAAAAGAATGTGAAATGTAAAACGGGCAGTGCGTGTTTGGTAAAAGAGATCCGAATTTCATAAGGAAAGTTATTTAAAATTGGCAATAGCTAAATTTAAGGTAAATGCCCAAGTGCGATTAAATAAATAAATACATTTATTTCAAATTAAAAATGCATTAAATAAATGCTATTAGTACTTATTTATATAATATAGATAGTGTAGTGATTTTTATATTGACTGGATTAATATGTGAGTACCAGAATAATTTCACATGGTTGTATATAATTTTGTCATGATTATAGCTTGATCACGGACACAGAATTTATGTAATGAACCTTCCCAACAGTCTAATTCTAATTTTATCGCAAAATATTGAAATATACCGTTTGTTCCTGGTGAGAGACGAGATTTTAGTCATCGCTGTTATTGTTCATCTTATTAATAAACTTGAAAAGTAAGCGATTTGGGGGGAACTTTCACTTTGAATATTTTTTCTCCTTTATTTTATTGTAGCTTATATCAATTCGATGTGTTTTAGTACATAATTACGAAAATGGACTGATTATAAGAATTTTATATTAAATTAAAATATTCATTATTCATAATATTTGTTGTTTGTTAATTAAGTATTCCGCATGTCTGGGGTGTTATGTAAATTTATTTTGAAAGTTCTTGATATTGTTATGTTTGTTTTAGAAAACGTAAAAAAAACCTGTTTACAAGGTTATATAATTGAGGAAATGCTTCTTCCACCTTTTCTTCTTCCCCAATTTTGTAATAGTCAACAAAATCGTTTGGGAAAACGTGCTTTTACTTGACTGTGAGTAGTTAGAAGCTACGCTGGCGATTTTTTGTGTTTGACGCGATTATCCCGTTTTTATTTATTTGTTTGTTTTTGTTTCAAATATTGAAATAAAGCAAGTATCCATGAGTAAATTAAGACTTTTAAACGTTCCACCATAAGAGATAATGGATAGCAATACGAAGATACATTACGAACTAACCTGGGCGGGATCTGGGCGTATATGTAGGATTCAAAGCTCAAAGCTTGTTAGTGGCCAAAGTCCGCAATAGTGATTGTCTCCTATAAATGAAGATTTTGCTCCTTTTATGGTCTGGTCCTGGTACCACCTAAAAGACAATTTCTTTGCCTTTGATAGGAGATCTAGAAAATTCCTACCAGCTTTGAAGTGAAGCAGTTTCATATCGCAGATTGACTGTTAAGGTTTATATACATCTCTTTGCCAATAACCTCTTTCTATGCTCAATTTGATGTACATTTATATGGCAAAAAATTCTGTTAGTTAGCCTCATTTAATTTACAGCTTGACCTATAGACTACCATACCCATCACGGTCCTTATTTTTACACACTCAGGGATTCTGTTCCATGTTTATTATTTCGAATATATTTGAAGATTATTTTTGTACATTGGTGAAAAATAGTCACGTCCACCTTGAGTGGGTTTTATGCTGTAGGCTAAAGGTCAATTCAGAGAAGCTTTCTGACTAAGAGTAGTTGAATAGCTTTTTGGTTTTGGCCAAAACTTTTCTTATTTGAATTACAAAAAATCATTAACAAAGGGTGATTTGCGCATTTTTGGACAGCTTTTTTACGGTTATGCAAATATTTTTATATAATTAAAATAATATTTGGAACGAATTTTTGGAACATTTACATATATTGCTGCCCTACCTTTTGTAATGGAAATCGAGTCAATTTAATTTTGGTAGTGTTCATATTTATGTTCTTGTAATCCAATTTCTTTACTTTAGACCAAAGTCTTAGCTACCTGCCTTTCTGTCTAGTTCACTCATATCTAAGAGATCACATGTCTGAAGACCTAAAGTTGCAGGTTTGTATTACATGGCTATGGAATAGGCTGCTAAGTGATGATGATAATTATCTTAGATTTCTTTGCTCAACACCTTCTCTCCCTGGGCTTAGCTGTATTTAATTCGCTAAGGCAACCTACCTTTGATTTGTTATCTACTCGGATTGTCCCATAGTTGGCAGGAGCCTTCAAATTTATATACATATGTCGTCAATTATTTATAAATATATTAATAAAAATTTTATAACTATTTCCACAGCACATAATCCAGATGTTTCGACGTGTCATAGCACTTTCTGCTATCGGAGCTGGAACAATCAGTACAGCCCTTAGCTTAAGAGCTAATGATTATGATATTAACTCACTGGGAATTGTTCGATTCGGGCGGGCTGCACTTACAGTATTTGATATTGGATTGACCTACAAAAGGCAGTTGTACTATAAAGATTGGGATACTAGTTCTTCGGAGTACAAAGATCAAATTAATAAAGTCAACAAAATAGCTGCAGAAAAACTATTTGAATTGATATGTATGAACAAGGGAGTCTACATCAAAGTTGGCCAACACATTGGAGCCTTAGAAAACCTTCTACCGAGTGAATTTGTTGAAACAATGAAAGTACTTCACTCTAATGCACCGAAAAATCCTGTAGAAGTAATGTATAAAGTTATTAAACAGGATTTAAAAAAAGATGTATGTTGATAAGACTATTGCGATGGTAAATTTATAATAATTTTTGGAAATTTTCTTTTATATTCTTATCACTAGCCCAGCGAATTGTTCGAATCCTTTGATCCGGAACCATTAGGGACTGCTTCTTTAGCTCAGGTACATAAAGCAACACTTAAGAATGGTGATGTGGTAGCAGTTAAAATTCAACATCCATACGTCAAGGGAAATTCAAGAGTCGACATGAACACTATGGAAATACTTGTTAAGATAATGTCGTTTATCTTTCCTGAATTTGAAATTCAATGGTTGGTGGATGAATCAAAGAAAAGTCTTGAAATCGAACTAAATTTTGTGATTGATGGACAAAATGCCGAAAAGGTTTGTGTTTAATTTAATTATTGAAATTAACAAGTACTTTTTAAGCACATGAAATCCTTCTCTCTTAAGGTCGCCGGTATGTTTAAAAATTACAAATGGTTGAAAATACCGAAAATTTATTGGGAATTTTCTAGCCATCGAGTACTAGTCATGGAATATTTGGATGGTGGTTATGTAACAGATTTGAATTATTATAAACTAAATGGAATCGATCCATTAGATGTGTCCAATAAAATTGGTAGGCTATATTCAGATATGATCTTCATAAATGGATTCGTACATAGTGATCCGCATCCAGGAAATATTCTTGTAAAGAAAAACAATTCTGGAAGCACGGACATTATTTTACTTGATCATGGCTTGTATGCCAATTTAAGTGATCGATTTCGTTATGAATATTCAAAACTTTGGTTAAGCATTTTAAAAGTTGATCAACAGGCTATGAAGGAGCATTCTATGAATTTAGGAATTAATGGAAAATTGTATGAACTTTTTGCTTGTATGGTAACTGGACGTCCATGGAAAGCAGTGTTATCAGGAATTGATCGCACTCTACACTTTTCTAATGAGGTAAACATTTTTGATTATGATTTTTTGTTTTAATTCATGGCACATTTACTACTACTCCTCTATCTTCATTTTTGTGAATGAAAACCATATGAAAGACTTTTACAACAATCATCTGGTATTAGTTCCTCACCCAGTAACTCAAGAAGATCTATTTTAATTTTAATTTTTTAAATACGCCAATGCTCCAACTCTATTAGACTTGGCGCACTCCAAGCTCCAAAGAGAAATTTGAAAGTTTTCGTCGTTGATTGGCAGCTAAGTTTTTGAATTTGTGTTATCTAAAAGGCACAAATTATTTTAATTGGGATGATTTTGGTTTCTAACGAGCAAGCTTACGGCCAAAAAACTTCTTTCAAAGTATTCTCAACAATTTTTTCACTATTTTTAATTGGAGGTGGTTTTAAGCTGCGAAATAAAAAGAAGATGGAAAGTAGAAAAATCCTTCACTTTAAAAGTATTTATTCCTGAAGTAAAAGTCAACGCGATGAATTATCCAAAAACTACGATTTTTTTACTGTTCGAACAATTTTCCAAATCATTTAGAGATCTTCCTGACTCCCCTTCAATCATGCTAGGTTAATTTAACATTTCATTCAGATTGCGCAGTGTGGTGACCTGCAAGATCTTTTACTATTTTAAGCTAAGCCACGTCGGTTTGCTTTCTACTTTAAGCAGTTTTTACAATAACTATTTTGAAAAAGAAAGGTTCTATGAAAACTGATGTTACTAGGTAATTAAATATTTATTTATTTTCAGAAAGATGTGCTTGAATATACTTCCGCTCTACACCTGCCGCATGTTGCAAGAGTTCTTGCACAAATTGATCGACAAATGCTTTTAGTTTTAAGAACAAACGATCTAATTCGCGGCATTGAAGCAACTTTACAAACTGAAGATCGGATGACTGCCTTCTTGGTGATGTCGAAATGTTGTGTTCGATCAGTTTATGAAGAACAACGAAAGATGATTCCCAATAAATTGGAAAGATTCAAAACAATTTTCAAAGAGAATTGGGAAATTCTTAAACTCAATGCTTACTACTTGTACCTTGGACTGATAAATTTCGGCCTCGTCTCCTCTATCAAGCAATTGTTGTGAATAATTAGTTTAGATTAGATTATCAAAAAAAAAATTTTTATTTATATGGACTTGGGGCTTTTATCGATTTGTCCAGCAGTGTAGTTTTTTTCTTTCTTTTTTTAAAGCAATCCTCACCAGGTAGAATCCCAATGAGGTTGACCATTGTGATGGCCTTGGCCTAAGTGTGGCTGATCGTAGGCGTACATATTTCGGTTAACCTAGGTTATAGAAAACGAGAGTTTGCCTTTTATGAGCTTATACGACTAAGGGGTACCCCTGTCATGTAACAATAAAGAAGACTGCTAAAAGAAAAGGATTTGAATCTTCCCAACAGTGAGATTGTATTGAACTCATGTGAAAAAGTAAAGAAATCACGTTCATTTTGAGAGACAGTTTTATTTTATTTTTTTTTTTAAAGCGGTTCTTTCTCATTTGTTATTGAATTAGCTGCTTATTTATTTGATGCTCGTGGCGGTTGATTTGGGCATCGGGCACCACAATAATAGCTATTTGTTCTTTTGTGTCCACAGAGCAGAACAAAAGATACACAAAAGAACGCCTCATACATTTTCATAGAAGATGTATAAATGAAGCAAACAGTACAAATAGTTCGCTTCAATCGACAGAACAATTTGTTCTCTTCAGTATGTGGGAGTTCTAGAACCAGGTACACAAAAGAAAAGAATACAGCTACATATGACAGATACTCTCAATACTGGAAACCTATCAGCTGTAAATTCATCTCTCAATACTTTGGAAATGTCAGGTAAAGGGAGGAAAAAGATGGACCCTCATTGTTGAAGTACCGGGGAAAATCTTTAACAAGATAGTAAACATAAGATGTTTCAGTTATCAGATATATGGATATAGATCAAGTAACTGTACAAACAAGATCTGTTCTGCGAATTGTGCGAAGGAACATCATACGTAGATAATATGATCCTATAACATCCCCAGGTGCATAAATTGTGTTTCATGGAAGTAACACAAGAAGATAAATCACAGCGCATTGAGTTATAACTGTGGAAAATATTTGTATATACTATACGCCAACATAAGAAGCTTAAGAAATAAGCTAGAGGAAGTTGAAATATTTATCAGAAAACGTGAACATTGTGATACTAGTGGAATGGATTAGACAAGAAGAAAGACATTTCTACAACCTATAATTATTTACTCCGATATTCAGCTCGTAAATCTATTACGACAGGGAGGAACAGTGATATGTATAAGAAATACCATAAAATTTCCAACCGAACAAACGACAGAAGCTGTTATATGATAATATCAATGCAATCCCTATTATGATTAAGGATACGATTTCGAATCTAACAATTATTGCATAGTACAAGCCACCTAATGCTTATAGAGAACAGTTTCTAGAAGCATTAGACTCTAGGCTAACTAAAGAGTTTGAAGATACTAGGCAGTACTTTGAATTACTATCAACTAATAATGCAACAGTACTAAACAACATGCAGGCTTACCGGGGAGTTCGATTCGATCAAATCTATATCGAATCGATATTTTTTAAGGAGCATTTTCTACTGTTTAAAACAATTGAATCGAAGATTTTCCAAGTTCAATAGAAAGCAATTGCCAGTTATTTTTGATTGACGATGACGAATATTCGATGTGATTAATTTGACTAGTAAAAATTGCTACATGAAAAACTTTGATTCGATGGAATCTATGTAGATCGAATCGAATTCTCCGATAGACCTCTGATGGCATAAGTTACGCTATCAGAATTTCCGAACATATTTAGTAGACCAATAATCGATCACATAGTAACTACTCTCAATTTAGAAAGATACGCACAGTAAAAATGATTATAACCAATTTCATTATTTCATATTCTGAAGAACTTTTCAGTACAATAAAAACGTCTAGGACTGATCGTTTTCACAGTAATACTTAAAAATTCTAAATTTGTGTATGGCAATACCAAGCAGGTGTTGTCCGATTTATTCCATTTTTGAAATTATATTTACTACTTTTATAAAAAAGCTGTGTACAAAATTTGAGCTCTCTACAGTAACGCGTTCTCGGGCAGTACCCAAATATATAGTGAAAACCGAAATTTTTGTATAGCAACCTTTCGAAGGGCTTGCCCGATTGTCCCATTTTCGAGCTTAAAATTACTTTTTTTTTAAAGCTCGTATGCAAAATTTCAGCTCTCTAAATAAAATAAATTAGGTAAATACTTATTATAATAAGGGCCGTATTCACCAAGCCATTTAATTGGAATTTAATTTAATTTCTGTTTTAGTACTCCTCTAAGAGAGGGTTAGGGCACACTTAAAATTAAATTTGTATTATTTTATGTTGTAATAACTCATAGATAACCTTAATTTTAATTTAAGTGGGCCACAACCCTCTCTAACGCGAGTACTAAAACAGAAATTAAATTAAATTTCAATTAAATGGCTTGGTGAATACCATATACGGAATCGAATTTGTCGATGGAACGGAACCGGATAATAAAAATGAAACCCGACACTAGCGCCAATTAGCTTTGATACTACAGTACACTGCCGCCATCTAAGTTCGGCGGAGTTTTATACTACAGTACGCTGGCGCCCTCATTCGGGCAAGTTTTTGAGTTCTTCCTTCTTCCCCGAAATTCATTCCTGTACATTGGCAGCATTGAAGATAGCTTTCACCACTTTCCATGGAGCTTTTTTGTCTATTGTTGGTTGATGGCAATTTGCAGAATATTGTCAAAAACAGATGATTACTAATTTCTGAATTTGGTTTCTAGATAGGATCTCTGCAATCTGCTCTGCATACCACGACCACGAGTAAGGCTGTGTTTGCATATAAGTCTACGGGATCTTGACGTGTTTTTTTGTCGAGTCTTATTTACTAATTTCTATCGGGACTTTAAAATTCATTAATGGAATAACGTTGCTGTGTGTGTCGTGGGTTTAAAAGAATGTGAAATGTAAAACGGGCGGTGCGTGTTTGGTAAAAGATATCCGAACTCCCAATTCCGTAGGGAAAGTTATTAAAATTGGCAATAGCTAAATTTACGGTTAATGCCCAAGTGCCATTAAATAAATAACTAAATTTATTTCAAATTAGAAATGCATTAAATA